>CM036905.1:50826551-52076551 GCA_020800305.1 Porphyrio hochstetteri
GTTGTCCTAGGCATCTCTACCTTACTACTGCTTTGTACTGATGTCATCCAGCAAGAATTCTTAATTTCATTTCTGAACATACTACCTACTGAATTATAAATCTAGAAACAATGACAACTAGCCCTAAGTAAATTAATTTTAATATAATCTGAAACTTTATTTGGATATTATTGACATGATTAGCTGAAAAACTCTTTCTTGGTACTAAACATGGATGCATGAAAATCCATGCTGGGTTATTTTCTTATGTATTTCAAAATGAAACTGAAGACAGTGCTTTCGTGTTGAACCCATGATTCAGGAGTCTGCAGAATAAGTACATTTTTTAAAAAAATATTTGAGAGAGCAGATGGCTCAAATATTCTTACTGAGACAATAGCTTTCATCTTTCTTCAAAACTTAATATTAAACATGGTTTGAATTAGTAATGGTCTCATTCCAACAGCTTGCTTTATCATGAGTCACAGAATTAATGCCTTAGAAGGTGACAAATTATTTCATTCTAAGGTGACCATTAGCTAATCCAGTTTTTGCCAATGTTGTGTATAATTTTGTAGATCATCAGTCCTTTTCAGCTTCCAGTGTGACAGTCAATATTCATGAACATTGATATTTTCTGTAAGAAGTTATTGTAAGAACAGTAACTGCACCACTTATTATGCAACTTAGTCAGCAGTTTTTGTTTCTTTGTAACAGGTTATCTGCCCTGCCTGAATTTTCTCACAGCATTTTAGCCATTTCTAAGGAGACAGATTACTCTTTTCCCTCAGATTAAAAAACATGCTGATGAAATTTTCCTTTGACTGTCCTTATGTCTGTAAGTTCCATAGCAGCAAATTCAATTTTTCCAGGTATGATACTTGTGTCAAGAATCTTTCCTCTTCATTATTTTTGTTTCTTAATCTGAACTTCGAAAAAGCTAGGCATTCTTACAAACCCTCACTGAGCTTGCCCATTGTCTACTAGCACCTCAAGCTCATCAGAGTGGCACTCATAATGTTGCTACATAAAAAATGTATATTCACCTTTTATCATAACATCTTTGTACGGTAGACTTGTTCTTGTTACCTTTCCCCACATCTCAGTTCCTCCTGGTTCAACCAGAGCTGTCATAGGAAAGCCACTGTCCCTCTAATACTGCTTCTACCCAGTCTGAGCTGAATTCCACATCTTTCCTGAAGCAGAAATGAAATAAAACAGTGTTTTATGGGTTTGCAGTGGCACGTATCTGTGCTGCATATGAACAGCACTGAAAAGGGAGCCAG
Organism: Porphyrio hochstetteri; assembly: GCA_020800305.1. Classification (NCBI taxonomy): domain Eukaryota; kingdom Metazoa; phylum Chordata; class Aves; order Gruiformes; family Rallidae; genus Porphyrio; species Porphyrio hochstetteri. Next base: position 50,827,817 of record CM036905.1, read on the forward strand.
TCCAATCAGAGAGATGTGGTTCTCATGGGGTACAACAGGGGAGTAGCTCAGGAGTTAATTGAATTTTAATTGTATTACTTACTGAATTGCAAATAAACTGAGTCTTTTTATCAGCTTATCATCATGAGCTAACCTGCTCATGACAGTTAGATCCCCAGGAAATCTAGGGAGAAAAGATTAAGAACTGGCAAATAGTATGTGAGGACAACAAAGGGCTCAGAATCATGGCATAAAATGGATGTGTTGAAGCATGCCCAGAGAAGTTCCATGAAGGTGATCAGAGGACTGGAGCACCTCTCCTGTGAAGACAGGCTGAGACAATTGGGCTTGTTCAGCCTGAAGAAGACTGATGCCTGAAGATTCTGAAGCCTGAAGGTTCCGGGGAGACCTTATTGAGCCTTCCAGTACCTAAAGAGGCCTACAGAAAAATGGAGTGGGACTGCTTACAAGGGCATGGAGTGACAGGACAAGGAGTAATGGGTTTAAACAGAAGGAGAGTAGATTTAGCTCAGAATGGCTACATGGAGAAATTTCAGAAAAAATTTTCTCCACTAGCAGCACATGCCTCCACCATTTTTCTGCCAGTTGGAAATACCTCTACAATACCTTTACACAGGGATAGCGGAAAGTGCACAAATTTTAATCTGTAAGCGTTGTAGAGGGAAGAAAAATAAAGGGAAACCGTATTGTCTGAGCAATTAGTTCTTACCATTCAGTTTGCAAGATGGACAAAGATTGATGGTCTTCATGACATGCAACTGAAATCTCTCTTTACTCATGTAATAGCTCAAACCAGGGATTTTGATTTACTCCATCACCCTCTCTAGAAAAGGTCCAGCTGATGGAACTGAACATCCTTCTCATCCAATTGAAGATTTGCATGGAAATGCAGATGGTCTCATACATTGGAAATTTTTTGTTTCTTCAGCTTTCTTTCACAAGCATTGGGAAGTGTGCAAATACCAACAATACATCTACAAAGGCAACATTCAGATTCCCAAATTTGCTCACTGACCTGACATAGGAGATGTAATAATTTGTCACAAGGTATTAAACAGGGCAGAACCAGTGAAAGAAAATGTTTTCTGGGGAAAATATAAAACATTGTAGGTCAGGTGCTGGACTTAGACTCAGGAGACCAGTATTCATTTCCTGATTCAATAATATTCATTACATAATGTTGAGCAGATCAGTTTTTCTGCCTTGCGTTTACAGAGTAAAGATAATGCTATTTAACAGACTCTCTAACCACAACATCCCCTAGCTGCTATGAAAGCTTTCTGACAATCTAATTTCACAGCTTTGTCTGTACATCTTCGGTTAGTAAGAAGCTGAAGCATAGGAGTAAGCAGACATTTCCTTTCCCAAGAGAAATTATCTTCCCTTGTGATCAGCTAACCTGGCTGGTAGCCCTGGCCTGGTATCCCATAGTCAAATTCCAAGAACATTACCACTATTAGGAATCTTTCAGTTTACATATTGCCTTGTTTATTCTTGCATTTAGTATGAATCTCACCTTTTCTGCTTCTGTAAATTCTAGTTTCATGGAAGAGCAGGGATGCTGACAAATCCCTGTAGCTACAGCCTTAGATAAACTTTGGAGATGAACACATAGTTAAAAGCTTGATAGCAAAATGTGGACGAAATACTATTCAGTGTTCAGCGCCCAGTCCACCCTTCTTTTGCCCCAACCTTCCACCCCCGCCGATCTTATTCACAAGAAAACTGATTTGTTGTTAATTATATATTGTATCAGGTGCCAGAATAACATGCCATATGAGGCTACAAACAGGAAAAAAAAAAAAAAAGAAAGTAACAGTAAGTGATATCTTAAAGCATAGAAGTAATTTTTTTGGGAAAAAAAAAGTGCTTCTAAAGAAAAAATATTTTTTAAAAGTTTCTAAAGCAACACTGTGGAAATACCATCTCTAAATAAAATTGTCCCAGTTGGGTGTCTAACGTGTTAGTCTTGGAAAAGTAATGCTGAAGTGACACTATAAATTTCACACAAATCTTCCAGTTATTTACTAGGTGATTAAAACCAAATATATTATGTCAGCATTATGGATTTTTTTTTTGCCAGAATCTTAAAAATGCTGCCTAAGATATGATATGACCTTCTGCTGCTATTTATCAATACTGATAATGTTTTACGCTCATCTGGCAACTTGTTTCTTTATTTTTCGTAAGAAACACATCATAATTTTGCTCATAAAAATGTTTCAAATCTGTATTCACTTTAATAATTTAGCAATAATACTGTTTATGTAATGTTCAAAATAGCAATTTCACATGGATTTTAGACTTCTTATATTGCAGATTTTGATTAGGGAGTTTTCTGAGGTAGGGAGCTGAAATTTTTCCACTCAGGCTATTTTATATTCATAAATGAATTTATTCTGATTGAAAAGATTTAATTGCAAGCTGAACTCACAATGTCAAATAATTAGTGTTGGACTCCCTTCCTTCCTTTAGTTGGATAAGCTCTCCAAAATTAACAAAGAAGGTTTGAATGCAATCCTTTCTCCTGTGGCAGACACATGGCTTTGGGTGAGAGGACTTGACATAAGGTGAAGGAGAATATTCTGAATGTTTTGAGTCAGAAACAGGAGGCAGAAATCGTGAATGTATAGGAGTTGCTGCTTTTCTAAATACTCTGCCTCTAAGGTACTCCCTCCCTTACTTCAGGACATAGATGGAAACATCTATTGTCCAATAATCTAAACAAATTAACAATTCATGCAATGGGACTTTATTCATATTTGTGTATGTCAAATGCCTTGAGGAATCTGCCTTCTGCTGCCCGATCCAAATCAAATTCAGGGAAATATGAGGCTTCCTATTTAATTCCAAAACATAACCATCGAGCTGCCGTTTGCAGGTGGCACACAACATCCCTCTTCTGAACGGACTATTAGCCTTAATGCACTGTTCATGTATTTAACTCAGAAATAAAGAAGACATTTTTCCCAGAATGCTAATAATAATTTCCCAATACCAAGCCAAGTCAAGTTTCTTCTTGGTAATTTCCTTATTCACTCACCCTTTTGGAATGTCAACACGAAAAATACCCAACAAACCATATAAACATTGTTACACGCATCTTAAGAATCAATACAATCACTGACCCGATAAGAAATTAATTACCTTCAAGAGAGGCTTGTCTTGCAATACTTCTGTAATTTCTACATGTCATAAGAATGACTGTAAGAATTACAGTAATTTTAAACTCCTAATCTTAATTTAGGCCAAGAGAGTATTCACTAGTGGACATTCTATAAGCATTTGCACTTGCTGCACTTTGGCATTGCACTGAATGAACAAGAATAATAAATTATACATGTAGGATTAAGTGACAAGCAATAGAGAGAGGAACATAGAAATACATGTACATAACAATAGCTACAAGGGATGTGCAGGATATTCAAAATTATGAAGCACTTCAGAAAACCCAGCAAATTTTTTTTAAGGTCTCTAAAGAAGATCAGAGGTAAGGACACTTTGCTGATTACAGTTCAAATAACCTCAGTGCTAAGAACTGATCCAATCAAGAATTGAAAGTTCTTCTAATTGAACCTTGTAGTTGTTCATCTGTGTGGTTGGGGAGTGTCCTTGTTGCTCTGCTGAAGTGCCATAGGTACCCTGAACTTTTCTTCATGGATCTTTTTCTCTAATTTGCTCAGGCTTTCAAAAAGCTGCATGTTACATTGCAACACTGGTCTCTGCTACATCAGAAGAATGGTATTAACAAAAGCAACTTCCCCCCAGCCCCCAACTTAGACACTGAAACTCTAACCATCAAATAGAAGGATGTGCAGAAAGAATCTAAACCTAAAAAATTTAAAGTCTCAAATGATTCCTTTTTTGGGGGCAGGGAGGGGAATTGTTGAAATCAGGCTACTTCATCCTAAATAATGTATCAGGGTTTTTTTGGGGTTGCTTTTTTTTTTCTTGTAGGCGTGCTGACCCACTGAATTGCTTGTTAGCCTGGTCCTTCCTAAGTCAGTGGGGCACAGGTTGACGTATAATGATGAAGAGTCGGAAGGAGAAGTTCACTATTATATGCTGGAGGCTGCTAAGAAGCCATAATTACTATGCACTATGGTTAGAAAAGGACATATGATTTGAGATGCCTAATAAGCACTAATGAGCAAAGGGAGAATTTTATTCCTTTTTTCCCCCAGAGTCAGGGTTAGTTTATATTCTCAGCATATATGAATAAAGCCAGTGTCCAGAAAAACACCCTTGGAGTTCTTCCTGCTGAGTGAAAAGGATAAAGCTTAGTGTTTACTCTGTGCACAAGTGTAGCATCCACTCACACTTGAGCTAGAGAGCAAGTCTTGTGCACTGCACAAAGGCTTTTAGCATCAGGGCCTTTGCTCAGAAATTAAACTGAAGGATCCACATGTCTGAGCTGAAAATCCTACTGCATGATGAACTATTATTTCTTTTTCTTTCAAATGAATGAAAAAAAATATGTAATGGTATAAAAATAAAGTAGTTCCAAGCTGCAAGCCACAGAGATATTAAAAAAATCTAGAGAGATATCAAGAAAAATGTCCCCCCTTTATGTCAATTTGGTGCAACATAAAGTAAATACATACTTTCTTCCTTTTTAGAAAATGTCTTAGATATAATAGTATTTGGACCAAATGATCTATGGATTTATTATTTTTCTTCAAAAAATAATTTCAAGGCCAATACAAACACATTATCTGTCCACCAGATATGCCAGAAATACCCAAGCAAGATTTAGCTGTTATGATTTTCAATATTCCAGAACTGTAGATCAGAAATGAAATATTTAAAATTCATTAGGGTTGATCAGTAAATGAGAATCTGCCATGGAAAAAATATTGAAGTTTCCAATTTACTCAGTAACTGTACAAAATTGAGCTCTTTCAATTTTTCATAAAGAAAAGCATGGAAAGAAATGTAGACTAATGAAAGGTACAGTCAAGCTTTTGCTCTAGCTGCTCTAATTGAAGCTATCACAGAAACACACAGAATCACAGAATGTTAGGGGCTGGAAGGGACCTTGAATGATCATGTAGTCCAACCCCCCCTGCCAGAGCAGGATCACCTAGATTAGGTCACAGAAGAACATGTCCAGGCAGGGTATGAATATCTCCAGAGAAGGAGGAGACTCTGCAGCCTCTCTGGGCAGTCTGTCCCAGTGCTCTGCCACCCTCACAGTGAAAAAGTTTTTTCTTATGTTCACATGGAACCTCCTGTGATCCAGTTTTCACCCATTGCAAGGGCAGTTTAGGATTTAGACTGTCTATAATTCTCCTTTCGTTTGACCAGAGAATACTTTCTAAATAAAAAACCCCAAAAAACCCAAAACAACCCCCCAAGAAACCCTCAAAAACCCAGCAAAACCAACCCAAGGAACATTTTTTTCTGTTTTGATTAATAGATGTCTTTTGAAAACTTTTAAAATTATAAATTCCAACCTGCTCTTTCTCCAGTATTCTCATATTTTAACAGTTTAGATCAAACTAGACACAGATATAAATTTCCATTTCAAAACCTAGTACACATAAAACAGTGTTGGCCAGAGTGAAAATAAAAGCAAGATAGTCTCCTTAGTGCAGCTGTGATCATAATAGGCTTAATCACATCATGTTGAACTCAGGATTGTATTTCTTGATTTCTAGAATTGCTGCATAGTCTAGAAACTGAAACTGAAACTGAAACTTAATTATAAGCCACTGCCACACGTTCATAGAGATAAGACAGATGAGACTAATAACAGCTATTGTTGCTTGATAGCCTGTTAAAGAGATTGCATCTGCCATCATGATTTGGCCATTGCCTCTTTTCTGAGGGAGAGAATAATAGATTTGTTTTATTTGCATTATATTCCACTTTTAAAATAGAAATGAAATCCATTTAATTTTAATGAAATAACACCTCTGAAAGGAAATGTATTTTATACCACCCTGTATCATTTGGTTAGCATTGATTTAAGAGGTAACGAAGTACAATTCAAATATGATATGATTTTTTTTTTTTGATTGCTTAGCAAGTTGAACTCACTTCTCACAGATGAGAATTTAATCAAGTAAACATACAGTTCCATATCAGTTCCATTACCAAGAAACTTTTTTTGGCAGAGAAAGATATAAAAGAATAGTCCTTCGTGAGCCTGAAACACATAATCATTCAAACACAAGCACAGGAAGCTTGAAATAATGCACACATCTCTGGGGGTCAACGATAGTCAGTCTGTTTCCAATTCTCCCACCCAAGTGATTCCAGGTTTTTTTTCAACATATTAGCATGTATGGCACATTTTTTTTTTTTTTTTTTTTTAATAGATACATTTTCAAATCCTTGTAATAAATAGATTCATATAACTCTTACTCTTAATGTTGTTACTCTGTGCTCAGAGAAAAGGTTTAATCCTTGAATACCTTACTTTGATTAATTCTTTCTCTACCATATGGTAAATAAGAGATAAAATCTCTTGAATTTTGAAAAACATGGAATCTGGTACATATTCTACTGCCTTCAACTGTATGTAAAATTAGGTGTCTCCCTGAAATACCTACTATGTTGGGCATTCTCTCCCTTCAGTAACATACGGGGAAAATAGATGTTTTATTGAATGCTAATAGTTCTTAAAGACTATTATAAACATATAAAAGTCATTTAATAAGATTAAAAAAACCCCCATAATTATTAAAAATTAGCTTTTGTGGTGCTTATTATCCAGTTCTACTATAACAGATGGGTATTCAAAGAGCATGTATTTGAGCTTAAGTAGATGAAGAATTGTACCAGGTTCAAAGTTTCAGAACTCAGGTTATGTTCCTATAATGAACTGTTTGGAATGAGGGAAGCCTTGGTAAGTTGTTTGATAATGGTCATGGTTACAGTCAAGTTTTCGATCAGCACAATGAACAGAAGAGTTCAACAACTTATGAAAATCATTTATAGAAGTCTATACCAGCTTATATTCAAGGTTATGGCAGTTATCAGTGAAAGCCGGTGTCTCAACTGGAAGACCAATTAAATAGTGGCATAAGCTTAGTCTTAAAGTTCAGTGTCAATTACAGTTCTGCAAGCTGTGGTAACATACTGTCTGTGGATGAAATGGTGCAGTATTTGGATGTATGCAGAAAGGTCAATACATTCCATATAGTGAAGAATGGTGCAGAGGCAATGTATATTGCCAGCAGGACAATATCAGACATAAAGGAAAGCAAAAAGAAACCCAACCCAAAACTCAAACAAACAAAAACACAAGACGTGTAAAGTGAGATTATGTAGTGAATTTCTTTTTTCTGTGATCATTTTTTGAATGTTCTGCTGTAAAGATTCTCAATTTTCCATGTGAAGCAAGGCTAACTCTGACTTCATCTGTTTCAGCAGAGAAATATAGTGGACTCCTGTTTTGATAATTACAGATAAAAATACTTTCCAGGACAAATACCTCTTATGGGCATGATTGGAATTTTGGCTGCATATATTAATCTCCATCTGTTACAGTACACCTGTGCATGCTCATTTGATGACGACTTCAGGAGGGCTAAGAGCTATCTAGGAATCATTTTAAAGGAGACTCTGCAGAATGCAGGTGGTTCTATTTATTCTCTAAGAAGAAGTTCTTCTAGGTAGTGTCAACAATGACCAATAAAACTTTCACTCCTGTTTGTATTTATATATGAAATCAGAGTGGGATCTGATTGCCTGGCTTTGGTGATACCGCAGTTGTATACAAACTCTAAAGGCTACCCAGAAAAACTTCAAAGCTGTTAAAAAAAAAAAAAAAAAGTATTCATAGTGAAAACAAAACAAATTCCTTTTGCAGCCTCAACAAGGTACAATTCCAGTTTAAATAATTGAGCTTCTGTTCATCTGCACATGCACTGAATCTTTCCACCAAGTAAAAAATAATTAGTATTAAGTATGAAAAAACTCAGCATGGGGGAAAATAAAACCCAATAAATTTGAAAGCTACAGACTTTAAACCATTGAGAATACATATCTAACATTTATTGATGTGTTTCTCAGACATGTACACAAATAGGCAGCTGAATCTAATAATTCTGTGGTTCTTAAAAGAAAGCTGAAGGAGATGATGTTGGAACAGATTCTGAAGCTGCATATTCCAGGTTAATATAAAGTCACTCCTAGTGAGTAGAGATAAAGCAACGTAAGTAAGATTCAAATAATTCAAATTTTAATCAGCACATTTAATATTTTAACACTTTGCACATGAAATTATTGGTGTAGTTACCAAAGTGATGTTACAAATTTCAACTTCAATTCCATGGTCAGAAGAAGAACATAAAACTAAAATCTTAAAAACTGTGGTCACGTCTCTGAAATTTTATCCTCATCATGGGTCTGACTGAACTCAGGATGGAGAAGACTTGTAAGAGGCAATTGCTTATTTTTTGTTAGTTAAGGACAGAAAAATAAGACGTGTTAGAAACAGTATCGCAATGCACACTTTGTTTTGAAACTGTAATGGTTACAAAATTTCCTGAAATCTTTCTTACTTGATATGACTGTTCTCAATCATGTGTTCATGTGGGTCTCCAGTGTTCATAATCTAATACCAATTCAAATATTTCTCCTGAGGCTGTGGCCAAACTCTTGACACCTATCCAGTTCATGCCATTGTGATATCTGTATCAGGTCTACTTCCAATTTTATTTAACAGGGTTAACCACACCAGTATCACTCATATAGTGCTCTTGCAGTGCTTGCTGTTGACCTTACACATTTGACTGTAAGAGCTCAAGAACCAGGACATAATATATACTTGAAAAAAAATGTGTACTTGTTATATATCAGGTATTAAAATATTAATTTTTTTATATTTATTATTTCCTATACCCTTCACTTGCAATTATGTATGAGATTTCCATTATTATCTTAAAGCTTTTATTCCATTGAAATTTATAGTGAAATTATGAGTTTCAGAGGTAAAATGTTATTCCTGTATGTTCTGTGAATAACTGTAAATTAACAAAATTGCTAGCATATCAGTAATATAATTTTTCTTATATTATTCTACTTCAATTTTCCCCTTGATTAAATTTTGTGCAGGTTGTATACTAAGCTCTGTGATAAGAAGGTATCAATTCATGTCTTAGTTCATGGAGAATTATAAAACAAAGTGCCAAGATAATTAAATAACTATTAAGTTGATTAGTTGGTCACATCCCAAAGCTCTGATAGAGCTTTTCAGTGGGAAAGAATGCAATATGACTAAAATACCTGATGGTAAAATTTCAATCAGTGATTTAGCTGTCATTGTAAGAACGAGCTTTTATTTTCTGCCATCTTTTGCATTTGCCATCTTACAAGAATTACCAAAGGGTAATGAGCATATTCTAATTACTATTAATTGGAAGCAAAAGGGACTAGAATGAAACTTTGACTTCTTGTACTTCACAGATGGATTTAATAAATAAATGAAATACAGAACCTTCTACTTTCTTTTACACTTGTAGAAAATATTAATGTCGTACTATGTGCATGTCTGCTGTATTCTGCAGGGCACACCACAAAAAATACAGATATATCTGCTGATGGACTGGCTCAGGCAAATACAGTTGTTATACAAGTTCAAGTCCTAAAACTCCAATAACTGCTTTTAACAAATTGCATACCAGAAGAACATGAGTGAACAGTTGTTCTTTTCACAATTTAAGTGAAAAAAAAACTTCTCTGACAAAAAAAAACCCCAGAACATTCCAATTGATTTCAGTTGGAACTGGATTCCACTCTGCCTTACAGTGGGACTGTCAAATATAATTAAAATTTTCAAACAATAGAGAATTTACTGTTTACCTTGGGAACTTGTTCAACTAATTTCTTGATTACAGAGTGTAAAATGTGCAATTTATTCCCATGTGATATATCTATATTGTCAGTTTTCCAAAAGCTTCCTGCATACATTTCTATGAATGAAAAAAAATTAAGGTTCATAATTCTGTGTCTTGATATAATATGGTGAGAAGAACAAATTGAAGTATTCCAAATTAATTACTTTAGATATTTGATAAAAGATTGAAAGAGACTTCCAGAATTCCAAAGAAACACAGAGTTCCAAATACAGACCCCAAGAATGGATCTGGGTAATTTAATTTTCATTCACCAAAAAATATGAAGAGCCTTTAAATTATGGATATTTTCTATTTTTAGGAGTTCAGACAACTGTCATTGTTCACGGGAAAAAAAAACCCCACAAAACCATCACCAGCAAAAAAAAAAACAAACACACTCATGTTTCATGTAAACTTCTGTTCAGTTTTTATGAGGTTTTTTTAATTAAAATGAATACTTATAGAAGGATCCAAATGTTTCAGTTGAGGTGTTGTCTCAGAACACAAATACTAGTTTCCAAGAAGTAAAAATGCAGAAGGGACAAGGCATTGGATAAGTATAGCAATTGTTGTTTTAAAGAGAGGAACCGGATTTCTTAAAATGACTTAATGGCAGTTAAAAGGACTGCTGATAAAAATGAACTGATGCGATTACAAGTTTTCTCCTCCCGCTTTGGAAATTCAAATTATTCAGCATCCTGCCTGCTGGCAGACTCCCACCTGATGTGGCCCTGGCACAGCAGCCTGAAGTAAAAACTCAATTTTGAAATCAAAAGCTATAAGCAGCTACAAGGTGCTCCAAAGTATTGCTTTAAAAAGGCTCTGCATCCTTTTTTTTTTTTTGTAACTGTGTTTCCATTTTCTCTTTTTTTGTATTTAGCCTGGGGAAAGGTACTTAAGCAAACACATGGGAACTGTTTCATCGCAGAGATTTGAACGTGTGTTAATTAATCAAAAGTCTATATAATAATCCTTCACAGTGAATCTGTACAGGAAATCTTTGCTTTCTCTTGGAATTTCCAGTGTTAAAAAACTGATGAATGAGCTTTTAATTTCATCTCTAATTCCCTGCAAATTATATGTCTTTGACTTATGAGCCTTATCCTTTCCTGAGTCCTCTCTGGTGAATTAGAACTGTTGTATTTTGTTTCGAAGCATTGGGGATATTTTGCAATACCTTTTCATGTCAAACCACATCATCCTTACATAACCTTTCATTTTGTTTCAGATATTAATATCTGTTAGATTTTGTGTTGGGTCTATGAAATTTTCTTCTGTGGCTAAATTAAAATTCTCAGTAACAAAAATTTGAACTTCTCCAAGGTGTTTTACCAAAGATTCTTTTCTTCAGTAATACCCCTGTCTACAGTTTAGGGATTACAGCCTGAATTTTGACAGTAGAATTTTACTTGAATTGGTAGGATGCTTAGGGGTATCTTAATGGTTTATATTATTCTTTTAAAATGTAAAAAGAGACAGGTCAGATCCATGATTATCAGACAATAAATAACAATGTAAAAATCAGCAGAAAAATATAATTCATTGTTTATTTCCATGCTTTTTAGGCTTTAGTCAGCTAAAACTATCTGCTTATAACAACCTCGTGTTGCAATATCATAGCTTTCTATAATACAAAATACTACATATTTTCATGACCAATTTCAAAGTAAGGAGATTCCAGGCCATTACCATTTTATATGTTCATTATGTTAAAAGTGATTTTCTTACAGTAAATACACATTTATCATAATAAGAGCTATAGAATATTCTGTCAGAACAACCACCCCACCCCCACCCCCCATGCAAAAGATGGTATAAGAAGAACATTTATTTGAGGTACTACATACGTGCTACAAAATAATTTTGAATGCTTTGTCTTAAAATACAGGAGGATCTATGTAAAAGGAAATGTCAAACAACAAAGAAAAAATAATTAAAAACTTTTTTTTTTTCCTATTTGGGTTTATGACTGTCAAACAAAAAATGCTGAAGGAACCATTTGTAGAGACACACACACGCATGTTTCCTTGCAAAAACTGCATCGGTTAGAAGGTTCCTAAAACTGGGAGGAAAGCTGATAGATAAGAGGATCTTTTGAAAGGGCAGGGCTCTGTCTCACTGTATGGAAAAGAAAGGAAAGTAGATGTTAGAAAACTACTGGGAAAGAGTATGGAGAAGGTCTGAAAAATCAAGATTTATAGCAGAGGGAATGGTTATGTTGCCCTATACTGTACAGCTCTTTTATCACTAAGTCTCTGAGATACCTTCTTTTCACTGGAGTTTAAACTAACTCTCTTCAGGCTAAGATTAGTAAACTGAATACAAAGCTTTCCACTGAAGTGACTTTATGCAAATGAGTCATTAATGCAGTCTCCAGGATGCTGTCAGACCAATCTGTTTCTTTCTTAGCATTAACTTCGTAACATATGTTTGCATCTATTTTATGATACTGGTAACACTTCTCTCATGTGAACCAGGAATTGGCCCCAAAACTTTTGAGTAGTAGCAGCTTGCTATACAATATAGGAAGCTGTTGTGCGGATCCTTTAAAAATGATTTAAAACATTCCCAAAACATCGCTTAAATAAATTGCTCTTTTAAAGGATTATAGAATAAATGGATAAATTGGCTCTAGCCATTAAACATTCTGATGTATTACTCCATGCTAGGCTGTACTGCAGTGTGTCACTTCTGGTGACTTGCCTACATTCGTTCCTTAGCTTTTCGGATATGAAACGCTGTTACTATGACTGAGGCAATTCTACAGGACCTAGAGAAACTTGCATACCAGGAATTAAAAGGGAAGAGTACCACTGCTTTGTTTTGCACGCTTTTTTTTTTTTAAAGCAATGAGAAATGTATTTTTCTTAATGACAGAGATGATACTTGTAATTTTCTACTGGCTATTCTTAAAAATAACCAAGAGCTACAAATATTGAACTATTCTAAATATTATACACATGAAAATACTTTTCTGATTGTACAGGGTTGTTTTCTTGTTGTGTTTTTGTTTTTTTTTTAAATCCGTCTTAAAACTTAAAAAACCACAGAGTTCTCTACATAAAGAGTCAACAGCAAGTTGATAATATCTCTCTGCTGCTCTCAATAAAAATGAAAATTCAAATCCCAAAAGCTTCTCTTTTTTTGGCACTTTTAAAACTTTGATAACTGGCTTTACACTTCACAGTTTGAAACACTGTCTGAATGATTCCAAATTCATTTTTGAGAGTGCCAGGTTGCAATAACTTAGAAATTCTCAACTGTTATCCCGTATAAAAGACAGTAGCAGCCCACTGAGCAGGGACTAAAATCCTAGACTTCTTCTTAAGCTGTTTCATGAGTTTTTGAATGAATTGCCATTTTGATACCACAAGAACGAAGAAGAGGGGTTGGGCCAGTTGTGCTATAGAGAGGATATAGTGGAGAGGCAAGCCTCATAGTTTCCTCGTCACAGCTGGGGGAAGTGAGAAGGAAAAAAAGAGAGAATTGCCACAGCTTGAGATAGGAGGGTCTTCTCACTCTCTGGCAGTAGCTGTTGTTCCAGCTTCTCTCTTTGGAGCTGGCAGCCAAAGGGAGCCCAGCTTTCCATGGCTTAGGCACAGCAGGAAATACAATGGTGCAGTGACTGGTTTTCTGACTCCACCAAGAAGAAAATTGTACAATTAGAAGCTTCTTTGCCTTCTTCCTGAGTTATCATTCATACAACTGCACCTCAGCTATGCTTCCACTTTGTTCTTTTTTCCCCTGGTCTCATGAATCATATACTTTGATTTGTACAGTGATGCAGCTTTGTCATATAATTAGCCTGTAACAAGTGGTCATGGTGAGATATGGATCTGGAACCATTGAGCTGAAATTGATATTTTACCTTTATCACCAATTTCTTGCATGATTCATAAAACATTATGTAAAAATCTTGGCAGGACATTCTCTGATTATGCTTTGAAAGAAAATAGTGGCCCATGGGCAGTAGTAGCTATAGATGCTTAAATACTGCAAAGTCCAGCCTCTTCCCTTGAATTTGATAAAGATACCCCCCTGCAGTTAAATCAGAGGAGTGAGTCTGAAGAGCTTTCAGGTACCAACTCCGTGGTCCTCCTCCTTATTTCTTAAATCCCTAATCAACACATGAGTATACTGAAACATCTAACTTCTCTGTGTACTGCACAGGTATCCTGCTCACATTTTTGGCACTTACTCAAAAAAACTGAGGATTTAATATACAATTTCCAAACAGGTGCTAGCCCAAGATTAACTGAGGGAAGAAATCCATCTCTAACTCCATTGCATCATGACAGTGCAAGCTAATGAGGAGGTTGTTCTATCTTATCTTATTTTCACTTACAAATTTGTATCTGGATACTGAAAGATTTTATATGTTGAAACTAAAATTTAATCTTTGATTTTACTTATTGGCCTGGCTGTGGTGGATTTCTTTCTTTTTCCCTACAAGTTCTCAATGTTGCAATTGCTGCTGTGACTGATACTATTTTTTTCACTACTGATATTCTCCAAGTCTAAACAAAATAGTCACCAGGGACATCACTGTAAGGGACATAACTAGACTCTTGGGAGCACAACAAGAGAACTGATTCTCCCAGAAAATTCTGCTTCTGAAGTTATAGCTGTGGGAAAAAAAGACAACAATCAATATAGCAACCAAGTTCAAGAGTTAGAGAAGAAAGGAGAAGGAAATGAGGTAAAGAGATTCAGTAAAGATATTCATTAAGGAACAAATGAAAGAATATGTCAGAGATCAGAGAGGAAAAAGAAATGACTGTTGCTCTTTCCTTTGTCAACACACGAAGCCTAAGTACATTTCTATTCTATTAAGACCTTTTGTGTAGAACCTTGGATGATCAGAGATGCACAGGACTGCTTCAAGGTTTTCTGTTAAATTAATACTTTTTAAAGGTGGGTGTTTTTTTTTTTCCAAAACGTGAGTGTCAAAGAAAAATGACTATGGGAAATATATGTCAGAATCTGTTTCTGACATAATTACTTTGTCATACAAATCATTGAAACAGATAAATGTCCGATATGCATTTGTGTTTAAAACCATGTGTTACTTTAACTAGTCGTATAAGGTGTCCTTATTTAAGGTTTTTTTTCAACTTTCATCTGTAAGTGCAGGTAAGGATTCTAGTGCTATTCAGGCATTTGCATATTTGAGAATGAAAAAGTTCATTTGAGAGATTTATCAAGGGGTTGCTTTAAAACCTTTCTAGAACTTCTTTCTCCTCTGCTTCTGATACTCCTACATCAGTAACTGTAGGATGATTCTACTTGATACAAGATAATGCTAATTCAAATTGGTTTCATATGGGATATCTTCAGTAACACTCCCTCCTTGTGATTCTTCTGCTCTGTCTTCTTGTATCATTTATATATATATTCTCCTCTGAAACGGCTTTAGTCAAGTTGAAAGCAATATGTGAGGGTATATGATAGGAAAGTGTCTGCTCCCTTTAAGGGTATCTGGTCAAACGAGCCAAAAACAAGAACACGGGAAGACAAACCACCACATAAGAGGAGATGTGATACGAACAAATGTGGTCAGTCACACCAATCAGGAAGGATATATGTAGAAAAAAAAGGTTTATTTTATACAGTTGGAAGGATAAGGAAAGGGTGGAAGACAAGATGCAGAGACATAAACCCTGACCAAATAATGTTAACAAAGACAACCAGAAGCAAACCAGGTCACTGGCACTAATTGATGGGCTAGCAGGAAATTGCAGGCAAACCAGCACGTTTAAGCTGGTAAGGATAGGAACCTGAGGGTCCAGGATGTTGGAGGAGGTTGGTGGGACCATGTCAACTGATGAGGCAATGTGCAGCGTAAGGGGAAATAGGGAGGAACAAAGTGGGGATAGACAGAAAAGGGTGAAAAAGGGAGTGGGTACCTGTAAAACATGGCCAGTCAATGCACTTGTCTGGCTGACTTTTTTTTAAACTAACACTCTGTGTAATCTTCCTCTCTATCTCCTATGTATGTGTGTAGTGCAAGGACTAAGTGCCATCTACTTCTGAAACCTGCATATTAAAAGGTCTTAACCTAAAAATGCAATTTTAGCCTTTTGTCTTGATTATGGTTAAAAGAATACAATATGGATGAGCTGTATGGATATCACAGACAGACTCATAGGGGTTGGGAGGGACCTCGAGAGATCATTGGGTCCAACCCCTCAAAACTGATGCCCCCATCCTGCAATAGGACTCACACCCATACCATAGCAGATGAACACTTAGACCATGCTCTAATGTTCCAGTGATCTATTTTACTTCTAATTTCTGCTTCTGTTCAATGCAAAAATAGGTTCATGACTCTAATTTCAGTGTTAATATTTTGCTTTATCTTTTTTGTTAGACTTAATTAAGACAGTATCTGTCAAAATTTACTTTCAAATAATGGATATCCACTGGATAAATAATTCTCATTTAACTTGTAATACTAAGAGCAAAGACCATTTGGATATGATTTTTGAAGAGAGGTCAGCTTTGTGTAGCAACCAAAGAGGGTTTTTTATGAAGTCCAGGAGCATATAGTTGGAAAACTGCCATTTTTTTCCCTAGCTACAATCTACAACAACATTTGTTTCCAAAGTTGCATTGGGCTATAAAAAATGCAAATGGTTTGGTGTGCCTTGTAGAGCATCCAAAAGAACATTTACAAAATGTTGCAAAAGTAGTGGCATAATGCAAAAGGATATCACCAAGCCAATAAAACATCTCACACCTTAGAAGCCAGAGCCTCACCTTTCACTTTTTCACATCTCACTTCTCCTGAGTCCCAACCCAGATCTTGCCACTCATTAATGCTCCCCAGAACAATTTTTCTAGAGACTAAAGAGTGATCCTTCTTCTTTCTCTTCAGAGCTTCTTCCATAAAAATTATCTGAATTAGAAACAGGTTAGAAATTAGTATAAGTGATGCTCACTAGGTGGATCTAGGCTACCAGAATATAAATTTCCTACTCCTGAAATTTCCATGATCTTTAGACACTTTAGACAGAAATATATAGAGTGGATGTTGCAGAAAGGAAGTCACATTAAAGAAACAAGACTCCTAAGAACTCTTAGATTCAGGGATGAGTTCATAAGCTAATGCCAACTAATGACATGCACTATTTGGTGTGGAATCACATTTTAAAATCAGCACAATGAACAGGGAGCTGAGCCAGTGAAAAAAAAAAGCATTTCAGTCATAATGTGATCAATAAATTTTAGTCTGTGTCAGGAGTCTGATTACCATATTCCAGATGTAGTGAAAAGGACATACAGGGCACCAATAAAAAGGTCACAATATAGTGTAGAGCTGTAATTGAGTGTACTACTTATAAAGAACAGCTACAGGATTGTGTACTGCCCATAGTGAAGCGATGAGAGAACTTATTGTAGACTATTTTATATTAAAGAAAATTAAAAGGAAAAAGATTTTTGGATTTTTTCCTGGAAAACAAAAACCAGCAATTTATACCAGTGCTTAAGAAACACAAACAAACAAAAACCAAGCACCACCCCTCAATAAAATTCTAACTTACAGCAAGACTGATATCTGATCAAATATCAAGATACAAGTTCAAATAGGAGATCTTCATTGCCCAAGTAGTATTTCTGCTAATTTCTAAGTATTGAAATATAACAGACTATGAATTATGTTAGATTGTTGTTAACATCTGCTTTAGTTCTGCACTAGCACTGTTGTTTTTAATAAATTATAAACAGTATAGTGCTCCTCAATCTAAGAACAATATGATTTGGATTTATGTAGCAGTTTACAGATTTCTTTACAACTCCTGAAAAAATTAACCCAAAACAAACAATAAAACCTGCAGTTCAAGACATAAGCTATAGGAAAAAGCAATAGATATTGTAATATAAACATTCTATTGCTGAGGATTAGATGTAGACTTTACAAACTTATTTGTGTTGAAAGAAAGTCATTCAGTAAGAGTTTCTGGCTTTCAATGCATCTGTATGTGTTTAACATAGGTCAGTACCATTCTTCCTAATAGCAAACTGAGAATACAGAAAGGACAAGGCATGTTTCTGCATGCAGTCAGCATAGCTGGTAGACTCCCAGTCACCTGTGTCCATGCCTGCTACTCTAAAAGCATGCCACCATAAATATGATCTGAAAAGTCTCATCCCAAAATGTATTACCACCTGTGTAACTGTGATCTTTTTCTAAACCAACTATAAAACTCAGAAGAAACTGACAGGAATTTAATGAAAGATATAAAGCTTTCATTCTATGTAATACCTATTGTCCTGGTTTCAGCTATGATGGAGTTAATTATTTTTAGCAGTGGATGGAATGCCATGTTTGGGTGTTAGGATGAGAACAGTGCTGATAGCACCCTGATGTTTCTAGTTGTTGCCAGGCAATCAAGGACCTTTCTCAGCTCTGCATACTTCCTTACTAGTGAGAAAGGAGGGGATGTAGCCAGGACAGGTGACCCGAACTGGCCAAAGAGGCTATTCCATGCCAGTTACATCATGCTCAGTATAAAGGGGGACTGGGGGGAAGAGGAGGAGACAACACCAGGACGGGCAGTTTCCGGGTTCGGGGACGGCTCTAAGCTGTGCGGCCTGGGTTCTGTGGTTTGGTGAGAAACTGCATTGTGTATCACCAGTTTCATCTATTTTGTGCTTTAAACTTCTGTTATTGTTATATCTAGTTTTCTGTTATTGTTTAGTAAACTATCCTTATCCCAACCTGCGTGGTTCTGGTTTCTAGGTTGTGGTTTCTTTTCCTCCTTCTTCCTTCCCTTTTCCCCCTCCCCCAACTTTCCCTCCCCCTTCCTTTTAAAAGTACAAGCGACTGTGTGGGGTGCGGCCCTCGGCTGGGGCAAAACCACGACACCTATGGATCAAACTCCAAGGCGCTAAGCCATATTGTTCAGATATTGTATAGCATTGTGCCTGAAAAAAAACAACTCAAGTGTTTCCTATTATATTTCAATGGCTGAGGTAACAACACTTCAAAATTTACAATTAGGATGTCATGTCGTTCCCGTGAACTTCAGATGCTGAGAGATGATAGTGATTACATGATCTCTGCCTGCAGTGGAAACATACTCTTATGAAATATTTATTTTAAATTGTTCATTAAGTTTTAAGATATAATGGATCAAGAATGGCACCTATGCATGAAACATGGGCAGTGAAAATATCTATCTATTATTTAAAATTAATTCTCATTTGTGTCTAAAGTGGCCATTTTGGTCTGTCTCATTACTATTAGGATCATAGGATAATTCCGATCGGAAGGGATCTCAGGAGTTCTATAGCCCAAATTTCTGGATACAGTACAGTCAAAAATAATGTAATTTCAGATCCTTCAGGGGTTTACCCAACCTGCTTTTGAAAACCTCCAAGACCAGAGTATGTACAATCTCCCCGAGCAAACTTCAACAGTGTTCTCCCTTAAGATATTTTTTTCCCTTCTACTGTGTATTTCCTTTCCATGTATAACTGGATGGTGATTAATTTTTGCATCAGGATATAAGATTATTCCTGCTTCTTTAAGAAAATACAACAAGGAAAGATAAAAATCACAACTTATTTTTAAGACTAAGATAGGTCCAAAGCCACCCATAAGGCAATTTGTTCAGAAAAATCTAAAAAAAAAAGCTCCTCACTATTCATAGGATTTTTACCCCCTTATAGCTCTCTCAAAGGTAGCAGGAATTAATTTTCACCATTTTGCTCAGGGAAAGAGTGGTTCATGTTCAAGGAGATAGGGTTTCTGCTGTACCTTCAGATGCAAGTAGATTCAGTCCTTTCAATCTGAGAGCAGAGAAGAAACAGATATTAAGCCTTCCTTTCCAACCCACTCAGACTATAACAAATGGTAACAGTACCCCTCATTATATTTCCTAAGAGGAGACACAGTAACCCATACATAACCAGATACAGCCATTTTTATGTACTATAATATCTCATATGTTAACATGAAGCTGTCAAACAGAATTCAGGACTTGTAGGACACAAGAAGCCATTTGAAGCAGCAGCTGGAAGCCAAGAGGGGGACTCTAAGACGTACACCTGTCTAGCAAACAACAGTGTGGATATAAGAGAGGAGTCTGAACACTTAAAAGTTCATTGCTAGATATACAATTCATATAGAAATATGAACACACAAACTGATCCTTGTATCCTTTTACAAATTAACTTCCATCACAACGGAGTGAGGTAACATTCCACGACCTCTGCATCTTCTCCCACCTTTCTACGCACTGGGAAGGAAGACTTGGAGGAAGAGTTGAACATGCCGGTCTTTCTGCAATGCATTGCTATTTTCAGACAGGCATTAGATGGCTGCAACTGCATAAAAAAATGACAAAAAGACTCTAATCATACTCTTGTCCTGGGGATGGCACAAAATCTGAAAAAGTAATCACTTTTTTATTATTTTTCTGAGTATGCAGCAAGTGAATGATGCAGTGTCTTTTAGGAAGGATCCAATTCAGTCTGAAGCATGAAGGGCATGTGATTTTCCCTTTCCTGTCTTCACCAGATTTTAATTCATAGCCATTGCATAAGCAAAGTGAGAGTTAGATGAATGAGGCTGGAAAGGTAGTTAAATTGTTTGACTTTCTGGCCTAAAATACTCTTATCACACACATTTTCTTTAATCTTTCAGGATGTCTTTCTTTTTACACTCACTACTTCGGCATTCTGAAGGGCAATGCTCATTTTAAAATATGTATAGACTTCATTTAAAATAAATGAACCTAAAACCCTCTGGGGCAAGACCATGTTTGGTGTATCTCAGCTAATTTCAACCGAGTTGCACCAAGGTTGAATCTGTGCCTATGTCCTCTTCTACGTCACGAACTTAGAGAAAAACAGAGTCCTTTAAGAATATGGGTTATTTTACATTCTTTCCCTCATTGTCTAGTTTTGCTTTAAAGCCTTAATAAAAACTTACATTAGTGGGATTTCATGCATTTATCTTTATGTTTGATAACATTTGTGAGCACGTTGATAAAATCAAAGGAAATGAATGTAATTGTTTCCAGCCAGATTCAATAACTTTAATTACCAGCGTTTCTAGTCCAACTGCATGATATGCTGAACTATCCTGTGTACGGAAAGAAATTTAACTACCGCTGACTCAGTGCTCTTTTATGTTTGTGGAAGGAAAACAATCAGAAGAGTAAATAAAGAAAAAAATGAATTTGCAAATTTCTGTTCATCATAGAATTATCATTTAGGATATTGCAGAGCTCCATAGAAATATATGAAAAATCCAATCACAAATCTTTTCTCATGGTGTACTTACAATTAGATAAAATTGTATGAACACATTATGTGAAGCAATGTGGTATCACAGTAATGCATTTTTAAATTGAAAAACATCTCAGATATCCTAAAATAACTAGCTCTTTCTGATATGTTATATTCATGACTGTTTTCGTAATCTTTTCCACTCTTATTTTTATATTTTATTTGACCGAAAATGTCTTCAATAGCTTCATGTGCTGGAAACAACACAAAAGTCCTAATTATTTTCCTGTATTTAATCCAGAAAACCAAGGAATAACCATAAAATGCTTGAATCCAGAAGAATTTTAAATATACATTAATTTAAATCCTTCTAGGTTTAAATAAATAAAAAAATAATATTGGCATATAATTGAATTATGGACATTTTCTCTTATGCAGGTATTTATAGACAATTTTATCCAGAAAATACACTATAAAACATTACATTATCACAGCTGACTCAGAGAATCACATTCATGTGACTCTAAGCACTATGTTCTACTAATTTTAAAGGTACCAAGCTATTAATAGGAAGAATATCTCTGTTGACCTGAGAGGACAGAGTGAGAAGAAAGACTGAGGTCATAGTGTTCAACTCTTTGATCACCAGGGATGCAGGAAGTCACTACTCGAAGATGTGATAAATAAGAAAAATACCTAGCTTCTCCTCACTGAAAATATAATTATTTCTATTTTGAGACAGTAAAATGCTTTTGCATTTTCTATGAATAAAACTATTTAAAGCTTTTTGGGGGTATGGGATTATAATTCATTCTTCTCAAGGCTGCAAATAAAGTGACTCACTGAATTTATTACATGTGGCTCAACAAACCCTGAGATTTAAATATATGTAGATCACAATCTATGTATAGATTTAATTTAAAATAAACATTGTCACTACACATTAAACATAAAGATTTTTTTCTAACATTCCCCTTCCATAGAACAAACGTTGTGTTTTCTATTCATTCTTTAACTTCAGAAATATTTTTTTTTAAAATATCAGACTACTTTCCAATAAAAGAAAGACATACATATTTAGCTTTCTACATATATGTTCCAGCAGTAAATTTCAATATGCGTTTTTATGGTATTCATTTTTACTTGTCCTCATACCCAGCTTATTAAAGGCATATCAAAGACATAGAAATCGACATACTTTGTATACGTCCAGAAGCTCAACTAACCTTTACTGTTTAATCTGAAGTGAATATGAACAGGACACTGTTTATAAATGTATATAAACTCTCTTATTCTGACATTCTCATCTGCTTACAGTGCTCTAAACCCCTAAGTTTTATCTTATTACTCTTCAAAAAGATATATATCAAATTTAGTATTTCAGGTTTGGTAAACAGTTAACTGTCCTGAGTGTCTCTCATTTCTTAAATGAAATAGTCCTATTTCTGTTCTCATCTTGCTTTGTCTATTTTAATTCCTCTCTTATTCTGACTTGCTGTTACATGTTGTTGACTGGTGCATATCCCAAGCATATTTTTTTCTATTCATGTGGAGCCCCCCGCCTTTATTGCGACTGTGAAAATCCCAGTCAAATCCAACACCTCAAGAAATTAGAGTGCTTGTTCTTGCTCAGAAATAGAGCAACCACTATTGTTTAGTGATGTGACCAATATTTTTTAAACAATAGATTTAAAGAACATTGACCAGATTTATTCAGGAAAACACAGGGAGGCTCGGTAATGCTGAACATGCAAACTTAAATAAGTCCTCAAGCTGCACGGCAATAGAGTGCCCAATGGGAATTCAAAGCACCTGGGAAACCAAACACTTTAAGAGATCCAAACTGCAGAATTTTTTTTTAGATGTCCAGCAGCCTAAAGCTTCCTTTAGTGATAACATAACTATTCCCTATACATAATGCCATAAAAAAAATGGCAGTTTACTTCAGTAGAATTTTTTCTAAAATAAATACTTCATAAAGTGGTTTAATATAATTTGATATTTATATATATATACATATATATATATATACACATATATTTTGTAGACATCTGCCATTTGGTACCAGCTTTTTGTGAACTGTGTTTGACCCCTTGATATTTTTGAGTTTCACCTCATCTTCTAAACTGCGTCAGGCAGAAAGCTGAATTGTAGTTACTGCATGAAACGGACACAATCTCAACTGCTGCTCTACAAAGCGGCTAACACATTTCAGATTGCTGAATATATAGAGTAATGAATGCTTATAATAATGCACAATAATGATCCAAAAACACAATGTATATAGATCAACCCACATGCTATAGAACTACAGAAAATAACTTTGTTTCATTTATGTTTTGGACCCTGAACTTTTTTTAAAACCAAGAGAAAAGATGCAGAGAGGAAAATAAGGTAGCAAAAATTGCTTTGTGAGGAAATGTGAAAGTTACTAACAGTCCTACTGAATACCAATTTACTACCAGATCTAGAAGCTACTACAACTAGGAGGTTTGGAGGTGTTATTATTTTTTTTTCTTTATAGCAAAGTAATTATTAGAAGTTCATTCATAGATTACATTTTCAGAGGCCTTACATATTTATTAAAAGAGTTGAACATTTTCACTCTAGTATAGAATTCTTTAAAGCAGTAAGCATTTTTAAAATTCTTCCTCTGATTTTTTGTTTGTTTTTTAATTTACCCAATATTCAAACATTCTAATGATTATTCGTCCCCCTTCAAAAAAAGAAGTTCTGAAGTACCGCCAGCCCAATAGAGTTCTTTCTGCATCCATCCAAGTCCTTGGCATAGTTCCCTCTGCTATTCTAGCCTCAACCCTAAGGGCAGCCAAAGGCAAAAGTATTTTCGGCAGACTAAGAAACACTGTAAGCTTCAGGGATTTCTGGATGACAGATTTTAAACTGTAACCAAAGCAGAGTTGTGATTAAAAATAACAAGAGCTAAAACCTGTCTCTGAATTGTAAAAGAAAATGTGCAAATTTAGCTTTTCTCAACATCGTAACTGATGACTGAAACATTCTACTAAGTTATACACAAAAGTAGGATCAATCTATTATGTGATTTGTTCTATGTCCTTAATAATACATCAAAACTCTATAGTACATTTTGCTGTCAGTTTTTGAGACTGCCTTTTCTGTGTATAAGGTTCATGTCTAATGCCTTTACACCACTTGTCTGTTAAAGATTTTCATTTCTTAAATTCAGAAGAAAGATCAATTGTTTTGTTATTCCTAAAGAAGAGCGTATAATCACAACAATAGAAATCACAACTGCTTTGATAGCTAGCTCAGTCTAATTAGAAATGTTATTTTTAGATAGATTACGGCATTAAAGTCATGTAAAGTAGTTAATAGTCTCAGCTGAAACTTATAGGAACATTTGTGGAACTAGGAATTAATTCAATGTAAAGGAATATTTATAGTTACAAAATTGGAATATATTCTACACAAACACCTAAGTCTATCTGAATAATGGTAAATACATTGGCAATTCTTTGACATGTCTTGAGAGTAAGTGTGGGAACTGAATAAGTTATGTGCAAATTTATAATAGATTTGCTTATTCTGGGCAAAATCACCTTATTAAAACATAAAGCACCTTATTGTGAATATCAAACAAAATCTGTTTGCATTTTATTCAGAGCTCTCTGTTTCTGTGCTCATAAGAACCTTAACCGTCTTCAGCAATTCTAGGATTACACCTGGAGAGTCCTTGCATTTCTTGGGTCAAAAGGCTTTGCAACACCAACTCACAAAATGGTTTTCATATGTCTACCTCCAAAATAATCTGTTTATTTAAGACTAATATTATTTAAGCATAATAGCTTTTGCTTATCAATTTCTTGCACCCAAGTTACACAGAATAGGCTTCTTGAATTCCCATTTTTTTTCTATTACAAAACACGCTAAACATGGATAAAACACACAGTAATGGATAAAACACACAGTAAATTCAAAATCAAGAGTATATATTTAGCATAATTGAAGACCTAACAGACTAACCAAAGAATTATTTCTATTGATTACAATGATACTAACAATTGTAGGTCAAACAATACACAATTATATTGATAAATGCATGAACTACATTTTCTGCTGTAGGGAATCTATTCAGTGCCTCTCTGAGACTTAAGAAGAGACTTCAGTTTGGAGTCAGAAGGTGGGAGTTTGCAGGGGAATCCTTGTCTGTTGAGACTATAATGCTGATCTTGGTCTTTTCCTCATCTTCTTTCTAGGACTTGCTTGAGAACATTTTTTTTGTTTACTGATACACTTTTCTCATTCTTCATTCGTCTGCAAGTCTACATTGACCTAAATTTGTTATCTGTAGGGTGTTGGTCTTACATTGGATACTTGTTCTTTCTTCAATTACTCCCTGAATTTTCTTCTAGCCATATCTACCATATTGTCCTGTGCCTGTATTTTCAAGGTACATAAACACAGGACTCCTATCACCAGGCAATCTCATCTGGTCTCCAGCATCCACTGCAGAAAGTTACACACCCATTTACAACGTGTGTCATATCTGCCAGAGTTAGAGTGTCTCAAATGCAGCTGCAGGTTTAAGTTTAGGAAACTGAATCTCTTCTGGCATTCCTAGAACTTTGTGAAAATCTGCACCTGAATGAAACTGAAAAGAAAAATACATGAACTCCCCAATCAACAAAACCAAATAGGATGGAGTCAATATTTTTTGTCTAGTTTTGCCCATTTGTCACAGTCTGGTCAATCACCACACATGTGGGTCAGAATCACCTATAACGGATGTTGGCTTTTACTCATATATTAATATTAGGTCACAGAAAGGACATGAAGACACAGCATGAGGAATTAAGGATTCTGAGAAGGAAGGGCAGAGCAGGCAGAAGGAGAAAAAGTGAATTATTCATAGGGAGAAGAGCTTGGAACTGTGGAGAAGTACTACAGGAAATGCCGTATGGATGTTACAGTAGAATTGCTACGCAAGGAAAAGTTATAGGAAACCAGGCTTCATTGAACACTTGTTATCAATTATTTTAAGATAATGTTGTCTAGGGATTAATTTTTTCCTGTCTTCTACCTCTGGAATTCCTGGTTACTCCTAAAGTGACTTATGTAATAATAAAATTTACCTTGGACATGTCAGAAAGATCAGTTTGATCTGTGTCTTATCCCTCTGACAGCCTTGAAGGATGTTTTGTTCCTGCCTCTATTCATGAAGATGATACTCTGGAATTAGATCTGTTCCTCCAAATCAGTCCTGTCCTTACAGACCATCATTCCTTTTCCATTCATCAGCTAAGCTTCCGAGTTCTCACATATTTCACAGTTTTACTACCTACTTCACAGATTCCACTTCCATATGTAGGTCCTATGTCAATCACTTTTACACCAGCTGAATATTGACACATTCACCTCTGTTCCCCACCTTCTTATCTCCTACAATCAGGGGAAGAAACAGTGATCATTTACTCTAAGACCTTCACATCTAATCCAGGATTGAAGGAGGAAACAATTTGAAAGCCTTTTGATCACTTTTTCTTCCTAGGCGGTGTTGCAAGGATAGAGAAGAAACAAACAGAAGGAGGAGATATCCTTGTATCAAAAGGGCAAAGAAAGAATCTGCCCTGATAATCTTGTTCTTTCTGCATCAACTTTTCCATCCAAGTTAGGAAAAAATAATTCTGTTGATACCACCCAAGGAGACAGGCCTGTGCAGAAAGTATTTTTCACCTTAATAGGAGAAATTCCTATGACACTGAAAAATTCTTTTCAGTCTCTGAAAAAAGCTTATTATTAAATTAATCATACTGGTGACTAGAAGTATTGTCACGGTTAGGCATATAAGCAGATTTCTTACACATTTCATTTTATCACTAGGCAAGTGTAGATTCAGCTGTTCTTGTTATAATTGCTCTAAGCCTCCAATCAGAACCAAATAATTTAAAACATATCATGTTACCCTTCAAGACACTAAGGACTTTCTGACATACAAATATCTGCAACAGTTGGAATTCACACATTTTGTCTTTGTTTATTTTTGGGTGGGTTGGTGGGTTTTTCCTTTCTTGAACAGGTCTCTGGTCATATCTATTTCAAAGTAAATAATATATATGCTAAATTTGTATTTCAACTGAATATATTTGTGTACCAGTTAAGATTTCTATAAGGGAATTAGAAATTTTGATGGGAATGAAGTTAAGACCAAAAAGTCAAGTCCATGGATATGATGCTGTATTGTTATCAATGGCTACAGTGTTTGGTGGTTCTTAGTACCTGAGGCCAAGGTTAGCAGGCTTGTAAGCAATTTGACAAAGTCAGGACCATGAAGTGGAATTAGAATCATAGAATGGTCGGCGTTGGAAGGGACCCTAAGGATCATAGAGTTCCAAACCCCTGCCACAGGCAGGGCCACCAATGTCCAAGCATGATCTAGATACGGTTTCCTAGGGTCACATCCAACCTGGCCTCGACCACCTCAAGGGATGGGACATCCACATTTCTCTGGGCAGCCCGTTCCAAAACCTAACAACTCTGTAAAAAATTCCCCCCTAATATCTAATCTAAACCTTCCCTCCTTTAGCTCCATTCCATTCCCCTTTGTCCTGCCATTATCTACCCTTTTAAAAAGTTGATTCCCCTCCTGTTTGTATGATCCGTTCAGGTACTGAAAGGCTGCAATGAGGTCCCCCCACAGCCTTCTCTTCTCTAGGCTGAACAAGCCCAGCTCCCTCAGCCTCTCTTCATAAGGGAGGTGCTCAGCCCTCTTAATCATCTCCATGGCCCTCCTGTGGACCCTCTCCAACAGTTCCCCATCTTTCTTGTACTGGGGGCCCCAGATCTGGACACAGTACTCCAGATGGGACCTCATGAAAGCAGAGTAGAGGGACAATTACCTCCCTGTCCCTGTTGACCACTCCTCTTGTAATGGAGCCCAGGATCCCATTGGCCTTCTGAGCTGCAAGAGCACACTGCTGATTCACGTTAAGTTTCTCATCCACCACAACCCCCAGGTCCTTCTCAGCAGGGCTACTCTCAAGAAGCTCTGTATCTATATCTGGGATTCTTCCGGCCTAGGTGCAAGACCTGACACTTTGCTGTGTTGAACCTCATTAGGTTCACCCTGGGCCCACCTTTCAAGCCTGTCAAGATCCCTCTGGATGGCTTACTTTCCTTCTACTGTGTCAACCACACCACTCAATAGAATTGTCATCTTTCACCATCTTCCTTACTTATGCCAGATGCATTTACACTGCTCAACCCCCCACCCTAAAGGTGGTTCTCATTTGCTCCTCATGCTGCTTATGTTGTATGGGGGTTTTTTTTCAGTCTTCCCTGAGTATTTGGCAAGTACTCTGGTCTACTTTCAGTCCCTTGTGCTTGCTTTGTCCTTTGTTCTCTAACTTGAAAGACCAGAGATTTGGGTTCCTTCCTAGGAGGAATCCAAAATCTTTGTTTATCCCTTAGGTTGACACATTACATACATAGTTGTGAAAAATATCTACGTAGTATACTTGGCTAGGCCATCACAGAATCACAAAGTACTTGTATACTGTGGTTGGTCACACTGTAGGATACTTATAATTGGGTTTAAAGCAAAAAAATATTAATTATAGCCTGATCAATGCATTTTTATCTTACAGCTGTCACAAATGTCTGTTTGAGTATTTTTTGTTTGGTAGTCATAGTTACCAACTCTGAGACCCATGAGACCCATGTATTTCCTGGAATATTGTTTTATATGACACCATGGCCAAGTGAAAGAAGAAAAATAAAACCCAAAAAAAACTTTATAAACCCACAGCAAGCATAAGTAAAAATATTGGAAAAGAGAAGGAAATTAAAATAACAAGCAATTGAATTCTGAGCAAATTTGGTAAAGGAAAACCGTGCAGTTTAAGTAAAAGGAAATAAGGGAATAACAGAAGCACGCACTATACATTTGCCAGAGGTAACAAATATCAGAGCATGTGAAACTTTCGAGCAATCCCATCCTTGGAAGTCTGTTATGACTTATGATCAACTGATTAATTTGAAAATCATGATTTTTTTTAAAAAAATTTTTCATTCAACTTCCATTTAATACACATTAGAAATCAGCTGAATCTTCTTGTGTACGGAAGCTGACAATTCTTAATTATTAATGTATCAAAATGATGTGACTGAAAACCCGTGGTCAGCACAAACTGGCAGCCAAGTTGCCACATCAGCCTCCAGTAAAGCACAATGGAAATTCTCATCCATCATGGGAGTTCCTGTGTGTGACATACTGTGCTTTACACACAATGGTTGGGCTTGATCATACCCAGCTGAAAGATATCTACAATGTAGACTTCTATGACTGGGCTAATTGCCTTACTATTTGTTTAGTCAGTACTTTTTGTTCACATTAGAAGAGATGTTTTTAGGGTGTCATTCAGGTGATGAGATAAGGTATACCCCTGACATGCCATTTTCTTTCCATTCGCTGTGACGGGAACTATGGGCAAATAACTGGCATCTGTATTTATCAGGACACCCAACCTGATGCCTAATTCAAAATAATAGCAGCAAGTACCCCAGCTGAAAGGATATAGTCTCAATCTCTAGCCATTTGCCTGTGTAGCTGAATAGCAAGACTCTAACACCTCCATGTTTAATTTGCAAAATGTAACAATATGGAAGGTAGTAAATAGCTGGAAATCCACACACATTTGTCATGATTCACAACTAGATAGACTAATTTGGCAGAGGTTAAACCCCCTTGCATTCCAACCGACCTCAGATGGCTGTGGGTGGTTGGAGGTGGCTGGGCTTAACACCCGAGTGAGGTTCAATTAGGTGTTTTATCCCAAGCAGTCTTCATGTTTCTTAGGAACAGAATTAAGACTCAAAACAGAGTCAAGTGTCATTTTATTTGGCCCACAACAAGCATGCAAGAGAAGTGGGGAAGAAAAAGGCAAAAAAGTAGAAAAGAGAGGGAGGGAGAGAGAGAGAGAGAGAGAGAGAGAGGGAGGGAGAAGGGTGGATTACAATAGCTAATACCATGGATCTGTGGCATCCCATCAGTCCGATGTCTTCAGGTCCAGTGGGGGAACGTTTCTCCTCATCTTTGTTGGTCTTGCCTTTTTACAGTGTTGTCTTATTGCATAGTCAATACATTGTTAGCATAGCCACACCTTCCAGCCAGCAGTTGGACACATGCCCATTACCATCTACAGACAGTCACAAAAAAAATCTGACAGAATCTGAACTCACTCAAGAGGGTCCAAGCCCCTTCATATGTTGTCCTTCGATTGACTCTGGGCCTGGGAGCATAGCAGAGGACTTGGGCTACATGCTCCAAGATACGCCACTTTGAGATAAACAAGATGTATATCTATTCCTGATGGGTGGAATTCACTTCGTTGCCTGGGTATCCTCGCAGGGATGAGGCTTTATGGTGATTGAGAGAGAAGAAAGAGGTGGGTATGGTTCTGTTGGCCATTGTTAAGGCGTATCTCTACTCCCATACACCATTAAAATTTATAAGACATTTGGCGTGGCACCAATTCTAGCCCTGCATCCCCTATCTTCAGAATCAGAAAAAAAGGCAGATATGTTTCTTTCCTGGGGAAGTAACTGCAGTAGAGTTAGTCAACTCTTTTCTGACTTTCTGATTAAGTCAAAAGCAAATTCAATCTTGTTTTCCTGTTTTCAGATCAGCTTGGCAAGCTACATTTGCTTACACTACTTATCTAGTCATTTAGAAGCAGGTGGTACTAAAATAGCATCAGTCTATAATTTATGTCTGTTTTAAAGTTTAACACCTATCCTAAATTTATCTCATATTTGATCTTTCCTATGAAAATCTATCTAAGTTTAACAGCGTGGGAGTATATCTCTTAAAATGCTGTCTCTGCACTTTTCCTAAATACTCCTTGGAAAGACTCCCATTAATTTCAGAAGATTTGGTTTAGGTCCTTTGTTAAGGAAAAACATTCTATTTTAAGAATTCTATGTTGCCAGTTACAATACCATATAGAAAATAATTTTCAATTTATGTTTGAATTTAGTGTATCACATAAAGTTACTGCAAACAAAAAAAAACCCAACAGAGATTTTTATACAAATTGGAAATCCTTTTTAAGTCAATATGCCAAGAATAAGTAATAGGAGATGGTTATATAAATTACATCAATATGAAAGTTTATGTGATTTAAAGTAAGAAGTAAAAAAAGATGTCTGAGATAAGAGTAATTGAAAAGTTGATGTAAAACTGATGTGATTTAAGCCCAGAAATCGAAGCAGACAGGGAAAATAAAGCAATTCATAAAACTGATGCAGTTCTAAGTGAACAATGGAAATGGTGAGCTCAAATAAGTTCGATGTAAAACTTAAAGAGTTTTAATATGTGGAGCAGAGGTAGAATAGGTGCAACTGAAAAACCTATGTGATTTAAAGAGGAGACTGGAAGCAAAGACCTGAACCATTAACCAAAAAAAAAAAAAAAAGGATATAGTTTGAAGGAAGAAATAGAAATAGACGGCTGAATTATGACTGATAAATTTCAAGAAAGAAGACACGGTATTAGATCACTTGCTATGTCCTTGTCGATGTCCAGGATAAATCCTGCATTAAAACCATGCCAACTCACAAATCTAAATGCCAGATCCTTTCATAAGTATTTTCTTGGATTTTATTATCTTTTGAATGGATTTCTTTTTTGGTTATGAATTTTTCTGTGTGGAGCCTTATGCGCTTATGTCTTATGTTTCTGCAGTTTCAAAACCCGAGATTTTGTCCCTTTTTATGACTCAAAAATTACTTTCATACCTACATTCTGGTCCGTGCTTACCTGTGTTTCTCAGTATCCAAAGATTGAGGCTGAGGAGCAGGGCTCTGAAGCGGGAGACTCCGTCGAGGGACCCCCTTTCTGCGAGCAACAACCCCCGGACATAGATCCGCGAGGGCAACTAACAAAAAGCACCTAAGATCAAAAGGAGAGAGGCAGAGGTGCACCCATCAGTGGCCATCAGCACCCATTAACAGCCATTGTTCGTCCCCTGCACTGCCCGGAGCGGTGACTCATCGGGGGCGGAGCTAAGGGCGACAGGAATTATCCCTCTCCATACAAGAGAGGCCTCTGGGAGCGCGGCGACCCGGAGCGCGGCGAACAGGACGGGCAAACAGGGCGTGGCGCGTCAGAAGGGCGTGGCGCGGCAGTTAGCGAGGCAGTTCGCGCAGGCAGAGCAAGCAGGCCGAGCAAGCCTCCCCTCCTAGTTTGCTGAGGGGGTATACTCAGAGGACCGGCTCGCAGAGTACAAAAGGGCGAGCTGAGGGTTCCCTGTCTGCTGTGTGCTCAGCTAACCATGGTCTCCACCAGGCGCAGAGGTTCCCCCTGCAAATCTCGGGCAACCCCGATGGAGGGCCTGCCTAGGGATGCTGCGGTCCAGGTCTCAGGCTGCAGGGAATGCCAGAGCCTGCAGTTGCCTGGGATAAGAGGCAAACACCTAGCCTGTCTGAGGTGTGAGCAGGTCGATGACCTGCTTGCTTTGGTGGTACAACTAAAGGAAGAGGTTGAAAGACTGCGGGTGATCAGGGACTGCGAGCGAGAGATTGACTGGTGGAGTAGCTCCCTGGCGTCCCAAAAGGAAGACAGTCGGGATGACACCTCACACAGACGGTCCCCCCTCACTGCCCATGCCAGGTTAATGGGAGTGACCCAAACCCCGAGGAGGCCTGGAAGACAGTCCCGACTCGGCGTCGTAGGCACTCCCCCTGCCTACCTACCCCACCCCCTCAGGTGTCCCTGAGCAACAGGTTTGGGGCCCTGACAGTTGAGGAGGAGGTACCTGAGGGGATGAATGGAGCCCCTCTGCCTCAGAGAAAGCGGAGGCCTAGAGTGAGGCGGTCATCTGCACGCCTTGAGACTGCCTCTGTTAGGCAAGAGAGGAAAGTAGTCGTAGTAGGAGATTCCCTTCTCAGAGGGACAGAAGGGCCTATATGTAGGCCAGACCCTACACGCAGGGAGGTGTGTTGCCTCCCTGGAGCCCGGGTCAGGGATATTACCAGAAGGCTACCAGGCCTGGTAAGATCCACTGACTATTATCCCTTACTGATAGTTCAAGCAGGCAGGGACGCAATCACAAAGTGTAGCCTGCAAGCTGTCAAAAGGGAATTCCGGGACCTGGGGCGCTCTGCTGAGGGGGGGGAGCCCAAATAATATTCTGCTCTATCCCCACTTGTGGGAGGAGGGGCTCAGAGCAGGACAGGATAACCCATGAGTTGAATGTGTGGTTAAAAGGCTGGTGCCGGCGCAAGAACTTTGGATTCTTTAACCAAGGGATGGTGTACTCTGCTCCTGGCATGAGTACTGCTAATGGGGCTCACCTGTCCTATAAAGGAAAGCGGATCCTCGCCCAGGAGATAGCAGGGCTCATCTATCGTGCTTTAAACTAGTTAGGAAGGGGGAAGGGGATATTAAGGCGGCTGCCAGGGTTAGGCTTTGGGAGACACAACGGGAGTTGACGGTGGGAAGAGGTAAATACCAACAGCACAGTCGTGGACTTGGGGACGTTTTTCCACGTGAGAGTAGGGAAAATTCTGTGGACTGCCCTGAGTACTCCTCCGTGGAGCCACTTTTGCCAGTCCCCTGTCAGAAATCTCGCTGTGGGCCGTTGAGGATACCTACATCTGCTTCTCCACTGAACTGTCTTTACACAAATGCACGTAGCATGGGGAACAAACAAGAAGAACTAGAGATCTTTGTGCGGTCGCAGGGCCATGATCTCATCGCAATCACAGAGACGTGGTGGGACAACCTGGACGACTGGCACACTGTCATGGATGGCTATGTGCTTTTTAGGAAAGACAGGCTAGGGAAGCGAGGTGGAGGAGTTGCTCTTTATGTGAGAGAGCACCTAGAATGTGTTGAGCTCCACCTGGGGAAGGATGAACCTTCTGTCGAGTGCTTGTGGGTTAAAATCAAGGGGCAAACCGGTATGGGGGACATTGTTGTGGGAGTGTGCTATAGGCCCCCTGATCAAGAGGAGCAGGTAGATAACGCATTCCATAAACAGTTAGAAGTAGCCTCAAGTTCCCGGGCACTGATCCTTATGGGGGACTTCAACTACCCAGATATTTGCTGGGCAAGCAATACGGCCAGTCGTATGCAGTCCAGACAATTTCTGCAGTGTGTTGAAGACAATTTCCTGCTACAGATGGTGCGGGAGCCCACAAGGGGAGGGCGGCTGCTGGACCTTGTTTTCACTAACAAGGATGGACTTGTTAGGGAAGTGAAGGTCGGGGGCAGCTTAGGGCAAAGCGACCATGAAATGGTTCAGTTCATGATCCTGGGTGGAAGAAGCAAGCCAAAAAGTAGGATAGCTACCCTGAATTTTGGTAGAGCTAACTTTGATCTCCTCCGCCACTTAGTGGGGGCTATCCCGTGGGCTACGCTGTTTGAAGGAATGGGAGCCTGCGAGAGCTGGCTAGCATTCAAACAGCACTTCTTCCAAGCACAGGAACGATGCATCCCTTTGAGGAGGAAATGGGGAAAGAGAGGCAGAAGACCTGCATGGATGAACAGGGAGCTATTGAGCAAACTCAAAGAGAAGCAGAAGATCTATGAATCGTGGAAAAAGGGTCTGAGCACCTGGGAAGAATACAGGAATGTGGTCAGGGCCTGTAGGGATGCAACTAGGAAGGCTAAAGCCCTCTTGGAAATTAAGCTGGCAAGGGACATAAAGGATAATAAAAAGGGGTTTTTTAGATACGTGAACAGTAAGAGGATGTCCAGGGATAATGTAGGTCCCTTGCTGAATAAGGAGGGTGTCCTGGTTACGGGGGATGCTGAGAAAGTGGAGATATTGAATGCCGCCTTTGCTTCGGTCTTCACTTCAAAGGCCCCGCGGGACCCACAGACACTGGATGAGAGTAGGACTGATTGGGAAATGAAGAATTTCCCTCTGGTTCAAGTAGGGGAGGTCCAGGAGCGGCTCAAAGGGATTAATGCACACAAATCCATGGGCCCAGATGGGTTACATCCACGTGTGCTGAGGGAGCTGGCGGAGGTGATTGCTGAGCCGCTCTCTATCATCTTCGACAGGTCTTGGAGGACAGGAGAAGTGCCTGAAGACTGGAGGATAGCCAATGTCACTCCAGTCTTTAAAAAGGGCAAGAAGGAGGAACCTAGTAACTATAGGCCAGTCAGCCTCACCTCTGCCCCTGGAAAGGTAATGGAACAGCTTGTTCTGGATGCCATCTCCAAGCAATTGGAAGAGAAGAAGGTCATGAGGAGTAGTCAGCATGGATTCACTAAGGGGAAATCGTGCTCGACCAACCTCATAGCCTTCTACGATCTCATGACAGGCTGGGTAGATGGAGGGAGAGCAGTGGATGTCATCTACCTTGACTTCAGCAAGGCCTTTGATACTGTCTCCCATGACATCCTGATAGCAAAGCTGAGAAAGCATGGGATAGATGAGTGGACAGTGAGGTGGGTTGAGAACTGGCTGTCGGACCGAACCCAGAGGGTTGTGATTCGTGGAGTAGAATCTGACTGGAGGCCTGTTACCAGCGGTGTTCCCCAGGGCTCAGTGTTGGGTCCAGTCCTGTTTAATATCTTCATTGACGATCTTGATGAGGGAATAACATCCACCCTCAGCAAGTACGCCGATGATACAAAGCTGGGAGGAGTGGCTGACACGCAGGAGCACTGCGCTGCCATCCAGAGAGACCTGGACAGGCTGGAGAGCTGGGCAGTGAGAAACCAGATGAAGTTCAACAAAAGCAAGTGTAAAGTCTTGCACCTGGGAAGGAACAACTGTTTGTATCAGTACAGGCTGGGGGATGACCTGCTGGAGAAGAGCTCAGTGGAGAAGGACCTGGGGGTCCTGGTAGATGACAGGTTGGCCATGAGCCAGCAGTGTGCCTCGGTGGCCAAGAGAGCCAATGGGATCCTGGGATGCATCAGGAGGAGTGTAGCCAGCAGGTCAAAGGAGGTGATCCTCCCTCTCTACTCTGCCCTGGTCAGGCCCCACCTGGAGTATTGTGTCCAGTTCTGGGCTCCTTGGTATAAAAAGGACAGGGATCTCCTGGAAAGAGTCCAAAGAAGGGCTACGAAGATGATTAAGGGCCTAGAGCATCTCCCCTATGAGGAAAGGCTGAGTAAGCTGGGACTGTTCAGCCTTGAGAAGAGAAGACTAAGGGGGGACCTAATCAAAGTTTATAATTATCTGAAGCAGGGGATGCAGGGGGAATCAGCCAGCCCCTTTTCAGTGGTCTGTGGGGATAGGACAAGGGGCAATGGCTGCAAGTTGGAGCATAGGAAGTTCCGCACCAACATGCGGAAGAACTTTTTCACAGTGAGGGTGACTGAGCACTGGAATAGGCTGCCCAGGGAGGTGGTGGAGTCTCCTTCACTGGAGATATTCAAGACCCGCCTGGACGCCTATCTGAGCAATATGAGCTAGGGAGCCTGCTTTGGCAGGGGGGTTGGACCCGATGATCTCTCGAGGTCCCTTCCAACCCCTACAATGCTGTGATTCTGTGATTCTGTGATTTTAGAATATTATGACATTACAGAAACATGTCTGTTTCATTTTTTGCAGTCAGAGGATTTCACAGACCTTGAGTGATACCTTCATGGATTTATTGAACAGGGCTATGAATCATGAGTGAATCCAACCTTGTCACTAACACTGACAGCTCCACAGCTCTGGACAAGACACTTCATGTTTCTTCATCAATTCCTCTTTTTGTAAAACTATGATATAAATACTTCTTTGTCTGTGTGGTGTTTCAATGTATAATTGAATTTCTGAGTGTTCAAACCACTATTCATACCAGCTTTTTGGCACAGAAAAACTTTAAAATATTTCCGGTGCCATGGGAAGAGTGTAAATGTAGGGAGTGAACAAGGAGGATCAGGGAGTGAATGAAGTGGGGCTGGTCAATAAGTAACTTTAAGGTATGACTCCCATTATTGAATCAAACCCTAAAATACTTTAGCAAGGACAACAGTGATGTATTTTAAACTGGAAGTAAATCTATTTTTATTAGAAGATTATGTATTAACATTCTATTTGTTCTGGAGTAACATTAGAATTTTTGGACCAAAATATTCATCTATAGCTGTATCTCTTAAAATGCTGTATATTGCTTATATCAGGATGAAGTTAATCTCTGCAATTTTGTGCTCCATCTGAGTTTTAGTGTTTTATGGAGCTGCCAATATGTCTGACATAGGAGAACTTTGAGATTTTGTCTGTTTTATTAATGAATACAAACACCCCTCTGCTCTGGATGCGGTTTTAACTCATAAATAAGCTGTAATATCATTAAAAGGATATAAATAAATAAACAGAACCACAGCAGTAAGAGTGGAACAAGTACTCACACAAGGGACATTATTAACTGCAATTAATTTTTCTTCTCTGTTGTACTATCAGGTGAAGATACAGTGAACCTCCTACTTAGGCTGTCCCATTCCCTGTTGCACCCACACCACAATTTTCTATAGTTTTGCATGGAGAATGAATCTATGAAGGAAATCAGGAGGGAGGTAACACTGAAGAAGATTAGTCACTCATTCCAGGTATTTAACTGAAGAGCCTATGGATAAAGTTTCATAATTCATTTTCCTTAGCCATGAAATTGACTTAATTTTTGTGAAGAAAAAAAAATTCCATTTATCTGCTTATTTTTTCTGTCCTATGAAACTGATTATGAAAACAAATCTGCTGAGGAATTTAGATAAATTCTATAAATCAGTATTGTCAAATGAGAAATTTTATAGTGTAGCTTATAGACCACGTGATAACTTCTTATCTAACATGTAGCTCTTCTCATGCAAACACTGCTGCATACCCTTAAGAGTGTGAATTATCTCATTAATTTAGGGGGACTACAGACATGTTCTAAATTCAGGAATATATAGAAGTGATTGCAGCAATGGGGCTAAAAAAGCAAAGAGCACACTAAACTTGAAGGTAACAAATTAGTAGTATATCACAGTTGTATCAGCCAATATGAACGTTTTCTGTGAATATAGATATGTTATTATTAAATCAGATTTAAAATTCTATGCACCCTTGGTCCATTTTTGGTAGTGCTTTAAAGAAGGTGTTGAAGTAGTAAAATGATGATTAGCCTTTAATAGTCATCCAAGCATAAGTTAAGATTCATGACTAGGGCAGGGGAGAAAAGATTTAATTAGCATCCAATTTGCTTACTTGCAGATTTTTTTTGTTGCTATTACTTTTTGATGGCACTCTGCCTCTCACTTGCTTCTATTTCAAATCCAGATATTCAAAGCAAACCAGTTATAAAGTTAAACCATATTTCTGAGCCCTACTGTTTGAGATCTATTAAACTGTTTAATACCTATGTATATAGGTGTGGGTGTGTATGTCTAAAGCCAAAATTAATCTCTTTGATAGAGGCTGTATTACCCAGCCCCTGTCTTAGTAGTTTCCAGATAGATCAAGGAAAGAAATTTTAAGTTATTGTACATGAGACTTCATTTGTCCATTTTTAAGGTAGATAGGCACTGGATTGAAACCAAAAAGACCCACACACAATCCCATCTGTACTACTAGGCTGCTCTGACCTGACAAGTCACTAAAACATGCCAAAACTTTAAAGGAAAATTGGACAAGTATGTAAGCCTTCCCTGAGAATATGGCATCCTTTTGAACTGTACACCTTCATGATTCCTTAAGGGGAATGAGTGGATGATATGCCTATTGATTCTTCTCTTGGAAGAGCTGTTTTTCACTTACACAGAAAAGACTGGAGATGAGACACTGCAGATTTAAGTAGTGCACAGAAGTCTCAAGAGATTCACTACTAGCAAATGCAATACTGATGACTATTGTATTAGTACAGTAGTGCCTATGTTATTCATACTCTGGATCCCTGTGGTCCTATAAGCTTATCCTTGTCCTTGTGATGCCAGGATAAAGTCAAGGTAGTGACGGATCTTGTAACACAGGTTCCAGTTGCTGTTTTTGATCCCCCTGCCCGCATCCCTCTCCCCCCTGCCCAAAAAAAAAAAAAAAAAAAAAAAAAAGAAAAAAAGCCCTACACCCACCAAAAACATCTAGAGTTGGTATAGTAAATTTTCCATATATAAAAGATGAAAGAAGAATTTTTCCTGAGATCAGCACCAGCCACTCATGACATAGTCCAAGGGGAAGTTACTATCATCAAATAGCTTTCAGCTACCATATAAACCCTTAATAATATCTAAAGGTCCATCCAAACCTCACTGAACTCAAGACAAATGTTCCCTTTCCCTTTGCTGGAAAGCAGTAAGAATTAAACAGCAGGGAAGTGACATGACAGAAGACTATAAAGACAAATTCAAGATAAAACTGAATGAAAGGATAGCGAAAGCAGGTAATTAAATTAATAAGGAGAATAGCTCAATGAACAAGAAGATAATGAAAGGAATGAGAACTGAAGTGTGTGAGACACATAACCAATAGAAGGTACAACACAAAAATTAGCAAGAAGCAGTAAAGGGAAAATTGCCTTTTAAACAGAAATTTGAAAAGTGCAACAAAAGTAGAAGGATGAAGGATATAATTGACTAAAAGCTGCTTAAAAATCTTCCATTACCATTTCTGTTTTTTTCCTTCTCATTTTTCTGATTCTTTCACCAATCATGTACTCAAGTTTTTCCTGCAGTGATCAGCAGTCAGTGCTTGTCTTAAAAGAACCATTTACTGTTTGTTCCAAAGGCAAGTCAAAGCTCTGTATGCCTATTTGTTACAATTTACAGCTAACAAAATTCAGAGATACCGTATTTGATATTATAATGGCCACAGTTTCCTCTTGATTTTTTCCATCAGAAACAAGAACACAGACATTACGCACATTTGCTCTAAAAATAAAGCAGTCCATTACTCACTACCTACCAGGCAAGGACTGCAGTCACATGGCACACACAGCCATGAGAGAAGAAAACTCACCATCAGAGAGGTGTCTTCTGTCACACTTTTCGAGAAAGTCTTCAAGTCAGTTGAAAGATGTAGGAAAGTAGCCCTGGCAATGATCTGCACTGAGAGGTAGGCAAGTAGGAGAGGATATAATGTCACTGACTAGACACTGTTATAAAACAGAATACCTTTCCCTAGTCTGTATTCATTTGCACTTTCAGAGGAAACACAAATGCTGCTGAGAGGGAAAACCATGGCATTTATTATCACCTTTTTTTTGACAAACAGTGTCTCTGAGTTCCACTCATGGCCAAGGACCTCACTGTTCTAAATGCATTAGATGGATAACAGCCTTCAATGCTTCTGTATGGGTTTTTTGTATTGCTGGTAAATCTAAATAGTAACTAAATAAAAAAAATTCAGATAGCTGGCCTTGGGCAAGTGACACTCTCCATGTGTTTTAATGGCACATCTGAAAAACATGCATAGTAATAACCTTTCTCATCAAATTATGTAATTTATAAGTAGTTAGGAACACAGCTTGTCTCCCTATCTAATACACTGATATCCTAGTCTTGGTCAGAGTTTGAAGATGCTTTCATAATAAAAAAAAAAAATAGAAAAAAGTTCTCTGTAAAATTTAGGAGATTCTACAGAGATCAGATAAAGCAAATATACCTCCTTAGCATATTGTACAGTATTTGTATTCTATCAGCTATTTTATAAGGACATCTTAAGTCCTGTTCAGACAACCAAATTTTAATTGATTTCAAAGAGATTTAAGCACTCCACTACCTTGCAGGGTGCTTAGTGTGTTATAGGTTTATCTGACCCACAGAATCTATTACTAGATGGTATGAGAACTTGCTAGTGGCCCACCATGCTATCATAATAATGATAATTTGAGAGCAAATTGATTACTCCCAAATTTTATCTTGTCACTTAGTGAGCATAGTTAATTAGTTTGAGTCCTTCCCCAAAAGCTATCTGTAAAAATAACCTTATCATTTTAATACCAAGTCTATGAAAACACTAGGATTAGCTTTTAAATTAATTTTTCTAAACTGGATGTTCACTGACACTGGAAATGATCACTTAAAAAAGCAACTTCACTCAGCAAGACAGAATAGCACTTTGTACAGAAAAAAAGAAAAAGGAGTCAGAGGCTTAAAAAGGTTGTCTGAAGAAACCATTGGAACTATACAGATTTACATTAACAAAAGAATCTTTTAGCCTCACTGCCCCTACAGCTTTAGGCTTTGCCAGTCTCTGAACCCTAACCCTAACCATAGAGGTGGGCTGATGCTGAAGAGACAGCTGTGAGGGGAGGAATCTTCCTGTATTCCAGCTGTTATTTTTGCATGCCTTTTTTTTAAATAACATGCATGTTATTTAGTTAACCCTAAAAAGCTCTAGGCTTCTTCATTTTTCTTCATAACACACTATGCTCTCTTAGTGCAAGAGGATGATGTCCCTGGAAGATAGTCAGTCCTTGGACAAAAGTCAAATGGAAGCAGAGATTCAAACACAGATTTTTCTGATCTATGACAAAAGTTTCCAGGAAACAGAGAAGAGATATGACTCATCTTTAAGGTGGATTACTTGGTTTTTTCTTTTTTTTTTTTCCCCAGAATTTTTAATCTCATTCTCTACACACATTTTATAATATGCTGCAATCTCATGTTCATGACCTTTCTTAGAAGTAAAAAATAACTGACTTCTATAACATAAAGAAATGTTAGAAATCAGTTTAATTTCGTGAATGATTTTTAAATCCAAATTCTTTTCCTTGACTGGATGTTATGTCACCAACTACCAGTTGACTGATAGCTTATAATTAAGACAGCAACCAAAAGTTTGAAGGCACATTTTTAAGAACACAACTACATCATGCAGCCCAGAATAGATAGGTCTTAAGCTGGTTTAAATTATGGCATCTTGCTTTTCTATCTTTTAGCTATGAACTTCTATTTTATAGAGAATGAATGCTAAGATACAGACAGGTTGCACACTTAGTGATATTCAGCTGGCCTTTCACAAATGTCTTCCAAGAGATATTTATTATGTTATAAAACACCTTTTTATTTTATTCACCCCTTCTTAGTGAATAGCTAATTTCCTTATTGTGAAAGATTGTTTAATAATACATCTACAGCATTATGCTATTATGCATCTGTCTTTCTTTCTTGATTTAGAAGCAAGAGGGTGACCTCCCAATACAGCTAATTTAATCTGCAAAAATAACCTTGCAAATTGACTTGCCAGAAACTAATATTAGATGAAATCTTTGTTCTATTGAACCTGACTGTCATTAGTGATTCCCCGTGAAAGGCTTAATCTACAATTGTAAAAAATCTCTACTAATGTTGTCAGGTTTCATAAAATATCCATTTTATTAAAGAATTAGTGATGCTGATTCTGGTTGATTTGCAATATTTGGGTAGAAAGCCTGGATCTGATTCAAATTCAGATCACGTTTTGTATTAAAGTTTGGTAGAGCTGAAAAACTGCTGCAGTAGCTACTATGGGTGTAAGTCAAGAGTACATGGTTTTAAGAAAATGTTAATTCTTCTAGGAATGTGAAACATTTTGTTTCCTATGAAAAGCAAGAGTTAGGTCATTGGAACCTTTTTTACCATTAACGTGACTACTATTTTCTTTTTCCTAAATAACTGCACTAATTATTTTAAATGACTTATATTACCATAGAGCAAGACTAAATCTTTACAGCAAAATGAATATGTGATGGTAGGGCACACTGTAAGTAGTTCTGAGAATTTCAGTATTAAAATAGCAAATCAATTTGAAATAGATTTAAAGAGCCAAATACATTTAACTTGACTAAGTATTCAAGCAAAGACACAATAGCTGTACTGAAAGTTGAAAATTCTTTGTCCATATCTGGAACAATCTCTAAAATTATACAAGAGTAACTGAGGATAGGAAGAAGATTCTCTAATGTCTAGGCTGCACGGTCTTTGAAGTGGCCTCCCACAAGTAGGACTAAATGCTAACACCTGATCATTCAAAATTAAAATTCATAGATTAATGTTCTAGAGAAAAATCAAGCTCTTCATGGATGGAATTAGCTACTTTCTATTCTGACTTCTATATGATTATTTTTACTTACAGATAATGCTATGAATCTTATGAGGACAAAGAATAGGTTTTCACAACTCAAATACTATAGGGTGTGTTACACTAGTGAAAAACAAACAAAAAAATTATTGGAACTAACCAATGAACTTAATGCCACAATGTGTATGCTCAGTGAATATGTTTTTCACTAGATTAAGATTAGCCAGGAATTTGTCAACGTGAGTTCAGTTTAAAGTACAAAACGAGAGGTTAGAACTCTTCCTTACAACGGTTGATTTTATAGTGCTATTAATGAACCTCATATATATATAGGAATATATATGGATGAGGGGAGTGGGAGGAGGGGTTGTGTGTGACTTGCCAGAATTTACCTGGTTTACACTGTGAATCTATTTAAGTAATGCACAACTCTTGCTTGAATACTATGTTTGTACATTGTTATTGGAGTTTGGACCGCCACATTAAGATACAAATACATGAAGAATCACAGAATGGTAGCGGCTGGAAGGGACCTCTGAAGATCATCTAGTCCAACCCCTCTGCTAGTGTAGTTTCATGTAGAGAATACAAAGGTTTAAGTTTACTTGATTTATAGATGTGTTTGTGTGTTGTTCTATACTATACCTGCATTTGAAATGCTGTCAATATAAAATTGTACAGAAATAAGCGATACTCAGACTCTGTGTGGTTGGCTACATGTGCAAATAGCTGTGTAAGTTCTGTTGTGGTTTAACCCCAGCTAGCAGCTGAGCACCACGCAGCCATTTGCTCACC
Organism: Porphyrio hochstetteri; assembly: GCA_020800305.1. NCBI lineage: Eukaryota > Metazoa > Chordata > Aves > Gruiformes > Rallidae > Porphyrio > Porphyrio hochstetteri. The sequence goes on from CM036905.1 coordinate 50,871,660, forward strand.
CTTCCTTCCACAGTGGGATGGGTAGGAGGTTCAGAAGAAAAAAGGTAAAACTTGTGGACTGAGATAAAGACAATTTACTAGGACAGCAAAGGGAGAGGAATATAACACCCTAGGAACCCAGCGCCCAGCCCATCCCCTCCTCCTTGGCCAGTCCTTCTTATATATTGAGTATGACATCATATGATATGACATACTCCTTTGGCTAGTTTGGGTCAGCTGTTCTGACTCATCAACTGTTCATCTCTCAGCGTCTTGTGAAAAGTAAGTCTATACTATCCGAAACCAGGCAGTACCAACTAGTTGCATAGATGTATTAATTCGTATCTGTTTTAATTAATTTCTGTTTAGAAAATACAACCAGGTACTGCCAGGTGTTCTATAGTTCCTTAGAACTCTATAACTTCTTAACATTTAAGTCCTTAAAACCTATTTTGAACATTATCCTCATAAAGATGGACCAAATCATATTATCATATGGTTTTTTTTTTTAAATCAAGTAAGTCATTTCAAAGGTGATGCCTATTTTTAAATTAACTGCCAGCGCTGAGTTGTATAAAGGAACTATTTTAATAGAGAATAGTGCATGGGAGCAGGTTTCCGATGCAGTGTTGATATTATCTAGAATGTGAAGTACACATACACAACAATTCCAAATAAGCATTAATAATGATTACCTATTTGAATTGCACTGTTTGCTTTGCATCATATTAAATAACTGTGCTATGGGTTGAATAACTTGTGTCTAAATTAAAAAAGAGTTCGTCTGTCACAGTGTGTACTGCAATTTCCATTGTTTCCTAATATGATTGGCTTGAACTTGGGCTACAGTAATGTAAAACACTAGGGCAATATTTGATCAGCTTTTAGAAATCCCATCTTTTCCTAGTCAAAAAAGCCATCATAGGAACATCAAACTTCCTCTTGTCAGTACCTTTTCATGAAGTAGTATGATAAAAGGAAAGCAATTTACATCCTTGTAGCATGTCTGTCTGCATCACAATAGTTAATACATTTCTCAGGTATTATGAAACTTTCTACCCTACAGTTAAGAATTATTCATTAAAGAGAAAAAATTTCTCAGGGAATGATGTGAGTCTGAGTATGAAATGAACTGCAAAAGGATCCTTGGACTCCATAAATTTTTACTGCTGCTTATATGGTCACTCGTTCCAACCGGCTTTGTTCCTCTAGCAAGCTCAAGATAGGTCACTGGGAGAAAGTCACCTATTTGTTGTGTTTCAGCTACTGGACCCTGAGTCACCCAAATCCTCCAGAAAATGGAGGTGAGAGGGGAGTTGCTCATGTGTGGAAGGCAACAGGGTAGGGCAATCAGACAAAAAGACAGTAATGATGGAACCTGAGGCACCCAAAGAAAGATGGAACTTTCTGAGATGAACTAGAGGGCAGGCTCAGCAGTCAGGGGTTGAGAGGTGATTATGTAGAGTTTGTTTCAAAGCAGACACAGCTGGAAACTGCTAAATCAAATCAAGCCATGAGGTTTAGAAATGCTACATAAGAAATCTTGTTTTGGGCAAAAGGAACCACACTAGATATATAGAGCTAAGGATTTATTGGCAGTAGAATTGTTTGCAGTTTAAAAGTCCAAACTATCATATTGGAACAGAAAAAAAGAAAAAAAAGTTCATAAAAGACTTAAAATTATATTAAAACCCCCTGATATCTACTATTGTTCCTGGTTGGATTTCAGACTCTAGAAGCATAAAGGGATTTCAGTTTCCCTCTTGTAACCAAGCAATCATGCTTATGTTTTATTGAGTAAACAATGAATTGTAATTGGGCAGAAAATAAAGTTACAGAAATGGACAGAAACAAAGTCCAGTACAAAGATAGTCCTAATAATATATAAAGTTTCAGTAGAGTAAAGAAACCCTCTGCCTTGCATCTTCTTCTAGCTCCTCTTTGCCTGGAGAAAAGTGGTTCTGGGGAGACATTACTGCAACCTTCCAGTACCTCAAGGGACCTACAGGAAAGATGGAAAGGGACTTTTATAAGGGCATGGAGTGACAGGACAAGTGGTAATGGGTGTAAATAAGAACAGATTAAGATTAGATATAAGGAAAAAAATCTTTTACTGTGAGGGTGGTGAGGCACTGGCACAGGTTGCCCAGAGAAGCTGTGGCTGCCTCCTCCATGACAGTGGAAGGGGTTCTGGGCAACTTGGTCTGGTGGAGGGTGGCCCTGCTCATGGCAGGGGGCTGGAAGTAGATGATCTTTAAGGTCTCTTCCAACCCAAATCATTCTGCGATTTTGATTTTATGCTTCTATGAATAGCTTTATGCTACATTTAATTCTAAGTACTTACATATTATAGTTATGAAAAGTGTGAATATACAACTATCCTTTCTGATAAATTTATATTATTATTTCAATTTCAGTGTTTTTAAAAATCTTGACTTTTTTATAAATATTGGAAAAGAAACAGATTTTTTATTACACTGTTCTGCTTGTGCTACAACCACGAGTTTTTAACCTACCACGTGCTTCTTGTGGTGACATCATATGCATATTTAAAATTCCTATATAAATTATATTATATACACAAGAACTTACTCTGCATTCAGAAAACCTCTGTACATGTATAAATTCACTGAAACATTTCTTTACAGTCTTAAGAAAATATTTTTTCTTCTTTTTCCTCTTCTGTAAATGACAGCAACAAATCAGGAAATATATTTATTAAAGTCTTGGAGTGGAAAGTTTGAGGCAAAGAGACCTCTGAAGCAAGCAGGTTCCATTTGGTTTTCATATTCAGCACATCCTCTTAAAATGGATAGCTTTCCTTCTGGTAAACTGGAAGGGAAAAAACGGTGATCTGTTCATCTGAAACTTTGAAGTTCTCTCGCACACTATGTGAAATACAGACATCAGAGACAAAAAACAAGGAGGTTGATTAGAGATCCAGCATTGACTGTACAGAAGCATTGCCCTAGACACCCATCCTGACCCTAAGTTGCTTTTATGCACATATGTAGAAATTTAATTAAGGTGGGAATTTTTAGGATAATTTACCCAAACCCTTGGTAAGAAAAGTAGGTGCAAAAAACACACCTCACTACAGCATGGTTGTCTCTGCAATGGAAATTCATAATAATAATACTAAATCTGCATGCTGTACAGTCCTGAGCTCCAAAAAGTATTTAGTCTTTGATTTTTTTTTGAGCTTAATAATATAATACAGCTAGACATCTAAATAAACAAAGTCCTACTCACATCCTATTCAACGCAAAAGAAATGTGCATAAAAGGAATAAAATTATAATTAGTGCAGACAATAAAGGAGGAAGAATTTTGAGTAATATCATCAAAATATCTTTAAGAGGTGAGAAGAAACCTAAAATGTTTTCAGAAATCAGCAAGCAAACTTTGTAATGACTGGCAGTTCGTTGAACTATTAAGTAATGACCAAAGCAATCAAAGCAAGGTAAAACCCAAATGTAGTTTACTTCACCCATATTTACTAGGAAGGACAATGGGGAAATTTCCTGACCCACAGATAATTTTTATAAGAAATTAATGTGTGGACTTAACAAAGACTGATGTGTCTAAGAAAGATGTTATTGAGCAACTAAAAAAAAACCCAAAAAAATCCCCTCAAGGGCAGTAAATCACTGGGACCAGATGGTGCTGATGCAAGAATTCTGAAGAAACTGAAGTGTGAAATAGCAGTGGTAGCAATGAGGATACACAATATATCCTTAATAAACCACACACTGTTCCTAAAGATTGGGAAGTTGTTATCTTAGGTTACACATAAAATAAAAAAAGCCATAGATGATCCTGGGCATTACAGACCAGTGAGTCTTACATCTGCTCGAGGGAAACTGGTTCTGAATTTAATTAAAGACAGAGTGATATGGCATTCATGCAATTATAGCCCAATAGAGTATGGCTTCTGTAAGGGCAAACCTTTCAAACCTCCTAGAAGTTTTAGATGACAGTTGGAAAAAGAATGGTGCTCCTTTACTGACCAGACTAATAATGTTTTATAGGTTCAGCACTTTACCAAACACATGAGGATCACAGTATACAATCTAATAGATACAAGTGCTGAAAAGGTACTTCATTTTACCTTCCCAGAGTCATGGTGTCATGAAAGGCAACTGGGTGCTTCTGAAGTGCAGAAAATGTAATTACCATCTGAAATGAAGATAGTCTCACTCCCCTGCTCCCAAACACCCTAATCTCAGGTGAAAGTATTCTCTGATGACCTTTCCAAACAGAGTCACACAAGTAAATTCTATTGACTTCCCACTGATATATTTTTACTTGCTTTTACATCAACTGTAAGGGATGTGATCATGAAAATTTAACTTTGAATAAGCAGACACATACTTGGAAAGGCTGAGAAATGTTGCTTTAGGGGAACTACTATGGGTTTTTGTTATGACCTCTTTTTTCATTGCTAAAATTCTCATTCTCTACCTCACAGCTTGAAAAAAGGTAGCTGCTAGAAGCCCTGAGGTATCATGCATTCATCATTAATCTTCCCATCACTTCCTCATTCTTTCCATCCTTCATACCTAATTAGAACTGTACAGAATGGGATAATTCCAATTAACAATTTTTTTTTTGGTGAAATTTATGTTTGATGCAGAAACAAAAACAAAAAATACCATTTCTTCCTGGTGAAAGAAAACAGAGCCCTATCTCAAATGGTGGAAGACATGGATCACTTAAAATTGTGCGTCTCCGAACCCCCGGAATCCATGCTTCTGGGTTCAGTCCACACAGCTCAAGACTAGCCAACATGGATAACAGTCTTAAGGCTGCAGATTCTGGCAATCAGTTTGTAAAATTCCTTGGTTTTACAGTGCTGGGGAGCTGCAGGCTTCTCAGCCCAGTGGTAGTCAAAGTGGCTGTCAGCTGCATCAGCCAAGTTATCTCCCTCAGCCAACCTCTCTCTGAGTAAGTAAAATGTCATCAGGGCACACTGTAACACCAGGCATACACATTAGCACAAATCTCAAAGCAATATATTCAAAGCCGTATTGAATTCACTTCAAGGTCTTGCTTGCTCAGCACCAGAACATGGCTTTCGGCACCATGCAGAGCCATGCTTGCTAAACTGCATACCTAGGAAGCCAAAACTGCTGATGGATTTTTCAGGTAAATTACCAGGAGCCTAAGCAAGACTCCCAAAATATGCATGCCATATATTTAAGACTGATTTACAAAGCTTACAAGGTTTCCATGAGATTATTTTTTTTTAGAATTCCCAAATTTCAGCAAAACACTGTGCTTGGACTAATATGACACAGAATTATTATGTATCATGCCAATTACCTGAGGCTTTGGTTCAATCCATTTCTCTACTGCAGAGCCCTCACTGAGCTTCAAAATCCCCGCTCCACTGTCAAATTCCTTTTCAAATAAATACTATATCATATACTGTGGAGTTTTATTTCATACACCCTGTAGTGCAATGAGTTGTTCTTCAGGCAATACTTCAATTCAACTGTTAAATACTAGTAACAATAATTTAATGCAAAATACCATTATATTAGAAGAGACTTGGGTTCTTACTTGCATGACGATAATGCATTTGCTTGTTGTATGACAGCCTCATTTTTTCACTCTTGTAAATAGTTGTCTAGTACAAATGGTCAATATGTTTTCACATTTTTATTAGCCCCTTTTGTAAATCAGTAGTACATTTTAAAATGTTTATTCTTGACATACTGAATGTTATAGCTTCAAAGCAAATTATTTTTCAGCATAGTATAAACAGAACAGAGAACTTAGTTATGAAAGCTGTTGAGCTTCACAATAATAACACATCTGTCTTTATATCACTTTTCTGACTGTACAATACTCTTTTGTAATGCAAATATCATAGTAATGCAAACATAATGCTGAGCTTAATTACCTTATAAAATCTTTATTCATTTTTCAACATGCATTTTACTCACTCAACTATTCATTAACAGATAGTTTGCTATGTGAAGATAACGTTTTTAATATGTAATGCAATTTATAGAGTATAAAAGTGCTTACAGTATAGAGCTGTTATATAGGTCATTGACCTATATGGAAATTAATGAAGAAAGCTTCTTAACCTGTAAGTGCCAGTGAAAAAATGAAACTTGCCAACAATGCAAATAGATCATGTTTATCTATGTAAATCTCCTCTATATAAATCAAATCTCAGACAAAAATCAATAAATCAATCCTTTTTTTCCCTTTTAGTTTTTTTCTAGCAAGCACTCTATTACAAAACCACCATCACTTAGGGGAACATTAAAAAATGAAGACCTACTGATCACTAAAGTTGTAAAAACAATACATACATGTAAAGTCAAGTCTAATTAAAACCCTAATCAGTTCTCAACTTCATTTTGTCTTAATACTAAGACATACTAATATCTTTCTCTATTCAAATATAAATGGGAAAACATAAAAGGAATGATTTATCATAAAATCACAGTATCATGGAATCATAGAACCATGGAATCAGAGTAGTTTGGGTTGGAAATGGCCTTTAAAGATCTAGTTCAACCTCCCCTGCTATGGTCAGAGACATCTTCAACTAGATCAGATTCAATGTGGGAGTAGCCACAGCTTCTGTGGGCAATTTTTTCCAATGTCTTACCACCTTCATCATAATTCCTGTTTTACATCTAATCTAAGCCTACCCTCTTTCATTTTAAAACCACTGCATCTTCTCCTGTTCACTACAGGCCCTGGTAAAATGTCTTACTCCATCACTCATATAAGGCCCTTTTTGTATTGAAAGGTTGCAATAAAGCCTTCCTAAAGCCTTGTCTTCTCCAGGCTGAACAAGTCCAACTCTCTCAGCCTTTCTTCATCTGGACTGCTCTGATCATCTTTGTGGCCCCCCTCTGGACTCTCTCCAGCAGCTTAGTATCTTTCATGTACTGAGCACCACAGAGCTGGACACAGTATTCAAGGGGGGACCTCATAAGAGTGCAGTAGAGGGGAAGAATCACATGTCTCCGTCTGCTAGCACCACTAGGATATGGTTGGCTTCCTGGACTGCAAGTCCACATTGCCAGCCCATGTCCGCTATCCCCAAGCCCTTCTTTTTAGGGCTGCTCTCAATCCATCCCCAGTCTGTATGTATATTTGGGATTACCCCAACCCAGATGCAGGTGTTCAATTCTTTTAGCATTGTTAGTAATAAGCTTTATAATCCTATAGATCTGAAAAAAAAAAACAAACCAACAAACCCAAACCCCAAAAACATTCTGTTTAGCACTTTTCCTAATTGTTTCTGAAATAGAAAATACAGTTGTTTCATTTAAACTATTACTTTATCATCAGACTCTTGTGAAGGTACAGTAGGGAAACATTTATTGAAGAATTTATACCATCTTTCTATGTCCTTACTAATCTTCTACAACCTTTATTTAAAGAAAAATAAATGGGAAATAACAAAAGTCTGCAACACCAGAGCATTACACTTTGCAACATTCAATCGTAGCATTACTTTTCTGTATTTACTTCTGTACTGTCTTCTCTGTCCCTAATTAAATTGCTAAATGTATTTTCTTTCATTGGGATGGTCATGTCTTATTGTGGTCAATGTAAGTATTTCCAAAGACTCTTAGCTTACTATTGGCTTTGTCAGCAGAAGTCATGAAAAGTTGTCAATATGATGAGGACCTAACTACATAAAAAATCAGGACTGTAACAAGGAAAGGGAAAGAAGAATTGTGTGATACCTTTCTGATACAGGAGGGGTATCAAACAAAAGCAAAACAGTTATCATTGTTATTTCTACTGTCACATAAGAAGAAATGCTGAAGCTTTACAAATCCCTGGATGTAAAAAAGAACAAAAAAAAAAAAAAAAAAAGGGAGAGAATGGTGTGTAGATGGCTCCAGGGACTTTAATCCCAAACTTTAGGATTACATCATTATCCTCTGTTCCCCTTGTTATACTGGGTGTTGGTTAGTTTTGTTATGTTAAATTCAAATGTTAGGAGACAGCTGAAAGCAAGCAGATTATCACCCACTGTTTCCAGAAGGCATAACTACATAAAATCTTCTGGCAGCTTTGTAAGCAAGAAGGAACTGATCACGATTGGCCATTTCAACACTGAATTCATGCATATTTCCCTCAATATTCGCAGTTCCCATTCCTAATGGGAGCTGACAGAATGTAAATGAGTTTCTAAAGGAACCAGCAAAAGTGGCAATTTTTCTCATTTAATCTTCAGATGAGCTGTCTGTCTCCCAGCTGCTGAGCTTCATTAGAATTCTGAAACTAATTTCACCTATCAACACATGATTATTGGTTTGAGTGAGGTTTTTCGGATACTCTGAGTAAAAATCACTCTACAATGCAGAGTTGGCTCAATAAAAAAAGAAAAGAATAGAATAAAACTGGCAGGCTTCAGAACAGTCAGTTCTTACCCTGAAGAAAATTTACATCTATCTTTGGAGTCTGGTAAAAGTTCATCCTACGCAGATCAGCAATGTAACAAAAATTTGGTATGTCGGTAAACTAGAAGGAGATTACACTTTATTTATTAACATAAAGCAAGTTAGAAAACATAAATATTTCTGCCCAATGACCACAGCCAGTATCTGGCAATGACTCTTGTGAATTCCCAAACCAAATATAAAGACTATATATGAGATTAAAATTTTTAAAAAAGTATATGCTGCAAAAAAATAGAAATGCTAATTAATTCTACTCTAAAAATTGATCTAGCTTTAAACATTAACATTGGAAAAATACAATCCTTTCCATATCTTCCCTGGAGTCATGCTACGCTCACCTCCAATATTCATTATTCTGTCACTTGTTCTTAATTAAGCAATCAGCTATGTCTGTTTCAAGACCTATAAAGACTACTGATATCATCACAGCTTTGTCACCCAAATGTATGTATGCAAAGAAAAAAATAGGCTTATGCATTATAATTTGTCCACAAAATTATATATGTCTGTAGGAGATGGCTTTAATTGTTGTCGTGACTCTATGTCCTTGGCAGTGGACAATTGTGTGTGATTGACTCAGCGTTTATTACCAAGAAATCTGTTTTCTGTCATTCCTTTACCCCTGTATTTTCTCTTTATGAATCGGTGCATGTTCATAACAAGATACACTTCATTTCTCTCACTGCTTTCATTTGGGAAGTCAAGATTTCACTAATATTGCAAACTATCCCCGGCTCTCTTAAAGTACAGTCTATTTCTCACAATAATTTAACTTTGAACTAGTTATCAGTTACATCACAAATAATTTGTCTGTGTTGGTCCATCTGTTACCTGCGCAGCTTAGATGATTTAGCTTTATTACGTAGGGCTAACAGAATGGCTAATAGTCTCAACTGGCAGCTTGTTTCTTGTGAAGAAAATGCCTTGCTCCTGCGATATTATTGAATGCATCACAGCAGTCTTGAAATTTCTAAGTGACTTTGCCTAGCATTTTACATTCCCTTTCTTTCTCCCAAAAGAGCACTGCCCTCAGCTTGCAACACAACATTTTGATTGTTTCCAACTCTGATTTCTCTACACTATTACCCGCTTTAACTTCATGCAATTTTACACCAGGACCCTCTGACATGGGTGTTAAAGGGCCACAGAGGCACTGAGAAGTGAATGATGTTTACTTCCTATCCTTCAGTCTCATGGCATGGGGCAGTTTACAAAAGTAAATGTACCACAACAGAGATTAGCACAGCCCTGACTACTGGACATAATGGTATGAAATAAAAGAAACAAGCCAACACCAACAAAGAAAATCTGTTGTTCAGAGCCTGTTTTCTTTCTATGAATAAGGTTTTCCCAGGAAATAAGCAGAACGTATTGAATAGAGAAGGACTTGGTGCAAAAATAACTTTACATTTCCTTTTCACTTCTTTGGCCAGAAGAGTACAAGGATTTCTTTAAAAAAAAAAAAAGGAATAATCCTACAGATGCATACAAATCATAGAATCACAGACTGGTTTGAATTGGAAGGGACTTCAACAATCATCTAGTTCCAACCTCCCCTGTCATGGCTGAGACACCCTGCACTAGACCAGGTTGCCCAAAGCTCTGACCAACCTGGCTTTGCACTTTTTAAATAAGCACTAACAAGGAATGAAACATAAACTTTTAGCTAGGCTTAATTCTAGTATATATATATAGAGATAGATAGATAGATATCACAAAATGAATGGTGACGAACTATATGCCGTATCATATGTGTAGGTTCTTATCATAAACTTAGAGAACATTCACATTATAGAACTGCTAAATAGTCTGAAATATACTACAAGATTCATAAATGCAATAGCCTGCGGTTTGTCTGAAGAACATGTAAATGTATTAGAGATCCTTACCCCTTTTCCAAACTCCCATATTTAAGAACTGTTTATTACACAAATGTACTTTATGAATATGCTATTACTTTACAGGAAGTTCTGCAGGGTAACCACAGAAAGTCATTATTATTCCATACATAGCAAGTGACTTTAACAGGACTGTATTTCATTTCCCATATTCATGCATTTGGTGTAGCTAATAACCCATAAAGCACCTTTACAGTCAATTTAACCTGCTTTAAAATTATATTTGTCAACCGTACAACAAACTCCACTTGCTGCAGTTGTTTCAACAGGTTACTACTATACTAATACATCAAAGTAAAGTCAGCGGTAAAAGATTTGACATATCTTAGGAGTAAGTGAATCTTAACAATCTGTGTAATCATAATCTCTTTCCTGAAGAATGATCTAAACTCTGCCTTAACTTTGTTATTGCTTGCTGTAATTAATTTTTTGCAGTTTCTAAACCCTGGTTTCCTACTTTTCCCAGGTTCTTAATTCATGGTCCTTGATGCTTCACCTAAAATTATGCTGCATGAATAGGAAGAGCAAAATATACGTCTGAGGCAGATGACAAGGAGGGTTGATATATGGAAAACAGAAAATGTAAGTAAGTTTAATGGAAATAACTCCAGTAAAGTAATGATGCACCAAAAATCCAAAACAGTTTATGGAACAGTAATTTATTGTGTCAAAACTGTTATAATTTGGGGGATTTATCTTTGATCTGTAGTATTGTGATACTGTATTGTTTTGAATTATAATGAGATCCAGTCATGGTCAGCCTCCTTGAATGTGGCACAAAAACCAGCAGCCTTTTCCTTTTAAACTACATTTGTCAATGTTCCCTCACAAATTCAGACAAATCAATTTCTACTCTCAGGAGCATTCATTTGGATCATATACTGTGGAAACAAGCATGGTTAGAGTACTTTTCTCAGTATCTGCCAGTACACTGCATGAGAATCTTGGTATCTCATTACACATTTACGGAAAGTGAGGTTGCAATGGAGAAAACTGTTCTTTACAACAGGTTTCATAGCTTGCTAGAAAGTGTGGACATTTTCTGTTTGTGTTTGGCAATTTTTTTCTCTTCATTACTCTCTTTTTAGGCCGAATTTCTATTTTGCTGGTTCGTTTCAGAGGCTCTCACTTAACTGAATTTCTGTGCCTTATTCATAACTTGCTGATGATTCTTAATCTGATAATGAAAAACACAGGTCCTGGGAACAGATACTGTCACACAAGTTATTAATATGGGTACTATGTCTTACAGAAAAAAAAAAAAAAAAACCCAAAACAACAAAAAAACCCACCAAAAATACTAAAAGGTTATAATTAAGATAGGAAAATAAGCAACTAATATCACTGAAATGAAAACCACCCTGAATTGCATATGCATCTGAAAATGACGGTCATGAGCAACATATAGTATTTGCATCACAATGCTACAGATTCCATTTTTCAGTTCCAGTAACAAACCCTTATCTCCTCATATGATTTCAGTTACCTGACTGATACTTCTTCTTGTATGATATATATATTTTAGAGAAGCCTGCAGTTTCAAGGGTTTTCTATTGGAGAGGCAGCACATTGACAGAAAGTCACACAGCCTCAGGGACCACAGCTATTTCTCCGAAATCAGAGATGACTTCTGTTGTTTTCAAAGCTGTCAGATCAATCTTTAAAATGTCTAATCAGGCAAAGCAGGAAAAGTACAAGTCAGATAATAAAGTTAGTGAGTCTGAGATGTTTTTTCTCATTTGGGTATTGAAGGAAAGACAAAGATACAGGTGTTGTGGCATTCCACTTACTTTTACAAAAGGACATTCAGAAAGAGCATGAGTCACTGCTACATTCTGCAGCCTGTGAAATGGCTGATATTAGAAACACCTCAGAAGTGGAATAACCTTATTTCAGACTTCTTTCCCCCTTGTCATCTTTGTACACACACAGTATACGTTATACTGGCCCGCTAGCCATGGTAACACTCCATTTACATAAATGTGCTTCATGAATTGATCTTGTATTTTTCTCATCCTTTTCTCTGGGTTTCTAGAACTATTAATGTGGAGCTGAAGCTTTTTCATAGTTATAAATGTCATTCACAGTGGTAGGTTATACTTATTCATTTGCTTAATTAGTTCATTTATCAAATGGATGTGTTCCATTGTAGAGAAGCCTGATTAAAAGCCTGTCTTTTCTGCTGGTTGGTTGGACTCCAGCTCGGCTGTGAGTTGATTTCACGAAAACCAGCCAAAAAGTTTATAGAATGAAGACATGAGCCTGATCGATCTCCAGTTCCTCCTGTTGTGTTCATGAGAACATTAATAACAAGTAATTTTTCTGAAATTACAGAAAATGAGGAATTTTCTTTCATTTGTCTGCTGAGGGCAGAGTTAAAATTGGCCTCATTATAATTATTATTTATATTGCAGTGGTTTCATTGTGCATGCTACGAGCGTGTAATATAGACTCTTTCAAAGACCTTAAATTCTAAAGAGAGGAGACAAAGGGTGAAATGAGAAATGGAGACAGAGAAAGGTGAAGTGATGCTTAGAGACCACACAGCAAGTCACAACAAAACCAAAAATAGAATGAGTCTCTTGTCTTTCAGTTCACATTGTCTCCAAGATCCCCAGTAAAAGTTCATAAATTCTCTGAAATAAGTTCTCTAAATGTTGAATATCAGTTTTCTTGCTGTCGATTGAGCGAACATCTGCTGTTTTCTTGGCAAAAGTTCCAGCCATTTTGGGGTGCATAATATGCTTTGTTCATTTGCAGCATTACTCATGGTACTTTACACAAATAAATATTATTTAAACCATGCAAAAATAAAGTGCATATTATATAATATGCTGCACCTAAGGGTTGACTAGAATGGGCAGGGGAAGAGATAAAATTTTACATGTCTGTTTGCAATATTGTATGTACATTTCTCTTGAAAACAACTAACACTGAAGGAAATGAAAGAACTATATGCTACAAAGAACAAGAGTGAAACAGTATTCATGAGACATTCTCCCACAGTTGCTGTATTTGTAGACTTTGAATAAATAAATTTTGGTCAAAGAGGTTGATTTTAAATTTTTTTTTGTACACAAGGTAGGAAGGATTATTTTCATATTTCTTTAAAATTACATTACATTTATTTCCCTTCATATTTTCAGCTATCTTCTTAATCTTACTTCAGGTTTCTTATGTTAATTCTCCACTGCATTTGTCTAAATTCACAAAGGTCTTCTTTCTTCCATTTCCTTTTGAGTCCTTTTATTACTTTTCATTGGCAAACTTGGGGTTTTATTTCTGGTTTTCTGAACCTGAAAAAAACCTCAAAACTTGATATTGCTATGTTGTTCCCCGCTGTTCATCAATTTCATCCAAGTAATTTCTATTCAAAGCTAATCAGAAAAATCATTTGGTATTAGCTAGTTATAGGGGGAAAAATGTTTCTATATATAGAAAGACAGAGAGAAAGAGATGCATATTTAGTTCTAATTATTTTAATTAACTCCTTAGTCTGCTAGGTCTTTAATTATGTAATATTACAGCTTCTTGTAAGCCCAGGTCCAAAACTCTTGTTTACCCTTTCATAGTCAAGAAGATGGACACGAATGTGAATTAGGTCATCCACTTAGATAAACTTGTTTCAAGAAACTCTACAAATAACAAGTCAAGGAACAGAGATTGCATGAAGGAAATCTTACTGTTAGGATACTCAGCTTAAGAGGTGTCCTGGTTTCAGCTATGATGGAGTTAATTATTTTTAGCAGTGGATGGAATGCCATGTTTGGGTGTTAGGATGAGAACAGTGCTGATAGCACCCTGATGTTTATGGTTGTTGCCGGGCAATCAAGGACCTTTCTCAGTTCTTCATACTTCCTTACTAACGAGAAAGGAGGGGACGCAGCCAGGACAGGTGACCCGAATTGGCCAAAGAGGATATTCCATGCCAGTTACGTCATGCTCAGTATAAAGGGGGACTGGGGGGAAGAGGAGGAGACAACGCCAGGACGTGCAGTTTCTGGGGACGGTCGGGTTTTTTCCGGGACGGGCTGTAAGCTGTGTGGCCTGAGTTGTGTGGTTTGGTGAGAAACTGCATTGTGTATCACCAGTTTCATCTATTTTGTGCTTTAAACTTCTGTTATTGTTATATCTAGTTTTCTGTTATTGTTTAGTAAACTATCCTTATCCCAACCTGCGTGGTTCTGGTTTCTAGGTTGTGGTTTCTTTACCTCCTTTCTTCCTTCCCTTTTCCCCCTCCCCCAACTCTCCCTCCCCCTTCCTTTTAAAAGTACAAGCGACTGTGTGGGGTGCGGCCCTCAGCTGGGGCAAAACCACGACAAGAGGAAACATGTGCATCATCATCCCAAATGAGTTCCATAAACACCAGGTTATGACTTAAACATCTTGTCTTTCTGAAGGTATTTCACTTCTTGTGAGTGCATCTTTATTAGACTGCAAAGAATGAACAACTAAGCACACAGTCCAGTGTCATGGGCTGTACATATGAATAGGACTTGTATGAAAGACTACAGAATTCCCAGTGGGCTGGTAATCTGTACGATCAGAAATACATTAGGGGCTTGAATGCAAATGCCCCTTCTGTTGGGTCTAAGAGAACTATGCTCACCTACAAGACTGTTCTTGGACACAGGCACAGTTCATTTGCAATGACAGTCTGATCAGGTACTGAGTTTGAACTGATAGCCAAATAAATGTCCTTATTCTTCAGACATCCTAAATTCAAACTGAAATTATTGATGGGACTGGTGGAATTTCTAGTAACTTATAGCAACTCTGAAAACTTTGGTTAAAAATATCAGACAAGAAAAAACAAAGCACCAGCAATAAAGAGCTGTGGTTTGCACTAAGAATGGTAACATGTGAGTGTGAGGCTCTGAATTCAATGCAGTTCTTTAGGATGTGAAAGAAGATTAAGTGCAAGCAGAAAAGGGAATGAGACAAAGCCTCATAGAACAAAACTGGTGAAGCAAGAAAACTCCATTGTAATAAGAGGTTACATATAAAGATTGCACAGTATTCTACTATCCTTCGCTTTGTAGTAGACCTATTTAAATGGACCGTGTGCTGCTAGATTTTACATATTATATGCACATCTCTACTGTTTATAAATCTTCCTGTTCTTCAGACTCATTAAGATTCAAACATAAAATTAATAATCAAGTCAATATTAAGAGCTTACTCTATTACACGTAGCAAGGTTACAAACTATTTCACATACATATTTTTATGTACATTTAATGAAGAAATAATGAGGAGAGTGCATACATCCATTTAGTTTGCACATGCATACTACGTTGAACAGACAATAGCTGTGTTTTGGATTTAGGATAAATAATGTTGATAGCACACTGATGTTTTTAGTTGTTGCCAAGCAGTCAAGGACTTTTCAGCTTCTCATACTACCCTGCCAACAAGAAAGTAGGGGACACCAACCTGGGAGTACACACTGACCTAAGGAATATTTCATATCATATGACATCACATTCTGTATATAAACTGGGGGGTGTGCTGGAAGGCAGTGCAACTTGGAACTAGCTGAGTATTGGCTTCAGGTGGTGAGCATTTGTGCTGTACATAAATTATTGATGATTATTATAATTATTATTATTATTATTAATAACATAATCTTCCTTTTCTGCCATGTTAAACTGCCTTTATCTCAATCCACATTTTTACCTTTTTTCCTTTTGCTTCATTCCCCCATCGCACTTGGAGGAGAGGGAGTGAGCAAATGGCTGTGTGGCTGTTAGCTGTCTGCTGGGTTAAACCACGACAATGTCTTACTTCAAGAATCCTGGCTTTAAGATCAGTAACTTGAGAAGTACTGTTTGGCAGTGCAAATTAGAATACCTCTGAAGCTCATCCAGCTTATGCCAAGCATTAACTTAAGCCCATTGGCTCTCAGAAAATGTGTTAATAAGGCCAACTACAATGTTAACTCCCTTATCTGGGTGAAACGAGCCATGTGTGTGCAAGAAAGCATGTTTGCACACCCCATTATGTAGTTTCACATCATGTTTCAGACATACCTCAGTAGTTCAGTGTTTAAGAATTCACTTCTCATTGCTTCATACAGCTGATTACACATACAAACACTATGCTATTGAGTAAAAGTGTAAGAGACTGCTTGTTAACAAATGTTCTGCACCATGGATGAAGTGGTACATAAATACAAAGACACAGATATTCTTTTCCTTTGCGTATATATATATTTTGAATACTTGTTTTGAAACAAGCATTGAAACATTTTTTACTCCCAAAAATATTTTCAATAATAATTTGACTTTATTTCTGGAGTCTTTTTGGTTTCTATGTATGTCCCTCAAATAGTAATTTGAAGAAAGTAGGTTCACACCCTTTTTTAACAGCAAGTCTTTCTTCACATATCTCCTCATCTGTGATAATAGCTGAGTACACATTCATCCTTTAATTATCCTCAGTAGCAGCTTAATGTGGATATACAGCTTTCAAAACCTGAGGACACGTTCTCATGGAACTTTACTAACCCCAGAGGTAGCTTAGAGCTAAGGCTTAACATTGCATCATTATGATACAGCCTCCTTTTTCTTGGGGCTGCTCTAAAAGGGTGGAATGAAATTCATGGGAACAACTGTATCCTACAAAAGCAAACATATCTTTCATAGAAATACCTTAAAGACATTATCATGGAGTAAGCATCATACAGACATTAAATTATTTCTTGCATTAATCTGATATTGGATTACTTAACTGCAGAGAGTAGTGTAGAACTGATGCATTTGTTTGAACAGAGTCCGAATTTCCCTAATGAAATGTCATATTCCAATCTTGCCTGTTGATTTGACTCCCTAAATAAAGATGGGATTGTGTATGTTCCTCTACAGACCAAACTTGATCTTTCTCACAATCAGGCGATTGGTCTCAAAGTATAATCTCAATATTTTGGGAGCAGCTGAGTTGTGCTGCTCAATGGGGAAACAGAGGATGTAGAGGAGTCAGATCTGAAAGAATGAAGTTAAGTCTGTGAGAAAGGAAGGTGGTGTTTTAATTTTGTCTTTATAGCTTACCATTTTAATAGGCAAAAAATTAGTTTTCCCCTAGTCAAGTCTGTTTTGCACATGACAGAAGCAGTCTACCTGTCTTTACCTTGACCCATGAGGATTTCATATTTTATCTCCCAAACCTGTTGAGGAGGGGTGTGAGAGAGCAGTGGGGCAGGCAGCAGGCAGGTGGCCAAAGTCAACCCACCACAGTCAATAACTGAAAAAATTATAAACATAAGAATTCCATTCTGACTTTCGAACAGAAATCCTTTTTGTACTTCCCAAGGGGAACATGTCTCAAAGGAGAATGAAAATCAGTTCAGAACAAGTGAGACAATTTATTTGCATGCCAAGTCCCAGATTTATGTCCAGGAGCTTTCAGAGTTCTTCAGAACTTTTAGGTCAGAAGTTTTCAATATTATAAATTCTTATTAAACAAAGTGATAAGATGTTATTATATTTCCCTGATTGAAGTTATGAATTCAAACTGACTATTTATAAAAGTTAATATTTTGGAACCATATCACAGTAGAATTAGATATGTTTGAAAGGCACTACTGTACACACAGATTTTCAAGAAAATGTTTTAAAGAGAAAGCTTCACTGCTGGCTGAATTATATGCAGCTCCTCCCAATTTATTTCCATGGGGTTCAGCACAGATCACCTAAATATGAATGAAGGTTTGAAAGATTTTAATTATTCGCCTTTACATCGTGTAAGTAAAAGGAAGAGAAAAAAATACTTCTGATTTTTCATTTAGCAATACTGTAGTTTTACTGTCTATGGAAAAAAACACTGAAGATGTTTAGGACTCCTGAGAACTGATTTCAGAAGTAAATCTAACTCCACCTAGTGCTGAAAGAAAAAAATCACTACTTAGTTCTCTTTTTTAAAGTAAGATAGGCACTGGAAAATAAGACAAGTGAAAGACTTACTAAGAAACTAAAATGTTATTTTTAATTTCTTTATAAATTAACATTTTAAAATATAGACTGTTTACCTTGACAAAACATTGGTGTGCTGTTACATAGAAATTAATGTAATAATACAAAAGTACACAAGAAATAGAGGGGAAAAAGTTACCATTCCATTTTAAATTATCTATGTCATATAATGTTGATCTGCAGTTTAATAGTGATTTTTTGTTCCACTAATTTTCCAATATTTTCAAAAATTTTTAGCACACATAATGATTTGAAATATTTTCTGTCTTTTTAACCATTGTAGCTCTTCAGCATTAAGGAATATTAGTAAAGGGGAAATTTTGAAAGATGACATATCTTTAAAGGCCAGACATATATTCTTCAAAGACAGTTTATATGATTTTAGATTAAGAAAAAAAAAGATGCCCTGCTAAACAACATAGCTAAAGAAAAGATCACCGGAAAAACAATTAAACATCTTTATTGAAATTCAGGAAGTCTCTGAGAAAAATAATCAATACAGAGACATAAATGGCAAAATTTTGAAATAATCTGTGGATGTCCCTCATGAAACACCAGAGAAAAACAACAGAATCTCTGGGGGTGGAGGGAGGGATTTTGCATTCAGATACTCAAAATACATATTTTGAGTATTTGTGACTCATAATTCATTTGGATGTTGCTTCTTCTCCTGTTCCCAAACTGCTGGTGAGCAACTTAAGATTGCTTCACTTCAATTTATTTCTGCTTAATTTTTGAAGTACAACTGCTGCTATTCCTTGATCTCTTGGCTGTTCATATATACTTCATTACTCTTGATTCTGAAATAAAAGCTACTTTGATTGCCCATGCAACAATTCAGCTTGACAACAGCTAGCCAAACACTTTGCACACGGAGCAGTCCTCAGTTACAGAAAATTACATACATAAGAAAATAGAGAAGTTTACTTGGTTGGTTTGGGGTATTTTAGACATATATTCATATGAATATTTTTTCTGCAATCTGAAAAATCATTGTACACTTCGGTTCATATACTAGGAAAATATCTTTCTCTAATAAAATACCAGTGGCTACTGTTTGTGTTTCTTACCATCATTTCCCAAAATGAATGCTCAAAGCTTATGAAAGAGGATTTTACCCACAATTTTATACTATTTGAAAACTACAAGCAATTCTCTAAACAACAGTTACATAGCAGATTTGGCAAACATTCATCAGTTTACTTTTCACATACTGTTCATGTGAATCCTTCTTTTTTGCTTTTGTCAAGTAGTATATCAGCAAATATTACAATGAGCAATTTTCATAAGGAAGTATTTAGAGAAGTCAGTTATGAGGTCTTGATAGGTCAGCTGCTTACTGAAGCTCATAAGGTCATTTGAAGTTCATAAGGTTATTTGAAATGTTTTCATTAGTTAAAAGTGATAGACAACACCTTTATTTCAGTGGTATATGAATATTCCTTTGTATGGGAACAATATCTGCAATTATATCACCACTTTGTAATAGGGCGTGTCGAATTTTTAATCCTGGTATTGTAAGTGTATATCGTGGGTACCTCATTGAGGGAGAATGGAAATCAACAGGCTTGAATAGCTTAAAAAAACCCCACTGAACTTTCATTTAATTCAACATTGTGAAAAGAAATTCATAGTATTTATAGAGCAAATCAGAGCCTGAGAGGTCTATTTTGTCATGGTACCAATGGTTACCCAAGAACAGTGGACATAGTCCATAATCCAATAAACGTGTGAGAGATACTGAACAGCCATTTTATTGTTGTTAATTTAGTCTTCAAGAAGCAGTGAATCAAATCTGAAAGACACTATTGTTTGTCACTAAAGATACCCAACATTTTCCAAGACACTGTAATGTCAGCATGCAGTGGTGTTTATACTTCCATTTGTACAAATATATGAACTTTAGGTCAAAATGGACTGCAGATGCAGAGATGAAATAACAACCAAATCCAAAGGTCTTCAAAACAGGTCTTGGTGTTTGGTTTGGAGTTCAGTCTGCTTTATAAATAGCACATTTTCCACATAAGTCTCTTTTATATACCAAAAAGAAAAAAAAAATATTTTCTTCTTATAAAAAGGATAGATAACTGACAGTTGTGACAGAGCTCGTAATTTTTTCATGGTTAATTTGTTATAATGCTATAAACATACTTCCCAATTTAAAGGACCAGGAAAGAAAGAATGACTGTTTTTATACAGGGGTGGGTTTTTTTTTCTGTTTACTGTGTACCTCTTCAATAAATATGTCCTATCTGGATCAAAGAAAAGCAGTGGTCAAATTATTATCAATAATAATAATACTAACAAGAAAGGGAAATGTTGAGATTAGGGGCGAGTTTGAGAAGGTAATATCCTCAATAGATTTCAATCTAACATGATGGGGGAAAAAAACACCAAGTAATTAAACAATATTATAAGGATGAAATAAAATAAATGAATGTATTAATCATTATTTAAGCAAAATATTCTACAAAGCTTGTCATGCTCATATGTCATTCCAAACACCATGTCTTTAGCAAGGAAATGCATTGCACAATATTTGTTTTGATTTGTTTATTTGTAGAAATTACTGGTTTATTCCTCAACACATTATCTCAACTCTATATTTAACACATGGTGGTGTTTCTCATTAAGACTGTAACTGGTAAAAACTTGGATGATGGACTTAGATACATTTTCTTTACCAAATTTGCCATTTTAATATAGCCCAGACGAATGAATGCCATTAATGGACTTAGATACATTTTCTTTACCAAATTTGCCATTTTAATATAGCCCAGAAGAATGAATGCCATTACAGCATAGGTGGAAAATAGTGACATAAAAAGAAACTTCTTGAAGAATAATCACAAACGTTCTAGTATTTATATATCAACCAGTGAAGAGACACAGACATTAAAATGGAGAATCCAATTAATCTGCAACCTGAATTGTTCTCTGTGAGTGTCTATTTTCCTCTGTTTCCTACATAGGAACTCATTTCAGTGATGATGATGCCGTTTGTCCATGTTTCTTTAGTCTGAGCTCATTCTGAACAAACACAGGTGAAGGCAGGCAATAGAGAAGAAAAAAAGAAAAAAAAAAAAATTGCAAGCAAAATTAGAATGCCATTGAGCTTAAAAAAAAGAAAAAGAAAAGAAAAGATGAATGAGGTTTGGATTCATTCCACTTAACATGAGATAGCCTGCTAGGTTAGAAGCATCAGTCACCCTATGTTCCCTTTATGGAAAAACAAATTAGAGATAGGAACTTTCAGAGGGCACTTTATCCCACATAAGAGCAAAGTCATCTCTATAGTGACCTATAGTGCCCTTGCTCCCAGTTAGGGTATTTCACTTTTATCCTGCAAGTGTACTTTAACCTAAACAGGAGATGGGCAATATGGCAAGAAAGTAGTAGGAATGGAAATTGATAGCTGGTAATGAGCAAAAGTTAAAGAGAATGAAAGAGAGAAGATTAAGCACAAGTTAATCACCATGGAAGAGAAAAATCACACAAAGGAAGCAAGAACGGAGGAAAAGAGCAAGAAATCACAAGGAATTCAGAAGAAGAAAAAAGGCTTTGATTTTTATTTATAAGTTGAATATATAACTAATACATAACTAACTGAGCGAATTAAGAGGCCCTGTTGCATTTCCTATTGTTGATATTATTTTATATTTTGGTAGGCTGAAATAGCTCTAGCAGATTGGCAAATATCTGTCTATGCATCACCTGTGATTTGATGAGATATAAAGTTGATGATGGTTTGAAATATGCTGTTACTTGCAGTATTTCAAACATCTCAAATTATGTCCAAAAAAATTACATCCATCCAGGCAGGCAAAAATTCTCTAAGCAACTATGGTAAATACCCAGACTCTACTGAGTATCAATGTCAAAATTCCCATTAATAACCCTTGTGTAATAGGTATGTTCACTCACTGTAAAAATAGGTCGGGGTGGAAGTGCATAGGAAATTCAAAAGCACCCTAAACTAATTTTTAAACTATCTACAGTAAAATGGTTCAACAAGACAACTCCAGGTTTATTATTTGTTGAGTAATGTGCATCTTGCTAGCTAAAAGGCTAAAGTATGCTGGTTTTCCTGTTGAACATAATACTATCTTTGACTTGGGAAATGTGCAGCTACGAAACACACTTAATCTACACAAACTATTTAAGATGTTAAATGAACCATAAAGGGCAGATGACAGAGACAAATAATCCTTTTCCCTGAAAGTGCAGAGTTTCAGGGCCTGGGTGTCCCTTTCATGTTGATGCAGTGTGTGACACTGGAAGACCTGGCTATCACTTTCTATAAATGGCTTAACCTTCAGCTTTGTGTGGTCTGTCTAGCACTATGCCCTGTCAATTAAAGAAAATCAATATCTGGCACTTCAATGCTGAAAACACAGAGCCCCTTTTGGAGGTAAATAATTAGTTCAGAAATGCTTCAGGCAATAATTAACCAAACCAGACTTATTAGGAACACCTGCCTGCAGCATTTTTCCATCTCAGAGGTGTTTAATATCTATCACATAACGTTTAAATGATTTATATTTAAGCATTTCAGCTTTTAACAATGTTATAATTAACATTGTTTGGCTGGTTACTCTTTTATGCAATAAATTCTTCTGAAATCATACCACCTTAGTGAACCTTTAGACCTCATTCATTTATTTCAGCCTGCAAAGATTGAAGCACATGAATTATTTCGTTCAAAAGCCTCTGATTTACTTTGCTATTCAATACTCATGGAGAGGGGTGACTAATATGTTTCTGTTTTAATCACAGATTATGGATTTGATTCTACAACCCATCTGCACAAAGAACCTCCATTTAAGCCACTGAGCATAAAAGTGAAAGACAAACACCCTTGGCTGTCCATGGGATTTTTTTTTCCATTGCCTTTAGAATGAATAGGAAGTTATGGAAGGCTATTATGGTGAAGTCCTGTGATGTGTCCAACACACTTCAAGTTCACCTCATCTGACTCAATGACACAATACAAAAATGACATTCATATTAGCCACCAGATGGCTACATTATGGTTAAAGAGCTGTCTGGAAAGAGGAAGTGGAAAGAGGAAGAGGGAATTTTTGTCAGACTGTATGTTCATATTGTTGATTAGAAATTCATCCTGATTAGAAATCCATCCTTCATGTTTTAAAATTCTGTGGGAAATACTTTTTACTAGAATGTTTACACCACAAAAGTAAAGAAAACCCTATATCCCAGTTCTTTAACTGAACATATTAACAATCGTCAGTCCCTCTGAGATCAGTGGAAGGAGCTACAGAAATTCTATATAGAATGCTGTCCTTTTTTCTCCTCTAATTGAACTATTTGATGGATAAAATTTGTACTGTAGGTGATCTATCTCATGCTTCATGAATTTCATGAGCATAAAAGTACACTTCTTACAAGGCTTTTGAAAGAAAAAAAAAGGAAAAAAAAAACCACTGTAGAAATTAGCAGTCCTAGATTACTTTCTGTATTTTATAGTATCTTTATCATCCATTTACCAATGATTAGTCAGGATTTAACAGTGATTAGTCAGGAAAATCAAACATAAAATCATAATGATTTACCCTATAAAACAAAGAGCATGCTTATGGGAATTGAGATGCTCTAAACTAAGGAAGAATTGTCCTACTTTTATTCACCCAACAATCGTGAAATGCAGTAGATATTATGCAAGTTAGATATGTCACTTGAGTTACACACTTCAGCTTCTTCTACAGTCTCTCTACAGAGCGATTCAGTTCTCTGGCCACTGACATATATCCTGCACTAGAATACATAGCATCTTCTGGAGTTTATCTATTGGCTGTAAAAGGCTTATAAGCAGTTTATAGTGGGGGGGAAATTGTGGCCTAAATTTAGTAGAATGCAAGAAGCTACATAGCTAGTTGCTTAAGCTCTCATTATAGTCAACAGAGATCAAACTAGTAATTTGTAGGCAATTCACTATAACAAATGTTGGTGTCTCCCTTAGGATAAGGTAAATTGTTCCCAGAACACTATTAACTGTATTTACAAGGTCTCCATTGACTGTAAGAGAAACTTAGAGAAAAGCTCACCTATGCTTGAGGCAGTTAAAGCTGAGGCAAGAAAAATCCTACTTAAATTCCTAACTTTTAGGTATATAAATTTAGTTTAAATGAACTTTGACCATTATTTATTTCACACTAGGCCTTTATCTGCCCATTCTCTTGAAATATCTTTTATATGACTCTGCCATATCACATGGCTCCTTTCAGTCTTTTATCACTGACCTCATATATGTCAACACTCACATTATCTTAACAGTGTGAATCTATTAATTTCCTTCCATGTATTTAAATTCTAAAGGTTAATTCAGTTACAATACTTTAGGCTACATCCATAAGAAGTATAATGAAACACAGTCTATTTCAGACTTGCATTATGTGAATGACCTTTATTTATTTACAACAGTTGAGGTCCAGTAAGAGTAAAATTTTTTAAAATTCCAATATTTATTTATTTAGCCAGTATGTTTTATAAATACCTGAGAAAAAGACATAATGTGACTGGATAGTTTTCTTTTTTGTACTGGTTTCAGCAAGGATGGGATAAATTTTCTTCATAGCAGCTACTGTAGTGCTGTGTTTTGGATTTAGGATGAGAATAATGTTGATGACACACTGATGTTTTTAGTTATTGCCAAACAGTCAAGGACTTTCTAGCTTCTTGTACTGCCCTGCCCATGAGAAGGTGAGGGCACAGAAAAACCTGGCGGGGGGGACAGAGCTGCGATAACTGACCCAAACTGGCCAAAGGGATATTCCATACCATATGACATCATACTCCATACAGAACTGGGGGTGGGTAAGGAAGCAGCATAGCTCAGGAACTACTTGTACATTGGCTTTAGGTGGTGAGAAATTGTGAAGTTCATTACTTGTTCTCTATGTTGCTATTATTATCACTACTGCTGTTGTTGTTGCTGTTATATTCTTTTTTTTTTTTTTTTTTCTCCTATTAAACTGTCTTTATCTCAAATGATAAGTTCTGCAAGTTCTGGCTTTTTTTTTTTTTTTTTTTAATAATTCTCTCCTGCATCCCACTGAGAGGGGGGCAGTGAGTGAATGGTTGTTTGGTTTTTTGTGAATGACTGTTTAGTTGTTTTAGCTGCCTGCCAGGTTAAACCATGACACGTCTCTACGATGATGGGTTTGAGTTCAGCATAAAAGTAAAACATATTAAAGATAAAACATGCTGTCACCCGAAATTATTGTAAAAAACACACTATGGATGATAGTATAAGTTTCCAAATAAGTTCTTATGAGAATTTTTGAAGTACGAGGTTACAAGAAAATAAAGTCAAATGATGCATTTTATTTCACACCTGTTACAACATCATGGGTAAACAGTACCCTTACTGTGAAACTATATTTTCTATATAGTCCCATATTTTTATATCCTTTTTAAAATCTTCACCTTATTTCTGTTCTTTTGCCTTTCACGGATTATTTACCACAGGAAACCTGAAAGAACATTACTAGTGCTACACAAGTGCCCAAGGTGGGCCTGACTCCTTTACTATTACAAGCATTAAACTCTGCCTTTAACAAGCCAAAGGAGGTCTAAACAGACGAAATCCCAGCCCCTTTAAAATTACTGAAAGAAATCTCATTTGTGCCAATGGTATATACATCAGATATTTTAGAAGACTTAGGTGCCATCTTCTACAATATTTGGTTGTTTTACATACGTTGTTTAAATTGTTTAAACTTCTTTGCAAACATGCTGACCTCCACGGATACAGGGACACTCTTAATTCCTAGTAAACATTGTACCTAATTCTATAAGTACTGCATAGTGTTGGGAAGAGAAAAAAAGAAGAGCCAAACACTAAGGGGAAAGAACCATTGACAGGCTTTAGAGCTAAGATGCCATACAAACTGGAGGAACAACATAAAGAAATGCAAATGGGGAACAATAACTTTAAAGTAGGTAATATTTATTATATCTGTGTGACCACAAGTCATCCTTAATAACAGTTTAGCATGAAATGATTGTACAAGCCTCTGCACAATTGGGGAAGGAGCTCAGTCTAATAAAAGCAACCATTAACATGAGGGAAAGGTTGATTACCACTTTCAAGACTGTCAACTGCAAGTTTTTTGAACAGTAAGGATTACATTCCTGTGTTTTCAATAAATTGCCTGCTGTATCACAGTAAGATTTCCCCGGATTTATTGTGAAACTGTATTAATGGAAATTTATTATAAACCTGACAGCTTTTAGAAGCCTTCAACAGAAAAACATCCAACAAGGATTTAACCTCTGAACTGTCAAACATTTTTGCAGGTAATGAGGTGATGTTTCTATGCTTAAAATCAAAGATGCATTTCATTTGAAGATATCCCAGAGTTAGCATTTGAGACCTCTTTCTATTATCTGTCACATCTTGAATATGCTGTCTGATAATCATCTATTAATTGAGGTGATTTTAGATAATTTAAAGCATCCTATATCACAACTGACCTTGTCTGTATCAGTAGAAAAGGAACAAAGCACATGTATGAAATCAAAATATTGGCATTTTCTCTGACATGTTAGCAGTGATGAAGAAAGCAGATGGAAAAAACATATTAGATATTGATCCCTTTCTCATTCCTGCATACCCTTTAATTAGATTTAGATCGTAAAAAATGCTATTGTATCTTGTGGCTGTATGCATTAAATGGTGGGCTGAACAATGTCTATGTATATTTTGAAGTATTAGTATAATTGAGTGCTTGGGATTTATATGCATTAGAAACACGGCTGTAGCCATGTTGCAAAGATTTTAAAAATTACTTCTTCTAGGTGGAATGCACTTTTCTATTCATTATGGAGAAATAAACCAATCCCTCTTTTAAGAAAGGGAAGCAAAGAAACTCATGTAAGGATACATTGTTCAAGGTTTTCTTCCAAGTATGCAGACAATGCCGAGTAGCAGAGGCAGCAACAGGTCATGATTTCTGTCCTTTTGTTATGCTATGGCTGTCACTGTAGGTACATCAGCTTCTACCATGCAAATGAGCAAATACGTCTCTCCAGTA
The DNA here is from genome assembly GCA_020800305.1 of Porphyrio hochstetteri. Classification (NCBI taxonomy): domain Eukaryota; kingdom Metazoa; phylum Chordata; class Aves; order Gruiformes; family Rallidae; genus Porphyrio; species Porphyrio hochstetteri. The sequence goes on from CM036905.1 coordinate 50,899,009, forward strand.
CATCACAAAATTATCCTTCAGGAAGCCTATGTGAGTCCAGCAGAGTTTATCAGCTTAGATCTGCTGCCATGCAGGGATAGCCCTCCAATTTCAGAACCAGCTCCCTGATACAGCAAAACATATTGACATATTTCTGATCCCAGGCTCCGATGTTTTGCCGGAACAGCAGCAGCTCTGAGCAGACACATGAGTAGTCTGCATAATTCCCCTGCACACTTTGAAGTCTAGAGGGACTATTAGAAAGGGATCTGTGTTATAAGAATGTAGTTACACTACATAGGGTGCTATGCTAATTCCTGGTATGCAGATGATCCTAGTTATCATTTACTGAGATAGCCTGGATTCAGGAGTTTGGTGCAGAGAGACAAAAGAATTCCACACAGAGACAGTTCATGTTTGAAAGTACTAGTATTATTTTTCCTTTCTATGGATCATTCTATTGATCAACCTGTTTATATTGTAGATTAATGTCTTTCAGAGGAGAGAAATCCCTTCACTAGTAGGGATCTGACTAAATTACCAGGTAAGTCTCAAGTCGGCTTTGAGACCATTGCAATCAAAACCTAACACAAAATTCCATCACACAAGAGAGTGAAAGATTACGCTGTTAGCAGGCTCTGAAATGCTACATTAAAAGAATTGAGTTGGATCAAGGGTCAGCTCTGTGAAAAACAGAATTCTAAGTGTGGCTTACTTTGTTCTGTTAATGTCAAAAGACAACTTCAATGTTGTTTAAACAAATGCATTAAAATTTTCCCCCTAAAATGATATTTAACATTATGTGCAATAAAAATTACTGATTTGGAATTTTCCATTCTTTTAGGTAGTGATACAGAGTAGTGTTGAAGTATACTCTTCTCAGTGGTGCAAATAAGGAGAAGAGGTGAGACAGGCAATCTCCACAGGTTCGTTCCAACCTTGGTTATTCTGTGTAAAGATGTGCATGTTAGTGAACAAGTCAGGTGATTTTTTAGATAGACTAATGTTTACTTTCCTTTAGAAGAGCATTGTATGAATATGCTGCTGCCACATTTTCCAGTATTTCCTAATACCACATCAAAACTGGTTGGTTTTAGTTATTTTTAAAGATGGGTTGTACTCCATAACAGTGGGATGAATCAGAAAACCCAGCATACTACACATATGAGTTACAGAGATTTGGGCTCAGTGTGATCTAGTTAAAAAAAAAGAAAAAGTAGTTTCTTGGGACTTACCAAATCCAGATTTTTCCTTATAAATATTTATGTCTAATCCGCATAATATGCAATGCACTTCTCTGTTCCTTCCTACCAAAGCAAGACATAAGTTTAATGAGAAGATTGGGAGGAAGGGAGGAGGTGGCAAGGAAGGTAGGAGTTTCATCTCCCATTGATTTTTGTTATGGACTACCTACTGCTACTGACTTCACATGGAATGGATACAGCAATGAGCAGCAGCGTTAAACCTTAAAATAAACTCAGTAAGTTGCTATGAACAGAATAGTGTAAATAAAGTGACTATTCTCCAGAAAAAACACAGGCAATTGAAAATTCATGGCTTGCAGCTCTGTACCCATAAGTGAAATACAGTTCTCCATTGACTGCAATCTACAGTGAAAGAACTTCTAAAGTCAATGTCTCAGATACATGGAGCTGGCTGTATAAGGGAACGAATAACTTTACAGGGGGTCTTGTTTTTACTTATTTATTGCAATACAACTCTAAATTCCAATTTTGGTTTGGTATTTAATCCAGTGAAAATATAATTATCACCAAAGATAGGAGATGAAACAATTGTGAGAGTAAGGAACGTTGCTCAATCCAAAATGAGATTGTAAATGAAGTAAAACTAGACTCTACTGACTTCACTAATTTACTTAATTCTTGACTTCCTTCATGTCTCAACATCTCTGCTATGAAATTGTACCATAATTTTTTACATTAATGTCTGCAGTTTCTTTTTTTTAATCATTTTTTATTAAAATTGTTCCTTAAGTGGCATTGAGGATCAGCAGAATTTTCTTTCGAAGACAGTTGCTATAAAAAAGTACTGGATTATACACTAAATCCCCTGTATTGCAGTTAATGAACCAAGCTGTGACGGGGGAAAAAAAGCAATTAAAAGAAAAAATGAAAACACACGAACACAGTCACAGCAGGTAAGGAATCATGTGGGTTTGTACAGCTCTTTCTATGAAATTGTCCAGTGGAACTACTTGGAAGGAACATCCAGATTGTCTGGAAATACCCAAATGAGATAACTTTCCTGCTGGATGCGCACTGATGGATGAGCACGCTGTTGCCGCTGTCTCTACTGAGCGCACCAAGAGGGGCATTAGATTGTTCCAATTACGCAGTAAAGAAACGCTGATGTCTCCCCACAGTCGTCCTTTTGTCTCCTCCTGGTGCATTTCTCTGCTTTTTCTTACTTCACACCCTCACAGTAGTGCCAGATAGCAATGCGACAACACTTACTTCAAGACATACTGTGTTGGGTGTCGGTCCCAGGTGCTGGCAGTGGGGATACAGGGCAGCCCTGAGAGGCCGGGTCCGCCCTGTGCCAGACACAGCCAGTTCCAGCCAGCTCCAGCCAGCTCCAGCCCATCCACCACAGGGCTGTTCTCAAGGTGCCAGCACCTAGGGAAAACTTGTTCAGGAAAGAGCAAAATGCTGCATGGCAGTGAGGAGTGAGGAAAAAACCTGGGAAAAATAAGAGGAAGAAGGTGGCTCTAATGCCTTCCTCCCTGCCCCTCTCCCCCCCGCCCCCAATCCAAACCTATTTTAATTGCTGATAAATTGAATGAATTCTCTCTAAGTTCAGTCTGTTTTGCCCATGAAGTTAATTGGTAAGTTATCTCTCTGTGTCTATCTTATATTCTCCCCCAGTCCTGCTGAGGAGCAGGAGTGAGAGAGAGGCTGTGCAGGCATCTGGCTGCAGGCCAAGGTGAACCCACCACACATATAAAATGCAAATAATATTAATTTGCATACCAAGGGCAGCAATGTTTTGTTAGACATTGTCAACACATAGACAGAAACATATTCTCTCTCTGAAGAGTTTGCAGCCTATGAATGTTATGTACAGCATGGGAAGAATCTTGCGAAAATCTCACTAATTTTGTTAACAGTGGTATAGAAGATGTAAAGACAAAGTTTCTTTTCAAAAGACCCACATCCCCATGAGGCCAGAACTGCCCCAACATAGGGTGGATTAAATATTTTCCCCTTTTCCACCTAAGCTGTATGGACTACATCTCTGAATTTTTTCACCCACGTTGCTATCTTACCTCCTGTTTGCAACTGAGGCATCATCTATGATAGCAAGAAAGAAAGTAAGCTCAAACTAGACACAATGTCATTTGCTATGTAAATATGTGTACATATATGGAGACAGAATATAACATAAATTCATGTAGTTTATAAATAACTAAGATAAATTTATACCTTACCTGTGCCCAGCTATCCCAACAGCTTCTCCTTATAAATTATCCATTTCCATGGAATTTTAACCCAAGAAAGACATCCTTATCAAGGACTTCAAACAGGAAAAAGTAATGATCTTTCAGTTTACATGGCACATATCTAATATCTTGTCACATTTTCAAGTAGCAAAGAGGTCAAGTTATCTAATTACGTAAGAGTATTTTGATGTTCTCAGTTGCTGCTCTGAGGTGAGCATTTCATTACTTGCACACTTTTAACTCACACACATTTAAGCCCTACTAATAGGATTAGAGAACTATGATGATTCATGACAGTAGGTATATGCTCCTGTAGATTTTTGCAGAACTTCCATTAGCATTAAGGGGAGTTACACGCTAGAGGACTGAAGTCTATTAATACGAATAGTCTTCCACAAACAGTCTTCTAAACAGCAATTTGGGTGTTCTAAAGCTCTCTAGTCATTCAAGAGAAATGACTCTGATGTCAACACTTTAGCAGCGGAGATTCATCCATTCCCCCATAAGCACTCACAAGAGACTCTCAAGCAAGGTCTTTTTTTGTTTTAGTTAGTGGAAATGTCTTCCATTCTTGAGCCTATTAACTTGTAACAATAGAAATAATAGGAGCTGAGACAGGTGTGGAAAGTTTAATTCTCTTCTTGTGAGCTTCAAATTTAAAAAGGGAGTTCAAAAAAACCATGATAAAAAAGGATATTAAAATTCATGAATTGCCAGTATAATATAATTTTGATCTGTACAGTTTTTCAGGGATTGTTGTCAGTTTCTATTCCACTGTTAGCCATCATTAACAGCAAATATGACAGATACACTAATGAAATCGATTTGGTCATGTTATCAATTTAATTCAAAAATGTAATCCCATTTTATTACCATGTAAGTTATAAAGGCTTATAGGCTAATGTCATCTGTCACTGTAAGAGTTCTCTGCTGGACTTCTTAATAAGTAAGTGTGGGTTTATTTTAAATCTATTTTTTTACATTTTGAATTAGTTATTTCAGTATAGTAGTAAGCATGTTCTTTTACCTCATGGTAGGACTGAAACATCGGTCAATGTACTATAGTAAAGGAAACCTTTCAGTGAAATGAATATAGCCTTGGAACCTGATACATGCTATAGCAAAGCAATAGATTACCGTGCAGCATATATTCCCTCCAGCCAACTTGCTGTCTAAGAAACTAATGCATTCCTAATGCCCTCAGAACTGGTGCACCATGCTGTAAGGAGGTTTTTGAAGTTAAAATGAAAGCAGGATGGTCCTCAGACACATGCCTCTCTCCCTTTTATATTAGAAGGCCCTGCAATACATATTCCTTCTTGGAGATGACAATATTTTGCCAGCACTTGCCAAATGATGGAGCTGGGGTATGGCTTTTGTCCTGTGTTTGGAAAAATAACAGACAAAGCTAAACATCATTGTGACAGGTATCACCAGATGGCATTATTATGCATAGACTTCTGAATTATTTCACTGAGTGAATAAATGTTTAAGATTGAGAAATCTTTCAAGTCTGAATATAATCTTAGGCATAACCTTAAGAAATAGAATAAGAAGCAACGGCCATTTTCTTTCCATTTGTACCTCCAGTAAAAACTTGTTCTTGAAGAAGAGCTCTTCTCAATGCATCACAAAATACTGTTGGATGCAAATAATTGCCTTACAAGGTAATTGCCTTGTTTCCAAACCCAGGGCATCTTTAAAGGTAAATTTGAAGCCAACAAGTTTATTATGCATATATCTAGAGTTCATATTCCTAATTCTTCTCCACAAGAATGATACAAGACATCTGGAAATGCATAATTTTAATTTTTAAATGAGAAGTGCTTCATCCTTCATCCCTGATATCCTCAGAAAGGCCAAAACATCAGTCTCAGTTTACATAGCCTACCCTAAACCCCTTCAGAAAACCTGGGATCCACTAGCCATCTGGCATAGCTAGTGCACAGCTAGAGGCAGTATCATGAGCTGGGCTATTAGTTTGCATTGCACTTGCCACTGTCAAAATCATGCCAGTAGCCAAATCAGGCTAAACATACTTAAATAATTCCTTTAGAACAGCTCTTAGTTGTAGCAGTAGGTATGTCTGCACGGTACTATACTCTGCAACACATCACATGACTTGTGCTGTGGGAGAAAAAAAGCAGAGGAAGTTTGCTCAGTGCCTGAAACTGCTTAGAGAGACTACAGTCACCAGCAAAATAATAGAAGCCACTTACACATCTTTCTTTGAGAAAGCAAAAAAGAAGATTTAGCAGGGCTTTCAGCTTGCAGGCTGAAATTTATTTAGGCTGTGAAGAATAAGGAATTTCTGAAGAAAATTCTAACCTGATGGGTACAATTAAAATAACAAAGATTTCAAAACAACTTTTCCCCTCTGACTTGTATTTAACTTTTTAGTTAAGAAAGTCTCCCTATGTTCTTGGGTTGCAAAAATCTCTACAGTAACCCATGTAGATTCCTAGAAGAGTCTGCTTTCTAACAGTTACAAGGCCACTACAGCTCTGCACTCTTTGTGTTCATCTGTGACTCTTGATTGCATTTTGTAATCCCAAATTTGCTCCTTTCCTCCATTATAACATTGGAAACAGACTTGAGCAGCCAGGACAAAGTAAGCAAGCGGCCTTCCTTTCTTCCTTTTAGCATACAACCATGATGCTAAATGTCACCTGAAATTAAATTGTTCGGTCTACTCATAAACATAGATAAGGTCTACTCAGCAGTAAAGTGAAAGAGAGCTATCAAAAAGTAGTCAGTTTACTAGCTATCACCTTCCAAAAGGGAATATGTTGGTGTTTGCCATTATATCTTCGGCTATCTTCAGCTACTCTGATTCCACTTCTGCTAGAACCTGTTGCTAGGAGTTTCTCTACTAGTAGTTTAGCTTAATGAAAAATTTGCTTTTCCACCAAAACACATAGATGGTCACACTGAGAAACAATATCACTAACCTGGACTTCTGAATGGCTCACTGTAATTCTGGACATACATAAGGGAACTAAATCTGTGCGTCAAGAATAACTTTCCATTGTAAAGTAATGGGTTCCCAGGTCAGAGGTTTATGGGGCAATGTAATCCAAAGTGAATTTCACATGATAACAGTTGAAAGGCACCACTCAGGCACACCCAAGCATCATCAGTCAGTATGTCCAAAATAGTAGATGCTGCTGGCTATTGCATCAGCAGAACACGAAACAGGCCTTCATCTTCTGTTTCTTCTGGGCCAGAAACTTAAATGGTATGGTTGCAATTAGTCATAGTTCCTATAAACACTGGAACAGCTTTACAGCCTAAAGAAATGTCACATGTAAAATTGCAGATTCTGAGAACTATTTTTGGGACTTGAAAGGCTTGAACTATATGATAGTAACTCAGGACCAAATTACAAATAAGACTTGGCATCACCTTTCTACCAATGAATTTCCAAAACCTCTGTTAATGCCTTGTTAATATACTGGCAACAGGTATTTCCCATTTGCATCTGTTATCTCCAAAGATACCAGCCCTGCCTCCATACAGCAGAACTGATGGGGTAACTTGATTTTGCTCCTGCGCATAGGTGTCTGCATAGAAGCTTTTCCTGAGGAAGTTATGGAGACATTTACTGCCATGAACAGCAATCACAGTATTGTATTTTTAAATTATACTGAGGCTACTCCATGTGCTTGTTACCATTTTTAAATATTATTTTTAAAATAATTATTAAAAAGTCCTTCCTTTCAGAATTCCAGCAGTCTTTCATCCATGCTCCTTTTCTTGCTTTTCCCATACCCAAGAAGGCACTGGACACCAGTATGTTCTCCTTGATTTACTGTTTTCTGTCTACCAGTTAGTTGAAAATAAAGAAAACCCTTAATTTCTAAAGTAGGAATAATACCCTTAAATGCCATACATATCCTCTCTCCTTTCATATTTCTCTTGTCTGGTTGGACAGTTGGTTGATTAAATCATTTACAACTCTTCAGGCTTCGGGCCCTTAAACAGATTTCTTTTTCTACCACAAGGTTTGATTGTTGTGAGGCAAAGCCTTCTACTCTCTCCGCATTTGTTCCGCTGCCTCCAGACTCTCCATGGAGTGAAAAGTACCTGGAACACAGTAACATGCATCAGTATTCTCTGCATTCTTTTTTTTAGTAGAATAAATGGACCACTTTATCTATCTATCTATCTATCTATTTATTAAAAAAGGGAGCCTGACGTCCTATCAGTTTTTAAAAAACTAGTAAAATGAAAACAAGCACATGATTGCATCGAATCCTAAGTGCTATTGAGTATATTATATTGCAGATTCTCCCATTATTATAATAGTTTGAGTAAAAATGAGATATTGAGGAGCTTGAGTGGCATTATAATTACTTGTAATTTTTCCTATTTTTGTTGATTTTTTGTCCAAAATGAGATCATTTTTATTTACTCAGCTAGAAATCCTGCTCTTCCAGAGCTCCTTTGATTTGCTTTGCATAGGCTGGAAATTACATTATCACTGTCATGTTGCTCTCTTTGTAATTCTGGGAAGAAATAAAGCTGTGCTGAAAACCAAGTGCTACATGTCTTCATTGAGGTAGATTTATAACTTGTGCCAAACTAAACAAAATTTTCTACAAGCATCATTGTTTTTTGTTTTTTGTTTTTATTCTTTGCTAATATCATATCAATCAGGCTAATACACAGTGAAGTTGTAGTCTATGTTGCATTTCTGCTCTGGAGGCTGCTTAAACACAATTGTGTAGAAGTGACTGGGGAGCGTGGACAGAAATAGCCCACATTTGTTTTCATCTATCTATGTGGGTATGTTCTGCATATACAGGAGTAAATATATTACCCTTGTATTTGCATTAGTCACTGTGATGGGAAGGCCCTCTTTATTGCCACTGAGGCTCTGTGAGCTCCTGTTTTGTGCAATGTTTTTTGTAGATTAACAACTGGCTCAGGTTGCTACTGCCAACCTTCTGTTAGCACCTTCACAACTCAGTAAGTAATTTCGGATGACAGCTGATGTCAACATTTCCTGTCATTATAGTCTATGCCTTAGGTGGCTGACATGTATTGTTATGCCTGTGTAAGAACCTATACTAAACCACCTGTCTCTCTCCTTGAGTGTATAGCAATATATATAGGCTTCTTCCTATGCAGTGAAGTAAGACAGACTCTCACTCATGGTGATTTAAACCACTGTTTGAGGTAGTGCTCAGACTCCTTAGTGAATGTAAATTGCCCTCTCCACATGCTTACATTCTTCACCTGATTGTATCAGACCCTGTACTCCTAACATAGACACTGTTGAAGTATCTACTACTAAAGTTTTCATGGTTGTTCTGAATGTTCTTTACAGAACTTTTATTTATTCCTTCTATTAATGTGGGGGTTATTTGCCATTTTAGTGTTGGTTAGTGGTTGTTTGATTAACAGGCTTTATGTAATTTACTTCAGCTGTTGTTTGCAGGCTATTTAATAATATTTTTAGAAAAGTTGCTTTTTGATTCCATGCTAACCAATGCTGTTCATTTACATAGATCACTCTGGATCGTTGGAGCTCTGCAGAGTGGTTTAACTTCACTGTCATTGGCCTAATATTGGAAACATGAAATCTAGAAAATTGTGGTCATGCTTTGTCCAAGCCAGCTGTGAAAGACATAAGTGCCATGAGTACTTGATCAAGGCACTGAGCACCTTGAAAACAATGTTAGCATCAGTCTCAAAGGAAGAGTGAAAAAAAACTTTCCCTTTTTCATGTATGTTCTAAAGTTTTATGTAATTGAGGCCATAACGGCTCTGCTGAAATGAGAAATAATAAACTGAACACCCTGATTTTCAGTTTTCCATTTTTGTAATATTTTGTGGGCATTTTGTCTCCGAAGATCTTCATATGCCTCCCATATCTTCATTAATCTCTGTAATTTACTGATATTAAAAAGCCATGCAATCTCAGTGTTCATATTTCATTCATAGTCAAAAATAGTACAGGAATTAGTATCGATCCTCCCACAGGATGGGTCATTATTAGTCTATAGTGGCTTTTTAACTTCCATTTTTCTCCTATTTTTTAGTTTGTTTTTAATTGGTGACAGAATTACCTTTCACATATTACTGTTGGGTCTCAAATTTTACTGGGATTTATATCGTGAAAGAAGACAACCATATTATCAGTAAAATTCTCATCTTTGCAGTTAAAATAATATATGCTTTCTTATTTCCCTGCTTCAAATTTTATTGCTTTTGGCTTCTGTAGCACTTCTTAAATACTAAATATTCTGAAATGAAAAATCTTTAATTTTCGTTCTTGGCTTCTTTTCTTTATTCAACCCCCAGCTTGAGTATTTTTTCTGTCCCTTCTTATCTGCCTAAGCACAATCTGAGATTCATTGCATCAGTGATGATTCACTGCATCAGTTCAATGCATCTGAGATTCACTGCATCAACTTTGTGATGTTAGGAAAGAAATAGAAAAAGAATAAAAAATAATTACACAGTTGTATTTTCTGTAATTAAGTAGGGCAGACACTTATATAAAGACAGCATTCTTCTAGGGTGTGAAGTGTTCACCAAACAGTAAGTGGAAAATCAGAAGAAACTTCAATTCAGGAGGGCTATGATATATTTTGTCACCTGCAGAACCCAGAAAATTAAAAAAGATTCCAGTTAAGACATAGCATCAACTGAGAGGAAGCACTTGGCTGAACTGCTCTGACAGTTCCCGCATTCCGTTGACATCAATTCCCTTTGAAGAAGGTAGGATAAATTTTTAAAAGCATAATTTGTAAACCTGAACAAAGGAAAAAGAGAAAGAAAAGCACAATGTTTTGTTGGTGTTTTTTTCTTTGAATTAAATATATGCACCACCTTCTTCAGGCTTTTATGATTTTCACCAAAAAGGTGTCAAACCACTTCCATTTGCATTGATCATTCTCCTCAGAAAATCATTACCCAGTTCCAGCCACAAAATTATTATCGCTGTCGGGAGGTCTGGTAAATGTTTTCTGCATGTTTGGAGCAGAAGGAATAAAAGTACCTGGAAATCACTTTTACCTTTAGCCAATCTTGAAGGTGCTTGAAGAACAAGCTGGTCTGAAGGCTAATATAATTTATACTCGCAGAGAGTGGCTCTTACAAGCCTTAGAAATGGTAACCTGCTGCCTGTGCTCCCTGGGAAGCAGTATGGCAATTCATGTTCTTTTATCTTCCAAGGTTTCTTGCCACTAGAGGAATGCTCCTCTGACTAAGCCTGTTCTGCTACAGGTTGCCTTGGGAATTGGAAACTTTAGCTATTTTCCAGTATTTCATGGTGGTTCTAACCCAGTCTTCACTATGTCCATTCCAAACCTCAGAGAAAATGCTATCCTACATCTTACCAAGCCAGTCTTTCATCGGAAAGAGTTTTAAATTTTGGAAGGTTATGTGCAAAAGGCTTCCATTTTCTTTTCATCTCCCACATTGTCCCTTTAATGGGAGGAGTGACTGCTTGTGTAGATGCATTCAACACCCTTAGTCAACTAATTCCTGGTCTTTGGTTGTTACTCAGGTATATGTTGCTCTTAATTTAAACCACACAAAGAGGTTTAAAAGCAAATGCCACATTCTGTATTTTTTTAATTGGGAAAGATACTGCACTTGTGTATGTTTACGTGATGAAAGCTGGTTCTGTTTTCTTCCCCTTGAAAAAATATTCTTTTTCTTTTTTTTTTTCTTCTTGTATCTACATCCGGTGTTGGCTCATACTTTTTTCTTTTCACTGGTTCAGTGGCCCAGACAGTCTCAGTGCTGTGATTTTCTTGTCAACCAATCAATTTAACCACCTTCTAGTTCATCTGTTCCTCATAGCCATATAGGCTGTTTAGACTCTGTGTTGAATTCTTCATTTTCTTCTGCGAAGTCTAATTAGTAGTCACGATTGTGATGAATAGACTATATTAGATAGTAAGTGCCTGGGTTAAAGATTTATGCAACAGCATGTAGATACAGTTTCAGTAAATGTGAATGATTGAAGATACCACATGCATAAAGCCTGAGCTACTGCAGAAAAGAAATGAATTGGGGGGGGGGGGGGAAAGCTGAAAGCATCATTATGAAATTGGTGTATGATGTGTCATATTGATTGCTACAGCGTGTTAATATTTGCTCCATTTGACAGCCCAGATGTTTAAAGCAGTAGTTACATCTGTCCTTGCTCGTGTTAAGAGAAAGCTACAAAGAAGCTTTTATAAAGAAAATGTTTAAAGGTTTACTGCATTTCTAGAGGTTGTTTTTATTAGTCTATTACATGTTTTTCTGTATTCTGTTCCCTTTCAAGCGTGTTTTGAAAAAGTTACTTGTTTGCAAGCTGAGAATTGAAGGATATTTAATAGCATTCAAATAAGACATTCCCCTCTGTGTTTCAAATTTTGCTTTGGAAGAGGCACATAAAATACTTTCAGAAACAAACAATATTTTTTTTATGTAACTTAGTTTTGTAAAATTAGAAGTTGACAATATTCTGAAAACATTCTGTTCCTGAGAGAGAAACATTTCACCACTGCTCTTAGAGTAGTAATTCACAGTGACAAAGGCAGCCGGTATATTTTGTTTGTGTGAAACTGTACATTTTGGGGGAGGAGGGAAAAGTACAAAACACATTTTAAGTGCCTTGAGGTGTCTGTTGTACACAGGAGACTCAGCATCTAGAAGTTGTCTCTGATGAATAATCAGAATCTTTTGTCTCTGATATTTCTTGTCCACAATAGACCCTATAAACAATGTACATCTACCTTTAGTTGAGCATTTAAAGTACTCAGAAAACAAAGACATTAGCTTGCATATTCAGAACTGATTGGAAGGTATGGTTTTAGATATAAAGATTTCAGTTGTCCATTCTTAAACCCTCTACTGAGATCTGGTTGCCAGAAAATAAATGAACTTACTTTGATCTATAACTGAGCATACCAGAGTGAAGGTACTCAAGACCTGAAAAGGGAAGGGTAAAATTTAAATTTCAATATACAACCCATATGCTCAATTTCCCATTCCATTGCTAAGTCTTCCTCTCTGTGCCCCCACCTTGCTTATCGTCTGGTGAAATTCTTTTTGTGACGTCATGCTCAGGGAACAAAAGTCTCACTTATAAAAGGATTTTCTTTATTTTTCATAATTTAGCTGAACCAACACAAAACTGAATACTGTAAAGCAACAAAAAGGATGTAACATCTTTAATTTTTCTGTGTTTACTAAATAAGGCTACTACACTCCCTTAAAATAAATCAAAACAGAGAGTTGGTGGAGTGAGGGATCTGGCTCTTGAGGTCTACATGTACAGTAAATGTATTTACCATCATTTATTGCATGACATTTTAAACCTGACATTGGTCATTTATAGTGCAGTCAGTCCATAACACTTTTCAAGTGGCTGGGCTTTAATTGCTACTTTGACACTGGTCAAAATCCTAAGATTAAATAAGAATTTTGTATATATTTATTTTACTTGAAGACAAAACGATCTATAGTTCATGTTTCCCACAACCTCTGCATTAAATAAGCCTCAGTATTAGAGCAGGCCTTAAAAAAAAAATGTTTAATCACCTTTTCATTTTTGTACCTTTCATCTATGGTCACTTGAACAATCTCTATATATTTTTCTTTAGTAGAATAGAACTAGCATAACACTAAAAGTTAATTGGAGTATTAGGTAGTATACTTGAAACCATAATACATTTTCCAGGAAGAAATTAAGCTCCCTTGTTGATTGCATCATACCAATATGTACCAAACTCACATACCAAAAGGTACACTAAAAGGGAACAAGGTTTTGTTTGTTTCTCTGTTTTATCATAATTTCCCCTTTGCCTATGCTGTCTTTGCTAAATTTTCACTAACCAATAATTCTGAAAAAGTGGGCTTTCTAACAATGAGGTAAAACACTGAAAATGGGATCAAGGAACAGGCCTCAAACTGACCTTTACATAAAAGGCGGAATGGGGTGGGGAGGGGCAGGGAGAGAGAGAGAAAGAGAAAGAAAGAGGAAAAGAAAGAGAGAAAGAAAGAGAGAGAAAGAAAGCAAGAAAGCAAGAAAGAAAAGAAAAGAAAGACCTTGCTATGAAGAGCAATGAGTAAAATATTTTACACTCTATTTTTATCAGTACATAAAGACCAAAAATAAAAATAAAATAAAATAAAATAAAAAATGCCTTCCAACAGTGCAATGGTTGAATGCATTTATGTAATATAAACAACATTATTCTTTGCTTTTTCTACATAGTCCTCTCTGGTCATGCTTTACATCCAGAATGTCCCAATGGAAGAAAGCAAACGACACCAGTCACTTCAGAGACAACTGAAGTAATAAAACACAACTTAACTCTGAACCACTTGTCATGACTGTCAGAGTTATCACGTTAATTGTTAAATAGGTTTTTCTACAAATATACAACATATAAAAACTGTTAAATATATAACTTTAGGCTTTTCAAAATACATTTAATGATCTCTTTCAAACAAGTGTTACTTTTGTTTTCTCTTTAATTTGCTTTCTGGTGCTAAATGGTGTATCAGATGAGACATAGGCCACAGATGACCAAACATGCTCTTTGCAAATACTGTATTATCCAACTTTAACTATCAAAAATGGAACTGTAGAAGAGGCATGTTTAACTGGTTAAAACTGAAAATGATTTTAGTACGAGAAAGTCAATCTAAGTACAGAGGAATAAAGGTGCCGTGTAGACAGTTTGTGTTCTTTTTGTCCGAGTTTTTCAAACATAGGTCATTTTCTCTCAGTGCTCCATTATGTTCTCTTGAACGTGGCATTTCAAGAGCAGGTCTCTGAGTTAGTTTTTACTGCAGCTTTTCATAAAGACTTCTGCTGGACAACAACATCTCAGCTTTGTGAAAGCTGGAATCATGTCTTTGTGGAGACCTCCTACAATTTAATGACATAACTCTGTTAACAGTAAGATTGTGTCCACTTTAAAATAGATTTTGCTCTTTGGTCTATTGTATATACTGAAAGTATAAGAAAATAAAAGCAATTCAGACAGTTTAGGGCACAAGAAGAGTTTCTCTTTTGCACCTCAGTGTCCTCCCATAGGCAAAACAGTCTTCTCTAAGGCTGATTGGGATGATACTCTTCATTGTAGCAGACTCTTCAGATTAAAACATGTAGATAACAGCAAGTCCAGCAGTGGTGTATAACGCAGATGAAACGTTAACCATGAACTTTTTTGTATTGCTAATGCCCAAGCATATCTCTTTTTCTATATTCCTTAGTCCAGTGATCCTTAGTATGGTAGAACAAACTTTAGCTCATAATGTAGAGGAATTATGCTGTCATTCATGAGATACAGAGAAACAGACAGTTGAGTTGATGACATGTAACGGATGACGATCCACAGCAGTGAAACTTGACTAAGTTAAGTAGCTCACACAGAGCCTAAAACACTCCTACGAGGATTCTGTGTTGCTGCATTTGTCAGGAGACCTGTAAATCAATAAGAACAAATGAGTCAGTGTCTTAATTTATAATCCTGGTTATCTGTTCTGTCCATTATTTTAAAATATACCATACTGATTTTTCAGTGAGACAGTTATTGAATTAGAAGGGGTTTTGGTTTTTTTTTTTTCTCACAGTATTTTTCTCTGAGAACTAACATATGAACAAACCTATATTTTTATTATAAAAAGTAAAACTTTAATAATTATTTCTAATAAAGTCATGAACATAAATTATAATTTACAATAACTTCAATGCCATCTACTTTCTAACAAGCTCCATGCACATTCTTTCTTCATAAAAATAATATCACAGAATGTTCTTTTTACCTGCATGATAGTTACATATAACAATATCTAATACACATGGCAATTGAGATGAATATCACTTTTTATGTATAGGATATGATGAAAAATGGACATGAAAGCCACAACCATTTATTAAAACTACAAGGGTATTTATACTGGAGGCTTTTCTGCCTTTAAGTTTTCAATGAGCACTAGAGTGCATCTAATTTAATCAATACTGCCCTCTAGTGATGGCATTACAAGTGGAAATTAATATAAATTACGCTTATTAATGGTCAATTTAATCAGAAATTTGTTTTAGTTACACAGCAGGAAAAAAACCCAAAACGACATAAGAAAGAAAATGGGCAAAGAACTGCCCGATGAACCTGTTTAAAAGAAAATGGAATGGAAGCAGTGGCTTGAAAGAGAAACAGAACCAAAGTTCACACTGCTAAAGAAAACAAGAGAACTGGAAGACAGCACAAACACAAATGGGAAAGTAATGACTGATTTATATAGCAAGGAGCCAGCTACTCATGCTCACCCAGTTTAGAAATGATTTCAGAATTACACAGATACTGTACAAAAAATGTTTTGAGGTGTATTAAGCAAGCATGATCGTTACAAAATGCCGTTCAAATGTTCAAACATTGTCTTCTGCGCTGGCATTGTTCTATCTCAGAACTGTCGCTGCCGATGGAAATATCATGCATAACTCCAGAAAATACTGAACAGTGGATGTGAAAGAGCAAAACAAATGAAAGAAAAAAATCAAATTCACTTGGTTCAAGCCATGTATTAAATTTAGAGTTTTTAACCTAACCCTCAGAGGGATAAATGAAAGAAATACCTGCCTCCAAATCAATTTAGTGACAGCTTGAAACACATGGATCTCTCTATATGTATGTAGAAAGATAGACAGAGAGAGAGAGAGAGAGAGATGGATAGATAGATAGATTGATAGATAGATGGATGAATAATTTCCTTATAAAGCACAAAGTGTATGTCATAGATTTCTGCTTTTGTCCTCTCACCTTTTCCAGGAAAAAACACCCCGGAAATCTTGCAAACAGCCTTTCCTTTTCGGACTAGTGACCAGATCTCCAAACCACATGGCCTCAGACAGGCTGAAGGCAAAAAACCTGGTTGATTATTGTGGTATATTCCCCCTTTTTAAATATACATTCAGCAAGAGAAATGATTTTAAAGTTTTGCTTCTATTATTTTTTCCTGTTTCCCTGTTACACTCTTTTGGGCTTTCAGCTATGCCCACTATTTTTCTTCCCATTAGAAATAACACAACTTTTAAGGTAATAATACTTTTTAGGCATGGAGACACAAAATGAAAAAATTGTGGTTTACTAGGTCTAAAAGTAAACTACTATTGTGTTAAGAATTAGGCTGACTTAGCTCCATCTTTCCTGAATTATGCTGGAATGGCCCAGAGCTCAAAGCAACAGTGTAAACTGCTGATGGACTGTGTGTTTGGTGTTTTCATAGTGTGATTCTCTACCATATTGGTCCCAGGATGGGGAGAGAATACAGGTTCAACCACACTCATTTGCAGATACCTGCTGCTTTGTTATTTTATGGATGTAAAAACTTCCTTCCTGACTTGCTATCCCTGTCTCTACTTCGCACATCCCTGCTGTGTGAATATGGTATCAACACTTTAAAAGAAGAAGCGAAGAGGGGGGACAATTATGAATTTTAAAAATGCTGAGGCAGGGCAGAGAGCAGGCTTGAAATAAAGTGATGACAGGAAGAGGAACAGATTACAGAACAGGAGGGGAATTTACAGCTTTGGACAATGACAGGAGAAAGTGGAATGAGAGGGGAAAATAAAGGCATACGTTAGCCAGTGAAGTTTAAACATAATTTATTAATGAAGATATGAAAAAGAAGTAAGGTAGGTAATAGCAGCAACAGATAAAAAGAAGACAGAAGATAGGAGAAAGCATGAAGTGTCCAAAGAAGAGGAAAAGAATGCACACCTACCCTCCCATCTCCTGTTTCTTCCCCTTTCATTCTTCATTGCAGATAAATTAATCACTCCCCATAAGAACAGACAGATCAAGCACGAGAAAATAGGGATTCCCCAAATGACCATTAAAAGGACTTTATTACTCTTTATATGAATAGTTCAAGCCACGAAAAGTACCGTATCCCTGATGCGGTTTAAAGAAAGTGCTCTTGATGATTGTTTGGCAGCAATTTATAGAATATTAATAAGGTCAGTGAATACTGTAAATTCAGCAACAACATACTCAAAACTGCTTTAAACCTTGGAAAAGATGTATTGGCATGCTTTTATTCCTTTTTTCCCTTCACTTAAGAAATGTGCAGCATCAAATTAAAGAGACCCAGAGTACCGATCAGGAAGTACAAGATTTTCTTTTGTTTTCTGTCCATCTCTACACAGGTCTCAAGTCTGTTTTAGGTACCACTGCATAAGTCTGTTTGTCACTGGCTTCACTGACGTAAGAATTTCACCCCAGTGCTTCAGATGGCAGGTTCTGTTTCCTTCTGAAGCAGACAGATGATCTGGCTATAAGCTTAAAGAAATCTTGAGCTTGTTCAACTTTGAGATATTAAACAGTTATCTAGTTCTAGAGTTTAAAAAATTACTGTTTATTATCTGACTGTTTGCATAATGGAAACCCAAGCTCCTGTGGGGTCCACAGAATTCTGCTCAAGAGGAAAAAAATATTTTCCTGATTGCATATTAATACATAATCCAAAGCACAAGAAACAATATATTTCATATGACCATATACATACATATAGTTCTTCAATGGCTTGAAAATTTGAGCTTATTAGAGCAATTATAATACTGTCTACTTAATTTGTCTTACTCTAGAGGGAGTAGAATAAGGGACAGTCTCTCTCCAACTGTGGCACATAAAATAAAATAACTTATTGGTTCATTTCCTATGGTCAAAGACAAAGGAAACAAGTTATATAGGTTACCTTTAGCTTTTGCTGACTTACACAGGCTTTTCACCAAAAGAAACCCACCCAAAACCTATTTTTGTCTTTTACTGAAGCATCTAGGTTTGACTTTAGTTAGAGAACGTTTGAATTTCTCATCACAAACCGGAAAATAGAGCCAAGTTTACTGTGACTGGCAAATATTTTCAGTCATGACTGAGTTTCAAGCATGTCTGGCATGAACTTTCATTTTAAATGGAGTCCACATAAATACCAACAATTCCTTGTCAAGCCTGGTAAAGCTTTACCAGTTTCATCTGGCTTCTACTCCGTATTTTCAGAATAAAAATGGAAGTCAGAGTGAACCAAAGTCATTATTTTTTGCTACAGTAGCCAAGTGCTTTTACATGACTGCCCGTTGAATTTATATTGGCATTCTGTGATGACTGAACTATCTATCAAGCTTCCAGCGCTGGTTTCTGAAAATTTTCTGGATGCCTGCAAAGTAATTGGTCATATCAAAGAAGATTCAGTGTTGCCTAACAGCTGAACTACCTGTCTAAGCTGTGTATTTTACACTTTCAACTAGTCCTTAAAATTCCTCTATGAGTCTTAGTGCTCTGTACAGTACCCATCAGTGTAAATTTTTTTTCTTTTTTTTACTATTCTGTGAAAAAAACCCAACAAGGCCCACAACATTTTGCACTAAGATAATTCACAGAGATGCACCTAGGTTGGCCCCATCTCTGTCACACAAATCTACTCATAATAGAAACAGTTCCAAACCTTTTACCAACTGACTGCGAGTCAGATAAACAGCGTGTCTTTCCTCTCTGCTTCTGCAGCTGTCTGCTCTAGGTCCCTGAATAGCTAAGCATGTATAATGTAGAAAGAAAGATATAAAAGCCTTAAAATGCCCAAGGAAAACCTCACACTGCCTTACAAGATACGTCATGCTTTATGGGAATAAAAATGTAAATTTCTGGCGATGATCCAAACAGTAGCAATGACCTGTTGCATTTATGAGAACTCCCATAGCCTCTCCTGAAAATTTATCCTGTTTTACTCCCTTCCTCTTCTTTTCTCGATGCTCATATATGCAAATTGAACTGTTTAGTCTTCATAAAAAGACAAATTAATCTAACTTTAAAGTGTCTTCAGCTATAAGGAGTGAGGAAAAGAAGCATGGAAGCTGCTATACTTAGCGCTTTTTTCTTTCTCACTGAGCTAGCCATGGGAAGGACATGCTCAAACTGTAATACCTACAGTATTGCTAGAAATAAGAAGATTGGTCAAATCTAGTGTCTGTGCTTGTGGGTGAATGTTAAACAGCAGCCAAGATTATTAGGTCATGCACACACTGGCATGCTTTCCTGCACTACACTCCAACAAAGTAGCATTCATGAGTTAGCGATAGCAAAGTCCAATTATTAGCCCCCTTCTAGGTGAACATGCCTTTTCCTTAACACCCACTGTTCGTTTGCTTTATTTTTTCCCTTTTACTATTCAAGTCAGAAATGGAAAGTGCTATTTATTCCAGCTCTTAGGCCAGATATTTTTTTTTCCCAATAACAATTATTTCAGCATCAACAAACTTTCCAGAATTAAACCCAAAATGTGTTCTTTCCCTTTCAATAACACTGCTATCCCTATCTTCTTAACTTTCCCTGACCGTCTTGATCATTAATTTCCTTTTCTGTTAAAATCCTGTTCATTTCATATTACTTTTTTTGAACTTAAAAGATCTTGGAATGTTCTGAGTCAGATCAAACACTTCTTCCTTCTGTGGAATTACCCACTAATTCATAAGTAATACTAGTGAAGGCAGTGGTTCCCAGCTCATAATTAGATAATCCTTACAATGCATGGAAATGTTAGAATCAAGGTGGTAACCCACTAGAAATGCATTTGACCCTGGGTCATAAAGGTAGCCCATGTTTAAGAGCTGAGGTTTAGACAAGTATAATAATGCAAGCTTGCTTTGCAACATCTAAATATATACTAAGGAAAAGCAACTGCAGTAGCAGAAGAGATGAAAGCAAAAGTATCTGTGCTCAGAACATTCAAAGCCCTTGAGCTCAAAGCTGATCATGGGGGATTTTTGCTGGAGTAGCATTTGCAGCTATTGTGGACAACAAAACAGCCAGGCTGGTCTTATTCTTCCCTCTGTGAAAGTCTAAATTCAGGTTCTTGAAACAATATGGGTAGATCGAGGGAATGATGAAGATGATCATACATTTTATAAGACATAAGAATGCAAAACAGTGCATCTCTCATACGCTGGGTAAAAACCAAACATACTTAAAATAACTCTAGCTAGAGGCCTTGAGCAAGTAACCCAATTGTATCTGATATTTTTTTTTTCTCTCTTTTGAAATAGTTAGAGGCATGCACCTATATGAAGCTTAGTAGCAGGTAAAACTAAGAAAGATTTGTAACTGGCATGGAATTGTAAACTTGAAATATGAGTGCCTCCCTGCCTCCCTTTTACTCTTCAAATAAAAGCAGCTGCAGTATTAGCATGATGGAAAGTATATAAGAATAGCCAGGGGCTTTCCTCAGGGTACTAAGAGAAATAACCTGGATTTACCACTCCTGAGACTTTTTTCAAAGGTAGGAGACACGTTCAGATTAAATCACAAATGCATCTAAGAAACTATTTTTATTTAAATAAGGTAACTTAATGTTTACTGAATTTTGAATATTCAAAGCACACTGGTACCAGGTTTAAAAATCTTAACAAAGACATTGCCTTGATTGCATTAAAACTTCTTGCAAAAAAAAGTCTTAAAGTTTTCAGTGCTAATAATATCTATTAAATATAATGATCTTCCATAAAATAATACTTGTATTGCCGCAACAGAAGAATATCTCATGAAGAAGGTGACGTGAGTTTTAATTATAAAATGCAAAAACCAGTCTTGCCTATAGTTAAAGCTTACTAGTCTAGTTAAGGGTAAATAAAAAGGAAAAAAAAAAAACCCCACAATAATCCACATAAGCTAGTGCTGAAGTCCACAGACAAATCTAAACTGTTACTTTTTCTTCTCTAATTAGAGGAGAAGATTGTTCAGGGGCATCTGTGAGTGACATCTGACTGACAGGCAGCTGGTCTGAAGCAAGGTTAGTCTCACACTGACAATAAAAATTGGAACAGTGATTTCTTACGACTGGTGGTGAAAATAGTTAAACTTGAATAATACATCAAAAAGGCAACATGCTTTTAGATGGAATATTTAGGACATTCCATCCATTAGAAGAGATAATTCTGGCTTACAAAGCATGAGCTTTAAATAGGAAGTTCAACTCCAAGTGAAGGAACTGAATAGTGTTCACCAGCAAGATACACTGTCTGCTTTCTCCATTCGACCTGAGAATGTATTGCTTAGGAAAGCAGTCGTGTTATGCATCATTCTAGAAAGCAATGAAGCACAGTAGATTACTTTTAACAAGCAATCTTTATAAATATGCTGTGTATGGGAAATAAAGCTCAGTATTTAAATTTATCTGGCTTAGCCTTTGTCTATGACTTGAGGAGGAAGTAGTAAGTTGACAACTGCGGGGAATGGGAGGATAGGAGGAACATATATAGGTTAAGTCTGGTGGGAAGAACACAGGAGGGGTTTTATTCTGTCATAGCTGTTTTGAAAACAAAATCAAGAAGATACATAGCATTCCTCTGAGAAATGACAGACAGGCATCCACTGCAAACGCAGAAAAGCAAGTGAGTGTGGTCTTCAACAAAGCTTGAATGTATGTGGACGCCTACACAGAAGAAAGCCCACCACTGCTCTTAGTCCTTTAACTCACTGCAAAGAAGAGCACATTTTCTGAAAGTAAAGTTTCCTAACGCAGAGTTGTTCTTAAACAGTCCTCCAATATGTACATGCAAAAGCACATGGGCATGTATCAGCACAAATTAGTGCAGCTTTTTAAACTTTGATTCTATTCACTTTTGGTGCAAATAAAAAAATCCCAGCCAACCAAACTGTTACATCCTTGTTAACAGGTTTATGAGATGTAGATCCTGGCCTCAAAGACACATTATAAAATGTGAAAAATCTCTCCCTGAAACACCTCACTACAGACACAGTGAGATTCTTCAGGGAAGTGAAATACATATTCTTTAAAAAGTCAACATTCTTGTCTCGTATCAGATTAAAAATAAGGATTTTAGAGATCCTTCAGCTCTTCACTCAACCATAAACATTGTGAAAGGGCAGTGGAATATGTAGTGATTTAACAAACTATTTTCTTCTAGATTTGGGGAGGGGGAGGCTATTTCTCTACAGGGTAAGGTGAAAACTGACAGAAGTAGAGGATTTTACACACAAAAATATATGCTGATGCTGTTTAATGACAACATACCCATACAAAATTTCAAGCTCTCTTATACTTACTTTTGGGAGGGTTTTTTAAAATATATATTCTTATAAACCTAACTAAAATATCCTTTTATACATCTATGCTTATCCTCCAATTTTAAGTTTTGCATGACTACAACAAGCCTGGGAAGAAGGATGAGAGGGGGAATTTAAGGATTATTATCCCAAACTAGCCAATTAAAAGATTTTTAATCCCTTAGTGGCCAAGTAGATACCTAAATACATTATACTGTGCAGCATTCTGATTAGCAGTGCAAATATAGTTAAACCTAACACAAACTAGGGATGCATACAGAATCACAGAATCACAGAATCACAGAATCACAGAATTGTAGGGGTTGGAAGGGACCTCGAGAGATCATCGGGTCCAACCCCCCTGCCAAAGCAGCTCCCTAGCACATATTGCTCAGATAGGCGTCCAGGCGGGTCTTGAATATCTCCAGTGAAGGAGACTCCACCACCTCCCTGGGCAGCCTATTCCAGTGCTCAGTCACCCTCACTGTGAAAAAGTTCTTCCGCATGTTGGTGCGGAACTTCCTATGCTCCAACTTGCAGCCATTGCCCCTTGTCCTATCCCCACAGACCACTGAAAAGGGGCTGGCTGATTCCCCCTGCATCCCCTGCTTCAGATAATTATAAACTTTGATTAGGTCCCCCCTTAGTCTTCTCTTCTCAAGGCTGAACAGTCCCAGCTTACTCAGCCTTTCCTCATAGGGGAGATGCTCTAGGCAGTAGTTGAGAAATCAGCCAGTGCGTCGCGGGAGGCAGAGCGCTCTGTACACTGTGCCGCATATTGGATCTAAATTCTTTGGCAAGATCACCATTACTTTTCCTACCCCATTTCTGTGATGTTTTGGCAAGCAGTGCTGTGGTGATCAGATTTCTGCACTAGACTGAAAACAAACAACAAAACAGGAAAAATAAACTGTGGCAAATGTCAAGGAATTTTCTGTAGTTTACAATAAATTTTACACACACAAAAGAGAGAACTAGTAAGTAGCTGCAATACAATATTTGGAGAGCAGGAGAGAAGGTGAATTTGATTTTCTCTTGACACACAAAGGTATTCGTCTTGGAGAATCTTACCACCTTAGCTAGCTTCTTGTGCCTCCTGCAGAATTGGGGTGAAACCCCTACCTTGTAGTCACTTTTCTCAGTCAATTTTACGTATTCCTAGCCCAGTGTTTCTTTCTTGTCAGCCCTTCAATTCCCCATTATTACAATCTCCTTGTATCAAATTCAGAGATAATGAGACCTAAATGTAGGTATCTGTATGGGATAATTAAGTAAGGATCAACAAAATCTAGAGTTTAGTTCTGACTAAACATAGATGCTTAGTGTCTGCAGAACATCCCTGGGCATCTCCCCTGATCTCCAGATGCTGCTCCAAAGGGCCTTGTGTCGCATTTAGACTCCTGGAGCATGCAGGCTGCCTTGGAGACATGAGTTCAGGGAACTGAATTTCACCTGTATTCTCTTTTCTCAAGCTGAAGACTCCCAAGCAGATCCAGCCTGTAACTCAGTGGGCCTCATTTGGTCACGAGTGACCCACTAGACCCTAGATTACCTTCACAAGGATCATTGCCCAAACTATATCCTTGTGACTGAGAATTTCTTTGGGGTTGAGTCACACGGATGACAGAGAAAAGGAATAAGATACCATCTTGTGATTTGTCCCTGTGCCTAAGAAGCAAGCAATCACAGTTCAGTTAGCTAAGGCTTCAAGACAGACCATGAAACATTTGTGTGGGTCCATCCTTAAGACAGAAATGTCACTGTAGTAATCACACAATCCTAGAAGTTCAAGGGGATGAGATCACAGATAAGAGTCTTATTACACTAAGCAAATGTCATTACAAGTGTTATGAGAGCTGTCAATTTGTTTCTTAGAAACATTTGTCTGACCTTTGTTATCTTTCAAGCTTGTTTTCACATTGTAAGAATGAAAAATAGTAACAACAAACCCTGAGAATACTTAAAAAATGACTGAGCTATTTAAAAGATACTTCTGGGTTCAATCAGAGTAAAATGCAGTTTTCTGTTCCTCACTTGTTCCAACCGTAGGTGTCGAATGGACCTTGCTAGTTCATAAACCAGTTACTCAGATAAAATTCAATGAACCTGAGAAGCAAATAAGCTTCAGGTGAAGACAGGGATCAAGCTAAAGCACTGACAATGTTATTAGTGAATCCGGTGTGGTGGATCACACCATACCTGTGCTGCTCATCACAGTGCCAATTCTGTGTTCATAATCTAATCCAACAAACCAACTCCAGGAACCGCTAACTTATTTTTTAATATAATATTTTATAGTTTAGGACTCCACTCTTTTCATTATGGTAAGCTTTTTGCTACTGAGAATTCACAGATTTCTCTTTCTCATCATAAATTTTGTCAGATTTGAAAAATTATACAAGAGATTTGAAAGACTTCAGCTGCTGGCAGTATCAAGCCCTTGGTTCCTCTGATATGTCTGGGTTTGTGAGGGGGAGGTTCTCAAGACAGAAGGAAGAGATATCACCATGTTTTAGCAGTTACAAGAAAGTACATCAAAGTTAAGGGGATAGGTCCTAAAATATTAACTATAGTCCAGATGGCCTGCGTGGGTGAAACTTGAGAATGTTTTATGAGAAATCACACAAAACTCAGATGCTATAGAAACAAGAGACAAAACAGAAAAAGAGGAAAATGTATTACTGACTCTGCCAGACATGCTAGGCAACATTTCATAAATACCAGATGGAAGAAGTCATGATCAATCTTTCCTCTGAGGTCAGGAATTACGTGCCTTATAGAACAGGACTGATGCACAAATGACATAAATGGTTTGAGATTCTACTGTCAGACAGCAGACCTGTGTAAGCTCCTCAGAACAGGTCTTGGCTTAGGCAATGAGCTTCTCAAAGATGTCACTGTAATAGGGTTAATTAACAAGGAATAGTTTGTGTTTCTCTGACAATGGCCCTTTTCTGCTAATTAAATAGAAAGGAGGAAAAAATAAAACCCTTTTTTAAAAAAATTTTCTTATAAGTAGGAGAGGAAATCTGCTCCGTGTAGGAGACAGTGTGGGTGTGTTCCACAGATTCTGTAAGATTCACTTGCCACTGTGGGAATGACAACATAGGCAGCAAAGTGCTACTGGAAGACAGCCTGGAAAGGTACAAGCATAAAATTTGCCCCAGCAGTCACATCTGTTTGTAAGGCTCAGCTGCACATCTCCTCTACACACAATGATTAACTCTGTTCATAAAGTGGTTTATCACTACTAGACTCAATGGGTGCAAGAATCTGTAAAAATGATTTTAAATAATTTTGCTAAAAAAAAAAGTTAAACTTTCATTTTATTTGATTAGTTTTTCATTTCACATACCAGGAGTAGTACTGTGTAATAAAATATGCTTTTATGAATATATTATACTCATTAATTACATTTATTACTTAAATAATCAGCATGTTAACAAGAACTGATTGGGTTGTCTTATTTTCAATGTCCCAGTGTAATCTGTATGTGCTGTGGTGAAGCAACGTAATACTTCTACCTGAAAAACAGAAACCTGTGCTCTAGCAATTATCCCATTTACCTTTGAGCACTGAAAAGTCTAAGTTAGGATTTTGTTCATCAAGGAAACTTCATCTGTAAAACCAGAGATTTTGAGGTGGCAGTATAATTTTTTTCAGCACATACTGCAACTATGTACACATATCTTGGTTGTCATACTTAGGTGCCTCTTCATATCAAATGCCCTAAAAATGTAGACTCTGATAGCCTTTGAGGAAAAAATAAAATTCGTTTTATGGTGTAAATGAAGTGAAACCTTTACCTTTTGGAAGGACCTTTGTCTCTATTGATGACAGAGACGGTTAACAGCAACAAGTTTCTGAAGTCATGTAACAGGTAATTGTCTTACATAGAGGAATGAATCTGGATGTCACTAATTTTTTTTTATATTTAAAAAAAATATGTTCCTTGGGTTTTTGTTTGTTAGGGTTTGGGGTTTTTTTAATAAACAGCTGTATGCTATGAAACTTATAAAGATAAGATGATGTTTTCATCTTTGTAGAAAAAATATTTTAAGCTAAGATAACAGGGAAACAGCTGCTTTTGTAATTAGTACATTTGATGCTTAGCTTCTCTTCATTACAGCACAGACGGGTGACACTTTGATCTAGATGTTTTAATCAGTGTTAAATAGCATTAGGCCTTAATAATTTACAATAAAACAATCACAAAATAAAAAGTATACCTAAAAATGTATTTGATCAATAGATCCTATTATAACGCATCAGTAGGAATGAAACACATTATAATTGCAACTGATATGCCATAAAATGATGTCATAAGAGTAATGAAAATGAGAAATTATGAGATGCAGTTAAGTAGGTTCTTTTGGATTCCAAAGTATTGAAATACTTCCATGTCAAAAGAAAAGAAGTGAAAAATCCAAGTTCTAATAAATATGATTAGATATTGCTCTGATTGTAGATTTAACATTTGGGTCATGAGAGTTCTAAATTAGTCCTGAATCTTCTCACTTCCCTTTTAAAAACTCCACACCAGCACACCACCTGACTTAAACTAACTTCTTTACTCTGAGGGTGACAGAGCACTGGAAGAGGCTGCTCAAAGAGGTTGTGAAGTCTCCTTCTCCGGAGATATTCAAAACACTCTTGGACATGATCCTGTGCAACCTGCTTTAGGTGATGCTACTTTAGCAGGACCGTTGGACTAGATGATCTCCAGAGGTCCCCAGCTCCTACTGTTCTGTGATTCTGTGGTTCTGTGATTTTGTGGTTCTATAAAAGGTAGGGGTGAGGAGGGTTCATTTTTTACAGCACTTTTACCGTCAAGTCTTTAAACTTACTCTGATAAAGTATGCTTAATGTGGTACTAGTTCTTCGTAAAGTCTTTCAAAATGCAGAACAGCTATATCAATGGGTAATAGAAGACCTTTTCACCATGATTTTCCATTTAAAGGTGCACTTATGCTGATATTTGATTATGCTGGCATTCTTCTATAAATAGTAGATTATCTGCATATTTCCCCAATAAGCTCTGTTCCTGGGAATTCAAAACCTGGCACAGTTGTAAGTCAGAGCCCTGACATCTGGAATGCTTTGGGCTGACTCCACATGAAAAAAAAAAAAAAAAAAAAAAAAAATTTGCACGAAATCATCTTTCCAAAAGATGGACCAGGCACCAATGGCCAAGCACATATAAACTGCAACTAAGCACTTTGCCATCAAAATTATCATATAGGTTGACTTGAAAATGATCCTATCATTCCTAGCAATGACACTGCTTTGTTCATGAGATATATAGCTGTCCAGTAGGGTAAAACCACACAAACAGCATTAACATTTGGAAAAAAAAATAAGATAGGGGTTATAAGTAGACATAATTCATAGACCACAGATTTAGATCTGTATTAATGTCAGCAAAGAGATAAATACATTTTGATTTAAAGCCTCATGCATAGTTTGATCGGAAATCAGTGCCAGGATGCATCAAAAGCTGTCAATTGCCATTTGTTGTGCTAATTCTAGACCTTCATGTACTTAAATATAAGTATAGTTTTCTGTTCTCCTGCAGTCCTGCAGATTCTCCTGGGACCATTATAACTGGCTTATTTCCCAGACATCTCTGTAAAGGATATTTTGCTCATAGAAAATGTAACATATAGTGTCCTGAACTGTACAGTGTAGCAGAACACAGCTTGGTGGAAATTTTGTGAGTTAGGAGAAAGAAGCATTTTAAGAAAGATTAAGCCTAAAGTCTTTAAAGCTTACAAAATGACAAAGAATTAAAATAAATGCTTCTTGTACCTTTTGCCAAATAAATGTAATTATTTACTTGATTAAATTTCTGCTGTGACCAAAGTGCAGGACCCAACAGTTTGCCATGTTGAACTTCATCCCATTAGTCTCTGCCCATCCATCCAAACTGTCCAGGTCACTCTGGAGGGCCTTCATACCCTCTGGCAGATCAAGACTCCCCACCAACTTGGTGTCATCTGCCTTGATTTGATCCCAAACTTTAAACCTATTTTCCTTCTTTCAAATCTCTTCCTCATAGTTTTGGAGTTACATCCATTTATTTATTTTCTTCTTAGAAAGAAAACCAACAAAATTTAGGCTTTTCTGCTGTGGGTGAGAGTAGCTATCAAGGGCAGATGATGTACCAAAAATGTCTCTATGACTTTGAACAGCACTTCCTCCACAGCAAGACTGTTTTTAACATACATGTTGTATAAAAAAACAAAAAACCCACAACAAAACAAACCAAAGACAGAAAACCTACAAAACGCCACACAATTGAGTCTGGTGAAAATTTGTTTTGCTAGCGTATTTAATAAAAAAAATAAAGTAAGAGCATTCCATATGCAAGTCTATATTGCTAATGGGACCTGTGGTCATGCTAGTATCAGAAACAAAGAACAGTCCCAAGAATGATGATATATTTATTTTTTAAAAATCTGCCATACTGACTTAGCTGCTTAATGGTAAAGATTGCATACTACTTTGCAGATCATTTTTTTTTTACCTTCTGTGACTTTCACTTGCAAGCAATGCAGGTGTTTGGCCAGATCTTCTGACCCAGTAAAAACCAAATGGCTGTAAGCACATGTTGACTGACTTGCAAGGGAATGTTTTCACAAGTCACAATTTTTTTTTGCTGAATGAATTTAAGTGGAATAAATCAATAATAAAATGGTAGGCTACCCTGTATTTCATAAAAGGTTTGGAGGTGAAATCTTGCTATATACCTCAAAGTAAAGCTTAAGTCCCTTAGTGTATGGGATCTTTAAATGTGTACTGAAAATTTAAAATGCTAACTGCACAGAGCATCAAGACGTTTTTGATATTCAACTATATTAATAAGGTTGGGGAATGAAGAATTCTTTCCAAACCTGGTAGTCAATACAGCGATGAATCCTTTACTTAGCTCTGGACCTGCCATTTCTTCAGCTGTTCACACAGTACTGCTGGAGGGGAAGGATCCCTGCTGACCATTGGAATAGGTAGGGCCCAGCTTCCTAGTACCTAACAAAAATATTCAGCCACACCTTCAGTTGCAGGCAGAAGTACAGGAGATGCCAAGGCAGTCCGGGGAAGATGTGGTTGTCCACTGACTTTTGTATCAGTGGGGAGTTGCATTCTCTGCTTAGTACTGGTATCTGAAGCTTTGCTGATCCTGACTTTGGCTGTATGTGTGAGTGGGGAAGGTTCTGTATAAAAGTCTTCTCATGTACTATGCACTGCTACACACTACAATA
This sequence comes from Porphyrio hochstetteri, assembly GCA_020800305.1. Classification (NCBI taxonomy): domain Eukaryota; kingdom Metazoa; phylum Chordata; class Aves; order Gruiformes; family Rallidae; genus Porphyrio; species Porphyrio hochstetteri. The sequence goes on from CM036905.1 coordinate 50,928,783, forward strand.
CCTTCTACTGACAGAGGAGTATGTACATTTTTGACATCACTAAGTATCATGACAGTGACCGAGTGACCTATGGAAATGTCTGTACAAAAGTTTTTTTAGCAGCCACAAACAATGACTACAGTGGAGTCAGTGCCTTTTATCACTGAAGTTGACTTAAAATTCAGGAAAAGCCTTAAATACTGTTTCCTTGACAAATGATGTTCATTTTATAAAATAAGCTTTCCAAATGTTCCCCTTACATGGTACCTTTTACAAACTTCAATCATCTGGACTTAATTTTTGTTTCTGTCTTAGACAAGCATCATCCTCATTCTTATTTTTTCTCACAAAACAAAAATACTACTGTGAGTAATAAATCTAGGGAAAGTAAATTACTTTCTCATTCCTACTGATGGTATCACCAGGACATTGTTCAGGCACTTTAAACAACACTTATAAGCTTATGGCATATTTCCATTGCAGAATGTACTTGTGACTTAAACAGAGAACTTCAGTTTCCATTCAAAAGGCGTAATTTTTGAATGCTTTAAAATATTGGGACTACATATGCAGACATGATAATCAAGATTGAATGAAAAAAAAAATCTTTAAATCAAATAATTAATTTGGTGTGCCAGTTATGTTAAGTAAATATTCAAAATTATAAAAAAGTCTAAAATAACCATCTTCACAAATCTAAACAACATCAGCATACAACCAATTCTTTCCTGCACATCAGTTGATTTCATCTCTCTTCATCCTTTATGTCTTATGCTTTGTCACACAAGTGGAACAGTGAAATAAATCAACCATTTATTTGCTTTATTGCATAAATTTCACAGCAATAAAATGGAATTGATCACATAAAGGAGTTTAAGATAGGTTTCAGTGAATTCTTGAGATGCTGTAAATTAATCATGCAAGCTGATAATTTATTTCCTCAAGGGAAATATATTTTAATAGATCTTTTCCGAACATTTTCCTCCTTTAATATATTTATAAATCTTGCTACTATTCTTATTTTTTTAAGATGATTAAGCCATTATTTTTCCCTAGTGTCATGTGTTGCAAAACAAATCAAGACAATCTCTTCATTACTTAGAAAAATATACAACGAAAACACTGTGAAATTTAAAATAAACATATGAATATGCCTTCAGAAATGCTTAAAGTATTTTTTTCACCTTTGCTTAAATCAAAATAGATGATACTGTAAGGGGATTCATAAAAATGGAAGGCATACTATATGTAGCATGTAATGCTATCCTGAGATAAGTTTTCAAGGAATGAAAATTTATCTAGTTAGCTCATCATTTGCATCTAATTGATACTGTCCATAATACAGTATTTTAAACCATTAAAAATGTATTTCATTAATTTCAATGCTGCTTGGTAGAGAGTACGGTCTAAATTCCCATTGGGAAAGTACAGATTAATGATTTTATGTGCACAGATGTAATTTAAAACAGGATTGCTATTAACTCACTAATAGCTACTGTATGAATATTAGTTCAAGTTCCTCTTCGCTGTCACATGTCTGTTTTGCAGAGACCTGATCTGCAAAAGTGGAGTCTCTGCTTGCTCTTGAGCTCCTCTACTAAATCATTCCAATATCAATTGATTTGTGTGAATCATGAAAATTCTGTTCTAAAACAATTCTCAGTCTCTGAAATTGGAAGCAAAGCATGAACAATTTTTGCATTGGTCCCCACAGTGCAAATGAACATTAACAAAAATAGTGATCTAATTTAAACAATGGCTGTGAAGATTAAAACATCTTCACCATCCCCTATCTTAAAAAAAAAAAAACCCTATCAAACCTGTTTAGCTTATTACGGAAATTCAGGGTTAAAACATCTGAAAACAGTGACAAATAAAGTAATACTAATTCCTTTAATGATACAACATCTGATGGTTTTAGTTTGAGCTAAGTCTATTATTTCTAGAGTGACAGTTGTCACATCTATGTGGTTCCTAATCATCAACTTTTTTTAAAAAATCCGAGTTGTTGTTGTTGTTGTTGGTATTATTATTATTATTATTGTTATTATTATTATTATTATTACACTACTATTACTGCCACTATGACTATTACTACTACTATTACCACTACTTTCTGGTGAACAGTTGGCTGGTGAATCCAGGTTGAAACTCTCTATTATCAGGTAATCAATGTCACCATGAGGCTGATAGAGTGGTTTATGTGAACGGAACTCGTGTATTTTTTGGCATGGAACAAGCCCAGCAAACTTTCTATCTGATTTAGAGTACAAATTCAGGGTCACTTGTGGACAGCGATATGGGTAGGGTAAAACCTAAAACATGTTTATGAGACAAAGTGATAACAATATGGAAATTACCACTGAATTTTCCTACACAGGGTAAATGTTGACAATAGTACACAAATAGTAGGATTGCATGGCATCCTGTAACAAACCCATTTTCCTTATGTTTCCATGGTATAATTTGTTGCACAGTTTTGACAGGAAATCCAATCAGATTAAGGCCATGGTAAATATATTTGTCAACTTTTTGTGCTGTTAATGTAATTTGAAGGCACTGACACTTCACTGACTTTAGACAAAAAGGGGTACATGTGAAATAAAACAAAAGGATGGAACGGGATACCTGATTTCAATAGTAAAGCCAGTGCCAATCAGCTAACTCTTTTAATTTGATGACTCAACTTTCCAGATATAGAAGTAAAGGTCTGGGGTTTCTATACGCTATGCTAGCACAGCTATATAGTTCACTCTTCTCTTTCTTTCTTGCACCTTACACAGTTGCTTATTCATTTGTTTCAAATCTAATTATGATGCAATGAAAGAAGGAAGTGGAACAGCTCAATGATCTGTTAGAAAATGAACCTATTAAAAAAAAAATAAAAAGGGATAAAAGACTTTCTGTCAAACCAGTGAGATCAACTTATTTAGTCACAGAATTGCTAGTTGCGAGAGATGGACAAGAATTTCCAGCCAGGCCTCTGAGCACCTCCTTTTCAGAGGCATCATGTAGTTGTACTGAATTAGGTGTGATCTTACAGTACATCCTAAAATAAATACAAGAGTAATGACTGGTGGATGCAATGTACTAGAAAAACTTAGTGATCAAAAGCTGCTTGTCTTGCAGCTTATACATAAGCAAAATCATGGTTGCTTTCTACAGAGAATTTGTACATACGAGTCTCAGAGTACACCATTTCATCAGATCTGTAGGCTTCCCATATTGGAATAGGCCTTTCTAGGTACCATAAGGTTCAGGAGAAGGTTACTATATTTGAGACAATTATCACACAATTTCAAACAATGCCATTTTCATGAAAACTGAGTTTCCCATCTTCCCAGGAACCAAGCAGTTATTTGCAGACTACCATATATTTCACAATATATTAACTATTTCATAATTCATTAACTAAAAATAACTTTGCTTTACAAATGCGACATACCAGATGCTAGATGGTCATTTTAACTTTTAGTTATCTTATTTCCCCTTCTCTTTATCTGATGTTTTTGCCTCCCACACATTCATAATTGAAAGTTTTGGACACAGGAAATATGTTACATGGATACAAGATCTTATATAATGGTTGCTGATAATTTTAGATTATTTATATATTAATCTACATTTATTTTCTATATTAATAGGAAAAGTAACACATGATATGAAAGTACAAGAAGGTTTAAATTTTAAAGAGGATTCTCAAGTGTCATCAGCACCCATGAAATGGGCTCTAAATAAAGTTCAGTGATGAAGACAAAACATGGCCTTCAGTCCTTTTCATTTAAGCAGCAAACTGCTTCATTTTCTTTGCCAGTACTGAGAGTGGATAAAACAGGATGAAATGTTTACAACTCAAGGTGGACAATTCTTCATCAGAGACAGACTAAGCAGATCCAGCTCCTGGCTAAAGAACTTTGAATTTATTTTCTTATAAGAGATCAAGCTTTGTCAGCTATTGTTGCAATGGCTCAACCTGCACTGCACTGTCCACAGCATCCTGGGATGAAAGGATTAGTGAATCACCTCTTTCCACTATGTGGATCAATAGATAAAACACTCTCACAGATGCCTCTGAAGTTCCCTCAGATTATGATTAATGAGTTCATGATGTTTTCTCGTTAGCTCTTCAGTTCCCTCACTATAGTTTCAGCTAAGAAAAACCCACAGTTTCCTTTCTCTAAAGAAGCCTGATTTCCAAGTGGTTTGATGGCTGCTAGAGTTTTGCTGTTCATGAACAGCATACTCCACTCCAGAGAATTTGTTCAGGGTAAACACACCTGTAGAATACAGGCAGCAAAAAAGAAGGGAATGTGGCTGTTCAAGCATGAAAATATACATTTCTGTAATTCAAATAGTCATCTCATTACCTTTCAGTTAAAAAGAAGCATTTTGATTGGAAAGAACTCTTGCCATGACAAAGCAATACAGTTAAGAATATATCATACAGCCTTCAATGAAGTTAATTACTACTCAAAGGAATTTAAACGGTAAACTAGGAATATGAATTACCATTTAAACGCTTCTTTTGATTTGCTTAGCAAGAAGAACTTGGCAGTATCAAACATAAGGTATAGGAAGAGATGCTTTTTAAATCCAAGCAATCAGGTTACTACTCATATGTATTACCATTTGGGTGGTAGTATATGTACAGAAGGATGTACTGTCATATCACCTAAAGGTAGCAATTTCTGCCTGTTTATTGAAATAATTTACTTGCATTGTCTTCCAAAAATGCAAATTGTTTGGAAAAGAAACTTCAAACTAGAAGTTTTCATTAAAAGTTGACTCGCTGAGTTGAATTACTGTTGTTCCTGGCTTTCCTGCATTCAAGATCAACTATATCTTCCTTCTATGACACAAAGCATTGTTCTTTGACAAAGACATTGTTTTCAATTCAACAGCTGCTTCAGGCTGTATAAATTTAGAAACCATTCTATGGTGCAAGATAGGATAAACTTCTGGAATGGCACATATCTTACACTAATGCAATACATAGAGACACCAAATAAACTACCTGAAGGGCATTTGTGTTGACAGTGCCAGTTTAAGTAGTCAAATCTTGTTGATCCACCAAGACTGAAAAATCTTGAGGGTTTGTTTTTGTTCACTATCAGACGTCTTGTTTTAAAATCCTGTGACAATGCTGAAATCTCCATTCTTTCAGAAGCCGGCAGTTCTGAGCGTGCTACAGACTGTAGTACTGAAGTGACTGAAGCAAAGCCAGACATTGTATTTGTCATCATATTTCTGCATTTCCATTTTCTCCCCGGCCCATCCTCAATTTTTCCTTTTCAGAAAATGCTCCTTTACCAAATCACTCCTCAAATAGAACATTTTGCCAAGAAGATGGAAAGGCACATGCACCTTGGTCATGATTGGCTGCAATGGGTGCATTTGGTGTTCCAACTCAATTCTATGGTTTTCAATACCCTGGCATCCTTCTAATTTGAGGGAGACATTTTGTTAAGATATGTGCACACACAGAGAGTATGCTATAATCACAGAATCATAGAATCATAGAATGGTTTGGGTGGGAAGGGACCTTAAAGATCATCAAGTTCCAACCACCCTTCCATGGTCAGGGACACCTCCCACTAGACCAGGCTGCTCCAGGCCCCATCCAACCTCGCCTTGAACACTGCCAGGGAGGGGGCAGCCAGCACCTCACTGCACAACCTGTTCCAGTGACTCACCACCCTCACCACCCTCATAGTGAAGAATTTCTTCCCAATATCCAATCTGAATCTACCCCTTCCAATTTAAAACCATTCCTCTCGTCCTATCACTACATGTCCTTCTAAAAAGTCCCTTCTCAGCTTCCTCGTAAGTCCCCTTCAGGTACTGGAAGGCTGCTTTAAGGTCTCCCCTGAGCCTTCTCCAGGCTGAACAACCCCAACTCTCTCAGACTGTCTTCATAGGAAAGGTGCTCCAGCCCTCTGATCATCTTTGTGGCCCTTCTCTGGACCCATTACAACAGTTTCATGTCCTTCCTATGGTGGGGACTCCAGAACTAGACACAGTACTCCAGGTGGGGGTCTCGAGAGCAGAGTAGAGGGGCAGAATCACCTCCCTTGACCTGCTGGCCACGCTCCTTTAGATGCAGCCCAGGATAAAACTGGCTTTCTGGGCTGCGAGCACACACTGTCGGCTCATGTCGAGCTTCTCATCCACCACCACCCCCAAGTCCTTCTCTGCAGGGCTGCTCTATATCACTTCATCTCCCTGCCTGTATTGATGATGAGGATTACCTGGATCCAGGTGCAGGACCCTGCACTTGTCCTTGTTGAACCTCATGAGGTTCACATGGGCCCACTTCTCCAGCTTGTCCAGGTCCCTCTGGATGACATCCCATCCTTCCAGCGTGTCAACTGCACCACTCAGCTTGGTGTCATCTGAAAATTTGCTGAGAGTGCATGTCATTGATGAAGATATTAAATAATACTGGTCCCAGTACAGACCCCTGAGGGACACCACTTGTCATATGTTAGGAGTAACAGGAATGCCACATTCCACATTTCCCATATCTAATACCAAAAGAATTTTACCATTCTGATGATGTGAAAGACTGTTACCTGTCATCTCCCCCCCGCCACAGTCACCCACCTTCTGTAGGTGGTGCGCTCTGGGAGCACCTATGCCTGGTCAGATTCTGACTCAGCAGCCCTGGAGGAAGTCCTCAAGAAGAATCTGGCATATGGCTTCATCTACCATTCCAACTCCCCTGTGAGGGCTTCTATGCTTTTACTGATAAAGAAGTATGGGAGTTTCTGCCTCTGCAGGGATTACAGGAGGCAGAAAGGAGAGTGAAGAACCAGCATACCCTGCCTCTTATCCTGGAGCATTCTGAACATCTGAAGTGGGCTCCCTATAAGGGGCCTCTATGAACATCCTGTGATGCATTTAGTCTCTGCAATGATCAAGCCACATTCCAGTATTCTGTAAATGATGTCCTGAAGGACTTGCTTCGTAGCTATGCCATGGTGTACCTGGATGACATCCTGGTATCATGTATCTCTCAAGAGGTATGCACTGGCGGCATCAAGGATGTTTTCAATGACTTGCAAGTGCTGGCTCTATGCCAAACTGAAGAAATGCTCCTTTCAACAACAGAGAGAGAGTAAATAGAATTCCTAGGGTAACTGTGGGCAACATTGACTTGTGCACTGACTCCAAGGAGACTGACTACATCAAAAGTTGGCAGTCCCCTTTTAGCACAGGTGCAATTGTTTTCAGGATTTAACAGCCTGTACAGATAGTCCATGAATGGAATTTCTGGTATTGTGACTGCCATAAAGGCACTAACCCAAAAGAGGTCTTGATTTTCATGGATGCCTGAAGCACAAGCAGCTTTTGAGAGAATAAAATGGGTGGTCACTGTAGTTTTTATCCTAACTTAACCCTGGTCTTTTACTGTAGAAAAAGATACTCTAACCTGTACCTTTTTTCTCTGGGTAGATAACCCCACTGATGGGAATTATGCCTGAGATAATGAGCTGCTGGCAAAAAAGATATGTTTGAGGAGTGGCAGCACACTTGGGGCAGAAGGACTGCAGGACTTTCAGAAGGCAGAATGACCACAACCTGGAATAGTGTTGAAAGATGAAGTTCACCTCTCCCTGCTCTGCCCACTGGGCCTCTTTATTTTTGTGCTTCCCTTTCACTTCCCTTTAGTATCTAGGAAGCAAAATGCCCATCATGGGAGATGGACCTAGACTTGGATGCATTCCTTGTACAAACCTCTGCAGACATGGCAGAGGAGAAGCTCATGGCAGCAATTCACAAGGCCACTGCAAACGACCAGCTTCTGGCCCTGCACTGTGATGGTACACCTTCCACCAGCCTGTAAGCAGGGACTGCTACAATCATGGCTCCTCCACTCATGCCACAGTACATCTGAACCTGGAAATGAGCTTCAGTACTTAAATACCTAGTCCTGCAGGTAATGAACAGTACAGACACGTGTGGCTGATTATATTTGAGTCTGCAACATCTGTACTTGTACCAGAGGCGTCTGCAAATATCACAGGGTGTCTTACAGCCAGAGACAGTGCTTTGGTGGTATTTTAAAATGTCTCTCTAATCAAGCTATAGATGTAAACACCTGTATTGTTCCAGTAGCTCTCACTGGAGCTAGTGCATAGAAGAGATGGATCAACATTTCTGTATCTCTCTGTCTCCCCAGCCCAGATCATGGATGCAAAGGAGAAGGAAAGACCTTTTATTTTCATGTTCCAGGTCTCAGTTCCCACTGACTGGAGAAGGGGAAATATAACCCCCATTTTTAAAAAGGGAAAAAGGAAGACGCAGGGAATTACAAACCGGTCAATCTCACCTCTGTGCCTGGCAAGGTGATGGAAACTGTGCTCACGCACATGGAAAGTAAAGAGGTGATTGGTGACAGCCAACATGGCAAATCAGGCATAACAAATTCAGTTGCCTTCTACGACGGGCTTGCAGAATTGGTGGGTAAAGGAAGAATGACAGACTTCATCTACCTGGACTTATGCAAAGCATTTGACACTTCCACACAATATCCTTGTCTCTAAATTGGAGAGACAAGGATTTGATGGAGAAACCACTTAGTGGATAAGTAATTGGCTGGATGGTCACATGCAAAGAGTTCTGGTTGACAGCTCAATGTCCAAGTAGAGACCAGTGATGAGTGGCATTCCTCAGGAGTTGGTAGCCGTCAGCAAGTTTGCCAATGACACCAAGCTGTGTGGTGCAGTCAACACACCTGGAGGGAAGGGATGCCACCCAGAGGGATCCTGAAAGGCTTGAAAAATGGCCTCATGTGAAATGCATGAAGTTCAACATGGCCAAGTGCAAAGTCTTTCATCTGCATTAGGGCAAGCCTAAGTACAGTTGCAGTCTGGGCAGAGAAGGAATTGCATTAAATGTATGAAGAGCTTTCTTTTGGATCTTCGTTATTTGTTCTTGATCTCATGACAGAATGTAAGAGAAAAATATTTGTGCCATATAATTTTAATAAAAGATTCCTCATTTCTCATGCAAGACCTCTTAGTAATCTTTTTTTCTCCATAAGGAGCCTCTACCTTCTAACTCTTTTTTTGGCTTGCTTACACCCTTCATTCTGTGTTGCTCTTTCTGACTTGGTTAGACTATTTTTCTAATTGGAAAATGCAAGTTGTCTCGCACCTACTCCAGTTATTACTAGTTTTAGTCCACAGCTTACAAAAAGTCTCAGCAAACTGTTAATACACAAAAAATGTTAATTGTAAGAAAAAAAAAAGTTTTCTGGTGATTTTTTTTCTTTGGATCAGGCTGTGATGCTTTGGAGCTTTGCATATTGAAATATCTCTTAAGAAAACATTAACCATTTTGATGGGACTGTAGTTTATTTGACAAGGTCAAATACAATTAAAGTAACAGCAAAATCCTCACAGCTGCACGCAGAAAGTGTAAAGACACAATGTGAAAACAACATCATGGAAGAAAGAATTATAAAGTGAATATGTAAAATAAGTCACATTTTAATGACATCAGCTTTCTGTAATACAAACTGCAAGGTGCTATTAGCAAAATTAGCATAGATAAAAAGAAAAGTAATCATATAAACACAGAGAAATGTATGAGACAATGCAAACAGTGTTGAGAAAAATGCACAGACTTTTCTGAAAGCTCATGACTTGTCTAGGAACCTCAGTACATACTGTCCCATACTGGACAATGCTGTGATTGTGTCTAGTCCTGTGGAAATCTGATTACTGCAATGGTCATTCGTGATTTTTGCCTTGCTACCTTGACAGCATCTGCTGTTAAGTGTACAGGTCCCCATATACAGCACTGCAACTTCTGTCCCTATATACAGCACTGCAACTTCTGACCACACAGCTTTATTGCTGTTCTTATACTGCTCCATGGCAGCCGCCTGAGCTTTGGCTCTTCAGCATTTCGTTCTGTAACATTTCAGGCTGACATTTCTTGTAAGCCACCTGATTCACTGCTCCTGCAGACAGTGTACCTTAGGTTCCTCCATGGGCAGAGTCTTTCATGTTGCTATTTCGCTGTATGGTCTCCTGCTGTTTCCCCAATAGCTTCTTTTTGTGCCCTACTGACAGCTGGTGGGATGCTAGGGACACCAGTCACTGTCAGCTGAACCACCACCAGACCTTAATCTCCAACTTACAGGTTATCAGGTGAAAGGGGAAAAAGGCTTTGTACGTCTCTGAATGCAAGAACTGTGCTTTCACTCAGTACTTAAAAGATCCTCACGGGCTTGGAAAACTCTGTAGGCCACTCATTCATTTCCAAAATGTGTCCACATAATATCAAGACACATTCTGGCATGCAAAAATAATTTTCAACTCTTATGGAAGTCGATTTATTAGATATGCATAGATAGAAAGATACTTGGCATGCATTGCCTATAGTAATTCTTCATATAGACATCTCCTGGATTGTAATGTATAAATATAGACCATCTTGCCAGTTATGCAGCCTTATTAGACTCAACAGAAAATACTTGGGTCTGGGAGTCAGTTTCAATGTAGACTTTGTGCTTTGGGTCAGAGAGGTAGCTTAAAGAACCATCTGTATCTCAGATATCTCCAGACACAGCACAGGACATTTTTCCTTCTTTCTCCAAGGATTGAATGACCTTCTGCCTTACAGTCATTCAAGTGATTCTCCTAATGTTTTACAGTTAAATGCAAACTATTTCCCACTTGATACTATACACATGGTTACATCTGTTTTTCTTTCCTTGCATTGCCCCCTGGTACTTGAAGGACAGATGATAAATCTGGGCTACATTGTATCTGGCTTTGCATGGGCTTGCAGGGAATCAGATAAAATGGTACAAGGAGCAATTCCTGCTTTGTTGAGCATCCAGGCAAGGGAGAGACACAACAGACATTCTCAGCCCTGATTTAGTAGAGCTCTGAATGTGCACAACTAGTATATCACAGAATTACAAAAATCACAGAATGTCAGGGGTTGGAAGGGACCTTGAAAGATCATCGAGTCCAATACTCCTGCCAGAGCAGGATCACCTAGATTAGGCCACACAGTAACATGTCCAGGTGGGTTTTGAATGTCTCCAGAGAGAGAGACTACACAACCTCTCTGGGCACCCTGTTCCAGTGCTCTGTCACCCTCACAGTATGTTCACATGGAACCTCCTATGCTCCAGCTTGCACCTACTGCCCCTCGTCCTATCACTGGATATCACTGAGAAGATAATTTAGTTTAATATTTACAGAAACACCAACTGCCAAAGAGGGAACTTGGACCATGGTCTTCTGACTGGGTCAACAGTGGAGTTAGGTGATGTCTTTTTAGGAACTTCACTCAAAAATACAATCCAGAAGATACCAAAAATACTAGCAAATGTTTGAATTTCTTGAGTAGATTTACTGATCACTTCAAAACCAAACCAAAACCAAAACCCAAGTAAAATATTTTTATGTTCCCTCAAAAAAAGGAAACAAAACAAATAACAGTAAATATTCTGTTTCAGTTGAGTCTCTGTCTTGATTTTTGTCAATTGGATCAGCAAATTAAAAAACAAACAAACAAACAAAACAAACTGGTTTTTTTCACATCATAGTCAATAAGAACGAACAACATTTAAGGAACACAGATTGTACCCTTTAAAAACAGCAAAAGAATACATGACTGTAAGGGTCCATCAGGCCCCTGAAGATATCACTTTCATTCCTTTTGTACAGCAATTGCACCAATCAAATTAAACATAAAGTTTGGTTGTACTGTCTTAGCTTACTTCTATTAAGAGGCTATTCCAGAGCCTACCTCCATGAAAACCATTGACAAACCTTTTAATTTTAAGATCACATTTGTCCATGGCTACTATTATCCAATTGCCTTTGTACTGGAATTGTCCTTAAAATAGTTCATTCTCTTTGGCTTTTACTTTCTTGTCTACGTCTAATGTTCAATCATGTACCCTCACAGGTTTCAGCTCTATAGACTGAGACACAAACCCCCCTTGTTTCCTTTTTTTCCAGAAAAGAAACAAAAAAAGGAGCTTATTTTACAATAAGGCTTTCTTCTGCTTATTATGGTAAGCCTTTCTGTTATATGTTCCAGTTTGAAATAACCTCGAATGGTGAGTACAACTAACCATAGAATTCTAGATGAAGTTTCATTTGTGTCTTGTACAACAGCATTAATGCCTTTAAAAAAAAAAAAAAACACCCTCCAGGTTGTTGTTTTCCTGGTGCTTCCACAGGTATGTAACATTTACCTTATGAGAGCAACTCGTATTTCTTGGAAGGCCTGATGCAGAAGTGATGGGGTTAACAATGAAGAAAATCACATGAACAGAGTATACTCCTGAGGAGTTGGAGGAAACTGTTATAAGACTATTAACTTTGGGTTAAAGGAGAAAACAAATAAAAGACAAGTGTTGTTGCTAAGGCTTTGGGTCAGATAAGCTAGATTAAAATAATATTTGTTTTAGCCTTGGGAAAAGAAAAGTACCAAAGTGGGAAATAAGAGTTATTATTGCAGTTAGAAATAGATAAATATAAGGGAGATTAGCTAAATCATTTAAACCAAATAACCAAAGATAGAAATAGTCCTGCACTGTGACTATGAGGTTATAATTGAGGGCAGGATTTGAGTATTTTTATGTTTGTTGCTTAGCATCTCCCAATAAGCTGTTGCATTGATCAGCCACCAGTGTTTCTAAATAAGGAAGTAGTGTCCACTATCCAATTTAACTTCACTTCTCAACAGAACAATTTAAACACATAAAGCTTTCTATTTGGAGCAGAGAAACTTAGAGCTATATTACTATTACTGTTCACCATCACTCGTACCAAACCCAAAATCTAATTTAATTTGAGGTGTACTACTTTTGATATCCTTGGCACTTTTCTTCCCTCTTTTCCTTCTTTAATTTTGTATTTGTGTGGTCAATATGCACATTGTCAAATCTAACACCTCATAGAAGTTTCATTTCAATTTGACTTCTGGAAATTCTCGTTTTATTCTACAAGATGTAAGTTTTTACATACTTTGCACCTTCCCTGTTTAATCATAATGTATCATTTGTATTCATTATTTATCCAGTTTTAGCTTTTCTTGAAACATCTTCTAGCTTTCTGCTTGGGATATATGTTCAAGAACATTTTTAGGACATGCAAGATAAAGGACTTCCAGGCCTCTTTCACATTCAAGTGGAATGTTAATCTGAGCTCTGTTACCTATATGAGTAACTAATTACTTTTGTCTACCTTAGCTTGCTTATTTGAAACTGACATCCTTCATTGCAGGCATCTATTTACTCTTCCATTTAATTAAAACTCAAAGCTGACATTTTGTATAATGTCCTCACTACTTAAAAAAGCCACATTTAAAAACAAATCAGCTTTGTTGGTTCATTGGTGAAGGAACCTGACCACATTCTGAGGGAACTCATTCTTTATGGGTATTTTTTGGTCAGAAGGTCTAGTCAGGAAATTAAGCAACTCTGCTGCACATGATTTTCCCAGGGTACACACTGACAAGGTTTTGTATATTCAGTTTTCAGAGTGTGATGTCATAAAACTCTTTCATGACAGGTAAGCTTCCTTGAGACATTCACTTTACTGAAAGCCACAATTTTTAAATGCTCCAGGACCCTGGAGCTTCCAGGGATGGTGGGTCTCTACCTAGAGTGTTCCCTCACAACCAGGGGCAGCTTCATTTCTGTTATACTTTGCTGCTTTAGTTTTCAGTACTACAAAGTAAGAAAGTCTACTGCATTTCCTTTATGAAAATAAAAATAATAATAATTATTATTATTATTTTCCATCTCAGACAATGAAAACCCACATTTTTGGCTTGAATTATAGAGTCTATGGACATAATCAACTAACATACATGTTTTATCAGCTTTTTACTATCCATGCTGTAACAAACCTGTTTCCAGTTTCCTCACATGCAAGACAAAGCAGGGTACTGAATAAAAGACAGGTGTGAGATGCAGAAGTAGTGGCAGTAATATATTTGTGTTACTTATTTTCATATAAGGCTTACACAGAGGAGGTCCTCTAGAATTAATTTAACAAATGTTACCTTTTTTTGCATCGCTCTGTAATCTAAAAGGGAAATTTTTGTGTGATGCTCTTTCTCTGAGGGCTTTGGGTTTTCAACTATACCGTTTTTCTTTTGAAACCATTACTTCCTTTCAAAAATTAGACTCAGTGAAGATCAAATTGTTGTTCCATGGACAGTGTGGCTTCACATACTGGTCCTGAATGAAAGACTCCTCAGTGTGAGTGCACACCAGTACTTTTCAGAAGAACCACAACTTTTGTGGGGAATATTAGCAGACCACTATTAATGTTAAGAAGTATTCAAAACGGATATCACTGCTACCTTCTGCACAGGTAGTGCCGTCTCTTTCATTATCATGGATGCCTCTACCCTCCCTGAAAAAAAAAAGCATTTAAGCACATGCAGTTTTCTGTCCATGTGTGTGCTAGTCTGAAAGCAGGGCAGTGAAACACAATTCCCCATAGTAATTGGAGGGGGCTGTTCTTTGGGGGCATTGCTTCACTATGGCTCCATTTCTTTTCACGCCTCATGTGGGTTCCTGATTTATACTTGTGTAATTCCAGTGTGGCACACAGCCTCTGTAATGAGACTGTAGCGTGAGTAAAAAACACTGACAAGCAGATTTTTATCTTCCTGTAAATTAGCAATTCTGCAAGAATGTCAAATGGTCCTGCTAAACACAATGAGCTGGCCATGTTCGAAATTAACTTTCTAGTCATTGCTCTAGCCCACGTGGCACTTGACAAGTGCTACAACCTTCAGGAAAGACCATGTTAATTATCACATGACTATTATTTATATCTCTATTTCTTGAAACCCTATTCAGTCATTAAAGATAGTGAAAAATGGCACGATCCAGAATGAATATGAAATGAATATTCATAACACAGCTAATTGTCACTGACATCTCAAATTCCATTATAATTTCTGTTTTGCTTAGCACTTTCTCATACTTGCAATAAACCCATCACTATTCTATTTAATTACTGACTATAACAGAAGTCCAGACAAAATTACATATACATAATAGGAGTCTACATTTCATAATCCACTGTATAGTTAGGATGTTTCGACAAATGTTTCTGATATAAGTAGAGATGTATTTATGCAGCATAACAGACCTCAGCATGCTTAACAGAATCTTCCACTTCTTTTAATAGGCACTGCATGTTTTAATTCATAGCAAATCTAATAATTCAAGAGTTTCTAAACCTGTTAGCAGAACTAAAATAAACTTTTCCCTTCTACTGGGATATTATAATAGGCTTTATTTGTTTACTCTGTGCATTTAATCATTCCTTGGAAAGTACAAGTGGGAAAAGGCAACTAAACAAAAAGGCTTGCAAGTGAGCTATTCTAATGTTTATCAAGACCATTATTTTTCCTGCAGGCCTGTTAAGCTATTAAATAGAATTTCTATCAAGTCAATTTAAGCCCATGCATTTTTTGTGTAATATCACCTTCTTCACATATGCATAGACAATAAGGAGTTTAATTTAAAAATGGCTGCAGTTATAAAGCTGGCTGTATCAAGTCAAAGGGAGATTATTTTGGCTTTAAAAATTGACTTCAGGAAAATTAACCTAGTAAACAAGCATATTAAATACTAACTTCAAACCATACTGAATGTTACTGCTGCTAAAGAACAGGCTATCAAAATTAAAGTATTGCTCAGGCTTTAAAGAGTATTTTTCTTAAAAATATTTAACTTTACCAGCACTATTGTTTGAAGTGTATTAAAAAGAGAGCTGTTTATTGGTAGCTGTTTAAAGCCAACAGTTTTGAACAGGACACTCTGATGCGGGAGTCTGTCACAGACAGGAAAGCAGTGATTTGGGGAGGAGGAATTATGATGGTCTGATCATGATGTATTTACTGGAGTTCCTGGGACCATGGGTCAATGGATCCTCCTTTCTGTAAATGGGAAGGAGTCGACCCCTAACTAGAGGGCGGTCAAGCCACACTGAACTGCAGGCCTAGCTGCAGAATGCCCACTGATTCCTGCTTGCAATAAATGTCAGCCTCTGAAACTGTTATTTACAAGCTCTCTCTGTGATACCCTGAGATTCCCAAGGCGTCATTGGTTGCAGCATTATGCACAACAAGTTCTTTCAGTCGGAGCAACCAAGGCAACAGAGACTGAAGCTGACAGGTCACAACCCCATTACACTTTACAGTGAATTACATTCTTGTTTAATGGATACTTTTAAAAAATCTAAACCATTTAAATTTTCCTAAGAAAAATGTTTGTGCTATAATTTCTTTTTCTTTTCTGATGCAGAAGTTTCACAGATGTATAAAAGCAGGAATGATAAAGTAGCTCAATGTATGAGAAAAATTTAGCCTTATTGTACATCATTATTCTCAAAAATGGGTGACAGGCAATACTTGAAAAATTCTTAAAAGGGAAAAATCAGTACAGACATTTTATAACTGATGCTGTCTGTGTGGCTCTTAAAGAAGCCATACATGATTATTCCAATTTAAATAAGTAGTGAATGGAAAAAACTCCAAAAACCAACTGTATGAGAAGCACATCATTGAGAAAGAATGGTCTTATGACACTCAGAGGCCTAGATAGCTGCCCTCCTCCTAAGAGGGACTAACACAGCTAATGACTTTCAGAGAAGTTCTGCTGGAGGTCATATTTGATACTTGGGACATTTGAAACAGGAAAGTAGGATAAAAGGTGTTACTAATGGGAAAAGAATGACTGAAGTGGAAAACCAACCAAACTTTGGCTGAATTAATTTCTTAATCTTCAACTCTACCTACAATCACTAGTACTTTCTTTATCTCACAAAGTAGTTAGCTGTCTAATGCATCCTTATCCCAAGCCACAGCAAGTCCGTTTAAACATGTTAAATATAAAGACATATTTTAAATGAAGAACACGTCTGTAAAATGACATTTTACACAAGATTTTAAACCAGCATTTGCTTGGACTGAGTCCTTGATCATCAGCTAATCAGCTGGGACAGAGCAGCTACACTGTGGGAGTGCAGAAGTGTGTGAAACAGGGCATAAGATTCAGTTCATGGCTAAAGTACTTCCAAAGATGCTGGAGTCACTGTTAATGGCCTGGATTCTCCAGGTAGATCACAGTCAAAAAAAGCTGACAAGATACCTTGAAAATTCAACTGAACCATGGAAATTAGAAAACTTTCTCAGGTGAGAAACCATCATGTTCTGTAGCATCATGTGTTTACTACATTTTTCCTAAGCTTTGTGATTTGAAGATAACTTTTCAAATGTGATATAGTAGTAAACTGGTATTGGGTTTTCTTCTTCAGTTTGCAGTTGAAGAGGTCCAGGAGGAATGTGAAGATATGTTTTAGAGCTTTTAAAAAACACATGAATTTTAATGAGAATTCCTAAATTTCCCTTTGGTGTGGTTGATACTGCTTTTCTGATTATAGCAAATGTTGAGTGAAGCTGCTATTAAGTTCTTTAGGGCTCCAAACTGACAGTACTGAACGCACAATGGGAAAAAGAAATCAGCTGTCAGAAAAGAAATGGACAAATAAATAAATATGCTGGTGGAAGCCAGAGGAAATAATTTTGCAATAGTGTTACTGGAAAAGCGGGGCTGTAATCCATTAGAGAAACCCATTCAATGTGAAGACAAGATTTTGACAAGAACAGGAAGGAGAAAATGTGAGAGCGATTATATACCAGATTATACTCCTAAACTGGCACAGCTGTCATATTTGATGTTGCCTGTGGAGTAGTTTCTTAACAAAGTAAGTTAGAAAGAGAACAAAACAGAGAACCTCTAATAAACATGGGTAGCAAAAGATTATTTTATTGCACACTGTGACCAAGGACAAGCAAGAGAGCAAAGAATAAAACAGGTTGTAAACCCTTCTCTAAATGTCCCTTGTTCTACTCAGTACCCACTGGGTATTTTAGTTCAGATAGTAAAATATCAACTCATCTGGTAGTGAGAGTCATCTCATTCAGCTGTAGACATTGAGGCAAATGAGATTTGACTCACAGATTGAAACACCAAATTTAGGTATCTATGTGTGAATTAGATATCCAAGACCCTAGTCTAGTCAGTAAAATACTGGAGTTTCAGTCAGCTGTCTAAACACAGATGTCTATTGTATTTCTGTTTGAGATGCCTTCTTTGGGCATCTGAGACAACATCATGGGACTCGCAGATATGATGGAGGACTTCAGAGACATTCTTCTGGAGATGAGGCTGGAGGCTAGGCAGGTATACCTGAGGCATCTCTAATAGTGTTAGACACCTAATGCATTAGACACCTAATAGCATGGACAACTGAAGTGAAGCCTTAATCCATTGTGCATGCCGAGAGTTATTAAACACACTCCAAAGTGGACATCTACAGCAGATCAACCAAAGAGTTCCCCACATGTCCTTGCCACAGCATTATGATTTCGATGGTGCACATCTTTCTTCTCTGCATATAGAATCACAGAGCATTAGGAGTTTGTTGGTTAAAGGTTCTTCTGCAGAGCACATGTTTTAAAACAAGCCAAGCCTGGGGTTCTTTGCTAACCAAGTGGACTTCCACAGCAGTAAATTTTACAATCTAGCAGCTAAATCACTGGAGAGAAAGGATTAATGTCTTGCATGATGAAGCCAGCTTATTTGGATAACATGTTCAAATAAAGGAACTGCCTTCTCAGAACTAGAGTGGAAAAATGAAGGAGTTCTTCAGAGAACCAATAAACCAAAAACCAAACAGGTTACCAATAAATGCTTAATTCTTTACTTCTTAAATCAAATATTCCAGACAACTCAGTTCTCTAACTACCATGTGTCAGAGGGGGCAATGATATCACCTTGCAATAGCAGAACTATAGTAGAAATGGCAGACTAGTAGAAAGAAGGGAATTATAGTATACAGTCCTCAGGGATGTAATTAGAAACTAGAGTATAAAAACAAAGACAAGAAGTGTAAAAAGAAACTTCCCAGCCAGTGACACTTTTTTCCAGTTATTCAAAATCCTCTGAAATGTAGAAATCCCATTCCATGGGATACTAAAATCTAAGCATGGTTTAGTCATAGAAAATGTACTTTAGAAGAGTGTTCTGTAACAACAGGGAGATGGATGGGATAATCTGAAAAGTTCATCTATTAGCATTACCTATGAATTTTTCCACATATTATTAGTTGTCAGATATTTTGTCAGAAAAGCAACTATCCAGATGAAGTAAGATTTGTCAAGAGATGACCAAATAACTCTTACTCAGAACTCCCACTGGTAGGGCCTTAACAGCACTGCCTTAAATCATATCTACCCTCCAATATTTCTGTTTAGCAGACGCTCATTGGCTAGTACTTATTCTGGACTGGCTTTAAAGTAAAAGATTAAAGGCATTGAGTATTGATAACTAAATTAAAAGGGCTGGCTGCCAATAGCTATAACAGTAAGTAATGAATAAAGAGCATTGCCTGCTCTGTGTCCTCTTGACCATGCAGAACAATCATTAAGAATTAAATGCTGTGATTCAGTACCCCTCCTCCCTTTTCCCCAAGAGGCAATGCCTCACACACCACCAAGTACACAGTACTCTGGGAACAAAGCCAGAAGTAGCAACTCGTTCTCTGAATGAGAGCAGCTCAAAAATAGGTCTTACCCAAGAAGGAGCAGCTGGGGGAGGGGAATGGCAGTGTTCCCTACTATTGCTTATAATGCACTTTTTTTAATGGAATGAAATTTGTATTAACACATCTTTTACTGTCTGTCTTAAATGAAGTCCAGGATTTGGGCTGAGAGGTTACATGAAAAATATGTAATAAAATTATGCTGTTTCTTTTACTCTTAGTCTTTCAATTTTCCAATCATATACATAATGTAGCTAGAATGACTTCAGTATAGAGAGGTCAGCTAAGTCACAGCAACTGATGACGTGTCAAGCTTTGACGGAAATACCTTCCACAGTTTCACACTCCTCCTTCTCTTTACCCTACCAATTTCTGCTCCTGGCACACATAACAGAAACAAAAACAGTTGCATGATACATACTACATATATATCAGCTTTGTACACATAGGCTGGCCTATATGAATACACTCATAGACTTGCATTAACCCTTGTGGTTAGCCTGAATTGCTATGGTGCTGATTTGAAAAAGCTGTTCTACAGAAAACGGAAATACAACTAAATGTGTAGCTGAGAAACACGGACCCTGCTGGTGGCCTGAGTTTGCTGTCTTTGCTGCCCTAAATTAAGGGCACAGACTTCACTGTAATTGAAACAAGACAAAATTATGCAATACTCGCATCTCTTTTTACGTTACTTGATTTATTCCTGGTAGAATGCAACTCAACTTTCGAATTACTGTCTCAATTACATTTTCATAGGATTTCTCTTTTGTTTACAATCACCTGTTGGATACTTTAAAATATATGTTATTTTTCATTTAGAAAACATGTCGTGGTTTTGGGTTTTTTGTTTGGTTTTTTTTCTATATGCTTTCATTTCTAATGATTCTCAAAGTCACTTTCCTATTTACTGTTTGCATATCAACCTTGATGTCAGCACTGCACTGGTGCTGGATGTGATTAGTTAAAATTAGTTCCCTCTGTTTGCCATGTAGCAACAGAGCATAAAATGGAAATGCTATCTGAATCCTCACAAACCAGTGGCTATTGTTTAGCTGATTTTAGATGCTACATCTCCACTGATGACTACAAGGTAGAATGGGCTAAAGTGGTATTGAATTCAGTGGGATTACACTGACAATTCATTTAATCAGGTGAATCCAGCATAAAGGAAACATGAAATACTCTCCAGGCTGTGCCTGGGCACGCATGGGTGTGTAGATGACAGAGAAAGCTACTTGTGCAGGTGAGAGCCACAGGAATACTGGGGAGGGCAGTCGAGGTTAGCGGAATTGAGCTGAGCAGCGATAAACGAGCTTTGAACCATTTCAAACTGTGGCTGAGCTCCTCCTTCAGCATCCCCTCTCCAGAGGTCTGGCACCCTCTGAAAAGGCTTCAGTATGTGACGAATGAGTCAGAGAGTATTCCTTGAGGGAATTCCGCTGCTGCACGGCTCCTCTTTGTCTGTTGTTCCCTCAAGTGCAACACAGGCCACGCAGTTACCACATTCATATATTCAGACCCTGGATCTGCACGCAAATACAGATGTTTGCATCTGCATTATGAATACAACTCAATTTTTTAGGGTAGCCTCACAATGAGCCTAGCCTTTAATGTCTGATTAAATTAGGAGGGAGTGCATCATGACTTTATATACGCTTCATGGAACAGTTCTGAGATCAACAGTCTGTGTATTTTAACCATTAAAATACCAATGCCTTTCAGCTGTTCCGAGTTGGGGGGTTTTGTTGTTTTTTCAATACTTTACATAATGGAATAGGACAAATCTTACGTATTTATTAGCATGAAGAAAATAGTGCAAAAAGTACTTGATAGTTGATAAAATGCAGTGAAGATCTGAATATTTTTCTTGACTAAACACAATTTTCTTGACATCTGACTTTTAAATACCTTGGAACAAACTGGGCATGAATTTGCATTGAAGTCACTGGAGGAAAAAAAACCCAAAACAATAAAAAAACCCCACCTCTCCAGACAAATCTATCATCTGAGATAGGTCAGCACGTTGCTAAGTGTTCATTCCTCTGTGTAAATTACAGGTAGAGGCTAGGGTGGATATCTCAGACTTGTACATTTACATTTTTGATGTCTGTGGTTAGACAAATCAGCACAAACATGAATGTCCAATGCCAGGTAAAATATGTACTCCTGTGCTCATCCTCCTCCCTTTTTACACAAAATTCCTCACAGAATCATAGAATCTCAGGACTGTAGAGTGGTTGAGGTTGGTGTGAACATCTGGAAATCCTTCAGTCCAACACCTCTGTTCAGAATAGATTCAGCTAGAACAGGCTGCCCAGGGCCAAGTTCAGTTGGGCTGTGAATATCTGAAATGTGTTTGACCACCCTCAAAATAAAAAAATATAAACAAAAAAACCAAACAAAAAACCCCACCACAAATCTTACGCATAAGTGAAATTTCCTGTATTTCCATTTGTGCCTGTTGTCTCTTCTCCTTTCACTGGCCACCACTGAGGACAATCAGAGTCCCTCTTCTTCATAACCATCCCATCAAGTACTTACAGACACGGATAAGATCCACCTGAGGTTTCTCATTTCCAGGCTAAATAATCCAAAATGTCTCAGTCTCTCTTCATATGACAGATGATCCAAGCCCATACAATTTTTATGATCTTTTGCTGGACTTACTCAAGTGAAGTAAGAGTCTCCCCCATACTGGGGAGACCAGCACTGGACACAGTGCTACTGGTGTGTCTTAACTGCGCTCAGAAGAAAGGAAGGGACCTTCTTACCTGCTGCTGATGCTCTAACACAGCCCAGGAAGCTGTTGCACTTTTCTGTTACAGAGCTTTGCTGGCTCACGCACAACTTGCTGTCCTTCAAGACTCCCAAACCTTATTTTCCAGACAGTCAGCCCCCAGCCTGTACTGGTATGGGTCTAGTCTGCCTTGGATGCAAAACCCTGCATTTTTCCTTTGTGGAACTTCACAAGATTAATACTTCAACTCATGGCTATCAAGAAGTCAATTAATCCAGGCCTTTAAGGCATGCCTAAAATCAATTGGAAGAATGAAACTGTTTCAAAGGACAGTTCTTCCCTCTATCCTACCAAGTAATGTCTGAAAGAAGGGGACACATCTTTCTCCTTGTGTGGCCAGTCAGACTGGAGAGCATTTGGTGTTTTCTTCATGCTTTATCTCTTGCACCACAAAAATGCACTCCTAGTGCCCAATGCATTCTCATCTCAAGAGAAAGTGAATACTAAATCTCTAATAAATAATGTTGTGATGGTCCTCAGCTCTTTGATCCTTGGTTTCCAAAGCACAAATGCTCCTGTAAGTGGCCATTTCCCCCTTCTCTAAGGCTTATCTTTTATTTCCTGTCCTATTTTGGTCTATTTTTAGCTTATCCACTGTCTCAAAAAAGTTTACTGCTAATCACTATATTTTAAAGGTATTTCTGGAGTATTTTATAAATCCTATGTGGTTAATATGCACTATTCATACGTACAATTAAAATCACTACCTTTGATGTGCCTTGATTTTTTTCCACACACACCACATATGTTATGCTTGTTTTTAAAGTCTGCTTCATAAAAACTACTTTTTCCATCATCCTTTCAGCAGCTTTTAAGAGTTCCTGTAATGGCAGCTTTCAGGAAACACAGAAAACTGACGTCAGTAAATTTAGATATATATTTTTTCTGGGGTAAATGCATAAAAAAAGATTTTTTTTATCATATGCACAAGTCATTGAGTAATGTTTCTGTTGTCATCAGTGGTTTAAAGTCCAGTGGCAGATTGTACATTAAAATCATAACATGAAATTCACTTGTAATTAAATTACAGATTTTATAACAAAACTGTATGATTTCTGGGGTCTTTTCCAAAAATTGAGGAATAAAGATAACTATGTTAGTTAAAGGAACAATTTAGCTAAGTGGAAATCTTTATGCAGCAACAACAAAAACCCCACAAAACAAAACAAAAAACAACCCCCCAAAACCAAAAAAACTGTTCTTGCACTAAATACCCCCTGTAAATGCTTATCTCTAAAGTAAGAAATCCTGCACTACTCATGAAAAGACATACTGTTTCAAGGTAGGATTTTTATGATGGATTCCTATTATGTTAGACTCCTGGTGCTCTTGTTCTCAAAAACTTTGTTGTAATTGTTACACAGATCGTTCCATTAGGCCAGGTTCTGAAATTCTCATTCATTTTTCCATCTACTCTGTCAGTGGCCTTCGATAACCCTTTAAAAAAACAACAGAGTTCCCCCTCTGGCATGCCTTCTCTGGAGGTGTGACTCCTTTTGAAAAGAGGTCAGGTTGTGCAATATGCACTATATAATGCCAACAGCAGATTGGTGAGATAGACCAATCATTGTAAGTCATGCATGCTTTCCTCCACCTTTTTTGTCACCTTCTCATCTTAATTTTTTGAGGCTGCTGGGAACTAAACTGGCCCCTGGCATAAGTAAGGCATTTTTAGGTGTCACTTTGCTGAGCTTAATTATTGCAGTGATGCAGAAGGGCTGTGCATTTGTTTTAGTATTTTTTCTGTCCTTGGTTGAATATTATTGAAGGACAAAGTAGACAGTGTAATAAATGCCACAGCATGTTACAGACTTTATACGAGCCCTTAACTCTTTTTTTGGAAGCAATTTAGAAAAAAGAACCTTGCACTTAAATATTTAAATCTTAAAGAAAAAACAAACAAACAAGTAAACCCATCAAACCTTAACTAGAAGGACAGTGTTTGAGAATCTTACTAGATATTAAACAATATTCCTGCTAAGCCATATGCCATGTTCTCATATATATATAAAAAACAAAACAAAACAAAAAAAACCAACACAAAACACCAAACCAAACCAAAAACCATCAAGGAAACCCCCCCTCAAAAGCCCCCCAAAATTCCCAAACCAAAATCAAACACAAAATTCCCTGATTTACATTCCAATTTAAAAAAGAGTTTGGGCATATAAGTCCTGAGATGTGCAGGTGTTTCCAAAAAAGCTTCTCAACTTCCTCCTTGATTTCAAGACACTACAGTTCCTTTTTTAAATTACCATTAACATTTTCACTAAATTTCTCCTATGGTACATTCTTGCCTACTTCGTATGTGTGAATGGTACACTATTTTCCTTTCAAGCCTGTCCTCAAGCAATCCATGTAAGCACTTGCCTGTCATTATTTCCACCTGAACAGCACTGATCAGTTAAGTGCATTTTTACATTACTTGTCTCCTTTTTATTTTTTTTTAAATCACAGGAACATAATTTGGTGCCACAGAGAAAGGCTGTTGACATCTACTATTGCTCTACTCCTTTGATGAGGGGGCATAGGACAGTACATCATTTTACTTGAACCAAAACAGATTGCTAGGACCAATCTAGAGTTGGATTAAGGTTTGCACTTTTATCGCTGACTGACAAGTATACCAGCACATAACGGCCAGTTGTATCCTGAGGCTGCCCATCTAGCATCCACACCCACAGCAGATGCAATGATGTGGGCAGTAGCTGCTGCTGTTACTTTGAAATAGCTACTCCTTTTCCAACATCCGTTTCTCCTTGCTTGGACTAGATATTGGAGCATCAATAACAAAACACCTTTGACTGGAAACCTACAGCTTTCTATAAGGGCTGTCTTTCCCCCTGGTTAACACAGCTTTTCTGCAGCAGTTCATCTCAAAACCATTTCTCTGCCATGACCTTTCCTTTCTCTAAATAAAAGCTGGCACTGAAAAATTATTATAAGAATGTGAGCATGAAGATTTGATTAACTTTTATTTCTAACCTTCTAATTGGCTTCTTCCATAATCGTGAATATATTTTACCTATAACCACCTAATTCTAATGTAAGTTTCCATCAGACTGCCTGTTAACAAGTAATCATTTAAAGGGATAACACCAATGTAAAATTCACACTTCTCTACGAACTTCTTTTAGCTATTATTCTTGAAAATACCACTTGAAATTATCATCTCTCAGAGAGAAAAACACAATGTTCTGGATTTTCAGACTTGATTTTCTGCATCCAATAGCCGCCTTCTGCATCATTGTTATGTTCCTCCAGTGTCGCCAGCATAAATGAGACTGTGATTTGGTTTATTTAAGTCCATAGGAAATGACAATATAATAATACATAGGAAAGTTTAAGTATTTTGTTCTCGGGACTACTACTGTTAAACTTCACCAAATTCTTCTTTGTTAGTTACTCTACCAGAAGAGCAGAAAGCCTGCTTTGCCATCAGCACAATTTATTCCTAGTAAGTGCCACAGTATCAGGGCCTGTTTTAGTCACAAAGTCGAGGAAATATCTCAGATTATTTAAAAATATGTTGTATATGAGAAACTGCAGGAGGTTTTGATTTTATTTGAAATTATTGACATTTTATCTCTGATTTTTCACAAACTCAGATGAGTTATTTCATCCTTGTACTCATCAGCATTAGAACCATTAATGACAGTAAAATGCAGTTAAACTTTCTAAGACCTGGATATTGATCTTATTTAAAACAAACAAACAAACAAACAAACAATCAAACAAAACCCAAAAAACCAACCCCCACCTCTTTTCAGATTTATTTTTATTAGATTTCTTTCTAGAAATAAAAAAGTGCAGGAATAATACAACAGTCATGCCATTTACTATGATTGTCACTGCTGGGGACATGTTCTCCTTCTCTATCAAGCCATGTCATTTAGGAATGTCATATTTATCCCATGCACTGTTTGCCTATGCAGACTGTGCAGTGTAGACTAAATATACATGTGCTACACTGCATGCATACACTTTTTTTCATCTAAGAGTTTTTGCAAGGAATATGGATGCCTTCCACATGATATATTCTGTTATTTTTTAACTGAAGTTAGACTTCACCTTACCTACACTATATTTCTATCCTCAGATAGTAACACTCAGGCTCTCTTTACAGCCAAACACTTGTAGAAAACTATTAATTTATCCATATACACTAGATATTTTAAGGATGAGAGAAAAGGCTGTCTCCTAGGGTCTGCTTCTCTCCATAGAATCTAAATAGGATTCTCATTGACTACACTTTGATGAGTCCCATTCCATGTCTGTCTTTTTCATCCACAACTCGCCTAATGTGCAATTTACCGCGCCTTTATCACTCTACAGGAGTCTAGTCAACAACTGAAAACTAAAACCTCTTATCATATTTAATTAGGCAAATTAACCATGCTGATTTCAGAATTGAACTTCTTCCTGATTCACATTTGAAAACAAATCCCAGAATGTTTAGAAAGAAACTGTCATGTTGAACAGCAGTGCAAGGAGCTTTCCAAATCATAGTATCATTCTTTTCTGATACATCAGCTCTTGAGCAGCCTTTCCCATGACTCTAGTAAGCTGGGGACCAAGCTCTGATGTTGAAGCCCAGGAATTCATGGAGCTGGAATTATAATGTAAACCAACAGCACTGAGAATTTAAAAGACTTATGTATTTCTCCTGCCATTCCCACAATAAAAGTGTTAAGAAACAGGAAATATCTTCTATGTAAGATTTCTTTAGCTTGCAGTTTACAGAACTGAATGAAGATCAAAGTCATTACATATAGCCTTACATTGCATATGGATACCTACATGGCTCACCAACACAAATAGTGTGAAATTCTATGCCCAAACACTCAAGTAATAATGTTCTCAAAACTTTTTTCCCAAATGAAAAATACTGAAAAGATATGGCACCTTCTAACCTCTTGAATCTGCTCTATTCAAGAGAGAACAAATGCAAAAGCAAAAATTCAGTGGAGCCAGCACAGATTTCTTGGAAACAATTTACATCAGTCTGTATCTGAGAAAAGGTGTTGCTGGATGAATACTGATAAAGAAAACCTAGATATAATTCTAGGCATTTTTAAATAAGAAATGCAGTTGATTATCTAACACCAACCCTTTTCTTTCTCAAATTGTGAAGTTACAAAGAGTTACTAATGATATGTAGTTAGATTAAAAAAAATAAAAATACATGTCCTTAGGAGAAATGTGGGAAGTTCAGGTTTTTTTCCACCCTGCATATAAAAACCATAATTTGCACATTAGGAGAACCATCTAAGTAAATGCAGCCTCCAAATAATTTTCTTTTGTTTAGGAGCTGTATGATTGACTGATTCTTAATAAGTGCAAAAATAGCTGTAGGCAAACAACAATACTAAGCTTGCAGTGCACAGAAGTGAGGTAAGAAACAGATGCCAGCCCTCAGCACTTCCTGTATAAATTGTACAAGGTAACGATAGTAAAGTGACTCCTTAAGCATATTTTCTACCTTATTATTCACCACTGTCTTATTTCATGTGGCACTTCAAAATGTTCTTTTATACCTGGGTTGCTAGAACAGGGTATCAGCAGCTTTTTGCTACTGCATATAATTGAAAGTCTGTTACTTAAAGCAGGCACCATTAAACAAAAAAAAATTATCTGTATTTCCCAACAGTTACAACCCAATTCTATGCCTAGAATAGAAAAGTAATTATGGTATGCTGCTGCATTTGAAAGTGTTGGGAAATCTTGACCTTTTAATGATGACTCCTGTTCGCAATAAGAAACAAACACCTTGAGGCTCTTTTTTGTAGAATATGTATACATATTATAGCACAAATAGTCTTAAGTAGGTAAGACAGAAAGAACTATTTTATCTGGAATTAAACTTTAAACAATAAACCCCCCTAACTTCCAAAGGTCCTTTCAAAAATTTTAAAATTTTTCAGTTCTCTTAATGTCAGTGGTGATGACTGAATTCTTCTAGAAATGAGACTAGACTCACTCATCTTTGGTTTTTTTTTTCCTTTCCTCCTTTGTGGAAGCACTCCTGGTGTTTGACATGAAGTACTTAATACCACTCTTCAGCTTTAAAATGAACACCATTAACAATTCCTGACTACACACTGCTCAAAGGGGATGAAAATCAAGTGACTTTACATTCTAATTTTGCCAGAATAAAATCCTGCTGCCTCGGGTGAAATCAAAATAAATTCTCAGTACTGCAAAAAATATGTGTGTTCTACTGTACAGAGGTGTCCTAATGACACTTCATACAGTGCAGCATGTTAAGTACACTTACTGTCTGACAGCTTGCTCATTTTGTTAAAACAGGAACGTATCTGTCATTTCTG
This sequence comes from Porphyrio hochstetteri, assembly GCA_020800305.1. Lineage (NCBI taxonomy): Eukaryota > Metazoa > Chordata > Aves > Gruiformes > Rallidae > Porphyrio > Porphyrio hochstetteri. The sequence continues at coordinate 50,957,501 of CM036905.1, forward strand.
AGGTAGGGTCAAAAGATTAGGAGGTTAAAATTATTAAGTGCAGTGCCTTTTGTCGCTGAAAACAGTCTGGAATGTGAAGGCACCAGTGAGCTGAATTGATTTCTATATTGATGTACATAAGCTGGATTTGCACTAACAGTACAGTACTGATTATACCTTCAAGCAAGATTTACTTTCCTGTAGAAGATCATCCCTCTCTATTTATTGAGCTATGCACTTCATGTGCATTGCCTTGTCTAGCATTAAATTAAAAGGGCTTGTATTTAGAAAGTCTTCTGGTGAATTAAGATATCTATGTCTTCATTTATTTCAATTATTCACCATTTATTCAATTAAAATGATTCTAAGAAATTCTATTTTATGGAAAATTGATACTAATGTTGTACAATTACTGTAAATAGCCTTTGGGAATGTAGTGGTGATGTTTTTCTATCCCTGTGTTATCAAAAATCAGAGCACAGATGAATATCAGCTTGATCAATCACATTCAGGTGGGTTTTTTCCCCCTAAAAGTTAAAATACCTGGATTTTTTTGTAGTACTCATAATTTTCAAAATTTCTATTTTTATCTAAATAAAGAATGAAGATAATGAATTCATATAATCTTTGTTAATTTAAGGAGTACAACACATATTTTAAAAAGCCCCTACAACAACTTCTAAATAAAACTTTACTTTGTATTTAGTTAGACCTAATTCAGGCCAGTCCACATGGCCAGTAACATGAATTAAAACAAAACAAAGCCTTACATTTGGCTTGGTGGCATTCATAATGATGTATATTATGGTCTGAGATGTCTCTTGGAAAAATACCAATCTTCCTACATGCTTTTGAACATCTGTGTTTCTGTTCAGTAACACACATTTACAAATGTAGTAACTTTCCAAACATTACTCAGAAAGAAAGAAGAGAAAACCAACGTACTTTGTTCTTAAACAATGGCAGGAATGGCTGTTATTCTGCATATTATGTTCAAAGAACAGAATGATGGATTCCAGTTCCATGAGTGACCTTAAGTGTAGAAATTCAATACAGCAGTTCTGTGCACTTAAGTGGATAGAAGTAATCACAGAATCACAGGATGCGTTAGGTTGGAAGGGACCTTTAAAGGTCATCTAGTCCAATCGCGCTGCAGCAAGCAGGGACACCTTTAACTAGATCAGATTGCTCAGAGCTTCATCAAGCCTGACCTTGAATGTCTCCAGGGATGGGGCCTCCACCACCTCTCTGGAAAACTTCTTTCAGTGTCTCACCACTCTCATAGTGAAGAACTACTTCCTAATGTCTAATCAGAACCTACACTGCTCTAGTTTAAAACCATTGCCCCTCACCCTACTGCTAAATGCCCTTGCAAACATTCCCTTCCCAACTTTTCTGCAGGTCCCCTTCAGGTACTGGAAGGCCTCTATAAGGTCTGCCCTGAGCCACCTCTTCTCCAAAGTGAACAAGCCCAACCCTCACAGCCTATCCTCCTAGGAAAGGTGCTCCAGACCACTGATCATGCTTGTGACCCTCCTATGGACATGGTAACAATGTTTGCAACACTGTCCTTCATTGGCACAAATCTGAGAGCCTACATAGATAGGCAGACCTTGGAAATCTCATACTTTGATGGTAAAAACTCTTTTTAAGGTGAAATAAATATTTCCTCCTGTTTGTACCTCTTCAAAAAAGTGAGACTGATCCCCAAGAAATGTTGAGACACATTGATGAGGTCTTTCAGTTCCTTATACCTTAACTGCAAGTTGAGTATTTCACACAGTCTAACTTTTTATTTGGTAAATTTACTTACATCTTTTATTGCCTTTCACACAGTCATGCATCACTATCTAAAGGAATAGATTTTCCTGTAATAGAATCAGAATGGACATGTGTAGGACTTTCAAGATTCCCTAATCAGCCCTCAAAGATTATGCATAGGTTTTTCCCTACTTTTACAACAACATTTTAATCATGTAGAAAATATCTCTTAAGAACTAATACTCTAGGAGTTTTTCTATTCCTTTCCACAGAAGAAAAGTAGTATGCATTAAGTTGTAAAATTCTGCTCAAGACATGATATTCTCCAAAAGCAAGACTAAATCTTAACCCTATCAGTTTTAATGTAGAGGTCTACAAACCTGTTTTTAAATTAAAAATAAGAAAATCTAAACCTTAAATTTTAGTCAATAATCCACTTGTAGAACTCAAGACTTCTTACCCGCTATACGAAGCATTCCCAAGCTTTTGCACAAATCAATAATGTCTAAAAATCTTATAGAAGAATTATTAGCAGCCAGCATCCAATCATAGTTCTTCTCTCACATTCTTAGTTACTAAAAGTCATACTGTTATTTTTAATTTCACAAAGCAAGAAGTTTCTCCCATGAGTTTCTAAAAAGTAGACATGAGATTTTTAACATAGTATAAATAGAAAGCCCCACTTAAACCAGTCTACTGTTAAAGTGGAAGATCATAAAAAAAGGTACATTTTATAGGAACTTTTATTTCACAGCATTTACATATTCTCTGTAAATACAAAGGGATTCCCAATTCAATCAAAATGCTGATAGCCTTCAGTTTGAAAACTGTGCTTCCTTGAAAAACATCTGGATTTTACAAAGTAATAAAGGTTAAAAAACCCCAACGTATATAAACTAGCTATCTCACTGTCTATCAAATTGCAAATATAAATGGAGCAGCTTCACCAACTGTGCTTCTAGAAACCACTTTTTACTCTTGCAAGTAGGTAATTCCTTGGCCCTGAGATTTTTAACTTACATATAAGTACCACAATGGAAACCCCTCACCATCTCCAGTAAAATGTACAGTAGCAGAATAAATGTGAGCAGCTGAATGAACAGGTCTGATCCCTGCTATGGAACAATTGCGACTGCTCAGTAAAGTGTGACTAGAAAATAAAATAAAAAGGAAAAAAAAAGAAAAAGAAAAAAGGATATTAGTATGGACAAATCTGTCTATCTATCTATCTATCTATCTATCTATCTCTACAAGAATTAAAAAAATTATGGCATTCTTACAGGACCTTTACTAGTTTATGGGTTAAAATAAGCCAGCAAAGTATGGTGGGATTATAACTGGGCTGAACACAACCTTCCTGTAAAAAACTTCTCTAATAAAGGGAGGAGAGCTTGTGGAGTCTCCTTCTCTGGAAACATTCAAAACCCATCTGGACGCGTCCCTGTGTGATTTAATCTAGGTGGCCCTGCTCTGGCAGGGGGGTTGGACTATATGGTCTTTCGAGGTCCCTTCCAACTCCTAACGTTCTGTGAGTCTGTGGTTCTGTGACCTTCACTAGGGAGTCAGTGGAGCACTGCTGTCCAAGGGACAACCGATTTTGGAACAGTCTGCTTAGTTCTGCTAAAACTGTCATCTGGAAGATAAGATAATTTTGTCTCTGATAAAATGGTGAGGTTTCAGAGAACATTTGAGAAAATAATTAAAGGAATGGAAACAGACCTGAGCAATTCAGGGAGCCCAACATATCTTATCAAAGGAAAAGATTAATGGAGAAGTGACTGAGTCACAGCCTGTAAAAATCTATAGAGTTTTTATCACGCACTTTCCCATCCAGGAAACAAAGGTAGAACAAGATCCCATGACTGGCAGTTGACAGAAAAGTTTGCCCTAGGAGTATATTGAAATCTTCAAACTAAAGACTTCTACAAGCATTCATCTAGTTGGGTTTGAGTCTCATCACCTGATGTTGCAAAATAAATTTTGTAAGTTTTTTCTAAAATGTGCTTTTTAGAGCATTGTTTGATAATATGACAGCCTTTTCTAAATTAATAATCTACAGACAAGTTAATTGATAACTAGTACTTCTAATATTAGAGGGTGAATTAATTCAGTGAATGATTCAGAGAAAATACAGAGCTAATTGACAAATAACCTAAGCAAGAAAAGATCAGCATTATAAACCTCTATTTCATGAACAGATCCATGATTTAAACAAGACTTCCTAAATGAATATTCATTTCTTTTTTCATCAAGAAGTCTATTTCTTTATTCATGACTCCATGGTTCCTTAAAAAAATAGCATCCACTATAATTTCACCATTTGCAAAGGTGTTTTCAGTTTAAATCCTGTTCATTCAGGCTTTGTTTTTTGTTTAAATGTAGTAGGATGTGAACTACAGATAATTTGAACAACAAATTCTTCTATTCTTTGGCAAGCACTCATTTACTTTCAAATTTCAGGGATCTGTGATGGTGCACTGAAGCACCATAATTAAAGATGTAATGCTGGATGTATTTAACAGGTTCAATTTTATTTGCTGGTTAAAGATTGAGAGACCAAAAGATGGAACCTATTAACAATACTGTATGAAGAAAGAGAAATCACTGCAGACTGAAGTAAGTCCCACTGGGGGCCTAACAAGCACCTGCCATTTCCACGCGGTGAGAGATCAATCAGACTCTGTATGTAGCAAGCTGACCTGCCAAAAGCAGAACCGCAAGGGAGGGAGAAGAAAAATGATCAGTTCCACAAATTCTGTGCTCTGCAGTAATAAAATGCTGCGCTCTAAACACTTACACTGTCTTTGCAGTTGTGATATCTTAGTCAAGTTCAAAATCTGCAGTCAAACTCCAGTCTGATATACAGAAAGAAAGGTTTCCAAAGTGTATTGGAAAAAACAAAAACAAAAAAAAAAAAAACAAAACCCAAAAAACCCCACAAACCTATTTCTACTGTGTAAATTCAGTCACGCAGTAAGTTTTGGGTTTTTCAAATGTACAGTTGTGAAGTACAGACATGCAGGGTTTTGCTCTCATGTAGAAGACTGAAGTTTAAATCTTGCAGCCTTCTGTTCATTGCTTATTTTATTTCTGCTTGCAATGGAGGAGTGAGTTGACCAACAGAATGGTAAAGCATACTAAATATGAATGAAAAACACTAGTGGCAACAGGAAGTGAAAACAAGGTAATTGGAACTTGGTATTTTTTTACTTGATAGAAAGTGTAGTTATCAACACCCCTATAAACTTCACTTATTATCAAGCAGAAGAATAATCAACGCAGAGTAACTCTAGGTCCTACCAAAACTCCAGGCTGCTACTGGCTTGGATCAGTGCTTGTGGACATGGATAAAGTTACGTGTTAAAGTAAGGAAAACAAGCCTCAGTTTGCAAAGACCAGAAACCATGAACAAAATCTCTATAAATTACCATTCTTTCTTAGGAAATCAAGTACTGAAATGCATCCTCAAAGCTGACATCATCATGTCAAATTGTCTGGAATTCTAGGGAAAGCACTGAGATCACGCACTTATGTGATTGGGATGGATCTTTCAATATTTTCATGTTTTCTTTCAAGTGTTCTTAAAGCCACTTTCCCACAATGTGAAGTGTGATTTCTCATTTCCTGTTATACAGAAGACAGCTGTGGAGCAGTGGTACAGTGGTACATAATGCAAGATGGGAATCTGTTTGGTCTATGGAAAAAAACCCAAAGAGCCTTATTGGAAGTGTTTATTTGCATTTACCCTTCGCTTCTGTATGAAGAATTATGATTATAATGAAAACCCTCAATTAAAAAAGTCCAGAGACATCTTTTGATGTAACAAAAAAAGTCTAGACTGGCAAAAATGAAAAATAAAGGGGATAACCAAAAGATTCAAAATAATATAGTAGTCTTCATTAGTTGCCAAGAAAAAATACTTTTGTTTGAAACAAAAAAGTGGAAACAAATGGTCTGATATTCAGAGAAAATTGTTTGTTTCTCATTCACTTGAGAAATTGTTACAGAACTGTTCATCCTTGCACAAATATTACCTTTGAAATATTATCAAAGTCACTGTCTGCAGAGGTTATCTGCTGAGCAAGTGCCTGTAGTGTTAGCTCAAGAGAGACCCAAAGACGGCTATAACTTTTCCATCAAATTTGCAGAAGAAACAACAGAAGTTCTATCATATATAGTCAGGCTTTTAAATAGCTTCTTCAGTTCTGCCAGTTCCTGCTTTAGCCTATTCTCTGGGACCGCATTTAGGTTTCAGCAAATCCATCTCCTCATCAGTTTTGCTCCTCAGATACCCTTGCTGATAATTTTTAAATCATGCCTTCAGTTGCCTCACAGAGACAAATGCCACATGACACCATGTGGCTTGTGCTGCTCTTGAAACTGAGGTGAAGTTCTGACTTCATGGCAATGAACAGGAAGACTACCACTGATTTCAGTGGGAACATGGTTTAACATACAGACTCTGTAAAACACAAAAAAATCCCACAAAATAACCCAACAGAGGCAAACTGAAAATAATTTCTTCCATGCAAAACAGAATACAGTTCAAGCTGTAACGTGTAGCACACTTGCCTATTAAATCAAAAGGAAAAGATTCTGTCTTTTACTTTCAAATGTCACCAAAAGTATACCCTGTACTTCTGCATGAGAAATAAGCACAGAAACACTGAACGATGCTGCAGTCTTTAGTGATAATTTCTTTTTCAAAGGATGAATTCAGGATGGCATAAACAACTTAAAAGCAAGCCCAGTATATGAATTCTGTGTCACTCAGGTGTACAGTGATACAGTGCTTACAGAAGAGGTTCAAAGGTATAGCTGTGTGATAATACTTAGACCGAATTATTTCTGTTTCTATGTGAAAGAGATCACTATGATGACATTAATAGTAGACTAAATTAAATTATGCTTAAGGTGATATTGAAATACTTTATATCAAGACAGCATTTTTACATCATCTAATATCCAGCTTCACCTAGTCCTGAAAGCACTTACACTCTGTACTCATTTCTCAGTTTGACATCAACTTTCCCTGTGCTCTTGTATTAAATATCAATGTGTGTGCACTGATCCTGAAACACAAGCAAGGTTGTGTTCTGGGTACAATCCTCTCTGTCTTCTGCCTAAGTTTCTCTACGACCTACAGTGTTTAACCTAAATTCCACCTAACTCCCCCAAAATCCTGAGAAATTTTTTTATGCTTAGCCACAATCTGGAAAGAAATGGAAAATGCAGTGTTTTAACTTCCAGATAGCAAACCAAAGAGTACCATCCATATTCCACGCAATACATCTATATAACTTTACATCCACAGCCTCAAACATACTGAGACATTTCCAAGAGCTCAGCTTATAAGTTTGAATAAAAAATTGTAATTATTAATTCTCAGATATCTTTAAAGCACATAAACACATTTTTCCTGGATCAGAAGCAAGCAGGCTGTCCGGTTTATGCTGAAAATTACTTCTGTTGTAATTGCAGAAGAAATATTTTAAAACACTACTTTGCTAAACAAATTAGAAGGACTCCTGTGAGTATTCATAATACATGTTTACCAACTATTTTAATTAAAACGCATATCTCTGTAGTTAACTTGAAACCTATATTTCAATCTGGCTGCTTTATTATGATTTTCAAGTTTCCTGTATCACATGCACATACAATTTCAAAAAACAAATATAAATAAAATATGACAGAATAAACACTGAGTAGAACATTTTGCACATCAATAACATACCCAATTTACATGGCATAAATTTGCTAACATCTGCAGTGATATAAAATCCCCCAACATCTTTCACACCATGAAGATGAAAGCAGCCTGTTTTGGTTTTTTGGGTTTGGTTTTTTTTTTTGTTGTTCTTCATTTGGTGAAACAAATAAAACAGTATATTTCTTCTATCGAGTGCACCTTCAGCAATTCTGCTCACGATACCAAGCCATGTCGTGCAGTCAACTCACTGGAGGGAAGGGATGTCATCTAGAGCGACCTTGACATACTTCAGAGATGGGTCTGTGCAAACCCCATGAAGTTCAACAAGGCCAAGTGCAAGGTCCTGCATTAGCACAATCCCAAGCACAACTACAGGCTGGGTGGAGAATGGATAGAGAGCAGCCCTTAGGAGAAGGACTTGGGGGTGTTGACTCACATAAAGCTCAACGTGGGACAGCAATATGTGTTTACAGCCCAGAAAGCCAACCATACCCTGGTGGCATCAAAATCATCATGATCAAACAGGTCAAAGGAGGTCATTCTGCCCCTCTAATCTGCTCTCTTTAGACGCCACCTGGTGTATTGCATCCAGCTCTGAGGTCCCAGTACAAGAAAGACTTTAGTGAGTCCAGAGGGCCACAAAGATGATAAGACCTCTCATATGAAGACAAGCTGAGAGAGTTGGGCTTGTTCAGCCTGGAGAAGAGAAGGCTCCGAGGAGATCTTATAGCAGCCTTCCAGTACCTAAAGGGGCCTACAGAAAAGATGGAGAGGGATTGTTTACAAGGGGCTGTATTGATAGGATGAGGGGTAATTGCTTTAAACTGAAGGAGAGAAGATTTAGAGTAGATATTAGGAAGAAATTCCTTGCTGTGAGAGTGATGAGGCACTGGCACAAGTTGCTCAGAGGAGCTGTGGCTGCCCCCTCCCTGGTGATGTTCCAGGTCAGGTTGAATGGGGCTTTAGGCAGCCTGGTCTAGTGGAGGGTCTCCCTGCCCATGGCACGTCAGTTGGGACTAGATGATCTTTAAAGTCACAGAATCACAGAATAACAAGGTTGGAAAAGACCTTGAAGATCATCGAGTCCAACCATTCACATCCTAAACTAAACCATATCCCTAAGTACTTCATCTACCCTTTTTTTGAACACATCCAGGGAAGGTGACTCAACCACCTCCCTGGGCAGCCTGTTCCAGGCCCTGACAACTCTTTCAGTAAAAATTTTTTCCTAACATCCAATCTAAACCTGCCCTGGCACAGCTTCATGCCATTCCCCCTTGTCCTATCACCTCTCACCTGACTGAAGAGACCATCACCTATCTCTCTACAACCTCCCTTCAGGTAGTTGTAGGCGGTGATAAGGTCTCCCCTCAACCTCCTCTTCTCTAAGCTAAACAGCCCCAGCTCCCTCAGCCGCTCCTCATAGGATTTGCCTTCCAGCCCCTTCACCAGCTTGGTTACCCTTCTCTGGACTTGCTCCAGGACCTCCATGTCCTTCTTGTGGTGAGGAGCCCAGAACTGGACACAGTACTCGAGGTGTGGCCTCACCAATGCCAAGTACAGGGGCACAATCACCTCCCTAGACCTACTGGCCACACTGTTTTTGATACAAGCCAAGATGCCATTGGCCTTCTTGGCCGCCTGAGCACACTGCTGACTCATATTCAGTCTGCAGTCAACCAACACCCCCAGGTCCTTCTCTGCCTGACAGCTCTCCAGCCAGTCTCCCCCAAGCCTGTAGCTCTGCATGGGGTTATTATGTCCCATGTGCAGCACTCTACACTTGGCCTTGTTAAACTTCATCCCATTGGTCTCAGCCCATCGGTCCAGTCTGTTCAGATCCCTCTGAAGAGCCTCCCTACCCTCAGGCAGATCAACACTTCCTCCTAGTTTAGTGTCATCTGCATACTTAGTGAGGGAGCATTCACTCCCTTCGTCGAGATCATTGATAAAGATGTTGAACAAGACTGGACCCAGGACTGAGCCCTGGGGGACGCCACTCGTGACCGGCCTCCAGCTGGATTTTGTTCCATTCACCACCACCCTCTGGGCTCGGCCATCCAGCCAGTTTTTAACCCAGCTGAGGGTCCACCTCTCCAGGCCAGTGGCAGCCAGTTTCTCAGTCAGAATTCTGTGAGAAACTGTGTCAAAGGCTTTACCAAAGTCCAGGTAGATCACATCCACAGCCTTCCCCTCGTCCATTAAGCGGGTCACCTTGTCATAGAAGGTGATCAGGTTAGTTTGACAGGATCTACCTTTTGTAAACCCATGTTGACTAGGCCTGATCCCCTGGCCATCGTGCATGTGCTGCATGATAGCTCCCAAGATGACCCTCTCCATGATCTTCCCTGGGACTGAGGTCAGACTGACAGGCCTCTAGTTCCCTGGATCCTCCTTCTGACCCTTCTTGTATATGGGTGTAACATCTGCCAGCCTCCAGTCGACTGGAACTTCCCCAGTCTGCCAGGATTGCTGATAGATGATGGAAAGGGGTTTGCCAAGCACATCTGACAGCTCCCTCAGTACCCTTGGGTGAATCCCATCTGGCCCCATTGACTTGTGGGTATCTAACTGGCCAAGCAGGTCACTAATCATTTCCTCCTGAACCATGGGAACTTTGTTATTCTTCCCCTCCCTGTCAGCCAGTTCTGGAGGATGAGTACTCCCAGAATATCCTTCTTTACTGTTAAAGACTGAGGCAAAGAAGGAATTAAGGACCTCAGCCTTGTCCTCATCCCTTGTCACTAATGTGCCATCAGCATCCAATAAGGGCTTGAGATTCTCCTTGACCTTCCTTTTACTATTAATATACCTATAGAAGGACTTTTTATTACCAGAACTGGCCAGCCTGAGTTCCAGATCAGCTTTAGCCCTTCTGACTTTCTCCCTACATGATCTCACTAATTTCCTATAATCATCCCAAGACACCTGCCCCTTCTTCCAAAGCTCATATTTTTCCTTCTTTTCCCGTATATCAGCCTGAATCTCTCTACTCAGCCAGGCTGGCTTCCTTGCTCGCCGACCCCTCTTCTGTCCGACTGGGACAGCCTGTTCTTGTGCCGCCAAGATTACCTTCTTGAGGAGCAACCAACCCTCTTGGGCTCCTTTGCCCTCAAGGGCTGCCTCCCATGGAATCTTATCGAGCAGCTTTCTGAACAGTCCAAAGTCAGCCCTACTGAAGTCTAAGGTGCTAGTTCTGCTGTCTCCCTTCCTTACTTCTCCCAGTACTAAGAATTCTATAAGCTCATGATCACTATGCCCGAGGCGTCCTCCAACCTTCACATCCCCCACCAGGTCTTCTCTATTGACAAGCAACAAGTCCAGCAGGGCACCTTCCCTTGTGGATTCATTCACCAGCTGGGTCAGGAAGTTGTCTTGCAAACCCTCCAGGAACCTGCTAGACTGTTTCCTCCCTGCTGTATTGTACCTCCAGGAGACATCTGGTAAGTTAAAGTCCCCAATAAGGACGAGGGCTGGTGATCGCGAGACTTCACCCAGTTGTTTAAAAAACAACTCATCAGCTTCCTCCTCCTGGTCAGGTGGTCTATAGCAGATTTCCATCACTATATCTCACTGATTTTGTTCTCCTTTCAACCCAAACCATTCTGATTCTAAGATTAGTAACCCCCTAAAACAGGGAAAATATTTGTGTTTGTAGAGTTTATAAATATGTTTCAGTAGAGTCTTTTGATCCAATTCTTAGTCCCAGGAATCTTCACATAGCTCTTATGATACAATGAAATTACCACCATGAAATTACATACTTTCCTGCACCTGACCCCTAAAGAAGGGGACTCCATAGTGCAGGAGGCAGAACTAGAAACTGAAGGTTTGGAAAAGGGCAAAAAGTATTAACACATTAATTTAAAAAGTATTAATACAACTACATATATGCCAATGCCACCACAAATATTTCTGGAAAAATCTATGTAAAAGTTTCCTAGAAAATCTTGGATTGCCTTCCTGCTGCCTTAAAGCAATGTAAACCCTTCAGTATCATTTGCTAACTTTCAGGCAGGTTTCAGGTGAGATGGATACCGACTCACAAACAGATATCTACTGTCGCTTCAGTTTATGTCTTACTGTAGATCCTCCTTGCTGCTTTATCATGAACAGCATCTTAAATATTAGTAACATCATTAACACTCTGGACTCCCCTGATGATAGCACAGCCCCGATAAGGGTTAATCAAAGAGTTTTTATCTACAATGTGTGGCTATTTCCCTGGGTCATTCGAGTTAGAGGCTTATGTAGGCTAATGATCCAGTGACCCCCGTCTAAGGAGCTGCTTTTCTTCCAGTGCTCTACCTCCCCTAGAGCCTGGTCAAGTTGATTTACTTGACTTGGCTGCAAGAGCTATTTGATTTTGAGGTGGAATGACTTGTCTTTTATAGTCCTGTGGATACAATTGGCTTTCCAGGTTGCAAATGCTCTTTGCCAAGTCATGTTGAGCTTCTTGTCCACCAGTACTCCTAAATCCTTCTTTACAGGTCTATTCTCAAACCATTCTCCACCCAGCCTGTAGTTGCATTTGTGGTTGTGCCAGCCAGTGTGCACTTGGCCTTGTTGATCTTGTGTTTTGCATGGGTCCATCTCTCAAGTCTGTCAAGGTCCCTGTGGATGGCATCTTTGCTGCAGTTATCTTATTCTTTCATCTTTTTCTCTTTATTGGCTCCTAATGGAATACCATTTTTAAAGGAGATTGTTCCAGAATTCATAATACACAAAGACAGTATCAGAGAATTAAGAAATATAACCTCTTAGTTTCTTTCTGCACTGAAATTAGGCCACTTTAATATAACTTCCTTGGGAATAACTCCTGAGCAGTATTGTCTCTATCTTATGGGAATTTACAACACTCAGTGTTTTTAATTTACTGAAAATGTAAAGATCTTCTAAAGTTTTTGGTTATTCATCAATGACAGGCCTTTTTTACACATACTATGAAAAATAATAATAAGACTCAGAGGAAACAATATCACCTTCAGCAAATGAGGAAAGAGAATGGGTTTTCAGTCCAGCTTTCATGGAAAAGAAAAAAAAAAAAGGGAAAACATGTCTCAGTAATTGCTACATTTTTGTCTCATTCACAAATAACATGCTTGGAAACTGCTCCTACAGTGCTGAGAAAAAGTCATGCAAAGTCCACGATCACTTTTTCTTCACCTGGTGGCTTCCCTGGAAGCATTGGCTACGAGTAAGGATCAAGTCTTCTAAGGCTGGACTACAGCATAGGCAACCCCCAGCAGTGAAGAAGAGGCTGGCAAACTCCTGAGCCTCTCAGGTCTACGGAAGTTGCCCTCATGCACAGAAATATGTGGCTACAGACAAAGGTCTATATTCCTAAAATAATAATTGTCTACCTCTGCATTTCTAAGTGGGGATGAAACTACTATCAAAAGGTAATCTCATTTTATGAGACGGTTTATTTGGGAACATTCTCTCTGAATATGAAATCAGGGTGCTATTCTTGAGCTGATGTACAGAAAATTCAATGTAATTTTATTAGTGCACTATGCTGACAACTTAGAACTTGTACCAAGAATTCATAGTTAATGTTGTAGTCAATACAGTACAGTATGTCTTCAGTCTTGTTGATGCTAGCAAAAACTTCACAACCTGTACATGATTTGTGAGTAGGCTGTGCTGGACCAAGGCCTCATTAAAAATGGAAAAAAAGAAAAAGAAAAAAGGAAAAAAAAGAAAGTAGGAATTATTTATAATACTCTTGGGAGTTCCATTATATCTTTCCAGCATATCGTTTTGTCAGCAAATCTGTGACAACTTTGGACTTTAAAAACATGTGATAAAATCAGCCTGAAAACATCAACAATAGCACACTAACTTTGTTACTTAACAGTCCTAACCTGGTTTCTGATGGTGGGATTTCATAGTCTGAGTCTGCAGGCCCCTTTCAACTAAATTTGATAGAGATCTCAAAAAAACCCTGTTTGAAAGGTTGGCAGTAGGGCAGAGTAAAAAAAAAATTACTAATGACAAATTAATGTTTATTGATGGTCCTAATGTAGTAAGGATTGGAGTTGGGTGATTGGTCAGCACAAACAGCCTGCTCTTACTGCAACGTAAGGTATTGACATATTAAGATATATGACAGGTAGGGTATCAATCGGATTTGTAGTATGGAAGGAGCACAGGACATAGGAGGGAAGGGAAGAAGGTTCACAGAGGAGAACTAGAAGCATTTCTAGGTTCTGAGAAGGCTGTAGGTCTTTGAGTACTGGGTGTCACAAAGCAAAACTAGTCAGGATTGCAGGGAATAAAGACTACTGCTTCGTTAGTCCCACAGCTCGTAAGACAACCTTACAACTAAAGCACCACACACCTGAATTTGTAATGTAAGGTATATTAAAAAAACATTATTTTTTTTACATCTGGTAACTGGAAACAAGTGTGGGGTTTGGGGTTTTGGGTTTTATTTTTGCTTGTTTTTTTGTTGTTCTTTGGTTGGGGTTTTTTTTTGGTGTGGGTGGTTTGTTGGGTTTTTTTTGTTTGGTATAGGTTTTTTGCTCAGATGATGTGATTTTGGTTAAGCTTTATAACACTGTAATGAAGATTTCCTTGAAAAGTCATATAAACCCTGCTGTGCAGATATTTCACTTTTTACAACCTAGCTACAATACTCCTCTCAGCCCCGGTGCCAAGATTTTTATGCAATGCTTGGTTTCATGGCAGAATTCTTGTATGAATACAGACATTTATATGGCAGATGTTTCGTGCATGTCTATTTTTTGTTTTCCTTTTAAAAACTGTGTTATGTCTATGCAAATTCCCTGTACTTCAATAATTTTGTTAAGAGCTGACAAATACGCTCAGCACTTTATCTTCCAATAGGAAAAACACTCAAATATAGAGTGCACTGTCAGCAAGTTCTGCAGCACTTCGGGAGATGCTCCAAAATTTTTTGTTTCATTTTAAAGTTCATTAATTTGACAGATTTAAAATATATATGCATTATAAACCCCTGAAATTCAAGCCTTCATTAAAATGTCCATATTGCAGAGAATGCAATTTTGACAGTTCCCTTTATTTCCTTCAAGCTCACCATTAAGAGATAACATATCTATTCTTTTCTTAGACTTAGACTTTGATTTTATATGTTGAATCAAAAACAAATAAAAGCTTGGCACAAAGCATGCAGTAAGAGGATGTTTTGGCCCAATTTTCTTTTCATTTTCCTAAATGAAAAATAAAGTGTTACTTCTAGGGGATGGAATGGGAGTGGATTTCTGCATTGCTAAGTATATATATTGATCTCATAATATTCAGATGACAACCCAGCAGAACTGTGTGACTATTTCAATAATGCAGGTAGAGACATTTTCACACTCCCTTGAGCACAACAGCTGCATAGTATGCTACCAAAGTACTCTTGGCTTGACTTGCAATTGTGATTTAACCCCGCAGGCAGCTAAAACAATCACACAGTCTTTTGCTTACTCACCCCCTCTGCCCCAGTGGGATGGGGGAGAGGATTGAAAATGGAAAAAAAAAAACAACACAAAACTCATGGGTTGAGATACAGACAGTTTAATAGGACATAATGATGATGATGATGTTGATAATAATAGTACTAATAACAGTACTACTGGAATACACAAAACAAGCGATAAACAGCACAATTTCTCACCACCAGAATTGAATACTCCATAAGATCCCAAGCTGACTGCCTCCAGGCTCACCCCTCACTTACATATGGAGCATGACATCATATGGTATAGAATATCCCTTTGGCCAGTTTGGGTCAGCTGTCCTGGCTGTGTCCCCTCCCAGTTTCTTGTGTGCTCCTGCCTTTTCATTAGCAGGGCAGCATGAGAAGCTGAAAAGTCATTGGCTGCTTGGAACAACTAAAACTTCAGTGTGTTATCAATGTTATTCTGAAGAAAGCAGTTCACAAAGAAAAAAAACAGATGTGAAAGGCTTTCTGTTTAAAGTAACACAGCCTACTTCTCCTGGGTTTGGCTAGCATAGGGATAATTTTCACCTGAATTTGGGAAGGGACACAGCCAGGTTACCCAAACTAATCTAAGGCAACTTGGACAGGTTACCCAACTAACCTAAGGGGGTATTCCATAACTTTTGATGTCATGCTCAGTATAAAAGGGGGCTAATCAGCGAGGGACAGCATGGCTCAAGGATGTGAGGCTGGGGGATGGTCTGACTTTGAGACAGCTCTGAGGTGAACAGGCTGAGTCATGCAGTTCAGCAAGAAACTACATTGTGTATCACCAGTTTTGTATATTCTGTTATAAGTCCTGTTATTGTTAGTTCCCCCTCCCTTTGTTGTTCCAGTAAACTATACTTTTCCCAACCCACAAGGTTTGACTTTGTTTCCCCTTTCTCCCCATTGCACAGTGGGGCAGAAGGAGTGGCTTCATTATCCTCAGCTGCTGGCTGGGGCTAAACAACACTACTACTGAAAAACAGGAGACTCCCATACCTAAAAATTGCAAGTACACACTTAATCTCCCTTCCCAAACAACAAATGAAATGCAGGTGAAAGCAAAGCTCTCCTCCTCCAGGTCAAATTGTTTCCTGGAATGAGTGCATGAGCAGATGATTTGACTTAAAAATAAAAACATAAAATGTAACTATAAAAATAAAGCTAGGTATCAAACTTAAATGTTTGGAAACTGCCTCCTTCAAATGCATTTTGCATCCCTCCCCCAGCCTCCCCCAAACACTCTTTCTTAAGTGCTGTATGAGTAAGTCTCATCCTCTGGGTTGCCTGCAGTAGCTGAGATATGCCACAGACTGGGTTCAAATTACCTAATGCCTCCAAGTTATTCTTCTTCTTCCACAAATAGCAACTTACAATGGAAAAATTTCAAAATTCCAAGTAAAAGCTCTGCACTTGACAATGAACATGAGAGGATAAGGCAAGTCCAATAAAACCCAGGTTGTCATACACATCTAAACCTGCCAAATTTGCGGGCCTTTTAGAATTGATATTTATTAGACATCTTTGAAGTTAGCATCCAATTTACATTAAATGAAATTAAAAATTTCAATGGTAACACATACTTAGAAGTATGTATACTGAGGACAGGTCTTTCTAAACTAAGGCCCCTCTGCTATCCTCCAGATATAGGCAGATAAGAATATGAAGTCTGGCTAAACCATAGTGGGGGAAGGGCAGGGGGGGGTGGATCAGGAACGACATTGAAGTATACAATCATAGAATCATAGACTGCTTTGCATTAGAAGGGACCTCAAAGATCTTATAGTTCCAACCCCACTGCCATGGGCAGGGACACTCTCCACTAGATCAGGTTGCCCAAAGCCTCATCTCCAATGTGACCTTGAACACCTCCAGACTGGGTGCATCCAACACCTTCCTGGGAAACCTGCTCCAGTGCCTCACCACCCACATACTAAAGAATTTCTTCCTAAATCTAAACCTACTTCCTTAATCTAAACCTACTCTCTTTCTGCTTGAAGACATTACCCTTTGCCTCTTACACTTCCTGATCAACAGTCCCTCTACCATTTTCCTGTATGACCCTTTTAAGTATTGTTATACTGTAGTATATGGTCTCCCTGGACCCTTCTCTTCTCCAGGCTAAGCAAACCCAACTGTCTCAGCCTGTCTTCACAGGAGAGGTGCTCCAGTCCCCTGATCATCTTTGTGGCCCTCCTCTGGACTCCAAAACTCCATGTCCTTCTTGTACTGGGGACACTAGAGGTGTACACAGTACTCCAGGTGGGGTCTCACGAGACTAGAGTAGAGGGGCAGAATCACCTTCCTCGACTTGCTGGCCATGCTGTTCTTAATGCAGCCCAGAACCTTATGAACTGACAGTGCACACTGCCACACCATGTTGAGCTTGTAATTGATCAGCACCCCCAAGTCCTTCTCCTCAGGGCTGCTCTCAATCCATTCTCTGCCCAGGCTGTAATTGTGCTTGGGATTGCCCTGACCCATGTGCAGGACCTTGCACTTGGTCTTGCTGAAATTCATGCAGTTTGCATGGGCCCAACTCTCAAGTCTGTCCAGGTCCCTCTGGATGGCATCACTTCCCTCCAGTATCTCAACCTCAACACACAGCTTGGAGTCGTTGGTAAACTTGCTGAGGATGCACTCTATCCTACTGTCCACCAAGGATGATGACTACAGAGCCATCCAGTCATCACTTATCAGTCTGTTAGACCATTCATCTAGGTCTATTTATTGCAAAGGGCATTGAGTCCTCATTTCCTGCATTTCAGCAAAACTGTATATTCATTATGCAACTATCTCAAATAAGAATTTTTCACTTCTCTTCCAAAAGCTGTGCAGCAAATTTTGAAGTCCCACGAAGAATAGGGCTTTGTCTCACAGTACTCTACCGAGCAGGTCCATGAAGAGGCCAAAGTCTGCTCTCTTTAAGCCCAGGGTAGTGACCTTGCTGCATGTCGTCCTCACTGCCCTGAGGATCTTGAACTCCACCATTTCATGGTCACTGCAGTCAAGGCTGCCTTTGAGCTTCAATTCCCCTACCAACCTCTCCTTGCCATCAAGAACAATGTCCAGCATGCCACCTCTCCTTATTTGACCCTCTATCACTTGGAAGAGGAAACTGTTATCGTGGTTCCAGGAACCACGTGGATTGCTTGTGCCCTGCTGTGTTGTCCAACAGATACTGGTGTGATTGAAGTCTCCCATTATGACCAGGGCTTGTGAATGTGAAGCTGTACCTATCTATAGAGGGCCTCATCTGGTTGGTCTCTGTGTTCGAGTGGCCTGTAGCAGACCCCCACTATAGTGTCCACTGTCCCTGCTCTCCCTTAAGTCCTGATGCATAATCTCTCAGTGGCTCCTCATCCACCCCCAGATGGAGCTCCATGCACTCCAGCAGGTCACTTGCATAGAGGATGACACCCCCACCTCATCTGCCCTGCCTGTATCCTTCCGTCCCAACATTCCAGTCATATAAGCCATCCCATCACATATCTGTAATGCCAATAACATCATAACCCTGCAGGCGTGTACATGTTTCTAACTTCTCTTGTTCGGTTCCCCTGCTTTCTGGGTTTCAGTTGGGTCCCTGATAAAGGTGACTGAGTTGTTGGAGTGGTTGGAATTCCTTTGATGTACTTTACTGTTTCCCTGTTGGTTCCTATTACCTCAGGAGCCCCTGGCTCATATCGGCTAGACTTGTGTGTGTGTGATGTGGTGTGTCCAGTAAGTCTCTGAGCAACAGACCAAGGGCCCTCTCTGGCACTACATGCCTCCAGCCTTAGTGTGTCACCATACTGCTTGTCACAAGCAAGACTGATATTATCCCACTCCCCCTTCAAGTTTAGTTTAAAGCTCTGTCAATGAGCCCCATTAGCTCCTGAGCAAAGACCCTTTTTTCCCTTTGAGGTAGCAAGTCCCATCTGGATTCATCAAGCCTGGTGCTGTGTAGGCCATCCCATTGTCAGAAAAGCAAAAAAAAGAGATTTCAAAGATGAAATATTACTCTGCAACACAATTCAATGACAAGTTTCTTTGACCATTGTCTGTCTGTCTGAACAGCAACTAATCTCTGTGAGAAAAATTAAGTGTGTCTGATGACTCAAAGCAATCTGAGAGTATCACAACCCTTCCCCTCATATGATTTATGAGTTATTCCACTATGGCTTCTAGAAAGATGGTTAAAAAATAATAATAATGTTAGAACTGGTAAAGACCAATCAGTTAATCTATTTCATATCCTACCAATACAAGATTAATCCCCACAGTACTCTTTTTATGTTTTCATCTAAGTTAGATTTGAACTGAAGAATTGTTGGATTTTCCAGCTCTGAGAAACTATTCCACAGGCTAATAGACTGATCTAGTTTTGCTTTTTTTTTTTCTGCCAAATTTCTCTCTATCCATACTTTCATCTCTGCAGGGCACCTTATATGCTGCTTCTTCCTATATGATTTTACAATGTTGAATTAGTCATGAATTATTACTGGCTTCATCTCTGTCTCCCCTATTAGCCACCATTTCAGTCAGCTCAACAATTTTTTGTGCTTGATGTAACTCCATACAGACAATTCTACATGTGTTTGGTTGTTCTTTGATTTTCCTGTGGGATTAGGATGTGTTTTACCAACATCTGCACAGGAACTATCATCAGTTACATTTTAGAACCTTCAGGGATTATTACATTATCTTTCAATCTTTATCAGTATCCTTCTTTTAAATTCCAAAAGCTTTAACTTAGTCAGACCTCAGTTACCAAGCTTTCACCCAAGGCAAACTGGACCAAAATAATTTTGCTTCACAGACGGAACAGGATACAAAGGTTCATAAACACATGAGGAGAAGTTCCAGAGCTATTCAGAAATTCCTTGGTTTGAGAAGCAAGGTGAATAAGCTCTAACACTGTCTGAAATGAGTGTTTCGGCACCTAAAACATGCCCACTAATCTGCTACCACTGCTATCATGCTTAGGTCACCTGTACAGCTCTGAAACCAGCACAAAAGCATGAGCAAGGGAGAGGACTACATCGTTTAGGTCTTACACATATTCAATGAGGAAAAAAAAAATCCTTTTTTCTCCATCTGGACCCCTCAGTCTTGAATTGCTTTCTGCACCTGACTTTCCAAAAGGACTACAAAGAGGTCTGTCATGAAGTGTGACTTGTGGACTTGTGTGGCAACCTACTCTGGCCGCTCTAGAGATAGTCTGTGAATGACGTTATGCTCTTTCCTGGATCTCTGCTGGGTTGATATGGGTTGCAGGTACTAAAGGTAACACCATACTAGGCTGTATTTCCCTCCCTAAATGCACTGCCTTCCTAAATTTGGCCTCCATCACAAGATTCAGCCTCTTTATTGATACCTGTGTTTGGCCTTCAACATTTACAACACTTAAGCCCAACACTCTAAGCCAACTTCTTTTTAGCTACTGATAGAGATCAAATACTTAACTTCATTGATACCATGTTTCTTTCCCCAACCCAACTCCTCCTTGCCCTTTTATTGTTATGTCTCACTGGTCAGAACTAGGTCCTTGCAAACTGGTTTTGGTTGTACTATCACATGTCCAGGTAGGTCTCAGGAATGTTCCTTCAAAAGAGTTTCCTCACAACAACATCCTGCTTCCTTTCCAATTACCAAATTATTTCTTTAATAGAATATCTTCCAGTTTTAGGTGAAATCTAGATTTCTTTACTGTACCAAGAGATATCCAATATCCATCAGCAGGGATAAATATTTCTCCATATTATTCACAAATGGATAGCATATAAATTCAGAATTGTGATGCATGCCCTTACAAATAAATGCTTTAATGGAAGTGGAGGAAAATATTAGAGAGTAGAGAGGGATGAGGGATGTATTTCATATACTTTGTCTGCACTTCAGAGGCAACTTTTAGAATTCTTTGGCAAGTGCAAACTGGGAAGAATAGCAACACTAGCTGAAAAAAAAATAACTAGGTACCCAGCAGCAGTTGTGGTTGGCCCAATCAGCATTGGGACTACATAATAAAGGCAGACATACCCCATAGGTTTTGGCCTAGAATAATTTAATCTGCTCTGTATCTGGGATAGACTAGGTTCATCTATAGTATTGTAATAAGAAGCTGATGTGGTTGAAAAATACCCTGGCAAGAAGTGATGTCTGTTTGGCTGATATTTCCATAAGCACTTAGCGCCTGCCCAAAACAGAGATCAGGCATGTACAGCCAGAGTGGGGTAGGAGAATGGACTAGGCAAGACTGGATTTAGATTGGGTCAGGCTACCATGAAGCTGCACTGTTGCTTGAAAGAAAAGCTCCTATTCTTCTATAATTTGCTGTTTGATTTTACTGTCCCACCCTTGCCTGGATTTATTTAGATCAAGGACGAGCCAGTCTTCTTCACTTCCAAAACCTCATGAAGCAGTAATGAGACTGCTAATCTCTAACAAAACCCAGGAAGAGCCCAAGCTTTTGTCTACCCATTTCCCATGACACTGTAAAATGAAAAGTCTTTCTGTATATGCTAGCCTGCTCATATGCAGGTGAACAGGAGGAGAATGTGAGAACAAAGTCTTACAGTCAGGAGTTAACTAGCTCATAAAACAGGCTACTTTATCCTTTAAGCCTAACCCAAGGTAAAGAAACCTGTGTGCCCACATAACGCTACTAAGTATTGTAGCTCCACTCCTGACTCTTAATGAAAACATAGCAGGAATGTCTGTTATGTGTCTGCCTTCCACAGATTTTCAATAACACTTAAAAGCTTAACATCTTTTATGCTTTTGAAACCATTCTTAATAAAATAACATTAGACCTTTCACAAATCTGTCACTTTCTGGGCCACCTTGACCTAGATCAATACACTGCTGTTAACTGTTATTATGTGCTGTTCACAGGTTCTCCATCAGTACCTTGTGGAAATGTCAGTTTTCAATGTGACAGGCCTTTCGGAATTAATTTTCAAGTATGATTTTAAGAAACAATGTGTCAAATGCATTATAAAAATCTCTGTACTATAACACCTATTTAATTTTCTTTATTCACTGCTTGTTTTGTTCAGTTCAAGAATTCTAGTTTGCTTTACATGATTTAACAGAAATCTTTGGGACTATTCTTAAAAAAGAAATGTTCCAAAATGGATCAACAACTTTATCATCTAACACTTGTACAATGAACATACTTACTGTGTGAAATGTGCATATAATAATTTTAGCATAATTTAAAATTCTTGATACTGATGTGACATACCAGTTTCCAACCTCCACAGTTTTCCATTACATGCTGACAAAACCCCCCATGATTTAAACTATATACTCAAATTCTGTGTTGTCTTTTCCAGCTTTCTTTCCCCTTTGCATTATCAAATCTACTTTTTCTTCCTCATATACAATATATCCTGCAGTCACCTTTAGTTCAACTACATGGCATACAGCATCTAGCATCTATAACATTAGTTGAAAAGGTGGTATTAGTTGACATGGTGGTATTGGACAGATGGTTGGACTTGATGATCTTTGAGGTCTTTTCCAACCTTATAGATTCTATGATTCTGTGATCTACTGAATCACTTCTTATAAACAATGTGTTATGCTACTTCTAGTGAATCAAGGAATTGCACAAATAATCTTCAGCGTTGTTTCCTAAGATAGTCTCTCTTTGCAATTGCTTATTAAATGAAAATTGATTTTCTCGTATTCCTGGAAGAAATCAGAACTTTCACACAGTGTCGATCTATCATGAAGCATACACGGCAGGACTGGGGAGCACTGTATCAAATTGTCTGGTTTAGCAGATGAGGAATGAGATTTAGTTGCTTAACACAGGCAGCTAGTGTCATAGCATCTCCTGCATAGCTTCCAGCTGTCAACCCACAATGGCACTGGTCTGCAGGTTCTATGTCATTTATGCTCAAGATATTGAAGATATCTTCAATAACCCTAAATGTCTGAATGCACAGAAATTATAAGTTGAAGAAACTAAATCCCATTTAGAATATTTATCTGTTATGGTTAAGGACTGTAAAAATACAAAAATGCTCAATATTACCATTACTAATATGCATGTGTTTTAACTCTTCTTGATCAGTAAATTAATGCACTAAATCTTAACATGTTGATTTCTTAGACCAGTTACAGATTAACCCATATCACACACACACACACAAAACCCACAACCAACCAACCAACCAAAAAAACCCAAACCCTAAGCATTAATCAGTAAGCCAGTTTTACCTCACTGAATCTCTCCTGTCCCTAAGTTAGCACAGTAAGATGGGACTCAATGCTAGAACCAACCTCCCAATACGAATATGAGTTAAGAAAATCCTGAAAGAAAAAGTATCTCCAGAAATCTTATTAACCTAAAAATTGAGTTTGTTTATTTGTATAGGAATTGCATTTCCTTTAAAATAGCCTATGCTATATGAATTGGTATTCATATTTTCTCTAACTTTACAAAGCACCACTATATGGGAGGCCATTTTAGTTCCCCATTAAAATCTGAAAATATATGTTCTGAAAGAGAATAACAAAACCTGTATTTCTCTATATTCTTCCACAGAATTATTTGAGATGTTAGCAAAATATGTTTTCAACTTAGACATTTTACTCCAAAGCTATTCTTGAAATAAACTGTGGTCTCTTTTCAGGTAGTGCCAATCACTAAACATCAGTAGAACCAGTATTCAGGACAGAGGAAGGCACCTAATCTCTTTAAAAGGTGGTTCAAATTTCTGCCAGCTCTTTTCAATTTGAAGTTTACAAAAATCATAGTATCTTTGATAGCGTTTTGGATTTAGGACTTGAAGATCAGTTATTTGCCACAAAGAAGCTTATTTTGATAAGGCTGATGGAGAACAGAACAGGTGGGTTTCAGTATATTGGTATGACAAAGGAGTGCATAGCTTTGAAAAGACTATGTTAGTTGAAGCAGTGCGAATGAATATTAGCAAAGAACTTGAATATTACAAAGAATAGAACGGCCCAAATCTATTTGGGTTCTTCAGCTTCATGAGGATTTTATTCTATTTAGCTTCCTCAGTTCATGAAAGACTTAAGACAAGGGGCCATGAAGACCATCCCACCAGTCTGCCTGAAAGATTGCCTTGAACTACCACAAGAATTAGTAATATGACTTTTAACCTGAGAGAGTCAAAACATCCAACTCACATGCTAACTTGCTTGGAAATTAACAGAAAGGAATCTAGTTCCAGTACTGCAACGATGAATCACTTGTAAATTATGTTGCCTTTTGTAGACAATTAGAGCAATGGAAATTTTGCTCAGAACATAATAATCTCTTAAAAGCCATGGAAATAAGCAACAGATTGAATGTAGGTCTTGAGGTACCTACCCATAGAGTGTACACTGAAGCACATGTCTATGACATGACATGAAGCGATATTTTCTCTTATAATTACCGCTAGTACTGCTGAGAAAATATAAAATTAATATAAAAATATTAGAAGGCTCAGTTAAAGGACTGGACCATGACTAGGACTGCATTTACATTAGAACGAGGTGTTAATTATGAGTAATCTAGTTCTGGTAGTTCATATGTACAGTCACATATCCAAATATCATGACTTTTGATCTTAATATCTGCATAAGCTATTCTGCAGAAGGTGTTCATGTTCTACCCTTTCTCAACTTGGTATATAAATGTAAAAGGTAGCACTTTTAATATATAAGTATTTCAGGCTACCATCCAATTATATGGTAGTGGTCTCAGAAAACTTTATTCAATTAGCAATTTCAGGATCACCCTACTGAGATCTGAGGTTACTTTTAGAGGACTTTGTGATGCATAGTGCTTGATAAAGCACCACAAAGTTCTAATCAGCTGACAGCAGGAATGAAGAATACAGATGATTCTTAGTGACAATACGAATAGTGATTTTCTTGAACCATATTTCTAGAAATCCAACAAGAAATTCAGAGTGAGCATGTCTGAGGATGATCTGCAAGATAATCAAGCTGAGTTAATGATCGATTTCACCACGTAAGTGCATTGCTAGAGCCCTTTCTGTTGCTGCTAAGATCTCTCTCAAGGCAGTGGCAGGTATGCCATCATGACAGGGTCCACACAGAAAAAGAGAAGACAGAGGAGACATTGATTGGGACTTGCAACTGTGCATGTATACGGACTGTGAAACAAGGATGTGCTCCTGGTCCCATGGCTTAAATATAGCCGAAGAGTTTGATTCCCAAATATTACAGGCTATGAAAGACAGAAAATTCAGGTTCATAACTTCCTGCTTGTTTCTAAAAGCTGTTCTTTGGGTTGGGATGTGGGGATACACCAGCCTCTTGAAACATGTCCTCTGTGATCTTGGTCTGTTCCTGTTACAGTTAGGACAGTGAGGGAATTTGTGAGATGAGCCGCTGACAAGTGGATTTAATGTATCTGTTTCATAAGTTGACCACTTCTGACAAAGGGGAAGAGGGAAACTTAATTTGGCATGGCATACATGCCTGCATCATTCCACTGCTCTGATTTGGTGCTGCCTGAAAGCTTATTTTGGTGGGTGTTGTGTCCTGGAATGACACAGAACTAGAACTGGCGAGATGTCATAAAACTTCCAAAAACAGCTTAACCAAGTAAAATCAGTTGACCTGTGGAGATGTGAAATGTACATTTAGAAACAGAGCTGGAATGTAGGTGAGGCTACAGGAATGCTAGGGTTATGTGAATATCTAACAACATCATGAGTATCACCAATAAGGACATTTATAAATAACAGTATTTTTATTTTTAAGTTACTCTGAATTTCTAAACCTCTTCAAATATTAACTCAGGACTCCCAAATTCACTATAGACAAGCAGCTAAGGACTGTTAAACTTATTTTAACTGCTGGGGAAACTGAGGCAGAGAGTTTCAGTGACTTACCCAAGGCCACAGAGGGAGTCACTGTCAGAGCCGGGATTAGAGCTCAGGAGATTCTGGCTCCCAGTCCCATGCTCAGACCACTAGACCATGGCCTCAGGACATTTCCAGCTGGTCTTCAGTCTAAAAAAAAGGTAAATTCTCAAGTATGTTACAAATATGTAACATTTTTTTTTTTTTTTCTCTTTATTTTGACTGTAATGGTATGAATGAGAACACATTGCTCTTAAGTCAGTGATGAAAAGTAAACCAGTACCTTTTATCTGAGTTAACTTTATCATACATACGTGTATGATAAAGCTCTGCAGAAAAATCTTGATTTAAGCTGCAGCCAATGCAAACAGCTATTGTATTTTTCAGGGTAAGGAAAAAATTGCCTTTCCAACCCAGCCAGCATGTCATTTATATTAATGGCAAGGAATGTTAAGTTGCTCTGTGTGTAAGTAAACTCTATTAAGTAAGTCACGTCCCTTGGTGAAGCTAGATCCTTAGTAAATTTTGCTAGCTAAGCACTGAGCTCCATGTCAGAGTAATTACACCTTTTATCCACTGTGAGCTCTCTCTTAGCTTCTTCATACTCCTTAATTTCCCACTTCAGCTAATTTAGCAGTAAAATCGCAAAGGTTTTAAAAGGTTAGCTACCGAGGAACTGGCGCATGAATGTTCTGTTAAGCTCCATGCATTGAAATCACATCATGTAGAAGAAGGAATTAATTAAGTAACAATTAGGTAGTGATGGATCATTGACAACATATATACACTTTGGTTCTAAAATTAATCTCCCCTGTAGATCCAATGCATTGTGTATCTTCTCGTCTATATGCTGGCAAGAGCTATACTTGAAATATAAAATGGACAGGCCCCTCAGCAATATCTTTTTAAAAAAGGCATATCTTCTGGCACTACTGAAACTGCATACTATTTTAAAAATCATATAGCTTCATCTTTTTTTTTTTTAAGACTTGAAAGAGTAATGAGAATAGCAAAAGGAGAAGAATTTTTTAAGGCAGGTGATTTTAAAGTGACTGTGAGGACATTTGTTATACGAAAGTACTCAGCATGTTGAAAGTGCTAACATTTGTGTAGTATTCTCTTGCTATCTTCTTTTACAAGTTGCCACATTGTTTCCTTGTATTGACAGTCAGCTGCTTAATACATAGATTGGCAGTTAGCCCAGTCAATCCTCAATTCTAAAAGCTTCTTAGGAGATGAAAAAATCTTTGGTTCATTCACACCTTGTAGAAAGGATGACAGGGCAGAAGTGACATCCAGATCCATTTAGAGTATACTTTGAGTCTGATTTCCCTTTGCCTTGCACCTTGCATAGTCATTTATAGCAGTGCAAAGTGAGCACAAAGCAGATATAAAACTGCTACCCATGTGAGGAGAGGATTCTGATTTGGTTGCATTATTTCCAGAGGTGATCACAAAAAGTGCCAGGCAGAAAAAAAAAATCCCTCTCTGTGTAGAAAGCCTAAACAATTTTGACACAAAAGAGAAAGTAGCAGCATCGTTTTCCAAACACTTTACAGAAATCACGCTTTTGCTTTGGAGCAAGGGGTATTTTCCTTTGCTGTTCGCCTGGTTCTTTCACAGAAAAAGTACTAAATGTTACAGTCATCTACAGAAAACAAATCAAATTTCTTCCTTTTTTGGTACAAACATATTTAACAGTGAGCCCTAGAGCATATTCTCATCTAAGAAGGAACTCATACCCTACGTAAGATTAGTTTTACCTTACCAAGTGCTACTTCTAAACCCAGTACTGAAAAAGTTACACTTCTTCACAGCCTCCTGGAATCAATGTAGAAACAACAGCTGGTCTCAGTCCATCAGAGTTCAGTACTGTTCTGGCTTTAGTATGGGTAGCAAATGATTGTCTCAGTATTTACCCAGCAGTGATATCTCTGTTATATGACCTACTGCCAAGTATCTTCAAGAAACAAACTAATATTAGCAGGAAAGGCCTTCAAATGTTAGATTAACAAATGTGTGTTAACAAAATTGATTATTAACAAATTAAAGACACAATCTGGCTGTTGCTGGAGATGTGGTCAAGAATCATTTCTACATAACAACAGACATTTAGTGTATAATAATTACTCAATATGTTTGGAAATTTATTTTCCCAGACTACCTGTCAGCCATTTTTTCTGACTTTTTCCTGCCAGAAATCCTTCCTGCTATACTTAGATGCCGTGACGGACCTGGCAACTCACATTTGTTGATTAGGAGCAGAAATAGAAATTACTTGACTGCATCAGCAGCTGTTGGCCTAAGAGTACTGCTACAGTCAATAATGTCTCTTGGTGTTTATGTTAGAAAATTTCTTTTAATCAGTGAGGCACTTCATAGAGTCATCCTAAGGCATAGTTCCCAAACCTATTACCATGGTCCAAAGCCTACCCTTCAACCAAGTAGTTAAAGAACAAATATGATCTTTTCTTAATTATTATTAATATTTTAGCAACACTTTATTATAGATTGTGTTTCTTGGGTTTTGTGTTTTGTGTTGTTGTTTTGGTTTAATTATTTTTTTTCCTGTTGTTTTTCCCCCCTTCCCCTTCTGTATTCAGTGTTTCTTTAAGTATTCTAATTGCTAGTCTGGCTTGACTGAAAAGTACTGTGTGTTTGTTTTTTGTCTGCATGTGTGATACCAACTGTTGAAGACTGCTTGATGTTAGATGAGGGCTTATGCTCAGAACTGTTCTACAGTTGGCTCTCTGGTAGAATCTCTCCTCACCAATGACAATGATGTCTCTGTGTGGGGGAGTGTCTGTTTTATAATACTGCACTTGCTGTGGCCCTAATTTTACTGATGGGCCATGATTATGGTTTCATTTACGTTAATCAAAATCATGAGTCATTCCATTCATGTCAATAGCATTAAAGAGCTATACAGTCAAGCAAGAGTTCAGAATCAGGCTTCTGGTATTTAATCTAAAAGGATATCTGAATCATTTCATTAAAGATAGATACTGAAGGATAGATCTTCTGCTTACTTTGCATTACTCAATCATGCCATTAGCATAAAACATCAAATAAAGATCTATAATGACAGCTGGCAATATGTCACAGTACATGAGTTTTCTGTTTACCTTGGATACAGAAGATACCCCTGAATTAATGAGATTTAACATAATATTTCAAGTATGACAAAGTTACCATTTTAGGTCTCCTTGCCCTTGGAAGTTGGCATTAATGTTTCAAAAACTTTTTTCCCTTTTTTTTTTTAATTGTCTCTTCAATATAACTTGAGTGCAAAAGATCTAAAGACAAACAATATTTAAGTAAGATGTCAGAGACTGAGTTAGGTTTTATAGCCTTGTCCCTAATGAAATATGTCTGGTAAATACAGGAGCATCAAAACAGTCATCACAATTAATAAAGTTGCTTGTTTTTTTTTTTTTGTAGGCATCTCATAAAGCACTATCAAACCTTCATACTTTTTTAAAAGGTGAAAACCACGTTAATTTTCCAAAATATAGTCATTCTAAAGCAATAAAAGGTTTTGTACTGGTGTCTGTCTCCTGCTCAGACAGAGAAATTGTACAGGGGATGATGGGCCTTAATTTAGTCCTCACTGATAAGTACTTTTAAGACTAAATATTCTTGAAATTGCACTTACTTAAATTACACTCAAGCTCCATGTAAATCTAAAAAAAGATTATAGGAGGGAAAATCATTTCAAGAGGTCTAGCAAGCTATCAGAATATTGCTCTATTATATCTCTTCAGATTTTTTTCCATTTTTGAAGTAAAAAAACTATTGACATTTGAGAACATTTTCTAGAAATCTGTTTGATATATTACAGGCCCTAGAAACTATTCCTGTCGTATATACTCTCAGCTTCACTACAAGCATATGACCCAAGATGCCAAATCAGAGTTGAGGGTTTTATCAACAAACAAGGACCAAAAGCAACTGAAAGAAGGGGTCTTTTACTGTGTTTTCTATAGGTCTCACTGATCATCTATCTCATTGAAA
Organism: Porphyrio hochstetteri; assembly: GCA_020800305.1. NCBI lineage: Eukaryota > Metazoa > Chordata > Aves > Gruiformes > Rallidae > Porphyrio > Porphyrio hochstetteri. The sequence goes on from CM036905.1 coordinate 50,987,265, forward strand.
ACATAAAGAACTGTGCAACTCACTTTTCCAGTACAGTGGGAATAGCAAAAAAAATTTCTCCCCAATTCCCAATGAAAATTTTATTTTCACCCTGTTAGACCATATGTTTGTTCAGTTTTATACCCTGCATTTCCTCAGCAAAGAAAGTTCTTGTACAGTGAAGCAATAAGATACTGTCTTCAGGCTGAATACATGTTAGTTAAACCACTGGTATCTTTTAAGAAAACCTTGAAATAATTTCCACTCTCAGTACCTGTGGGAATTACACATTTTTCCTGTCTTTGTGATAACATTGCTGTGAATTTCAGTATGCATATTTGGGCACATAGCTTAATCATAAGGCCACAGACTTTATGTATCCTCGACGAAAACCAATTAGAAATCTCACTCTTTGTTTCTGAATAAACTAAAGTGAATGAGATACTAAAGAAATATATATACAGAGAAGTGACCTACCGTGGTTGTCTTTATCCGTCCTCCTGGTTGTGTACAGGTCCAGCCTGATTTATTGATTAGCAAATCACAGCCTTCTCCTTCTAAACATGGAAGCATTTCACACCACTGTTTTGTTTTGATAATTCGTGCTACGGAACAGAAAAGAAAAAAAAACAAAACACAACCAAAACCAATTGGCAGGAGAATTCGCATTTCACTTATCTCTAAACACTTTCTCATTTGAGTTGTCTATTTTCATCATCAGATAAAGCAGTCATAGGTTATGATGTAGACAGCCCTAGGCAATTTAGAAAATTATTTACAATACCTGCTGTGCCAACAGATTTCATAATAAAAATAGAACTGAAAACCCAACAATCAAACAAAAGACAGCTCTGTTATAAATCAAAAGAACATAAAACTTAGTTAATTTTCTAATTTCATGGTTCTTACAGTCAAGGAAGTAATGTTGGGGTGGGGGTGTGCGGCTAATAACTGAAGACTTAACCTCCTAACTAATCATTATGGTAGTCTAAAAGTGACCTACAACCATTGTTTAGCCTCTGTATTCACCTGACCAGACACTCCTTATCCTGAAGTGCTTACAGTGCAAATAGACATGAGGTGCGCAGTGGAGAGAGAAAGGCTATAATAAACAGGTAGAGGGGTCAACATAATGACAGCAATTGTGAAACTCTATGATACTCGTAATGACAGGAGCCTAGTTAGGGGCAGGAGCTAGGAACGTGAGGAGGTCAGGTGTTGAATGAAGTAAAGGTTGGGAAATCATGGAGAAGGAGACAATGAGTAGAGGTTAAAAAAATGGAACAAACTTCCTGTTACTGTATCACTACAAGGAACAGGAAGTCTAGTCAGGAAGGACCCTAACTGTCTGAAAGGTGGTGCACTGTGTGCTTCGTGGCTTCTTTTAATGCTTGCATCTCTGGTAAGATGGTCCTGCAAGCAGTCTTGGATCAACAGAGCTCTGACTACCCTGAAGTAAATGCAGAGGAACTGTAGGGAGAGATGCAAGGCACAGAGAAAATGGGGCTTTAATTCCTGTAGACTTCTTTCTGGATTATAATACTTCTTTTCATCTCTGTAGTATCTGGGTTTCTCAGTGTAGAGTATTAAGCAATATGAGTAATATCTAATATTTCATTACTCTTTCACTCTCCCCCTGTAGAAAAAAAATTGTAGGGTGGAGTGTTAGTTTGGGATGTTCTTTATGAAACACACATACACTGATGTGCTCACTTGCATGGTGTTATATCTTTGTGCTAAACAAGCTAAGCCCTCTCCTCCCTCCCCCAACCCCCAAATTATCTTTTGCTCAGCCTGTGAGGCTTGCAGTCCACAGCAAATGGTCCTCAGTTCCTTCAGAGATCATCTCTGCAATCCTGAGTTAGACTTTACAAAAGCTTCACCCCCTGAATTTGTAGACGAGTATCTTAGGATTCAAGGGCAGAGCAAGTTCCACTACCAGGGACACAGATCATGCCTTCCTCTATGTTGATGTGTGACACAGATACACACAATATATCTTCAACAGTCACAAGCCCAAACAAAAGGGAGAAATACTTAGCAAGATAAGTGTACAATAAGCTTATGATCCTCCAAATTAATTTTTGGTCCAAGCAGCTTAAAAGCAAGCATGTATACCCAGCGGTAGTTGTACTTTTTATGCTCACCTGAACGTGTGATTCAGCCTTCCTATGCCCCTGACTTCCTCTGTCTGGAACTACTTAAGAATACAATTCCCAATGCCACTGGATCATGGCAAGAAATAGAAGTGTAATTTAAAGTCTTTTAATAAAATCCTTTCCAATATTTTGACATGAAACAACTTGTGTCCTCAGTCCCGCTACAATTCTTGGTAAGCTCTAGCAATATAACGAACACTGATTTCTTTCAGTGGAAGCTCAATCTGAAATTCATAGTAAGATTTTCATTATATAAAACACTTTAGCTCCCAAATGCCTACATAGGAATTTGCACTGTTCATTAGGCAATATATACCTATCCCTGGAGGAATGATTCCCAAACAATTTTCACAGCTACATTTTTTTGAAGCAAGTCCACAAAGTTTTTATAGCACGTAATATACAGAAACCTGGATTGTGCTTGGGGTCCATAGGTAATGCTCTACTGAGAACTGGATCATATCAGTTTTCAAGGCTAACATCTCCTATGTAACAGATAATAGCCTCATCCTTCCAGGGATGCAGCTGGTTGCAGGCTTTACAGAAAGAGCTCAGTAAAATTGTTAACACCAAACATCACCATTTGCATGCATATATTTTGGAATTCACATATTGAAATGGCTATTTCTATCAATGTTTCAGCAATATGAAGGATCAATGAAAGACTGAACAGTCAGTTAAACTCAAAAACGTGTAGTAGATTGCCCCTGCTATCTCCGGTGGGAGGTTTTCCTGGAAACATACCTTGAACTAATCTTTAAAAAACTATTTCTCTCCTCTGTGAATTACTCTTAGTGTTTGCTTGGTTGCTATCTCAGAATGCAGCTATAGGTAATATCACAAATATATGTAATCCTTGCTCTGGGTATTGGCTGTATCCACACAAATTTAGAACACACCAAGAGTATTTTACAGAACATAAAGTCTGAAACATTTCTGTGTTGAGTGTATAGACTACCTCATACATTTAGGCCTTGAGAATCAAAACAACTTATTTTGCAGGCAAAAACCATTTGGCTCGCGTGGTTTAAAGCAAATCAGTATCAAAACGGTTTATTAATTTATTAATGACACACAACCAGCAACAAAGAACTATAAGTGCAGGATCAATACCAGTAATAACAAACATGTAAACCATAGCATTAGACACAAAATGTTCTTAATCGGTTGGAAATGGCTGAACACCCCCTCAGAACCAATCCCTTCTGACACACATACTTGCACCTCACTCTCCCATTCCCTCCACTCCGGTTGCAGGGTCGCTCTCGCCACCCCCCCACAGTGAGGCAGCCCCAGCGGAGCAGAGTGGGCAGCACTGACCTGCCTGTCCACCCCACTTCCCTCTGCCACCCTCCCACACCCCCTCCAGGGTCTCTCCTCCCGTTACAGATCTTCACAATTGTTTGATGCAGCTTTTCAACCTGACCGTTGCTTTGTTTCTGAGCCCCACAAACACACACACACACACACACACACACACACACACTGCTCCCCCCAGCCCCACATTTCCGCTCCTACAGGCCTCCTTTCCTGGGCTGCTTACCACAAGCCAGCCAGGTGGCACCCTCAGACTTAGGTGTACATGGAGGCCTGCTCATGGAAGCCTGCTCATGGATGCCTGCGCAGACACATTGCTCTGTTTTACCCGCGCAGCCACCGTTGCGAAGGGAAGGCCATGCTCCTCTCTGTGTGCCTGCACCTGGGTTTGCCTCTTCACTTTTCAGTTTGCCCATTATAGGAGAGCGTCACTGCGAAGCTAAATGCATAGCATAGGGAGCAAAGTATGCAGCTATTTTATCAGCCTAATATCAAGAATTTCTATCAGTAATTGAAACTGAGTTACACTAGTCAAAGCAAAGGAACACAATGTATTTCCTGAGGCAGTATAGTTGCCTTTTTACTGTGTATATTCACCAGGGGTGAAATTCAGCCCTCTGCAGACAAGACAGCAAAAAGCCTATCAGATTCTTCAAATCCACTCCAAGCTCCATTATAAAGAATTAAGTGGCACTTAAATGATACATAGGCTTTGTGCAGACCTTCTGCAAAGAACCGATTTTCATCTTAAGAATCTGAGCTGACACTACTTTGCATCTCCTCAGAAGGGCTGTGCCCCTTCACTTAAACTGAAGTTAATAGGAACCGACGGTGCTCAGCACAGGGTAGGAATTGCTTTCCCGGGTAATGCCATTTGAACTGGAGAACAAACGGAGTCTATCCAAGGGGTTTTCATATGAGCAGTTCTGAGGTGTTGCAGGCAGGCAAAGCTTGTATCAGCAGGACGCCAAGTTACCCACAAAAGCATTCTCAACTGTTTTGTGAGACAGAGCAATTTGCAATGGATTTCCAGTTATTAGTAAAAATAAATAAATTCTCTGTGCATGATCAGTGCAGTCCAATTTAAGACTGTTAAACGAGTAGTGTTTCAGAAGACCACAGGTTATTTCCTGCTAAATACTGCAGCTAGATATGTTTTGTCACTAAGCTTCTCACCTGGTTCTCACCTGGTTTACCATCATATAAATATAATTTCTATATGTAGAAACACTTTCCTATAGAAAATCAGCTTTATTTTCTATACTTTCTTTTCACACATTCATTCTATATTCAGGCAGTTACCAGCTGTTGCATATCTAGTGAATCTCAAGTGAAAATCATGAACGTTTTGTGATCAAAAAAGTGAGAGAAATCTCATTCAGCAGAAGTAAATGCAAAAACTTACAGCTGTCTAAATTATGTTGGATTAAAACACTCAATTACTGTTTATCTTCCCCCCCATATTGGAGAACTTGGAAATAAAAGAATAAATGTATATTATTTTTTCATTGAATAAGAATATTGCTTAAAACAGTGTTTGGATGCTGAGACTTAAGATTTCAGAATACAGTGTTCTCCTATGCATAAAAGGTGGTATGTGAAATGAATATTTCCAAATCATAATGAAAATGGGGGGGGGGAAGAAAAAAAAAGACAGCTCATTTGATCAGTCAGTTCCAGATGCCTGAAGTACTGAATGGAGAACTCTTTGTAGTGGGGAATAGGGAAAATTTCTCTTCAGCCCATGCAGAACACAACATTTTGAAATATGCTTCTTAAATGAGAGCTTAGCCCATGTATACTTCTTATAGAATGATGTTCTCATTCATGTTTGTGGGGTTTGTGTGTGGGTTTTTTTCAAAGATAATTTGTAGCATTTAATGCAAGACATGAAGTATGCACTGGAGAAAATATTTCCATTTTGATTTTCATACATCATTTCACTGTTGTTTTCCTCAAACTTTGAAGAAAGTTGTTCAATGTAGCTGATTCCCAAAGTTCAGAAATGCCTTTGGATTCATCAGTTCAGGTGTAGTCAAAGTGTTCCTCTCCTGTCCCATTAACTCTGAACAGGAGCCACATCTTTTATTATTAAATGACTCCAACTGATCCCAGCTGGCTCCATCATCCCACTCCTCTCCTAGCCTCTCTGTTCTCTTTAGCTCGTATTTTTTCCTTTTTCCTTCTTCTTTTTTTTTTCAGCTGCAGCCTTTTGCTCCAGCAATTTCTGCCCTCCACCTGACACAGTACATATGCACTATCTGCCTATCAGAGGCCCCCAAACACTTTGCAAACTTACTACGTTTATAGAGTTTTACCCATGACCAGTAAATGCTGCTCATTCTCCACATTCCACACAGAAGTTAATCAACTTGACCAAGCTTACACAAGAAATTCACTGCAGAGCTGGAAACAACAACCTATGAATACCTGGTGGTCACTAGCTCGGGGACTTTTCTCTGTCCCATTTTCCTTCAGAAAGGGAGAGCATGCTTTAATACATATATATATGTATTTAATACATATATATATATAAAAGAAAATAAATGACAGCAAAAATATGTGAAGTAATAGGTTTTAAAAAACATATATCAGTAAAATTGCAGCAGCAGGAAAGAGGCCAGCAGAAACCCAAACTGAATCACAGAACTGTAATAAGACATTGCAATCATGAACTGTCTTTAGAGCAGCAATTTGACTGTAATAGTGTATAAGCCCCAAACGTTAATCTGTTTTACTATACAGCAAGGAAACATCACAAACCTTGGATGCCTTTTTACAGCTCCACTTAAAAAATTGGAAGCAGTGCTAATTCACAAAGAGTTAGCTCGTCTCAATTATTTATAGGGCATCTAGACCAAAGACTATTTAGTTCTAAGAACAGCCATATAGTAATGTCTAGACACACATTTTATCATTCAGCTCTTGCTGTCAGGATTGGGAGGGATACTTGAATTGAAGCTGAGAAATATCTGGAAAAAAGTGATCTCCTGTGGGCTACAGAGAGGCTAAAAATTGAGACCAGGTAACTAGATGAAGAGTAAAAGACTGAATGACAGGCTTTTCCTGCTGCTCACCCTAATCTTAGTACCAGTAAGGGAGAAATCTTACTGTAACACCAGGGTTGAGAAGAGACCTTCAATATTGACCTGTTCCCTGAAAAAGGATGAAAATCTTGTTTTACCATAAACGGTGCAGATTTCATGGTGCAGAACATGTATTTGGGAGGAGCAGGGTAATAGACAGAAGATGATCTCCAAATTAAGCAGTTATCCATTTCATCCCAAACTAGGACTGCCTAAGGGGCACTCCTGACGGTTACATGAATGGTCCCCAAAGAATTAAGATGTAGCATAAGAGGTTGCTGGATTAAGTTTAGTGAACATAGGAATTTAGCAAACCACAACGGCACAGGTTTAACTTTACTGCACTTTGCAAGGCACACAAACATCTGTTTAATTTTAAGAAGGTACCTAATATTTTGCTGAATCTTCATAAGACTGTGTAAAATAAATTTATACTGACAGCTTAGGATGGATAAGGTCCAAAGATATTTCACAAATCAGAAATTATTATTAATACTTAATAAATCTCCAGAACACAAGACAGAGGTTAAAATCTCCAAATAAATTAAGAAAACAATTAAGCAGAAACAAGCTGAAGTAGGATACAAATGCTAGGAATACTCTGATGAAATTCAACAGCTCTTATCTTCTTTCCTGTTTGTGTCTCTGAATAGCAGAGTTTTCTAATTAAGATGACCCAAACCATAAATGCATAAATAAAGCAGGAAAATAAGCATATGATAGTAACTGCACAGGAAGGCAAGATATTGGACCTTTTTCTAGTGTAAGCAAGCATATATTTACCCAGTCTCTCTTTTTTGTTCTTCGAAAACCTTGATACTATGTGACTCAGTGATCTAGTGATAGGTATCTTGTTCAAGTGTTTGTATGACAGAAACACTGCCCTAACGTGGGAAGTCTCCTACAAATCAACTTCATAGTAATCTTGTAGCTGTTTACATCTTAATTTTCAAGGGCCAGTTTTCTTCTATATATAATTGCTCTAACTTGCAATTGTAATATATCTCTGCATTTGTTCTCAACCCCTTAGCCTTTCTCCGTTGATAACTACAATTGCTCAAACTGAAAATCATACAGCAAATATAACACACATTTTTCAACTGCTTATAAAGAGACATAACAGAAACAGGAAAAAAAAAATAATAATCCAATCTCATTTACCAAATCTCAGAGGGTCAAAACAAGCAGCCTGAGAGTCATGATAAATAATAAATACTAATGAAATCTACATGTGGAATTTCATTTAGGTACAAAATATGTGCCCCTAGCCTCTTCTAGGTTGGGGGTTTCTAGCTGTCCATTAAAATGCCAATGCTTCCAATAAGCAAGCTGGCCCACAACTCTGCCCAGGATTTCAGCACTTGCCTGAATACCCATGGATGTACATATTCACTGGTTTTCAATCTGTGAGTGATCTAGTGCTTCATTGTCTGCAGGTAGTTAGCGTTTGCTGTCTAATAAGAGATGCTAATTGAACACCTACCCCTAGAGAAAGCCTTTGTCAGGACTCAGTGTCTTCTGTTTCTGTCCCCTGCTGTTCTGCTCTGCTGTATTCAATTAGTGTGCTGGAAGCAAAGTAAAAATTACTAAAAATCTGATGTGTGATGTGCCAGCAAAGAACCCTTCAGAGATCAGGTTTTCATCACATTTCACATTTCTGCCAGCACACTGAGAACAGCAAATTTAACTGGAGAGGGACAGCAATTTCAGACACAAAGAAGAGAATCTGAAGACAACAGTCAAGGATAGAGAAAAGCAAAGGGTATAATGAAAATTAATATGAAAACAGATAATGGAAAAAAAGAAAAATAAAGAATTAGGGAAGAAAGAAAGGAAAAAGGGAGCAAACCCCAACTATATGTAGTAGCTACTGAAGCAGATGAGTTAAGTCAAAAACTTGTGCATCTTGTTCAGTGGAGTCAGCAGGATGATGTGGGTAAATGAAAGCCAAAGACCAGAACTGCCTGATTGTTTTTTTTTTTTTTTTTTTTCTTTTAAGTATACCAATTTCCTTACTCCTGATATGAGCATAGTACTGCAGTGGAAGACCAGATTTACTGTGGTTAAAAGAAAAACATGAAATAACCAGGCAGATTCATGACCATATGTTATGTAGGGATGGCTGGGTAGCTGTTGAAGAGGGAGAAGGACCCTGAGAACATTCTGGGAAGCATGTGCACATATCAGGTTAACCACTGAGTAGACAGCAAAACAGGAATTTAAAGGAGGAAATCACAGCAGGAGTAAAATAAGCTCTAGGTTACATGATGGAGAGCGATTAGTGCCATAGTAAGAAGCTGGAAATAAAAGGTTATAAGGGTGGTAGTAGAAAGAGAGAGAAGGAAGGGTGGAAGGAAGTATGTAAATCAACCTTACAACAAGTTTCTGAAACCAGACTTGAGTCTCATGGTGTAGATAGGTGTGGATCTGGATGACAGGATTCCTGGATACTTTACCCTCTCTGCAGCTTCACATCTGATTGCATAATATCTGATTCTGTACTTAAGAAACACATGCTAAAATGATGGCCAAGGATCAAGGTCCTCCTTGGGACACTGGCTGTGGAGCGCTCATGTACCTACAGACGACATATTTAACAACCTGCACAAGGTCAGTTGGGGAAAAAAATCCACAACAAAACCCCACCAAAAACCAGGAAAAAAAAACCCCAAAACCCTCCAAAAACTAAACTACAAAGAAACCTATTCCATTTGTTAATTGCTTTTGCATGGACAAAGCAGTGAGAATCAGAATGTAAGACTGTGTGCATTAGAATTGAAGTCTGTTATTCTTTAACCTTTTTCAAGGTATTTCTGGGAGTTTTAGTATTTTTGGGACTTGAGTGCATTCAGAGGGCAAGCATTTAGCCAAGTGGTTCTGCTCTGGCCCTCACTGCTTTCACTACTTTCCAAGTCTGGTGTCAGCATACACACTGCTGCTGTGACATGGTGGTGACATTTTTTTTGTGCACTGAAAGAGATAATAATTCAGCTGTTCTCAAGTACAATAGGCTTCCTCTGTCAACAACCACAGCAATGGGAAACTTTGCCCTCCTTTTGTCATGTATGTAAGAACAGAACACGCAAGCAAATTGAGCTGAAATGAGCCCGATGACTACCACAGAAGGAGATGAGCAGCTGCCACCATGAGAACAATTAGAAGTATTGAAAAAGGAAACTCAGCACCGAGGGTGCACTTATGCCACCCCCCTCATGATTTCCCTCCTATTACACATGGCTGAATGCTGTGTTACAATAAACTGCATGATCTTTGTGGTAAGGCTGTGACTTTTTCTTTTGATAAAATGGTAAACATAGGCTACTGTTGTGCTGGGCATTTTAAGACAAATCAATGTTATGTTAATGAAAACTAAGGAAAAAATAATTAAAAGAGTGAAACAGGTGAAAACAAGAGAAAGACGACTATAGAAGGCAATTACATGCTATCACCTTTCACTGTGAGAATATGGTTAATATATTATGATTCCTTTGAAGCTTGCATTTGTAAATATTACTTTGTCAGTGCCCCCCAGAAACTTGCCATAGTGAACTCAGTGTTGACCTTTAGATAGTTTAAAACCTGTTCCTTTCTTATGACTTCTTTCATTAACCACTATTTGACCACCAGAGGAACAAAGGCATTTAAATACAGCAAAGATGTTAGTTTATTTGACATTCACCGAACCAGAACATTGTCCATGGGAAACCCTGTTACAGGTGGATATGTTATATCTTGACTGCACAGGTAATCACACATCTTTTTAATTTGTATTATACCACACATAATATGAGGAGACAGATATCTTAAGAAGACAAACAATGCAATTAATCTCCAAAACTCAGCTAATGTGTGGATTTTTTTACCTTGTGTATGTAACACACAGAGGAATTTATTCTCAAAGATTCATCAGATTCTACTTCATAAAAATTCTCCAGATGTTTTATGTAGTAAATACACTACAGTTCACAAGGAGGTCTATAACAGGAATAGTCACTGATTAGAAGGAGTAGCCTTTCATCACCTTTCTTTCCTAGGGCAGACAATGCATGTCCTCATATGCTACAGACATTGTGTTTGCAAGCCAGAGTCCTGTCCCTTGTCAAAAAGTGTCACAGTGGAGGTTGGTTGGGCCAAAGGACACAGTAATAGCACAGGCAATATACTCTGACTTACTTTATAAAACTACGAATTTTGAGAATAAGGCACCATAAGCACTTGTGGTTCTGCAGCATCTGCTCACATCATTAAGAATCAGACCACCAGCCACAAAGCAGTTGAGCAGGACAGATCATCGAGAGTTAAAACTCATTTTTTCATATTGCACTGCTTTGCAGAAAAAAATGATAGAGTTGTAGATTTTAGGGACACTAATCTAATCTGATCTTCAGTTTTGTGAAGACCATACAATTTAATCCAGCAATTTCTGTAATAATCTTGAACATTTCTGCTTGAGATACAATATTCCTTTTAGAAAGCCATCCGGTACTGATTATCAGAGAATACTCACAATCCCACAAACTCTTAAACTCTTATGTTTGTATGACTCAATAGCAAAGGCAATACTCCTCAGTTCTATAAATTTTACTGCTGTTTCTATGGGACTCCTATTTATCTCACATAGAAGTATATTCTCCTTCCCTAACTAAGCTGTGTGATGACTGAGTGGTCTGCAGTTAGCTATAAGGCCACATGCCTGACAAAACACTTGGTGTTTCTAAAGGTTAGTCATCCGAATTTTAAATCTCTTGCTGTTGGGTTTTGTTTCGGTTTTGGTTTTCTCTCTGTGGCTGTTTTTGGTTTTGGTTTTTTTGTTTGTTTGTTTGTTTGTTTAACATTGAAAAGGTCTTAAGCAAAGAATAAAAAGCTGCACATCAACACAGGACAGAAAGAAGAGATTAGAACCCCACAAGCTTAGTTTGGTTTGGTGTTTGTAATCTTAGCTTTTAAAGATGCTGATGGAAGCAAGTTAGAATACTCCAGCCAAAGCAACTTCTTTTTTTTTAACTGTGTCTGCAAAAGAGCTTTCTCAACCAACTCTAGCTTTACAGCAGCAATGGGAAAGCCTTATTGGCAATGTTTATATTGTGTAACAATATGAACAATACAAGTTCACAGTCCTGACTCAGGCAAAACTTCCAATGGGTTTCTTGAGGGTTCTTCTCAACAAAGCGCTGCTTGACTGAGTCCGCAGCTTGGAAATAGCCCCTTGCAGATTAAGAAAGCACAACTGCTAGCTCTCTATGCCTCTCTTAAGTACAATACTGAATTTCTTAAGTGTTCATATAGTCTCACCATTTTAAACATACTGAAATAAAATAATCTTCAAGAGTTCTTCCCAGGGAAACGTCACAAATTTTCCATACTTTCACATGGCAGATCTAAAAATGCCCCTTTAAATTATCCCTGTGATTGGGGTTTGTGCAGCAAGGTTCTGGTGGAGGAGGGGCGGCTGCAAGGGTGGTTTCTGCAGAAACAGCTAGAAGCTTTCCCCATGTCCAACAGAGCTAATACCAGCCGGCTCAAGGATGGACTTGGTGTGTGCAAGTCCAAGTCAATCAGCGATGGTGGTAGTGCCTCTATGATAATATATTTCAGAAGGAAGAAAAAAACCCAAACTAGCAGCATCTTTTGCAGCTAGAGAAGGGAGTGAGAAGATGTGAGAAACTTCGCAGACACCAAGGTCAGTGAAGAAGGAGGAGGAGGATACACTCTAGGTTTGAGACAAAGATTCCCCTGCAGCCCATGGAGAGACTCCACTCTGGAGCAGGTGAAGACACCTGAAGGTGTGACCCTGTGGGAAGTCTGCACTGGAGCAGGGTCCTGGCAGGACCTGCAGCCCATGGAGAGCGGAGCCCGTGCTGGAGCAGGTGTGCTGTCAGGACTTATGACTGTGTGACTGACCCACGTTGGAGCAGTTTTGTCCTGAAGGTCTGCACACCATGGAAGACACCCATAGTGGAGCAGTTCGTGAAGAACTGCAGCCCTTGGGAAGGACTTAGATTCGAGAACTTCCTGGAGGACTGTCTCCTGTGGGTGGGAACCCATGCTGGAGCAGGGAAGAGTTTGAGGAGACCTTCCCCCCTGAGGAGGAAGGAGCAGCAGAGATAACACATGATGAACTAACTGCAACCCCCATTTCCCATCCCCCTATGCTGCTGAGGGGAGGAGGGAGAGTAATCAGGAGTAAAATTAAGCCTGGGGAGAAGGGAGGGGTGGGGGAAGGTGTTTTAAGATTATGATTTTTATTTCTCATTACTCTACTCTGTTTTGCTTTGGTAATAAATAAGATTATTTTTTTCTAAGTTGAATCTATTTTGTCTGAGCTGAGTGATCTCGCCCTGTCCTTATCTCAACCCACGAACCTTTCATTGTATTTTCTCTCCCCTGTCCAGCCGAGGAGGGGAGTGATAGAGCAGCTTTGGTGGGCACCTGGCCTTCAGATGAGGTCAATTTACCACAGCCTGTATGCATAATTTTATAAGCATGTATATATGCATGTATCTGTACATCTACTGAATAAAAGTTGTTGTCACCACTTCTCTCAATGTTTTATCTCTGGTCACCAGAATATCCTGTCTAAAAATAGTATTCATGTGGGAATAACAGAAATAATTTTTATTAAATTGCAGAATAATGTGCACACTTTCTACTATTGTACTGGAAAAAAAAAAACCAAAAACCAAAAAACACTTCCATAATTTCATGTGTTTAAAAGTTTAGAGCCTATTTACATGTCCTACTTGCTGGAAAGTTAAATAGTGAATTTACAACACCCCAGCCACACTTCACCAACTCTGCTTTTTACAGCTTGAGGTGCACTTCTGTTAGCACATTTCTCATCAATATACATTACCTGCTGCTTTTATAGACAGCTTTCCATGCCTGAGCAAGCTTGTTTAAAGATAGATCAGGTATCCCTATCTGCAAAATTTACAGCATGTAGACTAAATCCGAGGAGAGGGCTAGTAAGTGCATTGGTGAGTGTATTGGCAGTAGGGAGGAAAACGGTCAAAGAAGTTTTATTAAATTCTTCTTTGTTTGGTAACAGAATAATGCATATTTTTGTTAGTAAACAGAGGATTGTTCACATCCATTATGCCACTATAAGCATTATTCTGTATCCTAGAATAATCAGCAAATTCCTACATGTTGCCTAGCCAAGTCAAAAGGTAGCTCTTTTTAACTGTATCTTCCAAAGATTTCTAAATTCATCAACTGTAAAATATTCAAGATAAGAGAGAATCATTTCATGAACCGGATGTAATAGTCTGATAATATAGAGTTTGGCAATTTCTACTGGGTGGAATAGCAGGCACTTCAGCAGGCTGAAAATGTATGCCCCATCCTTGTTTCACTTGTGACAGAGGCATATATTACACACACACATACACAGATTTGCCCGCAAATTCTTCAGCAGTTGTATTGTGTTGTGGATGCTTTTTTTTTTTCTTTTTTCTTTTCTTTTCTTTTTTTTTTCTATGTAGTGGGAGCTACAGCCTCAGTACTGTGTTTATTATATGTATGGTCCTGACTACTTGAATCTGTGCAACCCATTCAAAAACAGACTGCAAAATGCCAAAGGCTTTCTTTCACTTCCAGTCCTGCTTAAGTTTTCTTTGTGGCACTGCTCATCTGAATCATTGCCTGTTTCTTGCTTACAAAACATTCATATTCAAAGCACCATTAGCACAATAGCAATTAACAAAGAGCCTTTTATGCCAACGTGCTACAACTTCATCTCTCACACCCTTTACAGGAAAAAGGTCTTTTCTCTTCTCTCCAGTATCAGTGAAGCACTCATGCCATGTGAAAAGAATGCTCCCTTTCAGTGCAGAGGGGACATGACTGTGCCTTATGTGCATCTACTGTATGTACAATGGAGGGGAGGACTAGGTGACCTAAAAGATCTTTCTCATCTGTAACCTCTATGGAAGTTCACGGTATCGGGAATTGCATATTAACAACCAGATGCAGGACTTTGTGTGGGAATGGCAGAGAGCTTCCACAGGATGTTTTTCTTATTTTTCCCCTGCTCTAAAGGACAGAAAGAACACTTTTAGGTTTGGCATGAGTATAATTGACAAAACACAGAAAGGACAGCAATTACCCTTGAGTCATTTACAGCAGTCATTCCTAAAAATTATTGCTAACATGGAATAGTAAGTGAGAAGGAGGGAGAGCCTGCAGCTACATCGTGTTATAAATTGGTGGATTCGTTGCCAGTGGTACACAAGGTTGCCACATTGGCACTGAGATGTACACTGCGGTTCTCAGTGAGGTAAGACTGTTCCTTTACGTATGCTGGAGATGCCACAATCATATTAATTAGAGAAGAACAGGAGAAAATGGAAATATTTTATACTTCCTCCTAATAATAATTTATAGGCAGTTCCATGAGGCAAAAATGTGAGTAGCACAGAACTGGTCAGAAAAAAATGCTTGCAATAATGGCACATAAGCAATATCAAAGCATTTTACAGTGTAATAAAGGTGCAGGATGAGAATCTAACTGCCCCCAAAACATCTTCAATATCAGACAGTCACAATATTTCCAAATACCTGAACAACACAGCCCTGTGACATGTTAATAAAGTTGATCACTCAGTAACAGCTGTAACATTGTCTAGAATGTTTTACCCCGAGTTCCCACTAGCACAACACACACTGGTAAAACAAGAAACAAAAAAGAAACGACCCCTCAAAGGCTCTTGTGTGCCTTTATTTCACACTGAATAAGCAGGCACAGTACAGCCTGCTGCTAAGCTTTTCCTTACCAGTTGGTCAAAACATGGATAGACTCTTAGTTACAGCTCCTAATGTGTTGATCAACTGACCTAGAATAACAAAGGCTAAAGCTAAGCAACACAGAAATTACTACACTGGATCAGACCTGAATCAGTCTAGTCTAAGATCCTGTCTCTGCAAGTAGCCAGAGGGATGTGTAAGAACCCCGCACCAGCCAGCTTCCTCTATTTCTGTATGTTCTAGCAAGAACTGTTCTGAGAAGGAATAATTTAAAATGTTCAGATATGTTTCTCCACATTTTCTCAGTTACTGCTTTGCAAGCTGTTGATTGAGGGGCAAAGGGTGGAAACTGTACATCTCCCAGGAACAATTAACTTCTTTGTTGATCCCCTGAGGTGTACTGCAAGCCATAATACCATAAATTATCCCAAGGAGAATTTGTCATAATAGATCTAAATTGATAGCATTAAAAATGTTCATGCATTTGTATTTAGAAGTGCCTTTTTTTTTTTTTTTTTTTAATAAAAAGGATTTTGCATTGCCAATTTGAGGAAAAAAACCCAAACCCTTCTCTGTTTGTTTGTTTTTGGTTTTTTTTCCTATAGTAATTTGGAAAGCATTGCATTTGCATCCCACATTATTCACAGAAAAATTAAGGACACAGAAAAACAAATATGATAAATCACATATCCTTTTGCCTGAGATATAATTCAGCATCAGGTTGGCATACATCATTAGCTACTGTGTTTGTCATTAATACTTCACAAAAATGCATGAAGTTACAGCTGCAACATGAGCTTAAGAAAGAAAATTCTTTAATTTTTCCTGCTTCACCTACCTCTGCACATTATATGAAGGTCATCTGCACTGTATGCATTTCCTTGCCTAAAGTAAATTAACAAAAATTGCTGTATGATCCAATCAGCGAGTGCTGTCTGTTCTGTTTCTATTCACAGTACTGTCTGTGAATAGAAAGCCTTCTACATCAGTCTCCCCTGACCGATATGAAATCTTTGAGGAATAAGCTTGACTTGCTAATACACTATTCCCTTCCATTCAGCTTCTTACACAGCGCTTGGCAGTGCTGGACTCGAGTGCCTCCTGGTAGGTAGGGTATGACTCTCATTCATCACGTGCTCTGTCACTCCTCAAGGCAGAAAGAGTATGTTTTGCTCAACATCTGGTTTTGCTGTTTTCCTTAACGAACATGCATGTAAGCTAGGGGAAGCAAGTCAGCGAAACAAATCCTGTACTGAGAGTGGAAGGTGCTGGGTCTTGTTCTTTGGAAAATTTATTTCGGTCTAAGTTAGGCCATTGACTGCTTTCCTTAGCACTGCCCACTCCTGTAAGTAAACGCACGTTTAATCATATTAACTTAATGACACTTTTCCAAATCTATCCTCTCAACCATAGCAGCTCTCAAAATAAATCTCAAATTTTGAAAGAAATTGCACTAATATCCTGAAATTCGTAAATATACTCCAGGTCTCAGGCATCTGAAAGGTCCGTCTGCACAAACTCTTCTATTTAGGTTCATTACTTTAGGAGAAAGACTGCTCTTAACAGGCTTTCTGGCACCCCCTCTTAATACTGGACAATTTTAAAGACAAAACCACATGTATAAAGCAAAGAGGTAACATCTGGAACATGACAGTAAACTATTAAAAAAAAAAAAAAAATCTGGACCTTAACATTCAGTTTCATGCAAGGGTTATTCCAGTGTTTTACCCCACTTGGGGTGCTAGTGTTCTACAACAGCATTCAACTGCATTAAGGAACTTCCTTTATTTCTTTCTGATTCTGTTATTAAACAACTGTGAAATAAGGAATTGTAACTCCCCAGCAGACTCTCTAGGAACACACCTATCCTTTAAGATGCTCTTTTACTTTTAATCCCTCAATTTCATATACTTTTGATGCAGCTCATGCACCGTTCATGACAAATACTCATGCATGCAAGAAATGAAACTATCCTAGAAAATGTGTAGCCTCTACCTTTTCTCAATAGCTTCATGGGGACCATATACGTTAGATGAATGACAAGATAGCAGTTCTGCATTCAGACCGTCTCCTGAGCCTGCACCCCTTCCTTCCTCTTTTCTGAACATGAGGAACTTGTGCTTTCACAGATGTTTGTGAAGCTAGGGCCTGGACCCGAGAACCTCCTCTAGACACTCTGACTATAATAACTACATCACTCAGTTTCTTTAAGATACAGTGCAAAACATAAATATGGCAACATTTTCTGGTTAGGTGATGTAGACACTGGAAGACAAGTCTGCCTGTTTATCTTGCAGTGAAGTATACAGATACATACCCATGGAAGACTTCTGCAAGCACTCCAGGATTCATGCTTCAGTCAAAGATAGAAAACTAGCTATGGCCTTAACTCAGACACTCAACTAAATAAGTAATCTGCTAATTAAAACAGTGGGCCAGAAGTAACCTTGAAGAAGGATTTTGAAAGATGATATTTAAAGATAATGTAAAAAGAAATGTCTGAACAGAACAGTGGATAAAAATAAGCCCTGGTTAAGAAAAATCTCTTCACATTTATACTGAGTCTGATTTAACATCAAAGGCTTAGCAGAAATGCAATTCTCAATGGCAGTTAGAATCACTGAAGTATAATTCCAAACTTCCCACAACTGTTTTTAAGATCCCTGCTTTCATATCCCTTGTGATATGCAAGCTACTAGAGCAAGATGCAACTTTAATGGCTATTATTACCAATATAAAGAGTATTTGTGCCTTTTTTTCAACTCATATAAACCAGAAAAAAAAAATCTACCGAACAAAAGAAATCCATTTACATGGTGCTAAATCCAAAACTGCTGGTGTTTACTAAGGAAAAAGATTGTCCATTCACTAAGATTTTATGTTTATACATACACATGAACATATCTTACAATTAACAAAATTATAGTTATTCTCAGAAACTAGAAAATTCAAAATCTGTTACTTGAAAGAAAATGCAAGCCTGCAATTCATGTCTTAACTGCAACAGTTGATCCTAATACAATACAGCAAATAAAAGCAAAACTATGTAAATAATCAGGATTATTAAAATGTGTGAACTTAACTTACTTAAGAAAGAAAAAGAGAAAATACTTCTATACGTGAAAATGTAAGAGTAAAAAATATTAAATTATAAAAGACAGGAGCTTTTAATTTATTTTACGGATGAGAGACTGTAAGACCAGCAAGATCCATTGTAAGTCCATTGTGAGCTCCTGTACAATCTTACCCACAGGAATTCCCTGTATTCATCAACCTACCCACCACAGCTAGCAGTAGGTGTGATAGAACTAGAAGACTGTATTGGAAAACAAACAGAAAAACCTGAGTTTAAAATTTTCAAACCACAACTTCATCCATTTGTCCCAGTGGATAATGACAACTGCTGTTAGAAAAATCTTGTGCTTGTTCTGCATTTTTCTAAGTCAAAGTCATGTTGATTCCTTTAACCCTGCACTACAGAGTTAGGGCTTGAAGAGGCCTCAGGAGATTTCCAGTTATCTTAACTATTAACTCTTAACAAACCAAGTCCTGGAGCCTCATGCAGGAAACTATTTTTCTTTCATCATCACCAAGATTGTTGTCTGAACTCTCTCTGATTATTCAGTATCTTTATGAACAGAACTGGACATACTAGTCTACTAAAATCTGCTCCACGTCCCAAATGTGTAACAGTAGCTTTTCCCATGCTCACCCAAGGCTGCATTCGCTTTTTCAGGCTGCTGTCTCTAAGATGTTCACTTTTATGATCAATGCCCATTTTCCAGATTTTTCACTAAGAATAGAGCAACCTCACACCTTCCAGCACTCAGCTTCTACAAATGCTTAGCTTAGCTTCTATAAATGCTAATCTTTACTTGGGCTCGTGCCCTGACCTTGTAGGTTGAGAGCTGAAGTGGGGGTTTCCCAGGCAACTCAAATCTGTCTAGCAACCACCCATGTCAGCATGCATAACAAGGTCATCACAGTATGTTTGCTATTTCCCATGGCATCATCTTGTTCCTTGGCAGCTACAGAAAACAGATGCACATGATTCCTGCTCAACCTTGGTTCCTGGCGCCAACAGCCAGAAGCCAGCTGGACCTGAAATCCAACTTCTGAAAGCCAGCAGCATTGACCAAGGCTGATACAACACAGTAGAGAGAAGCCAACAGAAGTGGTCTTTATTTGGTCTGTATGTTAGATGTCCTGTGGACCCACTTCCTGGTCCTACCCATGTAGGTGTGCCAGCAGGCACTGGGAAACAATAGCACAAATCGGGTATTCACAGAGGCATGACAGGTAGATCTTGAAGCATGCAAGGGAGCTAGTGGAGGGGTAAATTCTGGAAAGGCTGTGTTGAATTCATAGCAATGGCACTGTGGCGTATCTGTCACTCTTGAAAGCTCTCCTTTGCAGTATGCAGTGCCCGTGCAGTCATCTTAAGGGCTTGCAGTAGGGATGTAAACTGGCACTTTAGCATGTAGTGCCATCACAGGGGTCACATTGGAGTTATCTAGCACAACAGCACGGGTGAAGCCATTAGAACTACGATAGTCACTGAGGCTTTCTTAAGCTCCTTTCAGTTTGTGAATCGTCCACAAATACCATGAGTGACGTTACATTTTCTTCCAAGTTAACGACATAGAATATTAGACACTAGAGATTAAAAGATGTTTTTCCATTAAAAATACAGCTGTTTGATGAGATCCTCCATTTACCTGTACTTATCAGGACCTACTAACTAATAACTTTTTTTGCTTAATACATTCCATGATTATTTTTAATTTTGCATTGTTCTTGTTTGTCTCCAGTTTTTGTGTTTTTAGAGGAATTATACTGACACTAGCATCTTTGTTACATAGAAAATGTAATAGATTTGGGGGAAAAAAAAATAAAAAGAAAAAAAAAAGGTGAGGAGCAGTATACCTGCTGAAAAACAGCAATTTGGTCCAAAAATTGAACTCAACTCATTATTTTAATTTATTTTTGTATGCAGATTGAAGCAAATATACTACCCCACACCTTTTCAGAATAATTTTCACATGTTCCCTGCCAGTGCAATGAATATTTAGTAATTTAATGAGATGGAAGTATTTCAGAACTGATTAGGAGAGCCCCCCCAGAATGACTGTCACAAGTGGTCGTTACATCACCTGGAATTACCTTTTCACCTATTGTACTAACTTGCCTAAATATGTACCAGACACGGCATTAGATTATCCACCAAAAATAAACAAGCTCTAGCTCTTCTTCCATGAGTTATTTCTACCCATCCCTATTCTTCTTCCAGAACTCTTAGACTTGCTAAACACCATACTGATAGTCAGAGAAATGAGTCTTCTACCTATGTATTCTAAAATTATAGGAAAGAAGTTATTTGCTACTACGGCTTCCAAAATAAACAACTTTAGTTGCTGCTGTAACAAAGTATTTAATTGTTTTCATTTTATGTGGAAGTATCTTTTTTCCATAATTATGGACACAAAAAAAAGATTTTTTAAGACTTATAATTAGAACTATTAGGTAAACTACAAGAAATACGTGGAGTTTATTTAGTAGTTGAGACAGAATTTATGCTGAAAGTCTAATTTGTTAAGTAAAAAATAAGATAAAACCAAAGTAAAGACTGCTTGGTAATATTAAGTAGTCAAACACAATTGTTTACATACCCACAAAGGAAACTATTTTATCTGTCATTCACTGCTGTGACACATGCAAGCAATATAATTCAAAGCAATGAAGACAAACACAAACACATAAAAATGTCTTCCATCTCACTTAACAGGAGCTTTTAAATAGAAGTTTATATAAACAATTTTGTATTACACAGACCCAAACAGATCAGTCTGTGCAATTTTTTTCTCAAGCAGTCTCTGAAAATAAACCTTTGAGAAAATATCAGCTTACCAAAAGGATTTGATTTTATTACTATTCAATATAATTTTACTTTCAAATTAGGCAGCACGGTCCTTTTTAGAACTAGAGAAGTAATAATTTATCTCATCATCTGACATCAAAACTAAGCTCTGGGGAAGTTTTTTAAGAAGAGATACATAATCTTTAGCATAGCAGGCTCATGCCAGTTTGGAAAACAAAACACTAATAAGAAAACAAAGAAAAAAGGCCAAAACTCAGGTTCCCGTGGAGAAAAGCCTGCTTTCCGTTATATATTTAAACCAAGTGTTTAAGAAATTAATAAAATGCTTAAAATGGTACTAAAAGAAATATCATTGACCTAATGCATCACTGAAAGACTAGAATACTGATGAAACCGATGACCGTTCAGGTGAAACAGAGAATGTGCTTCTATGCTTGGGCAGCTGTTACCTGGATTCCTTCCCTGATGGCTGTGGAAGACTGTTTACTAGTTATGAATTACACTGGCAGTCTCGCAGCTTCACTCCATTCACAGCTCCTTTTAGAGGATTGAACAGTAAGGTAATATTCTAGAATGCATTTTACCATTTGTCTTTACTATACTAGGAGTTCATATCCACATAGCCTCAGTTACCTCCACTCAAATCAATGCTCTAACTTTTGATCAATTTAGAAAGTAAATCAGAGCAAAAAGGGCCATTTGGCTTGGGTAACAGTGTCACACAGTCACAGCGTGGCTCCAGGATTTCATGACCTGCACAGCTTCCACTTTGGTTTTAACTTAAAGGAAGCTTTGATCCAAAAAAGCTCCAAATGTGCTGTGTTCCACCTACTTGAAATGATGCCACAGCTAGTATCAACAGAGAGGCTTAACCCAAATTCCTTACAGTTTAAAGAAAACTGAGTGTCAATACATTGCTTTTTATGGGAACTCGCTGCTCTATGGGACCTGAATCAACCAGATCCTGGAAGCAGAATTGCCTTCGTCTCCCTCGTCTTCTTGAAGTGAGTACATCAAATGATACTTGCTTTCATTCCCTTAAGGTATGTTTTAGTAGAATAATAAAAACCCCAGAACAAAATAACTCTTAAACCACAGAAGAGTCGAGATTGCTGGGTGAAACTTGAGACGCTTGTAAATAAATCTATCCCTGCTCAATGTTCTTAGAGTGAGCTGACCTTTCTTCCCACTCTCCTTTTCACTCTGATAACTTTAGTGAATTTTTACCTTGACAGACTGGAGAAATGGGCTGACAGAAACCTCATGAAGCTCAACAAGGGGAAGTGCAAAGTCCTGCACCTGAGGCTGAACAATCCCAGGAACCAGTACATGCTGGGGCCAAACAGCTGGAAAGCAGCTGGGCAGAAAAGGACCTGGAGCCCCTGGCAGATGACAATATGACCATGAGCTAGCAATGTGACCTTGCAGCCAAGAAATCTAATGGCATCTTGGGCTGCCTTAGAAGGAATGTTGTCAGCAGGTTGAGACACATGATCCTTTCCCTCTACTCAGAGCTGGTGAGGTCACACCTGGAGTACTGTATGCAGTTCTGGGCTCCCCAGTAGAAGTCATGGACATACTGGAGAGAGTCAAGGAAAAAAACAAACTAAGATGAGTTAGGGACTGGAGCATCTCTCACATGGGTAAAGGCTGAGAGAGTCGGGAATGTCCAAGATTGGAGAAAAGAAGGCTCAAGGTGATATCATCAATGAATATTCACACCTGAAAAGGGTGTAAAGGCAACAGAGCCAGGCTCTTTTCAGTGATGCCCAGTGACAGGACCAGAGGTAGTGGACACAAACTGAAACACAGGAGGTTCTTTCTGCACATCAGGAAACACTATTTCAAAGCAAGGATGACTGAGAATTGACAGACGTTGCCCAGGGATGTTGTGGAGATACCCTTGGAGATACACAAAAGCCATCTGGACATGGTCCTGGACAACCTGCTGTAGGTGGCCCTGCTTGAGCAGTGGGGTTAGACCAGATGACCCTCAGAGGTTACTTCCAGCCTCAACCATTCTGTGATTCTTCAGTTTCCACAAAATCTGCCTGTTGACACAAGAGATCAATACTGCTCCCTTCTAATCAGCACTACTCTTTTTAACAAAACACATAATGTATGTGAACACATATGCATGTGAACACATACTATAAAATAAGCATCAAACAGTTCTATTATTAGTCATAAACGTGATCTCTTGTACCTTCCAACCTAAAGTTCATAGAGCAAGATAAGATTTACTTTTCTGTGCTGCTCTAGAAAACATTGTTGGTTTGGAGATCTACACTGCGGAATGCAGTGCTTATGAATATTGACTTTGGCTGACTATTTGCTTAAGTAGCTATTTCGGCTTCCTAGCTTTTCTTGCAGACTGCACTTGGAGTCTGGAACAGGTGCTTCTTTTTATTAGTATTGCAGATACCCAGACACAGTTTTTCTAGAGAAACCCAACAGTCTGCATGGTGGCACTGATTGGTGTGGCATACCTTCCTCCTCACTTGGTGGGTCACAGGTGTCCTGGGCAGGCAAAGACTGTATGTGTAGGGTAATCACAACTTTATTTTCTTCCTTCTATTACCATTTAAATTACACCACAGATTCCATGGACAGAGGATGGGTACAAATCTTTTTTACTTGCTGTAGAACTTGCTACATTGTTTGCTTAGTTCATTATGTAAAGCACACAACTACTACCCTGTTAATTTACAGCCTTATTTCATTTCATTTTCATTTCCCCAGTTCTTTTCTACCTAGTAGGTTTGAAATGGATATATTCTGCCAACAATGCCTTAACCCAGGAGTGGAAACAAGCAGATCCTCTTCTCTCCATGTTTACACATCAGTAACACTGATAAAATCATAACATAATCTCTCTGAAATTATCTTATTACATAGCAATAGCCTAATTATCATCTCTTTATAGCAGTAGTGTAAATTATACTACTACTATTACTACAATAAACCAACATGCACAGTATTTCAGAGCTGTATGAGCCGAAGGAAGCCTCACTTCCACCAGTGGGAGATACAGATTTAGTACTTAGTCTTCTGCTCCCGAGGGAAATGTCAACTTTGCTGCCTTAATTCTCCTTGGCACGAATCATTCCCTGGAAATACACCTGGCTCAACAGAGAATGCTACAATTAAATACTGAATTCCGCTCTAAAATAAGAGTTCAATTTAAATACTGAATGTCTCCTGCATATTTTTTCTATCATTTTTAATTATAATAATACATGCAATTACCAGTATGTAGTACTTTTCAGCTTCAGAATCCCATAGCCAAAATTAGATCATAATAAAATATTTCTTTGGAACTTTTTTTAATTTCAATAAAAGGTTCTCTTTCACTCCTTTTTAATGGGAATGTTCATTTTAAAGGCATCCAATTTAAACACTATAGGACTATGACAGTGCATTACAATTAAACATAAAACTGACAGAATTAATTAATGAACAGTAATTACTGTAATTTACAGCAATTCTGTCTGACAGCATCTAATTACCAACAGAGCATCCCTATGACTATAAAGGTAAGCATTTTATTGCTTCTCATTTTTTAATGGGGAAATTGAGGCAGAAATGTTAATTAAGCCCAGAATACTGAAAAATTAGATGTCCAGGATTTAGTCTGGTATGTATCTGTGCTTAGATTTAAAGCTTCTCCCTTTTTATGGGAATGGCTCATTACTCTCTAGATCCCCCTACTGCTTCAGCGCATTTTGAGAGAGCTAGCAACCTGATTGGGAGGGGCAGGAAAATTTTGCAGTTTATGTATTTTGCTAGGGTTTTAATTTCTCACCAGGGGCCAAATCACAAACATACAAGTGGAACTACTAGATTTTAGATTAGTTTGGAGGGATTAATTATCAGTACTTCAAGTATAACAGCTTTCAGGCTGTTTTTAGAGATGATGCCTCCAAAATAAAATTAAGGGAAAAAACCCCACAAACAAAAATTTACAGTGCTCTTTGGATACTGTTTCCTGAAAAAGTTATCACAGGAAAGAAGCATGTTAAACTACATGTTCTGTTATTATGGAGTAGCCTAGCACCATGCAAATCTAATCCCTTGTTCCCCCAATGAGAAACAGAAGACATTTTACCTTCAGTAAAAACAGGCTGAACAGACACAAAGCCAATTACCTTAAAGTGGTTAATACAGTCTCAAACTAAATCTATCTCATGAGTTAGTTACAACTTCTACCTCAAATCTCATTTTTGTATTGTAATTGTGTATCATCAAATGAAACAACTTTAAAATAATCCAGGATGCTTAACTAGATGCAGAGAAGGACATGCAGAAGACCCTTCCTGATCTCATCTACCCAGACATTGTGCTTTCCATCATACTCAGGAACAAAATATTCAATCCTTTGAGTGTGTGTGATTAGGTAGTTTCTGATCATGTGCCCTTTGCCTTCCCATTTGTCACAATTGGGGGAAAAAAGGAAAAAAAAAAAAAAGAAAGGATGAGATGTTCAGGCTGATGCACTACTTGTGCAATCAGGCCAATCCTGATCCACTTCCTTACATTTTTAGTTTGGTCATAGTTTACCCCTTTCCTGTCCTGGCTTGATCTTTCTATCCCAGACACATTTCCCACTACAGCTCCCATCTCATAAATACCATGCTATGCCATACTTCTACCAATACTATCCTTCCAAGTGCCACTAATTTTCCTAATTATTGGCAATAGGAAGTACATTACACTGATAGAAGGATGGATTAGTACATTACCGGAGTGTTCTGTAAATGTATTTGAACACATGTCAAAATATGCCTCTCACAAGTATATTCCTTGGGCACAGACATGCCAGGGACAGAAGAAATTCTGAGGTTTGTATTTCCCCACCCTACTACTTTTCCTGTCCATGATGGTTCACATTCCTGCAGCACAGGCCAAGGCTGCAACTGTGTTCCTCTTCAGTTCTCTGTTTACGTAAGAGCAATACCTTTCTCTGATCCTTGAAATTACCAGAATGTGATATAACAGGAAAACAAGCACATTGAATAAACATGTTGGAAATACAGTATAGACATAAATACTCCTGAACTAGAAAATTTATGCCTTTCAAAGTAACACCATATTTCATCGTGCAATGCAAATTAAACCTAGCCTCTTGGAATTCATTGTGTCTTGGTTTCTGTTAACACATGAATCTGCTTACTTTAACCAACAGCTGGAAAAGATGAATCATCTAGAACAAGACCTGCGAGACTGAAGTTCTGCACATACCAGTGCAGAGTCTCAAATTCATACATGCCATAAATAGCTAAGCTGACAGGATTTTTGTGAAAAAGAAAAAAAAAAAAAAAACAAAACAAAATACCCCCCAAAACACCAGACACAAACCTTGGAAAGTTTGCACACATCTTATTAATGTTTATAATTATCTCAAGTGTGGGACACAGGGGGAAGTAGCCAGCCTCTTTTCTATGGTCTGTGGGGACAGGACAAGGGGCAATGGCTTCAAGTTGGAGCACAGGAAGTTCCGCACCAACATGGGGAGGAACTTTTTCACAGTGAGGGTGACAGAGCCCTGGGACAGGCTGCCCAGGGGGGTTGTGGAGTCTCCTCTGGAGATATTTAAGACCCATCTGGACACCGCCCTGTGTGACCTGTCCTAGAGAACCTGCCTTGGCAGGGGGGTTGGACTCAATGATGTCTGGAGGTCCCTTCCAACCCCTACGATTCTGTGATTCTGTGATTGTTACAATGTTCAAAAGTACAAATATTTCCTATAATTTTGCTGAACAGTAAAGCCTATGAAGTTATCCTCGGGTATTTTGTTGTTGTTGTTGTTTTGGTTCATGTCCCAGTCCCCGCCCCCTCCGCACCCCGGAAAAGCTAGGGAAGAAAGCTCTTTTTCCATTTTCCAGGACATGGGCACTGCAGAAACACAGAGCATCACCCCTGATTTCTCTCTGAAAAAGATGAGAGACAAACAAGCATAAACAAGACAGCAGTTTCAATGGTCTCTGGGTTTGGGTATAAAAGACATTTGCCAGGCTTCCTCATTGCCTTTGTTACACAATACAGAGTTATAATTAGTGGTAATTAATAGATTAACTATAGCCTCTCCTGCATCTTCTTCCCCCTTCTAGGTCACTGGCAGATGTGTTAGATAAGCAAACATGCCTGTAAGTCTAGTGAACTGCTGAAATTCT
The DNA here is from genome assembly GCA_020800305.1 of Porphyrio hochstetteri. Classification (NCBI taxonomy): domain Eukaryota; kingdom Metazoa; phylum Chordata; class Aves; order Gruiformes; family Rallidae; genus Porphyrio; species Porphyrio hochstetteri. The sequence continues at coordinate 51,014,602 of CM036905.1, forward strand.
TAAAATTCATGCTGTTTGTGCTGTGGTACTGTATCTGAGCATGTAAACAAAGCAATGGCACCAAAATGCATTACCTGCATGCACCTTCAGTGCAACCTCTTAGCAAGTGCAAATTCTGCAGGATCTCCTTTTCACTTGAAAAAAATGTTAAAAAAACCCAAACCAAACCAAAAAAAAAAAAAAAACAAAAAACAAGCATTCTGGTCCTCTTTTGTAGCACCAGCCACCCAAACGTGAACTGAGTGTAAATGGATGTAGCTGGGACTCTGTAATCCTCACAACAGCCAGCTCTAGTGCCCCTGCCACTATTCCTAGCTTCACTAAGCTGCAGAAGAATAAAACCTGACTTGAATTTTAGCACGTTAACTTGCAGATACTGTAAACATTGTGGAAAATACAGTCACCTAAGAAAAGTGATAAAGGTACCTGCAAGCCATGATTTGGCTGCTTACGTGCCACAAGTACAATATTTTGTGAAACAGGGATCTGGCTGTCAGCAGGCTAACTACTTAACAGTGCATGTTTGATAGGGAACCCCACCAGCCCCTGCATAAATAAGCTGGCAATAAAAGGAGACACCTTTGAAAAGTCTAACAGCTGCTGCAAATTACAGTGTTTCTCTTGTATTACAAGATTATTTCCCATCTCATCTATGCAGAAGGTCGCTCCATTTCATGAGGGAATTTAATATTCCAAAATCTAATTTCAATCTGATTAAGAACAACAACAACAACAAAATTCAAATACTGAAATGCTCAGTTAAAGGGGACACATTTGTTGGACGTTAAAGCCCTGGAGCAGTTTGCATAAAAGTTCCTGGTTACAAGGTCAGCTCCTGAAAGGCTGCAGCCTCAGAAAACCCAGACTTCCTGCAGCTAAGAAGCTGCGTTGGCAATTTGCCAGTATAATTTGTTCATGATATTTTGGCCAAATTGGACCATTTCTATGAAACATTTCTTTTTAACTATTCACTATGTTTCGATGAAATACGCTGATTTTTTTTCCTGCTGACTTTTTCTCCACATTGCTTAGCTCTTCAGTTTCGATGAACTATGTTTTCCACCACTAAGGAACCACTCCACTGCTTAAAGTACAAAGCAGGCTGCCTGGAATGCCATAAAAGACTTAAACAAAGCGAGTGTGGTAGTGGGAAGCATCGTGTTCTATTAGACCTACTGATCAAACTTACCTAGATAACCAAGGAGGCTCGAAACCTCTTCTTTGGGACAATACGGGATGACAAAAAAATGACCAATTTGAATTCAACTTGCATTTACAGTAGAGCTTCACTGTATTAATCTGCTAAGAGGTAGCAGCCTTGGAATGCAGTTCATGCAGTCTTGCAGTGGCTTTGTACTGTGGCAGCTGCAAAGAGCTGCAGTGCAAATAAAAATCAGGATTTTCTTTTTCTTACCATTGCAAGGATCGATTTCAAATCAGGACTACCTGTGAAATCAAGAGCTCAAAAGCAAAGCATCCAAGTACAGTGAATTCTGAGGCCTTCTGAAGCTGACACTTTGCCTTTTACCTGCTTTTATAGGTTTTATAAAAATAATACAGCATAAAGCCTCAAAGGATTTTGACAAAATATATTCCTCAGCAATACAAAAGAGCTGCATAATAAAATACACCACACTCATTGCTTAGCAATAACAGATATTCCTTCCACTGAGGGGTGGGTATACCACAGGTCAGGCCGTGGATTTCATCTAGTAGCTGTCAATTTAAAGCAAAAACATAAGGAATAAAAGGGGGGGGGGGGGGGGATAATCTTGGCTTACAAGCAACTTGCTAAAGCACAGCGCTTCAAACCTGCATCTTAGATGTCACTGTGCTGGCTTTTTTATCCCCTATAATCCATCAATATAATATGGCACATCAAAGCTAGACTCTAATCTTTTAAATTAATATTTTAAAAAGATTGCAAGTGTTTTGGTTTGGCTCCTTCAAAATGCTTTTTATTTTAACAAATGGAAGGCAGACCTGAAGATGTATGTTTATAATTTTATTGGTGCACTGCTGACATTGGTTTCTTGACTTAACAAAACCAAGATATCACAATTGCAGTTAGGAGTTTATTTCTCTTATCACTTACTGGCTATCAGTAAATCGCAGATAAGGTTTCTCTGGATTAAAAACTGTCACCAGTGAAGTCCCAATAGCAGCATTCGTAAGAAATGATTTTACTAAATTTCCATTCAATTTGGCGCATTCTTAACAGCATTCTCAACTTATAGGATAGAAACACAACACAGCACAACAGTGTTCACAAAACAGGCCACAGAAATGTTGCCATTCTCAGATCTGTGACTGCTACATAAGATGTTTTGAAATGAGGAGGAAATATAAATCTGTTAGGAAACAGCGAACATGGAGCATTGCAAATTCCCTGGTTTGTGTCTCGTGGCAGAAGATTTGTACCTAGGGGAATGTTGCCAAGACTGAAAGTCCAAACTCCCCTGATGAAGGAGAGAGGTAGTTCAGTTCAGCCCAGGCAGGGCCCTTGGGAGCACATAGAGGCTGCATCTATATATAAAAGTCTGTAAGACTCAAGGGATCAAGGCTGCAGAGCACAACAGTCGGTGCTGAGGTACCAGTGTTAACCACAGAGGATTTTCAGGGTTTACTCCATACTAGATCTATCCTGGCTCTACACACTGAACATCTAATCATAACTCGACCACTGCAGATGCAACCATGGAACATATTTTGCAGCTAAGTCTCGTCCAAAAGGAATGTAACTTGTAAGCTCTCAGACTGGCCTGCAATGTAAAATGAGCCATGGTAAATGGGGATCACTAGATTTGGTCCGAAAATGCTTTAGTCCACTATGCATCTCATCAGTGCTTGTTCTGGGTGGAAATACCCACGAAGTATCTTGGTCCTATGACTCTTGCTTGTAAGGTTTTCAGACCCACTGAAAGTCTTACAAATGCCTTTCTATTCCAGTGGATGAGCTACAGACATCACCTGGCTTTGCCTGTTGATCTCACATTTATGACAGCAGAGCAGATGAGTTTCACAGGCTACAAATAGTAAACGTTTTTACTGTATCAACACCCTAGAAACTAGTGAATAGTGCATTCTCTTCTGAGGTCAATTCAGAACTTACCAGGCTGAAGAAGACTGTGATTCTGTCCCACTTTTTAGATCAGTGTTCCAACCAGTATTAAGTGAAAGGTGAGTGACTGCTGCCAATACCTTATTTTTTAAAAGATCTGATCATGACATGATCATGGCCTTCATTCAGTATAGAGATGAGATTGCAAGAGTAATGAAATTTCTAGTGCTGGTTTCTCATAGTCCAATTCAGCAAGATGGGATCACTGTCTGAAGACCTGCAATGTCTCTCGCTCTACTGGCCTCAACAAGGACATACAACATTTATTTTACAAGAATTGAATACAGCTGATTGATTTACATACCCTGGTTCCCACCTCTAATGGTTAGTAACTTAAATATAGTGTGTCTACCTAGATTTATATTAGAGAGAATCATCTGGTGCTAGTCTTTCATTAAATAGATAACATTCATTATTTCTTTAGCAAAAATCAAAGTTTTTGGGGAAGGATCCAATAAAAACAAGAGAGGTATTTGATTGAGAAAAGGCATGCTCTTGCTACGCATCAACTTCAATATCTTATAAATTCAGTCTTCACTTAGTTCTTGAGTTCTTCAGAACTGGGTTTTCCTTGATTTGTTTCATAATAAGCCAACTCTATCCTTCACTTGGATCATAAAGCAGTTTTAGATCTATGCATGTTTTTAAGACACTAGATCCTGTTCCACAAGGCACATCAACTTTTTATTTGGAGAAAGTTTCCAGAAAAAAGACAGGTTGAAGAAGAATCACCAGTTCTTATTGTGTAGCTGGAGAATGTTAAAGCTCTAAATCACCAGTCATGATTTATTTCTTTTCTACTGTTGGATCATTAGTTGCATCCATATCTTTTCCCACTAAAAGTCCCTTAAAACGGTTTCTAATTTGTTGGTACAGTTTCCCCACTAACTGTGAAAGAAAGAGGAAAGCTTTTCCTACTTGCAATTGAGTGTTACATCAGTTTGTCTTAGCAAATGGCCAAAAAATAAATCAATCGTAGTTTGCACTACCTAAAGAGACAAATCATTCTAATCAAAGTGGTGATTTACCAGACGACAAGCTAGTGAATTGTTTGGGTTTTTTCTTTCATTAGACTAACTATAAAAGATTTTGTTCTTTTAATCTTCATTCATTATGTGATAGAATGCTAAGAGGTACCGGAATAAATAACAGCTTATTCTTACATTATTTAATAGAACTTTCTAATCAAAGGAATATTATGGCTAAAAAAAACCCCAACAAACCTTTTCTTTTTGAAACAGGAAAAGATAGAATAGATAGGAATGCATCAAAAATGTGACATTTAGTGATGTTCCACAGCAGTTCTAAGAAATCCCCCAAATGGATTAATCCTTTTTTCCTATGGACACTTAAATAAAAGGAATAGGAAGCTTATTTTATTTTTTTAAAAAACAAAAATATTCTGAATAACTTTCATTCATGAAAGTCACTATGTTTCAATATTTATGTTAGCATTTAAGCTAAGTTAAAGCAGTGAGAAATTTTCAGTATAGCTTTATATGACAGTAAGGTCACTGTGAAGGAGATGATGCTTTCTTATTTGAAATGAGTTTATGTATATGTTGGCTATTACATTGACTTACATTGTTTGATTAGGATTTGATTATGCTTGATTACACTACTTAGAATTTCCAACGATTGCTTTTTTGCAATTTTGCAATGTGTTTATTTGTATCTTGATTCTATTTGCAACAGCTTAAAGAATAACTAAGATTATAACATATCAAAGGTAAACAGATGCTACAGCCTCAGTAGTTTTTCAGAGATAATTTGCTTGAAAGTTGGAAGAATGCTTCTGCACACGTCTAAGGTCACTGGATAATTTATGATCTTTTGTGAAAACCAGGCACATTGTTATCTGCAAATGAAGTTATTCTAGTGTGGATAATACACAAATCTACAAAGACATTTACTAATCACCTTTAGTCTTTTGTGATGGCTATTTATGACAAAGCTTCATAATTACCAAATTTTTAATTAAATGATAGTAAAATCGTAACAGGATGCCAGTCTTAGTATTAATGATATAAGGAACCATCACAAACATACTTAAATTGTTATTTCCTATAATTTATTACCGTTTTCCAAAGCAGAAAGCAAAAGTATTCCTCTTAAGGTTTGGTGGAGGTTTTTTTGTCTGTTTTTGATAGAGTCTAATCCCTTTGAAGACAATGCCAAAATGCCTGATTACGTAAATGGGTAAAGTATTTTACCCAGAGAGTAAATAACAAACATGTCCACACTGTCTTTAAATTTCACATTTATAATGAGAGCAACTGCTGTCTGATCCTGGTCTTCAATATAGAATTATGCTATTGTTACTGGAAACAAAAAACTCCCAAGTCCAAGCTATTGCCCACTACATCATTTGGACAATATATCCGTAAAAATAAAAAAAACAATTCAAGTCTCTGAAACCACAAACAGTAAAGGAAGGAAGGTAGGTCAAAGAAACTGCAATCATATGAAAACTTAATGGGTCACATTCCCTGGAAACACCGCTCTAGGGCAGTTTCTACAGAAGTGAATTCAGCCCATTCCTTTGCATTTCATGACTTCTATTGCAACAGGAATGACAAAGTGGTAAAAAAAAAAAAAAAGTCTCTAATATCAGGCAGGTAACAATAGCAAGGAGATTTTAAACTGTATTTACGTACAAGTAACAAGCATATCCACTTGGGCTTCTATCCAACAAAAAGCTTATCTTTATATACCCTGGTAGTTTCACTAATGTCAATGAGATCACAAATGTTACCAAAACTGAAGGCTTGACCCTTGCCTATACCAGAATAAAAAAATTTGCTTATAGATGTATTAGTATGTTTAAGTACATAAATCTTTTAAACAGTGGGGCTGTTATAGTGTGTTTTTACCCATGCAGCATATATACTGGAGGTCTGTACAAACTAGAGGCTGCTCATAAATGATATCAGTAAAAACCGGACATGTACAGGCAACTTTGCAGCGTCCATTGAAAAACAGAAGGTGTGTCACTAAGTAACTCAGTTATGCTGGAAAACCACAAGCGTGCTCAGATTTATTTCTACATGTTAAGCATTACACAAATATTTACAAATGAGAATATATGCTCCCAGAGAATAAATAAAAAATAAAAAAAAGAAGAGAAAAAAAGCCCACCATTTTAATTTTTAATGCAAATTGAAAACCAGCGAGTCAGATGAATAATTTTGGCATCTCACTGTGTCTAACTATAATACTGAAGAAACTACTAATAGTTCAAGAACAGACAACTGAGGAAGTAAAGAGCTAGCAGCAGGAGGTGTCTGCAGTAGAGGCAGCATTGGTTTCAGTGATAATCTAGACTTTCCATCTCCACAATATATCCTAAGCCCTTTATCTGATTATAGAATTCAGAAAGATAATAAAAAAGACAAGATCTTCAAACAGAAAGGTAAAATTCCTCTGTGAGCAATTGGTAATTCCACCCAGTGCTGAACTGACATACATACATAGGATATATTTTGAATGTACATCCATATCTTTACTTTAAAAAGGTAAATAAACCACAGCCTGTGCTAGCCTTCTCCCCAAGTTTTCCTCCCTCAATGTAGAGTTCTGAGATGCTATCTGAGAAGATCTGAGCTATCTGAGAATGAGAAATCATTCTGCCTGAACAACTAATTTCCTTTTCCTTCAAAAAAGCCCTGCTTATGTTCTGTTGGCTGTGATGGTATCAATAAATTGATAGTAAAAGTTGTCCAGAAAGAAATACTCTGCAATTCAAAGTAAATTTAAATATTTCAAATTATGATGACCCAAAGTAAGAGCTCTGCATATTTATGAAGTATTCCATAATCCACTATCTTGATAAAATACATTATTATAACACCTAAACAAAAAAATATTCAACCCTGAGATTTCCCTAATGCATAATTGCCAAGGGCTGATGGAGTCTGAAAATTTTAAAAGCTTGTTTCAAGTGTATCTAAGAGTGAAATTAGGAAACGAAAAGAACAATGCCTTCTGTATTAAGAAAGTAAAGAGTCGTCTGATAGTTTCATTGGGGATTTCTAATAGTTCTGTGCTCCTCAACAGGCAATTGGTAGTGAGTTCAGACGTTAAAAATATGCCTGAGATGTTCTGTGGGGAAACAAAAAGCAAACAACTAAAGAAACGAACAAAAATAGCCCACCTTTGAACTTGAAAATAACTCTTTGTCTTTATTTAGCAAATAAAGGACTTTGGCTGCTAAATTCTCTAAAGATACACTGTTTACTGAAAATATTCCAGTTCTTCATGATTCACCTACATATTAATGATGTCTGAGCAGAGCTATTTCATGGCCCAGGGTAGCAGCCCCATTCCAAAGAAGGGTTTTCCTCACAATTTGCTGTTCTTTTTATTGAAGTCTCAAAGAGAGAAAACTGGCACAAGGTAGTGGAAGAGCTCAGCATAGGAAGGATTTAGATGGGCAACAGAGACCGGGTAGATCTGTAACCACAGCAGGAATCCTTCAAGTGGCAGATAACCCAAAACACCTGAAAAATGTGTCATGTACTTCTCGGGGCTGGTACAAATAACCTAAGACTGTCACCAGGCACTTTGTGGGAAAGCTTGATTAAATGATTTGCAATATCTAGGAAACTTGTAGCACTAGCGGGAAGATTATTCAGTATGCTTTTTCACTGTCTTTGCCTTGAAGCTACTCTTCCCCAACCCTACCCTCCCGAAAGCCCTTGCTTTTTATCAAATGCCTCCTAACACAGAAAAACTGTGATATAGACCCTATGGGTTCTTCATCATTTTTAACTCATGCAGAGACTATGTTCTGCTTTTTATAGTGAGCAGAGAAGGGGTATTGTGGGAAAAGGTAATGTGCCATGGCAGCCATCACTTCAAGGATGTACTTCCCACCTTTCTCACATTAGAATGTTTGTTTTATAATCCTGGCATTTCATTCTGTGGGTTTGTTTTTCTTTTTTTAGGGGAGAGGGAGTGTCGCTAAATGATTACTGAAAAAAAGCTTTGGGCATTTTGTTAGTATCTGACCTTGATTCAGAATGGAAGGGCCTCATTTGACTTACCTAGTTCATGCATCCTGAAATGAACTAATACATGTGGTGGATTTTGCATGCCTCCATATAGTTGGTGTCAAATCATAGTGGGCATGTAATTTATTTTAAAACATTGCTTTTCGTTTCCTAAAGAATCTTAATCAAGTAAACAAAATTACTATTTATAATACTTCGTTTAAAAATATTAATATACATATTAGTAATTAGAAACAATAAATCACCTACTGTTTTTATTCAGTTTTTGTAAGTAACCCTAAATGTTATTGTCATATTAATTAAACTGATTTTCCTGTGCCTTTCAGTCCAAGTATAAAGTATAACCTACTTTTGTTCTTATTTGTAAATAGTCATTCCTCCAAGAATAAGACATTTCACACCTCAATAGTGAAACAGAAGTTGTGGACAATGATGCTTAGAAATGATGGAAAGATCTGCCTGAGCGTGCATGCCAGTGGATTCTTGAAGGCCATTTCAATACTCTGGGAAATGTTTCTAATCATGTCTCTACTATGAACATCCCTTCATACTAAATCAGCAGCTAAAAGGCAGCAGCTTAGCTGCAGGTACACACAGTTCTACAAGGCTTCCTCCACAATTGATGACCAGTATGGACTTGTCAGCGGAAGCCAGGACATCAGTGACTATTACAGACCAACATGAGCAGGACATCAAGCAAAAAATAAACACAGTGGCTTTCCTCAAATAACTTTCCCTTAGACCACTGCAAAATAAGTGCAACTTTGAAGGGACAGGTTTTTTCTCTCCCCAAGCCACTCACAAATCAGAGAAGTGTGAATTCAAAATAGGGGCAACCTTTGGATCAGATGCAGAAGACTTGTGAGAGTGACTGAAGAAGAAGGTGGAGAGAAGCAAGAAGTCCTAAGGAAAGAAGAGAGGAATAAGAGCTGTGGCTGATGGGGAGTGACTGACTGGACATCCTTACCTTCACATTCATGGATGGGTGACTCAAGGGAGAAAGAAAAAAACTACTCACTCCACCAGAAGTTCATGATAAGGGAACACAGGGAAGAGAACAGAAGGCACCTTATACCTTTTTTGTATCACAGAAGCCATAAAAATATCTAGCACCTTAATATTAAAGGCGAGGAAGTTTCCTGGGAACAATAAAAGAGGGAATAAAAATCTGCCCTTTCTCGGTCCTCCAAATCCTGTCCTAGGTGAGTTGCAGACAAATTAAATCGCTTATTTTGCATACAAAGAGAATTCAGAGATTTGACTTCAGTAATGTTAGTAACAGGAAGACTACTTTTTATAACCCTATCAAATTCTCTGCAGAAAAATAAGTATTTTGCTTTCACACACCAGAAAGTGTGTGATTAACTTTACTGGATATTGGGTGCATTGACAAGCCAGTCTCTGAACAGACAATGAATATACAAATGCACCCATTAAACAAGGTAGAATTCACACAGTGTGAGAAGCATCCAATAAGACAGAGTACCTACATATCTACAGGTAAACATGGATGGATACTAACTTCTGCCTGTTGTCTCTGAGTTTTAATACAAGTGAAATTTGAACCAGGGCATTGCAACTAACAGGAAAAGATGCATAACTTTTTGTTAACTCTAATCAGGCGATTAATTCTCCCTTATATTTACCTGAATTGGAAGGTTTTGTCCACGATCTCAGGGAAGCAATGAGATTTTTTTCAATGGATGAAATGAGATGATGTAGCTATTGTGAACCACGACTATTGCTGTAAAATTTCAGAGGGAGAGAAAACTAGGGCATGTACTGTGAATCCTAGCACAGTGTCACAATGTGGTAATGAAACAGCACAGTAAGACTGCTGCTGTGAATAAAGAAGGGATGGCTGTCCTCACACTGAGGGAGTACGGAGTCTTTTTCCAAAATGCACTTTGTTTTATAATGAACACAACACTCACTTCTCGTTATATCTTGTTATCACTTCAGGCCTTGGCCAAAGCCCGCCAGATATCTGGTATTAGTAATGGGAATCCTTTTCAGGTGTTGAATACTCATCAGTGAGGAAGATACAATTCACCCCTTAGTCAGCTGAAGGGAATTAAGAAATGCCCATTCTATGACAAGGCTCAGGTCAACTATTCAGCTCCCACAGACCAAGTGGCACTGCTACAAAGCAGTTTTCTCTGATGACTAATTTCTCCATGCACATTCTGCAAACCCCTTCTTAGCTGATGAAGTTAATTCCGTTTTCAGACCACGCTATCTTTCCCAATTCCTGGATTAAATGGCCATTTACAGTCAGTTTCATTTTGCCTGAAACCAGCTACAAGGGTGGTCTACTAAATAGGCTGTGCTTTCCAGATACAATTTAGAGAAAAAGTAGCTTCATTTAGATAGGCTTAATGTTGAGTCTTTTGCCATAAAATACCATGTGCTAGAGTCATGCTGCATCCAAAACTGAAATAATTATGTGTGGTTTTGAACCTGAACAGAATCAATAATGTTTTTAAACAATAAGGAGAAGGAAATGCATTGTCCAGAGCTTTAGATATATTAATTTTTAACTTTTTTAATGCAAATTGAATTAATTTTATATACTCTGATATAAACTCTTAGTATAATGAACTAATCTCTACAATCTCCTTGTAAGAGATAAGCATGCTCTGTAATTCTCATGCCATCTGATATGAGTATGCATAAATGCATACTTAAGTCAGACCAGCTTCCCAGGCAATTGTTTTTCACTGACGCTTTATGCATAGCAAAGTTCCTTTATGTTTCATGCTATAAAATTAAATTATAATTCCAAGCTAGATGTTTTCAACCTCTCATTGCACTGATATGTGAGAAAATTTGACAATGAATACTTGTCCAGATTACAAATAATTTTAAATAAATTGGTATGTAATTAACTGAATGACCTCATTTAAACAGGCACACACACATAATACAATTGTTTAGTTTTACCAAACTATATTTTTTTTAATTATGCATATACAAATATAGGTACTTTTCACTTTTATTGCTACTTTATAGCATATTATGGGGAAAAAAATAAATCCTTTGAGAATGTTTCCATTGGTAACCTTTACAATAAGAATTGCATATATAAATGATTAATTTTGAATGTCAACTGACTGACTTTACAAGCAAATTCCTACTTTGTCATGGTAAATATAGTCCTTAGGAAAATCAGTCCAGTAAACATACAAAGTTTTTACATTACATACTCTAACCTTGAACCAAATACAAAGCAGGTTCCTGAACAGAATCAAGTGAACATCATTGATGATTCAGATTCTTGTTGAAGACATAAACTACTCTTGGGTGAATTAGATTCTTTACAAAAGAGATGAGACTGCTGACAAAGTCTTTTATAACACAGGCTACTGTTACTGAACTCCCCTTCTTAGAAAAAGTTTAGTTTCCAGTATCATCATAGGTCTCTATGTTAAAACCTTGTAGCCAACCTTTGTCTCTCTGCTGAAACAGTCAGCAGAAATACACCAGTATTTCTGCATTAGTAGAAATGGTGTCCTGTGATGTTCTAAAGTGTGGGATCTGGTATCTACTTGTGGGTTTTACATACGAAACCGTATTGAAGTTCCCAGTAAAATCAGTGGAAATGTCATCAGTGCAACCAGGTAGTTGAAAGGAGTTCAGCTCACCTTAAAGCAGCCACCTAATATTAGGTAAACTCAATTTCTCCTTGTGTTCCATTGACAAGAGTAGGGTTTGCTTAATTTTTCACACATAGACATCCTGTGCTTGCTAAAATGGCACAGGTTGTTCAGCCTACCCTCCCTCGGACCCTCCATCACAGTACAAGTCTAACACATTTTATCACATATCTGTCAGATCTACTGTGATTTTTCGAACACTCGGGTATCCTGGCAAGAAATGAGTGGACAACTAATCAAATACTAGAGCTCCATCAAATATAATGGGAAGTTAGATTCTGTTGATATGGATGCTTGAATTTACATAACTTAGTACATATGTTTTCAATTAAGATCTGAGTTTCCATCCTTGTTTTCTCCTAGCCATTGAACTTGCCCCTCATTCTTTCATATCAGTTCAGATGGGTGTGGTTTTGGGTTTACACATGATAACTTGGATTTGAACAGAAGCTGACAACTTACAAAAAGCTCCATGAGCAGTAATAATCTTTTAAAGTCAGAGACTTTAGGCTTTATGTTTCTTTTTACAAGCATCAAAGGATCTTTTTTCAAGAGAAAAAACTAAATGCATGGGCTCTGCAAGCATAAAACACAAAACAAAATCAACCAAACAAAGCACATGGAAGGACAATATCACATTAAATATTCTGAAACCATCAACAGCAATATAATTCAGTAGCATATGAACAATTTGAGGCTCATATTTACCCAAAATAAATTTGTTGGTCAAATGAGATGGTGATAACATAATTTCTGATAAGAAAAAAAGTAAAAGCCATCTTCCTGAGACATCTTGCTAACTAAATCTTAGGGCTATGAAATAGGACAGAGATATGAAAGAAACTCATGCCTTGAAATAATGGGGGGGGGGGGGGGCGGGGAAAGGGGGGATGGAGAAGGAGGGTAGAAGAGGTGTGTTTGTTACAAATATTCCTACATGGTACTTGGGAAACTAGAAAGCATTGGTATTTTCTTCTTTTTTTTTTTTTTTTTTTTCCCTTTAAATCTGCAGCACTGCATGCTGAAAGTGACCTATATCACTCCATACAGTACATCAAATAACCCATTATTTAACAAATCAGTGAAGCAACTCTACTAAATGAAAGGAACCTATAGCTTTAATCCCACTTCGATTAACTTCATTCTTTGCAGAAAGCAGACCTTAATTTATATCAATTTGCAGTAATCTTTACAAGAAAATGCTACTTCACTTACACATGCTGTTTGACAGCAAAATGAATTTCTCAGGCATGTGGATACCCTATGATGGTTCCAATAAAAATTGCCCCTAGTAACAGTGAAGAAGCTGAACACTTTCTCTCTGCTTAAATGATTTCTTTGGTTAGACAGATGATGAGGTTTAATGATGTATGTTGTGAATTCTCTCCACTAACAAATACAAGTAACACTTTGATCAGTGAAAGGACCTCAAGGACATTTGGTACAGCCATTTAAAGTTTCCTGTACATCTCTGTAGACAGGCATTTTGTTACTGTGTTTAGATATACAGTTATACATCTCTGTAACGGACCAAGTCAAATATTTTTGAAGGACAGCAAAACATGATGTCATTTTTACCAATGGGGAAATCAAAGAAAGGATAATGTTTTAAAAGTGGGGCAATCTAAATGTAATCAGATAATTACATAATTAGGTACTATACTTAATTTAGGTGTCCCAATTTTGTTGAGTATCTACACTTCTCAAGTTAATTGATTATTTTTCAGAAGTCCTGTATCTGCGTGCAATTTATAAGGGTCTACAGACCACGTCTTCAAAGAGAGTCAAACATGTAGCTCTTATTTATTTGGTTAAGCATAGTGTGACTTAGGAGCTAAAGTAGAAATAAAAACTTCAGTGTAATTTCTTCATGTACTTACTTTTGCAGTTAAGCCTAAATTCATAACAAGATCTGCTCAGATGCCAATGAGATGCTCAAAAGTCCTGTTAAATTTTTCCCTAATCCCACAATCATTTCAAGCTCCAGGGAAGCTAACATTTTTGCCAAATAACACACATACAACTAAGTCTTGACATGCCAAAGATGTCTGGTGACCAAACCCCAGAAAATCAGACAGTTCATTTCTTTTGCACCTTCGATGTTATTGCACTCAAGTGTATGTAAAACATACACACTGGAAAACATTTGGCAGCAGGAATAGGCCACCTGTGAACTGATTTGTTAGCAGGTACACAACAGCCATTGGCTCCATGGGAGGGACAGTCAAAACAGAAGTAGGATCCCTGTTTTCAAGTTCCCATGCTAGCATGAAGCACAGCCTGGATCTGCACTGTAAGATGTAAGACACGCATCTGCCTCTTCTCTGTAGAATTCTTTATTTGAAAAAGCAAACAAACAAAGAAACTATTTTTAAAAAGAATCACCAAATGAACAGCAGAAAGGACTGGGACAGCCTTATGCCAGTACAATCCCTGTCTGTAGACTGAGGAATTCCTTGCAGTCTGACATAGAATCACAGAATCACAGAATTGTAGGGGTTGGAAGGAACCTCGAGAGATCATCAGGCCCAACCCCCCTGCCAAAGCAGGCTCCCTAGCACATATTGCACAGATAGGCGTCCAGATGAGTCTTGAGTATCTCCAGAGAAGGAGACTCCACCACCTCCCTGGGCAGCCTGTCCCAGGGCTCTGTCACCCTCACTGTGTAAAAGTTCTTCCGCATGTTGGTGCGGAACTTCGTGTGCTTCAGTTTACAGCCATTACCCCTTGTCCTATCTCCACAGACCACTGAAAAGGGGCTGGCCAATTCCCCCTGCATCCCATACTTAAGATATTTATAAACATTAATTAGGTCCCCCCTCAGTCTTCTTTTCTCCAGGCTGAACAGCCCCAGCTCACTCAGCCTTTCCTCATATGGGAGATCTTTCAGGCCCTTAATCATCTTCGTAGCCCTTCTCTGGACTCTCTCAAGGAGATCCCTGTCTTTTTTATACCAGGGAGCCCAGAACTAGACACAATACTCCAGGTGGGGCCTGACCAGGGCAGAGTAGAGGGGGAGGTTCAAAATGTTGCTTCACCTCAGGCAGAACAACATTACAAAGTGTGTGTTTGACCATCAATTGGACTGTAAAATAACCACAGGGCTTCACTATATTTGCAGGTGGAGGAATAGTTACTTATTTTCAAGCTCTCAGGACTAAATTCTGAACTATCTTAAAACAAAATAAATAAATCAAGGTTCCCAAGAGTGATCACAATCAGAAGAAGATACCTTACTACCATCCATATTTAGGCAGATTTAGAGTTGAATTAAACTCCACACCAAATTTACAGTCTGGACTTCCATACAATTCCTCATACAGCAGCATCTACTGCTTTCTGAAGTGCCCTTAGGTTGCCTGCTCTCCAGCTGGTGATTAAAAAAAGGTGCAGATCTGCAAATCCGCTGCCAAAATTGCCAGCCTCAGGTCAATGTCTTTGGCATTGCAGAGCATCTCAGGTGTGTTTGTTGCCTGCCATGAGGTAACTAAGCAGAGCCTGTTTGCCATACAATCCAAAGAGTCTAGAGAACTGTTGAGCTGATCAAGCAAAGGCTTTTATTTTATACTGAATGTGTCTCAAGACTTTGTTGACTACAGACTAGACATTAATATACCAAAACTTGTATTCATCAAGAGGTGATTCTGTCCCTGTGCTATTGTGAGACCCCACCTGGAGTATGTGGAGTACTGCATCCAGCTGAGATACTGGATGAAGTCCAGAGGAGGACCACAAAGATGAGGAGGCTGGAGATGAGAGGGCTAGAGCGTTTCTCCTGTGAAGACAGGCTGAGAGAGTTGGGCATGTGCAGCCTGGAGAAGGCTGGAGAAGAGAGACCTTAAGCAGCCTTCCAGTACCTAAAAAGGGCCTACAGGAAAGATGGAGAGGGACTGTTTACAAGGTCTTGCAGTGGCAGGGCAAGAGGTAATGGCTTTAAACTAAAAGATGGTAGATTTAGATTAGAAATCTAAAAATTCTTCCCTCTGAGGGTGGTGAGGCACTGGAACAGATTACCCAGAGCAGCTCTGTCTGCTGCCTCCCTGGAAGTGTTGTAGGCCAGGTAGGATGGGGCTTTGGGCAGCCTGGTCTAGTGGAGGGTGTCCCTGCCCATTGTAGGTGGGGTGGAACTAGACGGTCTTTGAGTTTTCCTCCAACCCAGTCTGTGATTCTATAAAATTTAGTTAGGCTTATCACAATACTGAACATTGCAGAACTTAGTTTCCATGGCAGATTGATCTATGAAATTGTCTGCCTCACCACAAAATGGTTACCAAAAAAGAAATCAAATAAATGAACTTGTTTCACAAAGCTGAAAAATATCACTTCTGTTTTGCTATTCTGTGTTTGACACACACTCTTAGAGCCAGTGGTGAAACTAATACTAGGGAAATGTTTTTTTAATAGTATTTCTCACAGACTGTTAAGCAAAAGATACTCTCAGAAAAGTCAGTTTAGGATTTGGGATTTCTAATGAAGGAAAAAGATGCCGGTCCTGAAATTCCTTTTTTATATCACCTCAGATTATTTCGCACTGTTACACTGTGAGCGCATGTATAATTAATGTGGCAGCAACAAATCCAAACATATGGATTTCTATGTTTTGTATTGGTCTTTGTTAAAAGGATAACAATCTGTACAAACACAAAGAGACCCTCTTGCCCTTCACTCTTCCCTCCCTCTGGGGTTAGCATTGTACGAAGAGTAAAGGCAGACAGTTTACAAAGCTTTTTGATGTTTAAATATGTAGACATCTAAGCAAATGTTATAATTCTGCAGTAAAGTTTTATTTATATACAAGCTTTTACTGAGATGTGATTATTTAATAAAGAACTGTGTGTGACATAAGCTTGGATAAAATGTTGCCAGAGCATAAATAGATATTACGGTTTGGTTTTTTTTAATAATCTCTCTATTTAATATAGTTCGAGACATCATCTGATTGGGTCTCTACAGTTTAGGAAATAACAACTCATTGCACTTCTAATTTTTTCTTTAGAAACTGACTAGTTCAACATTAAGATAAATTTTCAAGAAAGATATTTAGGTATCATAATGCCCATATTAAAACAATGATATTTTATCAAGGCCACTAATGACAACGGTACCATGTAGCTTGGATGATACATAAGACCCAGGTAGAAGCACTTTAAAGAATAAAAAAAAAGGAAAAAAAAACCCAAAACAACAACCCTAAGCAGCAGCAAACTAACACAAAGACAAGGAGGTAACAGTTTCTATCAGCACAGTTTTTATGGGTGAAGCCCACTTTGCAGCTCAACTGTGTTGGTAGTTAAAGTAGAGATGCACCCAAGCAAATTGTAGCTTTCCTGAGGAAAAAAGGAGGAGGCGGGGGGCACACCATGTGTTTAAAATTAGAAACTCTTCTCAAAGCTGATGATTACAGTTAAATATAAATGAGGGAATCCAGCCCATGACTGTCAAACAGAAACAGCTCTATAGCCCTAAGGGCCTTTCTCAAAACCATCTGAGTTCCAGCCTGCTATAAGAAAGGTGATCAGTCACACATCCCACAGTCATACAGAGGAAAATATACTTAATAAGAGTCCTAAGATATTTGACCCAAATGATTTGATCTAATATTCTTTATATAATATAATATTATCTCGCCTGACTTCATCCGAAGTCCCCGAGGAGCTATTGCATAGTCACTGCTGCTGTGTTTTGTTAACTGCCCGTTTTTTCCTCAAATGAACCTTGCTGAAGATGCCTACTCATTTCAGCTTTCAGAAAGGTCACTCCTGATTTTGAAAGCATGGATGAAATACAAAAACACTGATATTCTTTGTCTAGCTTTTATGATTTACTCATTTCCCTGTTCATTTGCTCCTTTTCTTCATTCCCCCTCTTTTCCCTTTTGGCTCATAGTCATTTTGTGCATGGATGCCTGAGGAGGAAAAAAAAAAAAAAGAAAAAAAAAAAGAAAGCCTTATAGATGCTTTTTCTCTTTTAACAAGTTAATGAAGAAATAATAGTCCAGGATGAAGCTATATTGGAAACGCAGAGTCTTTTTCTTTATCTGACAGATACAAGCAGCCTGTCTCCTAATCAACAGCAAGATATCTAGCTAGAAATTCTGCCAACGATACTTCTTTAATTCAATGGATAGTCATTCAATCAATATGAAATGCATCTCAGCCAAGAAGGGAGCTAAAATTTATCAATCTTAAGTGAGCTGAAAAAAATCCAAGCAAACAATAGAACAAAAGTCGGGCAGTGTATAGGCTTGTTTCTCTGCTTATTTGCATTTTTTTTTTCCTTTGGTAATACATTATGCCAGTATAAATGAGTGCATGACCAATGCCTGAGATTCACATTTATTCTTCTAAAAATCTACAGGAAATCACTCAAGCTATTGCTCTTGCAAGTAAAACATCTGCACTGCCATGGATTTATTTCATATTACACTCTTAATTAGCTCATATGTGCATAAAATTTGAAGATGAAAAATGTCTTTCCTAATACAAGCAGGCAGAGTTTTCAATGTCTCAAATCCCTTTTATTTTTTCTTCCCTTCAGATATGTTACAGCATATAAAAAAAATCTGGGGGCTGCCTGAAAGACTACATGTATTAGAACTGAGGGTTCCTAGAAGCAAGATTTAATGTTATGAAGTAACAATAACATCTCCATTGTGTAATTATTTAGTTATAAGATTTCTTACTTGAAGTAAGAAACTAAACAGTGGCTTAAAAATACAGTGGATACTTCCATTGTTTCTACCAACTCTGCAGGCACATGATGTTATATTTTGTGTTTAATTTAATTGCTGTCTTTTTTTGTTTGCTTGGTTTCTAATTATTGGACTCCTAAAGAAGCAAGGAAAGCATATACCTGATATACCACCAGGTTCTGAAAAAGAAGAAACTGAAAAGGGCTTTTTTTTCCCCCTCAGATCTTTTTCAGTTACTATAATCTTAGGTGATCTCTAGTTATTTATTTTTCAGGCAGAAGTGGCTTTTAAAGCCATCACTGACGCTTTAAAATTGCTAAAAGTTTCCATTTGTTTCCAGATTTTAATGACTTCAAAAAAACCAGCTTCAGTTTAAACTGTCAAAGCTCATTCTCAGCCCAAAAGTAATTTAAACAAAAATCAGAAATGTCTTCCTGACACTCACTAATTTGACATGACGAGACACAGTGATTGGAAAGGGTGGAAACACATGATTAGTGGAGCTTTATAGTGAAGCAACCACAGCACATGAAGAGCAAATCGCTATACCATACCTACATCTCCCTCAACCCCTCAGTATCAGTCTAGCTGGTAGGAGACACTGTCCTGATTTAAAAACACATACACAATGCATCTACCCTATTTTCTTTAAATAAATAAAATAAAATACAATAAAAATTATACTAAAATCAACAAGAGGCTGCAACTTGATACTTTGCTTGGCTGACAGGAGAAGAACTGATTTCACCCATCAGTAGACATTGGGATGCAGGAAATGAAAAATACAATACAAAAATAAATCAGACAGTGACTGAAATTTTACATCTGGACATGCTCAGTGATGATCTGCTAAGATTTTGGCAGAGCATAATGAAGAACCATCTTCTTTGTGACCTCGCTGCACATTTTCTCTGCCCAGCTTGGCAGGCACATCTGCTCCTGGAACAATTTGCATGAGGCAAATTTTAATTGAGTCACTGAAACACATAGCCATAGTCTACAAAAAACCAAATGGCCCAACCCTGCTTGTGCATCAGCCACAGGGAAAAATGCAAGTCTACGAAAATAATAATTGGTCTAGTAATACTGAAGTATTTCTAATCTTTGTTGGTTTACATATTTCAAAAGTTAATCTCTCCCTCTTTGCTTTTCTAAATTAATCCTTTTCTTTCCTCCTGCAACAATATTTTTTTACAGCATACACTGAAAAGCTTCTTGCCCTATTAACCTGCTCTTCCCTAGTGAATGAATCTTAGCAGTCAAGTTACCCAGAAAAGAAACAACATTAGGAAAAAAGTTGGAATTTCAAAACTCCAAGCAGCTGTCTCCCTAAAATCGGTATCACACCCCCAATTAAGGATGGTTAAATTCTAAAATAAGCAAAACGATTGCCTTTTCTGTCTTATTTGAAAATAACAATACAAAACCAATTATACTAAAATAAATAATTTATCAGGTAACATTTAATTTAAGTCTAAATCTGACACAAAGGTTCCTGCTCAGGTCACCACACAGTATATATGCTACATCAAAATGACAGTTTTTGACCCTTAAATAAAGTCCAACTCCTGTAAGCTATTTTTAGGAGTATATATTTATGTTTGTGTGTATATACACACACAGATCATACTGCCCTTTAGGTACATAGTCCAGAGTTTTGACAGCACCGTCAGTGACCAGCACCATCTCAAGATGACAAACAGGTAGCTTCACACAGTTCACAAGCAATTCACATCTGGTTCCCATGCTGGGACTGCAGTATGTGGCTAGTGGGTTGACATGAAGTTTTTGGGGAATCAAATTCTCTGTCAGAGAAAATGAAGCATCCAGGTTGCAACACTGCAGTCTCCACTGGTACTAAGCCCAACTACTAATCCAGCCCTACCCCACAGCAGAGCAGATATCAGGAGCATTTTAACAGCCCACTTAAAAGCTGCTTTCAGCATAGCCCTCTAAGCAGCCCTGCCATGCACACAGTAGATAGTTCTGGATCCAGACGGAGATGTTCATGCAGCCACGAAGGCTGGACAGCCTAATCCACCCTGCAGCTGGGCTGGCTGACATTAAACAGTAGTCTAAAGCTTGGGGGAGCTCCCTGGGCAGGTCTGGCCATTCATGCTTACTGGTAGAGATGGCCTGAGCTCAGGCGACCTACAAATGCTCTTTGCCGTAGCAACAAAATACACAAGTATCCTTCCAGGAAGGAACTATAGACAAGCTTTCCTGTCTCAAACCTATAACTCAAAAGCAAATATGCTACATAACCAGACTATTGGACTAACACAAGTTGCAAGGAGACATGTACCCAGCCTTGAGATAGATGCCACATAGAATCCAGTCTTTTTCTCACAAGTGTCTGTCTACCCGATGGCATACCATATATGTGTGCAACAAGAGGGCATACATTTCTCTCATGGAACCACCTGTTAGAGGTCCCTTATTGAGGATAGGGAACACTCATTATATCTGGGATAGTGTTACTCCTTTTAAAGAGGAAAAAAATAATTTAACTTCCATAACCAATGATTTTAGAAAGTATCAGCTTGGTAGTAGAATACTCCATTTAATAATGAAAATATTTTTCACTGGATGTACACAGTTTGTTTAGTAAGAAAATCTATGTAGAAAAACAAAGCTCAGCAATACATTTAATAAAATGTGTAGGGAAAAAAAAAACACATGTAATTGTGAAATGGGGATGAATTTATACAGATATAGGAATTCTAATTTTTGCTGGTTTTAATTCCATTCATAGCTTTCCAGCTTTACCAGAGTACTGAAGTACTTTAAAATCTTTTTAGGTTTTGTGTACTATATCCTTTCCAGGCATATCTATAGAATTCTCCATAAAACATGGTTATGCACTTATAAAAGAAGCCAACTATTTTTCATTTTGCTTTATTTAAGTATCCTGACAATTCACTGAAAATACTGCAATATGCACTGTGGTTCTCATGCAGTACTGGCTGTAGACCCATTAGGAATAGGAAATTGAGTCAAGAAGGCATGCAGGTATACACAGTGTTTTCTAAATACAGAGATCAGGCCAAAAGCCAGCACACTGTAAAATGGGAAAGCATCCAAAAGAGAGCTTTATGCGGTTCTCAGGCATAAATATTTATCAACTAGTGCAAGAGAATGTGACATTCCTCTGCAAGCAAAGAATTTGCTCAGAAAGCATTCCAGAAGAGACAGAGGGGAGAGAGAAAGAAGAAGGGGGAGTGTGGGGGGAAACCCACAAAATACTGTTGCCTTTATGATGTCAAGCTGGGTTAGACCATAGAGCCCCAACTAAGAAGCTGAACTAATCACTGTTACTTTTGTTGTCAGGGAGAATGAAGCCTCTTCCGGAACACCAGCCATCTCCATGACTTGCCAACCACTGAGTGCAGTGCAACCAAAATGGCAAAAGATCATTACACCACGTGAAAGCTGAAGATAATTTACAAGTTGATGCATGTGCTAAATGAAAACGAGCAGGCTGTGAGCATGAACCACACTCATCTCATTAAAGCATTACACACCTTTTCTAGCTTTCATTTACTTTCCTCTCAGAGAAACACAATCAGCTCGCTTAGTTTCTTAATGAGTATAATAGACAATCATGTAAAGTAGACTATTGCTTGGTGGAAATGCAGTGGAGAACTGCAGGCAGTCTATTAGATGTAAACTTGCTTAATTCTTTAATTATGTGTCTTTGATCAAAAGCAGCTCACTTGGAAAGATTTTTTAAAACGCAAAGTAATGAGCACTCACCTTTCATGTACAGCATTGACTGTCAGGCCAACCTGATATAACTGTGGTATCACTGATTGTATGTCAAGCACACCACTAAAAATTGAGATAATAAATGTTACTTACAGCTATTAAAGCTTTTCTTTTTTTGAGACAGAGGCCCATAAATGCTATTCTGCACTTTCAGCTTTTCTTTCCATTTCTGTCAAGAATCTGAGAGAAATTTTAAAGGAGATAATTGAGGCCATTTATCATTTTTTTTTCCTTGCTTTGTTCTCAACCCCTTTCCTTTCCTCATTAACCTCAAAATCTCTGTTGAAGATCTCTTTCCTGTTACTTCCAACATCTTATACCATTCCTTGGACTTTGTCTTCTGACAATCCTTAATCTAGACACAATCTCTTCAAGGCGCTCCTACCTGATATCTATTTATCACATATGGCTATTTCCTGCTCATCTCCTTCCTACTTGGTTCTCTAATTTTCTTTGTTAAGGCTTGATAACATTTCATGAAAAGCACAAAAGAGTTGCCAACGAAGTTAATGTTATTTGCTATTTAATTTTTAAAATCATGCCAAATTATTTGCCTGGAAATGATGTGACAGCTGGAAAAGTTTCAGAAACCCCTGCTCCAACATTTTGTCTATTGAGCATAAACTATGTGCTATAAACTTTAACTGGCCAAGCTGCAGTCCATGTTGTCAGGGACTGGCAATGAAATCAGGAGCCACACAACAAAGAGAGAGAATTGACCATCAAATAGTTTTGATCAGAGCCTGAAACATGTAATGGCAAGCAGGGTCTAAAACAGAGTAAAATACCTTTTCAAAGCAGTAAAACTGGGAGTTAAATTAAATTACCTACATGTTTTAAACAAAGAATTAGAACTATTGATCAACCCATATTAGGTAAATTTCTAAAAACATACATAGCCATGAGAGAGTAAACTTTCTAGATGTTTGCTATTATTTCTCCTCTAATACTGAAATATCAGTAAAAATATGACTGATGTTAAAGAAAAATTCCTTCTGTCTAGTTCAATCTAACTTCCTTGGGGAAGAAAATAAAAAGAGCTAAGAGATGGAAATTAGGTGGAAGCTCAAGTATAGGACTGCATAGGAATTGTCTCTGCAGCTTACTGCATGGCAGGAAAACCTGTAGCTGCCTTTACAGAAACTGCTACTCCTCTCCTGCAAGTGTATCTTATACACAGAATCCTGTGAGAATATTAAGCACTGCAACCTGAATTCCTTTTAATTTACTATCATTTAATTTTTATTTTCTGTAATTATAATATATATATTTATATATAAAAACCCTCCTGTATTCGGTTTGATCCCAAGATAAATCTAAATACTCCTCATGCTCTATGCAACCGCATGATTTGCCTCCACAGTTCAAGTTGGCATCATAAGCTTTCTGTAAGCAAAAGATCCTAGACATTGGACAGAAAGTTCCTAATTTGTCTTAATTTTCAATGCAGCCAGAGTTTG
Source organism: Porphyrio hochstetteri (assembly GCA_020800305.1). NCBI lineage: Eukaryota > Metazoa > Chordata > Aves > Gruiformes > Rallidae > Porphyrio > Porphyrio hochstetteri. The sequence continues at coordinate 51,038,310 of CM036905.1, forward strand.
TGCAGATTACGGTTTCATTAAAATGATACATAAACAACTGCGCTTAATATTATTGTAGGAGTGCTTTCCAAAATAAAAAAAAAGTCAAAACAGGAAAAAAAGAAGATATATACAGAAACCTGTTTTAAATCCATGTGGTCACTTACTGAAATATTACAGTCCAGAATCTATCCCAGAAATAACAGCCTATATTGTTACAGTGTTTCTATTTGCAGCTTCTTCTTTATGACAAACGTAGCCGCCTAATTCCTTGATACCTTTGTTAGGACACATGTAAATAATGTCTTCCCACGCACTGCCTTAAAATTTCCTATCTGGGTAAACTCACTCATACAATTCCTAGAAGTTCATCAACATTCATTTCGATTTTAGCAGCAAGGAAATTTTCCTTGACTTGCATGAAATGTTGATCTTGTTCTTTTTTTAAAATGAAGTTTTGGACATTTTTCAGGAACATTTCCAAGACACTAGTGGTTTCTGACTGTGATGAGTGTTCATCACATAATTTACATCAATGTTAACTTTCAGAAAAACAAACAGAGATTTTTATAAAAGATGAGAATGTTTCTTCTAATTCAAATTCCATTTGCTTCTCAGAATCATAAATTACATCATTAAAAAACAGCCCAAGTGCAAACACAGATATTATGTTAAGGAATAAGATTGACAAGAGTAAGAATTGCAATTAGGACATGCACTAAGCAACTGTGTTCCAATGCAAATGAAAAAAATAATTAAATCTCTTATCACTGCAAATTGGTAGTATTCAGAAAGTAAAATACTGCAGTCTCATGTAATTTCCAATTGCCTCTAACTAGGATCTCTAGGAAATGGATCCTGTTTTATCTACTTCAAAGTCATAAAATTAGCACAGCTCTCCTGCCCCATATCTGTTTAAGTGCATATTTCTTCTTCTGACTAAACCGAGTTTCATCAGTTGTTCGCTGTCTGTAGCAAAGTGATGCAAATAGTTTTCACTAACAAGCATATTCCATTCTAGCTTGTTCTGTACTTGAAATATCTGCAGCTTCAATCAATGTCACATGCAGATCTACTGAAGGCAGCAGGAAGAGCAAAGAGCTACTAATATAAATTAAAGTCCTGGGAACAGCACTGAAGGGAAGGCATACTCTGGTAATCTGGTTTTTTTTTTTTTTTTTTTTTCTTCCTTTTCTTAATTTTTTAAAATGAGATGTAAAATACAGAATTTCTCTCTAGAGAGTCCAGACTACTTTTCCAAGGATGATCGCTAAGGCAAAATGGTTCTAAAAGGAATCTAAGCACTTTTGATTACACAGCCCTCAAATATAATATGCAACTGTTATTGTCGTTTAAAGTAAAATATTACATGGGAAAGTAGTGCTTTTTTCCTATTCTGAAACATGACTAAAAACACTCATGTGAGATTGCAGAGTTACTGCTCAGAATGTAGGTAAACAACAGCGTTTCTGCATTTTCTTTTGAGTCACTAATGTAACCCAGAAATCTAATTTACCGGTGCCTTAGCAGCTCTAGAGAAGCAGTGCTACCCCGTGATTTTTCTCACTTCGTGCTTTACTCATCTGTTGATTTCTGCACATCTTCCCGCTCTTCCGAAATGCTGCTTTTGCTTCATCCTATGCACCAGAGTTAGAAAAGAAAACTTAAGAGCCTGATGTAATTCAGCCAGTCATGTCCTCCCACAAAGTTAACCTGCACATGTCGGAAAAAAAATTCCATCCCTTTATCTATGTGCTTGTGAAACAACAGGGTTTTACAGCAGGGAGATGCTACATACCTGCACTGACAAAGTGCCAGGTTTGTTTCCATTGCAGAGGTCAGGTTTAGTCTTCATTGCACGGAGCAGGAAAAGTCTGCACATTCATTCAGTTATCTGCACCAAATCCCTGCTGCAGCCTCTCTGATTTTATGCCTTTCACTGGCTATCCTAAATGAACAGCTTAGTCAGCCACGTTTCCTTTCTCGTGCACAGAAAGTAACAGCACAACTCAGAACCTGCTTTGGAGAGTATGTCTCTCTACTGGTGATAAAGAGTGTTTTGAGACTAACATCCAAACAGTGAGGCCTCTGGAAAAACATCTCAAGTTAGGTGGAATCAACCTTGGCCCTAAGTACTGCTGACATACTGAAAGGGCTGCATGCAGTCATGGCATGGATGGTTATCTTATTAACTTTCATGCAGATTGTCTAATCAATCTGAAAGCGTTTATAGCCCACCACAGGGATCTCAAGTCTTTCAGTTCTGAAAGGCTGCTTGTTCAACCTATTCTTTTTTAGGTAGGTTTTAGAAGACAGTAAGTTTTGTAGAGAAAGACAGGGAGAAAAAGAGAGAGAAGGAAGGGAAGGGAAGGGAAGGGAAGGGAAGGGAAGGGAAGGGAAGGGAAGGGAAGGGAAGGGAAGGGAAGGGAAGGGAAGGGAAGGGAAGGGAAGGGAAGGGAAGGGAAGGGAAGGGAAGGGAAGGGAAGGGAAGAAAAAAGGAAAGGAAGGGAAGGTGTAAAGACATGCATCTATTTTATGTGATTTCAGCACCAAAGGGGTTTTTTGAGTCTTCCCCTCACCCCCTTTGTTTCAGCTGACCTCTTCCTTAACCAGCTGAGTAGAGACAGTAACATGGATTACTAGAGAAGGGTTAACCTTCACTTAATAATGGGATGAGAAGGGTATGGGAAACACTGCTTTCCTAAGCCAGAATGGCAGAGGAAAGGGGTTAAGCTTCCTCTCTTTAAGCAAAAGTAATGACCTAGTAGTTAAAATGAAAGACTAAGACCACGAGGTCTGTTGCTTTTCTCGCTCCAAATACGCTGTCTGAACTTATTTATCTTTTCTCTATGCCATTCTTGCCATATCTGTAAAATAAAGATAATAACACTTCCTCATAAGGTTACTGAAAAGTTTAATTCATTAATGTGTGTAAAGTACTGAGCAATTCTTAGAATGGTACTGTAGAAATATGAAATATTATTAAACTGTCAGTTATTTTCCTATAAAATTAGACCCTTTTGTCTAAGTAAAAATAATTGGTATGACAAGAAGATTGAAAACTTTTAAGTATAACATAAAAGCTTGCTTATAATGATGAGGTTGTCAATTGATACCATGTACTGCAGAAATTGTGGTTCAAAGACTTTAGCATGACAACAAAGAATTATTTTGGTTAGCTTAGCTCAAATTTATATGTATTTCAGTGTTATTATCACAAAAAAAAAAAAAAAAAAAAAAAAGTCCAAGAGACAAAGAAACAAATTCACCTCTGAGAAATCTTTACCAGCTTGACAGGTTAAAAAATACAGCTCCACTGCTGAAGTTTTTGATGGATATTACAGGAGTTAAACTTCGGAGTTCTTCAACAGATATTCAAAACTATTAAAGCACCAGTTTCAAGGAACTGCACCCAGAGAGATGAACTATCAGAATTACAGAAGATTATTAAAGAGATATTTGATACCTGTAAAAGAAGGGTAAGGTTTCATCTCACGGGAATTCTGGCAAGCAGTGTGCCTATGTGTTATAATAAGGAATGACTATGAGAAAAGCAGCATGCTGGGAATAAGCAGAAAGTCGACAAAGATGATGAAGGGCAAATTTTGACAAGAACTTTTTCAGTCAGGCTGAGTCCCGAATAACAGAAAGTGTGTTTGAAGAAGGCAGGTTATGAGCCAAAGAGTGGTAACATTAATGAATAATCCAGGCAGGCAGGAAAAGTACCATGTGTTCTTTTAACCACCTCACTTCAGACAGGAGCCATGGCAGAAACTTAGCCTGCCTCCTACCTTTCTCATCCTTAACTGTGATCACAGAAGTTTGGCAACACCACTTCTTCCCTAGCAGTGAATCTACTGTGTACTGAGGGACAAGCCAGTGCATGAATGAGTAGTTAAAATTCCTCTCACCACTTCTCTTACCTTCAAGGGAGCAAAGACCAGATGTTACCTTTAACATAGATGTATTGCCACTGTGCCTCAGCCACTGTTTGGTTCTGCAGCTCCCATAGCAACTGCCATTAAGTGCTAATAATATGATTAGGAGAAAAGAAGGAACTGCTCGAACGACTAAGAAGTAATGGAAACATTTTACGCCAGCGCCGATAAGGGCGCATATCTTTACACCTGAGGTTCTAGGAAATGCAACCGAAAACACTGTTGGTGACATGAAGAAAAAGGGAATGAAGTACATCAAGTAATGCGTGGTGGAATAAATGCTGCTATCTCATATTTGCTGAGAGGTAGCAGTGTGCTAGATAGTAGAGTGACGAGTGCGCCTTAAAACGTATAGATCGACTGAGAGATAAGAGAAGTGAATGACTTGCAAACCAAATGATCCTATCTACAAGCAAAAGAAATGGAATTCCTGTATGAAATGTTCAAGCTGGGGTATTTTATGATCGTACTAAAAAAAGGAAGAGACAGTGACAGCACAAGGAAAATAATACATGGTTGCAAAACAAAATTCGAGACTGTAATTCAGCTGAGGTCTGCGGATCCCACAAAGCACAACTCAAACGGCTCCTGAATGACAATGAATGACTGAATTCCATCCCTGGTATTTCACTTAAAATCAGGATGCAACATAAAACAGCAGAACAAGACTCTTAAATCTGTTTCTTACAGTCTGCAGGTGAAAAATATCAAAAAGCCAAAATGGCAGCAGCTACCATTTGTGAATTTTAAACAGATAATTAAACGAAAGAAAGGCTCCTGTACAGACAGGAGATTTAAAAGGTTAATGAAGGTATAATAAAAATGGAGATCTGACTATGAATGCAATAGTGACTTGAAAAAACAAATGCTAATGACGGGCAGAAAAGAAACCTGATTAAAATAATTTCTGTTGAACTCTTGCCTTCCCATTTCCATTGCACTTTTTCTAGTCATTTATTATACATATGTACATACATAAAATATAAATATATATAAATACGAACAGATGTATCTAAAGATATATTTTTACCAGCAAGCGTTCACTTAGATGAAAAACCATTCAGAATGTAGATATTTTTCAAAGGGAGAGTAATTTGATCAAACTGTGACCACTTCCCATGACCTAATCTTAAACAGTAAGGCCACTCAGAGATCATACACATGCTTATCAAGAAACTAACACAAATCATCATAAAACTAAACTACTTTACCTTGCCAAGCATCCACAACAAACTGAAAGCTTATGAGGCTTTCACCAACTGTTTTATCTTCGCTCCGTATTTTGGAACTATCTAAATGTACTGATGGAAGAACCAGCGTTCACAGTATTATGATGTTTTTCTTTTCCAGCTAGGTAATTTGGGTGGTAAGACTGTAGGTAAATACAAACTTCCACTCACTGACTCTGTTTGCTCAAGGTAGGTGGAACAAAGCTATTTGTTCCTCTGTAGTAAGTTTACAAAAGATATGACAACGGTGCTTGGGTTAACATGATAGGTGTTAGGAATAGTACCTTTGGGCAAACACCATCTTAGGCAATACTGTCATTATTCAGAGATCTCTAAGAAAAAAATGCAGCAAATTTTGACAATGTGAAGTTATCCTTGACTTTCTTATGTTCCATAAAATTTTTTACATGATAAAGCATATTCCATCTTCTATTCATGGAATATCTCCCTAATGCCTATAAGAAATTATTTAATACAATTTAAACTGCAATCTTGATTAATTACAAATATGTGAAATGAGGAGAGATATGAAAATATATATGTTTGTATAAAACTTGTTTATGGTATTACTCTTCTTCCACAGCCCATATCTTATAAAGTGAGGCTTACAAGAACAAAAGCCCTTCCAAATCTAATTACCACTGTGTCTTCCTGTAGATCCTAATGTAACAACTTTTTATCCCACATAATGTATACAGTTGTAATACTGTTCTTAACGAATGCAAATAATAGTTCCTTAAATCTACCATCTTATTGCAATAGGAAATAACCACAGTAATATTCCTGGAAAAGGAAAGAGAAGAATGGAGCTTTATAAAATATTTTTACCAACGGAATAGCCAAAGCACAGGGTTTATCTGAAATATCCTCTAGCTCCAAAGTCAAGTGGTACTATCTCAGGGGACCTGAAAGTCCTAAAATGTATGTTCAGTTATATAAAGCTTTTCACCAACACAAAGATGTAATTCAGCAAAATCTGCTTGGAATTAATGCATCAGGTCCAGAAGCTAAAATATGCGTGCTCACAGAAAGGTGAATTTAAGTCTTTTTTGCATATTGATCTCCTTTCTAAGCGTATTTGTTTACTGAATTGGATTCCAAATAGGTTAGGAACGACTGAAATTGTTAACATTTATGTTTCCTTGCCAAAGCATCAGACTGACTAAAAGCACCACTAGCAATGGCTCCTCTTCCTAACCATGGCCCTTTACCAGAGAATAAGTAAGCGGTGTAAAAAAATGTAAGAGTGGTCCTAATTGTCTGAATATTTACTGTGTAGGAGGAATTTGGGATGGTGGTAGGTTAGCATATATTGCAGGAGGACTGCAGAGCGTCCTCAATAAATTTCAGCTTTGGCAAGCATATTCTCACTGATTTCATAATTGCTGACAGTTGTCAGTTGGCAGGGACCAAGCTACAAGATGAGTGGAGTTGCAAGTAAGCGAAGTAGAGAAACTGCTTAAAAAGGGAAAGGAAAAGAGTGTTCTGGCATCAAACATTAAATGAATTAGTGAAAAAGCAGGATTGCAATACTGGTCATGGAAACAACAGCAGAATAACAAGTAATACACGACTCTGAAAAGTTATGGAAGAAAAGGGGCAGTCCCTGAGGCTGCATCCAAGTCAATCAAGCAACATATAGAGTGCATAGGTGATCTATGCACAAACACACAGACTGAGGTTGTTATGACATGCAGACAGATTTCCTGGCCTGGGATTTAGCTTGCTTAGTAGCCACCAGAAACTACTGAACACAACAGGAGAAATTGTTGGAGATAGTGAAGAACAGTGTGAGAAGGTGAGAAAAGGGACATAGAGTGGTGTAAGGGTTAGCAGGGTTTCGCAGGTGGTGAAGGGGGAGTCCTGTGAGAAAGACCAGACTGCATGGGTTCTTGAAGGGGAGTGCTTGGGACCTTTTGTGGAAGAGCCTTGCAAGGCCTTATTAAGTAATGCCATAAAAGGCCAAGATTACCTAGGACCAAGATTACCTTGGTATGAGAAATACCAAGTTTGGGTATTGAAGTAGGATGTTACTGATGCAGGATGTTACTGATGCCAGCAACTGGCAAGACAGGCTTCTAGGACTGGCCTCTGGATAGACCACATGTGTGGGGCCAGCCTCTGATCATTTGTGTGCACATGTGTGTGTCACTGCATGGCCACCAGCAAGCTCTAACCTCATCTCCTGTCCAAGAGAGTGCTGCGGGTGTTCATGGGGGTGCCACTTCAAGCATGGGTGCTTTCTTGGTCCACGGGACTCATAGTGCGTGGCTGGAAAGCCCACTGTATCTGGGTTGCTGTAACAGAGTGAAAGTCCTCTGCTTCTATTTAATAACTGTGTATTTTATACTTGTGTTGATATAATAAAACTAAAAATCAAACTGGAAATTTAAAGGAGATGCAGAAGTGAAATATATGTGCTCTGACTAGCTAAGGAAATAAGATACCTTCTTTCTCTCTCTCACCTGTCCCCATCTACCATAAATGCATACTTCTATGTGCTCATGTGCTTGTATATAAATCAGTAGATAAATCACAATGTGGACAGATAGATGCAGAAGAATCGACACAATTTCGAGGGGTTTTCTCAAACATTGTTGTTCAGCTTGAATTTCTTGCTTAAACTTTGCAGAGGGGTGGGATATATTTCTTTGGGAGAGAGGGTGAAAATTACATATTACAGGTGCCACTGAATGTACCACACTCACGTGTAGTTTGGTTTTGCCATGCAGATAGAAGATTAATTTGTATTTTTTGAGAGTTAATTTAGTGGTGTTTTTTTTGTTGGGTTTTTTTTTGTTTGGTTTTTTTGGGGGGGTGTTGTTGTTTGGTTGGCTACTTCTGTTTTGTGGGTGGTTTTGTTCTGATGAATCATTGCTTACTAATGTGGGCAGGAAGGACATGAACAATCTGAACAGATCCACAGCCATGCCTCTTCCTAGTTTTTGACACTGTTTTCAAATATGTCACTCAAAACAAGAGTAATTTAATGGTGATAATGTATTTCTAATGAATCCAAATACTTTGTGATGAAAACCAGCTTTCATCTCAAAGATGGATTTATCAATAGTACAACCTTGTCAGGAGAATATCAATGGAAATTTACTGATATCAGCATACCAAAATAATTAGGCTATTATTACTTACTTCCTGCATCTGTTCTCTTGTTTCTGATTTTGCCTATGTGATTACACAGAAATAGCAATGTAATGCCCAATAACACCATTCAGTTAGGGACTATATTTATACAATTTGTAGCATGTAGTTTTACATGAGAATCAAGTAAATAAATGTCCTTAGGCAGGCAACCTGAGTGTCATCCTGCCTACTAGAAAAGAAATCGGAGTACTCAATCCACTGAAACAACTTCCTTCAGAGAATATCTATCTCAGCACACAGCGGCTACCCGGTGGGCAAAGCTCTCACAGCTGGATGCCCAATTAGAGGTCTCTGAGGCTCGCCTCCTAAAACTAATTTTTAACTGTTTCAAATGCCCATGGAATGTTTGCTTTGCTTCCTTTGCTGTCTCTATATTGCAGTCTTTTAATGGAAATTTATATTACACCATACAAACAACTAGAGAAACAGATAAATAAATGGTATTGAAAGAATTTTGATGATTTTGGTTTTCATTTTTCCTAGTTTCATTTTGGTTTCATTTTTCCTAGTTTCATTTTGGTTTCATTTTTCATTTTTCAGATGTGCCTTTTATTTAAAACAGAAAAAAAAAATATTTCATAAACATTCCACCTTAAATTTAAAATTAAAGTGTCTTGATGGTAACTGTTTATTAAATAGAGGCAGTGGACTCTAATATTAAATGCATACACTTATAAAACTAGATTTTCCGTTTTGCAGATGCTTACAGATGAAAGCCTATCTGAACATGGAACAGCATTTGTGAGGGTGGTAGTAACCACCATATCTGTCAGTCAAGATGCCACTGCTGCACTGCTGCTATATTCAACATTAAATCCTAGTGCTGGATGCTCCATGGTGTACTAAGCAATAAAGCACAAAAGAAGTCAAGAAAAAAAAACAAAACAAAACCAAAAAAAAACCCACACCAAACTTTGCTTGTTATCCCTATTGGCCATTATCACAGCTGGCATAAATCAGCACATCCTCACTAACCTCAGCATAGCTATGCTGAGTTCTGTTGCCCATTTCTTTAGAGATATCATTCATGATGCCTTTCTACTCAGGGATACATGATCAAGTATAGATGCATTTCCTAAAGCTGCATGAACTATAAAAATACACATACACACACATATCAGAAGTATCCTCTCTTCAAAATACAATTACAAAAGCTAAAGGAAGGGTAGAGGCAGAGAAGATGATAGCATTCAGACTATATAATTTGAAACCAAAACTCTGACTGTGAAATTGGTTTGATCTGTAGACAAATGTCAGCTCTGTGCCCTATTAAAGCTGCAATTGTTTTAAAAGGACATATCAGTGAGCCCTGAAATGCTGAATAAATGTTAATTGGAAGTCAAAGAAAATATCATGAGTAAAATAAAATATACAAGGAAAAAGCACTTTCAATCTACAACACAGTAACAGCTGGATCCAAGGAACAGAGCCAAGTAGCCAGGTTCCATCTTAACACAAGACAAATCAGATACTGGAAGATAGCTTAATTTTAATGAGCATAACCCCAATTATTGTTTTTCTTTTAAGTAGCTACAAGAAAATATATTACTTTTCAAGATTTAATTGCACGATTACATTGACTGTTGAGCTACTCATTAGCTATCCTACATATGCTTAGTAGTATAAAAATGCATGGGATTTATGATTGCCATACCATAGTATAGCCATGTAAAGCATTAAGGATTTGTATAATATAATTAAATGAGGAAATAACAATATGTAATGTTCTACCTTTTTATTAGTAGTCCAAGACTGAGTATTATGAATGATTTTTTTAAGTACTCAATCATTTTTCTTTGGCACATTTGTACAGTTAGACAGCAGCAATTTAAAAATGAAGACAGAAGAGGGATTTGATTTTTATTTTTAATTATGGAAATGCAATCTTCTTCACATCTACTTTCAAAATGATAACTAGAGGCTATTTGCCTAAGTGAATGGTGAACAGCGTGAGGAGTGAATAATCATACTTACTGCAGGTACTGTGTGACTTATTAAATTATAGTAGCTAGATATAATACTAAAGGAAAGAAAAACATCATAAAACTGTATATCCTATTTGGGTGTTAAACCAGCATTTTATTGGAATGCAGTGCTCACATCTTGTGGGATAGCAGTCACAAATGAATATAGTCTTTTCTAAATCCTGCTAACAATCAGGCATCCTGGAAAAATATTTAAAAATATTTTTTCCTAGTTTCAGCAGGGAGAGGGTTAATTTTGTTCCTTGTAGCTGGTATAGTGCTGTGTTTCAGATGTACGATGAGAACAGTTTTGATAACACACTGATGTTTTCAGTTGTTGCTAAGCAGTGCTTACACTGAGTCAAGGACTTCTCAGTTTCTTGTACTGCTCTACTGTGCTGGGGGTGCACAATAAGCTGGGAGGGGGCACAGCCAGGACAGTTGACCCCAGCTGACTATAAGGATATTCTATACAGTACGATGTCATGTTCAGTATATAAACTAGGGTGAAAGTTGGCCAGAGGGCCATTGTTTGGGAACTGGCTGGGCATCAGTTTGCTGGTGGTGAGCAAATGCCTTGTGCATCACTTGTTTTGTATATTATTATTATTACTGTTATTGTTATTATATAATGTGTTGTAATGTGATATATCATATTGTAATTATATTATAATTTGCTTCCCTTTCTGCCCTATGCAACTATCTTTATCTCAACCCACTAATTTTACTTTTCTTTCCCAATTCTTTCCCCCATCCCACTTGGAGGGAAGTGAGCAAATGGCTGTGTGGTGCTGCCTGCCAGATTAAAGCACGGTGTATTTTAACCCTAACGATGAAATAAATCTCATTTATTTAAATACAAGTAGTATTGCCAATGTCACCAGACTCATGCAATCCTTATAAAAATCAAATGCAGTATTTATTATTATATTGCTGGACAGGAAAAAAAAGAAGTAAATCTACGGTCAAACAACACCTAGTTCAAAATGAATTCTGATAGAATATGCCAACAAATGAAATAAACTGACATTGCCTATTCTGAGAGAAAACGACATAAAAGCTTGGTTTCATGAGTCAGAGAGAAATTTCCCATTGGCACAGACTGAGCAACTATTTGATTTTAGGCTTTTGTCTTTCTTTGCTAAAAAGGGTTTTCACTTTTCCAGTTCTAACCTGACACGTTGATTGCATGTTACTGAATTTTCCCCCTTTCACATTCTTGGAGAAGAAAAGATCTGATAAACCACTTCTGAATTTGTTAACAACAACAAAAAGGCCCTCTTACTATTAATTTATGTTCAATATACAAGTGCATCTGGAGAATCGTCCATGGGAAGGAATATAATACCTATTAAATTGTAATCCTTGGCTCACTGCATATACAGACCTAATTTCCATACTCTCTAGAGAAACTTTAGTTTTAGCCTTTAAATATAACCAACCGAGTACAACAGAGTCAGTCAATCAATGTCATGAAGGCAGCTTCATCAACCTTAACTAAGAACTCCATTTATTTTTCACTGGTAGAGAAAAAAGAAGAAAAAAGAAAATCCACCTTTCCATGTTCTTTCCATCCTTCTCACTTTGTTAGTCCTGATTTGAGCAATGAAAAGTTTTGCTCTTTAACTACAGCAAAAGTTTTATGGTTTGGTTTGGTTTATTTTAGTACTGATAACAACGATAAGTTTATATATATTGCATAGAGTTTGTGCATATCAAAAAACAAAACAAAGAAGGAAAAAAAAAAAACCCAAACCAAAACAACTCTGGAAGACAACCAAGAAACAAACAAACAACCCCGCCACACCCTGATAGTCACTGCTTGGTCTTAAAAAGCAAAGGCTTCTGAGGAGTTGCAAAAAAGTTTTCTCCTTTTTAGACAGTAATAACAGCATCCCCTGACAGATCTCTGCATATTTCTCAAGGAGTAGAATTCACTAGCTGAGTAATCCTCTCTTAAAAATGGGTAACAACAGAGGGAAGAAGAAGAAGAAGTAGAAGATAGGAAATTAGCTTTAAGCTGTTAACTTTAGATTTCCCTACTGAGGGCTAATCTCCCTTCTTATGAAGGGAAGAAGACTCTCCCACCCCAGAGTCTGAACTTGGTCTTCTGAACTACGTTCTGAAACAGCGTATTAGCTACACAGGACCTTTTCACAAGAACTCTAATGAGGTCTCACACTTCTGGTAGCATAGGATAAAATTCATTAGGGCATTCAATGAGAGTAATTTAGTAGTGGAGTTTCACATTAACATAGAAATATGAGGAAGATCTTGTTAATATAGTTAATCAGTACAGATTGTAGCTTTACAGGCAAATGAAGAGCTATGGCAGTAGTTTCCGTGTTATGCCCAAGCTTAAGATTTTTATTATATTTCAATTTCCATTATATAGTTTAGATGATTTGAGATTATACATACAGAAATGCAGATTCAAGGTTTGAGGCCTAGTTTTTCATTAGTTGCTGAAGTTATTCTGTTTTCTCATTTTAGGAAACTATTACAAAACACCTGTCCGTATGGCCAGAAGAGCAGTGTCTTCTAACACATTATATAATAATAATCTCCAAAAGATAGTGTTGTAAATGACAGATTTGGCTGAGTGGTACACAGAGAATTTCTCTAATGAGAAGCAGTGTATCCAGGAGAAAAGTTTCTTAAAAGAATGTATTCAAATTAAGAGTGTGAGCTCTTACAGAGGGTGAGAAAACAGCTTTACTATGTGACAATTTTACATTGCCCTTCAACTGTTCCCATCCATATATGTGATCAGCATAACACACAGAACAAGTTTTCTTAGCAGGATAAGTTTTAAAAGTAATTACAAAATTATTTCTCACTAAAAATATCAATAAACTGCAATAATTAAAAAATCTGTCATTTCTGCATCTGCCTATTCATGGCATTCTGTAATACCTTTATTTCTATCCTCATTTCAACACTTTTATTGCTGTTCTTCATCCAAAATAATCCTTATCTGGTGGGATGGTCCTGCCACATTTTAGTTTTCATCTGTCCCACCCTGCCATGCTTCATGGAGTGCATCAGCACTTTAGATCAATCTCCTAGTCTACAGACATGCATTACTCATCCTATTGCTGTAGCTTCCCTCTTGTTTGACTCATTGTCCATAGTGCTGCACATTTATGAGGGCAAATAAATCAGAATCTTTTGGGGTTGATGGACTATCAAGGTTCAGTCACCTCTTACTATTATTTATCCCTACTTATACGTTGATATGGCAGTTACAGAACAGAGCTGTTTCCTTCATTTCCCAGAGGGGCAATGCAACAAAAAGGATGGAATATATCCTGTGTGACTTCAGACATTCATCTCATCTAAAAGTGGCTGTCTAAAACAGTTCAAATGAGCAAAGTCCAGTAGTGTTCATTTCTCTCCAAAGAACAGAGGAAACTGAGGATGATTAGCTGAGATGTGGTCATCTGAAGTTAAGGGAGATGCATCCACATTCACCTATATAAGGTCATCCAAGAAGTCAGAAAAGACATTTCAACTCAAATATCAGGTTTATATTTTGTATGCTGGAACACCTGAGATGTTGTCGTGGTTTTGCCCCGGCCGAGGGCCGCACCCCACACAGTCACTTGTACTTTTAAAAGGAAGGGGGAAGGAAAGTTGGGGGAAGGGGAAAAGGGAAGGAAGAAAAGAGGGAACGAAACCACAACCTAGAAACCAGAACCACGCAGGATGGGATAAGGATAGTTTACTAAACAATAACAGAAAACTAGATATAACAATAACATAAGTATAAAGCACAAAATAGATGAAACTGGTGATACACAATGCAATTTCTCACCAAACCACACAACTCAGGCCGCACAGCTTACAGCCCGTCCCGGACAACCCAACCGTCCCAAGAAGCTGCATGTCCTGGCGTTGTCTCCTCCTCTTCCCCCCAGTCCCCTTTATACTGAGCATGACGTAACTGGCATGGAATATCCTCTTTGGCCAGTTCGGGTCACCTGTCCTGGCTACGTCCCCTCCTTTCTCACTAGTAAGGAAGTATGCAGAGCTGAGAAAGGTCCTTGATTGCCCGGCAACAACTAGAAACATCAGGGTGCTATCAGCACTGTTCTCATCCTAACACCCAAACATGGCATTCCATCCACTGCTAAAAATAATTAACTCCATCATAGCTGAAACCAGGACATTATCCACCCCTTATTCCATACCATTTACGTCATGACCAGATCCAACAATTTTCTTTGGGTACAACCAGTTTCGTGTTTCACACACCCATATATGTATGTACACATGTATGCACACATGTATGCACACATACGTGCATACAGATCTTATTCCCTCAGTCTGTGAATCATCCCTCTGAAGTTGTTGAGTTCATTTAGTCCATGATTTTCAGGCTCCATTTGTCGTAACAGTTTCTCAGAATAATTGTATGTTCCATTGGCTCGTTGCATGCTGCATCTCAGGCTCTTGACTGATACACCTGGCATGGTCCATGCTCATAGTCTGTGGGTCAGAGTTTATTTTCAAAGGGAAAAAAGAAAAAAAAAAGTTCTTGAGAGGCCAGGCTTTAGTTCCATCATCATGGCACTCATTCTTCATTAACTTGTATGACTCCGGCTATAATGCTATGGTACAACATACAGCAATCATAACAATAATGAATATACAATAATGGGTTATTAGGCAATTATTATAATTTCTACTCTATTAATTATATTGGCTATTCTCACCCAAAATCAAATCCCCTTGAGGTACGCATTCCTGCCATTTTATTCCTAAAAACTGGATTTTCTCGCGTAGGCCCCTTGACTTTACTTCGTTTTATAGCAAAACCGGCTTCTAAAAGGATTTTAATTACCCTGTTTCCTTTTTCAAAATCTTCCTCTGCTGTGTTGCCCCATACAATGATGTCATCAATGTACTGCAGGTGCTCTGGTGCTTCACCCTTTTCCAGTGTATTCTGGATTAGTCCATGGCAGATGGTGGGGCTATGTTTCCACCCCTGGGGCAGACGATTCCACGTGTATTGGATGCCTCTCCAAGTGAAAGCAAACTGTGGCCTGCACTCTGGCGCCAGTGGGATCGAGAAGAAAGCATTCGCAATGTCGATTGTGGCGTACCACTTGGCTGCCTTCGATTCCAATTCATACTGGAGCTCTAACATGTCTGGCACAGCAGCACTCATACCTGGAGTGACTTCATTTAGGCCACGATAATCTACTGTCAGCCTCCACTCTCCATTGGACTTCCTCACTGGCCATATGGGACTATTAAAGGGTGAGTGGGTTCGGCTGATCACTCCCTGATCCTCCAGTTGACGAATCAACTTATGGATGGGAATCAGGGAATCTCGGTTAGTACGGTATTGTCGTCTGTGCACCGTCGTCGTAGCAACTGGCACTTGCTGTTCTTCAACCTTCAACAACCCCACAACAGCAGAGTCCTCCGAGAGTCCAGGCAAGGCACACAGTTGTTCAATTCCTTCTGTTTCCAAAGCAGCTATTCCAAAAGCCCATCGGTACCCTTTTGGGTCTTTAAAATACCCTCTACGTAGATAATCTATACCTAAAATGCACGGAGCTTCTGGACCAGTCACAATGGGGTGTTTTTCCCAGTCCTTCCCAGTTAGGCTCACCTCAGCCTCTAGCACAGTTAGTTGTTGGGATCCCCCTGTCACTCCAGAAATACAAACGGGTTCTACCCCTTCATGATTCGATGGCATTAGAGTACACTGGGCACCAGTGTCCACCAGAGCTTTGTACTCTTGTGGATCTGACGTGCCAGGCCATCGGATCCACACAGTCCAATAAACCCGATTATCCCTCTCCTCCACCTGGCTGGAGGCAGGGCCCCTCTATTGCTGCTGATCATATTTGTTTTCCACTGGTTGCATAAAGGACTTAGAGGTCCCCTCAAGAGGATCAGACACATCAGACATATAGGTAGGCCTTCCAGTTGGTCTAGGGAACTGCCCAGTAGAAACTGGTGCAGCCTTCTTCCTGGCAGAATCTCGTTGTGCGAATGTTTTACCCCGCAGCTCATTTACTCGTGCTCGAAGGGCTGAGGTGGGCTGCATATCCCATTTCCTCATGTCCTCTCCATGATCAAGCAGGTAAAACCACAATGTACGTCGTGGTGTGTATTCTCCCTCTTGGAACGATGGACGCTTTCTCCCAGTAGCTGCAACATTGCTCCATACGGGTTGGGAGTTGGACACATTTTTGTCAAGTCATTGAACCAGTTTTCCTACTGCTGCAATGACGGAGAGGGAAACATTGTCTTGGTATTTCCTGAGTCGGCAGGCCACCTCATTTACGGTTGGTGGATCCATATCATTCCAGTCAATTGCTGCCAGTGAATTGGTGTACCCTGACGGTGCACTTCGTACAACCTTACACCACATATCTGGAGTGCATAGGACTTCATCGGGATCAGTGGGAAGCCGTGAATTGTCCAGATCATAATAAACTATCTCCCGTACAGCTAATTCTCTCAGGTGCTGGATAGCTGTCTCTATGCTGTTACACTTGGGTGTCTGACATGTAATATATTCCTTTATGGGATATCTTTCCTGCACACTTGACAGTAGTCGCCTCCAGAGGCTGAGGACTTCCGGCCTCCTCCCAATTGCTTTGTCAATTCCTCCTTCTCTAGCTAGGGATCCCAACTGCTTGGCCTCTCTGCCTTCTAACTCCAAACTATTGGCCCCGTGATCCCAACATCGGAGCAACCAAGTGATAATGTGCTCACTTGGGTGGCGGGTGAAATCTTTTCGAACCTCACGCAGCTCACTCAGAGTCAGGGATCGGGTAACAATCTCTGGTTCTGCCTCATCCTGATATCCTCGGGATGGTCCCGGTTGATCATCATCATCATCCGTCACTATACGAACTGATTTCTTTGTGCCTTTCCTCTTTTGTACGGGAGCAACAGATACTGGTGTGGGTTGGTTTTTCTGATCACCTGCAGTGTCTGCTGTAGAGATTACAGTAGCTGCAGTGTCGGTCACAGGGGTTGCAGTAGCTGCAGTGTCAGCCCCAGTGGTTGCAGCAGCTATAGTATCTGCCAGTCTGTTTCCTTTCCCTTCTCCCTGACAGTGCTGACAGTGCTGACAGTGCTGCCTGCTATCAAGCAGTGTTTGATAAATAGTGGCCAGAGCCCAGCACAGTGCAGTAAGGTGTCCATCTCTGGGAAACCTACAGCAATTTTTCTTTAGGTATGCAGTCACTTGATCGGGGTCTTGTAGCTGTTCAGGAGTGAAGTTCCAAACCATCGGGCGTGAGAAAGTACCTAGGTACTCGCCCATACTTTACCACATGCCCTGCCACTCGTGATTATTC
Organism: Porphyrio hochstetteri; assembly: GCA_020800305.1. Lineage (NCBI taxonomy): Eukaryota > Metazoa > Chordata > Aves > Gruiformes > Rallidae > Porphyrio > Porphyrio hochstetteri. The sequence continues at coordinate 51,055,907 of CM036905.1, forward strand.
TGTCTCGGAGAAAGCTCTTCAGTGGTATTCATAAACCTATGCTTGATATATAACAAAAACTGAACCATCTGCACCAAATCTACCAATAGCAAAATGCTAGTTTGAATATCCCAGAGATATTGAAGATTTTCAAAAACTGCCCTAAGAGCTGTTGCATTTAGCCCAAAGGAAAAGAAAGCAGTGCCCCCACCATACCGGCTGCTGTTATTAACCCCTCCCTGTCCAAAGAATTGACAGGACAGCAAAACCTCATACAAGTACCAGCTTAAACTCATGATCATCGATATTATTGTATCATAGACCGATATCATAAAATACATTATAATGAAGTATGGGAACAAATACGGGAGCCGCAGACCTGAGAGAGTAAAGAATCCTGCCAGGATTGTATACAGCATGCGGTGGTTTTGCTGCCACAGCCTTGTGAATAAATACCACAACATCGTGACCAGAGATTGCTTAAACAACAGTGCTTATCTTAATTGCGATAGTTAGGGTCAGATCTACCGTTATCCCAACCGTTCGTCATGCCCCACGTTGGGCGCCAAAATGACTGTCGTGGTTTTGCCCTGGCCAAGGGCCGCACCCCACACAGTCGCTTGTACTTTTAAAAGGAAGGGGGAAGGAATGTTGGGGGAAGGGGAAAAGGGAAGGAAGAAAAGAGGGAACGAAACCACAACCTAGAAACCAGAACCACGCAGGTTGGGATAAGGATAGTTTACTAAACAATAACAGAAAACTAGATATAACAATAACATAAGTTTAAAGCACAAAATAGATGAAACTGGTGATACACAATGCAATTTCTCACCAAACCACACAACTCAGGCCGCACAGCTTACAGCCCGTCCCGGACAACCCAACCGTCCCAAGAAGCTGCATGTCCTGGCGTTGTCTCCTCCTCTTCCCCCCAGTCCCCTTTATACTGAGCATGACGTAACTGGCATGGAATATCCTCTTTGGCCAGTTCGGGTCACCTGTCCTGGCTACGTCCCCTCCTTTCTCACTAGTAAGGAAGTATGCAGAGCTGAGAAAGGTCCTTGATTGCCCGGCAACAACTAGAAACATCAGGGTGCTATCAGCACTGTTCTCATCCTAACACCCAAACATGGCATTCCATCCACTGCTAAAAATAATTAACTCCATCATAGATGAAACCAGGACAGATGTATAGTGATGGAATAAATTTGTCAGACTAAGGAGAAAGGGTTAAAAATGTAGTAGTATTCATATGAACAGAATGAAATCTTTTAGTCAATGGATGTCAGAATTCAGGAGACAAAACCCCATTGTCTTCAGAATCTCATTTCATATAAATTACTTTCATCCTCCTCAAAATTTTAGAAATTATAGTTTGTTATTAATTAAGATTCTTTTAAATAACCAACTCCTTAAAAAGGAATTGTATTTATAAATAATTTTACAGTTTGAAAAATAATTTTAAAAACAGGTTTGAGATCTCCTTGCATCTTGGTCCATTTATTATTTTAAACATAAATAAACTGAGAAGTCAAATGATGAATATGTGATTACTTGTATTAAATGCCATACAAGAAGGGATCTAAATGGTACTGAAATAATTGAGGCTGAGATCTGACCTGTACAGCAATAAAGAATGTCACTGCTACACTGAACAATACATTCTGTTGGCTCAGGTAATGATACTTCATACAAAAAAGTGTAGTAGTATATTCATATGGAAACATGATACTGGTTTAACTGGTTTTACTGATTTTTTTTTTTTTATGCTTTCAAGTCATTCCAGGATCTAGTCCTTTGAAAATGAGTTAGTGCATATGAAAGCACCAAAAAATGGATGAAGAAAAGATATGGCTAGAAGTGAACAAAAGAAAATACTTTCTCCTTTCATTCATTTTGATGTCCTGCTCTCGCACCATTTTTTATAGTAGATACTGTCATTCTCAGTTGAAAATGTGACTCTTATTAGCATAAAGTTGAATTATTAGCCAACACAAAATGACTTCAAATTCCAATTCTTAGTGGGCAAAGACAGTGACAACATCAGAGATTTTAAGAATTTTTTTTTTTTCAAATTAGGCACTTTCTTAAGTCCATACTCATCAGGTTCTCACCTGACAGTGCAGTGTAACAGAGTGACTGAAAATGAAGATCTCGTATGTTCACATACACTCTTAAGGACTGAAATTATGTACACATATACAAATATCATATTTTTGAACAGTATATTTTTTGCTTTGTTTCTCCTTCTGCATCATTGTTTACGTCCTTTTTTACCTGGTGTTTGCTATGGAAGGCACAAAGCTACATTTTGCTTGTAAACATAAGGTCCATTTAGCCACGAACAGATCTTCAGGAGCACCTCTTTCCTGTACAGCTGATTTCTGTGCACCTTTCATTGCAGGGTGCAGCTGAAACAGCTGGGATTGCTCTGTTTTGCAAATGAGATTTTACACATGTGCAGTGAAAGCTGGGAAGAGACAATTGTGACAAACCCTATCTCGACTTGCTAAAGGCACAGGCTGGCCAACACTCCTACAAAGATCAAGTGTCTTGTGTCTGTTATTTAATTATTTAAACACTGTTTTCCTTTAACAATGAAGAGCATGTTATGACAATCCTAATAGGGGCTGACTGATATAGAACTGCAGTAGTAGAGCTCTTGCAGCTGTTCTAGGATGAGGTTCTCCAGAATTTCTCAACGGCTATTGCATAACTAACTCTTCCTCTCAACAGAATGCGATACATTCAGGGGAAGCAAAGATATGATATAATTTTTTTCCTGTCACTTCTGAAACACTTTTTACCTTAATTACTACTAAAATGACCAGGAAGGATGCAGCTAGGCCCTCTAATAGGGATAGGATGAACACTTTTAAAAATTTTAAATAGGAACGATTTAGCTCATAGAAAAGAAACTTAAAGAGGTTCCTACCATCTATCTTATTTTCTCATGAAGCCCGCCTTTACTCCAAGCTGAGAATAGATTTCTGTACCAATTAAATACATGTCTTCTCTAAACTACACCTATTAAAAGAAAACTTGCCTACACAAGGCAATAGAACTAAAAGCTGTAGGTGTACTCATTCTCAGAAAATCTCCAATTTCCTCAAAAAAGAAAAAATGCAGTATTTCTGTATACTAAAACACTGGAACTGTTCTGGAATGAATAACATTTTCAGTCCTCATGATTATTTCTAGCAACTCAAAACAGCGTGTTCTGCTTGTATGATGAGCATTTAATTTAGACCCATATGCACACTCACTTCTATACAAGCTCAACTCCATCATAAGCATCCTCTTCATTTCACTTACCTTGATTTACCCTCAGAATCACTTTGAAGAGTGTAATATACAGGAGTGATTAAAAGGGATTAAAAGTAAGAAGGGACCAGGTCAAGAAATAAATGGAGAAACAGTAAATAGTACCATCAAGATTATTTTTTTAAAAAAACTTTTTTTCTAGAATGGAGGTATCATGATATCACATGCCATCTTAGAAGATGTGATGGATGTTCTAAAATTTTCTAGATGGTCTATAATTGCAGACTTAAATTTTCCTCTTTTGTTTAGACAATAAAAAGCCAGAATAACAAACCACCACCCAAAACTCCCTAAAAACCCCCAAGCCCTTACACTTGAAAATATTAAAAATATTCAGAGAAGTATCACTTCTAGTATTACAGGGTGATTGGTAATCATCAAAGGCCATAAATCTATAATTTCCTTTTTACAATAAGCATTTTTTTTTACTCCCTCTCTCTTTCAGGTTACATTTCCTAAGCCACTGTTTCCTCAAAAAAGTAACACAACAGAGAGAAGAGAGACAGTAAGCATCAATCAACTCTTGTAACTCAGATAGGAGTGTGACAAATTCCCCAGTGTATATCAGTTCCTATTGCAACTGAAGCCATCCCAGAAGCAAAGTATATACGCTAACAAGCATAAATATTTTTCTAAGTGTATCTTTGTACTGACTTTCTTGTCTCTAAGTATAGGTTTCCTCATATTTGTCACTGCAATGCAATGATATGTTTAGCCATATACCACCAAACTGGAAAACATCTGACTTTGTCCTATGATGGAATACATCCTCAAAAGCAAATAGGGTATTAGGCATTTGGCTATTAATTCTTCACTTCATATAATGACACCTATGTTGAAGAAAGCTAGTAGAAGAATTTGATCTCTGTGACCACAGCTGTTGTTTGAACCAGGTTTTTTTTTAGTGCTAAAGAAACCACAAGCAGTTTGTTACCTCTGCTGCTCTTCAAATATGTGTTTGGAAGGACCCAAAGCTGTGCTCGGTAGATCTAACTACTTATATTCTGAATTTCTGACTTCTTTATAATGAAAATTTCAAAGGCAAAGAAAAAAAAAAAAAAAAAGAGAGGGTTCTGCTTTCAAACACACACACAAAGAGATTCAGTCTTTCATTAACTATGTATTATTGACTTCTATTTCAAACTTCTTACTAGTGTAAAGTATAATGCAATACACACTTACAACTAAGTGAATAACAGTAGGGAGGGCTGCTTGCTTTTTGCTGGTTTTGCCAGTCACTACTAACACAATGGTGAGTAGATTAACAGATGCTACCAATAGTCTCTGGGGACATGCAAGTACATTAAGATGACTTTGCAATGCATCACTCCTGCTTACTATGTAATTAAGTTACAGTTTTCTGTATATAATTTCATTAATATGGATTAGTCAAAATATCAATGCACAAATAAATGCAGACTTGCAAAATGTGAATGTCAATAAAATAAACATAACGTTCGAGTAACAGGGTAGGAGTCCGACTTCTATGAGATGCCCACTCAATACTGCTACTCATTTGTCATTCACATAGGTAACAGGTTATCTGAATGCTGCATTTATAGCCACCCCTTTTTGACAAATTCTCACTATTCTAATATGCTGTAAGAAGTGCTTATTTCAGTTCTGTGAGGGTGGACTCTTCTGTTTACTTCATTGTCTGGGATAACATCATATAAAAGCAAAGGTTAAAAGGAGATCTATGCAGGATGACTTAACTGAAGTGAGGTAACTCATAAACAAACCAGCAGCCCATTGCAACAGACCACAGACTCAGTAAAGAATCTGTCACATCTATAGTCAAGAAGGAAATCGAGAGTGTTTACCTGGTGAGAAATGATGTGTCCAAAATTAATACGGTTTTCATACAGTATTTGTGTAGTTTTGATACAGTACTTTGATGTGTAACTTTCTGATACACAAATATTGTGACCTTTAAAAACTTACTCTTCTTCTTTAAATCAGTATTTTACAGATCGGAACAAAATGCTATCTAAGAACCAAACCATCTAGCCACAGTCCTTTAAACGGACCAGCCACTATGTTACATTGAAAAAGAAATAAGGGACTTTGAGTTTCCTCTTCCTTTTTCTCCCCTTCCCAACCCTTTAAAGATTAATTACACTTATAACCACGTACAGATCTATTTGTCACTTGTCCATAGTTAGCTATGTAGAATATTATTCAGAAAATAGAAATTGCATACAAATTGATGTTTCCATTCTCACCAGACTGTCAAAGCCTTTCAGAGGGCAGAATTGTCATAAACTAATCAAGAAAAGGTAAGAGATTTTGATTTACTGACCTTTAGTTTATTATTATAGTTAATGTCATGGCAATAAATAAAAAAGCAAAACCATAAATGCTGTATAATATAACATTCTTTAGATTCCTCAGAGAATTAGGGGGAAAAAAAAAAGATACAGGTTCCTAGTTAGTATTTTTATCTTGAAATATTAATATCTATATCTTTTTCAGCCTAACTTTATACAGAGGAATGACAAATAACATCTCCTGGCTCAGTTGTGTTTGCAGATTAGTACTGTTTGAGTCAGAGAGAATTAAGCTCTTTCACCTCCCACAGAAAAGGTAAAGGTGATGAGTTTCTATTAATAAAGGAAATAAAATCCTACACTGCAGTAGACTATCACAAATAAATCATGTATTTCCAGCACCACGCATTAAGATGTTGTACATTAAAAATAAGACTGATGCAAGGAAAAAATGACTCAAACCTAACTACAAAGACATAGAGATTTACAGCATCGTTCTACAGGGAACAAAATGGCTTACAATCCTGTACAGCTGTTTAAGAAAAACAAACAGACAAAACGAAAGCAAGCCGACTGCTGTTTTCTGAAGAGATATGAGGGTAATGCAGTCTTCAAGCATAAAATAAATTAATAATTATGATAATTCATTCATCTGAGCTTATTTTCCAGCAAGTTCCCTGTTGGTTTCTTAATGAGGCTAATAATGTATAATCTTTACAACTGAAATTCTCAGAGGAAAGTTTACACTTCAGGAAAAAAATGAAAAAGAACTAGACAAAGTGCCTTAAGAGTAACCTAAAGTCTCACTGGGCTAGATCCAAACAGGTGATATTGTAAGCCTTAGGAGAAACGCCTATCCAAGTTGTGCAGCCCTGTGTAGTTGTAGCATAACTACATTGACACACTAGAGCTCCTCATGCCCAGAAGCATCTCCTTTTAGAGACCTAAGCCAGAACAGGATCAAAGACTAGGCAGTGCACTTCAGTACTCTGCCTCACATATTAAAGCAGATACTTCCAAAGCAAAACTAAATATTACACATATGCACACACAAAACCCCCCTATATATAATATTTAAATGCAATGTAAGTCTCATGGTTCTGACCAGACCAGAGTTAACCTCCCCAGGCAGCCAGCCCAGGTGAACTGAGTCAGCCTGGGCTGTTTTCCACACCACCTGACATCACTCCCCATAAAAGGAGCTGGTTGGGGACTGAGTGTGGCTGGGGTGTCAGGTTGGTCCTTGGTTGGGTAGCACTCTGAAATTGTTGGGTCAATAAAGTACTCTGTGTTACACTCACTGGGTGTGAGTGTAATTGGCTGTTACAGTTCTACTTTCACAGTGTTTCCCAACACACGGAGGCCCTGTCTGTTTCTCCTCTGGGAGTGAGCAACAGGCATGTGGTTCTCAGCCACTGTTTGGGGCTGAACCATCACAGGCAGTAACTGTTTTCCTTTAAAAGGGGCATAGTCAGAGACAGTACTTCTCACACTGTCTTGCAACTAGACTGGTATACATTCAACACTTGCCTTTGCCTGCAGTGCTTCGTGCACCTCACCTGCTCTTTAGTAATGCCCGACAAAACAGCTTCAGCATGCTCTCCATTCTTGTTGATTACCTGTCATCGTGTTGGAAAAGATGTAACCTACATCCAACACCAGAAAAAGTGACCAAATATCCTCCACTTCCAATGCTACTGCTGTTGTAAAATGTACTTAAAGCGTGAAAAAGGAAACAAAAGATCAGTTGTGAGACTAGGTAAGCAAACAAAATATTTATTTAAAATATCCTGATTATTCTTGCCCTAATTCTGATGACCGTGACTGTGATTCTAACACTGCCAAGTATTTTGCCCTGAAATACTTATTTGTGACATGGAGAGACAACAGGGAGGCAAGGAGAGGGAAAAATGCATAATTAATAAACATAACCATGAAGAAAGCACTGTGTCATAAACATCAAAGCTACTAAGTAGGAATTGTTTGCACTAGCAATAATGCAATATATAGTGTGTAGGCCCAACAGATGAATTAAATATGCACTTTTCCCTACTTCAACCAAAAGATACCTTCATACACTTCAAGTGGTATTACTAGTACTATGAGAGACTATACAGTAACTCAGAACCAGCATTCCACATCTACCTGAGGTAGTGATATGGTGGAGCTGTAAAATGTCAGAATAGATTTTTATTTTTTTTACTGTTGCAAAAGAGCTACAACCTGGCACCTAACTCCATCCCCCCTCCTTTTTTTTAACAATAAAAGGAGCTTTGGCTGTTCCAGAAACTCAAATAATTGATTTGTTCATCCTCAGTTCTTAGATTTTTAGCCTTTTAGATCTTTCAACACTACTTACAAACAATAGTTTATAGCAAAGCAAAAGGCTCATCTTTGAACCATCAAATGCTGCGTGGATCAGGACTCAGTGTTCTGACTCATGGCTGTTGAAAATGTAATAAAAATATAAAAAAAAAAAAATCACCCCTCTTAAACAGAGACAGAACAAGCATAAATCTAGAAAAAAGAATCTAATTACAATATACCAACAGTCTTCTTTTCCAAGAGCACCAGCATGTTGTCAATAATATATCAACATTTTAATAATATGCTTAAATGTCACATTTGTCCCTCCTGTTAAAGAGTATGGTACTTCACCTTCTTATAAAATCAATTCTTACAAAAAGATTAGTACACATAGAAAGCGGTCCAGCCTGTAAAAAATGGTAAAAACAAAAACAAAAAACAAACTCCAAAACTATATGTTTCCCAAAAGAAAGTTGCTGATCTAAATATGCAGTAACAACAAAGCTATTTCTCATGATGCCTTCTTCCAAAAGCTATGAAAGAAGTGGTGTCTTCTCCTTTTGCCTTCTGTCCTTAGAAAGCTATGCAAGATTCTATCACAAAAAGACCTATCTTCTTAACACTGGCTGATGATAGCTTATGTTTGGAGAAGGGGACTCCCAGGCAGTGAAAGGTAGCCATCTGCCTGTAGAAAAGCAAAACTGGACATTCAAAAACTAAATGCAATCATAGATAATTTAACTTTAGATTAGAAAAAAGACATATAAAACAAAGAAAATAATGTTAATGTTATAAGTAAAATAAAAATATAATTTATGAAGCCCAGAACACTAGCTCTTTTTTATGTCTAGAATTTTGATTAAAATTTTTAACAAAAATAAGCATGACATCAGACTTGTAACTATTACAGTAGGGCAAAGGAGAACGATGCTTGTTTGATATGGTATTAGTAACTTAATAATGTGCTAACTCTACTTATTACTTAGCATTAATCCCAGAAACTATTGAGAAGCACTTGATAAAATCTGCCCTTAGAGAAATGACTTTCTCCTTGTTTGAGGAACATATCTAATTGGGTTTGAAAATGGCGTCTGATCCGCTAATCTGACAATTCAGAATGAATTGGTCTCTCAGGTTTTATATACTGATAAATCTACAACTGCTGGGCTTTCGGTAGCATTCTCAGTTTTAAGTGTTTTTGAGATGAATCAATGCACATTTGGATAGATCACTTTCTTTCATCTTGATTAATCCATTAAAGTTAATGCTTTAGACCTCGTCTGCAGCTGAATCTCCTTGAAAACCTGGGAAGGTAAGTTAATCATGGAAACAAGGTGATGCCACATCACAGTCCTTAATATCCCTGTTCTGATAACTTGATTAGCAGATCTAACATGTTAGGGAATTATTTTTAAGACCTAAGGATCTGAGTTTCCAATTTAAACTTTGCATTACTGACTGCAAGAAGTAGATTACTTTTGTCAGCTGTGTGACGATATAAAAAGAATTCGACTAAATGAGTAGTAGACTTCAATGTAGTGTACAAGAAATAATGACCATTTTTATTCTAGTAACATATGCAATATGTTACTTGAATAAATCAATGTCATAGAGCAAGCATAAAATTTGAGAGGTATCATTGCAAAAGACACTTATTGATACACAAAAAACACCTCAAAATAGAGTGCAAACAGAACTATCCCAGCTTCTTTTTCTGCCTTGCCACCCAAGAACCTTTTCCTTCTCCTAAACACACTCAACAAAAATGTTCTCAGTACTGCACAGTAGTAACAGTTATTGAATATATGACAAAATGACTGAGAAATCAAGAATAAATTGTGATTAATAATTAAAATAATGTATTTGTAACACAGGACCTTCTTGCAAAATACAAAGCACAGATATCAAAGAAGCCCAAAAGCAGCCTCTTTCTGCATCAAGTGGTGTTTATAAATTTAAGACAGTTCAATGGACATTTTTTGTCTCCAGAAAATACTTGGTTGAAAAAAGACACTACATTTTTGTAAAGAGGCTTAGGGAAGGTTCTGCCCTTCCTTATGAAACCAATGACACAATCAAGTGTATATTGCCTTATATGAGATTTTTCTTTAGATTACTCTTCTTAGGTTGTTTTTCCAATAATAATAGAGATCTCTCCATATGCACACAGGAAGAGAGGGCTGCCACATAAGTAACAGATTAATTCCACTAACTTAAGAAGTTTTGGTGGATGATAGAATGAAAAACATCATATGCCACATAAATTGAAAGCATTAAGTTCTAGTCATTAAAAAAATCCATAATTTTAAGTCATTTCAGTTGGACCAGGGTGTCATGCCTAAATTTTGAAAAGTTCAGTCATACTTGTTCCTTTAAAAAAAAAAAAAAAAAAAAAACCTACAGAAATTCTCACTTACTTCACTAGAACCACTTTGGGGTTTTTTTAGTAATCTAAATAGTGGCTGGTCTCTTAAGGCATTTTGTTTATACCACAATGACAGAGGTCGCTGAGGTGTTTCAGTGGAAAGAGGCACACTAGGATCAGCATCTGACTCACAATTCTAATACACAACCATGAGGAGCACTGAGAGGCCTGGTAAAGAGAAAAGACAAACTGTCATGAAAACCCTTCCTCTGAACAGAAATCAGCAGGAGGGAAGAACAGTCAGAGATCTGCCCAAACTTCTCAGTGCAAATTGTTGGGATTTACCATTTTCTAATACTCCTTTTGGAGTTCACAACCTTTTGCACTGATCAAGGAAATTCACATCAGACAATCCCTGACAGAGTAACCCTCAGTGAAGTTAGGCTGACATACTGAGAAGCAGCAGTCTCACATATTGGGTTCCTCCAGAAAACAAGGAATATCTAAATGAGTGATTTGGGAAAAGTTTAATGTGACTTGGCTTAGAATGACTTAGAAATTTGTGGCACCAATAAAATTCAATTTTCCAGGGTATCATTCACGAAACAATCCTTTCTGCAGATCTTCTGTTTTTTTAATTCAACACTGAAGGTTTAACATCACAAAGATACGCTCTGACAACACTAGCTGCTCTGACCACATGATAGTGTCTGGTCATATAAGCACAGCCTCACCTAGCCAAATGTATAGATTGCCCTACCTCAACTTTCCAGCTCAACTTTGCCACCTTAATAATATTCTTCTAGGAACTTTTTTTTCAGTCTGACTTTCAAAAGACATGACACTATAGAATAATGATGTTTCAGCATCACTGCTTTTAACATTTGACCCAAAACTTTATTTGGCAAAGAACAACAAATTTTTCTATAAATTTTGTGAAAATAGATATCTAGGTGGTTGAAAGAAATGCTGTGTGTCCTTAAAGAAGGAAAGGTGGTCCATCATGAGATATGATTTGACTGGAAACTATGCTGCACTGTGCATGGTTTGCTTAGTAATTTTACTTTCTTTGGGGGAGGGAAGCAGGAAATCTAGTGGTTAGAATGAGAAATCCCACTATATGACATCAAATCAACACGAACACAGAAGAATGAGAATAATATTTTGCTTTTCTTAATCACAAAGATCTCCGCCTTTTGAATTAACTAATGACACCCATAATGTGCATTGTCTACATCAACATGGAAATAAAATACTCCCAGGGAATATTTCTTAGTCCTGAAGTCAGACAGCATCAGCTTAGATCTTCTCGGAGCCTCATACAGTAAACAGGAGCTCTAAGGCGAAGTTGTGATTTAATTCTGTTCTTCTGGTTTGTTTAACTTTCTGTTTGGAAGTGTCCAAAATAATAGGTGGGTGGACTGCAACCACTCACAGTGATACTTTGTTAGCATGCAATTGCTTGTGTGCCACGCACTGGGACACAACAGCACATGGGAATATCTGATTGTGAAGACCGTGCTGAGATAGTGATGGAAAAATGTGGAGGAAGTCAAACTTGATTTTATCTTGTTTACACTTCTCCTTTGGGAATGGGCCCTGTCATTTATTCCTTCAGATAATGTCTCAAAGAGCACTAGCTGGCCCAGACCACTGATGTGTCAGGGACTCTGCTAATAAGCAGGATGGATGAGTGCAGGCTAAGGCTCAAGCTTGTGCTCTGGCCCTGTTTTCCTTACTATAAAGATCTCTGTCGTAGAGCCAGCAGGACACAGAGCTGGAAAATGGACAGAGGAGCTAGATATACATGAGAAATTGTCCAATGGGTTTCACTGATGTTGACTAACAGAGAAAGAATAGTGAAGTTAAATTTTGGATTCATAAATGTATTTATATGGGAATATCCTTCTATCCATTTTCTCCAAATTAGGTCCATATGCCTAATTCTCTTCAAACTGATATTATACCAAACTGTTTTATTAATTTCTAGCTCTCCCCTGTTGTCCCTTTCTGCTCATATAGTTTCCATCTTCTCTCCACTGGCTTCTCCCAGTTTCCTGCCTTTCCTACCCATTCCTAGTCTCATGCTTAGCAAAGCAGAACATATTATTTCCCTAGTCTCTTTCTTGGAAACAGATGAACTATATTTAGCCTCAGGGAAGTAGCTGGAATGAGAAATTTCAGTCCAAAAGATTAAAGTTTAGTAAACTTATAAGCAATCAAAACCAAAGACCCACCTTTTTGTTAGACAAATAATAAGCTAAAATATGTGCATATGGTACACATAGTTTTTTTATACTCAAAATAAATAAATAAAACCCCAAATCCCAACTAGGCCTGACATCCCTTTGGCAGTATGGAGTGGATGGAAAGATTTGTACTTTCGAGATTAGAAAAATGGTTGCAAACACAGCAATGGGGGATACAGTCTGATCAATTACACACACACACACACAAAAGGAGAAAAAAGAAAATAGAAAAAAAAAGAAAAAAAGGGGCAGAATGAGATAATCTAATTTAAAAAAAGGACTAACTAAATAACTGCATTTCCTGCTTCACGGGTTCCCTAACACTCTGAACCCTGCCCAACAATTCTTCCAATGCCAAGGGACCTTTGGACCCTGGACAATAAATAACATTCATTTCCTCTCCAGCATTTTGCTGGATGTACCACTAAATAGGAGAGAGATGTGGCAGCACTGACTTAAAAATTGAGATAACTTACTTTGAAAAAAAAAAAAAAGAGGAAAAGGACGTAAGGCCACTCTTCCTAAAATAGTGTAAAATTGGTTGGTACAATCACGTGCTAAATTCAGTCTCACACAACAGCAGAACAGAGATCTCAGGGAAGATTCTTAAATGGACTGAAAAACCTTTGGAAGACAATTATGAATTTTTCTATCTATGCAACATAAGAAAATTTAAACCCAGATTAAAAAATGCAAGAATATTTTTACAGAAGTAAAGAATTTAGTCATCACTGACTTGCACAAAGTAACAATCTGTGCAATTATTTTTTTTAAATGCATGGAGTTTGGGTTTTAATCCTTTAAATTACCAGCTTTGTGTCACTAGCTAAGATAAAAACTAAAGTGGTGAGCAGTGGCCTGATTACATATGATAAATACTAAATTGCTGTACATCAAAAATTAAAAAAAGTCAAGAACAAAAGTGTCAAAATTAAACAGTTCATATATAAAGCTATCAAATTAATTGAGCATCTGAAAGCTAAATCCCTCCAGTGAATGTGATAAATCTGTGTAAGTTAATGTGAATGCTAAACTTGGTATCTAAGATTCAACTAAAAGAACTTCACAGCTGCATCAGTGTACACAAATGGGTAACAGAACTGAGAAAAAATAAGGGATGTGTTATTCATTGGATGTTATGAGACACTGGTTATACTTGTATTGCTAAAACAATTCTTTTACTCTGCTATATCTTAAAAATGGGTTATCTTACGTTTTGTAGCATGCGACATAGGATGGAAATAGTCTACATGCTCCACGTACATTGTGTCTTTGGTAATCTGCATTTTCATGAATGCACCAAGACTGCCTCATAAAGCAGATGGCATTACACTATGAAATTGCTTAAAGTTGAGTAAAAGATAGGACGGACTATCTTTAATTGTAGAAAAATTCTGTAATTGTGCATAAATTATAACAGTTGGCAATTTGCAAATATTTTATCTTGAAATACTACCAACTTTGTAATTGTGACAGGATATGAAAGAAATATAAGAAGCCCACGGATGACTCAAAGCATTTATGCAGAGAAAAAAATACGACTGTTTCTAAGATGAACTCTTATACTTCAGGGTTTCACAATTATTTAAAAAGTAATCCCAACACGAACAAAATACTCTTTAAAAATGATAATGCAATAAAAGCTTTAAAATATAAACCAAATATGTTTTCTGCAACCTAGATTTGTGTCATGGTTTGACCCCAATTAAAGTTAAATAAAGTGATGCCATTTGCTATGACAATTATGAACTTCCCCATTCACCTCTTTATGGCATTATTTCCAATAAAACATTATTATATTTTAATAGTTTGGTTTTATGTTTTTTCCCCCTGCTTTTTAAAACATGGAGAAAAAGCAAACATAGGCTATAAGCACCAATAAGTTAGTGTGAATACAAACTGTGATGATACATGTGTAATTCTATATGTGTAATTCTTGGAACTATACAGAAACCACTAACAGGAAAGCAAAAAAAAAAAAAAAAAAAAAAAAGGAGGAGGATCTTAGAAACTTTTTTCTTTTCTCTGTATACCACTTCCAGCAATCATTATATATATATATTTGATCGAAGTGGAGGTGCTATTATTAAATTCTTGCATTCCACCTTCAAAATACTTGAGTGTCATATAAAGTTTAGACAAATTTTTGTTTTAAATACACTGCTGTAATGCCTTGTCCTGATTCCCAATTATTTCACAGATGCTGTTGACTATGGTATTATGTGCGTGAAGACAAAGGCAAACAGCAAGTTCCACTTCACACTGTTATGCATTTTGCTTTATTTATTCCTTATTATTACATTGATTATCACTATTTATTACTGCTATAATATGTTTTGTGTAAGTTCAAGACAAGCACTAGAAAGGTCAAATAAGGAACGTAAAATGTAGTGAATGGGGCTCCAGAAGAATCTCAGAAATATGCTTGAGATTTCAAAAAGATAAATGAGTTTATGTTTTCATGTTTGTTTTTTTTTTTAAAAACATTGAGAAACAAGCTATTTTATTATAGCAATTAAATGTTGAGATAAACTGTTTTATTGAAAGACAGCCTAATTGGAAAATGGTCTATTTTGTCTGCTACAGAACAGGGATCGTCAATCATAAAAAAACCCAAATGTTCCTAAAGAACATTTCTAAGAAACTCTGCATTTCTTTCCCAACATAACCTTAAGGCAGTTTTAAGAAGCCAGTGCTTTATATACTGACTGACTGACAATAATAACTAAAACCTTCATATGCGTTTGCGCATGTGGCAGAGATGGCTGGACATGAAAGAGTATTTGTGAACTCACAATTGCCTTCTCTGTATACAGGCTACCTTTATCTTTCACACTTCCACTTTATAAATTCAAGAGGTGAGGGAGTTAGTAGTTTTGAAAGATAAATGCTAAAAAAGAAAAAAATGTTGAATTACTTTCTGTACACAGGGGATATACTCTATAAAAACCCAAACCAAAACAATACCCCCCAAAAAAGCTCTGAGACTCTTTCTTACCAAACACCTCATAAAATATATAAACATTTCTCACATTCACATTTTTGTAGCACTAGGTGAGTTGCCTTTGTCTATGACAGACTTCCAATATAAAAATGCAGTAGAAATAGACAACTAAGTAAAACAGGTCAACCTTGTTTGCAACTCAGTATCTTTTAAGCAGAGCTCATGTTGAATACAAATGTGATCCTTTCTGTGTGTTTTGAAGGCCTATTTGTTGCAAAGATTGGGAGAAAAAAAGATTTAAGCAGGAAAGCTACTGGCAAAGACATATTCTAGGTAATCATGTTTTGTTAGTAAATATTCAATTTATGCCCTAGAATTGCAAGCCATTTTATAAACATTTTCTGTTCAAACATTTTTATCTGCCGTACAGATTTACACACCAACATGTGCCAACTCGACTATTATCAGCCAGTGGTACACATTTATTTACTAGTTCAAACATTAGCTTTTGTGGACCTATATATATTGATAACTGTCAACTCCTCACTGCTATTTTTGGATTGCCTTTTCTTGCTGTTCACAACTCGGGACCTAATCTTGTTAACATGAGCGGTTTGATTTGTTTAAATGTTTTTAAAATTAGAAAGAAAGAACACTCCTTGTCAGCAGAACTATGAAAATGACTGTTTGTTCATGTGAAATTGTTTCATTTTTGAGAACAGAACATGATCAGTCCTAGTAAATCACCTGAAAACTAAGAAAGTGTGTTGTTTCTGTTCCTCCTAATTAATGAATACCCAAACCAAAAATGAGGTGAATGAAGGCTGAGGTCTGCACCAGATCTGTCAAGGGCAAGACAGTCATATGCGTGAGAGATTCAAAATAAGGCTTAAAAATATTAAGTATGGATGACTCCAAAACTGCTTAGGGAATCAACTCCTTTCTGTATGCAGTATTCATCTATTTCATAGCACTTTTGGTCAAAACAATTTTGAATAGTAAAAAAGGAAAAAGCAGAAAATATGTACAGATCTAAAACAGATGAGCTTCCTTAGTGGGGAGGACACTTCAGAGTACCAGGCTCTGTTTAACTGATAGTTACCTGTTGTGGGACTTGCTGCATCTTCTAGTGCAATATACAGTTAACTACTAACTTCCTTAAAAAAATAAGGAAAGAACCTATAATGTCTTTTGAGACTGAGATGTCTTAAAAGTGAACTCTTAGATTCCATGAAGTATGTTTTTGCTCCATACTAATCCCAGGTTAAAACAGCATAGCAAAAAACAGAAAGGCATACACCCTGAGATTCATCCTGCCAGATTTATCCCTCATCACGTAGGGGGGGAAAGGTTACAATGAAACAAATTTATTGATTCAGAACTCGTGTACTTTAAGTTAATACTTTTTTAAATGTATGTACTTATAATTCTTGTACATATTTGCAGTGCCTGCATCAGTGTTACTGGGGTAGTGTAAGGCATTACCACATGTAGATACAAAAATAAAATTGCAGTTCAGAATGTGAATCTCATTCTAGTTGTCATATAATTAACTTCTGGTACTAATCATACAATTCAGATAGTTAATATTAAACATATTTTGAAAGTCAAGCTTCTCTCATAACTCCTCAAAACTGAACGTACAAAATCACAAGCAACTATTAAACTAGGGGAATTATTTCAAGGGCAATGCTGTGGGATACTCCATGCCCACTGTTTAGAGCAGTCATAATCAGGGTATTTCATAAGACCCTAAACAAAGACCCTTAGGATTATAACTCAGATAAATTAGATGTGTATTGACATGGCTATATGGCTTCCATTACCTGAACTCAGTGCTCAGAGCTACCTGGGGTGCTTCAGAAAGAGTTAAGTATGGGTCACACAACTAGATACAGGCTGTGACTTTCCAGATGACCATCATACTTCCTTTTAGTTCAGTGTGAAACAGGACACTTCTACACTGACTTCTCATTTTTTCTGGGTGTGATAAAAGTAAAGTTGAAGCAAAACTTTGTGAAGAAACATAAAGAGTGGGGAAAAATACGAAACCCTTCTCCCACTGATCTGCACTTGATTGGAAACAATATGCCATGTGTATTGTTTTAGGGTAAAGTCTGAGTTTACATCCTGTATATATCTACAGTTCAAGAAGTTAATAATAAGTGCATTTCAGCAAATGCCCTCTTTCTGGGCACACAGTTTGCTATACCTATCTGTTAGGTCTAAAGTTGTCAGGCAGATGTTTCAAGATACGCGCATTATAGCCCACCTCTCTAGAGCCTGTGTGTGCAACAGCCAGCCATCTGTTTTCTGGGCTCTCTGATCTCCCCAATTTTAAGGCCAGCTCTATAGAGAGTGGCGACAGCCGTGACTTGTCATCCAACAAACAAATATCACACCAGCTCCCTTACTTTTTTATATTGCCTGGAGAATGTGAAATAGATTCTTTTAATTACAAGTCACCTCAATAACTGTATTCTCTTTCTTGAGTTAAATCCATGTAATAAATTTGGATTATATAATTATTTATCAGTTTTCCAATTCCAGATAATATCTGAGCAAAAAGAAAGGAAGAAAAAAAAAAAAAAAAACACAAATTAACTTAACCCCTAAAAGGCCTTTTTCAAGTGATATGATGGCCTAAGAAAAGAGCTGGGCTGTAATTATTTATTAAGAATTTCACTGAGCATCACACAGTTCAGCATTCAGCTGTGTGTCCAGACAGCCCACTGCACTGTAGCATGAATATACTGGAGTAAGAACCATGTATTTGAAAGACAACAAACATGAGCTCTGAGCTCAGCACAAGGAAATATTGCCCTCTATTTTTAACTTTGGTAATCTGATGTGAGCAAACATGTTAAGAGATGACTCCACACCCTCCCCCCCAAACCCCCTCGCCCCCACACAATAATGACATTTCAATGAACTGTGAATTCTTCTCTGTTTCATCCCTCCCTACCACAATCTCCTCAAAGGCATGTAGTGTTTTCTGTCTGCAAAAAGAATTACTGCTATGCAGATAAGTAAATTGTTGTTTCTGTAGAGATCTCTTCATAGTCTGGCCTCTAAACATGATCTGCACTTCCAAGGAAGAAGTAGAAATCAAGAACAATGCTGCTTGTATTAAGCAAACTGTTATCATTACTTTGCATTCAATAAAACAACGAATAAGGACCTGTAAGCAATACAACAATTTGTCTTCTTCTTCTGAACACACTTTTACAGTCTCACAGTTATATCAGAATAGAAACACCATGGAAACAAAGTTTCTTCCTCTCCTAGCAAAAATGAAATTGGCTACTCCCAAGTTGGTTGTGTTTTTTTTTTTTTTTTTTTAATTTTCTTTTAAACTTTCAATGTTTCATGAATGAAGGGGAAAATAAATAGTGAAATGAAACTCCAAGAAAAATTACCAAAACTATTATTTTAATAAAGCATTAATCCAAACTTGGGAAATATACTTTGATATATTACTGTTCTCTAAAGCTGTAAGTTACAGAAAAAATGCAAATGTCATATTCTTGCATGGGAAGTCTAACTGCTTTCAGAAAGACAAAAAAAATATAACTTGATTTTGTGTGCAACACTTATTCTTTCAAAGATGGTACCAGTGTAGTACATACCACACAGTATTATTCATATTGTACTAGGATGTGGATAAGATGACCAGAATCCTACATGCAGTTCTCAAACTCAAAATTTCAATTTTTATTCTTTTTCTTTTTTTCCCCTTACTGAAAGTCCTTAAAATACTTCTTAGTTGTCTCTTTGGTTATAGCAAAGATTTACCTGGTTAAAAAACCAAATAAACAAACAAACAAACAAAAAAAAAAAAACCCACACAAAAAAACCCCACAACTGGATTACACTGGAACTGAAAATACACAAAATTAAATTTAGTCTTGTCTCTTTTTGACATTGTCTCTTGAACCAAGACCACTGTTCCCATGCAATCCATATGTATACAGCAAATGGTTGTGTCACAGTCCATGGTGATTCTAGGCAATCACAATCCACCTTGCCTGCTAGACCCAAGCACTGCACCTACTCATCTCTATTTTGTGTTTGATGGCAATTCTAGTAGCCAGACTTGTATGCAATCTTGCCACTTGCCCTTGCTGCCTCAGCCTCCCTCTTTCCTTCACAGCCCTATATTGCAAGAGCAATGGACAGCCTAAGGGTGAGCTGACATGAAGCTCCAAGCAAATTATGCTGCCTCACAACTCCTGACAGAGTTTGGCAGAGGAGGCCTGTGCATATGTTGCAACCAGGTCTGGAAGGGGATGCCATGCCTGATCTGGACTCACGGTGAATGGGGTACCTTGAACAGGGTGAGGTTGCCTTTGTGGGGCTGGCAAGTATCTTCAGTGTGAATACAGGCAGACTGGTCGTATGAGGGATCTAATGGAAGTGCAGACATAGTTATTGACACCAACAGCTACTACAGCTAAAAACTAGGAAGACGCTTCTTTACTACCAGTTGATCAATGTTATGATATGTGTTTCTCAGAAATTATGTTTCTAAGAGTAATGGGATGATGTTGTTTCTCAACGTATGTAGAATAGTCAATAATTCTTTTAATTAAATTAATTCAGTAAATGAGTAGTGATTTTTTCTGTTTAGATTATAGCCCTAGAAAATACAGCTGCAGCATGGCAACTATATACTCATGCTAGGGGAGAATCAAGAGTTATCCTCTGCCTGGATTAGACTGGTGTAAAATTCAAGCTATATAGACTTTCCTTTACTTAGTAGATTCTCTTATGCTGGCCAGCACAGAATGTGGGTGAGGCATTACACCCCTCAGATTGCTTTTCCCTGATTAGAAGTGTCCTCAGTGTGGCCAAGAGGTCTTTTCTAAGAAAGAAATTCTGTGAAGTGTGATGAGGAGAAAGAAAGGCAGAAAGTCGTAATTACTGTGCCCCACACCATCTCTGAATACATTCTCAAGACACAGACTAGACCTCGATACACAAAATGGATATTTGCATATTTGCAACATGTTTCCATACAAACATATACATGTAAAATTCTTTTAAGCTGGTTTTACATGAACAAAAAAAAAAAAGGAAAATCAAAAAGCTTGCCAGGTTGTTGGGTTGTTGTGAGTGGACTCTTGCAGTTTCACTGATCCTTGTCTGAATTTTAGTAGGTGTTACACAGGTACTTTTTGGAGAAGGCAAAAGAAAGGAAGAAAACCAAAGGGTACTTACTAATAGACAGAAATCAACAAAATACAGATGTGGTTCCCAATACAGCACAGTTCTCATTAGACCTGATCTCCTGTATGAGAAACTTCAAATTGCCAATATCTGTTAGCAGCAGAAAATAAGTTGAGGTGCTGTAACAGAATCATAGAACCACAGAATATCTGAATTGGAAGGGACACATAAGGATCATCAAGTCCAACTTCTGGCTTCACACAAGGCCAGCCAAGTCAGAGCATGGGACTGAGTGCATCATCCAGATGCTTCTTGAACTCAGTCAAGGTTAGTTCTATAACCACCATATAAATATATACGTATATAAAAATGTGTGTATACATATGCGTATATACATATATATACACATACATATATACGGTGGTTATATTATATATATAAAAAATGTTCTGGGAATTACTGTCTCTCAATGGATAGATTATCAATTAAACACCAGTATTTTCTGTCAACATAGCATGTGGTTCCAAAGTAGTTAGCAGCTACTGAGGATAACAAAGGAAAACAGACGAGCACATCACATAGAAGTTCTTACAGGAGAGGAAATAAAGAAAATGAACAAACAAATAAATAATAATAATAAAAAAGTAAAAAAAAAATCCTACTGCGTAGAAAAAAATGGGAGGAATTAAACATAGCATTACGGACGTAATGCAGTATTATGAACACCTACAGTGTCAAACAGAGAGTGTGCTTCTTAAGGGCAGTTAATCTCTCTATAATTTTCTATTTAAAGGTAATTATAATTTGACTTCTTTCACTAATTACCTAAAGGAGTTAAAACATTGTAACAGTACTTTTCAGAACCATTGTGACAGGACATAGAAACAAAGGCATAAATATTCTAGGCTGAGTTGGTGGAACGAGAAAGTGTCCTAAACCAGTAGTTACTAGATCTGTCAGATCAGTTTTCAAATGCTACACATCACAGATTTTTTTTTTTTTTTAAGAGATTTCTTAAAGTCATATGGTACAATCTCCTGTTTCAAGGAGGACTCTTCAATCCCAGATCAAATCAGCAGTGGCTTTATTTTAAAGTCTGGAAAACATCTAAGGATAGGTAACTTGTTCCAATTTAAATCTACCACTACTGAAGTAAGCTTCATGATGTCATCTCTGTAACTCTCCTCCAGGAATGCACCGGCTTCAATTAGTTTGCTCCTTAACCTCCTTAAACTCTCCTTGTAATTTATGCTCTATGTCTCTGATCAGCTTGGTAGCAAGTTTTCTAGAAAAATAATTAGTATTGTATTATTAAATGCAGGAGTTAACATGAATAGTAGTAGAAATGGTTCTGCACACTTAAAAAAACATCACCTGTAGAACTGTAGCTTGTTCAAGTGTCAACCTGCTCTGGCAAGCTTACTTTATTAGGATAGTTTTTCCTCAGGTAAAATCTACCTCATCAGTTAAGACCTCACTTGGATTTAATTTTCATGTCTTCATTTTACCTTACTTCCAAACTTTGGAATAGACCATAGGAATATAAATATTATAAATATTTAATAAACAACAAGTATTATTCTAAGATTAAATGCAATACCTTAAAATAGCAAAGTTTCTAGGGATTTACACATAAGCGTGTTCTTGTTTCAAAATGATTGCTCTCATGCTTTTATGGACATCAGTGTTTCCTTTCATCTCTTCTAAACTGTGGCACGTAGAGTGGTGATTTGATCAAAACCTCTTACAACTTGATCCCTTATAAAGACAGATGAAGGTAATGTCTCTGAGAGAGACAGAGTGAAGACAAATTGAAGACAAGAAAAGCGAACAAACAAGACAGTTAACTGCTCTTTTCTTTACTAATAAGAAAATCCTGGTTTTTTTTGTTTTTTAGACATGCTTATAACTTCTTTAGGTTTGTTTGTTTTTTTTTTTTTAATTTGATAATCTGTAGAACTACTTCATTACAGACAACAATTAAAAAAGAAAATCTCACACAGGTTTCAAATAAACCTCTTGCTTTATGATTTGTAAAGCTGCTGTAGAAAGTGATCAGCAACCTGGCAGGAGCTTATGAATTACTTGGCTTTACATTCAATGAAGGTTAAAAAAATATGAATGTTGGAAACAGAATATCTTATTTATCTATATTCTATTCTGCATATAAGAAAAGATAAGCTTTTTCAGTACACTTAATATCATAACTCCACAGGTGTCCTGAATGCATTTATGAAGTAAATCAGCTTGCCTGCTGGCTGGGATTTAGCCTGTCTTGCCAAAAGTCTGCCAGTTTAACTGAATAATTCATGATGCTTTATGATGTGGACTACTGTCCATGAGAGCAACAAGCAGACTCATTTTTCTTATGTGCTGAAATTGAGTTAAAAATGTGAGACAAAGGAGAGAGGAAAGGACGGGGTTTACTCCCCCATGGAACTAAGCTTCTCGCCTTGCGAGCAATGCATTATATTGCTCCTATTGAGCAACTGTGTCCTATAGTAAAGTTGCTCTGATGAAAATGCTGAGGACCTTGCAAGAATTTTAGTTTTCTGAGAAAAAAAATAGGTAAAACCCAGAAGGCAAACTGTAAAGGTAAAAGAGACAGAAAGTAGATCAAATTTTGTAGCCCACTATATTTGGAATGCTGCTATCCTATTTAATTCATATTATGGAATGGTTATAAGGGTTTTGGATTAAGCATTACTTGTGTACCTCAAACCTTTCTGCAGGATTGAGCCAAGTACAGAGATTGATTACAGGCCAAAAGGATGTAGCAATGACATTTCTTGGGTGACAATCTGATGCTCAGTAATTATTACTTTTAAATTCTATGGCAATTTGTTTTATCAAGTGACAATTTTTTTTCTGTCAGGTATCTGTAACCTTTTACACATGACTGCACTTGGTATGGAATTATTTTGATAAGAGAATGTTAGTATAATGTCAGCACTATCAATGTTTTAATCTCTGAAGTGCTCCCATCAGAGATGTAGGGTGACTGGTATAATCTCATTACAGAAAATAATTTCGAAGATGTCTCTAGCACTAATCCAGTGAATTCATTGTGAATTTCACTGGGCTAACCTGTCAAAAACTCAGATATGGAATTGCCAGCTGAGACGAAGTGCTAAACTTTCTGTAACTTTAAGTTAAATTAGACTAATTCTATTTTGTAGAGGTCTAGTTACAAACCACTAATTCTTGTCTTCAGAAAGTGAGAATGGGGTTAATTTCATGTAATAGATTATATGTTTGGAGCCCTCAACACAAGAAGGACACAGACCTGATGGAGTACGTCCAGAGTGCCACAAAAATGATCAAAGGGCTGGAGCACCTTCCCTGTGAAGACAGGCTGACAGAGTTGCATTTGTTCAGCTTGGAGAAGAGAAGGCTCCAGGGGGACCTTACACCGGTCTTCCAAGACCTGAAAGATGCTTATAATAAATCTGGGGAAGAACTGTTCATAAGGGCATGTGGCAGTAGGCTGAGGGGTAATGGTTTTGAACTTGAAAAGGAGAGATTTAAGTTGGATATTAGGAAAAAGTTCTTCAATATGAGAGTGGTAGATCACTGGAACAGGCTGCTCAGAGAGGTGGTGGAGGCCCTATCCCTGGAGATATTCAAGGTCAGGTTATATGGGGCTCTGAGAGATCTGATCTTGTGAAGATGTCCCTGCGTACGGCAGGGTGTTTGGAAGAGATGACCTTTAAAGGTCCCTTCCAACCTTACAGATTCTATGATTCTAAGTTAACATCCTTAAATCTGAGTTTATCACTCTGGGCTTTCTTAAAGAAGACATATAGATGAATGCGTAGGATTTCATGGGATTATATGCTTGTTCAGGCTGGAAGAGACTGCAGAAAATCTATAGTCCAACATCTCCTTCTCACAGCAGTTCTGTAGTCAGACCAAGGAACTGTGAGCTTTATATAGTCAGTTCCTAAAAGCCT
Source organism: Porphyrio hochstetteri (assembly GCA_020800305.1). Classification (NCBI taxonomy): domain Eukaryota; kingdom Metazoa; phylum Chordata; class Aves; order Gruiformes; family Rallidae; genus Porphyrio; species Porphyrio hochstetteri. Next base: position 51,080,467 of record CM036905.1, read on the forward strand.
CCAAGGGTGAAGAGAAATGGAGAGATTGCACAACCTCTCTGGGCAACCTATTCCACTGCCTGACTGACCTAATGGGGAAAAACTTTCTTCTTCTCTTCTCCTAACCACTGAAATTTTGACTTATGTCTGTCGTACCTTGTCTTCCTACATTGCTCAGTTGTCAAGAATCTGGATCGATTTTCTTGATAACCTCCCTCCATGCTGCTGTTAGGCTCCTTGGTCTCCCCAAGACTCACCTCTTCTTCATGCTGAGTAAGACCAACTCCCTAAGACTCCCTCCACAGGGCAAGTGTTTCAGCCCCCAAGTGCCATGGTGGTCCACTACTAACTAATGCCTGTTTATTGTTGTCTGTTTATATTGTGAAGCCAAACCCAGGATGCAGTATTTTACATATGATCCAAGGAGAACTAAATAGATCAGGGATAATCACTTCACCCCATCCAGTTGCTTTGCTCCTGTTAATGTAGCTGAGGAGGCTAATGGCCACCTTTGCTGCTGATTCCCGTTCAGCTTGCTATCTGACAAGACCACCTGGGCCTTTTCTTCAGACCCATCAGTCACCAGCCTGTATCAGAGCAAGGGACTCTTCCTTCTCAGGTGCAGGACAACATTTGTCCTTACTGAATTTTATAAGGTTCCTGTTGGCTCATTCCTGCAGCCCATCTAGGATGGCAGCCCTGCCTTCAAGCATATCGACTGATTCTCTCAATTTGGTGGCATCTGGAAATTTGACTGTGCATGTTTGGTCTCCCCAGATCATAAAAGTGTTGACAAGACTATCTGCAGGTATCTGCATTTTGTGACTATACCTGGTGCTTTGGTTCTTCCTATCTGTTTTAAAGGTTGCTTATGTTTCTGTATATACACCTGAGGCAGGTATCACTTTGCTATTTTTTTGTCACATCTGAAGTGTCTTTTCTTTTCATAAGTCAGAAAACTTGCTTTCTAGCCCTGATCACCAGTTCCTCAACAGTCTCTTAAATGCTTAATTGAAAGCTCTCCTTACCAGGTTGGCCAGACCATGGGAAAGGAAGTTCTTTCCCCACTTCCTCAGATGGATATTGTCTCTCCCAAGGAGTCCTCAATCCTGAAAGTGAATCCCATGGTCATAAAAGCCAAATCCCTGTTGTTAACATCAGCTGTTGAACTAGATGTTATCCAGCAGGATTCATCTGCTCCCACCTAAGCTTCTCCTTTTACGAGCAGAGATATTCAAAGAGATGACATCTGGGTCCCCATGTCCTTCAGCCTAGAGCCCAGTAGTCACCCTTAGTATACTCCAGCCCTTCCCTAGAAGGGAATTTTAGACAGTTACATTTAGATGGCTTTCATACTAGCCATTTGTGCCTTAGTTAATGCAGAAAGGCTTTCTTTAATGGGCAGTGATATCCGAGATATTCATTAGCAAGTGGATTTACTATGTGGGTTTTTTCCCTTGTCTTCTCCATTTTTTTTTCTAGCTTTACTTCTTTGGAATTGCTCAAGCTGATCATAAATTACAAGCCTGTTCAGGAAATACTGCTCTCACATACACCAAGTCATAAAACAAAAATCTGATTAAGGTCAGACTGGTTTGCTGAAGCTAACATTACGTGAATGCATAGTTTCACCAAGAAACTCATCTGAGTTTACCACCCAGCTATGAGGATATTGCAATGGTTTAATCCAATAGTGAATTTCTGTTCACATCATGGAGTGTGATTCCATGGAGAACTTATTAATACAATTATGCTAAGAGGTCATTTAATCCTGTTTTTGGAGGTATGAAATTCAAGATAAATTGCTGTAATAAAACCTGTCTCTCTGCAACTTGTCTGTAATAATCTAGTTAAGAAACCAGTGATATCATGGTATATGTAGTCGTTTCATCTGAAAGAACCCGAGTAATAAATATTTCATTGTAGGTTGGAACATAAACGGTAAGGAGGGAGGGAGGAAAAAGCTCATCTGTTTCTCCATAGATGCAATGAATGAAAATTACCTGTTTCACTTTCATTACATTGGACATGGAAGGAAATATTTTTTGGTTCTTCTAACAGGAATTCCTACTTTAACCAAATGCTGTATCTGATGATGACTCTGAATCGCCATAATATTATCAATATCATATTATGTTAGAAAATTGTTCAGATATTTTAGTTTTCAATCAGAAGGTGCAGATTTTAGGCATAAGCATGAAACTAAATAGACTCAATATTAAAAGGAGTAAAGATAATGCTGCATCAAGTCCAATGAAATTGCTGTTTTCTCATGTAATCCATAGTAATCCTACTCTCATTTAGAAGCATAGTAATTTTTACATTCATGCCTTGTAGCTAATGCCATCAGTGCTGTGTAAAAATAATAACATTTCTGTAGACTTCAGAAATAAATTGTTTAAATAGGATTTTGCATTCCTCTTATTCTTCCCAATTCTTTTCTGTTTATGGGGCACCTCTGGCAAAGGTTAGATGAGATGCAAATTTGATTAAATGGCTGCAGCTGCCTTGCTGACTTTGTTTGTGCTACGGTCCATGGCAGCAGAAGCAGCAAGGTGGACTCTGTATGGCATTCAAGCAGCGTGAGGGGTGAAGTCTGTACTCGTTGGGACAATGCCAGGAGGGGCAACAGCATGTGGCAAAAAGGGACTTGCTTATGCTTCATTTACTGCAACCCGACTTGCACCTCCCCCGAAACTCCCTCAACTCTTTAAATAACTGGAGCAACATTTCTGAAAATCGTTGACGTTTCAGAGCAACATTTCAGTCTAACTGCTGTTTCAATTGACTAACAATTCCCCCTATGCCACCTAACAAAATACAGTTCTGTTGGTAAACATTAAACCTCGGGAGAGATTTTTATTCACTCATGACTAGCTGTGACAATCAAAAAAAAAAAAAAAAAACACCCTTGATGCCAGCTATTTTCAAACATACACCAAGTATTGATACTCCATTTAGACATTGAAGAGCTAGAATGGCAGGACAGAAAACAGAGCAAGTACTTTTTGGGTACCAAAAAATAACTGTACAGGCAGAGCATATGCTGTGGCAGTGTTGAGCACTGGTGCTGCCTACATTGCTACTACAGGTAGGTGTTCGTGTCTTTCTTCTACACTGATACTGAGATTTGCTAGACATAGTTTTATTCCCTCAGTCTTGTTTAAAATAACTCTTTAGAGAAATGGAAATAGAATATATGACTTCTGCCACATGTGTTGATTTGCTGTTCATTCCATTTCCTGCTCTGAAAGTGAGGTATCTGCTGTTGTCAAATGTTTTGTCCCAGCATTGTAGTAACCCCAGAAGAATAATGTCTACTGCAAGACAATGGGATTCATCTCAACTACTGTCATCTCCACTGTTGTAAGCAACTAATAGCAAAAGAAATTATCATGTTCTGTACTTTAGTCTCCTATAAATTGTCAAATTCTAAAATGCTGAATTCTAAATCAAAATCTAGCAGCATGAATAAAGGCTGTAAGTGCTGCATATGTACAGATCTAATTTGTATGTGAAGGATTTGAGCAGAAAGTTAGCAAATATAGCTACTGTATCCACAGAAACAAATGTTAGATGTGTCTGTCCTCAATTAGGGTTTTAGGCTTGGCTCTCTGTTACAGTGTTACAATTCAGTATACACTGTGGAGTGAACCATAATTAATCTGTTACACAAAACAATCACAAATGTTAAAAGTCTCTAAAAGAAAGAGAAAATATGCAAAACATTCAAATGCAGCTTTTAAAATTAATCTAGTATTACCTTACCCACAAGAAGCTCTGTTTTACTTTGATTGATGAATCCCCATAACTAATTGACAGATTGTTTTGGTTTCCTAAACAGTAAAATGTGGTAGTGGGAATGCAGTAATCAATATTATCTGCAAGGCACAATCTCAGAGAGTTGCTCTGTGTTGAGACGTAAGGTAATGTGATAACGTCCCTGTAGCTGACAGCCACACAGCTCGTTCTGCTTTTCAAAGGACACAACATTCATCTTTCATAGACAACGTTACAGCTGCCTCTCCAATCAGGAAAGTCTTACCAACTGACCAAAGTTTGCAGAAGCCTTGAATCTTTAAGTGCAGTGAATTTGTATTATTTTAGAATTTCTGAAACCTTCTTTTAACCAATTTTTCATAAAATAGAAAAGAGCGATCTTGTAGAATACAAGCAACAACCACCAGTCTGACAGTAGAACCACAGTCCAAACTACTTCAGGAATTACTTAAAAAAAAAAAAAAAAAAGTAGGGATCAGAAAGCACGTCCACATTATTCCCACATCTGAATTTTAGATCCCACAGGTATAAGAAAAGATTGTGGTGTTCTACTGCACAAGAAATGGGATTTGCATATAGAAGATCTCTTAATTACATACATACCTACAGGAGAAGGCCTTGCCCTGTCTTTGAAATCTTTGCTAGTAAAGTTACAGACCATAAGGAAAGCTTATCATATACTTATGGAGACACTGCAGTTATTTCATCTTTCATTATTTTCAAAGATCAAAGATTATAGAAGCATATCTAGGGGAAAAAAAATGTTTTCATTTAATGAACGAACACTATGAGCTTCCTCAGACAAAGGTCTCCTTTAATAAAAACTCTGGCAGAATTGGACTTCTACTGATAAAGAGATTTGTTATCCAATTTTCTGGTTCTGAAGAAGTTTGAAGATTTTTTAAGGAAAAAAAAACCTAGACAAATCTTTAAAATCTATTTATAATTTTTTTATAAATAATGTGAAGAAAGGACTTTGCCTTTCCTCTGTGAACTAAGAACATACTTAATAAAAAGTTTACACCCTGCTTCACTAGAAAACTCAAAAGTAATAATTAATATTGAAAAAATTTCCAGGTCATAAATCATGTGAGAAGTAAGGAGTTAATTGGGAGGACTCTGCTGCACCTGCCTGAAGCTAGGGATACCGACTATCAATCTTCAGGTGAGATTTTACCACAGAACAGACATGCACATACCATGAAAACATCACACACTACAACACAGAAGAAACTGTAGTGTCTTGGTTCTGGGATGCAGGCTTGGAACGGAAGTCAGAGAAACAAGCATGGCACCAACTCAGACTAACTACTCAGGGGATTTATGTAGCAAAGTTGATCTTTAGAAAACCTATGAGAATTCTTCTTGCAGAACAAGAAGTACTAAGAGATATTACACAGTCAAATACTGCAGGAAAAAATGAAAAATAACTGCACTACTACTCCTTCAGGTCAGGCTTTTAAATCCATATGTTTTGCAGTACAGAGCAACAGAATACTGGTGTTCACCCTCTTATGCTTTTAGCCCTAATACATCATCAATCCATGTCTTATTTGCACCCTCACTGAATCATAGAATCACTTAGGTTGCAAGAGACCTTTGAGATCATTGAGTTCAACCACAGTCTAACCCTGACTAGTCCACATCTAGACCATGTCCTCAAGCACAACATCTACCGGTCTTTTTAAATACCTCCAGGGATGCTGACTCCACCATTTCCCTGGGCAGCCTGTTCCAATACTTGACTACCCTTTCAGTAAAGAAATTCTTACTGATATTTAACCTATATCTCTCCTGGTGCAATTCGAAATCATTTCCTCTCATCCTATCACTTGTTACCTGAGAGAAGAGATCGACCCCCACCTCTATATACCCTCCTTGCAGGTAGTTGTAGAGAGTGATAAGGTCTCCCCTCAGCCTCCTTTTCTTAAGACTAAAAAGCCCCAGTTCCCTCAGATGCTCATCACAGGACTTGTGCTCCAAACCCTCAGCTCTGTTGCCCTTCTCTGGACACATACCAGCATCTCAATGTCCTTCTTGTAGTGAGGGGCCCAAAACTGGACACAGTACTTGAGGTGCGGCCTCACCAGAGCTCAGTATAATGGAACAATCACCTTCCTACTCATGCTAGTCACACTATTCCTGATACAGGCCAGGATGTCCTTGGCCTTCTTGGCCACCTGAGCACACTGCTGGCCCTTGTTCAGCTCTCTGTCAACTAACACCCCCAGGTCCTTTTCCTCCTCGGAGCTCTCCAGCCACTCTGCTCCAAGCCTGTAAAGCTGCCTGGGGTTATTGTGACCATAGTGGAGGACCTGGCACTTGGTCTTGTTGAACCCCACAAAGTTGGCTTCTGCCCATTGATCCAGCCTGTCCAGGTCCCTCTGCAGAGCCTTCCAGCAGATCAACACTCCTACACAATTTGGTGTTGCTTGAAAACTTACTGAGGGTGCACTCGATCCTCTCGTCCAGGTCATTAATAAAGATGTTAAAGAGGACTGGCCCCAGCACTGAGCCCTGGGGAACACCACTTGCAACCTGCCACCAACTGGATTTAACTCCGTTCACAACACTTTGGGCCCGGCCTTCCAGCCAGTTTTTAACCCAGCAAAGAGTATACCCATCTAATCCACAAGCAGCTAGTTTCTCCAGGAGGATGCTGTGGGGAACAGCATCAAAGGCTTTACTGAAATCCAGCTAGACAACATCCACAGCCTTCCCCTTACCCACTAAGCAGGTCACCTTGTCATAGAAGGAGATCAGGTTGGTCAAGCACGATCTGCCTTTCATAAACCCATGCTGACTGGGCCTGATTGCTGAGTGTCCTGCATGTGTTGCATGATGGCACTCAAGATGATTTGTTCCATCACCTTCCCCAGCACCAAGTGCAGGCTGACAGGCCTGTAGTTCCCCGGGTTCTCCTTCCGGCCCCTTCTGTAGATGGGCGTCACATGTGCCAGCTTTCAGTCAAGCAGAACCACCCCAGTCAGCCAGGACTGCTGGTAAATAAGGGAAAGTGGCTTGGCAAGCACCTGTGCCAGCTCCCTCGGTCCACTTCCTGTCCTCATCTTTCCACTCAGGGGTCTGGGTATGAGAAGTCCAACTGGTCTTGCTACTAAAGACTGATGTAAAAAAGGCCTTAAGTACCTCAGCCTTTTTGTCATTCTCTGTCACAATGGTTCCCCCCACATCCAGTAAAGGCTGGAGAATCTCCCTGGCTATTAATGTTATTAATGTATTTATAGAATTGTTTCTTCTTGTCGTTTACAGCAGTGGCCAGATTGAGTTCTATCTGGGCTTTGTCCCTCCTTATTTTCTTCCTGAAAAACCTCATCTCAGCCCTGTACTCCTCCTGGGTTGCCTGCCCCTTCTTCAAGCAATCATAAACTCTCCTTTTCTTCCTGAGTTCCAGCCAAAGCTCTCTGTTCAGCCAGCCAGGTTACTTTCCCTGCTATCTCCACATTCGGCACAGGGGAAAGGCACCTTGAGGACCTCATTCTTGAGGAGTGTCCAGGCTTCCTGAGCTCCATTGTCTTCCAGGACTTGCTCCCAGGGGACTCTATCCACTAGGCTCCTCAATAGGCCAAAGTCCACCCTCTGGAAGTCAAGAGGGGTGGTTCTTCCAACCCTCCTCCTTCCTTCCCCAAGAATTGAGAACTCCATCAATTTGTGATCACTGTGACCAAGGCAGCCTCCAACCGTCAAGTTCATATACATCTAAGGGATGCTAACAGGAACACTCTAGAAACAACAGGCCCGGTGTATTGCACACAATTTATGTATATGACTAACTCCATCTTATTTTTTTTTTTTAACACTATCACTTATCTTTAATGTCTTAACTATAGTTAAAAACAGATCACTGCATCTTTTTCCTGTTTTTATTTTCGATGGTGTATTTCCTTTTATTTCTGCTTCTAACTTACATCCTCTAAACAAAGAAGTCTCTTACATTATGCTGTCTACTTCTTCCTCTGCTAACCTTTCCTTCTCTCTTCAAAATTGACGCCAAATCTCTATTCCACACCACTACCTTTTTAAAAAGTGTCTTCTTCCACCTTTGCTGCTTTTCTCATACTTCCCTCAACACACATGTATCATCTCTTAATGATCTTATAAAGGGGACCTAGAAATGCCATCAGTCACCTAAAAGACAAAAGAAATATATCTGCTAAGCAAAGAGTTGCTTGAAATCCATACGCCTGTTCAGTCAGAAACCTAACTGTGTCCTGTCCAAATCATCCCTGCTGCTGGAAAATAGGATTGTGAAGGGATTTCTGCCAGGACATAAAAGTTGGAAGGAAATCCAGGGGACTAATATTGCTTATCAGCTATAAAAAGTAAGCTATTTTAGAGATGCTTTAAGAGACTCATATTTTCTAACATCATATGTAGAATTAAGATAAGCTTATAGGGATACGTGACTATGTTACTTTGTTAATATGGATAGTAAATGTAAAGCTAACCGTTGAGAAATTAAATCCCTTGGAAATACTTTATAGATCTACTTCTCTAAATTTCTTTCAAGAGCAGCTTAAACAGAACCAAAAGCAAGTATTTGCATGTGCTGATTGACATAGGGATGGTCCTGGAGGAGTTTGTACTTGAGCATACAAATGTGAAATAAAATCAAATTAGCATGCTAAGGAAATTAACACTAATATAAATAAATTCCTGAATAGTCACAGATAGCTAATCCCTGGGAAGAATAACTTAAATTCTGTTTTTATTTATGAAAATGGATTCTATTAGAGTTCCGCTTGCTAAAAATGTTCTAAGCCTAAGGCTATGCCTAAAGGCAGAGACATTATATGTGCTGTAAATGCCAACTATTTCAAGTATTTCTTCTTAAAGTTACCCTAAATGGGACAAAATTATAATACCATATAATGAGTTTGACATTCAATTACATTAACTGTATACATATATATGAACTAATTTCCTGTTTGAATTATTTGATAGATCTAATTAAATTATAATTTAAAATACTATTAATCTTTGTTAATCAGCTGCAGTGAACGAAGATGCCTCAAAAGTAATAGGTTTTATATGCTCCTTCAAAGCTACAACAACCTGTAACTCTAATTCAGTAATGAACATAAAAGCACTTAGCATCTAAAAAACTGAAAAAGAGTGCAAAAAAATCCATTAATATTGAAGACTGAAAAATCTGTAATACACGTATAAAACGTGCCTTTTTAAGCTAATAAAATGAAAATAACATTCTTCTTCAAAACAGATGTGAAAAAATACTCTAGATTTAAAAACAAAACAAAACAAAACAAAGTAATAATAAAATCAAAACATTTTAGGATTCCAGGAAAAGTTTGGGGGTTTGGGGTTTTTTTTTAAGAGTACTAATTTGCAAGTATAACCTTTCTTTTATCACTTATCCAATAATATGCTTTAATGTCTTCATAATAATAATTTTATATATATATATATATATGTAATTTCCAGAGACTTGTTTAACACTGTCACACAGAAAACCCAAAGTAAAAAAAAAAAACCCAAAAAAAACCACCACGAAACAAAACCCTGAAAAAAACCCTATTTATTCTCATCAGGTTGTTTCAAGCATGGCAACATGCCATATCAGAGATATAAGGTCAGAAGTCATTTTGGTTAGAAGCTCAAACTTACAGTGAATTATTTTACACAGGCTCTTAACAGATTGTGAGATCTTTTATAACGTTGCTGTCAGTAAAAATGGTACTGTTTCTACTCTTTCTGTGTATCTAGCTTTAAGGGAAAAGAAACAATCTTGACTTGCAAGGCTTTGAACTAGTACGCAGGCATTGAATTTTTATTAAGGGTTAAGGATTCTTGTAAACAATCAATGCCGGGTTTTTTTGTGTGAATTTGCATGAACTCATAACTTACAGGCAACTTCAACTATATTTCGAACCACTTGATAATCATAATAAGCTTTCAGCTTGCAATAAATTAAAGCCTACAGTACAGAAAAATGGCTCTGGGGAAAAAAAAAAAAAAAAAAAAAAGGAAAAAAAAAAGGAAGACGAGGACAGAAAAAGAAAACAGATTAGAAAATAAGAAAAAAAAATGTTGAAAGCAATTAAGTTAAATATTTTTCAGCACAGTCAACTGTTTATTCTGCAATGAAGAGACATTTTCCAACACCAATTGACTGCTGACACCAGGCTGGAAAAAAATACCTCAATCTGGAGCTGCAAGGCTGATACACAGACAACAAATCCCATCCTATCTCAGAAATCCCCCTTTTCAAACAACGGGGGGTGGTGATGCTATTTTTTTATGTCAAATGAACTACCTTATCACAGGTATGTTCTCTCTGCTTTTAGCATCCTTGGATATTAAAGAAACGGGGAGAGCAGAAAAAATAAATTAGAAAAAGCCGAGGATAACCTGAAGTCTAATTAATTTCTCACTTACACTGAGAAAAACGCACAACTGTAAAGTCTGTTTAGTATTAAGTTTGCTAACAACCAGTAATGAACAGGAATCAGAATGTCTAACACTTGGGAAGCTGCGATGCTTTAGCCTTGAGTGAGCTGGAACTGCGAGGTGCATATGCTGATGGGAAATACATTATTCTGAGTAGTAGAAATAAAACTCTGAAAGCTACAAAGAGATCTCATGCTGCTGCAAAACCAAATGATAAAATGGCAGCTGAAAACCAATGTCAATAAAAACAAAGTAATGCACATATTAAAAAATAAAATCTCTAACTATAGATATACAGGAATGCACTCTAAATTAGCTATTATCATCTCAGAGAGAGATCTGGGAATCTAACTACAAATGTTTCAAAAGAAACATCAACCCAGTGCTCAGTACCTGTCAGAATTGGAAGTAGAATGATACAAGTTACTAAGAAAAGAACAGATAACAAGTCAGAAAAAAAGAAAGAAAAAAGAATAAAGCCCAGCATTAGGAAGGCACATAAGCCATATTACCTTGGCAGTTTTAAAACTGAAAAGATACAGATGAACCAAAAGGTTCAAAGAGGGTGAAATCACTGGAACATCTGATAAGGATAAATTAAACAGGCTGAGCTACATCTATATGTACACTCACACAATTGTGAGTGTCATAGGGAACGTGAACCATGGCTTACAACACCACACAATGAAAGAACAAAGAATAGAATTTACAATTTCCTGACACAACACACTTTGAACTAATTGGCTGAAGATATTATGAAGGCCCAAGGAAGGAAGGAAGAAAGGACATACTGTATCTTCATCGGTAAGTGTTTTACACTACCAAACATATGAGTGCACTACTAAATGCTTTCTGTCCTCTTCGGCTTCCTTCCCTCCCATACAACAGGGTAATACACAGAGCTGCCATCTTCTTCCTTCAACCTGTAAGCCAATATAGTAGGATCCGAACTGGATGCAACAGCTTTCACTTGTCACTGGTATGACTTTTGTCAGTATTAACTAGTCAGTATTATGACAGGGACAGAAAGATGAGTAATAATGGATTTTAGCATTCGATTAACTATTCTAGAGTTATCAGCAAGCAAATACTCTGGAGCAGATGTGAGATGTTACTCTTCTCTCATTATGGCAAAACTGTAAATTACTTTCTATTAAATTACCTGTCATTCTACATGAGAAATCTAGTATCACATCTTCTACCTCCCCTATCCTTACACTGAACACACATCAGTCTCCTGAACTCTAAACACTCCATCCAGACTCCTTGTACCATGAAGCTCAGAATCATCCCACATTTTCAAACCAGCAAACAAGCCATAAATATAAACCACACACACACCCGAGCACACACACACACACCCGCCCCTATGGAGACATTATCTGCAAAGTCCTTTACCTACTGCCCAAGCAATAAGGAACATATTTATTCATATTTTAATTAAGATTATTTTTAAAAATATGATTATCTATTAAGTAGTTTGCAACAAAAGAAGAGCAGCCTGGTCTGAACAGTCTAGCCAAGACAAATGGGAGAAAGAAGTAGCTGAAGAAACTTCTGCACAAGAGTTACTTACAAGACAAAAATTTTCCTCACCAAAATTGTGAGAACTTTTTGTCACCGAGCACAAAACAAAAGGAAATTAAGTCTTCTACCAATTTGTACTTCACAGAATCACAGAATGACTAGGTTGGAAAAGACTTTTAAGATCAAGTCCAACTGTTACTGTCCTATGCTAAACCATATCCCTAAGTACCTCATCTACCCGCCTTTTAAACACATCTGGGGATGGTGACTCAACTACCTCCCTGGGCAGCCTGTTCCACCTAACTTCAAGTAACTCCCTTTGGTTAGAAGGCATATTTATATTACATTTTTCACAACTGGTAGTATTTCCTGGTTCTCTTCATGAGGTGATGTATAATTGATGAATATCTGGTACTAGGTGTATGAGAAAAATGCTTAAGTTTTAACAAGCGTCATACGAAATGTGGCCAGAAATGAGGAAACTCTGGAGCTGCACTAACTTTATTAGTTAACTAATACCTTCCTTTAGGTGATTAATCCATCCAGCTGATTGAAGCATGCATTATGGGTAAAAAGAAATACTATTCTTCTTGAAAAGAAGATTAAAAGGCAGCTCAGTGGAAGGCAAAAACCATGACATTTTCAGAGATGTATAGCAAAATTGACTTCCCCTGTTTCACCTTCCTGGCTGAGATTCTCCCATCCATTACAAATATGAAAACAAAATGGGCTTCTGTCCCTAGCTATAGGTGAATCTATACCTGTTCTTTTCATTTCAGCTAGATTCAAAGGTAATTACAGCTTTTACTCTCTTGGAAACGTGTGCTATTACCACTGCAATTATTCAGTTCCTCTGTATTGCCTTTTGATTCACCTCATTAGCCAACCTCTAATTTTACTTAAGAAGGCCACAATGTTTAGTTTTTTGTCATTGTTTCCACCCTCTGTTCATCCTCTATGACACTCTATGTCTTCCTTCTTTCTTCTAAACTCCTGCCTCTCTTCATAAAAACAAAGTAGTCCGTCACCCAATAACATTACTAAAGAAAAGTAAAACAAAACAATTCCCCCCAAAAAAACCCAACAAGAAAAATAAAAACAAAACCAACAAAACAACCCACACCAAAAGAGAGGCTGAGGGAGCTGGGCTTGTTCAGTCTGGAGAAGAGAAGGCTGCGGGGGGACCTCATTGCAGCCTTCCAGTACATAAAGGGAGCTTATAAGCTTTTTAAAAGGGTAGACAATGTCAGGACAAGGGGGAATGGATTAAAGCTAAAGGAGGGAAGGTTTAGATTAGATATTAGGGGGGAAGTTTTTTACAGAAAGAGTGGTGAGGTGCTGGAACAGGCTGCCCAGAGAGGTAGTGGATGCCCCGTCCCTGGAAGTGTTCAAGGCCAGGTTGGATGGGGCCCTGGGCAACCTAGTGTAGATCCAGGCCTGAGGTTGGTGGCCCTGCCTGTGGCAGGGGGGTTGGAGCTCTGTGATCCTTGGGGTCCCTTCCAACTCATACCATTCTATGATCCTATGAAAAGTAAACATCATGAAAACACCACAGTGTAGCATAGAATTAAGAGAAGTAAATACATATACTGCAAAAGATCTTTGGATGCTCAAAAATATTGACAAAAGGTGGACTTCCTCTGCTCTGTGTTGAGTGGCTCTGAAAGCTTTCACTCTTCCTTCTCTTATGCATGCTTCACTGCAAACCCACACTTCTTAGGGTCTTTTCTGTATCCCCTTCACACCTTTTCCCTTCAGAATCTCCTTCACAAATTCTTGTCATGTAGTTCTACCATCTCTCAGCAGAACTTCAATATTCCACTACAACCCAATAGAAATGAAGAAAACTGAACCAAGATTATTTGATCTCATGATTTGTCTAGCAAGTTCTGGAACTTTCCTCATCGTCTTTTTATTTAACTCTTCAAGACAGGGACTACCTACTATTTTGAGTTTCTACACTGTCCAGCATAATAAAAGGCTGTGATTGTTTGTCCTTGTGCACTACCAAGGCAGCCATGGACAACACTAACAGTAAGAATCTTGGCAAAAAAATGCAATTATTTTCTTTCTAAAAGTACTCATTTTAACTCAGCTCAGAAGTCAAAGCTTTTGCCCTGAACCCAATCCTATTCTACAGGATGTGACACACTTTCGGCAACGGGATAACAAACCAACGGTAGATTAAATTATGAACACATCATTATTCTTTTGGAAATCCTTTATAAAGACTAATGTGAACAGGAGACTGAACACTCTCCCAGTCCAAAGATTTTTTTTTCTTTGGTATGTAGTTATTTTCTTGTTACACTGATGGAGTATTGATACAGATGTAGCAGCAACACTCCATTTGCAGAGAAGATCTGCATTCATGATTACATTTGCAACTGTACTATTGAATGACTACCAGAAAAATGGGAGCTATGCAATCTTCACCTGAAACAAAAAACGGTGCTGCTTTACTGAAAGCAATGATAAAACACACTTTGGTAGATTAAAAAAATAAAATAAAAAATAAATCAAAGCCCACAAAACAAACCAACAACACACGCCTTTGCAAACATATAAAAAGAACACATAAGATTTGGTTTCAGTAGCTAATGAATATGTTACAGAAAACAGGTAAGGCCTTCAAAGACAGTTATGCCTTATTTTTCTCAAAATGTCTATAACACTTCTTAATGGAACTCTTATGAGCAACTAGTTATCTCTTACTCAGCGACTCTGCCTCCGCAGCATATTGAAATTCTAGTATGAGGATAGTACATCCTATTAATGGAAGCATTATGGACCCAGATGGTTATCAAGGCTACAAACACCAGGGCCCATTTTCTAGATGATATCATACAGTATTTAGACTCAACAAATCTGGGAAACAAATAGCTTTGTAGGAAGCATATCCCAGTATTCAGCAGAAGCCTTTATTGTTAAAATCCAGGAAGTTGAGGGCTGTGGAAAAGAAGGGGAAAGGAATGTCATCCTCATTCTCACAGATAAACAAATAAATAACCCCTCCCGAAAAAACCACAAACAAACAAGTAAAAAAAAAAAAAAAACTACCCCCCTTTTAAAAAAATAGAATTGGTAAAATCTTTTAAAGACTATTCAAGTGGGTTTTGCTTTATATTGGGCAGGGGTGGGGGGCGGGGATGGGACATGGTCTGAGAAAACTGCATCCCAACTTCAACAGGATGATTCAGGATTATGATACAAACAAGTCAAAACTTTGGGTGTTTTTTTTTTAAACCAGGACGTTCCAGGAATTATTTTTTCTCAAGTAAAAAGTGAAGTTAAAAATGCAGCTTTGTAAGGCTGTAAACACACAGTTTGTGTAACAAAATGGTCATTGCTCCTCCAGCATTCATTTTTCTATACGGCTTCTCCAAAAAAAAAAAAGAAAAAAGTTACCTCAAATCTTTTTCTGTGCTTATTTTTATTTATGTGCTCATTTTATGCAACCTCTTTTTACATGAACCAACAAATTACAAGCTGGTATTTGCAGTATGACCCATATGCATTCAATTTCACCTGTATGAAAAAACCTACTCCATATGGCTTGTTCCACAGCATTACACAGCCTAAATTACTCCGTGAGAGGTGTGTCTATACGAAAGCTAGGAAAAGTGAGAATTCCATGACTTAACCCTGGTGTTTTTCCAGAACAGACATAAACACACACGAGGGAGGAAGAAAGAACTTGTCTAAATGAAATATGACTTCAGAAACAAACTATTGTGAACCTGGAAGCCAAAGAAGCGTGGGTAGGGAACCTAGTATCCCTGTGGCAGGGATACAGAGTTGAAGGTGACATCCCTGGAGGAAACAAAGTTTCATTAATCCCAGGGTTGAATGAACTTTTTTTTTTTTCCTTTCTGATCTTGATTTCTGATTTGCACCCAAACTCTTCCAGAACATTGGATCCAGAGGTGGTCCATGGTTTCATAGGTGTGTATACATATTAATATTTCATATGCAATTCCCTATTCCAAATCAAAGCCTGCAGTAGAACATTAGTAGATTATAGTGAAAAGTACCCTATTTAAAGTAATTTTCATTAAAAAAAAAAAAACAAAAAAACAAAAAAAACCCAACCATTAATGCAAAGAATTTCAAAATTCAATTTATTTTATACATGAATCCTAACCTCTTATCCAAATTTCTTTCTTACGGGAAGCTTGTCACTGCATTGATTCCATCATTATTTTATTATATCTGTCTATCCAAAAGAGTACTGATCCAGTAAATTCAAATTCAAGGAAACAGGTTCATTAGCTTCAATAGCATTCTTAATTTGACTAAGAGGTTAAAGTATGTGAACCTTGTAAGAATCTCAAGATAGGAATCATGTCTCTCTGTCTGAGTAGGCTTTTTTATGAATTCTATAATAGGATCTAAACTTATGTTCATGTTCCAGATATAGTCATCAACATCTGAAAGAGAAGCAAAAACTACTTCAAGTACAGAAACCTTCCCATAATCTTTGTTTCCACACTGGACACAATGTCATTTTAGAATTTCCTACACAAAGAACTGGCACCACTTAATTCATAATAAATTAGTTTAGCCATTGTAATAGATGGATGGCCTCTTACACTGGTTTAAACCTGACTTGAGTCCTCTGGCTTGTCCCGGAAACTACTCTCATGGGTATAATTAACAGCTTAGGACAATTACAAGTGATGGGTTACTTTGTACTTTACTGTCCAGTTTCTCTCCTAGAGACTTCTTTACTTGCAAAGTCATCATCAGCCAGACAAGTAATTTTATAGCAGAAGCACTAATTGTTGGGGAAGTGTTTTGTGTTTTGGCTTTTCAGCTTCTAACTTATTCACTCTAATGCCATGTAGTAACAGAAATTAAATATATATATATATTTACCATTAAAGTAGTATATGTACATTAAACTATTTATATATTAAAAAAAAAAAATATATATGGGGTAAATCTGAAAATGCCATACAATTACCACTCAGTAAAATTTTAAGATGCACAAAGTTCCTACAGAACTGAAGGCAGCATGATACCCAGCATATATATTTTCTTTCTAAATACATAAAACCAAGGGTTCTACAATGTACAAGAAGGTTTAAAGTAGCTGGACTCTATGTTACCCTTTAAGAATATACAAATGTGTGCTAGACCAGTACCCAATGCTGCCAACAACCATAGATAATGCAGTTCCTATCACTGGTAAAGGAAAACAACACTAAGACAGCACTTCTTAATGTATGATGGTGAAAACACAAAATAATTAATTTCTGATTTGAATTAAAATGAACAAAGGCCAGGCATTTAAAATATTTTCACAGATTAAGACTTCCACTTCTGAGGTCTGACAAATACGAAATTGCAAAACCCAGTTCTTTTGCATAAAGAGTCTAAGAATGGCTCTTCAGGAAATCTGTACTAAAAGTCTAGTAGTATTTTCCAAACAGTGAAGCCCTACCCCACTATTTTAAACCTGGATCTCCTCCTGCCCCCAAACTGTGAGGTTAGTATGCTTTGGCAGTTTATCTGCCTGCTACCCACCACTTCAACAGAAAGCTGCCAACGTTCAAGCTGAAATTACTAACCAAGCTGTCTGCATTTGAAAACTGAACTTCAGATAGACTCTGCACAAATAGACAGATTAAAAGAGACAAACAGACACCTGTGGGAGTTTTTGAGGTCCTCTGAGATGAAAAGCACAGAAAAACCCTTGATATTATTAGCTAAATCTTGGTGTATCCCTGATCCGGTTTCACAAAATCATATCACATTAAAATTGGGTTCCAGCTGCCTTGTGCAAAACATTTCGGCTTACCAAAAGAAGCTTAAACTCCAGCTGGGAACAAATCTCTCATGCTTTTCATGCAGACAACAGGCACTTCTACAGGGACCCCATCAGATATTACCCCCACATCACCACACAGTAAAAGAGAGGGAGGACATGTCAGTGCATGTAAGCAGCTGACAGAGCAGGCAGAGCTATGCTGCGACCGAATCTCAGTCCACACTCCAAAGTTGGCATTTCCCTTGGCTTTATACTTGCATATATTGACTAGACTTCCAAAACTTAAGTCAAAAACAAACTATCCTGACCTAAGACTGCGAAAGCAAGAATGCAAATACTGAGTTTAGAGTCACTACTTACTTTAAAAAAAGCTGGTCGGAGTTGGTCAGTATACTTAGCAAACACTCAATGTTTTATGCTTAGCAAAATTAAAAATTCAGGAATACAGGCAAAGCTGAAGCCTGAAGTTTAAAGCATGCTTGCTGCTCTATGTAGAAGACATCTGTGTTACCAAAGAGAGAGCCTGTTCTTAAAATCCTTTCATTTGTATTACATATACCCCAGAAAATAAATTCTAAAAAAAATATAAAAAAAAAAAAAAAAAAAAGAAGCTGACTATTGTCAAGGTCAGGAAGTCTGAGTCTTCCAAATCTGTAGGACTGCTAAAGGAGATATTTAAAACCTAAGCAGTAGAACAGTAATAAAGAAAAACATTAACTATTATAATTGGATACAAAACAGGAACAGGTGTGGGTGGTTTGGTTTTGTGGGGTTTTTTTGGTTTGGTTGGTTTTGGGGTTTGTTTTTTTTTGGTTTTTTTTTTTTGTTTGTTTGTTTGTTTTGTTTTTTGTTTTTTTCTTTTCTCCATTGGCTATTGTTATTGTAAAGCCAGTGCTAGTCAGTACTTGAAAATATCCTATTACAACTGAAGAAAAAATATTTTCTTTATTTTTAAACTCAAACTACTTGAAAGAGCCCAGTGCAGGGCCACTACCATAATTAAAGGAGTGGAACATCTTCCTTATTGAGAACAGGCTGAAGAAGCTGGGCCTCTTTAGCCTGGAGGAGACTGAGGGGTGACCTCATAAGTGTCCATAAATCTGTAACGGGTGAGTGTCAGGAGAATGGAGCCAGGCTCTTCTCGGTGTTGTCTAGTGGCAGGACAAGGGGAAATGAGTGCAAACTGGACCATAGGAGGTTCCATTTGAATGTAAGAAACAACTTTTTCACTGTGAGGGTGACAGAGCACTGAGACAGGCTGCCCAGAGAGTTTGTGGAGTCTCCTTCTCTGGAGACATTCAAAACCCACCTGGACATGTTCCTGTGTGACCTAACCTAGGTGATCCTGCTCTGGCAGGGAGGTTGGACTAGATGATCTTTTGTGGTCCCTTCCAACCCCTGACATTCTGTGATTCTGTAACTCCAAATCAGTTCTATTCTTTAGCTGAAACACTTCTTCATTGTGATGCACAATATAGAGTGCTACATCTTCTCTTTGCTGAGGTGAGGAACTTCTAGCCTCTGGGCTCACTTCATTCTATACTGCCCTGGCTCACTCTCTCCAACCTCCTACCCTATTCCACCTCTTTCAATCACCCTATATCAAGCAGCTCTGTGTCTCTATGCCTCTTCCTGCTTTTGCTTTGCTCCACGCTAGTAGTGTCTTCCCTGAACCCCCACCTTTCTATTCTGAGAATGCATCACTTCAGCGATACCACCTGGTGGCCCTTTGACTGCTCCCCTTCTATTGGTCCTGCAGCCCACACCTTCCCCTCCACAAGTCACTGGGGCAGAGAAAATTAGTGGGGAGCTATGTGGGAATGCTATGTGTGGGTTGGAGGAGATTTGCACTGTGCAGAGCATTGGAGACCCACCTCTCAGTCTGGAGGTGGGTCTGCACTGAGTACCCTGGTGATGTACAGCAACAGCTGCCTCGTGCACTGTCAGAGAGGCAGACAGATATCACTGCTGTACCATAAAGGTACTGAACAAAGAGGATGGTGATGTACAGGAACTGCACTGGGCACGATGGTTCGAAAGTCAGTGCATAACACAGGATACAGGGATATGCTGAACAGCTTTGGAATATAATATGGAGTACAGGGGAGAAGACTGGATGTCTCCTAGTTAAACACATAGTCCATCACAGGTATTGTCCAATTCTGTTTAATCTTCAGTGATAAAAAAAATTATTGATTGCTGTGGGAGGAAAAGGTTCAGGGAAGGAAGTGGGAATTAATTGGCTAGAAGGTGTGTCTGACTCAGGGAGGTTGGTAACTGCTAGCTTAATTTATTTCTTCATGAAAGATGAATTTACGATGGGAGTTCAGAGAATGAACAATAAACACAAGGAACTTTTTGTAGCCTTAGAAAATATGGAAAGGACAAGAACATTCTTATTACCTTCAGGCTTACCTGAGGTTTGTACTGTATCTCTTTATTTCATGTGCTACTCTCCCTTCTTGTCGTGCGTGCCACTGTCCCTTCAAATGAGTCTGCTGTTTTGCCGTAAATCACCGTTTCACACCAAGTCAAAGTCATGTTTGCTTTCACAATACCATCTTTTCTTTCTTCTTGACTTTATCATAGTTCTTATATCCTCCCTTTCCTCTCCTTTAAGGAGACTCAATTCTTTCCTTCATCCCTTTTCATTTCCCTGCTACTTAATCCTTAAGGTCTCACTTCCTTCACATTCAACTGGGGCTTAACCTTGCCCTCTCAAAAGGGATGAGCAATGGTAGAGGACTTCTGTGTATGACCTACGAAAGATGCTAGAGGGAAGACTGAAACTCAGAGAAACAACTCTGAAACAAGTGGATGGAAGTTTCAATTTCCCACTTCCAGCTCATCTCAGAGTAAGAAATTTGGTGGGCCTTTCTCCTTATCCTGCTCCCTACATCTTGGATAATTAACAAAAGGAAGTATCTACATATTTCCTTCTATAGCTGTACAAAAAAGAACTCTGCCTGTCATTAGACTGCAAGTGTTTTCAGTCTAGGACTGCATCAAACTTGCTTATAAAGCACCTTGCACACCTATGGAGCCGCAGAAATAATACAACTGTAAGACAAGTTTTGCACATTAAAAAATACAGTCATACCTAATGTTTACTTATAATATGATAATGCCAGATTTAATGCCACAAACTTTTTTTCTTCCTGCAGTATGACCTCAGCTCTTAAGAGCAGGGGAAATCCAACTCCTCTGCATCACTTTCAGTAGGTAACTTTCTAACGTTCTGTCTTCAACAAGGGTATTTTCTCTGAATCAGCCCCACGCAGAGCATTCCAAAAGAGGCATACAAAGATAACGCCTAGCATTAACTACTCTTTTCCAGGTGCTAGATGTAGTAATGCTATTAATGTCACTAATTTAGCAATCAATTTTAACATTTTCTAGGAGTCTTCTGACATGCCATCTATCACCACAGATAGTGAATCTAAGGTAAGTTAAAAATAAAGTACCATATAGCTTTAGAATGCCATTTCTAACCATATTATAGTCTTTCTTGATTCACTTTCAAAAAAGATGCTGTTTCTCTGTTTATAGTTCTGTTTGCTTAATGAGATTATTGTGGGATGAGGGAGTACTTCTCGACCATGCTGCTTGCACATAGTGCCAGATGTGTCATTTAGCTATGGTTTTCTCTCTCTCATTGATGGTTGAAGAATTTACAAAGGGGTATCTCTCTTTATTCTCTCACACTCACTGGGGACAAATGTCATCCTGAAAGGAAGTTTCTCTATTTCCCTCTTCTGGGAATAACTAGAACCTAGGATGACAAGCAGGGAGGGCAATGTAAATATGCTTTCTCCCCTCTCCCCTCCCCCCCCCCCCCCCCGAAACTGCCTCTAATCAGTGAAGACAGTCACTTTTCCAGAAGGCAAGCTGAGCAGCTGATGGCCTGAAGTGTTTACACACATTACATTCAAGCAGAAAACCTACTCTGCTAGTCACTCTATGTTCCCTTTAATCCCATAGGAGAGAGAAAAAGAACCTTTCAGAGGGCAATTTCGGTATCGACACTGCATGACCTCTGACATGCCCATCTCATATCTCAGTCCACAGAGGGAGCTTACAGTGACCAAACTACAGAATTTAGGAATGTCACATTGACCTATTGCCTGAAGTTAGCTAATGAATCAGACTGCAATCAGACTGCAGCAGTTGTTGGTAATGCTCTGCCGCAAGAAATCAAGCATAGGACACTCTACCCAGTGATGCAGTGCATACTTATATGCTAATGCATAATATGTTCTCTAGTATTTTGTCCAGTTCAATTTAAAATGTCTGTAGTAATTAGGCTTCTGGCCACTCCCTCAGAAAATTGTTCCACAATCTAATGTCACATAACCTCCAACCATTTTTCTGTGCTGAAACTGCCATCAGAGCACGTAGATGAAAGAGGATTAGACTACATGGGTGGCTGCTTAGGAGCATCAAGGAACTAAAGGAAATGAAGCTGTTAGCATTGATGAACTAACGCATCCAACGAAACACCAGGAGGCTGAAGGTGTTGTCTTTCAGCTGAAATGTGAAAGCAAGGCACTAAGCATTAGAGGCAATTAAAGTTCTCTCAGCACTCTTTGCAACAGTACCAGTGTTAACCCCCGGTTCCTGGCCACTTTCCAAATCACATAATTAAATTCTGTTTTCCTAAATATTTCCCTGCACTATCATTTAGAAAGACAGCCATCACTTAACCTGAAATGGTGTATTGATGCCAGGTTTAACCTCGAAGGAGGATGCTTATGAGTGAAAAGTACTTCCAGTTTGGTCACTTTGTTATAGGTACAAGGCTTAGAAAAGTATTTTATGTTCAATTGCGTTTTATTTACACTTACCCCAAATCTATTTCCATTGTATATCCAAAGTGTTTCCTCTCAATCTGTGGTATATAAACCTTCAGAATATTATAAAAAATAATCTGACAATTTGCTATATTTGCTAATTCCTCTAAGTCCCTGATTTGTTACTTTGTGACTACACAAATGTTTTTAGATCATGGAAGGAGATCTGTAGATCTACTTTTTAAAAAAAAAAAAAAAAACAAAAAACAAACCACAAACAAAAAAAACCCCAAAACAAAAAAAAAACAAAAACAAAAACAAAAACAAAAAAAAACCAACCCTCAGCCTGAGAACCCATACATCCATGCTGGTCCTGGCTTTCAAACTGTGGTGAGTACTCATTCCCTGCTACTTGACTGCTAAAGAATTATTCTTTGTAAAATGCTATCTTGGTCTGCATATTTATGCTACATCCAGCCATAGAATCATAAAAGAACTCAAGTGGGAAGGCACCCATCGGAATTGTTAAGTGTCTGGCTCCTTGCAAGACTACGTAACATTAAATCATATGACTAAGAGAGTCCTTCAGACGTTCCTTGAACATTGACAGCCTTGGTGCCACAACCACTTCCATGGGGAGCCTGTTCCAGTGACCCATGACCCTCTCCATGAAGAACTTTCCTAATGTCCAATCTTAACATCCTTTTATGCAGCTTCATCCTTTGTGTCCTATCTCTGGTTACTAGAGAGAGGAGATCAGCACCTCCCCCTCTGCTGTCCACTTTGAAGAAGACGTAGACTGTGGTGAAGACACCCCTCAGCATCTTCCAAGGTGAAACAAGCCAGGGTTTTTTTCATGTCTTTTATTATTCCTGTTGTGGATGCTTAGTCAGGAGGGGATCCCTGCATTTGTTATAGACACATCAGTGTTGCCATTAATGATACTGATATGTTTGTTTTATATTGCTCACTTTCTGAATTGGAGTTGAACAGTGACATATCTTCCCCAGCAACACTTCAAACTCTAAATAACACTTGATATTCATGAACAAAGAGACTAAATATATGTGAGCGTATTTGTAAGATTTTGCCAAATTTTAGATACTATGTAGATAAGAATTATTTCTCAACTCAATTTGGAAAGTCACTTGCTATCTTTAACAGTTTAGAGAAGGCAGCAAAGCAACTGGAGGGAAATTCAGCTTCTTAAGCAATGCTAAATAAAAAATTCCACAAGGTGGAAATTCCCATAATGTACCAGAAAGTCACAGAAAGAATTTTACTTCCATTGCCAGTAACTGGGAAAATCTCCAGTTCTGACGGAGTTGTCTAGAGGCAGCTGAATGAAAATAAACCATTATACATGCTTTGGTCCATTTGTAAGTACAGATGCCATTGTCACTGCAAATATGGGAGTTGGGGTGAAGGAAGGGAGAAAGGAGTTATTATTTCTTTATGTCATGTTGAAAACAAAAGTTTTATGCATATGGTGCTGGGAAATGCATAGTTGCTATACTTCCCCCATTGCCTAAGAAAAGGAATATGCTAATATACTTTCAACATTTCTTCACAGGAGAGGTCTTTCAGCCCTCTGATCATTTTCATGGCCAAATAGTCCCACTCTCCTCCCAAACTTAAGTCTTTCAACACTGTGCAATGCACCACTTCTGGTCCAGCAAAATGTCTATGTGTTATTATTCAGTCTCCTTTCAATTTTACTTCCATCCCGCTGTGTCTTTTGGGTTCACTTGGTTTAAATTGACATACCTTAAATGTAACAACGATAAATGTCTAATATTTACAGTAAGGAAACATTTGCAAATATCTGCAATAAACACAGAATAAAATAATATAAATAGCATACTAACAAAGTTATGGACTATTATAAATGTAAAAGCTAAAATTCTCATTTCTGAAAAACTTTATTGTGTCCCTGGGTCCTCCCCACCCCGCCTCCCCACATGGATAAGAGACTTTGGAATGATGAAGCTCTCCAAATATTAGGCAGGTTTGTTTCAAGTGCATGATCTAGGATTCTATTAATGATCAGTTCTGACCTCTACACCTCCCTGTAGACTCCTAGAGATAATGAGAAGAGCAGGGAATTATTGATTAGAACTAATGTTGCTTCCTTGTGGTTCCTGAGTTTCTAAGTTTAACATAATCAATCAATGACAACTGAAAAGCATGTTAATCATAATGCATGAACACCAACTAACTTCTGTAGAAAGTAACATTGTTACAATGTTTGCAAAATAATTTGATTTTTTTTTTTTTTTTTTTTAAAGTGTGCTGGGGAAGAATTTGATTCACAACATCAGTTATCTGAACTCTCTGAATTCAGTTACCTGACCTTCAACCATTCCAATGTTAGGAATTTTATCAATGTCCTGAGATTTCTCATAGGACTTTGTGGACATCAAAGAAGTCAGAACTGAAATCCAGAGTGTGAGAAACTTCTAATCACAGAATGCAGATAAACAAATTAAAGATTGTCATCCTAATTTTCTCAAGGAATTAAACCACTTCTCTTACACCACTTTCCCTCTCATCAACTGTTTCTATTTTCTAGAGAAAATTGTTATTTATTTTTGAGCTATAAATATATATTGGGCAGACTTACTGGAATGTATTGAACTTTTAAATGTTCATCCCACTCTTCTCAGGTTTCTACAAAATGCTTCAGCATAACAGATTTTATTTTCAGATCAATATAATTCTTGTGAAAGAACATGAACCACGAGTGCATCTGTACACACGCTGCTATCAAAGATTTTTTGTTACTTCCTTTAAAACAGGTTTAAATTAGCAAAGGTACTGGGCAAAAATAGAGAATAAGATCTATCTTCCAAGCTTTCATAGGCTCCAGCTTAAAAACCTGATGAAGCTTGACTGACACACAGGGAAATTACTCTAGTGATAAACCAGATGCTATGTTGAAATATAATATCTTACTAAACTAATGCAACTGAGGTCATTGCTATGGAAGTTGATCTCAAAGAAGGGACCAGAGAATGGTACTTGTAAATAATAATAATTTAACTAATAATGCAGGCAAACTACTGTCATAATATCAAAAAAACCTACATTCATGAATAAAAATTACATCACAACCAAACATACCAAATAAACATTATGACTCTATGGGTCTAGGAATGAAGCAATCAACACTAAATCAAGCTTGAAATCAGGGTGAATATTGATGCCAGTTTTTCAGATTACATTAGCAATCTGCCATACTTAAAGACTGTTAGAAAAAAATTAAGAATAAATCAGCACACTCTAACATAGGAAAACATTTCAAGAAAATCTCTCTTTTTCACACTCTGCTCAGACCAAGCCCTAAAAACTGCATTTTCATTTTAAAGAATTCCAATTTTATCTACCTGACATATGCTGTCTTTCATTTCTTAGGAAAAGACCTTAAGCTGAAGTAGCAGTGGAAATCAGAGTGGATTTTGGTAATCAACTCAGGACTTAGTCTAAGAGCTGCATTGACAAGTAAAATCGCAGACAATGCTTGTGAGGTTTAAGAGCCCTTAAATTACATACTCTTTTTGCTGTAATAATTGACACTAGCATTTCAGAGGTCCAGGACATACACAGCATAACTGAATATATTCTAAGGCACTTCTTTCCATTAAACAGCAAATAAACGGTAGCCAGGTACAACATGATGCATTTTAAGGTTGAAAAAATTACCAGCTTTGGTACTGAATCTTCAAAATACTCTCTTAGCAGAAGCTGTATTACAATTGTTAGCCAACCCTCTCTTGGTAGTAGGTTAGCAGGTCATGCTTCCTATTCCTGCTTCCTTCACACATCACTTTGCATTAAAGGTCTAAGGTTTAACTCTGCTACCTTTACTTCAAAAACAATCTCATTAACATCAAGAATATATAAATAATAAAAGAACCAAGCCTTTGGAAAGAAAACTGGCAAGAAAAAAAAATACTTCCCAATGAGATTTCTTTTTTTTTTTTTTTTTTCTTCTTTAGATAGCAGCAATGAAATTTCAAATAGCAATTACTTCTTAAAATCAACTATAAGTAAAGAACATTTGCAAAAGCACACTCCATGTCCTATTTAAGAATGTTCAGAGGGGGATTATTTGTTTGTTTGGGGCAGGGGATTTATAGGAAAACAGTGAACAGAATGTCTTCTAGATGGAATATTTCTATAGGTGAAAATACCCTTCTTAATTGGGGAGGAGGTCATGGTTAAACCAGCAGCATTTGACTTAATATCAGAAACAAGACAACCTTTTCTCAGACATAATTTTAGCTGGTTTGAAACACTTTATTCTAGAAATGAATATAAATACTATGGGAAAATTCAGTGACTATTCTTTAAACTATGAACCTGGTAAACTGAATGGATAAAAAGATGGATACTTCTTAGCCAATGTCCAATTTATATGCCAGCTTTATTTGCAATCAGAAAATTAGAGATGAGGTAAAGTGCTCATTTATTCTTTGCTATATAACTGTGTTTATGGTATGTAAAACTATTTTTTTTTAACTTCATTCATGAATAAAACCTACAGATTAAAGATTTGGCTTCTACCAGCTTTTTAATTTGGGAACTTCATATAAAGTTCTAGGAATCATTAACCTTTTTGAATTTTGTTTATAAATCTTCACTAACAGTGTCCAGGAAAGCAAAGCAGCACGTCTTACACGTGTCATGGTTTATAATTTTTAGCAAAGGACTCAACAGTCTAACTGTAAAATTTAAAAAAAATAGTAAAGACCAACATTATTAGATTTTACTAGAATTATATAGAAAAGCTTTAAAAAATTAATAAGAGACACATAAGTTAATGAGAAGATCTGTTTTTCAACTGATGAACTTCCCACTTACTTAGTTTGAAATGTGGAGCACTGCAGAAAGAACCCTCCTTGGTTACACAACACCTTACCATAAATCCTATCATTGGGTTGTCTGTTTTCATACAACAATGACCGAGCACATTAAAAGCAAAAGCAGAATTTGAACTAATCATTTGTGAGTTCAAAATAAATAGATAAATAAATAGAATATTTAAAAAATAATCCTAATAATGAATGTCCTCAAACCTTCCACACTTGGAAACTAATCTAATGTAGCAATTGGAGGATGAGGTGTAGTCATGTCTTCTTACTGGTATGTACATTCACAGAATCACAGAATCACAAGGTTGGAAAAGACCTTTAAGACCATCAAGTCCAACCATTCTCATCCTGAACTAAATCATATCCTTAAGTACCTCATCTACCCTTTATTTGAACACATCCAGGGAAGGTGACTCAACCCCCTCCCTGGGCAGCCTGTTCCAGGTCCTCACTACTCTTTCAGTAATTTTTTTTTTTTCTAATGTCCAATCTAAACCTGCCCTGGCACAGCTTAGTGCCACTTCCCCTTGTCCTACCACCTGTCACCTGGCTGAAGAGACCATCACCTACCTCTCTATAACCTCCCTTCAGGTAGTTGTAGGTGGTGATAAGGTCTCCCCTCAGCCTCCTCTTCTCTAGGCTAAACAGCCCCAGCTCCCTCAGCCGCTCCTCATAGGATTTGCCCTCCAGCCCCTTCACCAGCCTGGTTGCCCTTCTCTGGACTCGCTCCAGGACCTCCATGTCCTTCTTGTGGTGAGGAGCCCAGAACTGGACACAGTACTCGAGGTGTGGCCTCACCAATGCCGAGTACAGGGGCACAATCACCTCCCTAGACCTACTGGCCACACTGTTTTTGATACAAGCCAAGATGCCATTGGCCTTCTTGGCCACCTGGGCACACTGCTGACTCGTATTCAGTCTGCAGTCAACCAACACCCCCAGGTCCTTCTCTGCCTGACAGCTCTCCAGTCAGTCTCCCCCAAGCCTGTAGCGCTGCATGGGGTTGTTATGTCCCATGTGCAGCACTCTACACTTGGCCTTGTTAAAGTTCATCCCATTGGTCTCAGCCCATCGGTTCAGTCTGTTCAGATCCCTCTGAAGAGCCTCCCTACCCTCAGGCAGATCAACACTTCCTTCTCGCTACCTAAAGTCTCATCACCAAAGGTGTCCTAAGGCAAGGCAGAGAAATAGTGAGTACCAAATCGTGCTAC
Organism: Porphyrio hochstetteri; assembly: GCA_020800305.1. NCBI lineage: Eukaryota > Metazoa > Chordata > Aves > Gruiformes > Rallidae > Porphyrio > Porphyrio hochstetteri. The sequence goes on from CM036905.1 coordinate 51,108,827, forward strand.
ATCTGGTTTATCTTAGGCACCTATGATGAGATAAATTATTCTGGGTGCGTGCCTTTGGTCTCCACTGGGTATACAGAAAAACTGGAGTTACTGGGTTAGACAACTAAGTTTGGATACTCAAGTTACAGCAAACCAATCTCACCTTAGGCCTTAAAAGACTGAGGAAAAATTGTGCTTAGTTCCTATCAGATGATGCAAAATTTGTATTTTCCCTTAGAACTTCGGTGTATTAGAATGGGAAATACATGTTGAATTTTGCAATTGCAAACAAGTATTTTTGCTAAAGTTATAACTATAAATGGCACAATAAAATCATTCATTTCTTAAGCAATTAAGTGTTATGTTCTTACAATAAAACAGGACGGGGAGAATTTTTTGATATAGTATCACATTACAAAAGAGACAGCTAAGAAACTGTTTTACAGATTACCCCAAACAGTGAAAGGAAAATGCAAAAATAGAATGTACATGATCTTCTATATTTAGCTTTGTGGATAGGCTCTGAAATCTCTTTTGAGCTGTCTTCTTTGATAATCTCTGGTAAGACTAAATTCTGAGGCAACAGTAGGGTGTTCTCAGAAATATTTTTATTTGAGGGCTCAAGCTAGTCAGTATTCAAAGGCAATCTGTGAATTTTTTACAGTTCTATACATAAGCATATTCTTTTTACTTTTGTTAGCTGAGCCTTGATCAAAACATACCATACCATTTTACATCAACTATATTCAAACTGTCTGAAGTTCTATTTTTAATATGAATACTTGCTAGTACCCTTGCACTGGCAGACCTGTCTTGAAGATTGTCCCACTGTTAATATTTAACTGTAATACAGAAATTAATTTGTCTCAAAAAATAATTTCAGACTGAAATATTTTCATACCTCCCTGTATTTTAGCAGTTGTCCAGCTGCATGCTATCACTGCATCTGCAGTGAATCATACAGAATCATCACTTTAAGGAGAGAAGGAATGCTGGATGTGTGAAGAATATTCAGATACTATTTCCAACTATAGTATCGGTGCTTTCTTCAACAGCATTAACTATCACAGAGGAGCAGCTGCATTATATTCCCAGTGGCATAAAAACTTTGAGGCTCCTTTGCAGTTTGGGTTGAGGGTTTTTTGGGTTTGGTTTTTTTTTTACTGTTATAAGGAATAAAAAGTTGGGTAAAAAAAGAATGCCCTTTCTCTGCTGAGCCTATCATCACATGCAAAATAGAACCACACCATGCCCTTAACTTTCCTCTGCATATCAAGCTAAAAAAAAAGTGAGAATTCCAATTAAAAAACTGTAACTGAAATATCAAATATCTATACTATTAGTAACATCCTTTTGAGGAATTTCAATTGTACTGCTATTCCTAGTTGGGACACATGAAAATTTCTTCTACAAACCTTTTTTTTTTTTTTTTTTTTTTAAACAAGACACTAGCAGTTTACACCATTCTTGTATTGGCAGAAACTGATTGAATAGATCTTTGCTTCTTACCATCAACACAGGCTGGCCTTGCTCTTGTTGTACCGGCAATCTGTCCTTTTTTACATGCACAGCGAGCTGTTTGTCGGGCTATAGTCCTTCGGGGCTGACTGCTATCTCTGTCCAAAGTAACAATCTCACATGTACCTGCAGCCAGTTGACCTGGAAAAAGAACCAGCAACAGGTACCAGAGTCACTGAATGCACTACAGGCAATCTATTACAGCCGAATAGAGTCACGGCCCTATGTCACAGCAGACACTCCACAACAAATGGGCAGCCAGCTGATGGATATAATAAAACTGAGATGACATACAATTTTTCTTTGTGGTGGACATATGAAAACCCTGCAAACTGGTTCTGTCAGAAAATGATTATTGTTCCATAAAAGCCAGAGAGCTGAGGTCACACAGGTTACTTTTACTTATGTTGGCTAAGTAAAGGAACAATCTGCTTTTACAGCAATGAAATTTAGATGGTGAGCTCTTTATGTACTTTCAGGGGGAAAAAAAAAAAGTATATGGAAAACAAAAAAAAACCTTCCCCATGTGTCCATGAATATTAAGAAGTTTTAACTGCAGCGTGGGTTGTTTTTGAAAGAAAAAGTCTTTCAAATTATGCTCATGTTTGACCAGCTTGTCAGTGCGTTGGCTCTTGCTTCATCTAAACTGAATGGCAATTAATTCTCTACCTGACTCATATTTGCAGTAGTTGGTCTTTCTCCTTTCAGGACATTTACTATGTAACCATCCTGTGAATTACAGTAAAATGACACTGTTCCATTAGCTCACTAACACTGTTTTTTTTTTATTGACTTCTTCAATATTTGTAGCTTTTCCTGAATGCTATGAAAATCCACAGCACCTAATTCTGAATTTGGACCATGCTGTGAGAGGCAAAACAAAAAGTTGCAAGAAACTATTTTATGAAGAAAATTAGTCTAAAGTAAAAGTTGTATATTTAAAATTATTCACTTCCTCCTAGGCTACTAGTATATCAAAATACTACCTTTTACAAGTAAGAAAGACACATTATTGAATTTCAGTGGATAGTACAGTTGTAAAAAAATCTCAGCTATCACTTTGCATTCTATATCATTTCTGTATTTTATGGTAAAGTAGTAAATATGACTTCTACTGGATTTTGTCTTTGTAGGCAATGCATTATAACCCTTCAAATGAATATGTTCAAAAAACATATCTTCAAACCACAAGCTTACTATATTTTGCTTTCATAAAAAATTGAGATTGGAAAAAAATTCAATATTGTATTTCTAAAACAGTTCTGCAGTTTAACTAATATTCACAGTAAATTATTTTTTGCTGTTGAAATACTGAAAAATAGCAATGAGACAAAAAGCAGAAATTTTAGATCTATATTAATGAAAAAGTAATACCCCCCAAAATAATAATAAAATGCCAAACCAACCAAACAAAAACCAAACAAAAAACCCAAGGAAGACAAACAAAAAACCCAAACCAAACAAAAAACCAAACCACAACCATGAAACTTACATGAATGCCATTTAATTTAAGTCGAAAAGTCTAATGATCTTTCTGTTTACTGCATTTTTTTCCATACAGAATGCAAGTTTACCAGTATATTCTCTGAGCCAGTTTACTATGCTTCTTCTTACATGGATATTCTTTAGAAAATGTCAGAATAGCAAAATATTGTAGGCTGTCAACAGCACTGTGACTGGTTCACTCCTAAACCACCTAAATTTTATGTTGCTGTGACACCTACACTACAGTAAATTACAACATGGTAAAACTGAAGATCTCATAGATGAATATGGAACACGGTACTCTACAAATCCATGCAAATATAGGACACAAACGTAAGTGATATACATTAGGCATTTATAAATACAGATATGCTATTCACAACAGTGAACATTATCACCATAGTTTTTAATGGCCTCTGGCAGCTACACTTATGACCTATGGTCAGCCCCAAGTTTCTTCTCCTTTCCACTCATTCTGTTAGTAAAAAAAAAAAGATCTTAGGACAAACAGACTGATGAGGATATTTTTATTCTATTATATGGGGAAAAAAAAAAAGAAAAAAAAAAAAACTTTTTTCCTATCACTAATATATTTCACTCTGGGTTGCAGGAGATATATTGCTCCTAAGGAATGTAGATGTCTTTGTAGATCATGTAAAAAAGACATAATCAGAGGTGTATTCAGATCTTGACCCCTTAGGCATTTGAACATCATGATTATGGTCCTGCATTGAGAATAGCAACTGAATTGAAACCAGAGAAAAACTGTAAGTATAAATATAATACGTGTAAGTATCCCTGAGAGTATGGATTGCTGTATTCTCCACTACCTGTAAGTCTATATACTATTGCTGCTTTCATTAAAAGATATGGTAAATCGTATAATCTAAGTGGGTAATGATATAAAAAACCCGTTTCAGAAGAAAGGAACCAGTATTATAGCACAGTGAAGGTGAATAAGGACTATACTCAGAGAAAAAGAACAATGAAGATTCATGTCAAGATAATAATAGAATCACAGAATTGCAGAATATTTTGGGTTGGAAGGGACTATCTGCCATGGGCAGGGATGGATACTCTCTGCTATACCAGGTTGCCCAAAGCCCCATTCAACCAGGCCTTAAAGAATATTTTGTGAAAGCAAAAAGCTTTCCAAGGAATGCAAGCAGCAACTATCAATAAGAATGCCTACAGATAATCTTTTCTGCTTTTGGACCTGCCCAGTTTCAGTTCTGCATAGGTTTGTTTTGAGCCAGCTGGGCTATTTGCTTTTTATGACTATTTTCAGCTCTTTATTTTGTTTTCAGATTCTAACTTCTTTCAGGCATAGTGACCTCCCTTTCTGATGAACTTCAGAAACTGGGGCACCTAAATGAGACCAATTGCTGTAGAAAAGATAATGTCACAGTGCCTTCCAAGGAATTTTGTGCAGCTACTAAAAATAAGGGAAAATTAGAAAAGACTTTTAAAATGTTAGATAATTTTTAAGATAATTACTCTGTTGCCATTATTGTTTCTATGGCAGAAGAAAATGAAAAGTTAATGTAGAGCTGCAGCAGCTCTTCCCACATACATGACATAAATATTTCCTGGTCATTGTGTCTCGGGGTGCAAAGATTGCAAGTATACTCATCACTGCAATGTAGTGTACATCCACTTGGCTTCAGACTGCTGTAAAGCATGCAAAATATTAGTTAAGGTTAGGTAGGCCCATCTCCAGAGTGTCATCTTGTTGTAAATCATGCTCTCTTTGTCCCTCATTAAGTAGAGGGTAAGTCTACAGGAGAACCCTAGATGATAGGTATGCTACTTTTGCTACTTAACAATTTAATCTAGAAATGTAAGGTACAAAATGATGAACAAAAAGAATATAATTATTTCATGTACCAAGTTTTAAGAATTAGGATACCTTTCATTTTCACAGAAGTTGACATAGTGACCTCTTTCAAAGACGTTAATGAAAAAAGGCCATTCATCTGTAAGCCTCTGAACAGCCTCCACTCATATGCAGAGAGAAGACATCTCAAGGCAACAATGGCTAGAGTTTCACTAGAGCCTTTCCAGCTGAGATATTATGAGCCACAGTCTATGGAAAAGTCATATAGAATTCATACTTTTCAATATGGACCACAGTTATGTACTTGCAGTACACAAAGCAATTCACCATCTTACAAATGGCATGAAATAATCTCAGGGGAAAAAAACCCCAAAACCTAAGCATCATTAGAAACTGATTCATACTAGCCCTGCCTGAGATTCTTTCTTCCAAGAAATAAATAAAAGCAATAAAAACAACAACAAAACCCAGCAAAAGAAACCCCCAAAACAACCGACCAACCATCCAACCAAAAAGACCAACAAAAAAATTCCAAGACAGGAAAAAGCATAAAGACTGCTTCAGAGTTTGCATTATCCAGTTTTCCATGTAAATGAGTGGGTATTTCTTTGTTGTTGTTATTGTCTTAATATTCATTTTGTGTATACAGATACTTTACATTTGATAAATAATTAGTGTTAAATTTGTTTTAGTAATTAAGACCTTGCTGGAAGTTAACTGATTTTGTGTTGCCACCATCTGGTTACTGAGAAGAGAAAAGGTTCAGGTTCTTCAGTGCTCTTCCACAAAGTTGTAGAGCATTTTTAAAATGCCCATTGGTATGTCCTCTCTTCCTCTCCCGCAAGAACACATGCTTCTATATGGAGTTCTCTCAGGAAGGGAAACTACAGGATTCTGAATTTAAAATGTAAGTCAAACTAAATCAAAACAAAACAAAACAAAAAGACCCACAAATGTTAAAATTCCAACTACAACTGGATTAGCTTGCACCCATGGACTTCTTTACAGCAATTGCTGAACTCACCACCCATTTTGTTTTTTTCGGGATGAAGTCAATTCTGAAACTGCTCTCTGTGAGACTTCCATGAAAGTCTGCAGGAATCAGGGACTTTAGGTACAAATATCTAGCAAATGGCACAGGAAGTATCCCAAGATAAAAACAATATGTATATTTTTTAAATTGTCTAGTACGTACATTCTTGAAAGAAAAGTTTGTTTTTGAAAAGTATATGGCATTTTTATGTGTATTACTAAAATCCCTTTATCAATTATATGTCACTGCTGAAAGCATAAAGCTCTTGAAAGATCTGTATTGTCTGTCATAAGTAAAACCCTCAAATAGTAAATGTTTTAGTATTACATAGAGGGTACCTGGGATAATATTTTAATTTTCTATAGAGGAAAATATTTCCGTTCTCTGATAGAAAATAAAATCTTCCTAATCCACATTGATTACAAGTAAGTTATGAATATTATGATTTTTTAATTTATGCATGCTGCAAAGCTGAAGACTTTCCCTCAAATTAACTTGAAGGAAAAGAAAATCAGGTTATGAACTCATGGTGTCTGTGGGTACAATGAAAATAAAACTTCCATCTAAATATACAGGTATTTCCAGCATTTCAGATTTCATGCTCGTCCAGAAAATCTACTTCTGAATTGTACATGCAGGCTGATATTACAGTTTCAGTGAACAATTTTTCCATGCATCACCAATTTGATGCCTAGCAACACAAGCTCTTTTAGTTCAAAATGCATCAAGTTAGATGTTATTAAAAATCTTGGCTAGATTCAGATACTCTTTTGTCAGTGAACACAATGCAGGAGTTGTTTCAACATCAGATCATAGGAATACATTTCACTAGCTTTCTATTACAGTATTGAAGTCTTTCTGACAACAGAGCCATGCCAACTCCTGAGCAGGGCTGAATATAAACAATCCCTACTGAAATAAGGGTGGACGTAAGTAGTTAACACCACTCATGATTTGCAGCTGGATGTTAACTTGAATAACTAATATTTAAACATATTTCAATTTTTAAAAAATGAAATAAAAGGCATATATTTACATGAAATTTGGAAAAAAAAATGTTATATGGCCTTCATCAAAGAAAAAAATCCTGAAAGAAGATCTCTCACACTGAACATCATCCAAGTTCAGTCCTATTGACTTTTCTTTTTTGATTATAGTTGAGAATAAGAGAGATTAAGGCAAGGAATAGGCTTGTCCCAAGGAATCATACTCACTTTCAAGATACAATAACAAAACTTGTGGTAATCCAGCTCGTATAAATTAAGAAAGAGCAACTCCAGCAAAGCTTCTGAAAAACCCCTCACATTTAATCTGAAGTAACAGACCAGAATTAGCTCAGCTTCTGTAACTCAGCATGGGAAAAAAAACTGTTCAAATGAATCAGCATGATTTCAGAATAACTATCAAGTAAAGACAATTGTTTCAATCTTAGTTTATGCAATACAATGGAATTTAATTTGTCAATAGGATATATTCTTGGAAAAATTTCCCATCTCTGTTGCTAAAGTCATTGACCTTGAAAGCATTTGTTTCCAAGATATTTTGTATATTATTTATGGCCTTGTATCTTTCTATTGAAACAAAGGTGTCTGTTTAAGTAAGAGGGTAAACAAAGCAATTATTTATGCTAGCACAGTTAGACAACCTGTTTAAAGAAGGCTTTAACAGTTTTTATTGAGGATATGATTATGCTGTCAGTAGAAGGTCACTGGCTGAAACAAAAAGTAACCAATTTGGATAATCTGAATTTACTGGTGTGGCCCATAGGTGTCCAGTAAACTATGAAGAAGAGCAATTTTTTCAAAACTTTCCAAAGATTTACTTCATTCTAGGTTCAGAAATATTTATCTGGAACCAGCCCTACCACGTGACCTGTGTAGCTTCCCAACTTAAAAGGAGTGCTTCTTGATTGTATCATTAATTGATATTTTGAGAATTTGTCTCAAAAGATGTGGGTTTAGTGCTCATTTTACAAAGGAAAACTCACTGTAGAACCTAGTTAAGTAAAACTTATCAATAACAAGAGAAAAATATGACAAATGCCTTCTCCTTTTAAGAGTTTAAGTATTTTCAGAGTTCCACTGCAATGAAATAGTACATTATGTCCCCTTAGTAATTACTAATCTTATTGCAATTTTCAGACTACCACTTAGCCAGCTCAAGCACATAAACAGCACAGACATTAGGAGGATAGGAAAATAGCTTTCAGCCCTTCCATTCTGAAATAAGCAGTAAATTTTAATTAAGATAGATCCTGCACTTCTAAATAGTTGCACAGGAAAGAAAATAGTCTGTGGAGATTCAAGATACATTCAGGATCCATTTTGAGATTTCTTTTTTCCCAGATAAGACTAATGTCCTAACTTATTGCACCTGATACCGCTATTGTACGTAATTGCCTAATATTATGTTGTGTAATTATGAATCATTTCCCCTATATCTTACTATTAAAAACATAACAAAGAAAAATAAATGTAAAACCAAACTTCAGTAAAAACAATCTTCAAGTTTCTGAAGGTGATTCTCAAACAGAATTGGCAAAAAGGGGAATTTCGAATGAGAAAAGGCTTGAACAATCAAGTCAAGGTTATATATTTATAAATAAATGCAGAAACAAGGCATTTATATATTTTAACCTACCTCTAAATAATTTCTTCTGGTTGGTACACTGCTTTAAAAATTAATTCATACTGATACCATGGTTTTAGGACACAGGAATATCATTTCTTGAATTCCTATACAGTCTCAGGTCAAAGCCAACACATTTGATATGCTGCATTTTACAAAAAAGAAAGAAAACCACAACTAAAGTACAGTATTGAGAAAGAAATTTACATCCAGGCCATGAGAGCTATGACAGGCCTCTCTCTCCCTGCCCAGCACACCCTGCCCATTGATCAGGACCCAATTCTGTCCCGAAGGGCCACCAGCAATGCAGCTGCAGGGCTGGGCTCCATCTCACCACAGGTCTGCCATGCCCGGCCATGGGCCCCACGGAGCTGGGCCCATCTGTGGGCCCCACAGGCTGGCCTTGGACTGTCCCAGTCCCCAGGAAGGCACCTGATGCCTGGGGCTAGAGCCACCCCAGTGGCTCCCTGGCTGCAGGGCCCTGCATCCTGGGGAGGATCTCGCTGCTTGCTGCATGGAGACTGGAAACCCACTAAGCTGCAACACCAGGAGAGCCAGTGACCCTTGCACCCCTCATTTCAGCAACAGAGATCACAGCTTCCATCTTTGAGAAATGTCATTAAATACATATTCACACAAAAATCAACCAAATGACTAACGTTGATTTCATTAATATTATAGAAATAGCCTCCCCAGCATACTAATTTCTGGGTTTTTGTATCAAGTTTCCATGTATTTTTTTAGATAGTCAACTAAAGGCAGACCTTATGTACTAGGAAATCAAATAACCAATGATACTAAAACCAAGAAAAAATGGTGAGGTTCTTGAGTCCATTCTCAAGAACCTAAGTCCTGCCTGTGTGTAAATTAGTGTGGACTGCAAATCTCAGATGCACAGAGCTCCTCCAAGGAGGACCTGAAGCTCTGAGGGCCTCCTGCTCACTCCTCTTCACACAGGTTCAGTTAATTGCTTCTGGAGGCCTCTATTGGTTACAAAAAGGAAATAACTGTATGAATTCAGGATTAAACAAAGCTATGCTTTTTTGCATAAATTGGAAAGTGGCTGTCACTCTATTACTCTCATAAAAATATTTGAAACTGTTAAAAAGAAAGACGAAAAACATATTTTCATGTCTTTACCAGCCTCCACATGTAAAATAAACCTAGTCTGTTTATAAAACAAACGAAATAGCCATAGGGGATAAAGTGTTATTGGAGGGATGCTGATTTTTCTCTTGAAAAAGACAGGAATAAAAAGCACAGGTTTGTCTAAAAAGCTACTGACATTTGTTGGAGCCAGAAGCTGTATGTCAGGAAGGAACAAGTCTGTTGTGTTAGCAAAATATGTCACTGCAGGGAGCATGAAATCAGTTTGAAGGAACATGCAGATAAAGCCATATATCAGAAGCAGATATAATGTAGCAGCACAGGTGAATCGTATTTTTAACTTCTCAAGTTCTCCTTTTTAAAGCCAAACTATTTTTATTCTAGAATGACTTGAAAAGTATTTACACATGTAACATGGACTTTAAGTAGTCATCATGCAAGTACCTTTACTACTGTTATCAAGATCTGCATTGCAATATCCCATGTTCTACAGCAGATTTTGGGTAAAAATTGGTCCAACAGGAGCCATGTGGGAAAGGAGAGTCAATATGCAGAAATTTTGTTTTGCTACATCTTGTCAATACATCCTAGTCCTTAAAGTGCAGGAATAATAATGCCAAATTTCTAATTACCATCCACCAGGAAGTAAGTTATATCCTATACAACTAGAACTGTGTCATTTCTCCCTGTCTGTGGCAGGTTTGAAAACCTGGAGGCCAAAGTACGCTGCTGAAAACAACTGCTGCCTAATAATATCCACCCTTGTTAACATGCCATATGCTATTCATACCTATGAATGAATAAAAAATTCAAGCCATGGAAAATTTCTGTCATTTTTGTAGGACAAATGTGATCACACTAAATCATTCACTGTACTCTTAGCAGATGTAAATAATTCCTTTAAAATAAGCCTGTTTATTTTGACTACTGCCTGTAACACTACTCTTTCCTTTTAGCAAATGTCTATGACACAAAAATATTTTTTTTTTTTTTTTAGTGATGGCATTGTGATGCAATTGTTTATTTGGTAATCTAGATGGTAGACTTAGCCTGAAATCATTAATTAACAGAGAAAGTATTCAAGTGCCTAGCATCATTCTTTTGCCTTTTTTTTTTTTTTTCTTTCATGGAAAGAGACCATAAAATTCCCCATACAAAATAATAGTCTCTCAAGACTTTATACTCTGAGGTACTGTACTTACTAAGAACATATAGGTACACCACCTCACACATAACCACAGGGAAACACAAACTTCTCTTAGAAACACTGCAAAAGTAAACACTAGAAAATACAGGCACTGAAGTAGCATGGTACCCATATCCAAGAAGGAAACAAATTTCAACCATTTTCAATGCCTTACTACACCTAAGAAGAAAGAGTCCCACCAAATAATACATGACATTAATTAGAAGTCATATGGATGAACCCAAACCAGGGTTTGATGCTCAGAATCTTGAGCGAAGGATACTAAGGCCCAAAGCTTCAAAAGGCAGATACCTCTTGAAGTATATGTTTCTCTGGAGTGACTGTAAAGGAAGCTCAATGTGCATAAGTTCAATTAATTTGTGTGCTACATGAATTCTCAAGTCAAGCACATCATAAGGACCAGAATAGAATAGCATGTATCTGCTCTGTCTGTTGTTCCTCCTTGCTTAGCTCCCAGAGTTTCATTACTGAGTGCACAAGAACAGTGTAGCGTTCCTCAGCAGTACCTGCCTCTCCATATTTACTGCATGGAGCAAAGAAGTCCCTCACGCAGGTGCTGTGCTGAGCACACAGATTTAGCACACTAGCCCCACTCTTGCAGGTACTTCAACAAGGTTTTAGAAAACTAAATTGTCTTAAAAGTTAAATACAGATTTAGTATGCTAAATAAATACAACCTTTCTGTTAGACTAATAGCAAACTTTAGCTTCAACTAGAGGAACTGAACTTGACAGGTGCCTTAACTGATGGATTTGAGTGATGGCTTTCATTTTAAAGGTTTGTCTAGGAAAAGTGCTTTACGCAAGTGTGACAGAGAAGCATGAGTATGCTGGCTATTATTCTCAGCTGTTCTACCGATTTGGAGGAGTGATTTTCTATTTGGGCCAGTTTCAGAGCTGCAGTTTCCATTTTTATCCGTTTTTTCTTAAAATGACTTATGAAACAGGTGCATGCCAGAGCTATATGGTTTCATGATTTTTTTTTTTAATCCTCATTTCTAGTCCTCCAAGAAGACAACCATTTATGGGATAAGATTCTCTTCTGCACAACTCAGAGGAGGGTAACAGCACAAGAAGTGTTTTCTCTAATCTAAGGTTGCTTGAAGACAGTGAACAAGGACTATAGTCATCCCACCCATCTTTACAAATCATAGAATCATATAATCTTTGATACTGGAAAAGATCTCTAAGATCCTCAAGTCTAACTGCCAACCAGAAATCAAATTAAAAAATCAGTCCATCAAAAATAAAAATAATAGTAATAAAAAACCCCAAATCATCAGAGAGAGCAAAATTAGAGATAGACACCATACCCCTTCTGCGTCCCATTTGCCAGGATTAATGTCTTCCATTCACACAACTAAATGCTCAATCATTGCATACTCCCAACATACATTATTTCACCTCTACACCACATAGAGGGGCTAATGTTCAAAGAAGGTATGTCATGTATATTCACACCAGATGTAGAATTAATCTCAAGATACTGAAAATCTTAAAAAAATTTACATTCAGTACGATTCCATTCAGTGCTAGAGTTAGTGGCTGTAAAATAGACACAAAACTATTGACATAAGCAGAACTCCAAGGTAGGTAGGTGTTCATGCTGTAGAAGGCAATGTTAAAAAGTCTTTACACTGATGACCTTTTAAAAAAATTTAAATTAACCTATTTTTTTATTATTATTCCCTCTATAACAAGGTCCATCTTTTTATGTACTGCTTATCCATTTTACTAGCTAATAAAACAGTTAAATTATGCTATCAATTTCCCAATGAATGCCTAATAAATAATATTTCCTCAGATCAAGGTCCTTAATAAAAAGCAACAAAAAAGAGGCCTGTCACTGTTTTACTCATCATTTTGATGAACTAAGTTTACTACTACTCATGATGTACCTTCCTGAAATATGCTTCCTAAGACACAGAATAGAGTGTAGTTAAACATTTTCTAAGAAACAACAAAAAAAAGTGTAATTAGATTAAACACACAGACACATATACTTCAGAGAAGGATGTGCTGTACTATATACCCTTGTGGTGAAGACGATTTGGAATGTATTGCTTCTTATATTGATCATAAGGTATAAACAATTTGCAAAGATCCTTCATAACAGCTATAATACCACAGGGTGAATCACTATATATATTCTTTACAGTACCGTAGCGAATGGGTGCAATAGCTTTACTTTACAATATATAACTTTTAGTCCAACCCAGTGAAAAATTTCAAAGTAGAAGCTCCTTGGGTAAGGAGAATTCCCACTGATTTCTAAGGGAATGCCACAAGAAAAAAAAACACAAACAAACCAACCAAACCACACACACATACACACACAAATCCAAATAAACAAACAAAAAAAACCCCACCACAAAACAACAAAAATTAAGCAAAAAAAATCCACAAAAAACAAACAAAACCAAACCACTACCACCAAGACACACAAAAAAATTCCAAACACAAAAAATCCCACAAACAAATAAAAAAACCCCACAATAGGTCTGGATCTTTGCATTGTTTGATCTCACCTACTTGCTGGAACTTTATTCCCACAATATTGATTGTAGTAAGTATTTCAGTGTGTCTGGTGTCAGTGTGTCAGTGTGTCTGGTGGATAACACAAAATTATCCTCTCAAATTTGATATTAAGCGTATCATAAACTATCATGAACTGTAGTCCATCTTTCATCAGCTAAGTCTCTAAGAAGAAAAACTAAGAGGATGTTAGATTTGATCATCTCCCTGGGTCACACTGAAGGAGCACTGATCAGACGTTCTCTGGAGCAGAGGACAACATGAAAGCTGCCAAGTTAAAGAGCACTGAGCGTAACTAAGTGCTGCTCTTCATCCAGAGGAAACTCTGAAGGAGAACCATTAACATTATGGAGAATCATTAACATTTTCTGCCTTCCTTTTGGTGAATACACTTAAGTTGTTTAAGTCAGTGATATTGATACTGTGTTTCTGTGGTAATGGAATTTAGGCAGGAGAAAGTATAAAATTCATGGAGAGGGGAATGATCCCACAGGGATGAGCGAGAAAGCAGTACAGAGAGATTTATTGAATGAATGTTTGTGCTCACCAGATACAATAAAACTTCAATGACAGCAAGCAATGCATGTACATATATGAGATATACATGGTCATGTTGACCACTTATGGCCTGCCCTTCTTATTTTCATTTTCCCAATAGCAATATAACAGCTTGAATGAAAACTGAGGATAAGCTGATCGGAATCAGAACAGAAAAGCTGGTAATAAATATTTCATTAAAAAGGGTTTCTGAAAGGCCATATAACCTTTTGTCTAAATGCTTCAAATCCAAAATGTATTAGGTTCAAACAAAATAAAGTTAATTTAATTAGATATAGGTAATCTGAATTTATACAGCCAGCATTAAAGGGAGAGTCATTATGACACTAAGACAAATCCAATCATTCCAACCAAAGATTGGGTAGGGTTTCTCTAGAGAAAATAGGCCAACACAAGTGTGTATTACCTAAGAGGCAGCTAAGGGTACTGAACTGAATGATTAATCACAGCTGTAACTACACATCACATTATTTGTGTGTAGATGTGGATGCACACATACTTGTAATTTGATCTCATAACAGGAGCATAACAGCAGATTGGGAAAACCACATAACCTCATTGCAAGAGAAATGTGAGCCTGTTTATATACAGAAAGCAGTAACTGCATTGTTATCATTAAGAGGAAAGAATGCATTAAAAAATAACTGCAAATTCTTGGTTTAAATCAGGAATGTCAACTGAAAGACTAGGATTCCAATTCTGCTTTTGCCATGTATCTCCTGCAGCAGCTAACCACTTAAAAAAAAAGAGGTTACCTTTAAAGAGGGTACAGCACTATTTTCACTCAAACTACACTACCATCAAACTCAGTGGTGCAGAGCTGAAACCATGAGAACTGTAGTATTAATAAAAATTCAGCTCTTCTAATCTGCTGAAACCTAATGAATTAAAAGAACTACAATCCTTCACTAGTCTTAAGTGAAAACAGTTGTACATCTTCTGAACAACATGAATCTCTGCACAATGACTAATCCTGCTCCCAATAAAATCAATGGAAGTTCTACCACTAACTTCACAGACAGAAAATTCAACAGGATAATGAGAAATACTCCATAGACCCAGCACTAACCCCTTAGAAAATTTGTGTTTCATTTTAAATAACTGTGATCCTGACCAAGGACATTTGTCAAATGACTTCTTATCCAAGTGAAAACTCTATTTTAAGAACCATTCCCTTTGTCAAGTCATGTCAGCAGCTCTGAACAAAGGTGCTCTGGGATCAGGAAGCAGCAATAGATGCAAAGTCAAAGGCATAGTCTTTCAGTGTTCTACTGGACTACGCACTGTATGACAACTCTATGGTATCTCTACATTTTTTACTATGTGCCTCCAGGCACTCCTTACAACCATAATCGTTCTGTAACTAAATGATTCAAACAATGTACTGGCATACACTAGTGCACATTGTGTATACACTAGTATGCTGTGTCTACTCTTGTATACATAGCTGCTTGCTTATGGCTGTTGATGCTTTAGTCTTTAAAATATCTGAACTTGGTTCACCACTTCTACTCCAGCAACTGCAAGTAGACAGTTTCTGTTTTCTAATGCTTCCCAATTCCATATATTAATATCAATTTGCCATAAGAGAACTGTTCTGTTGATACAAGATAACCTTATTCCAATACTATTCTATTTAATACCTGAATTCTGATTTCTTCATTCAAATGAAGCTGATCACTGCTGGAAAAGCAAATTCAGTAAAAGATAAAAGACCTTAATAAGAGTAAAGTGTATGCATAAACTGACTATGTAAAACTCCCTAAGAGAATATAAAACTATAGGCATGATAGAAATTCTGTGTAAATATCTGTATGCATAATATAAATTCTCTATACTTTAAAATTGTTAGACTATATTCCACACACAAAAACTTCAGACATTGGAACACTGTTTGATGCCATATTTAAAATCTGCAGGAATCCAACCAGAACACACAGGAAAAAATGCTGCATAAATAGCAAATATACAGATATATGTGTACTTCTGTGTATATACATAGACATATGCATATATATGTCTGTTTATATCCATTTTATAAATGGATTGTAGGTGACATCTAATAGGAAAGAAGAATAAATTACGCATAAAATATATACTTTTTATAGGATATTTTGGGGTACACATATTGCATCAAGTTGACATATATGCATGGCTTATAAAAACCTTGTGCACAAAAAAGTATATATTGCTACTAACTCACATTTTGCTATTGAGACCAGCAGTTCCATTTCCCAAGCTATATGTCCAGTTGTAATTGGCTATACAAACACAAAGCAGTGAAGAAGCAGGCATCTGAACATCAAGGAAGAGGAAACTTGGCTCCTTTCTCAACAATGAATATTTAATGGTTCCCTGTTCCACTTAAATCTGACAATCTTTCTTACCAATTATCCCTTTAACCAGCCCTAGCTGTAAGGACAAGAATAAAAGATGAAGTCTGGACTGGCCACTTAACCCTTCTCACAAACCTCTGCAGAGTCATATTATCAGGTTAGAGCATTTTTCCTCCCCTTTTGTAATACGATTACCTAACTGGCATGTTGCATCCTCTTCTACGTAATGAGGGTTTCATAGAGATAACTAACATTGTATACACAATCTTATACACATAGATGCATGCTTATACACACACACAGATGCATATCATATCCTATCATATCCCAGGATAAGAAATGTCTCAAGGCTTTTGCCTTTCTCTTATCTGAAAAATTCATTGATAGTAGCTACTGTGTGATCAGTACACAACTTGGGGAGGGGGGAAGAAAACTCTCAAGATATCCAGGCAACCGATCCTTTTCTGCATTGTAACAGCTCTCTTGAGTGAAGAGACTTCCTTAGAGTTGGTGAAAAATAAGCATCTTTGCCAAAGTCCCTTGGTGAAAAAGGACACAGATTTTGATATTTCAGCAGTAAACACAAGAAGTAGAACCAGGGAAACATAAAATTTCAAAAAATCTATTTAATAATCTGATTAGGTTTTCTCTTCCATTTTCCCAGTGATGGAGCTGTATCCAGTGACAGTGTAAACATTTTACTTTGCACAATATAAGAACCACAATAGAAGAGTGTAATTAGCGCTGGAAAGACATTCTCAAGGAAGTACTTTGATTTCAAAAGACTGTTGGAGTGATTGTCACCCCTGCTGCGCTTGGATTCTCTCTTGATGTGCATAAAGTGTGAATGCAGAACGCATTATTATGAAACTCACTCGTCCTTGCATTTGTGTGCTCATTGCTTTTGCCATCTTGTGGTGACCAAAAATAGAAACCTACAGAGCAGCATATAATTCACACTAGAATAATGCTGCTGCATTTTTTAATGAATTCTTCAGTGGACATGCTGGAGATCTACAACTCAAACCATGCTCTGCATTTTGTCATTTATTCAAACAAATGTGCACTCATTTTGCTTTTTCGATTGAGCTCACAGAAGAATATAAACCATAGTCTAAACACTTAAAATAAGTACAAACATGGAATGATTTAATATTACATAACAAACCCTACAAAGGGTTTCATCAAAATACACTATGAGATCTTTTTCTAAAGGAAGTGCTGCTATTTTCTCAGCACATATAAAGGCAATACCTTTAGAAAAATTGCCATGTAGCCCAACTACAGAGCAGTTTAATGTGTGATAAAAGAAATTGGATTTGGATTTCATAAACCAGTCAATAATTATTTATGAAACAGGACAATTTCTGGTTTCTTCTTTAAATTATCAAGGAAAGCAATGAATATAAAGCAACTACCCCTCCTAACTTTAACTTTTAAAAAGAAGTAGCACATTTTTGAGTTAGTGGTCCCAAGGGAGAGAAGATGAGGCCTTCTGTTGCTAAGCAAGAGTTTGCCAGTTATTTCCAGCTTTAGCTGAGTACAACCAATAATGACTACTGCCTGAAATATATTGGAATGAAAGTACATGGGACCATTCATGACACTTCATCAGCATGCAGGAGGCAAACAGAGTGACTGCAGTGATTGAATACAGGCTCAGACTACTGGCTTTAATCTCCATCTCATTCATTCAGCCTTTACTTTTGGCACAGCTGTATGATAAACACTCTGACTTTCTTCCCTGCCCACCCTCCTTTGGAATCCCATGATTGCTATGTGCATGTTTGTTACGTATTTAAGGTGGGGAAGAGAGTCGGCCTTTTTTTTTTTTTTTTTTTTTATTTCCCAAAAAAAGACAATAAATATTTAGATGTGGGGAAGCTACAAGTTTACTACTGTTACTGTCAAAGCACTGCTATTTTACTGAAGGGGGAATGATGTCATGCTCACTTTGCCGCTGCAGACATCTTTAAAGAAAACAAGGTAAATTTATAATTAATGCTAATTATTTCTTCTACTGTCTAAGCAAAATTGTGTATATACAGTGAATTAATATCTTTATGATAAAGAGTATAACTGGATTACAATGGTAATTCACAGAATTTTAGCACTATTGATGATGTTAAGAAAAAATCTGATGTTGAAGAAAACCCCTCAGTAGTGGGTTTTTTTGTTTGTCAGTTGTTGGTCTTTTCCTTCATTTTTGTTGCATATCACCCCCTTCTCAACAAGAGCTCATATACAGTTCCCTCTCACCAGTTCCCTGAATGCCTTGGCCTTACACCCAGCTGGTACAAAGGGTCCTGAGTACCTTAGGGCCTAGTTGTTGGCTTAAACATACTATGGTAAAGTCAACGGAGTTACATACACAAAGCCAGTAAGCAGTAGCTACCTCTGCAACTGGGTAGCAATTGCTTTGCTGATGTGACACTTGTGTCAAAAAACCCTCAAAAAACAAAACAAAACAAACAACAAAAAAAACCCCACAAAAAACCCTTATATTTTGTATTATTTATTTCTTATATTAAAATAACTAATAGTCTGGGGGAAATCGGCCTGGTCTGCTTCAAGAAGTCAGGCTGAATTCTCCTGCTCACTATGCCAGAATCCCTGAAATCACAAGCCTGCCATACAAAACTATGACAACTTCTCATTCACTTTTTTTTTTTTTTAACTTAAATTGATGCTGTTTGATCATTACAATGGTTGCAATTAAAAAAAAAAAAAAAAAAAGTAATCTTAAACCAAACAAAATAATATTAAGAAACTAGTTAATACTCTCCACTGTAAGATGAGAGAGTATTTGCAATTTAGCTGACTGAAGGCATGTGGCCATCGCTTAATGTTCAGGAATAAGTGGGACAGAGCCCTGTGGAGGGCTGGTGCTAGAGTGCCTGATACTTAACACTAAGTTTTATCTGCTGCCAGAGCATTGCTGAGCAGCCAGCAGAAAGAAAGGAAAAGAGAGAGAGAGAGAGAGAGAGAGAGAGAGAGAGAGAGAGAGAGGAAAAAACCCCAAACCACACCCTGTTCATGCAACATTCAACACCATCTCTTTCAACTAAGAGCAATTCATAGGATGCATTGAAATCTGAAGACAGCAAACAGATCACCAAGTGAAGGAGACAGAAAAGATGAACTTTGTAGGTTCCCAGGGAGACACAGAAATATCCTTGGGACAGCTAAAATAAATCTTTTAAAGAAGAAATACTCAGTCAACTACAATTCCACCTAAAGGAAGGGATCTAAAATCCGTTTCCTGAAAACACAGCAAATTCTTTATTTTCTACTCTCTCCTTATGTCCAGGTAGAACTTGCAATAAAGTCTACAAGATTTCTAAAGCATACAAAATATTCTCTGACTCCTATGTCACCAAAGACAGCAACAGAGAAGTGGAAAACTAAGTCATTGAAAAGACCCTCTTGAGCTTTTCTGTACTTAAGTAGCAGCAAACAATACAACAACTTCCACTCCTAAGTACTCTTATCATATGTACTCTTAAGGAACAAGTTTCATTACCTATTTACTTCAATCTGAGAAAAAAACCTTGAATCTGAAAAAAAAAAAAAAAACCAAAAACCCAGCCCATCAATTGTGAGAGAGAAAAAAATTCCAAGCAGTAACAACAAAGGAATACAACACACATTGTAAGACAGGCTAATCTTTTGACCTGTATATCCTTCTGGAAGAGAGAGCTATGATGACTCCATCTCCACTGTAGTGCAAATCCATTGAATTGTTAGTTAAAGACTGATACCACTGTATTTTTCTACTGTGACAGTTCTATCTTTCCTGAAAACAACCATTCCCTAGTAGCAATTGGTCACTAATCCTGAATGATGTGACTGTATCAGCTCACACTATGATTTTTTTTTTTAATTCTTTATTTAAAAACAGAAAATATCACCACGACAAAAACAGCACAAATTTCAGATCTCACTCCAAAATGTTCATACTGTCTGCTTAATTCAAATAATTTCTCCTTAATTAAAAACATCAGGTTTCCTTGCCAAGAAGTTAAATGTACTACCAAAAGCAAAAAAAAGAAAGTCACAACTGTTCCACAGGGTGCACAATCTGATTTATTTACGACAGCTATGCAAAAAAAAACCCCACATTCTGTTCATGAGGCTTCTATCTCTTAAAGTAGTGGTTTTATCAACTGATCGTATTTTTAATGTAGAAGAAGTAATTTATGTTGTATTTTAACTGTTGGGCTAACAGACTAACAGACCATAGAAAAGGAAAACTGACAAGTGATTGCAGGTACGATACTAGCTTACTGGAAATATAAATGATGAATATCATAGGAGACATCATCAGTGCATTGTGACCTCCTTAAAAAAAGTCTTATTTTTTGATTCCAGCAAAGTTAGATATTCCTTTTAACACCATCAGGCAAAGCAGCTTGTTCTCTCTCTTTTTTTTTTTTTCTTTTTTTTTTTTCCATCTTACTTCCTTGCCTTATTAAATGTAGGGCAAGAACAACCTTGCTTCCCAATGTCAGGATTTATGAATTCCCATTCATGGTGTCCAAAGATTTGCAAGGCTACCATCCTGACCTTGGTTAAAATGAAGATCACTCTGAATGAGTTTAATGAGGATTTGAAGAAATGGCCTTGGAGGTGTAGTTTGAATGAAAATGTAATAGTGTCTACATCTACTTTATGAGAAGGCATGAAACAAATTATATTTGGCATTTTGCATTTGCTACTTTCAATCCCCACACTAGTTACTTTGATACAACAATGGAGCTAATAAAAATTGCCCGGATGAGTCATTATTCCTTTCATCTGCAGTATTTTATTCCATTTTTTTTCCTGTTGACTCCAGAAATAATATATTAAAACAACAGAATAGTAAGTCAGTATCACTGTGGGGAAACTTAAAATTTACATTATCAGACTTCAGAGGAAGCTGATGATTGTTGGTAACTGAAATGTTTCTTTTGATTTCAGCTTGCTCTACTAACAAACTGAACAAATTGAGATGATTTTAAACAACATTTTACTGAGATAGTGTTTTTTCTACTTTAAAACACAGAGAACTGAAACTTAGATACCTACACTGTCTTTAAAAAAAAAGTATGAAAAAAGTAGCTAGTGTATTTTAGTACTTTCCCCCCCTTTTAAATACACTCCAGACATTTGGTCTTATTTGTCAAGTCCTCTTTCTGGATGACACAGGCCATAAATTTCATCAGTTTGAATTTCAACTGATACTGCACGAGCATATCAATGTTAATGAAAGAAATGGTATTTATTTCCCTTAATGAACTTGTGTAGCTAACTGCCCCAGACTTAAAGCTAAATAATTCATTGTGTAAGATAGAGCACAACAAAGCCACGTGCTTATCAGAGGACAATCAAATCAGATGGCATATAATGAAATTTGGTCAGTAAGTCTTCAGAGCCCAGAATGCTCTGCAGCATCGCTCAGGATGACAGCAGGATTTTTCCACTGCCTTCAGTAAGAACTGTTTAACACCTTGTATGTTACTATTTTCTGTTCTTATAAATGAGTCCAAATTCAGTGTTGAGAGATTCATACCGCTGAAACAATTGGCTAAATGTCATTTTTAACATGTCATCCTATTGCACTAATTTACATGCCCCCATAATCAGGGTATGAAACATCACCAAAATGGTGCAATTTGAATGTAATCTTGTTCTCCAACTGTTTGGAGTCCTCTCAACTGCTTCAGCATCTGACCAGAAGAGGATGAGTGAAAAAAAAGAAAAAAAAAGATACTACTTCCTCCTCTGTGAAGTAAAACTGGAAAATAAAAAGCTCTCTCAGAAGAACGGTAACCTATATTCTGCAGGTGCAAGTTTAAAAACTACTTGGTAGGAGAGAAACTTTTAAGCAGAAGTCATTGCCAAGCTTAGCTCGAATAGCCTGTGTTCTTTAGACTTCACAGCTTGTCTCTTGAAAGTTCTCTGGCAACATGTGCTTTTTCACATTTGTCAGCTAAATCGGAGATCCAAATGCAAAATATAACATTACGGAACAGTGAGTGCACTTGCGATGCTCCTTGGAGAACTCAGGTACACAGAAGGCAATGACTATATTACATGGAAGTATAATCACACTCTAATGTAACTTTGTTAAACTAATTTAATCAAGGAAGATCAGTGTTCTTTCCTAACATCAGTGCATACTACTGATATTCAGCTTTTTAGAAAACTTAGCTATCCCTTGGGATCAATGAAACAAGAGACACGACAACTTGGCACAGAATCTCCAACCACATCCTATTACCCTCATCATTCACAGTGATGTACAGACACCGAAGTATGGAAAGCTGCCTTGTCAAATTGTGTCCCCCTGATTGCCAAATGGAAAGCAAGCAACTTATCTCAACTGTGACACACTGAAAGAGTTCTACCGAAGGACTTAAACCTGTAGTTTCCAGGCTCTTTGGATGAATTTCTCATTTCACTCTGCAAAATTCTCTGCAAACAATCATACAGCTGCAGGGAGGTAAATAGAAAAAAAATAATGTAGTGTGGTTGCACATACCTGCTGCTGATTTTGGACCAGTGACAGTCTGCAGATGAAATCTGGGGATCATTGGCTTATGTGACTTTCCACAAAAAGTTTATTTAGAATGTAGTTCAGGTTTTGTGGAATTTGCCATAACGCTAGGCAATCTCTTTGCCAATAAAAAAATAATCCAGTACATCATACTGCTGAGTTATTAAATCTAGTGTTCAGAATTTCAGAAATTAGCTGATGTCGAAGAAAATTTCTGAGGCAAAGGACTGATGATGCGGCAACATTTATACATGCTTTATAAAGAAAAAAAATAATTATGCAAAATACATGGTATGATGCCTTAAGCAATCACTTTCCCATCATACTGAGATAGCCCATAAGATAATGATTAGTCTTACACTTGCTAAATGCTTCCAAGGATCACTGAATCCTAGGGAGAAAAGACACTTTTAGAAAAAAAAAAAAAACAAAAAAAAAACCCCACAACTCTGTGCTGTGGAGCCTTTATGATAGTGAATGTCTCCAGTGAAGAGTACTTTCCTCAACAAAACCTACTGTCTCTCTGAAATACTTAAGTCAGAAACACCAAGCATTAAATGAAGCAAAGTTTTACAAAATGCCTGAACAGCATTGCTGCTGCTAATCCAGCGACATGCTTGCCATTCAAACCACAAAGTAAAGTACTGACCCCTCAGAATACTCTGCTCCAAACCTCTTCAAAAGACACATACAGAGTATGAAATTCGTAAATACTTTGTTGGTTTACTTGACTTCAGCTATATAAAATGTTGCATGTGTAATCTTTTTTTTTTCTTTTCCTCAACAGCGATTTAGTAACATATATACAATACCCATGCTTAAAGAAAAGCTTTTAATTCAAACCTAGAATAAATGCGTCTAATCCCATCGCTAATATCCTTTAAAGACTTCCTTTTCTAGAACGAAGCTTTAAATCATGGGCTTCAGAAAGTATCTTGACCTTTTCTCTATTACATTATGACATCAATTATTACTACCATGAGAAAAAAAAAACCCACATTTTTCATGAAAACATTAACATCTTTGTTATATATGTCCTAAACACATAAATTAAGAAGATTCTCAACAATAAGACAGTTTTTTTTAGCACCAGGTATAGAAATAACCCTACCCTTCTCTTCTGGGTAATATATTAGACAAGAATATTTTGAAGACTCTCTTTCTCCAAGCCACTTAAAGATCTACAGTGGATTTTGAAGATTAATATAGGAAATTGTGACAGATTCCATCTGGTGTCAGTGCCATCCCACTAAAATAAAATAAATGACAAAATCAAAAATCTGATCCTGTAGGGCAAATCTTTAAATGACCTGAAAATATATGTACGTGCTTCAGTATTGATCGTACCTTGGTAAAGATATGATTTGTATCTCTTTCAACTTCTTTAAACACTTCTCACATTTACATGTCAATCATTTTTGACTAGCAAAAATAGTAGGTTAAAAATTATGCTGAACTAAAAATAAAAATTGCTTTCCACCACCATTGAATAGTTATTTTGTTTTACAATTGTTATTTTTGTTTTATAATGAATCTGTTAAAAAAAGGAAAAAAGCAAAGCCATAATTAGGATATTTTGATAGGATGAAAATATCACTTTCATCATTTTTTCCCCTACTTGCTATTTATTTTTCTCAAATAAATATAGTATACAGCTTCTGAAGGACTCTAGTGCATGTCTAATTTGTCTTGAAAAAAAAAATATATCTTTGTCTTATTTTTCTATTACATAAGTGCCTCCCTAGGATAATTATGCTCAAATTTAATTTGTATGGGGTTTTTTTGTCCCTTTCATTCATTCATCTTGAACATTTTAAAATGATAGTATTGTAGCTTCTTAAACATTTCTCATTTTTTTGCATTTTAAATATTACTTTGGGCTTTAACTATTCTTATACGTAGCCTAGCCAAGCAAGAAAATGAAAGGAAACATTCTGACTACGAATTCACAACAGCTTAATTAATCACAGGTTTGAGTAGTAAGACAACTTGTGCATCTTTAGTTACATGTGTAGGATTATACAGCAAGTAACTGAGGCAGTGCTCAGGTAAAGATCTCATGAACAATATCAACTAGAAAAGTAAATAAATAGACATTAAGTTATACATGTGTCTGAACTTTAAAAGACCTTTGCTTTAAGAGCTTTGAACTTTAAGCCTATTGCTGAACATGAGCTTATTTCAGTAGGAAACACACCTTCAGGCCAGTAAGTGCTCTGAGGTTGCTCATTTGAATCTGTCTCTTTCTTACTTAAAATAAAAATAAACGGGGAAAAAAAATAAAAAGACAAATAGCCTTTAGTCCAAGGATGTTGTGAATCTCAAACTCTTATTCTAGTTGAATCAGGTAAAAGAAAGGTACTACACTTTTGTAACTCAATTAAAATCTACTCTAAACTGTATTTCTGTTACAATTCTGGGGCTTTTTTTGTTACTCAAATTAGGGAACGCAAACTTTTCTTCCTGAAGCTCAAGATTAAATTACTATGTCTACACATAATTGTTTACAAAACAAACAGATGTTTGTAGATATTAATGTTATATGTAAACCTATAACATCATAAATTGCTCTATTTTAAGAAAAGATTGAAATGTATTCTGTTTCCTCTCTAATACAAAATGCAATACATGCTCTATATGTTATGGAAGCAATTAAATGAATTTATGAGGAGGAGAACAATCTTGCCCTTGTCACTTGCCTTAAAATAGTCTATTTTGAAAGAAATAAATTATTTAGGACACAACATTAAACTGTGAACCAAAGCATAATTAATCTAGTTCCCATTTTTTCTTAGCTGTAGGATGGAACAGGAATCGTTTAAACACGTATTCTGAACTGAGTCAGAGCCTACATGGCCTACAGAGAAACCCAGAGAGTGCATCTTTGAGATATCAAAGTGTCTTATAAGAGCTTTATAAGAGCTCTACTGACAGCCATGATTAGCTGGAGCGTATGCTGACCTCTTTCAGTTAACATCACTCCATTCTGCTAGTATGCATCAGATGAGACAAACTAAACAGCCCAGAGGAGCTCTTCTAACTTTGGAAGAATATGCATATTCCTTTTCTTTCTCATTTATTATCCCTCAGCAAAGCAAAATAAAGGTTATCCACTCTTTAATTCCTGCTTCAAAATATTCTGCCCATATGTGCACTCACAGTGCTGGGTCTGTATACCCATGTGGCTTCAGAAGTACCCATGGGGCTTCAGAAGTACCCATGGCAAATGAGTACCAGTCCCTCACCTCTCCACAGTACTGGTAATGAATTGGATCTCCTCCAAGGTCTCAGGTATAAAATGTCCAAGGGGAAGAAGGAAAAGTTCTCAACTTAGAGTCAGCTGAATAGCCTGAGGAAGAACTTTTAGAGACAAGTGATCTTTCTTTCTTTCACGATGTTCTGCTACACAGTGGTGGCTCTACGCAGTAGTCCCCACAAAACACTGTATATTTGAAGTACAGTCTCAGGATCTAAAGTTGAATAAGGACTGAAAAAGTCTCCTGCAAAAGCAGCATCACCTCATCAGGTCTGTACCGTTTGGTGGATTTCAGAATGAAGCTCTAGGTGGCAGCTAGATGTGCAGCCTCCATATGCTAGCAATGGAGGAATTCTGAAGAAAATAAGACAGCTATGTTAATCTAAGGTGGCTCCAGTTCAGCAGACAAACTGCTTCCCACTCAGTTAGCTATCCAGTAAGACAATCTGTTGAAACAGCTGATTTCTAGCTCACTTTGTTGTCATATGGACAAACAAGGATTCTTCCTGAAAGGCCTCATCCTGGCAATGTAAAAAGAGACAGCTTGCCTGGGAAAAGTGTAAGAAGAACTAGTACATACACTGGGGCAAAGATAGGCAGCCTTGGCTTAAATAAAATCCAGAGCCTTAGTTAGAAAATAAAGGGTTTTTTCTGAGGATAACATATCACAGGAAAATGTGGGGGAGGAGGGTGTAAATATGTATATACACCATATTCATATATAAAGAATCATCCACAAGGATCCAGATTTCTCCCCCTCGCTTGGTTGGAAAGGAATATACTTAAGGAAAGATGATGGAGGGTAAAGTTTCCTAAAGGCTCAAGGAATGGCCCACCATTAATCTGACAATCAGGTTAAGGTATGGACTCTGTTAACATACTGGAGGTAATACTATTAGTTTCTCTGACTGCAGATTCATGTGTGTTTTGCAGGACCACTGAAGCTGGTCTGACTGTCATTCACTTTTGATGTTCCAGACAAAACCACTGACTTCAGGATGCACCTCATCCTTCTCCGCCTTCCATTTATGTTCCTGTTTGTGATGGCTCACACAGATTACAATTACTGAACCATTATTACAAAGGCAAACCCCTCATTAAGTTATCTGTTTACTGATGCAGCATTCCTCAAATCTGATAGTGGTTTGTAGTCAGTGACACAAGCAGAAATAACTTCATTTGATTTTCCTTCCTCTGATACAAATTGCGAAATACACATTTGGTGTACATTATTTGTAGCTGAGGTCCTTTCTACACATAGACAGAAATCCTGACATATCTCATTAGTGTAAGCTCCAAGACAGTGATCTATATACTGAACTTCAAGGACAGCTACAAACTCTGAGATCACTCAAGTGAAATATCCATCCAAGGAAAGAGGAATTCATCACTATTCAGTTAAAAAAAGTAAGTGGAACTGAGGACTGATCCCCGTATCCACTATGCAGTACCCACAGCGAGATCTTGTAAATTTCTTCCAGGAGCTCTACAGAAATAAACTATATAAACAGGTAACAGTACGCTGTTGTAGAAGACAAGCCTATAAATAAAACCAGAAAAAAACAAAACAAAACAAAACAAACAAAACCAAACCAAAAACCAAATCAACAACCCTCAATTTAATAGTAACTTCAGTTGTTTCAGCAGTCAAACAGTATATCCAACTAAACAAAGGAAGCTCTGGAAAAAGAAAGCTGAGGAAAGATCATGTTTAGTCAAAATGGAGAGTCATAACTAGAAGGGCATTCAGTCTATTGACCCTGAACCCCAGGGAACTGAAAAGATATAGAATGTACCTCAATACACTTAACTTTGCCAGAGTCTATTGTTCAGGAAAAAAATATAACTCTATTTTTACTGGTGAGGAAATACTGAGAAACTCCAATGTTTGGATTTTGTACTGACACGGTAGCCTTCACAGGGTAATTAAGCTCTAAAGAAACAAAAATGTTCTCCCTCTAGAAGTGTGATGGAGATGTTGAAGTAACCATCTTGCAATGATCCCTTTTAAAGCAGCAGGCTGCCAAGGTCACTGTACTAAACTTGAATTTCTGAGTTTTAGAATAGCCTCTTCAATGCCAGAAATGCCTTACTGTAAAATAATAAATAAAAATAGGCAAATAAAAATAGAAACCCCAAAAAACAACCAAACAACAACAACAACAACAAAAAAAAACCACACCCTGACAACAACAACAAAAAACAAAACCCAAAAATTCCACAACAACAAAACCAACCCAAACAAACAACGAAACTTAGACCAGTTCTATAATTTTCTAATCCAGTAAGTACTTGCACTTTTTCAGAGTAGACCCTCATGGACAAGGTCTCTAAAAACAAGGGAAAAGGGTCAAATGCAGAAAAGTTGAAAAACAAGTAAAATACTCATGGGATGAAATATGAAGCCTGCAAAGCCCCAGGGTTTAAGAATCTCATGACAGACAAAGTATACAGAGGGTGGAACTAAAGAAAAAAACCCACAACATTACCCATCTTTCTTTCAAAATCTGCATACATACTGGGATGTGCAGCACAGAAGAACATCCATGACTGGTCACTGATATATCTCTGGAGCTCCTGGCATTTGAAATACCTTGAAGCAGGATACAGAGACAATCCTTAGTCTATATTTTTAGATTTCATAGTATAGGGGAAGGCATATGACAACCTGCCAAAGCTAGGGTGAAAAAAACACAAAATGCAGTTCACTGCATTGAGGATGCCAATTCCCAGTAGAAGTGCTGAGGTGCCAACTATTTGAATGTGTTTCCACTTGAGTTGGAATGGGCCTAATGGCAGGATCTTAACAACACTCTCAATAAATGGCATCAGGAACCTACGGGGGGCAGGATGCCCATCCATTTGACCAGTGATTTTGGGAGCATTTTCCTCTAACAGCATGTTATTGAAGAGACTGCTTAGATGAAGGTTTCTTGTAACATCTAGGAACTGAAGCATAACTTCACTAATTACTAAATTCCATCTCTTTTCTTTGCATGTTTTCTCAGTAGATACATTTGGTATACATACAGTCTAAAATTAGAATCCAGTCTAAATAGTGTGATTTATTCAAGTATTATTTCCTCTATAACAGAATAAGCATTTAATCTGAGTACAGCAGTTTGAGGAGCAGTGGATGAAGTGGTAGACTAAATCTGCATTACTAGTAGTCTACATTCTGCTCAAACTTAAAACTAGTTGAACTGAGGATGTGGTGTGCACAATTCATTTCTGCTAATGGGTACAAGGCATCAGAGTATAGGATTTAAAATGTAGGCTCTCTGCATGTTTCTAAGACAAAAATTCTTGAATCATTGCTTGAAAAAAATTTTAAGTTATGTTTTCCATGACGATTCAATCTACCTCTGGAACCCACTTATAGTACCTATGACCAATTATCTAAACAAAACTGTAAAGTCTCATTGTCATGAAGCATCTATTTATTACTAATAAGTGTACTTTTTGCAACATTGTTGCTGCATATATCAGCCTAACAACCCCTGTTATAAACAAAAAACCTAAAGTACTCTCATGATTACACTTCTGTTCAATTCTTGTCACCATAGATTGATGTCTTCTCACTGACAATCCTAAAAAAGTCAGTGAAACTGCTTTTCTACAGCAATATTAAATGACATTTTTTTTGTTTAACATTTCCTATCACCATAATTTATTTTTTCAATTTCTTAGGAATTCTGGATATTTTTTGGCTAGGAATTAGTCACATTAAAGACTGGCAAACTATGTATACTGATGGTAGCTGAACAGCCTTTGGGCCACTTATATCACTACTTGCCATGGGATATCAATCTATAACAATGTAGTCTATAAAAAAAAAGTGCTCGTGTTATGTTAAAACAAGATTTGAAAAATAATACCACTGTTTACTGTATCTGTGCTCTTTTGTCTTATGACACAGTACAGATTTGGGAACAACGGTCATTGCATTGGGATAAACTGAGAGCATCTAAGCCAAAGGTTGAAAGTACAATGATCTGAAGTCATGCAGAGAAGACATTAATAATAATATGATGTTTTAAAAACAGTGTGATGCTATAAAAGTAGCATGATGCTATAAAAAGGCATTGTTAAAGATCTCTAATAAAACGTATAGTATAATTGCATGGCACAGGCAGGGGAGGCATCTTCCCTAGGGAGATCTGAAAGTAGAAAATATATGGTGGGAAGTGCACTGAAAAATGTAGTGACTTTCATCTTTAGTTTCTGCAGGGTATGATCTACTTTCAGTTACCCTGGTGTAAATGCCAAAAAAAAAATCCCAGAATTGCAAATTCAGATCTTTCTTTAATTCTTCAGAATACCCCTTACAACAATAAGGGCATATATCAAGTGATGAAAGACCTAATTGGGACACTTTTTGCCCTACTAGATGCTCTGCAGAAAGCAGATATTTTAAAGATTGGTCAAAATATTTACCACACTAACTAAAACAGTATAAAGGCCCATGATTCAAACAGTAAGAGAGTTCTAAAATGTGGACTCGATTGAAAGGTGTGGTAGGTTGACCCTGGTAGAGGTCAGATGCCCACCAAAGCTGTTCTATCACTCCCCCTCCTCAGCTGGGCAGGGGAGAGAAGATATAATGAAAGGCTTGCAGGTTGAGATAAGGACAGGGAGAGATCACACAGCAATTACCATCATAGGCAAAACAGGCTCAACTAGGAAAAATTGATCTGATTTATTACCAATTAAACAGGAACAGGATAATGAGGAATAAAACTGAAACACTTCCCCACACCCCTCCCTTCCTCCCAGGCTCAACTCTATTCCTTCCCTGCCTCCAGTGGCACAGGGGGATAGGGAAATGGGGGTTTTGGTCAGTTCATCATGCCTTGTCTCTGCCAGCCCTTCCTTCTCGGGGGGAACATTCCTCACACTCTTCCCCTGCTCCAGCGTGAGGTCCCCCTCACAGAAGAGAGTCCTCCATGAGCTTCTCCAACATGAGTCCTTCCCATGGGGACTTCAGCTATTCACGAACTGCCCCAGTATGGGCTGCAGACCTTCAGGACCAGACTTCTCCAGTGTGGGTCCATCACAGTGTCACAAGTCCTGCCAGAAAAGCTGCTCCAGTGCAGACTCCTCTTTCCACAGGCTGCAGGACCTGGAGCTTGCTCCAGAGCAGGCTTGCAACTGCATCACAGCCTCCTTCAGGTGTCTCCACCTGCTCCAGCATGGGGTCCTCCATGAGCTGCAGATGGAATCTCTGCATCCATCATCTTCCATGTGCTGCAGGGGGACAACCTGCCTCACCATGGTCTTTTCCATGGGCTGCAGAGGAATCTCTGCTCTGGTGCCTGGAGCACTTCATGCCCCTCCTTTTTCACTGACCTCAGTGTCTGCAAAGTTCTTTCTCATACACTCTCACTCCTTTTTCTGGCAGCAAAAAGGCCTGCTGCTAGGTTTTATGGTTATTTTCCTTCTTAAATATGTTAGCACAGAAGCTCTATCACCATCACTGACTGGCTTGGTCCTGGTCAGGAGTGGTTCCATCATCTTAGAGCTAGCTGGTATTGGCTCTTTTGGACCTAAGGGAAGCTTCTAGAAGCTTCTTACAGAAGCCACCCCTGTAGCTCCCAGTCCCCTCCCAATACCAAAATCTTGCCATCCAATCCTGGAACAAAAGGTATGTTCAAATTTTATTTTCCTGCATTGCCTTCAATCTGAGGAGCATAACTCCTTAGAAGTGATATGGAAGCTCAGCAAATGGACTATTAAAAATAAATATTTCTTTAAAAAAAAAAAAAAAAGTTCCAGAAGCCTGGCAATTTCTAACCCAAGAGAAAAGCCAAGAAGTTAGGGAACACAGACACAACAGAGGTTTGGAGGAATCCACATGTCACAACTGGGAGGAAAAAAAAAATCAAACACCACCACCACAAAAAAAAAAAACAAAAAAAAAAAAAAAAACACCACAACCAAAAAAAAACAAAAAAAAAAAATCCCAAAAAACCAAAAAAACCACCAAAGCCAACAAAAAGCTACAATAGATTCTAAAAAAACCACAAAACCAAATGAAAACAAGAAAATTGACTGTGAAAACACATATGGAACCTGTCCTACACTGGTAGTTCTGTTCCATTTCCCTGTTTCCATACACACCCCTTCACTCATAATGACATCTGTCATGAACGTGCACATGATATCATTGTTGACATCATTTCATATCTTGTCCAGAACGATGCCATCACTGATAAGAACAGAACTGCACCATCACTGCAATCTTTTAAATGTTAAGGAAATGTGGTATTGAAAGAATCTTGGACAGCCTGAAAATCTCTGCTGCAGAAATCCAGTCACTGTAGATGGTGAGTCTGATTTTGTCATTGTGGGATTCTGTCTTTAAAATGAAACTCCTTATGCTCCTAAGCAGTACTGCACAATCACAGGGAAGGTAGTGATGCCATCTTATCATCAAGATAACCAGTAGGACCAATATGTAAAGGGAAAAAAAATGTAAAACTGACAGATAGGATAGTGTGTGAACATTTGCTTCAGCCCTTCATGTACTGTTAAGTACCTGCGTTTCACCACTCCTCTCAAGAGGTTGTGTGTGCCTGTGCATGTAATTATGGTATAAAACTGATAATATGAAGACCAGATAGAATTAATAACCTTTACTAATTTTACAGTACAAATAGCAATGTAAACATCATTCAGCTTCAAAATTTATGTCCGATGGTGTCCTGCAAGCCCATCCATTAATTCAAGAAGTGAGTTTATTAATATTTTTAATAGCTTGGAAAGCACAGGCATGTGACTGCTAGGGCTGGCAGATGAATCCAACTCACTTTGCATCACATTCCCTTCAACATGGGACAACACTATTGCATTTCTGAAACATAAAACTATATTTGTAATAACGCACTGAACTTAAATGGTTGGGAACTTAATCCCCATTGTTAAAACCCTTGCAGTGAAACTGAGACTCAAACCAGTTTTACAATGCCTCCTGAAGCATCGCTGAAGATCAAACTTCACAGTATTCTGCTCAGGACACTCCACTCCCTCTGGATGTCCACATACTGCAGACACGAGGCATCTACTAAATCACACACTTATACTTGGCAACAGGCTAATTCAACCTGGAACTTCCCAAGTGATCCCTAATACAGTACCATCGCCTGTCTTTTAATTTTTCTTATGCACTTAATAGCCACTCCTTCAATGAATCTTCCAAGAAGTTGAAGACTCTTAACACTGCAGCATTTAGGTAGAAGTACTGAAGAAAATCCAATGACAACCAACTGAAATACACATATAATCACAAAAGGACAGTTGACAAGGGACTGCAGGATTTCTGCTTTAATTCTTTCAATTATTTCTGCATCACATGTTTTTATATTGCAGTAGGATGTGTATGTGCCATTCACAGTAACCAAGTCTGCTCCCTAAGTTCAAAGGCATGTCCCTCCCATTTGGCTCAGCGCACTAGTATTAAATAAATTTTGCTGATAGTGACTCTACTCCATTAAGACAGTATTTAAATTTTGCACTAGAGTAAGCTACTGGCAAAGCTATTGTGGTTTTCTACAAACAGTTGCTTCTCTGAGATTTTAATTAAGTTAAAAAAAAAAAGTTCATCACTGAAACCAGACATGACCAAGTAAAGAGCAACAGAGTATCTCCTGAATAAGGTATAGCATGAATTGGAATATATCATGAAACAATAATACTCTACCAACCTGAAATTGTACCATGTTGCAATGAAGTTCCTGATGTGATGATTCAACAAATGTTAGATAAAATATTCCTTCTGATTTTACATTATAAAACTAAAGAATGATTCGATACACTATCCCAACCACCTGCTTTAAAATTTCATCCAGTTAACAATGTACTGAGACCAATAATTTGTTCTTGGCAAGAGTCAAATAATTTCCTGAGAGGTATTTAGTTCTAATTTGACAACCTCATGTGATGGAAAAATCACTTGTTTCTCTTGGCAATTTGTCCCAGCGGTTAATCACCTCCCTACTGAAAGTATTTGCCACATATTAATTTGAATTTCTGGCTTCAGCTTCTACTAACTTGCTTTGCTAAATTAAAAAGCCTTTTATTACTAAGTGTTTTAGACACAGTTAGCAAACCACCTCTCAATCACATCTGTGATAAGCTAAACGTATTCTGATGCATATGAAACCATATGTCATTTTCTCCTACCAAAAGATCAGTTTTATTATTCTTTTCTTCACTCTTATTATTTCCAATATTAAAAAGAATACCCACAACTGAGTATTAGTTCTGCCACTGCTTTACACAGAGGAAAATAATCCCACAATCATCATTTAGTACTTCGCTTTACTCCTTCAAATAGCTCGTTTACTCTGTTGTCACTGTTGATGTTCATGTTGAACTACTTTGAAGTTCAAAAGAAGCTGCATCTTTTAAAGACATACTACTGATATCTCTCTCCTTTGTTTCAAAATTCCCTCTTAAAAATGTTTAGTGCCTGGGTCACCAATAGATTTTGCAATTTAAAAACTATAAATGATCAGCAGTTGGGTATGGGCTGCTGTCGTGGTTTTGCCCCGGCCGAGGGCCGCACCCCACACAGTCGCTTGTACTTTTAAAAGGAAGGGGGAAGGAGAGTTGGGGGAGGGGGAAAAGGGAAGGAAGAAAGGAGGAAAAGAAACCACAACCTAGAAACCAGAACCACGCAGGTTGGGATAAGGATAGTTTACTAAACAATAACAGCAAACTAGATATAACAATAACAGAAGTTTAAAGCACAAAATATATGAAACTGGTGATACACAATGCAATTTCTCACCAAACCACACAACTCAGGCCGCACAGCTTAGAGCCCGTCCCGGACAACCCGACCGCCCCAGAAACCGCACGTCCTGGCGTTGTCTCCCCCTCTTCCCCCCAGTCCCCCCTTATACCGAACATGACGTAACTGGTATGGAATATCCTCTTTGGCCAATTCGGATCACCTGTCCTGGCTGCGTCCCCTCCTTTCTCACTAGTAAGGAAGTATGCAGAGCTGAGAAAGGTCCTTGATTGCCCGGCAACAAATCGGAAAACATCAGGGTGCTATCAGCACTATTCTCATGCTAACACCCAAACGTGGCATTCCATCCACTGCTAAAAAAAAAGTTTAACTCCATCATAGCTGAAACCAGGACATTATCCACCCCTTATTCCATACCATTTACGTCATGACCAGATCCAACAATTTTCTTTGGGTACAACCAGTTTCGTGTTTCACACACCCATATATGTATGTACACATGTATGCACACATATGTGCATACAGATCTTATTCCCTCAGTCTGTGAATCATCCCTCTGAAGTTGTTGAGTTCATTTAGTCCATGATTTCCAGGCTCCATTTGTCGTAACAGTTTCTCAGGATAGTTGTATGTTCCATTGGCTCGTTGCACGCTGCATCTCAGGCTCTTGACTGATACACCTGGCATGGTCCATGCTCATAGTCTGTGGGTCAGAGTTTATTTTCAACGGGAGCAAAAAGTTCTTGAGAGGCCAGGCTTTAGTTCCATCATCATGGCACTCATTCTTCATTAACTTGTATGACTCCGGCTATAATGCTATGGTACAACATACAGCAATCATAACAATAATGAATATACAATAATGGGTTATTTGGCAATTATTATAATTTCTACTTTATTAATTATATTGGCTATTCTCACCCAAAATCAAATCCCCTTGAGGTACACATCGAACTTCTCCATCCCTCTGCATTACCCACCAAGTACAGCCAGGTCCTTGAGCAAAAACAATTCCAGACATGGGTTTACCTTTGCCTGAAGCAGGAATGACCCAAACTCTCTTTCCCAATACACTCTTCATATGCACTACTGGCACTCTGTCTCCCTCTACAGTACGTGGAAATTTTGACTGGGCAGGGCCAGCCCGATTGGTAGATCCCCTAGAGTTAACTAACCACGTGGCTTGGGCCAAATGTGTATCCCAATGCTTGAATGTCCCACCACACATTGCTTTCAGTGTAGTTTTTAAAAGTCCATTATATCGTTCAATTTTCCCAGAGGCCGGTGCATGGTAAGGAATGTGGTACACCCACTCAATGCCATGCTCTTTGGCCCAGGTGTCTATAAGAGTGTTTCGGAAATGAGTCCCATTGTCTGACTCGATTCTTTCTGGAGTACCATGTCGCCAGAGGACTTGCCTTTCAAGGCCCAGAATTGTATTTCGAGCAGTGGCATGGGGTACGGGATATGTTTCTAGCCAGCCGGTAGTTGCCTCCACCATTGTAAGCACATAACGTTTGCCATGGCGGGTTTGTGGGAGGGTGATGTAATCAATCTGCCAAGCCTCCCCATATTTATATTTCATCCACCGTCCTCCATACCAAAGGGGCTTTAACCGCTTAGCTTGCTTGATTGCAGCACATGTCTCACATTCGTGGACAACTTGTGCGATGGCGTCCATGGTCAAGTCCACCCCTCAATCCCGAGCCCATCTATATGTTGCATCTCTCCCTTGATGACCCGAGGTATCATGAGCCCATCGAGCCATGAATAATTCACCCTTACGTTGCCAGTCTAGATCTACCTGAGCCACTTTAATCCTAGCAGCCTTATCTACCTGATGGTTGTTTTCATGTTCCTCCATGGCCCGACTCTTAGGTACATGGGCGTCGACATGACGTACCTTTACAACAAGTTTCTCTAACCGAGCAGAGATATCTTGCCATAAGTCACCAGCCCATATAGGTTTGCCTCTACGCTGCCAGCTGTTCTTTTTCCACTGCTGCAACCACCCCCACAGGGCATTCGCCACCATCCATGAATCAGTATAAAGGTAGAGCCTTGGCCACTTTTCTCTCTCAGCAATGTCCAGGGCTAACTGGATGGCCTTCACCTCAGCGAACTGGCTTGATTCACCTTTTCCTTCAGTGGCTTCTGCTACTCTTCTTATAGGATTCCATACAGCGGCTTTCCATCTCCG
Source organism: Porphyrio hochstetteri (assembly GCA_020800305.1). Lineage (NCBI taxonomy): Eukaryota > Metazoa > Chordata > Aves > Gruiformes > Rallidae > Porphyrio > Porphyrio hochstetteri. Next base: position 51,145,801 of record CM036905.1, read on the forward strand.
ATGCTTACCCACAATGCGACAAGACCCATCAGTGAACAGGGCATATCGCTTCTCATTCTCTGGCAGTTCGTTGTAGGGTGGGGCTTCTTCAGCGCGTGTTACCTCCTCATCCTCTGGTGACATCCCAAAATCTTTGCCTTCTGGCCAGTCTGTGATCACCTCCACAATTCCTGGGCGATTGGGGTTTCCTATTCGAGCCCGCTGTGTAATTAGTGCAACCCACTTGCTCCACGTAGCATCAGTGGCATGGTGTGTAGAAGGAACCTTCCCTTTGAACATCCAGCCCAGCACTGGCAGTCGGGGTGCCAGGAGGAGCTGGGCTTCAGTTCCAATCACTTCTGAGGCGGCTCGAACCCCTTCATAGGCGGCCAGTATTTCCTTTTCTGTTGGAGTATAATTGGCCTCAGATCCTTTGTAGGCCCGACTCCAAAACCCCAGCGGTCGACCTCGAGTCTCCCCTTGTGCTTTCTGCCAGAGACTCCAGGTCGGGCCGTTCTCCCCAGCTGCAGTGTAGAGCACATTTTTAATATCTGTCCCTGTCCGGACAGGCCCAAGGGCCACTGCATGGACTATCTCGCGTTTGATCTGCTCAAAGGCTTGCTGTTGCTCAGGGCCCCATTGGAAATCATTCTTCTTTCGAGTTACATGGTAGAGTGGGCTCACAATGAGACTGTAGTTTGGGACATGCATTCGCCAAAAACCTATAACACCTAAGAAAGCTTGTGTTTCCTTTTTGTTGCTTGGTGGAGACATAGCTGCTATTTTATTAATAATGTCCATTGGGATGTGACGACGCCCATCCTGCCATTTTATTCCTAAAAACTGGATTTCTCGCGTAGGCCCCTTGACTTTACTTCGTTTTATAGCAAAACCGGCTTCTAAAAGGATTTTAATTACCCTGTTTCCTTTTTCAAAAACTTCCTCTGCTGTGTTGCCCCATACAATGATGTCATCAATATACTGCAGGTGCTCTGGTGCTTCACCCTTTTCCAGTGTATTCTGGATTAGTCCATGGCAGATGGTGGGGCTATGTTTCCACCCCTGGGGCAGACGATTCCACGTGTATTGGATGCCTCTCCAAGTGAAAGCAAACTGTGGCCTGCACTCTGGCGCCAGTGGGATCGAGAAGAAAGCATTCGCAATGTCGATTGTGGCGTACCACTTGGCTGCCTTCGATTCCAATTCATACTGGAGCTCTAACATGTCTGGCACAGCAGCACTCATACCTGGAGTGACTTCATTTAGGCCACGATAATCTACTGTCAGCCTCCACTCTCCATTGGACTTCCTCACTGGCCATATGGGACTATTAAAGGGTGAGTGGGTTCGGCTGATCACTCCCTGATCCTCCAGTTGACGAATCAGCTTATGGATGGGAATCAGGGAATCTCGGTTAGTACGGTATTGTCGTCTGTGCACCGTCATCGTAGCAACTGGCACTTGCTGTTCTTCACCCTTCAACAACCCCACAACAGCAGAATCCTCCGAGAGTCCAGGCAAGGCACACAATTGTTCAATTCCTTCTGTTTCCAAAGCAGCTATTCCAAAAGCCCATCGGTACCCTTTTGGGTCTTTAAAATACCCTCTACGTAGATAATCTATACCTAAAATGCACGGAGCTTCTGGACCAGTCACAATGGGGTGTTTTTCCCAGTCCTTCCCAGTTAGGCTCACCTCAGCCTCTAGCACAGTTAGTTGTTGGGATCCCCCTGTCACTCCAGAAATACAAACAGGTTCTACCCCTTCATGATTCGATGGCATTAGAGTACACTGGGCACCAGTATCCACCAGAGCTTTGTACTCTTGTGGGTCTGATGTGCCAGGCCATCGGATCCACACAGTCCAATAAACCCGATTATCCCTCTCCTCCACCTGGCTGGAGGCAGGGCCCCTCTATTGCTGCTGATCATATTTGTTTTCCACTGGTTGCATAAAGGACTTAGAGGTCCCTTCAAAAGGATCAGGCACATCAGACATATAGGTAGGCCTTCCAGTTGGTCTAGGGAACTGCCCAGTAGAAACTGGTGCAGCCTTCTTCCTGGCAAAATCTCGTTGTGGGAATGTTTTACCCCGCAGCTCATTTACTCGTGCTCGAAGGGCTGAGGTGGGCTGCATATCCCATTTCCTCATGTCCTCTCCATGATCAAGCAGGTAAAACCACAATGTACGTCGTGGTGTGTATTCTCCCTCTTGGAACGATGGACGCTTTCTCTCAGTAGCTGCAACATTGCTCCATACGGGTTGGGAGTTGGACACATTGTTGTCAAGTCGTTGAACCAGTTTCTCTACTGCTGCAATGACGGAGAGGGAAACATTGTCTTGGTATTTCCGGAGTCGGCAGGCCACCTCATTTACGGTTGGCAGATTCGTATCATCCCAGTCAATTGCTGCCAGTGAATTGGTATACCCTGCTGGTGCACTTCGTACAACCTTACGCCACATATCTGGAGTGCATAGGACTTCATCGGGATCAGCGGGAAGCCGTGAATTGTCCAGATCATAATAAATTATCTCCCGTACAGCTAATTCTCTCAGGTGCTGGACAGATGTCTCTATGCTGTTACACTTAGGTGTCTGGCATGTAATATATTCCTTTATGGGATATCTTTCCTTCACACTTGACAGTAGTCGCCTCCAGAGGCTGAGGATTTCCGGCCTCCTCCCAATTGCTTTGTCAATTCCTCCTTCTCTAGCTAGGGATCCCAACTGCTTGGCCTCTCTGCCTTCTAATTCCAAACTACTGGCCCCGTGATCCCAACATCGGAGCAACCAAGTGATAATGTGCTCACTTGGGTGGCGAGTGAAATCTTTTCGAACCTCACGCAGCTCACTCAGAGTCAGGGATCGGGTAACAATCTCTGGTTCTGCCTCATCCTGATATCCTCGAGATGATCCCGGTTGATCATCATCCTTATCCGTCACTATGCGAACTGATTTCTTTGTGCCTTTCCTCTTTTGTACGGGAGCAACAGACACTGGTGTGGGTTGGTTTTTCTGATCATCTGCAGTGTCTGCTGTAGAGATTACAGTAGCTGCAGTGTCGGTCACAGGGGTTGCAGTAGCTGCAGTGTCAGCCCCAGTGGTTGCAGCAGCTATAGTATCTGCCAGTCTGTTTCCTTTCCCTTCTCCCTGACAGTGCTGACAGTGCTGACAGTGCTGCCTGCTATCAAGCAGTGTTTGATAAATAGTGGCCAGAGCCCAGCACAGTGCAGTAAGGTGTCCATCTCTGGGAAACCTACAGCAATTTTTCCTTAGGTATGCAGTCACTTGATCGGGGTCTTGTAGCTGTTCAGGAGTGAAATTCCAAACCATCGGGCGTGAGAAAGTACCTAGGTACTCGCCCATACTTTGCCACATGCCCTGCCACTCGTGATTATTCTGTCTCGGAGAAAGCTCTTCAGTGGTATTCATAAACCTATGCTTGATATATAACAAAAACTGAACCATCTGCACCAAACCTACCAATAGCAAAATGCTAGTTTGAATATCCCAGAGATATTGAAGATTTTCAAAAACTGCCATAAGAGCTGTTGTATTTAGCCCAAAGGAAAAGAAAGCAGTGCCCCCACCATACGGGCTGCTGTTATTAACCCCTCCCTGTCCAAAGAATGGACAGGACAGCAAAACCTCATACAAGTACCAGCTTAAGCTCATGATCATCGATATTATTGTATCATAGACCGATATCATAAAATACACTATAATGAAGTATGGGAACAAATACGGGAGCCACAGACCTGAGAGAGTAAAGAATCCTGCCAGGATTGTATACAGCATGCGGTGGTTTTGCTGCCACAGCCTTGTAAATAAATACCACAACATCGTGACCAGAGATTGCTTAAACAACAGTGCTTATCTTAATTGCGATAGTTAGGGTCAGATCTACCGTTATCCCAACCGTTCGTGGCCCCACGTTGGGCGCCAAAATAACTGTCGTGGTTTTGCCCCGGCCGAGGGCCGCACCCCACACAGTCGCTTGTACTTTTAAAAGGAAGGGGGAAGGAGAGTTGGGGGAGGGGGAAAAGGGAAGGAAGAAAGGAGGAAAAGAAACCACAACCTAGAAACCAGAACCACGCAGGTTGGGATAAGGATAGTTTACTAAACAATAACAGCAAACTAGATATAACAATAACAGAAGTTTAAAGCACAAAATATATGAAACTGGTGATACACAATGCAATTTCTCACCAAACCACACAACTCAGGCCGCACAGCTTAGAGCCCGTCCCGGACAACCCGACCGCCCCAGAAACCGCACGTCCTGGCGTTGTCTCCCCCTCTTCCCCCCAGTCCCCCCTTATACCGAACATGACGTAACTGGTATGGAATATCCTCTTTGGCCAATTCGGATCACCTGTCCTGGCTGCGTCCCCTCCTTTCTCACTAGTAAGGAAGTATGCAGAGCTGAGAAAGGTCCTTGATTGCCCGGCAACAAATCGGAAAACATCAGGGTGCTATCAGCACTATTCTCATGCTAACACCCAAACGTGGCATTCCATCCACTGCTAAAAAAAAAGTTTAACTCCATCATAGCTGAAACCAGGACAGCTGCCATGAAATGAAATATCCTACAAAGGCTAAAATATTTGCATTGCCATTTATCAAACTTGTCAACTCATCAGGAAAACCAAATTCATCGGTGAAATGCTAACTTCCCAGAAAAGCATGCTGCTTTTTCTTTTCCCTTCATGCTCTATTGAGTCTCTTATTACAGATCCTTCTCCTTAAAGTCAAACAGAACAGAGTTTTCTACCAATAGATATGGATTTGGCTACCTCTTTCCAGAGCAAACTCACCGGGTCACATTACCTACTGGCTGTGTCCTGAGTTGTTTCTGAACCCATATGCTGCCCCCATGACCCTAAAACGTAATTTCTATTTCCATTGGGGCTGCAGAGGGACAGCCAGTTCAAACATCATTCAAATTAAAAGTTTCTTTTCTAGTGTCACACTCAAATCATGTAATTCAAAGGGAAAAGTTTGCCTGGTTAGAGCTAAATGATGATGTGGGTACAAATAACTGAACCTGGCACAAAATTTTGTTTCTGCTGCCTGTCTGGAGTGATCTTTGAAGGAACATAGGTTATTTCTATCTTGTGTCCTCCCCCCAGCACAAACACGTATTAGAAATATCTCCTTCAACTGTGTAAAGAAAGAAATAAGGAAGAGCTGGACAAGGGATTATGCACAGCTCTTTGTATGTATATATTACATATAAATATATATATATATATATCTCCTCTAAATAACATGCAAAGACTCATCAAGGTGATTCAAGGAAAAAGAACACTTAAGAAAACTTGGAAAACTAAGGATCTTTCTCTTCCTTTAGATAAGCAGACCAAATCATTAATAAAGCATATGTAAACTCCAAACACTTCAAAAATACTGCATATATATATATATATGCAAAAGATTTACTTTGGACTATCTTACTTAAGAGTTCAAAGTTATACTACTGAAAACACCCTCTCTCTATATATAAACAATCATAGTTGGTGCATACACAACATTCTACACTGAAACCTTTTTTGTACTGAAAAAGAATGAGAAACTGTGCAAAAAATTACCAATGGAATGTTTTTCTATTGAATTAACATTCGAAGGTGATTAGAATAAGCGCAGCCAAGGGGTAAGAAACCCCACACGTGATGATTTTTGTTTATTATTTTTGACTTAAAGCATTTTAAAAAATATCTACAGCGAAAGATTAATGTATTTTCTTTTAAACTCAGATGAAGGGGTAACTGCTCAGACAAACATTAATGAGATGAACACTTCTGTTTATAATCTGAAGAGGGATTATGCAGGCTACATGGCAATTTTTATCATCATACCACAGAAGTGCTTCATGATTACAGTATTTCCTGGATGCAAAATTATATCATAAACCACCATTCCCTTCCTGTAAACTATATAATATTATGTATAGAAATCATGTTAAGGAAGAAAATAAATTCTTACTTTAATGTTCATGATTATATGCCAGACATCATTAATCTGGCTGCTTGACCTAGATTTGTTATTACACAGCAGCTGTGTTCATCTTCACATGGAAAATGAGGAAAAGAAGCTACACAATATCAAATCAGGGTCCTGCAATAACTGTTGACTGTTCACTGAGCTCGTTCATAGATATTCCCTATGAAAAGAAAAAACCCAAAAGAACAGTTTCCTCTTACAAAATCTAGCTTTGCTGGAACTAAAACAGAATTCAAGCATAGACAAAATTAATTGTCCATGGAAGGAAAAAAAAAAACCAACAAACAAATTTCTTGAACAACAGCTTCTCTGAAAGAGTAGGTTCCTAAGAATTCTGTTATGGATTAGGTTTTGTTGACTTACTTACAACATAAATGATTTCTTACTTAGCTATTAAGCATAGAAAGGTGATGAAAAATGTGCCTGTGTTCAACGTTTTATATTTTTAATTTAAAAACCCACAAAAATATTAGATATATTCACTGCTGTGCATGGAACCATGCAAAAAATAATTGTAGTGATGGCGTAAGTACTTAAAATGTACCCAGAAACACAGGCTGAGAAGTGAATTCTCTGTATAATCATATCAGGTCTCAACACTATCCAGTGCTTATGCGTTTGCCTGTATCACTTACTTTGGAAAATTCCGTGCATTGCTTTATAATTCAGATTAGAAAAATTCATAGCCTACAAATAAACTTGACAGAAAAATGGAAGAGTTTCTCATAAATGAACAAAAAAAGGGTACTTTTCTCCCAAGAGATACTGCCCTATAGCTTTAAACAAAGCACCTTTTAATACAATCTTTATCTACATTGCCTGATAAATTTAATAGCAAAAAGTACTACCTCCCACACTCCGTTCCAACAGAATATAAGAATGTCATATTAAATCACCTATTAACAGAACACATTTTTCTGTCTAAAACCTGTTTCAAGATCCTAACATAGAACTATGCAACTATTTGTTCATATGAAAAATTTTATTAAAATATGTGAATGTAATGCAAACACAAGAATACTGACAGACTAATTTCCCAAATTCCTAAAAGTGTTTCACAAATGACATAAAACAAAAAAACACCCAACCCACAAACCAAAAAAACGCACAACGCAAAACAAAAAGCAACTGCTACCACCACTAAAAGCAAAACCAACAAAAAAGAAGCATTTAAAATATTGCAACTCTTCATTGCCTTACTGTTAGATTTCGGGGGGGGGTGGGGGGGGTGTGAGTGGGGGGGGTTGTATCACAGTCTTGGAAAACAAGTCGGTAATGGCTAAATTGTCAATTGAGAGTTTGAGAAGTAGTCCTTTTCAACCCACCGATTCATTTCTTCTTCTCTAAATGATGTTGTTCCTTCCAAAACAAAAGATTAACTACCACAGAAGAACCCCAAAATTAAGCACAATCCTGAACTTCACTAAAAAACATACCAGGGAGCATTTACAAGAGACAGACAGATATACATACACAAACATCGTCACCCCGCAAAGTTGCAGAACAGACATTCTCTTAACCAGATTTTCTTCAGCATGAGCAATAAATACTCAGCAGTTTAAAAATTAGGTCATTCAGAATCAACTATTTAAAGAGATTATCATAATATTGCTACAGTAAATATATCAGAAAAAAACTGAATAGTAAACAACACTGGGCAACTGACAGATATAAGACTGCAGGAGCATTAATGTCACGATATAACCTATTTTTGGTAGTTCCAGTCATTATCTGGGGTGGGTGTTTCTTTGTGTACTGGGTTTTTTGTTTGTTCATATACATAGAACAGAAGTCTGTCTGAAGAAAAGGCCAATCTTTCAAGCACTGAAATAATACAACTACTCATTGGATGAGCAGGAGATAGCAGATAAAAAGCACACTTTTTTTCTTCATAGTACAGATTATCAGGGTCTTTTCTCTCTTGCTATTCAAAGAAAGTAGAAATTAGACTGCTTCTTTAAAACAAACACTAATATTCAGGTTCTGTCTTTAAGGCATTGTCTTAAGGGGTTTTGAAATGTACCACTCTCACAAGAGCACAAAGAACATTTTAAGGACCTATTTGTCTAGAAAATGCTAGTGTAACACCTACTATATTCTTTCCTTCTCAAATGCTGCAACTCCTTCTGATTTCCATGACTCAGCTTTCACTGACTGTTTAGAGGGATAAAACATGGCTTGAATAATCCTACCACAGAAGACAGTGATGTGTAGGCTTCCTGTGAAGAGCTCTTGTGCGGAAGGAGTGATGGGACATGCAGCACACTGGGTCTTCACAGTTAAGGAAAGAAAGGAAGAACCTTACATAATACTCCCAAAGCTTCCTTGGGGATAGGAGAGGTGAAAGGCTTTGTAAACCTTTCATTAGCTCCAGTGGAGCTCCTCTGACTTCCATGGAAATAGTAAGGACTTGCACCATAATAACTGTCAAGAAATACAACTTTCTGACAAAGTTTTCTCAGGTAATTGCTGATTGAGAATAGTCTAATGCAAGCCTGAGAATGCTGTAACAGTAGAATGATACAATCACAAGGTTGGAAAAGACCTTCAGGATCATCAAGTCCAACCATTAGCCCTACACCACCGTAACCACTAACCCATCTCCTGAAGCGCCTAGTCTACCCAGTTTTTAAACACCCCCAGGGACGGTGACTCCACCCCTGCCTGTTCCAATGCTTCGCCACTCTTTTGGTGAAGATTTTTTTTTTTCCTAAAATCCAATCTGGACCTCCCCTGGCACAACCTGAGAACAAGAGAACAATATTCAGCCAGGATATAATGTCAGTCCATTAAAAAACCAGAATTTTTTTTATGAAGATAAAATTCTCTAAGAACTTAACCTAAAAGTCAAGGCATCTTATTAAAAACAAACAAACAAACAAAACCAACAAACAAAAAAGAAACAAAAAGCCCCATCCCAAAAACAAACAATAGATATTTGAATGACATATTATATGACAGTAAAGAATCTAAGATGGATAGATATTTAATAATGATTTCTACATTTACTTGCACAGAAATGTGCCGTGCACACCACACATTGTGCTGTATTCTTAATCCACTCCACACATACTCAGCATGCAAGTTAAGACATCTACTTTGAACTCTTGAAGACCTGACTATTGATGACATAGTAACAGTAATAATGTGCAGTTATATCACAACACATTTTGGAAAGAAGAAAGCTGGACAGGATGGTTGCTGCATGCTTCAAAATTAGAACATCTGCTCATACTGATTATCAGCAAAAGGAAATAAACCAATTAATAATAATAAGAAAAAAAAAAAACCCAAACAACAAAAAACCCAGGCGAGTATGTTGGTTTCTTATGCTGCTATGTCACTAAGGGAATAGGAACAAATCATGTAGCTTTTTTCCTGGGAAAAAAAAAAAAAAAAACAAAAAAAAAACCAAAAAAAAAACCAAAAAAACCCATAATGGGTTAAAAGGAAATCTAAATTAAAAAAAAAAAAAAAAAAAAAAAAAAGAAAAGGTGGAAAATACCCAACAGATGGTACATCTGAGCTCTGAGCTGAAGCTTCAGAGCTGAAGGAATCACAAAAGCAGTAGGAAAACCAACACCTTTTGGATTGTTTTCATAACATCTGTACTAAACAGAACTATTTACATCAAGCTTCATGAAATACCAGAATAACTCTTTTTCAGGGCATTATTCTATTTATCTCAAAAATCTAAATTAAAGGAAGTAACATGTCTTTTCTGAAGCCTTAGAACCTGAAGCCTCAAGGAATGAAAAATAAATTACCAATGACAGTTGACTGCACCTGAAGGATTAAATTTTGCCCATCAAGTTCTACAATGCAACACAGTCCAACAAAAGCCACTCAAAACTCACCGCACAGAATTGATCTGTTCTGAAATCACTCTGGTGAAGTTCCCTTGTTCTGTATTAAATATGGGAATATTACAGGCCTGTGTGAAGCAAAGGCCTCCACAGATCTATGTAATAAGAACTAGAGGGGCAATAACACTAAACACTTTAGGTGACTACGGCCATTCCTATGCTCTAGTATATTATGCTGGTAACACTTTACAATGAAAGCGCATAAGGGAGATTAGGGTGGAAATTGGTGACAATAAACCACAACACTATTACATTGTTTCTCATTTCTGCACCAGACTTTTTATGTGCAATTATGTAATTATGGTTCCTAAAGAAAATTGAGAACTTCGGTCCTTCGCTGTTGAGAGGTTTGAGTCTTACATAATCCAAAAAGCCAATAATCATAAATGTGTTGCCTCTAGTCCATTATAGACTACAGATAATGTTGTGATGGAAAGTTCATATAAATTCAGTTTTCAAAAATAGGTTATTCAGAAGATAACTCTGAAACTACTAGATTATGGACTATAAACTCAAGGTGTTATTGTTAATATATTAACTGCATCACCACTAAAAGGTAGATTCATACATTTGGTACCAAAAGAAATGAAACCAAGTTGATGGCTAGACACTATCAAGTATCTCTGAAACATCAGTGTGACATTACTTAGCTCTAAAATACTTACGAAAAATAATGGAAAAAAAGACAAACACCGTATGAAATGCTTTCCCTGGTTCTATATTTTATTTTAAAAAGATGCTGACCAAATAAAGCTCCTGTCCAGGAGAATAATAATTACTTCCTAAAAGGATGCACTGTTACTTGTAACAAATTGAAACTGCTGTTGGAGTCCAACTTTTAATGGAATAAAATCAGCTATTATTTTTGTTTGCTCTTAAAATTTTGATTATAAGTGAAACAGGCACAAGAGAGACCTTGGCTACAATGAACTCTTTGCTTTATTTCCTTCATAAACTTTCACTCTTGGAATTAAGAGCCCTAGCAAACTAGAGAAGCAGAAACTATGAAGCCCTCGTGATCATATAATTTTGCTTGCTAATATGACAGCATTTACTAAAGGGTATTAAAAGAAAATATGGACACTTTTATTGTTCTCCTTGAGGCAGAAAACACTGCAGTGAAGAGGTTCATTACTAAATATTTTACCACTGTCCAGCTGCCTTATAGTCAATTATGTTTAGTTAATGTGCATCTTAATGAAGATCTTGACATACAGTTATAATCACAAACTGTCCACTCCAATGTCAGTCTTCAGTCTGTGATTGGTACTTTGTTGGCATAATAGAACAAAGACTTTCTAATTATGTTTCAGTTCATTAAAATTAAAACAGAGCTCAATAAAAGCAGGTTGTAACGTGTTATTTATTTCAGCAAAAAGAGAATCCTATTCTACAGAAGAATATTCAAGAAGTAATAAATAAAAAATAAGTGTACAAACCAAACCTATTAATATTGTTGCTGGTCAGTATTGAGGATCACTTTCAGTTGGGTTATTAAAGTTATTATGTAAATATTTCCCTAGCAAATCAACATACTCCAGCAATGTTGTGTTTTGGAAGGGAAGGTAAATAAAAATTAAATAAATAAAATCTCCAAAACACAAAGGTATTTCTGCAGCAGATTGCTCTTTGATCCAAAGGCCATAGAGGTTGCTATGCATGAAAAATAGACAATCACAGATCTACGAAGATGAATCTATTTGGGAAATGAGAATACTGTGAAATGACAGAAAATGAGACTTTCAGCAAAACATGCTCCATTGTTTCTTATGCAGATTTCCAATCAGAATATATCCTTTAAGTTACCACTCAGGAAATCATGAGTATATCCTTGCTGCAGATTATGGACAGAGCATTAACTAATATCAACATGTCTGCATCTCAGTCACCAGGGATGAAGGGGGTGGCAGCCTGTGCAGCGGGAGGAACACTTTTCAGAAGTATCACTGAACACCACGGGTTGAATACAGATTGTGCACCACACAACTGGTTTGACTTTTATTCCCCTATTTTAGATGAAGGTAATTCCATTAGCTTCACACTGGCAGAGAAGAAAAGAATATATTTTTTCAAGGTGTTAGGAGTAATGGGTATGCTCTGGGGGCAGAAATGAGACAAGTCTGCTCCTCAGCTTCACTGCTGTAGGAGGGTACAACTGAGCCTTCAGCAGGTTGTTAACTTCACAATGTTTCTGATAGAATAAAAAAAAAAAAAAATCCAAACCAGCCTGTAATCAGGGAATGACTGTGGTATGAGGAAATCTTATTTCAAAACACCCTTCCAATGAAAGACATGTCTAGTTACAGCAGTAGGAATGAAAGCATTGTTGCTCCAAGAATATGTGAATTTTGCATGAGCATTTTTATAGCTGAAACCTGCTATTTATCACATGTATTATGCAGTTCTCTAATTTCATCTATTACTATGGTTCTCTTGCATTAAATCTCACCTAGTTTCCTCATAAATATGTTTCGAAGATAGTAGACTGTAATTTTACAGAAGCACAGGGAATAATATCCTGAGCCAAACAGTTTGAGTTTTCATAATGAGACATTGTCAATGTGCCAGAATTAACAGATAACACATCGAATTTTAAGTATTTAGCATCCAAGGGTGTGTGTGGGGGAGCTTTTAATTCTCTCAATATACTAAGTAAAAAAAGGGGAAATTTTCCCACCTTATTCTCACTTGACCCTAGGTGATGAAACCTGCTATAAGCTTGCTTAGACTATTTGCAGCCTGATTATATGCATGACAATTGCATTATCACTGTAGACTTCCAGTCAGTTAAGATTGATCTGAGTAGGCAAAATATAAAAATGCACAAGAATTCAGGTCACTGGAGAATTTAGAAAAGCTGGGGTTTGTACATTTAGTACCTTTCCTGCTTTAAAGAACAAAATGATAGCATGATGTGGTCACAGACTTAAAAATCCATTCTCCAATTGAGTGTGACTCAGGTTGTGAAAGAGTTAAAAGTTTAATCATTTGAAATACACAGAAGCATCAACAGGAAAAATACATTCTTTAAAACTACACAGAGGGTTGCAAATGTTTGACTCCGTATTCTCTGTATATTTTCATTGTATTAATTGGAAAAAAAAAAAAAAGTTGGTTTACACAGGTATCAAAAAACCCAAATTTCTCCTTTAAACATATCTCTTGAATGTCTATAAATATTTGCAAGAGTCTTAAATTAATGTTCTTTTTTTAATTTAAAAAAGTCCAAAACCACACAACCAAAGAAACCTCACCCAAACCCAAACCTTTGTATTACTTCTAAGTTCATTTTCTCCCCCCTCTTCCTTCTAAAGAAACAGATGGGATAAATTCCCTTCACCTAATGACAGCAGCATTAAAATGGGTTTGAGTCACCTTCCAATTCCAAGTCTCATCATGGTAAATGCAATCAAAGAGAGCAAAGGAGATCTCTCCCTTCTGCTTATACTTTGCATTATACTGTGGTCTCCAAATCTGGCCTACCCAGGCAAGCAGCAGATGCCACTTCCCTGTATCATTGCATGGGGAATAGTTATTTTTGTTTTCTCATTGCAAGTTCAAAACGTAGCCAGTACTGCAGAATGAAACAAAAGTCTCAAACACATGCTAACATTTAAATGATTCAACATTTTGTATGCTTCATTCTTCTATTGTTCTATGAGAAGGATAAGTAAAACGTGCTAGTCCTCTCTTCCAGAAATTAACAATGGTTCTCACAAAGCTTTCCTGGCATAAACAGAATACCAAGACAGACACACTCATAGCAGCTAGGTCCTCTCATCAAAACAAAGCTGTCTTCACCCTGAAATATCTCAATGTGAAGACCTGCGGGGACCAGCACCCCAACTAATACAGAAAAGCTGTAAGTTATGAGGGACGCGAGTGGTTGAGTAGACCCCAACTAAGAGGGGAGTAAAAATTATCTGTGTTCTACCTCTATTACATAATTTTCAAATCAAGATAGAAAATAAATGAATTAATGATTTTAGTGGGAAGCTACAGCCAAAACTATTGTAAGCATTTACCAAGAATCCCCACAAATGGCTCAACTGCTTGAAACATTTTTTATATCCAGCAAAGCAGAATCCAATTTCAGTTTGTGATTGCCATCAGACATTTTTGTCCCTCTTTATAGCAGGTAAACTTCCAGGCACATACATACATACATACACACACACACAAAAGGATAACAAAGAAAGGATAAAATAAAGGATAAAATAAATTTTTTAAAAGGATGATATATTCTTAAACATTTCAAGAATAAGGTAAGGGTTTACTCAGAAATCCTTGTGAATAATAAAAAAAGGAATATTTTCAATAATAAAAAAAGGAATATTTTCAATAATAAAGATAAAAGTTTAAAAGCTTGTGAAAACAATAAGGGAACCTGCTTTATAAGGTACTACCAATGAAGTAAGAAAAATCACCCAGTGACATAAAGTCTTTTGGCATTTGTAAGCTACCTCTATATGTTCCACATACAAGCTGTGTGCCTGAAGCAGGACCACTGAGCCTCAGGAACCTTGCAAACCAAGGCTCAGGAGGGCTATGAAATCATTCAGTGACTCTACGGAATAAACAAAGCCAACATTACACATGTTGATGAGTCCTGCGGTTAGTTAACAGTAGTGATGTTACTTTTTTGGTCCATAATTGTAAAAAAGACCAAAATCATACACAATTTGTTAACTCCAAACCTATGCAAAGAAATAATTTGTTTCTGAACCACGTGATGCACACCAAACACCTGAGAAGACCCCATCTTTCTTACTGTTCTCCTGGTCTTCCATGTAATACTGGGTGGTGAACCACTACCTCCTTATTTCCTGCCAGCCTTACTAGCCAAATACATCTGGAACTGTAGCACTGATTGCTATTGTAGAAGCACACAGCTATCTAAAAATTGAGTGACCACGCTGCAAGACTTTACCAGCAGAGAAATTTTGTGAATCAGTTGGCCACTGAAAGCTTTTTTATAGTCAAACAGGCGTATATTTTAAAAACATTTAACCAGCACATTTTAAAACTGAAATCTAAATTATATGAAAAGCTTTTGTGAAGCAACATTCATACTTAGCTGTATCTCTAGACTAGTAAACCTAGGAGCCTCTAATGAGCAATGCAAGTCCATAGCATCCCTTTATCCGCCTGTATTGAAATACACATTAATGCATACAGTTCCTGATGAAGAAGCATTATCTACTTTAGTAATTCCAAATTTTTAGAATTTACGCCCTGATTTAAACAGAGAAGTTCTTCTGCATTGCTACATGGTAACTAATTTTGTTACTAGCAGTGGGCACTCTGAACACAAAGATGATTAAAGGCCTGGAGCATCTCCCCTGTGAGAAAAGGCTGAGGGAACTGGAGCTGTTCAGCCTTGAGAAAAGATGACTGAGTGGATAACTGAGAAGTGTTTATAAATATCTGAAGTGTGGGATGCAGGGGGAAGTTGCCAGCCTCTTTTCAGCTGTCTGTGGAGATAGGACAAGGGGCAATGTCCACAAGTTGGAGCACAGGAAGTTCTGCACCAACATGCGGAAGAACTTTTTCACAGTGAGGGTGACAGAGCCCTGGGACAGGCTGCCCAGGGGGGTTGTGGAGTCTCCATCTCTGGAGATATTCAAGACCCATCTGGACACCTCCCTGTGTGACCTGTCCTAGGGAACATGCTTTGGCAGGGGAATTGGACTTGATCCCTGGAGGTCCCTTCTAACCCCTGCAATTCTGTAATACAGTATGTTAAAACATATCTTGAAGAAGGCAACTCTTGGCTTCTGACTTAATCAACAATATGCTTTTCAATTGTTTCAGTTTACCAAATAATAGACAAAACCAAACTTCTGTCATATAACTCAATAAACAGCCAATGCAAAATTATTTTTGAATCAGAGGTCATCTAAACTGCATTCCTTCAGAAAGCCTGAGTGAAAACTGTCTACCATCTTTGTAAAGTTAAGATTTTTTTTTTTTTTTTTTGTAAAGTTTCAAACATAAAAAGCTGTTAGGGAACACAGGTATCTGAAGACTACCCCAATTCTGTCGACCAAATGCTTGTAAAGTTTCCAAGTTATTTTGATTCCAAGGGTTTTTTTCTGAGCTCAAGTTCATTTCTTTCTCTGGAAAACTACTGCCACTGAAAGCAGAAAACTATCACTGTGAACCTGTCCTCAAAATAAGACTCTGATAGGGCACTACTAATTTGCTAAGTATAGAATATTGTGGGCATCCAGCAAGCTTTAATGAGTGCAATAAACATAGGAGCACAAACAGGCAATTAACCTCATTTTCTTTGCAAACAATGTCCAGAACAGTTTTTGTGCTATCATCTACCATATAAAAAACAAGAAAGTGCTGCTGGGGTTTTAATGTACAAACAATAGGCTTTTCTGTCTGCAACATTACTTTTAAACATCGCATGCTGCTCTACAAGCTCAAGAAGTGGGCCCAAGTTTTAAGTCATGAGGTTCAATAAGGCCAAGTGCAAGTTCCTGCATCTGGGCTGAGGCAAACCTCAGTATGAATACAGGCTGGGAGATGATGGGACTGACAGCAGCCAAATGGAGAAAGACTTGGGGGTAATGTCGGATTAAAAAACTTAATATTGGATTAAAACTTAATGTTGAATCAAAAAGCAAGAAATGTGCACCTGCAGCCCAGAAATTCAACAATATACTGGGCTGCATCAAAATAAGCGTGACCAGCATGTCCAGATGGGAATTTTGCTCTCGTGAGACAGAACCTGGAGTGCTGTGTCCAGTTCTGGAGTCCTGAGCACAGGAGAGACATGGACTTGTTGGAGCAAGTCCAAAGGAGGGCCACAAAGACGATCAGAGGGCTGGAGCACCTCTCCTATGAAGACAGGCTGAGAGGGTTGGGCTTGTTCAGCCTGGAGAAGAGAAGGCTCTGGGAAGACCTCATTGCAGCCTTCCAGTATTTACAGGAGGCTTTTAAAAAGGATGGGGACAAACATTTTAGTAGGACCTGGAGCGACAGGATAAGGGATAATGGTTTTTAAATAAAGAAGGGTAGATTTATTTTTATTTTTTTACATTGAGGGTGGGAAAACATTGGAATAGATTTCCATGAGAGGTTGCATCCCTGGAAACATTCAAGGTCTGTTTGGATGGGACTCTGAGTAACCTGACCTAGTTGAAGATTCCCCTACTTATTGATAGGGGCTTGGACTAGTTGATCTTCAAAGATCTTCCCTTAGTATCCAAACCATCCTATCATTCCATGATTCCTGGACAGATATAAACAAGTCCTAGGCAAACGTCCTTTACCTGGGCAGAAATAACTCCACAGAGTATTACAGCTGAGGGGCTGATTGCCTAGAAAGCAACTCTGTTGCAAAAGATGCTGGGTGCTGGTGGACAACACAAAGAACATGAGTCAGCAGTGTGGTCTTGGTGTAAAGAAGGCCAACAGCCTTCTGAGCTGTGTCAGTATGACTGTAGTCAGCAGGAATAAGGAAATGATCCATCTGCTCTATTTAACACATGTGAGACTACGTCTTGAGTGCCGAGACCAGTTTTGGTCTCCCCAGTAAAACAAAGACATGGATGTACTAGAACGAATTCACTGGGGGTCACCAAGCTGTTCACGGAGCTGTAGCACAGGACCTTCCAAGGGAGGCTGAGAGAGCTGCATCTGTTCACCCTGATAACGAGAAAGCTTGAGAGACCTTTTGGCTATCTACATCTACCAAATTGGAGGATACAGAAAAGACAAGAGTTGGACTCTTCTTGAAGTTGCACAGCAATAGGTCAAGAGCCAACGGACATGGGAAGCCCCAGTTAGATACTAGGGGGGTAAAAAATTATCCTGCAAGTGGTCAAGCAGCGTAACAGGGAGAGACTCAAAGATGCTGTGGGATCTCCATGGTTGGACACATTCAAACCCTGAACATGGCCCTGAGTAACCTGTCTAACTGCACTGGCTTTGTACAAACAGCTGGTCTAGATGGCATATGGAACTTCTTTCCAACTTACATAATTCTATGGATCTAAGATCATGTTTGGTTTTATAGTTCTCAACATTACCTCTCAGTAGTCAAGCATCACGTGCATTGCACTATATTAACTAATATATCTAATGAATCTTAATTTTAAACCAGAATAACTCTTCTTAATGCATAAAGTCAGTACTGTAAGTAGTTATCTAAAATATAATACTGCTGTTAATCTCGCACAACTATAAAAAGGCAATATATAACAAACATCTAAGTCAGATAAAGAATGAAATTTGGCTAATTTCCAAATAAATGTTATATTTGTAGACGTTAAATCCACCTTATGACCTCCTAGATACTACTACTCTTTCATAGCTGAGTTGTGCAACTATATAAACTTGTTCTTCATAATAGAATTTGTTCTCTCTTGTTACTAAATATGTTTTAAAGGTACTCATTTTTCTGTTAAAATTAATATCAGTCTCCATGTAGCTTATCAGATTTGTTTCAATAAACTCAAAAGAACAAATCATTTGTCTTTGGTATAATGATATAAATAATGTACAAGAAGTTCATACTTCAAGGAAATCTCTTACAGCGACTCAGCAGAGAGCTTAAGGAACAAAAGGTAGGTTTATTTTCATTTAATTGCAATATCTGACCCTTCTGATAAAAGCTTGGATAACGACAAGAATTAGTAACAAAAGCCCAGAACTTTCAGACCCAAGACCAAATCAAATAATTCTGAGTGATCAATAAAAGGTTTTAGATTAATTTGACAGAACTAACTTGTCATTAAGAAAAGTTTGGAATATATATATATTATATATATTTTTTTAATTTGATACAAGGATACATTTGAACACAGTACATTTTAGTCCTAATTGCCCAAATGTACACATCAAAAGGCTCTATATGCCTCTGTGAGCTTCTGTCTTTTCAGTGTGATGATCTCTGGGCACCTAGGGTTTTACCTCTATCATTCCTACCATTACCTCATGATCTGTGGACACCTAGAGTTTTCTCTCCATCATTTCTACCGCTGCTTCAGTCAGAACATTTCCATCCTTACATTAATTCCTCCAGAGAGTACACCTGAACTGTTGCTGCTGGAACTGGAATTGAAGCCAGATCTCCCACATCCCAGGTAAAAATCTTTATCAGCAGACACTGACTCATGCTGTTTCTCACCCCTCTTTGCTCCACAAATTGGCAGTTCTTGGCTGCATAAAGGAACAACTTACTTCACATAGCTGCATGGGTGCTGGGACTTCACACCACATTATACACAACAGCTAGGTGCCATCTCTTTCCTGAGAGCTGCAACTGAACCCCCTCAAGGTGAAAAAAAAAGTGGAACCCAGTAAAAGCCATAATTTCTAAGATATGGAAAATGTAGGTATCAGCCTCCTCTCACATAAACATACACACAGATCTCCTCTGTTTCCAGTTCTTTAAGAGCAGAAATAAGAATAAGCACTTCAGAAGTGCTGTGGTACCTATCAGGTTGCAGTTGGGAAATTAAGTAGGTGGTGACCCAAACATCTGTGACAATCTGAATGAGGAGCTTGATCTCCAGGGAGAAGAGGAGTTTCAGGCAAACCAGCTGTGATTATTATTTTCTGCAGGCAGTCCCCGGCAGGCTAGACAGGGTATTACCCCATTTCCTTTAGATCTCATTCCCGTTGTTCCCCAGGAACATAAAAGTCAAGAAATCATAATATAGGTTTCTGGATTTAGCTACCAAAAGTTTTTGCTGTACACTGAAAATAATATTCATTCATCAATACTCAACTATGTTTTGTTTGCTTTGTATGTTTGTTTTTTTTTTTTTTTTTTTTAACCTGGCAACTGACATGTCAAAAATCTGTAGAAAGATCTACATGCACTAGCTAGAGATTTCACAAGTTTGTTTTTTTTTTTTTTTTTTAATCCAAAAATCTATATCATCTGTTCAGTCCTGAACTGGCACAAAGTAGGATTGTTACCCAGCTTTCAAAAAGGAAACAGGCAAGTGATTTCAATTTTACTCCAAATGATAATAAAGATACTAGAAAAAGAAAGCACTCTTTGCCTATGCCAATGAAAATACAGAACATGCATCACTGTGAGCACAACACGACAGTAGGTGAGTAATTTATTTTTCAGAAACTGCGACCTACTCAGTAGATGTCTCAGTAGGATACTATAAAATCATAACAACCGATATCCCATAATAATCTTTAACATCACAGTGCAAATGCAGAAAGCATCACCACGCCACGTAGTTCCACATGAAGAGGCTTTTAGTGGAGAGAACCAGCTACACAAGCAGGAGTCAGATGACCCAGATTCAACCCAGCTCCTCTACTGACTAAGGGCTTCTCTACCTGGGGAAAACAACCTATAATAGCTTCTCCTCCAGACACTCTTATTCCATTAGTCCTAAAATTCCTTTGTTCGGGTAATTTAGTTTGCTTTAGAATTTAACTGCAGACAGCACAGAATATTTACCATGTTTAATTTCATATGCCAACTTATTTTGCAACAGGTTCAGTGTGTAAACAAGATTTGATGATAAGGCTCAAAATAATCAGCATATCACTTTGTGCTTTGATTTATTCAAAGGATAAATAGCAGTAATTTATGTTACATAAATCAGAATAGTATTTTGATTCTTCAAATATTCAAAAATTATGTCTAAATCCTCAAATAATGTCATGCATATCTAATACAGACATGTAATTGGCATTTTTTTAATTGTTTAATGATTATGTAAAACGCTATTTTCTGACTTCTATTCCTCAGCAACTCAAAGAAACATTAGATAGCTCCAAGTACAGAAGAATTTAAAGAAATATTTCTTGAACAAGAAGCCAGAAAATTGGCTTCCCTTATGGGAAAATAAAGGAGGCTTCAATTACCCATGCACAAAATTATTTGTTAAATTGCATGTTAGGGTGCAGTCAATTAATAAAGTGCATTTATAACATATTAGTTCAGATCACACTTATTTTTATGAAGCATATTTAATTTAATTTTGAAAAAACATAAGTGAATATTAAAATATTGGTACTATATATTACAACTATATAGTATATGGAAACAAAAACAAGCAATTACATCTTATTCTTGATCAAAGCATAATTTTAACTTATAAAGGTGCTTAATTTTCATCTGAATTAAATGTCTTAAAGCTACACAAAGTCTTACTACTTATTTATGTATTTACTACTTACATTTGCTATGGAGCTGACATTGATGCTGGAACATGTCCAAAGTAGGACAATGAAGCTGGTGAAAGGTATGGAACAAGTCTGATGAGGGAACTGGTGCTGTTTAGCTTGGAGAAGAGGAGGCTGAAGGGAGACCTTATCATTCTCTACAACTACCTGAAAGGAGGTTGCAGCCAGGTGGGTGTGGGTCTCTTCTCCAAAGCAACAAGCAGTAGGACAAGAGGAAATAGCCTCAAGTTGCACCAGAGTAGGTTTAGATTGGATATTAGGAAAAAAAAGAAAAAAACAAAAAAACCCAAAAAACCTCACTGAAATGGTTGTTAATCGCTGCAACAGGTTTCTCAGGGAAGTGGTTGGGCCACCATCCCTGGAGGTATTTAAAAGGTGCATAGCTGTG
Organism: Porphyrio hochstetteri; assembly: GCA_020800305.1. NCBI lineage: Eukaryota > Metazoa > Chordata > Aves > Gruiformes > Rallidae > Porphyrio > Porphyrio hochstetteri. The sequence continues at coordinate 51,167,215 of CM036905.1, forward strand.
GTGCTTAGGGACAGGGTTTAGTGGTGGAATTGGCACTGCTAGGTTAATCATAGGACTTGAGTATCTTAGAGGTCTTAGAGGTAAATGAGTTTTGCTGTTACATCACGTAAAGTTTCAATGTGAGATACTAGCAGGAAAAGGAATTAGGATACTTTTAGGAAACTGCATCTTGGTCTTCTGCAAGGATTCCAAACATATGACAATTAATATCCACCCGATTTCCACGCTGCCTAAAATACATTTAAAATATGGTCTTGCAAGTGAGTGAACAATCTTTACATTTGTAGACTGCTTCCAGGAACCTGCCGCCTCCTTCTTTCCTTAACACTATGCTACAGACATTTTAAAAACCATCACAAGTCTTTCCCTTCTCCACCAAAATTAGACTGATCACTGTTACCGCTTACTGAGAAAAAAATCACATCTGATGTTCACATGTTCAAATCTGCCCTCACTGAAATAAAATTTGTAGTCATTCCCTCTTGTATTCAAAGTTGGGGTTTTTTTGAGTTTTGTTTGTTTGTTTTGTTTTTATCTAAAACATATATGCAAATCCAATGTCTGGTTATTGCTAGAGTAACGCTAATAGCATCTGTATGGCTTTTCTTGACCACAATCCTATTTTTTCCTTCAGAATAGGAGAAGGGTAAGCAAGAGGAATTAAAAAAAAAAAAGTATTTCCAACATTATTTCCCATTTTTTCATGCTACCAGATCTTCATTTCATTCACTGACTACTTTACTGGCACTATCGTTAGACCAGGCTATCAAGGCTTTAGACAGTCCCTTCAAACAGTGATGAATGTTCCTGGTATTCCATATGTTTTGTGACATTTGAGACTCTCAAGTACTACATTTAATCAGTGCAATATGCTTCAGTGGTTCTCATCGTCACACAATTTCAAAGTCAAAAAGCAACAAAACAACCTCCCCCCAAACCCTTTTAAATGTGATACTTTATCACACTTGCCAGCATAAATTTTCTGTTAGTGACAGCTCAGTTTTCCTTCCAAATCCACGTATGTACCATTTTTAAAATATTCATTCTATTTATGGGACAGATCAAATTATTCAGTGAGTTATAGTATGTGAAAACTCATAGTCAGATTTAAAACATGTGAATGGATTTCATTGAGATGTGTGGAACACTCCTAACATACCATCCAATGGCGGTATTTCTTGAGTAGTTTAAGAAAATTTCATTTAATTAGCAGATCACAAGATATATTTGAGTCTTACTGACTAAGTATCTCATACTTTTCATGTCCAAAGGATACTTGCTTAACTTTCTCTGTTAGCAACTCGTATAAATTTCAACTTCAAAGATCAGTTAGGCACATTTGTTTCCAAATTACTTTTTGATGATTATTCATTGCCTCTTCAATATTACAGGTTTTCCTAACTTATTTCTATTCTTTATATATATAAATGCTTCAGAAAATAATATTCTTGTTGACATGGAGTCTTATTTACGTGAATCACCATATCAGGTAAAACACTTGTTGCTGTTCAGAAAATATTTACTGCTGAGTTTAACTTTGAAAAGATCAACATAAAACCCACAAACCTTTCAGAAATTATTAAAAAACACAACCAAACAAATGAACAACGACAATAAAAATCCCAAAACCAAAACCTGCACAATACTTCAACATTCTTAAAGTTTTGGAGTGTCTACAAAACACTGGGACCAACAGAGACCCCAGAGCCCAGTAAGATGTAAAAACTTTCCCTACCTACAGTCACATTTGGAAGTCTCAATGTGTTAAATCAGCCATTTCCTGAAACTCGAGACAAGAGTAAGACCTAAAAAACTGAAGCAACATTCAATCCCTTTGTGTTGTAACTAGTGAGTTCCTTGAACTCTGTATCAAGAAAAGAAAAGGAAAAGGAAAAGAAAAAGGGGGAAAAAAGCAAAAAGGAACTCATAGTTCTAAATGAATCTATATACATCTCAAAGCTTAAGGCCAGTACTAGGAGGGCTATTTCCATCAGCATTACTGGCAGCTGGTCTGTCCGTCCAGGGTTTCCTTTCTCTGTACAAGGCTGTCAAGATTATTCATGTGTAGCGAAGCTCCTAAGGTTTCAGGGCTAAAAAGGAAGAAGAGCAGCCAGATCCCCAACAAGCTTATTTGCCTGCTCAGCAACGATGTGTTGAAGGAAGTCACAGCTGACTCTCTTCCTAAATCACCTAGCTGCATGTCTGGCCATCCCTTCATTTGGGCAGCAGTCCTCGGCCAACCACACAGACACTTACTCCTCCCAGGCAGCAAGACTCCTAGGCAGCCTAAGGAAGCAGCTCTGGCACTACTCAGCTTAGCAAAAAAGATCTGGCATTTTTATTTCTATGTACTTTGAGGTGGTAAAACCTAGAAGTTAAAAAATTAACACAAAGGCATTAAAGTACTTAGGTAGCCCATCAACACTCAGTAGAATAATTAACATATAGGAAAAAAATAACAAACCAAAAACAAACCACAAAACAGAACTAAGAGAAAGCACTGCTAGAACAGACAAAAGAAAATGGAAATTTACTCAGAAAATTATATATATCTATGTAACGTAACTTCAATCTGTATAGGCAGAAACAAAATTTGACTGCCTTCAGGAGCACAAAGGAGGCTACATGCTGTCTCTTTTAGAACAAAGTATCTCATACCATAAAAAACCTTCTAAAAATTGCAAAATACTTACTGTAAATGTTCGCAAACTATTTTGCAAATACCAGACACTCTCAAACTGATTTTTTTCAACTCAAAATAGAAACCATGGCTGGTTTATGTGTCTCAGACAAGCCCAAAGATTCAAGCATTCACCTTTATCACACCAACTGGTACGAACTCTCTGTCCAAAGTTTCATTATACTCTTTGAAATACAGGCTTAAAACTTTCTTGTTAGAATTCCCCCTTTCTCCTTCTTTGCTAACATAAAACTGTGCTCAACAGAAATAGCTCAACAGGGTTGCCTCTCAAACCATGTGACTAATTATTCAACTTCAGAGCAAATTCTTTCAGCATATACTTAGCTTCTGTTTCAGATCTGCCATCCTCCTGAAATTCTGAGGGCATTCCAAGGTGTATCAGGCACTCCAGTGACAGATACCCCTTTTTCAATAAAGCACAATAGTCAATAGGCTGCTGACATGCTGTAACCACAGCACCTTGTGCAAAGTGATACTATCCTGTCTCCTTCAAATCTTCTTATCTCCTCTTCTCTTTGGACTGTAAGCTCTTTGGGGTGTACAGCACAAAGAGGTTTGGGTACCAGGCTGGGCACTGGTATTGCAAACACTCAGGAATAACATCTACTATGTGAATTTGAACTAAAGCAAAATTTTATTGAAATTTATTACTATGCATATATTCCCTATTACAGATGCAAGAACTTTACTGTTCAGAAGAATACATCCAGTAAAGTTTACTTTATAGTATTTGCTATTTTAATTTACTAGGATTTATTAAATTACCATTACATTATCTTTGCAGTAAACTTGTCCATCTAAGTAGCAATGCAATCTATACTTGGCAGACTTGAAAACAGTAACTATTTGTCATTAAATGCAACTTTTAAAGGACTTGTTCCAAGAGAAATATACTACCAGAATGAATAAAAGCAAAATAATAAAAACTATGATTATTTTCTGATAATATTGTAAAATTAACTGAAGAACATTGTATTGAGCAGTAAACAAAAACATAAGGAAATGAAAACTAGAAAAGTGGAATTGAATACAGCTGTAAGGCTGATTTACATCGTGATTTTGTCTTACAAACTAAGTGCAATACTGCAATAAAAAGCTAGAGGTGCTAGTAAACAGTACGTCCAATACAACTGTAACAGAGCATAGGGGAAGAGCTAACCACTCCTAAGGGTATCTCATCATATGCCTCCAATGTGATAGCCTGTCTCTGCTATAATAACCAGTGTAATTTAATTTAAAATATGGCAGTCAATTTGGGTACCTGAACTCCATAAAAAGAAGATGGAGAGAAAATGGAAGTAATTCAGAGAACAGCTATTAAAACAGTGAAACAGTTGAAGGGACTGAATTTTGTGTAAAGGTCAGGAGAGTTAAAAGGCAGTAGAAGGCAATGTGGCATCACTGAGAAAGGACTAAACTAACACAATAGTTATACCAGCAATGCGGTGTGTAACCTTAGGCATATTTCCCTCCTCCTCCTCCTCCACCTCCCTTTTAATTTTTTTGGCAATTTGACTGTCTGCACAGATGTGGACAGGCACTGAACTCATTCTGAGCGTGTTGCACATCATCTGAATGGGAATCATCTCCAACTACAAAGAGATTTAATGACGCTGTGGTGGGGTGTCCAAGATAACAATGCATGCCGGCATCTTCTCTATATTTACAGTTTCTCTGTCCCAACTGGATCATAATGTTTGGTTTGGTAAAGCAAACAAAAATATTTCAGACATCAGCAAAATGACAGCAAAAATAAATTTATCAAAATACCCATATACAGTGATCGTCATCTGTCTGTAGAGAGGGAGTGTAGCCAAAGAAGCATTACATATGACAAACCACATCAGTAGACATCTTTGGGACAGGCCTAAAACACAACCCCAATCTGCAGTTTAGAAAATGACCCACTGGGGTGTGTATTTTCTAATTAGTACCGTCTGTGCCTTCATTTATTTTGGACACTCCAGCATGCAGCTATAATAGTCCCTGGGACATTACAGGTCCTGCAGACAGGATCAGGCAGTGCTGATACAACCTAACTCAAATCCATAGTGTGACAGCTCAGCTAAGTCCAGTTCAGGCCTCAAAGCTTTTAGATTCAGATAAATATTTTTGTGACTACTGAAAGCCAAACTCCCTGCCGCTGTAGCTATACTTCTACCAGTACTCATACCAGCTGGTGTAAATTCATTTGAGCATAAGATTTGAGAAGCCCTACTATCTAGCCTGTATCAAGACCATCATCTTTCCAGTTGTCTCTTTCTGTATCTCTCCCATCAATTTGTTATCTTTCATTAATGACTACTTTGATTCACATCCTCAAATCACAGAAAACTCAAGGAGTTTCTATTTCCTTTCATGAACTAGAGAACCTCTGGCCTTATTTCTGCAAATATGGGTTTTGAAATGCAGTGCTTATCTAATAAATCATGTAGAAATTGCTCCTTTGCTAATTAACACAAGTTGGATGGCTAGGAAAATACTAATAGACTGGATGCAAAGCCTTTGCATTACGACAATTATGCTAATGTTCTGTGATGCATTTTTCTTATTTTCTTTTTAATTGTAGGGACACAGAACAGAAACCTGTGAAGACTCAAAATTGATGGCACTTATTATCAAACTGAACACTAGGCAATCTCCTTTCTGACTTCTAATGTTTTGTGCTGCTAGTATTTTTTGTTTTGGTTTGGTTTTTTTAAACAGCTGTCTCTGGAGACTCACAGGCGTGAGCAGCTCTAGAAAAGATCCTCTTTTCCAATACTTGGCTCCGTAATTTAAAAGATGCAGCCAGCATCCTCTCCCTACAGACATTCACTGAGGCAAATGGGAAGACTCCTATGAGTCATGGTACAGTGCAGGCTAAGCCAGCTAGTCTTCCTCCACTTATTTCATAAATTTTGTGATCATAACCGTGGTTACCACCTGCAAAGCATGCGGGCTACATACAGATTTGCATCATGTAGACCTACGAAGGGCAGAAGCACAACGTCACCATGTCTATGTATGAAATCCATAACATCTTGTAGTGGTTGGGCACAATGGTACATATAAACACAACACCTAAAAATCAGTTCTCAGAAATGGAAACTTGCAGAAGAGTGATGTTCACATAACTGCACAATAATCTCCCACTGAAGCTGTTAATTTTATAAGCAGTGCATTTGTATTTCCACCCTCTGTGTCAGCATTCCAAGGCTCCCTGTTTCTCTATTTGTCTATTTGCATTTTATTTTTTTTTCCTCCCAATCTGTAGTTCTTAGGGTTTATTTCCATTGCAGATGTAAATCTGGCTGCTGCTCAGCTGCACTGCAACTGTTTGTACTCATCCAACAGTACCTGGGCCAAAGACAGTAAAATACCCAGACCCACTGGCCCATTCTGGGGTATAGACAAACTTCTGCAGAAAGCTGGTTAATGTTAGTCCGTTCCTTCTTGCCCCCCTCTCCCCCACCCCCATCCCCCACTAGGAGTCCCTGAAAATGGTCAGAGAGGCTGTCTGATTTCAACAAGATCTTTTGAGAGTAAGAACTGGTGGTCACAATGCCCAAAATGCCACAGCCTAACATGAGCCTGACATCCACTAGTGAGGATGTCATACATAACCTTGCCTTTTAAATGTGCTTAGTTAGCCTTGGCATTTAAATTGCATGCAGCAGTGCTGCCAGGTAACTACCTCACTTGTCTTTAAACCAGTTTTAACAGTTTTCTCATTAAAATACGTGGTAATTTTGCTGTGCTCATACAGTACTGCACCCAGGCTGCTCTGCAGGAGGTACACTGTGTTGGGAGATAGCCACCCTTCCAGGTCACAACATCCCTTCATGCAAACCTGCCTTCAGTTCGGCGCTTCGAGCAAGAATGCTGAGGAAATTGCTGGCATAGTTGAAATAGTGCACCGGTGTGATTGGTATATGTTCTGTGCTGGAGTTCTGCTGCATTGAACAGTAACTTCCAAAGGAAGCCTGTTAATACCTGAGAGCTATAACATTTTACAAGGCTGCAGCTGCATTTACTTTAGCTTGTCTATCCAGGCACGTATTACCATGAAGTCTTAAGTGCAAACCCATCTCTCCTTCAGGTGACCATGACATAGACAAATAGCCTTTTAAAACAAGTCAGCAAGTGAATCTAGAAGGCTTCCCCCCCCCCTTTTTTTTTTTTTTTTTTTTTGCAAATAGAACAAAGCATTATAAAAAAATCAGTTTAAACTAACAAAAAGCCTACACGCTTACCTTAGCTTATTAATCTTATACTTCAATACAGCCTATGCTTCCTGTGAGCTATGGTAATATAAATGATTCAGTTTGACTTTCTGTTGATAAGCTCTATTGCTGGAGATTGATTGCTCACTCTGTAGGACACCCCGTTCTCAGAACGGCCAGTCCTGCCCAGGTAAGGCAGCTCATCTTTTGGATGTGGCAATGGTTGCTATCACTGGGCTTAGGCATGAAGTCCTTCTGTCTCAACGTGGTTTTCCATCAGGCAGTCCAACATGGCCCAAATGGGTTGTTCCCTCTGACTGACAGTAGAACTACTGTAGCATTTACAACCCTTAGTGGTGTGGCCCTTGTCCTTGGAGCAGAGCAAGCAGCAGCTACCTTTTTTTTTCTCTTTCCATCCTTCATTTCCAGACATGCTGCCAGCACACAGCTACACACCAACTCTCAGAACTAATAATTTTCAAATGCTATTACAGGAAAAATAAAACACCCAGCTATTACAGGAACAACCATATTTGTACTTCCCCCCCCCCCCCCCCCTTTTAACATTATAGTGACTTCTATTATTTCAGAAACAACATCCTTCTGCCATTTAGACAGCACATCCTTTCCATTTATCATGGCTAGAAGCACAAATAATCACAACTCCTGTGTTCCTCCGACTGAAGGTTCCTAATCTGTGAATAAGAGACCTTCTATAACAGATTACACATACGCCTTTAAATTATTAATTAGAAATTTTATTTCCTTCATAGATCTTTAGCCTGGCGTTCCTTTATTTTTTTCTGTATTGAAATGTGTATAAAAGCTCATGTTTACTAATGTCAAAAAACATTAGGTTCTTTCAGATGATGAGAAGTCTTAAGCCACTCAAACCACTCTTTTAACTAGACTCTTGGGACAATCACCGTGCATTAGTACTTTCAATAACAACTAAACTTGATTTAAAGACTTCATACCTGTGAATCTAAGGTCTAATTTTAAACACAGTGCACAAGTCTCACGGAAACCAAAGAGCTAACCAGGACCCCACAACTCCTCACCAGTGTCTAACTTCAAAACAACCTTCCACCTTAGCAGACATCATCAAAACTGCCATCAATGTGCTCTGCAGCAACCAAATCTTCAGCAGAATGAACAATGCAAAATTGCAACTGGGATCAACACCTGACATAACAGAGCCATGAAATGCATGGGCCCTACGCATGCACACACACGCAGGGCAGCAGATACCGTGATACAACTATGTAGGTCAAAGCGAACAGACCTTCCGGTGACAGAATGAACTCATATATGAAAGCAGTATAAGACAGGACATGTGGTTAATGGAAGAGCAGTCTCCACAAAACATTTATTACATGGATGATCACTCAACCTCTTTCTCACCAGACACTTATCAAAATACCTCCACAAGATAAGCCCGGGAACTAAAATTTCTAGCTTTGCCAGATACTAAGAAATCATCGACCTAAAAACAACACATTATTATTTTTCTCACATTCTCTCCCCAGATAACTCCTCCGTGTTCCACAGGTAATAATTATCTGTCTCTTTTCATCCCACAGAGCTAACAACTCGAATACTTCCAGCCTTGCTAGCAGCTTCTACTCTCCCACAGGTAAAAAAGACCCTATCATTGTTTCTCAAACTGTGCATTAAATGAACATAATTAAATTAAACAGAGTGACTATTTTCAACATGCAGTGCTTTACTTCAGTTCTGAAGAAATGTACCCTGGAACTGGTTTATTCTTCCAACATCAGTCACTTATAAAACCTGTACGTGAGCACACGCAGAGATATCTATCCAACCATATATAATGAAGACTTACAAATACATATTTGTGCATTATAATGTATGTATGCACATGCATATTTATGTATTATATATATATGTAGAACCTCTTTATACATCTTCATAAAACCCTGGCCTTACAGAATCATTAAAATATTTTCAAAGCTTACATTATCATACCTCACATGTATGTACTGGCTTAATTAGGTAAGAAGAGATAAAAATCACTAAAAATTAGGATTGTGAAAAATAAAGGCCTCATCTTGTTCAACCCCCTTACTCTGGAGGAGGACACCATCCCCTTAGGCTATTCTTGGTACAGATTTGCCTCACATGTTTTGAGCCTCCAGAGATCTAGATGCCCAAAAGTTTTCTTCAAGTATTTTGCTATGTCATATATAGAATTTTCTTGTCCCAAGTCCTCAGCATTATAGAGTATGTTGATAATTACTGTTCTTTTTGTTATGATTAGGGAAACAGAACCATCACTGCTCATAGTAATCTTTGATACATTAGTAGGCAATGTTTTAGCAACATTATTATTATTATTACTTCTCAACCTTTCTATTCAGTACTAACTAACCTTCTTTCATCTTTAGAAAATCTGATGCTAGTTACTGTTTGTCTCTTCTTGATACCATGTAATTCATCCATTTCTTTTTCTAAACCTAATGCCCAAGACCAGGAAAAATACTTCTGTGACATCCCACCCAACTCCCATGGTTACAGATTCCTGTCTGCACGTCCCAAGGCTATTTGCCCTTTTTTATGCAAAAGAATCACATAATTAATTAATTTAACTCTGTGTTCTTTTCTAACACCAAGATACATTTACACACTACTGCTGCCTACACACTGATTTCCCATTTTGTACATAAGTGATTCCTCATTTCTAAGATGTAATAGTTAGCATTTGTCTTTATCAAACTTCGTGTTACTAATTTCAAAGTATTCCTCCAATTTATCAATCTTATTTTGTATCTGACACTAAGAAGTGCTTAGTACTTTTCCCATCTCCATGCTACCAACAAAGCTATAAAAATGCATTTGACTCCAAACAAAAGATCTTTTTGCCATTCTCTATTGCATCTAATTATACTGCTGGATCAAACGGAATATACAGTCCTCTAAATTTATGTAATGTTGTGATCATGGCTGAGTTCATGAAGCACAGTTTCTAAATATGGTACATGTGTAATATTAGCCATATTCAATTTCTTATCAGAAGTGCTTATAGAGTACTAGAAAAAGAACTGATATTCAATACTTTATATATATTATTTTTTCTTTGTATAGTGAATTATCTTGGTGGTTTGTTTGTGTTAGTCTTTTTGGGTTTTTTGGGTTTTTTTTAAAGGAGGAAAAGTTAAACTAATTCAAAAAGCACATATTATGACAAAGAAAAGAAACAGCTATGACTTCTACAACATGAAAACACTGAAAAAACCCAGAAACTGACAATCACTGATAAAGACAAAATTCCACAATAATTAAAAAAAAAAAAAAAAAGGCAACAAAAACCCTCTCAAAAGCCACAAACTGTTCTTTACTGCATATTTCCTTGAACATGAAGGAATACCTACTGTCTGCAGAAAACAGACAGTTTCTACAAGTGTATCGCAAATTAGATGTCAAAACAACCTCCAGAGTAGATTTTAAAGAACTTCGTGTTACCTTCAGATATTCAAATAAATAATTGAAAATACAGAGATGCAAACTGGCCAGCACAAAATTTCTGAGAAGAAAATAATCTATGGAGCTCGATAAGCTTTTCATATTAAGGAAAACCAAATTCTAAAATAGGAAAAAAGAAAAACTGATAATTTTGCACAGCCTTGAGTTTCATTCGTAACTGTACAGCTCCAGGCAGTGGAGGAATAGAGAGGAGAGAGGGACAGAAGGAGATAATTCATGAGGGACAACTGTCAATCACATCACCTCTCAGAAAGGGAATGTTGATCCAGGACAGTTAGTGGGAAAAAGTGGAAGTGTAACTGAAGAAAGAAATTTATCTGAATAAAAAAGCATGGCAAAAGATTTTTGAGCTGCACAGGGCAAGGACTGAGAACAGATAAGTAGATTAAATGCCAAAAGAATTCACAAGTACCCCAAAAATGGTGTCTTCCCCATGAGTGCAGTATACCACAAAAAACATTCGTCCACTCTGTATGTCCTTTTCAACACTTCAACACTAAATGATAGTATTTTTTGTTCAAATCTCCCAAAGCACCATACAAATATGATTTGCTTATCTTTACTGAATCTCTACACGGTAACTATAGTTTGTACCACCTTACAAATTGATTGACAGAGACAGCGTGACTTGTTCACAGTCTCACACAATGAATGTGGCAGGATGAAACTGTTTCAAATCTCCACTTTCTTCATTATCTACATCATGCTTCCTCTGCGCTTTTTCAAGTGTTTTCTGAAGATTGGCACTAACACCACCACCCACAGCAGAAAATTCTGTTTTCATGATGTGCCCTTAACTGTGCCACTAGATATGCAAACAGAGTAATACAATACATCCCTTTTGGAATAAAAAAACCCACTGAGAAAATTCATTTATAGATGCACAACTGAAGCTTGGCAGTACTGAAGATAGATGCATATATGTTCTGCCAGTTTTACTATGCATAAGCCAAATGGATTCCAAACACCCCAGCTCATATTCATGGCAAAACATAAGTCAACTTGATCAACGGTAGAATTAATTGCTTAAGAACAGTTCATTGACACTGATCTTTGGCAGTCATCTTCAAACAGTTCCTCCAATAGCAATTTTGTTTACTTGCTAAATTGGAGGGTACAAAGATTTCTATGTTAAACATTTTAAACAAATGCTATAAATGATGTATTCTGTAGCCACTGAATGAAACAGTTCTAGAATTAACAGTTCAAGCATTTCACAAGTTAAGAAGCGAGAAATTTGTTCCACCATGGGGAGCCATAAAGCAGTTAATACATAGAAATATATCAATACAGAAATACCTATCAGTGTGAAGAAGCAGCAAGCAAACTAACAAACAGTTCTCTAGGAAACTCAGGTCCTACATTGGATGGATCATTGCTTCTTAATACTTCTCCATAAATCAGTACTTCCTAATAAATGAGCAATAAAACCCCATCTATTGCCTTTACTGCTGGAAACCAGCACAACAGTCTGACAGACATTTACACCTGCACGAGCACAGGGATTTTTCCACTGCCCCCACACACGGAGCAGGGTGCAGTGATCGGCTATGGCTTGGAAAGGAGCTGGTGCTGCAGCACAGCAAAGGAAAGCTGCCGCTTCCGTGTTTTGAAGCTGTTGCTTTTTTAGGGTAAGGATGGATTGAGATATGCTACACTTGTACAAGCAAGTGGGCTTGCTACACAAGCTTTTGAAACAAAGCTTCAAACCAAAACTATTTCTTTACAGACAAGATGTAGGAGCTATGTAAGCATTGGAAAACTGAGGAGAACAGCATGGTTTAAAGAAGATATACACATTGGCTTGAAAGTCACTTTAAGCCATCAGTTAGTGCATTAAAGACATATTTTTTACATACCAGTTTCTTCTTTGCACAATGCTTATATATATATATAATTTTTTTTTTTAAAGACAGTATTATCCTGTTCTACTTGTCTCTTGAGATACCATAATAATGCAAGTCCCACCAAGAGTCTTAAGGGTTAATGAGAATATTGTTTTCTGAACCTGGAAAAGTATTTCAGAATACCATATTTAAGGAAAAATAATATGGCTACTTCAAGAACCCCCCAAAACTCACACAGTGCCCTCTACACCCCCAAGAAGACTGACCCCATCACACTTTTCCTTTAGAGAAGATGAAATTGTTCTAAGAGAAGGGTTATTCTATCTTCTGCTCGTCAGCTCTGTTGCAGATACACACACAAACATGCACACGTGCACACACATCAAATCCTGACTCCGTATCAACTCCCTGCACCTCACCCATCCCCTGTTGCTTGAGCAGCGCTGAATTGCTATCCACCGCCTACCATCTTGTACCTCTGCCACTGACCTTGGTTCCTCCCCTTTCATACCTAAATCCACATCCTGTCAGCCACCCACACATCGCTGTTCTCACTTACCATGCATCTTTCTGAAGGACTTCAGCACTCCTGGCAGTTCCCAACTGCCACTTCATCTTTCTTATGCTGCAGGTAGGGCTTATAGGCAGCTCTTGCACCCGGGAGCTGCAGGATATAAGCTGCTGCCATAATTGTAAACTGCTCAGCTGACTCCAGGGTGAAGAGCTTTTGTTTGGATGGAATTGTGAGAAAGACCATGACAGAAACTGGAAAAGAAAATCCAAAATGTCTTGGAAATACAGACCTGATCCTCTGAAACACTGGGGCAGATGTGTTCCTTGAAGATGTGGTTCCATCGTCACCAAAATCAGTGTTGCTGACGCTACCCATAACTGCTTTCAAAAATAAATTGTAGCCCAGTATCGACAACTTCTGCCGTTCCCAGTAAAGGGACACAAGCTATGCCTGAGCTGAGAGCAGCCAGAAGGCAGCAGCCCAGGGAAGGAAACACATACAAATAAACCCAAGGAGGTTGCCGGACTGAGGCGGTGAGGACCCCCACTATGAATATCATACACTGCCCAGCAAAGACCTCAGAATGCTGATTGTGCAAGTGTACCCTCTGCAGACTAGGACGAGCCACCAACCATCCACATGAGGACCCAAAAAGAACCTGGAAGGGCGAGTGCAACACCAGAGAAAAGACACTAGGGTGTGTCTGGTCTTTGGTTTTGTTTTTATCTAAAACCATTTCTGTAAACATTTATTGTTATTAATGAGCTGGTCAGAGTTTATATTTTTGTAACTGGGAAAAAAAAAAAAAAAAAACAAAAAACACTTACACTCTTGAATTTTGTTTACATACAAACATGCTTTTGACCATAACAGGATTGGATATTGAACAAACTCCATTGCAACAAGAAGCCAGAATTGACTTCAGCAGGTAATGTGAAGTAGTGGTTAATACAAGTACAAGAATTGGTTTAATGCATGTATAAGAATCACTATGTGATGACAGCTTTTCATTATGTTTCCAGGAGACACTTTCAAAAACCAAGGAAAGTGAAAAAAAACCCACAACAGCACATATTTTCCCAAACTGAGTCACAGCAGTTGTAAGATTGGGGAAGAAAAAAAAAAAAAACCCAAAACAAAAAACTTTAAAATTTAACAGACGTTTTAAAAAAGGAAAGTAAATAATTTAGATTTAGAAAATATTAATGTTTACAATGCTGCAAAACTGAAGAGAGATTCAATTCTTGGGTGTTTATCTTGACAGCTGCTTGGAAGGAGGAACACATTTCAGTCAATGAGTCTAGTTGAAGAAAAAAAAAAAAATCAGAGGAAAGAAAAATTCCTAGGTTGGGCTAAGAAAAATTGCAAAGATATCTAAATTACTGTCTTCTTTAATATATCTATGTTCAAGCTCCATATGGCTAAGGTGTCTTAAGGAAATCTTATTTCTAGAGTTGTAATGCTGTAGCAATTTATTCCTTGGTGTATTGATTCCAGTAGGAAGTGTCCCGAGACCTTCATGAGACAAAATGACCCTCTAGATTAAACTTTATTTCAGGATAGTATGAGTGCTTTTGGGCTCTCACTCCTGAAAGCTCATTAGAAGACCAAAATACCTTGCCCCTCCTAAAGTCTGACACCTTAACTTTGGATTTCCTGCAACACTGAAGGTCTGATATCCCAAATATCAATTCCTTGATACTTCATTATCTCGTATCTTTTGTAGTCTTTGTCATATACGCATGCCAGGAATGAAATTACTTTAAATCATGGCAGTATTATATACCTTCTCACATAGCTAAAAATGACCATGAGAGCTGGCAAGCAATGGATAATTGGTTCCATAGTGACCACCAAATCCAAATGAGGAGGACACTTACTTGTTTTAAGCCAGCAGGCAGGTTAGATCTGGGCTACATCAGCATGTATGCCTCCCCTGTACACTATAAAGCACGTGAACCAGCTTATAAGTGATAGGCAGAGAGCTACTGAGCTGCTGACTCGTACGTTGGCAGCATTCTGAAGTTCTGCAAACCAAAGACATCTGATAGACTGAAATTCCTCCCTCAGTGAGATGAAGGCGGTAGTATATAAACCCTTACTAAAAGTAGTATGGAAAAATAAAGAAACAAGGCAGTACCTGCACTTTTGTAGTGCCATAACATACTGATCCATGGAAAATGAGGTGTCTCCCCTACCAAACAAACTTCAGGGAAAGATGAAGCAACTTCACCCTCTACAGTGCAAAGGATTTGCATGTCCACTTTTCCGCACCTACCCACCCCCCCCCCCCCCCCCCAGTTAAAGTTCTGGATATATTCTGATTGGAAAGCTCTATCACCAATATTCATTCAGAATGCAGAGAAAATTATTTATGGAGCCAGATAGGGTAAAATGTTCCTTTAGGTAAACCTTTAAGAAAACCCAGGAGGTCCCTTCATAAGATCGTTTTATGGACACACAGAAACTGTCAAAGTTCAGAGTTTTTCACACGTGGGATTCTGGCTTGAACTCTTCTTTGATATTAAAATGAAAGTTAACCTGCAGAAATTACTTCCCCATAGTGAGTGGGGTTTTCCTGGCAGTCACAGACTATTGTTGAAGGCAGCAGTTACTGCCAGGGACAGCAGCTGTACTGTGCCAGCGCTGTGCTCAATTTTATCATTTTTACTTCATTGTGTTGCTTGTTTTCACACTTCTAAAGGTGTCTTTCTATGCCAGCTACTTTTATAATAAAAGCCTGACTGTGATCAAAATGTTGAGGCAATTTCTTCATGAATTGCTCACAGTGGGCATAGCTTGATGTTTGATGCATTTTTGAGGTTGCAACAGAACCAAGAGAATACATTTTGGGACTTAGCCTCCTATTTTATTTCCTCTGCATGACAGGAGAAGACAGCTGCAGGATATGTGGGCAAAAAAGAAGATTCAGGAAGAAAGACCACCTTCACGACAAATGATGAGTTCAGACAGAAAGCTAAAAACAGGCTTAGCCCAAAGAAAGTCCCAAACTACACATTTCAAAGTTTAGAAAAGCTCAAAATCTTCCCTTTGCCCTTCCTGCTTAACGTATTTCATCTTACTGCTTTAAGATACTAAGAGAAAGTAAGAATAACTTTTAAAATTGCTGCTACTAACCCCACAGAACGCAACACATTTTCTGTCCCGCGAGGAGGATCAACAATGTGGATCGAAAACATTAAGAGAAGATCGCATGTTGAGGTTCACAATGACATACAGAAGAGAAAACATTACCCAGCAGGTCATTACATATATAGCAGAGTCAACAAATATCTGGGGAATACTTTTCTAAAACTGCAAATACATACTTTGAGTTCACAATCACAAGGAATGTAAGACAGACACTGGTACATGTGCCAAATACTACACAAAACACTATGAGTTCTGCAGTGTATCACATTAAAAACAACATATGCTTTACACAGTGACAAGAAATTGACTTTACCTTACATTTGTATCATTTTTATTACATTTGTGTCCAATAATCCATCTGTGATCCTCCTAATGCTCTGACTACTGGAGTTTTCGATCACATAATGCTTTACAAATTTACCTTTTAAAATTAATTTAAAGCTCAGGAAGAGTTCACAAACTCCCATTTACAAAAAAAAACCCACAATCAAATAAACAAACAAACAAAAAACCTCACCTAAAAACCTTGTCAAAAAAAATGACTTTTTTTTTTTTTTCTGGCTAGAATTTATTGAATTTAAAAAAAAAAATCAGAACTACCAGTTTTACGTAAATAAAGTATTTATTTCAACTATGTTTCATATATATGTATTATATGTGTATGCACACACATATATATATACTATATATATACCTGCACACAATTAAACTGGTAAGAGATTACAGCTCAATTTTACTGTAAAAAAAGAATCCATATAATAATTTTTGAGTAAAAGTCTAACTGTAAATTTGCCCCTGCACTTTCTTCCTTATGTTACCCAGTTGTGTTTCCATGGTTACTCAATTTTAGAAATCACTGAGTCTTACTGAAACATGAATAATGAACATACTTCTTTATCAATACATTTATGCAAATACCAACTGGGGTAGATATCTGTGTAGTACAAAACAATTTTCCCTTATTTTTTAAAAATTATTATTAAATACTACATTAGGCATAGATATAAAAAAAGCAATTGATTGGAATAAAATGTCAAAGAAATATTATAGTTAAAAATGAGTTTGAATTTTAATTGCAATACCAAATTTGACTAATAACTTTCTCAATTTCTTTTTCCTGCATGTGTATATTGATTAAAGTAAATATATTTTTGTTGGCTTCCAGTGCTGACATTAGAAATGGAAACCACAGGGAGAGAGAAGTGTTTTATGTTTGCTAGGAGCATAGCTGTGCAGTTAACACAAAGTAACCCAAGCAGCTATTCTTGACTGAAGCTTCATTCTAGAGTGATTGCTAAATAGATCACAGTAGATTTCTTCACTTTCTTAGCTGAACGTTGTATGTTTTAGGATGCACACAGATACCAGGCTACCTGTAAATTTGGGTTGTCATAATAGTGATGCATGGAATGAATGTTTTTTGGGTATTTTTCCCCCCTCAGTCACGATTTTTAAAGCATTAGTCATTAAAAAATTTAATTCCATGCTGAAGGGTAGTAGGCATAAAGAAAGAGGGAAATGGTACGGAATTACTGCTGCAAGTAGCCAGAAGACTGCAGTTATTTTTTTCCTCCTTTTCTATCCCAATGCCATTACCTATATGAATGCATTTATTTATACATTATTTTGCAGGCACACACACACAAAAAAATGTAGCCTTTCAATATGAGGCATCAACATTTTCCTTTTAAAGAGACAGGCTTACTTACATGGTAATTACATATCATGTATTATTCCCTCACCATGGTTACCAAAATAGATAAATAAAATTATTGGTAACTGACTGGAGAGAAATAAATGTTGGTTTTGTTTTGTTTTTTTTTGGTTGGTTGGTTCATTGGTTTGGTTTCTTGGGGGTGGGGAGGTGTCAGTATTATGCCAGCATCAAAAATACTGGATAAGCCAAAAGTTTATCACTATTAAATATATATACGTATGTACAGAGAGAGAGCATTTACTGACTCTTCTATTTTACATTCTCTCTCAAAGTTATTCTATTAACATATCTTCCATACGTGCCGTGGTAACATTTACGTACTAAAATAACATGACTTATGGGTAGTTCAGCTATAGCTACAAAAAAAGTTGCGGTTAAATCAGAATGATTTGGGTTGGAAGGCGCCTTTAAAGCTCATTTACTCCCACCCCACTGCAATGAGCAGGGACACCTTCAACCAGATCTACCCAACCTGACCTTGAACATTTTCAGGGAAGAGGTATCCAAAAATTTTCTGGGAAATCTGTTCCAGCGTCTCACCATCCTCATAATAAAGACCTTGTCCGTGTCCAATCTAAATGTACTGCATTTCATTTTAAAACTACTGTCCCTTGTCCTTTCACTACAGGCCCCGGTAAAGACTCTCTCAATCTTTCTGATAAGCCCCTTGAAAGTACTGAAAGGCCACAATATGGTCTCCTCGAAGCCTTCTCTTCTCCAGGCTGAACAAGCCCAACCCTCAGCCTGTCTTCACAGGAGAGGTGCTCCAGCCCCCGATCATCTTTGTGGCCCTCCTCTGGACTCACTCCAACAGTTTTCTTGTACCCTGGCTGCACATACAGACTGGGGGATGAGACGCTGGAGGCCGGCCACAGAGAGAGATCTGAGGGTCTTGGTCAATAGCACATTAAACATGAGCCAGCAGTGTGCCCAGGCAGCCAGGAGGGCCAACTGTATCCTGTGAGGCACCAAGCATGGCATTGCCAGCTGGTCCAGGGAGGGGATTGTCCTGCTCTGCACTGTGCTGATGCAGCCTCACCTCCAGTACTGTGGGCAGTTTTGGGTGCCACAGTACAAGGGGGACAAAAATATTGGAGAATGTCCATAGGAGGGCAACAAGGATGGTGGAGGGTCTAGAGGGGAAATCTTATGAGGAGAGGCTGAAATCTCTTGGTTTGTTCAGCCTGGAAAAAAGGAGACTGAGGGGAGAGTTCTTTGCAGTCTATGGATTCTTTACAAGGGGGAGCAAAGCGGCAGGCACCAATCTCCTCTCTTTTGTGACTGATGATAGAACCCAAGGGCACTGGAACAGGGTCCCCAGGGAAGTGGTCACAGCACTGATCTTGCCTGAGTTCAAGAAGTGTCTGGACAATGTGCTCAGTCCCATACTCGGACTTGGCTGGTCCTGTGTGGAGCCAGGAGTTGGACTCGATGATCCTTATGGGCCCCTTCCAACTCAGTATATTCTATGATTCTGTGCTTTCCCTCAGAATCCTAGGATGCATTTTGTTAGGTGCCATGGACTTATGCATATTCAAGCTGGTCTCAAACCAATCAGTTGTTCAAGGTGGTCTCAAAACAAGATAATACTCTACAATGGGAGGTGTTTCATTCCTCCAGTCCCTGCCTTGCAGTTCAGGACCTTGAGACATGTGGAAAAAAAAAGATTACCATTGAAAACTGACACACAAAAGAATATTTCTCCTCAATTCCATCTACTGTCTACAAAATAACAGTACATATCACTTACTGTTAAAAAAAAAAAAAATCATAATTGGTATCTTTCCAGACACATGAGACTTAGATCCCAAATTCTGAATAAAATTACAAATACTGTACACATAGTCTAAGCCAAAAGCATCCTAAATTGCCCAATAAATCAAGGTCCAGGCTGCTAACTCAATTCCAGATAAACTTTCATCACCTCCCTATCACCAGATTCAATTTGCAGTGCTTACTTTTTCTCCTTCTAGTCCCCAAAACTTTTAATATATCTGCATAAAAAATGTAACACACTCATATGGGCTCAAGATACCACTGAATGAAATGTGTTAGGGCTTTGTCAACCTGAATGTGCCTCAAGGGTCAAGTTTATGTCCTTCTACATAAGACAAAAATCAATTCTTAGAGAAAGCAGATATAGCTGACTGGATCAAAAGACAATTGATACTTCAAGGACTAAGAAGGGGTTTTTCTAGTGTTGTGTTTGTTTTTTGGTTGGTTTAGGTTTTTTTTTTCTTTTCCCCTCTCTTGCCAATGCTTGGTTTACATTTCAATAAAAAAGCAATCTGAAATTGCATTTCATTAGTTCTCTTCAGAGATGTCAGTGTTTTATGTAACTTTATGAATCAGGATGCTCAGTCTTCAGCAGAGTGTTACTTCAGTGTGACAAGCAAGAGAGACTCAGCAGCTTCCAAGGCAGCACTACCCTTTACAGGGATCTCCAAGACCTTTCCAGACGACTTTTCAGCACCATCAGCTGACAAACCATAGGATGAAATTAAGACTCTGCTATACCCTGCATAGGTTTCTATGCAGCATGAGGTTCCATCACTCTGCTGGCTTTACAACAGTCGCCACTGCCATCTCCAGTGGCACAGGAGCTGACACCCATCACATGCAATGCACTGACCCGCCTTTCACTTAGACAACTGCCTACAAACATGCATCAGGAACAAAGGAAAGAAGAGAAGGAAAGGTGAAGAGTCACTTACTAAGCTATTGGATAAAATCAGGTCCATCGAACAGGGTGTCGGTGCCCAGGTACTGGCAGCAGGGCAGCCTTTGTAAGGAGAGGCTGGGGGCTGCCCCATGCCAGTCACAGCCGGTTCCGGCCAGCTCCAAGCGACCCACTGCAGGTCTGGCTCAGCCCGGCAGCCAAGGTGCCAGCACCTCAGGGAAAACTTATTTAGGAAAGAGCAAAACCACCAGAGTTCCATGAAGACAGATGAGAAAAAAAGTGTGAGAAAGAGCCCTGCAGACAGCAAGGTCAGCGAAGGAGGAGTAGGAAGAGGTGCTGCAGGTGCCAGAGAGCAGAGATTCCCCTGCAGACCCTGGAATGGACCACAGTGAAGCATGTTGCCCCTCCACAGCTCAGGGAGAGGACCATGGAACAGCAGATAGCCACATAGCTGCCTCTGGATCCCCATGCCAGAACAGGTGGGTATTTCCTGAAGGAACTGTGGCCCACAGAGACTGCAGACTCTGGAAAAGGACCCATACTGGAGCAGTAAAAGTGTAAGGAGGAAGGAACTTCAATTTTAGCTTTCACCTTCAGATTAAAAAAAGGTACATATTTTTCCTTTAAAAATACCATACTGCATGTGACTTCAACACTTTCGGGAAAAGTACATTAGAATGAACAAAAAAACAGTACATAAAAACACATCAGATCTCTAAGTTATTGGACCAACTGCCATGTATTATTTTTACAAGGGAAAGCAATAAGGAATCAGAGGTTTTTGTAAAATAAACTTGGTGGAAGGAGGTCATAGCACATGAAAAGTAGTAATCAGTAAGTTCAACACACTGGGAAGGGGAAAAGTGTTTTTCTTTCACATTTATGACTGATCAGACAAGGGAAAGTACATTAAAACTAGTTAATGGAAGATGTAATAAGGTCAGCTACAATTCCAACAGGGTAAAAAAAGGAGTAAATTCCAAGAAACCATTAGCTTACCACAAACTTCAAGTGGTCCCTCTAGGAAAATCACATCAAGTTTTTCATGTTTTTTTTTTAAAAAAAAAAAAAAAAAAAAAAAAAAAAAAAAAAAAAAAAAGGATCAGAAATAAATAATTCAAACAGACTTATGGGAAGGATAAGGCTAAAATCAAGGGGCTGGGCTTTAAGGCTTTTTTTAAAAGTGATCCGTACAGTTCAGAAGGTCTGAGGGCCAAGGTGTGCTGATGACAACTTTGTTTTTTTTCCATTAGCTCATTCTATAGTTTACTTTGCTAAAAATTACCTTTATTTTAAATCACTTTAAGGGACATAATGACACATTTTATTCATCAGAAGGAGGACTTTTTGAGGGGAGGTATTTTTACAGCATAGTTATTGAAATATTAAGCCAGGAGGACTACTAAGCCAAACAACTACATCTACAAATTCTGAATAACAATACTTTGATTTCTGCACACAGACTCATATTTAAATGTCAGCGACAAGGATATTCCAGGTTCTGTTATAAGTCTATCCTTCTTCAAAATGCTTTGTAAGCATCACTTGTCTGCATTTGGACCTCTGTTCTGATCTTCTTCCCATATGTCTAATACGTCTGCAAGTACCAGTTTGGATGTTATGCTTCTTCCATTGTGTCTGGAGAATGAGTCTATCAATGACAAGCCCTGACTACAGAAGAGTGGGCAACCAAAATTAATTTTCTTTTGGGAAAGTATTTTTGTTTTGTTTGGGTGTTGGTTTTGTTTGTTTGTTTGGTTGGTTTTTTTTTTTTTTTTAAGTAAAAACGAGGAAAAAAAAGAGCATATAATATTTAGATTGCAAAAGATGGGAAAAGTTCCAAACCCTGGCATTTAAAAATTGTATCAGTATCATTCAATAAGGAGCAGAAAATTACATATGCTAAACATGAGAAAGCATTGGTTTAAACATTGTTCATTTCAGAGTAGAAGCCTTTTAAAGGTTATTTGAGTATTAATACAGCCTCATCTGCAAGAGACGAAACAGTATCTCAGCAAGGACACTTGGTACAATTGCAGTCCTTCTTATCCTCCTTGGTCTGTAACTCAGCTGGAGGCTAGTAGAAATAACGATGCTTTAAAGAGAAATAGTAAATTGAAAACCACTCATTGTTAAAAGATAAGTTTCTCTCCATGTTATTACTTTTCTGAATTATTGAAACCATCATAATACTCACTTTTGTCACATTATTGATTACTATTGGGTTTTTTTTGCATTACACATTAATCTCAAATACTAAGACCTGTCTAGGCATTTTCTTTTTATTTTCTATCAGGTTTGTGGTTTGGGGTTTTTTGTCTGTCAGATTCTAGCCAAGTTTTTCAGGTGAAATTTTAAGACAAACAATTATAACTGACATTTTCTAATCCTTTGGTACACAGAAACTCCTTGCTGATGTCTAATTCAGGGTGACAGTGTTGCCTCACAGCTTCATTAACCAATGTGGTTCCAAACTGCTCTTGGTCTGCTCCAGAAGAAAACAGACCTAGGTGTAAATGTAGAATAAAAGTTTCTGTATACTCACTGCTGCTTTCTGTTCTTATTAACAAGATGCATGACAGGTTACTCATCCTGTGTCAACTGGTGGAACTTGTTAATAAAAACAATGTTCAATAGAGCCAAGAATAGCCCTGTTTTCAGTAGTAATTAAAGTTATTGCTATTTCACCCTGACATCATTTTATCCAGAGATGAAATCTTTTCTTTCAGAGAAGTCCAAGTATTTCATGACAAGTATGACAGGTACATACAGAATCCATCTAAAAGCAAAGCATGTTTGTAACAGCCTATTTTAAACATCAGCTTGTGCTTTATTATAATATGCCTGCTTGCAATATAAAGTGTTATCAGAAGAAGGTAACTCCCACATCAAAGAAACAAGGTTACTGACCCAAAATGGGTTTGAAAAATATGAATTTGGTTTGTTTACCCCAAATGAATAGCATTAGTATTATTTTCACTTGCTTCAACATCTGCTTTGGGCCCAAGAAAAATGCTCTATGTTAAATAGCTTTCTAATAGTTGCAAGTTCTCTCATTAACAGTCAATTTCTTCTCACTGGCTTTGAGACAAAGTTCTAAGTAAAATGTCCTAATTATTAGAAATATGCAAAGATAACTTCCATTTATGAAAATTAAATAATTTAGCAACTTGTGTATAGTTAATGAAGTGTAATAAATATTAAACTAAAGACACTGTAAGTCCACAGAAGATAATATGCCAACACAATTCACAGCCATCATTTGCTACAGACAAGTCTAAATTTTCACAAGTGTAGTCAACTCCCCAGCCAGATACAAGAGATTTATTCTTATCCTTACTCTCACTGTTATTGCTCAAAGGAGTTACCTTTTTCACAAAATTTTAATGTTATTAGACAGCAATGTTTTAGACACCCTATGCATAGCTAGCAGTATGAAAGGAGAACTGAGAGACTAATAACATTTATGATAAAAATTTATGATAAAATCACATCAAAAGATCTGTTTACAGAAGATGAGGCACAAAATGAGCATTCTGCAGAAAACATATATTAGACAGCCCTTAATTTTCTTTTCAGTCTTACGGAGAAGCTAAGGCATTTTAAACTGAAATTAATAATGTGTTTTATCAGTGTTGGGCATTATTTTATACACAGCAGGAACCATCACCTGTCTACCTACAAATTAAGCAGTTCAGCGTGAACCCAAACACTAAAAGCTTTCTCTCCCCCTTCCCTCAAAGCCAGTGAGAATCAAGTCTTGACTGTCAGCCAGGAGACACAGTGATGTTCTGCCACTTAGGGAAGCAGATTCCTTCTCTCTGCTACTTGCCAAAGGACACAGAAATGCTGCACCAGGTAGGAAACTCAATATCCACCCTGGCTACAAGAAACTGTGTTCTTGCCAGTGCAGAAACTGGATCTTCTTTCCACATAAGCACACAGAAACCATGTCTTCCAACATCCTACACTCTTCCTACTAGCTAGAGGACATTGTGCAGCTCTGGCAGCGTCACATCAGTCCTCACTGCCTCCAAAAGGACCAGCTGCAGCCCGATCTCAGCAGCTGAGGAGACACAGGTGCCAGCCTGCAAGTGACAGGTCTGTGGTAGCCCAAGATCAGGGGCTGAAGTCCTCGTGGCTCAGAAGAAACAGCCTTCAACAGTGCTCAGAGAAATGACATCAGGCAACTCCTCATCAGTGAAACTTTAGTGATAATGAATCCGAATTTGTAAAAATGTTAGATTTTTTTTTTTTTTTTTTTTCACTGAAAGAGTTGTCAGGGCCTGGAACAGGCTGCCCAGGAAGGTCATTGAGTCACCTTCCCTGGATGTGTTTAAAAAAGGGTAGATGAGGTACTCAGGGATATGGTTTAGCATAGGATGGGAATGGTTGGACTCTATGATCTTAAAGGTCTTTCCCAACCTTGTGATTCTGTGATTACCTCACAATTTTAATAAATGTGGCCTGATATTGAAGTCCTGCTCTGGGAAATGTCACTTCTCTTCTGACTGACGTTATGAGACCAATAGCGTAACTCATATTGAGATACAAATGTTCCTCCATGTGCACTGTATCCATTTAGACATGTAACAGTGGAAAGAAACAAATAACCCTTGCTTTCCCCATAGGGCGTTACACATCACTCAAGATTAACGTTTAAAAGGTATCCTTACATAGAAAAGTTTTCAGACAGCATCAAACTTTGCAAAACAAAATGAAAAAAAAATAAAATTAGTAAGACGACAGACTTAGTAATATGCCTAATGTTTATATATGTATAAAAATCAGTACTTATACATGATTGTATATAATTTTGTAAATTATATAACTTACATGGTTGATTACATTTATATAATTTATCACAATTATTATTATTTATATGGGGGTGTGTATATATATTTCAAGGAATGTTCAACTATTCCCAAAAAAAGCATCCGCTTCCTGAGTGTCTCACATCTTATTAAAAGTTTCTGTTGCATAGATTTTTGTTTTGGTTCGGTTAATGAATTTTCCTTGTCTTCCCAAAAGTTCTGGTTTTATACTATTATAATGGAAGATTTTTTGTCAGGAATTATCATACAAAAATCTTCATTTGAATCACCCAGTCGCAGAATAAGCATCAGCCTCTCCTCAATCAGTTCCACTAATCTAAAAAGGAACCATACTACAGCATCCAGATATTAAAATAACATAATCTATGTGAAATTAGTTATGCCCAGATCCTGAAAGACACATAACTACACACAAACACACACAAACACATTCATGCAGACTACATTATCTGCACTCCCTTCTAAGACACAGAGTTAGTCAGGACTACAAATACCAAGAGATAATTTTCCCATAGATTGTACTCACTGTTTTTCAAAGCAGCCAGAAAAACAGAAAATTGAAGAAGTTTCTTGATGTTCACTGAAATCTGCAAACAAGCTCTAGAATCCCCCTTATAAATCTAAAAGGCTTTCTGTTCAACTAATGTATTCTACTATTGTCTGTGAGTACCAAAATCATACTTAAATATATTCCACTGATGTCTGTGAGTCAAAAAGTCTGAGGGATGAGTTTTGTAGTCAGAACCCAAAGAATCTACTCAATTCAAGGAAAATTTTGAGCAGAATGCATGTTCTTTTTTGGAGTGTTTCTTGTTTTTTGTTTCCTTCTCATTGCTTGAGGCAGGGGTGTGTGTGGATTAAAACGGCTGAAACTGTTAAACTAACCCCTGAACAAATGGTTTCCTCAATATTATGGCTTCTTTCATGCATGGTAGTCTTTGGCTCTTAGAAGCAGATTGTGAAATCTGTAAATCTACACCAACTGCCAGATTTTCTGCAGCATCGCAAATCTGCTGGATGCAGCAGACCCATGATGGGATGCAGCCAGGATGTGTTTTCTGTCCTAGGCTCCAAGACTACAAGGCCTACACAAGGCAATGCTTTTACTTGTCACATTCAGGAACGACACCCAGTCATAACACAACTAGGGAGACAGCCAGAGTATGCTGTGCTCCAGCTAATTTCCTGGCATCTCCTTTAGAGAAGTAGTAGTGGAGAAGGAGGACTAGCATTGACCTACAGTATCTCCACAGAAGTTGGAATAGGAGACTCTTGTGCTTATCTTCCCTGCATGGCAGATGCTGAAATGGGGACTTTGATTCTCACTGCTAATCTTGGGATGAACTCACCAAAAACAGCTTCCCCAAATGCCTTATACGATACGCTCCAGTTTGCTTCAGCAGTGCAAATACGAGCACTTTGAAACGGGAAACGCGAGCCGCGTTATGCAGATCTGCAGTGGCAACCTCCCGAGCTACAGAAGTATGAATGCCACATTCCTGGCATCAGGCATAAAGTCAGGCCGATTCTGCCAGAAAGGAAGAAAGGAAGTCAAGTAGGTAAAAAAAAATATGTCCGGTTTCAAAATCATATGAGCCCGAAAATGACTTGTTTAGTTCCTGCAGTCACTGGACCATGTCCAGAAGAAAATAGATAGCTGTTTACAGTAATGCAACAACTCTTGAAAGCCTTTTTAAGACTGTCTTCTCTCCATTTGATCAAAACTCTTGTTATGCTCTGCCCCCTTCCATGAGGATACTTATTCTTTTAGTACTGCTGCCAACAGTTACAAGATGTTCCATTCTTGGCTCTACAGCAAATATATTCACTTATTAATCAAAAGGAACATTCTCCTTAGCAGTCTGCTTTTCAGATCTACTGATTCTTGAAACAAAAAGAAAAGGAGGGGGGAAAAAACTTCCTAGGAAACTATCAGAAGCCAGAAAGTAAGAAGAGGCCACAAAAATGTTCAGTAGGTTGCACTAATATTCTGAAAGTTTCCTGTTCAATGAGTGTGGATATGGTTTCCTCAGACTGAATTCCCTTTGATCTCTTAAAAAAAAAAAAAGTCAGAAAATATTACTTCTTCTGATGCAGAAATGTCAGGAGGAGTAGGAGGGGGAGGAGGAGTAAAACTGACTCATCTCGAGAGTCAGATTCAACAAACTAGATATCCATCAAGAAGACTCTAATCAAAAAACCACGAACAATAGATTGTACCACATGGATAATGAACAAGGAATCTGAACTAGGCTGGATGCAAGGTCATTAAAAGCAGCAGTTGCTTGTACTAAGAGAGGTAATTTTGAAGTGATTAGGAAGGATACAGGTAATATAGCTTCCCATCTCCTACAGTGAGATGAGATGGGAGGATTTCAGTACAGTTTCAATACAAGAAAAGCAAATAGAGAAGCTATTGGAAATGATGATTTATATTCCTAAAGAAAGGAGGGAAAGAAGTGGTGGGAAGAATATAGAAAGTTTACTATTCAAGGAAAAAAAGAAAAAAATAAAAGAATATTCTGCCTGCTGTTTAGGCTGAGGCAAAACATCAGTCAACAGCAACACCCAAGAAAATTTTGCTGTCTGTTAGCCACACTGCACCACAACAGGATTCTGTTTCCTGTGATAGGGCTACAGAGAGAATCAGAAGGATAATTATTGCATCTGAAGTAATTAAAAAAATCTGAAGGTCTTAGAGATCCCTAATGACCAAACATTTGCTCAAGATCAGGCCAGAGACTTTTGCAAACTACATGATACCTGCTAGCTTCAAATTCAGCCAGAGCAGACTAGCGTAACAGAAACACAGAAGAGCTTTGAAAACCCACTAGGTTTTCTGATGAAGAACATCTTCCAAGAATACTTTGCTTTCCTGTACCCAGGAGACATTTGCACATAAAGTGAGTGCAAAAGCAGCTAAACTAGGAAGATGCATTATTCCCTATGTGTCTCTGACTCCAAATCCCTTACACCTGTCCTGACGAAGAAATAAACCCAAGGCAATTCACATTGGGAAAAAAAACAAAAACCCAAAACAAATATAAAAACCAAAAGCAAACCAGAAGAGGAAAAAATATTTAATGAATAACAAACAG
The DNA here is from genome assembly GCA_020800305.1 of Porphyrio hochstetteri. Taxonomy (NCBI): domain Eukaryota; kingdom Metazoa; phylum Chordata; class Aves; order Gruiformes; family Rallidae; genus Porphyrio; species Porphyrio hochstetteri. Next base: position 51,195,472 of record CM036905.1, read on the forward strand.
AAGCTTTTAATAACAACAGAAAAAAATAGTTTGTCTTTGAATGTTTGAAACACACCTGTACTGCAGCTCACAAACAAGTACCTTATTCTTTTCATCGTCACACTAAATTTGCTTCCTAAAACTAGGTGTGCTTGTTGCTAAGTTCTAATAAAGTAGTTTAATGACTTCTGCTGGTTCTAATTTATAGCCTGTAGATTTTTGCTAATTAAGAACTCTAATCACTGTTGCAATCTTCTCCATCATACCTCTGTCACCTGGTGTGATTCATACCTGCTGATTCCCTTCAGGCACTAAAGCCATATATCAGAAAGACGTTTCCTAGGATAAAAGAAAACTTCTTAACTATGCAAGAGTTAAGTGGAGGAGATTTATATGCCAAAATTTTATCCTTGCAAGTTTTAAACAAAGCATCACAATTCCTACATTCTATAGAAAGTCATCAATCTGAAAAAGTCTGCAATTCAATTTGAAAATATTTTTGACTTCTAAACCAAGATAAAACAACTGTTTTTCATTAATTGCTAGTTCTTCATTGCAACCAAAAGAGCAGAAATAGTAAAAAAAACATGAATACCAAGAACAGTAATACCAAAAATTAAGAATATGAACTCTTAACTTGGCAATGAAGCAAAGGAAAATTTTAGCAGTTGGGAATAAAACAAAACAAAACACCCAAACAAATTTCAAAACAGAAGCTTTTTTTCTCCTGTATTTCTTCATTCAGTTTGTTTATAGAAATCTCCAAATTTGTGAGGCTGTATTTAGCCAATTTAGGCATTTTTAAAATATTGCCATGATAAGACTTTGATATTTTCTGCAGCAGTTTTCTCCAGTACCTGAAGGGGAATAACAAGAAAGCTGGGGAAGGACTGCTTGTAAGGGCATGTAGGTATAGGATGAGGGCCAATGGTTTTAAACTAGAGCAGGGTAGGTTTAGATCAGATTTTAAGAAGAACATCTTTACTATGAGGGTGGTCAGGCACAGGAACAGGTTGTCCACAGAGGTGGTGGAGGCCCCATCCCTGGAGACATTCAAGGTCAGACTTGATGAAGCTCTGAGCAACCCCTTAGAGTTAAAGGTGTCCCTACTTACTGCAGGAGGGTTGGACTGTATAACCTTTAAAGGTCCCTTCCAACCCAAGCTATTCTATGATAATATGATTCTAGTTCCCTAAAGTGTTGCCTGTACTGAAGCTTAAATCCACATTCATTTAAGCGTTGCATGTATGTTATTGTACTCCTGAAATGGTATTATAATTCATTGTTTCTAGCTAATTTTCCATTTTTTTCCCAAACATAGCTGTTATTAAAAAAATATAAATCAGTAATAATAAAAAGACTGTATAATCAATATAGAATTTACCACAAAAGTAAGATATGTACTAAAAGAAACCACCACCACCTTCTTTTGCTGAAATTCTTACAGTGTTGTTCTCTTTTTTTTGTGTGTGTGTACAATGAAGCATTTTAAACTCTTCTATGCCTCTTCTAATAAGGTAATGATATAAATTCAATGTAATAAAGAATACCAATAAGGAGTTTGAAGCAAATGGATGGGTGGTTTAAAATGGCTGAGATATGTTTAACATACCCAGTATGTACTGCTGTTCTTATAAAGTAAAAGCACACTTTCTCTGGAGAAAGTATGGTAGAATAAGCCAAAATTGACACAAAATCATTACTTTTGCCTGTCTTGATTTGATAGAAATAAATATGTTGTAAGTCTAGGTACTTTATAGAAGCACAGCAATAAAAATGTAAAATGCAAAACTCTAAATGTTAATAAACACAGTAAACATAAATTTCTTAAATGGCAGTAAGACTGAGTTTGTTTAATTAGAACCAAAAGGTCTCCTACTGGTGATACTCTGTTGCATTACAATTTCTTACTGTGGTGGTTAACCCCCAAGCACTGGTCAAGCACCACATACCTCTTGCTCACTCCCAGAGGAAAAACAAACAGAGCCTCTTTGGGTTGGGATGAGACCAATGAAAGGAGGACAATAACAGCCCATGGCAAAATTCACTTACACCCAGCGGTAACAGAGTATCTTACCAACCTGAGGGTAGCACAGAGCACTGCACAATGAGAAGACCGACCGAAGGACCTGACCTCACTCAGACTACCCTGAAGGCACCCAAGAGGAACCCTCCCCAACCACCCCTCTGATGGGTAAGTGATGTCAGGTGGTGTGGAAAAAGACACCAGGCTAACTCAGCTCACCCAGGCGGCTGCTTGGGGAGGTTAACTCTGGCCTGGCCAGAACCAGAGCACTTAAAGAACAATATATTTAAAAATCAAATATAAAAAAGTAGATATTCACAAATGGTGCAACAGGGCTTCCATAACAATCATTCAAGCTGAAATAAGAGATACACATATTTAAATAAACATTATTACACTTGGTAGAACTTTACTTTTCTCATTTACAAAATTTACATAATTCTACACTACTACATGTGGGTGGAGTAGGAGTTCAAAACAAATGAGTCAATATTTTTTCTTCAGGAAAAATACCATTAGCAGAGCATTCATGAGCAATCATATAATCACAGGCAACTGTCCCAGACACATAATATATGACGACAAACACGCTTTAAAGAAATACCTCAGACAGAGAGAAAGCTTGCAGTATGGAAAAGCCAAGATGTTATTCCAAAAATAATGAATTAAAGTAAAGCTTGACAACTTTCCTGCAACCAATTATAACACAGTCCCCTCAGCTGTAAAATGAGATTATTAACATTCCTGTTCTGCCAATCTTGAAAGCTTTTGCCTAGTCATACTGGAAGCTAGTCAGTGCAAGAACTTTCCCTAAAACTAAAATCCACCTCACTGTGTTCTGTTGAAGAACAGGAAAGAACAGCAAAAGCACATTAAAATCACAAATTCCCATTGTAATATATTGTAAGTGTTGATACTTTGAAAATTATTAAGTTAAATTAACAAAACTACTATTTATTTTTTACCATCTCTTGTATGTAGGCATTTATGCGTAACACCCTTAAAAAGGATAGAACAAGCTAGTTTAAATAGATTATTTTATTATGTAAAAAGTTAGAGAAATTCAATTCACTATAAATTTCTAGCACACTCTTTGCATGACAAGTTTGGAGAGCATCTTTTGGTGAAAACTGTTTGGAACGTTTTGCAGTAAGTTTCCATGCTGCCTGACAGAATGCGGGAGTAACTGAAGCCAGAACAATCACTGAGCCGAGTTCAATGCCGATTCAGAAATAAATCTGAAGATACTTTACTACCACCTTCTAAACAATAAATTCTTCATGCCAGGGTGTGGCAAACAGGAAACACTCTAAAAAAAAAAAATATTTCCCCAAACGGTAAAATAGTCTGGATATGAGCAGCTGAGTAACAGCTTGTCCATTGAATAAAACCAGTGAACCCTTCTCAAGTCTTACTTCTCTTTGACACCCCCTTCTTTACAGACTTACCCCTCCTTTTAGACATTGTAGCCCTGTAGCCCAGCAAACCCCATATTGCTGCTGCTAGTAGTAAGCTACACTATCTTTGCAAGTGCCTTTGCATACCCTTGGGAATGACACCTGTCAGACTGGCTTTGTTTGAACTTGTTCAGGTCGGCCTGGAGCTTTGCTTTAACTTTTTCATTGTGGAAACAGAAATTTTCCAAGGCTCGGGTGATTACCAGCTATTTATGAAGATTTTACCTTTATTAGTATTCTTTTCCTTATTTTCCTTTCTCTTTTTTGTAATAATTAGATCTGGACTAAATATATATATATAAAAATATACATAAAATATATATTATAGTAGACAGTTAAGATTTTCAATAATGTAAATTCTTTGCTTTTTTTCATAATGTGTGTCTGTTCAGGCAGTAACAAGACTAAGAGTACCATAGCTTCCCAAATTTATTTTCTGACTTGGTTCATATGACTGCAAGTCTTCCTTTTTTTACCTACACCTTCTCTTGTGCTTCTCAGTGTTCATGTTCCTGACTTTCTAATGACTAACACAGATTTGGAAGCCAGATGCCACTAACTGAGTGACCAGGGTATCCAACTAGTTAAACGCAGGTTGCTCTGGCTTTATCCCCACCACAGTGCAATACCAGTCCTACTAAATTCATTTTTTACACTGACCCTTTCAGTGTAGCCTCAGTTCTACCTTGTCAAAACTAATGTTGATGAACATATAATTGTTCTAATTTTTTAGACAACATATAATCTCTTTCAAAACAACCAAGTTCCTTGTTCTGTACATTGGTCTTATCACTAATTGGATGTGAAAAAATTTGGCACAGAACTTGTCCCTCAGAGTCAGTCCCCCAGGAACAGACATGGGCCATAGAACAGACAAGACACTGTAGCACCCACACTTGTGAATCATAGCATGTCATGATTATGAAGTAGCCTGATTATTTTTATTAGAAATTAGTTTTGAGAAATTTTCACACCAAAGGATGCCATGTGTTCCTGTAAGTTACAATTGTAATTTGGGACACCTTTGCCTAAAGTTCACCTCTTGGCCTACCCTTCATATCACTAGACTCATGTCAAAAGAGCTTACTTACCTTATTTACTTTCCCCGTTAACAGGAAAAAAAAAAAACCAAAAAACAAACAAAAAATTTAAAAAACCCATAAAAAAGACTTGTTAAAAAGTAAAAATTATCATAATCACTAGAAAGGACATCAGGGATATGTAAGGTTAATTATTATGAAACTAATTACCTATGAACTTTGGCTTGTATTTGCCTATTGCTTGAAGTAAAGATGCTGAAAGATAGCAGCTTGGTTTTCAGGGATACTATCATTAACTTAAAGAGAAACCACTCAAGTAAAACTTAAGTCTCCCCAGCCATCAAAGGATTTACTGTTGACTTCAATGTCTCTTTCTGGATATAAGTAATCAGACATAAGTACTTAACTTGTGGCTTTTGCCTTCTGCAGCCCAGTGAATATGGTTTGTGCTGTTCCTAGTGGTGTTGCAGTCTGTGCCCTGAGCTAGGAGGACAGGTCTCAGGGCTGGCCTGTGCTCACCAAGGCAGAGCTGGGCTGAGCTGGTTTCAGCTCCTGCCTCAGGGCCAGGAGCCTGTGGCCTCCCCTGCCCAAGCCTGAGTTCTGCCAGTGCCTCTGTGGGAAGGGTCAGGAAACAGTTTCTTAGCTGCTAAGAAACAAGACCCCATAGGGAGCCTGAGCCTGGGGAGGCTGGGGAGCCACGTTCACACTCAGCTGTGAGCATCCGGAAAGCAGCAGCATAGGGATCCCTCTGATCCCTATGAGCAGGCCCCACAGCTGAGGAGTTCAACCAACATTGAAATCCCCCCAGCAGTTAAGACAAACACCCTGCAGACTCCCCGTGATCCACCCTACTGTCCCTCTGCCTGGGGAAAACTGACACTGCCAACCCAGTGGGATGCTGGAAAGGTGAATATAGCACCAGAGAAAAGGCAGAAATTAGCAACTTCTCCTGTATAACAACTATAAGACTATATTTATTAAAAATACTTTTCTGTATCAATTTAGACTCAGATTTTTGAACCTGCTTATCATCCTTTGATAAGGTTCCTAAGATTTTAAATAGACCAGTAGTAAATTCTTGGGTCCATGTGTGGTATGTTCCATTTTGCTCATAAAAATATTTTGAGTGCAACATGTCATGTATTTATTTTTTGTACAACAGAAAAAAAAAAAAAAAAACAAAACCCCACAAAAAATCACCAACAACACAAAAACAAACCTAAAATAAACCCACAAACAAGAAACCAACATAAAAACCCACCCCAAAACAAAAGCTAACCAACACAACCTCAGATGAAAAAAGTAACATCTATAATTAAGAAATATTTATTAAAAAACCAAAACTCTCTGGGTTAAGCTTTATCACAAAATACAGCCTAGATGAAAAGTAAACCCTAAGCAAGAATTACTTCAGCAGTAATAATAAAATAAACTTTTACAAGACTATGCAAGCAGTAGAAAATGTCACAAAATGAGTTTGGGAAAGCTTTTAATGAATCTGTGCTCTTAGCAAAGCATTAACTTACCATAAGCACAGAAGTACTTTCATTTAAACTTCAGGGAGTTATGTTCTGTATTGGCAGCTGGAGAGAAGGAATGGCCAAAAAATCCTTAGATTTCTGCTGACATTACCCCGACCTTACATCCTTAAGAAAGTAGCAGATACACTTATGTCCCTAACATCAGGATCTGTTCTGCAGAATTTATTGTAACACACTGCCCACGTCTCTATGGAACTACCACATGCAACTAATTCTAAGTTATGACATATAAATGAAAAGTGACAAGAAAGCCTGTATGTGTTTTATTGGTCTGTATAGGCTAAAGATATGAGCATGCATAAATAATGAAAAACTAGCTTTACTGTTAAGACACTTAGTTCCTGAAGCATATTAAAAATTATGGAACATTATGGATGAAATAGGGAAATTACATGTTTGCATATAAGTAATGTGCAGTATGACACTAACAGGAAAACAATTGAGTTGTCAATTCCAGTAGGTTGTACTTGGTTTGGCCAAAAGGTGTTTTTGTAATTCAATGAAGCATGCAAACTTTTCCCCTGTGCTGCTTTTTAATAGCTTTAAATATTAATCTTCTGGCCTAGCTAATTTGACTGCTTGTCTCTCATTGAAGTAGTTATAAAAGTTTATATCACAATAGTTTTATTTTCATGTTATCTACGTACTGTGTTTGTTTTAACAAAGATATCACTATAAACTTTGGAATGTAAATATTAAGAATTCTATTAACTGAAACCATTAGCTGAAAACACTAATTACACAATTATGCATAGTCTGTATGTGTCCTGTCTACCCATAGATACACATTCTCTCATTAAAACTAATCCCTGGACAACCTCTGTATTCCATACAATGACAGATGTGTTGCACATGAATACTGAGGGATCACGGACCAGAACTGATTTCAGTCTTTTCAAAACCTGCTTGAACCAATAGGCTGAGATCTAGTGACCCTTACACAGGCTTTTTTTGTGTTCAAAAAGTGCCTGAATCCCTGGTTCCACTGGGTTCAGCTTTGACAGACGCCAGGGGTACCTGTAGGGGTTTAGTCATTCCTTCCAGTGGGGATTCAAACATTCTCAGGCTGACAAGTGTGAATAGGAAGTTGCTCTAAGCTAGTGTGCAGAAAGATAGAAACTCTTCCTCCAGGAGCTACACAAAGGTCTGCTCACGTAACTCCACTAAGTACTCCAGTGCAGGAATTAAAAAAAAACAAAAAGAAGAAAAAAAAAAAAAAAAAAAGGTGCCTAGCACTGTCTTTTGGTCACCTCTGCTGAGGCTTGATGAATTTACACATCCACTTGAGTCACTTTTGCCAATGACATCCTGGTAAATCTAGCTTACATAAGCTAGCTGACACCTCTAAATATGATAAAGTGCCTCAAGGAGGTCTTGTTCTTTCTCTGATTCACCTTCTTGCTGTTCCCAGATTTTCTTCAGTTTGCCAGCACCAAAACCAGACCTGATATTCAGGTTAGGGTTAAATGTATGGATTAAGCTGAATGGATTCATGTTTCAATTTTAAAATAGTTTCATAGACATAAAGAGAGATACATGTAAACACTTATAATGTCTTACTCGTGAGCAGAACAGCAAGCCCTACAGAAGAACAGTAGAAGAGTAAAGCTTCCATAAATAGAAGGAGATACCATGGTAAGAGTCTGTAAAAGACCACAAAGATGGGATGAAGAGGCAGGTGAAGTATTTTATAAGCAGTTGGGAGAAGTCTCACCATCACTAGTCCTTGACCTTGTGGGGAAATTCCACATTTTCTGACATCTGCTGGAAAGACAGTACAGCAGAAAGGGAACAGCCTAGGAGGTTCCTGGTGTGTGTGGAAGACAGCTTCCTGACACAGCTGGTGAGGGAGCCAAATAAGGAAGGCATCCCACTGGACCTACTGCTGGTGAACAGAGGAGGACTTGTGGGAAATGTGATGGCTGGAGGTCATCTCGGGCACAGTGATCATGAAATGACAGAGGTTTTGATTCTAGGAGGAATAAGGAGGGTGGTCTGCATAACAGCCACCTTGGACTTCAAGCAGACTTTGGCCTGTTGAGGAGACTGGTTGACAGAGGCCCTTGGGAGGCAGTTCTGGGGGGCAGAGGAGTCCAGAGAGGCTGGACACACTTCAAGAAGCAAATCTTAAAGGTGCAGGAGCTTTGTCTGGAACTCCCCCTTATACATAGTGCACCTAACTCTGTACATCTCACCTAAATCTTTTCATTTTCCCAGAAGAAAACATTTCATCTCTTTTACAGACATTAAACATTGCCAGAAGGATGGAAGAGGTCCCCAAACACTTTGTTTCCACATAACTTGCCATTTTTTTTCCCCCTCCTAAATCTCCTTGCACTATAAATAACTCCAGTTACTGACACAGAAATACTAGCAGTAGATGTCCAAAACTTGCAGGTTTCAGTTGCAGATAGAGATTTCAAAATAGCAAAGAAAAACCAAGAATGAAACAAAGACACTAATTTCACTCTTGTGTATTGGCAAAGATGCAGCATCAGCACTGTATATCTCTGTGTCTTCAAACCTGAGAATATACACTGGCAAAGGTTCATATGATTTCCTATCTGACAACTGTAACAGAAGCTCTAGGACATTTCTTTATTGACCCTAAATGTTCAAGTTCCTCGAAACTGCAATTCCCATTAAAAATAGGGCTTAATGCCAGTCTCAAATGAAGTCCTTGGTAAAGGCATTTATTCAAAGCAAAAAGTTGTCAAATTTCTAATAAAAAAAAAAAAAGTAATCTGCTACTTCTTGTGTCCTTTGTGAAAGGCATTTTGAAAAAAAAAAAGGAACAAAACCAGTAGAAAAACATCCTGAGAATTCCTTCTAGACTTCTTTAGATCCTTGGCATAAGCAGCAGATAGTCTTCAGTCAGGAAACTTCAGTTGTATAGCTGCCTCCCACTGCCACACATATTGTTACTTGTCTATTTTCTCTGAACACGGTGGGAAATGAAAACATTTATTTTCATGTGAAAAAACCCCACAATAAGCATTTTTTACTTTTTATTTATAATGACTATATTAGTAATTAATGACTTCTAAAAGGGATGTTTAACACAGAGATAATGCCTTCTAAATAAAAGAAATATTGCAAGCTTTTTTTTAAAACACCAAAGACAACATCCAAGAAGTTTTTCCATGATGGCCCAGTAAATTTCTCTACTTCTTTACTAAGCAAGAGAAGGTATCAATGTAAAGGGTTTTCTATTTTTGTAGCATCTTTTCAATCAGTCTTTTTTGCTTCATGAAATTCCATAAATTCTATTTATTTTGATAAAAATTTGAGATGTCATAATTAATTTTCCTGTCTCAAATTGGGAAAAGAAACCTCTATCTAGCTTTTTCTGAAATAGATATTATGCTGCATAAAAAGATCAGTGGGATTTAAAAATTAATTCATATCTTCAGAGGGATGTTTGGAGAAGGAACCCTGAAGTTCCCATGGAGAACTTCATAAAGCTTTTAGTATTGTCTCTATTTTGTATGATTTCTTATGATTTCCTTCCATAATATGAATTCCCCTCATACCAACAATATAATAAATAATACTGTGCATGTGATAAACTCTTTGTTAGCAAAGTAGAGATATAATAAGTTATTGAATATCCTGACAAGCCCTCAGGAATGTATTCTAACTTTATGAATGCATGTTTTATTTTGGCAATGTAATGCCTATGCAATTAAGATAAATGAGATAATCATGAGCTTATAACATATCACACTGAAACTTTAATTGTAGATATCACACAACCCAATAACAAGTTCCTACTCCAAATGGAGCATACTAATAGGTATATAAAAATGTTCTCAAAAACTCAGTAGTAGTGCAGTCATGTGAACAGAAATATTGCAGCTCTTTATTGGTTTCACACTGTGAAAACCTCTAACTTTCAATTTGGAGATGTTATTCAACACAATTTGATCAGCTAATTTATGCCACAGTGCATAACAACAACAAAAGATATAAGACAAGTAATAAAATAAGAGTTTGTTAAAGCCAACTGCCTTGTCCCATTACAGAGATGATAGGCTGAGAAAAAGAGGCAGTAAGTTAGATCCAGCATTGTCAGGCTCTATTAAGAGAAAGTAATTTTGATCAGATTATACCAATGAGAGCAAAAGAAAGAAAGAATTAAACAACAGAACATGTTTTTCAGTAGTTTAAAAAAATGCATAATTACATAAAGAAAAGGAGACAAAGAGTAAATGTTACATCTACACGATAGTCTCTACAGAAGCCTTATTCATTTATTAAGTAAAAATTCCCTTCCTTAATTCATTCAATTTTAGCTCCTCCAATTCTTGCAGTAGTGATCACTAACCGGTCTATGAAGGAAAAATACATCAGGGAAGCAACTGTCTTTCCATAAACTACCCTAATACTCATCTGGCACAAAAAAAGATTAGCAAGAGTCTGGCATTTTATTTAAAACAGTTTAATACCAGTCTTCACCACCAAAACTCTCTAGAGATATGTTTAGTACCTCACATTTAAAAATGCCTCTGAGAGTCTCCCGAGACTTTTACAGAAAGTAGCACTCATAAAACAGCTTTACAGCTAAAGAGTTCATTTTTTTTTTTTTTCACAAAGAAATAAAAACATTCATTATAACATCATATGGCAATATAACCAAAAGAAAATTTCAAATATCTTGGCTAAACTAAAATTAGTGATGTTACACTACTGATCACCTCAGAGCTCAGGTCAGAAACTTTGTATTAAAGACATGTAACTTTGAAAAAAACCCAATGTATATCCATCCACACTACTGGATAAAGCAGTCAAACTAGCAAAACAATATCTAAAAAAAAATAAATAAACCTCTATTTGGATTTCATATGAAATTATGTTACATAGTAAAGATAATATTTTCTTGAGCACTTAAACAAAACAAAACAAAGCAACCAAATTATCCCCAACATTTCAAAAGGAAGTAGAACCCCCCCTGCAGCAAACAATCTTGTTAAATGTAAAACAAACCACAGAAATCACAGATCAGATAAAAAAAAAAACCCAAAAAAAACTTATGAAGCATCGAAGTCCATTTCCCTGTCATCCTACAGTTCAAATCAAAACGTTATTACTTCTTCAGCTTTTTAAGAAGCCTATTTAGTAACAACTCCTGAGCATCCTGCTCATTGTTTTAATATTAGACGTGTTTTTGTAGAACTGCCACTTCTTCCAATTCATCCAGGCACATATGACACTTAAAAAGATGATTTCAGATTTCTGTAAGAGAATTCCCAAGTTCTACATCTCATTCATACCATTGATTGCTGTGTGTTCATAAGCCATGCTGTAGTTTTGCCTCAGCAGAAGCTAATAATTTTCAGTAATGCATCATCTCATCAGGAAAAGAAAAGAAGAATGAAAAAAAAAAAAAAAAAAAAAAAAAGGGGGGGTTCCCCCCAAGTGCCTTACAAGGAAAATTATGAAAAATTAGCATTTAAAAAAACAAAAAAATCAATACTTCTAAATCATATAGACAAGCTGGTAGAAGCTAAGTCTGTCAATGTTAATCTGACCTTCTGTTTCCCTTAGGAATTTACTACTCCTTTCAGAAAGAAGCAAACATAGCCACTTGGGCTACTCAAAAGGGTCATGTATTTATGTTATGACAGGCATTGATTATGCTATTTTGATAAGTCAACTAATGAATAGCAGTAAAAACTCGCTTACAGTGGAAGTCTGCCAAGATTCTATTTAGAAAACCACATCCAGATACATCAAAAACTCTTTACAGATTAATGAAAATGAAAAAATATATAAATATCAGCAATATATTAATTATGCTTCTTTTTTTTTTCCAATTTAGTGGAAACAAATGCGCTTTGCTTCACCACATAGTCTCATTTTAGTTTTAAAATTAACTCCCTGTTTGAAAAGGAAATGGGAACTAATAAAATGCCCTTAAGGAAACAAAATGAAACAAAAAAGGCATTTTTGAACTTTTATTCAGAAGCTGGACTGATTCTCCAAACTATGTGCTACTACAATAGTGGAAGCATACCAAGTATATGACATCTAACAGAGGGGTGTTGCTGTGTTTATGATCCAGATTACCACAGTGCTATCATACCATCCCAAAATAAACTGAAATAAACTGTGAGAAGATGATTGCATATTAACACTAACTGGAGAGAAACAAAAGCAGCATTCACTGCAACTAAAGTCTAATCCCAAATTTGGTGTCAAGACACGTTATTTCCATGATTTGCTCCTGAAAACAAAGGTCCCATGCACAATGCATCATTTCAAACCCTGGAACATTTTATACCTCTTTCCAGTGTAGACTCTACTTTCCAATATAGACTAGATACTTCTCTAAACCACAAGAAAGCAAAAAATCCTACATAGGTGCAGTTTATTGTCAAATATACAGTATGCCAGCTAAATTTACATCATTACTCTAGAAACCAAGGTATTTCCTGGTAAGATTCAAAACTCTGAAAATCTACAAGTATATGCATAACATGCATCCAGATACATAACTAGTAACTTAATAAAAGCACTTTCAGTGACTATGTAATCTCTTGTAACCATATTAAAATGCAACACAGTTTGAAAGTACTGCCTGCCTCTAAAAATGCTATGTATTCAGATGTAAAGCTGACTCTGTTGTACATGAGTTATGGTTTCCTTTAACTCTTGAGGGCCATGGAGTTCAAAGACTGATTTGGTAGAGCTTTTTATACAAATCTCAAACAATTGCATAGTCTTCTTCTTGTTCTTCTTTACCTCCATCCTTATGAATTAATATCCACTTCTTTCTTTGCTCAGCCCTCCACTTCATACATGCTTATCTCTATGGACTGCAAATACACTACTTTCTAGGAGCATCTTCAGATGGAACCACAAAAGCAAATCTCCAGCTGTTCATACTGCCTAGCTGGAAAGCATCTGCAGGAGATTGCCCACCTCCAAGATTCCACCTTGTCTCCAACTAATACATCCTTAAAGCCCTGGAGAAAACACCAGCTGTTCATCCAATATGCTGTCTCCATCACAGCACGAGCTGCTAACACAGTCCTTTGTCTGCACAGGCAGGCTGCACGCATCCAGCAAAAAATTCAATGGGCAAATGGCAGAACCTCCCAGTCAATTAAAGCACATGGTGAGGAATGCCATCCCTGCAGGGCTATGATCTCACTGGCATCACAGAGACATGGTGGGATGGATCCTATGATGGGAGCGTTGGAATGGAAGGATACAGGCAGGGCAGACAAGGAGTGGGTGTCACCCTCTATGTCAATCATCAGATGGAGTACATGGAGCTCCACCTGGGGATGGATGAAGAGCCCACCAAGAGATTATGGGTCAGGATTAAAGGGAGCATGGGGACAGGGAATATTATAGTTATGGGTCTGCAACAGGCCACCCAACCAGAGGAACCAAGTGGATGAGGCCCTCTATAGAAGGATAGCTGCAGCCTCATACTTAGAAGCTGTGCTCTTCATGGGAGACGCCCACAACCTGTGTTCAAAGGACAACACAGGAGGGCACAAGCAATCCAGAAAGTTCCTGGAATGCATTGATGACAGCCTCCTCCCTCCAAGTGACAGAGATCCAACAAGGAGAAGTGCCATGCTAGACCTTGTCATCACCAATAAAGAGGGACTGGTGGGGAATGTGAAGCTCAAGGGCAGCCTTGACTGTGGTGACCATGAAATGGTGGAGTTCCAAGATCCCCAGGGCAGCAAGGAGGGAACACAGCAAGCTCAGTACCCAGGACTTCAGGAGACTTTGGCCTCTCCAGGGATCTCCTTGGTAGAGTACCATGGGACAAAGCCCTGTAGGGAAGAGGGGCCCAAGAAAGCTGGTTAGTATTCAAGGATCACCTCCAAGCACAGGAGTGATGCATCCCAAAAAAGACAAGTCAGTCAAAAACACTAGAAGGTCTGTATGGATGGCCAAGGAGCTCCTAGGAAAACTCAAACACAAAAAGGAAGACTACAGAGAGTGGAAGCAAGGTCACGTAGCCTGGGAAGAATATAGAGAAAATGTCCAAGCAGCCAGGGATGAGGTTAGGAAAACTAACTCCTTGATAGAATTAAATCCAGCCAGGGATGTCAAGGACAACAACAGAGGGTAGTGAGGCACTGGAACAGCTTGCTCAGAAAAGTTGTGTTTGCCCCCTCCCTGGCAGTGTTCAAGGCCAGGCAGGATTGGGCTTTGGTCAGCCTGGACTAGTGGAGGGTGTCCCTGTCTACGGCAGGAGGGGTTGGAATGATGATCTTTGAGGTCCCTTCCAACCCAAACCAGTCTGTGATTCTGTCATTTTAAACCTGCACCAGGTTCCCTACAGGCAATTTTTTTTCAGATGGCAGATTAGCACAGACCATGCTGCCTCTGCACTGGAAGACTACCCAGGATGTGCCAGCACCAAAACATGAAAAACCTGCCTGATAGAAAGAGGACTAGGAGTACTTCCACCAGGTTGCAAAAATCATTACTATGAGGAGAACACCAAGGCAAGCCACAATTAGAGTCACATCAAAGTCTAACTAATGAGCAGCTGGTAAAACTCCAGCACTTGCAGTGATCCAATACGGGCAGTTGAACACTGAAGAGAGCTTCACAGTCTCCAAGTCCACATCCTGCCTGGGCCACGGGGATTTTTATTTCTCCTATTATTGCTGACGGCACACAAGGTGGCCTACCCAGAGCCCATGGGACACGGAAGAGCACCCAGAGGCCAAGGAAGCTCCCTATATTGGCAGTGGCTAAAACAGTCAAAGCAACAGCAGTGGGAAAGGAGTAGAAGCATTTGCTTGCAAGGTCCTTGGAAAAAGTCACTTTTGTTAACTGTACTAAAAGGGTAGGTATCTTCCCAAGGCGAGATGGGCTTAACAGTTTATTTTCAAAGCAAACCTTCAGCTATCAAAGGCTCCATCTCTGGGCACCCAGTAAGAGCTGAGGATGTGGCTCAAGGCCTTGTGAACACAGAAATTCATCCAAATTTTGACAGATGAACATCAGCAAAGCAGGTAGGTATTCTCACGTGGTATTTGTTCATTTCATCTAAGTTCCTGGAGAAAAAAATATACCAGAATTCTGGAACATATAAACCTCAGACAGGTAGAAGACAGTGTCAGTGATCAGTAAGGTCGTGGACTGGACATGGGATTGCCAAGGCTGTCTCTGCAATGCCTCCAGCAAGGCTGTCATGATTCCTGAGACACCAACCAGGGGAAAAGTATTATGTAGATGAGCTGTAATGACAACGATAACCATGCAGACTCACTGCAGAACTGCTGTGCTACAGACTGGCACGAGCCTGGTTATGGCTAGTTTCCAGAGCACAATTCCTTTCTGCTTCTGGGCTCTGATTCAGAACTAGAAACGAATGTGCAACCTCTCTCATGTCAAGGGCAATACATCACAAAGAGCCACAAAGGTTATCTCACACATTTGAAAATTATCAGTCAGTGGGTGGTTATCTCATGCCTGATCCCACAGGGTTTATTGGCAATATGGACAGCCTGTAACACAAAGTTTTACAGTGCCATGCCAGCCTCTTGAAATATCAGAGCAACCCATGAGATACATTGAGCAGATATCAGCACAGACAGCTAGCTGGGGGGGTCTGATTCTTGCTCCACATCTTGCCCTTTTCTTTCATGGTTAATACCAGTTTTGTTCATATTAACAAAGTTAAGAGGATGCTGAGTTGCATTTGTACAAGGGTTGTACAGAGTACAGGTGGATCAAGAACAGCATGCCTGAGAAAGGCTTTAAGGTAGAAAGGCTTTAAGGTAGAAAGGCTTTAAGGTAGGAGTGGTGGCATCTCTGAAACCATCACTGGCTACCCATGAAGACATATCTGAACCATTCTACAAAACCTATGAATCGGAATGATGAGCAATGCTGCAGCACGAGGCACCACCACAGACTTTTAGGCCATGCTTCTGCGTAAGCAACACAAGTACAGACACAAATTCTAGGCGAACCTCTAACTGTGTGTGTATTCTTCATGCTCCAGTGCTCCATACACTCTCTTTGCTAGAAGTTCATCCATCTAATACCATTAATTGCTCTCCTCACAAGTCAAAGCAAAAAAGTAAAACCACAGGGCAACAGCTTCAACAGGCCTGTGCTCTATTATTAGCTCTGCGAAAGCCTCTCATGGACAACTCACTGGCATATATTACAGTTTAAGCTCTCAAAGCGTTATAATTAGAAAAACCACATGCACCAACGTCAAAAGATACTGTGAAAATTACTTCATTTGTTATAAAGTATTATCATTTCTTCAAGAGAAATGCTGCAGAAAGATGTTATATTGCTATGAAACCATAACAGTCTGCACAGGACAAATGTTGACAAAGGACGGAGAGGATTATGGCCTTCATGTAAATCATATTTATTTTATATCTTGGCATTTTTATGGACCTTATCACTGTAAGGTCTGAACAACTCACAAATACTAATTAACTAAGCCTGTTTAATTATTCTCCCTGCTTCCACAAGGGAAACCCTAGACCCAGTCCAATCTAAGTTCTCCTTTAACAACAGAGGAGTCAGAAGGAAGGAAGGACAAAGAACAGTATGCAGTGTTGATACTCACTGACCTAATCTATTCTTCCAAGAAGGCTGTGCGAAACAGAGCAACCTCTAAGTTATCTGAACTCATACACAAGGTCTCATGGTGCCATACATGAAACATTTATAAGTCTTTCAGCAGTGGATCCAAATGTTCTATATCACGTGCATAACCAATAAGGTTTAAACTTGTAAAACAAGCTGCCTTAGTATATTCAAGGACCACTCCCTAAACCAAACACGGTTTCTTGATATATTTATTATAAAGAATCATGGATTTTATTTTTTTTTTAACAAGCAAAACAACACAGTATTATACTTATAAATTCATCCATCAGATAAAGTTATTTCTTGCTAATAGAAAGAGTGTACCAATCTGCCTGATTCTTCTTGTACATGCTTCATTGAAATGATGAAATAAGCTCTGGTGCAAACATTCTGTTTCATTAGGCTGCTGAAAAAAAATCAACAAGTGCATATAATATGAAAACTACCAAATGGACTACAACAATGCTTAAAGTCCTCAACCCTTTTGTTCTAGTTTAAAAAAACAAACAAACAAACAAAACAAAACCACAACAGAAAGTCTTAGCTATCTAAAAAAATGGAGATTGTTCTATCTATAGAGGGAGCTGTATTACTTAGGAGAAAATGATAAAGTATTTATTCACCCAGTCAACATGCATCTTCAGTGGACGACATCTCAGATGATTTAAAGAACATATGAGGTCTCATCTATTTTTTGTTTTGTTTTGGTTTGGTTTTGCAACATTTGAAAGCCTAAATCTCTTTCCCCTCTTTAACAGCGAGGGACCAATCCTACAAAGAAACTTCAGAGTAGTGCAAAACTGCAGCTAACATTTCAACCAGGATTAGGAATCTCTGATGAAATACCAGACACCCTTTTTCCCTTTTTTTTTTTTTTTTTCTTTTTAAACACAGAATATATGGGCTGGTTGTACCTGTCTCTTTGAACAAAGATGCTTCCTTTTCTTTGCTCTTTCTGACCTCCTTACTCAGATATAAAAGGCAGTAAGGGTTTAACTGACCTGCCCATGCTTTGTCTTTGTTTTCCTTTTAGTGTGATACATCTGTCTGTTTTTAGGGCAGAGCCTTTGGTGACAGAGTTCCCCATATAGAGACATATCCACAGCAAACGGCAAACCAAGTATTTTGCTGCATTATTTTGGTGATTTTGAGCTGAAAGCTGGATAAGACACTGTCCCTACACCAAACTGTAGTGCAGAAAGGTTGACATTGTCCCCATACATCCACCAGAGACGGTTTCCTGCAATGGACATCAAAGAGAAACATGAGCTACTGCTAAGTTTTTGACTCTTCCTACCACTTGGTAACAATATTGCAGTTGTTTTTAATACTACTCCCCAGCTTTTTTTTTTTTTTTTTCTCCCCCCAGTTCAAACAATATTCCATTCCAAATTACAAAACCCTATTCTCTACATGGGCCATTTATCTAAAAAAAAAAACCGCAACAACTATGTCCTTACCTTCCATTAAAATCAAACAGGTGCAAAACAAGTTATCTGCTGGTTTAATTTGGTTAGCAAGCATTTTCATCTGGAATTTTTCACTGGAAATTAGTTTTTAAAAAACAATTAAAAACCAACAGGGCTCCCTCAGTTCTTAGAGTGAATACCAATGGTAAAATAAGAAGGTGAAAACTTTGGCAACGGTCCATTCCAACAACTTCTAATCTTATTTCCATCTAATGAAAAGATAACTACCATTTCATGTGTATATAGTGAAGTTGCCTATGAGGCCTCGTTTAAAAAGAAGATGACCAACTCTGCCTCACTCTCTCCAATTGGTTGCATTACATGAAATTAGTATTCCAATCCAACACGAACCAATTAGATCTTGCTGACGGACAGCATCAGTATCTTCTATATGCTTTGTGACATTGAATATCCTTGTTTACAGTACCTGACAAGGCAAAGGTAAGTAAAAGAAGGCTGAGAAGCTTCATATTTTCATGACAGCACACAAGGACGGATCCTGTTATACTTCATGTACATGTTCACAGCTGGCACACTGTCAAGGGGCACTGTAATATGAATTAAGGTCAGCATATGAATCACAGTGTCAGTCTATGCACAGCTGCACTCTTAAAAACAGATGCAAAGGCTCATGTCTTCCTACTGCTACACTCACAGATAACAAAATCTGTGTTCATACTTTCCAAAAATAATTATCAAAGCAGGAAAAAGAGCAAGAAAGTGCCTTTCTTTGCCCGACACTGGCCTCTGAGAATACTTTTTTTTCTTTTCTTTTTGAAACAAAGAATAAATAGGTATCACTCTCAGATTCTTCAATTTGAGATCTATATCTAGAAATATCCTTCCCAATGTGCGTCATCCTTCCCATGAAGTATGGAAGAGCCTGAGCAGCAAGCAACTCTTTCAGACTTTCCAGGCAACTGATGGTTTCTTTGCTTACAGAGCAACAGCTGCCCTGCCAGCCCCAGTCCCTGGCAGGAGGAGCACAGAGGCCATAGGAAGTGGACCTCTGTGTTCTAGAGCAATAATCAAGGTCCTTGTCCCCTGTGCAGAAGACCTTGGATATTTGGATTCACTGCGACTGAAGTCAGCTTTTCTATGACAGTTAAATGAAGGAGGATAACCTTAGTTTAATATCCTGGAATCAGTTTTTAATGTTTACCATCAAGTAAAAGGCACCCTCCAGGGAAGGAGAATCTATAACCCTATTGATTTCATAGCAATGAAACAGATTTACATGTTTTTTTTTTTCTCAGCTGCTGATGTTTTGCTGCAGTCCATTGGTACAGCAGCACAGGTGCTGCAGAGACTCTCAGCAGCCCTTCACTCTGGCTGCCTGCTTCACAGGGAGCAACATGAGCCAGTCTACCCTAAACACACCCATGCTGGGGCAGGAACAGGCAGGGATGGCAAGGGACAGGGTGACGGCTCGCCTCTGCACTTCCATCAAGCAAAATGGAGCAGTTGAACTGAAGACCATCAAGCAGTTTAGATTAAATTAACCCTCATCTCTGAAGGGCAGCCTTTCCCTCTTCCTGCTCAACGAGCAGTGTTAATATGCCAGCTATATTCCAGACTTACTCAAAGCTTAGTCCTGTACAGGCTAAATAGATCGAGTACTTGGTAGTACTTCTTATTTTAAAAACATCTTTCTTATTTAAAAAAACATGTAATTTGTGTTGATATCACTTTCTTCTGACTGGAATTAGTTTACACTATGTAGAAAACCCTATTCTATTGACCCAAAAGCAGATTAAGCTGAGAAAATTAATGACACGTTGAAATAAATGACTTTTTTTCCCTCTATTAAACACGAATTTAGGAAAAAAAACCCAGATGCAGGAAACAAACTGCACAGCATGCTCTTCTTAACAGTAATAGATTAAATAATTGAACAAAAACATGCTAATTCTAAGTGGAAATGGACTTAAAAGATAACTATAGTAATGATTATATGGAAACGTCTATTTTCATACTTTTTTATTTTTGCATAATCATACCACTTAATAAAGCTCCAGAAAGATACTGTGCACAGGAAATTTTAATTTATGCAGCATGTAATTCAGCTGTAGTTAGAGACAGCCTTACTTCTTAGAGGATTAGAGCACGGTATTATTTTAACGTTGCCCCACAAAGACATTAATTAAACAGCATATAGATAAGTTCAAAGCTGGTTGAATTTCAGGCCAAGAAAGCTTTCTAGCTATCTCTCAAAATATCTTCTGTAGACATTTATCAAATTCTGCAGGTTTGCTTGCTGACGCTGATAAATCTTATTTACATTGGAGGAATTTTAACCCAGCCTGCTCGGTGACTCAGATGAGCAGCGTTTAGATCGGTTGCACAGCTCTCCAACCTGTTCAGAACTTCCTCCGTTGCGAGCTCTTCAGAACTCCTGCCAGAATTAGGCTGTGTATCCATTTTCTATGAGCCATGTTTGTGTTAGCGAAACACAAGCCAGAATCTTGTCAGCTGAACTCGATACTTGCTGTCTAAGCGCTGCTACTGCTGCAGCCACCGAGCAGAATATTTTGATTTCAAGGATAAGATTTACAGCATCTCAAGTTAGTAAATAATGAAAAAGTCATAGCATATACAAATCACACTTGCAGGGTTTACATTCTACAACAGTTTCACCTTTTTTTTTTTTTTCCTCTTTCCTTCAAAGGTTTCAACAGAAAAACACTCTTATTTGAAAGGCACAAAGGCATCTCCAGCTTTTGCTGCAGTATTTGAGAAACATGTATTACAGTAAAAAAGTCACAGCCCAAAATAGAAATCCTTAATCAGCGATTATTGTGAAGCAATGTAAATACTGATGTATTTACAGATGAAAGGAGGTCACACAACTCAGCCAAAATACTCAATTTTCAGAAATTCACCATTTCTGTTTAGTTTGTAGCACTAAAAAAGCTCTGCAAATTTACAGTCAGATTATAGGCAGCTAGGGTACACTGCCTTCTCCAGTAAAATATGTACTTACGTATAAATCAAGTTTATAGTTTGCACTGTGCTGTAAATGTGTTAAGATTGTTCCTTTTAAAAGTGTATTAACAATTTGCAAAAGAAGATAGAAGATGCCATTTATAAAGCACATGCCTCAAAAAACCTCCTGAGGGCAAATGATGGAACGGAAGGGCCAGCAGGAGGTAACACTCCATCACTCTCTCTGACACAGGGGGCCAGGACGGGATTTTGAGATCCGTCCATGGGATAAAGAGCGTACTGCGCAAGAGACTCAGAGATGGAAAACAGCTTGCAGGAAAAGAACCACTGAATCATTGCTCAGTGTAGTTCATAAGAGTTCACAGCCCTAAATTCTGCAGTGAATTTCATCATTAGGCATCTCAGGTTCTCAAACCACCCCAATTATGCTGGCATCGAATAAAATGAGAAACACCTCTTTGATACGTGGTTTGGTTCCAAGCTGAGCCATGGTTCACCTAAAAGCATCATGGACTTCTGTTAACCTTTCAGTGCAATTAAGTCAGGCAAGGGATTCCTATAAAACATGGAAACTAGAGTTTCACACCATATAACTGTACTAATCTTCCTCTCCAAAGACAGCAGACTGCTACTATCTGCAGCCACTTACGCTGGTCTGAAAGACAAAGTTGAGATATTCTTTCCCAAAGGAAAGAGGTGAGCAATGTGGAACAATCCTCCCTAGGAAACAACATGTACTTTGGAATCTAATTTCACCTATTCAATTGTTTAAAATGTCTGTGGTTCTTTTGTTTTGTTTTTCGAAATCAAGACAGATCTTTCATGACCAAAACCCATAACCTCTTCTGTTGCAATTCATGTTTAATAATTTCACCTTACTCAGTAGGGTCTTTTGGAGCTCCTAAATTTAAAGGAGTTCTTAAATTTTTAAAAAAAGAGAAACACAAGAAACTGAAATTATTACTATCCAACACCCTCATCATCTCTTTACGGTAAAAATACTTATAAATACAAAACTGACTTGAAAAGTCTGCATCCCTGATACACTGGAAAATACACATTCAAAATCTCAGAACACTAAGCTGCTCTTTGTAGACATAAAAGCTGTAGCAATACCAAACTACATTTCTCAAACAGCAGGTACCAAAAAAGGAAACAAAAATGCTGTGCAACTGTCAGAGAACGAATAACCCCAGTAATCCTTACGCTGACATTTTTTTTTCTAAACCAAATGGGAACCATCACACGTTTTGAGTGGTTTTATAGCTACAAATGGGACAAAACATAGAGTGTAAAATTAGAGGTGATTAACTAATTAATTGCCATAGCTAAACTAACCACTAGGAGTTCAGTTCTGTTTAAAGAAAACAAAAAAAGACAATTTTTCTCTAATTTAAACACGAAGAATTGCAATATTATTATATAACATACAAGTCCTAAAAACATGAGCTAACTATACAAGCTGATATTACTTTTGACCAAGTCTTTAGAGTTTTCATGTAGGCACCTGTTTTAAATTGGAAATCTAACCTCCAAATGCCAGCTTAAAGCTGTATCAGATCTTAAATGTTACTTTTTGGCCCAGTGCTTTTTTATGTGTGAAATAAAATGTTATTGCAAATGTGGTTACTGAATTCTTTTTATTGTACATCTAAATTAGAAGCTCAAAAGAATTCTGAGATACAAATTTCAGAGGCATTGTTAATACAGAAAAGGCTCCAAATACAACATAGGAAGAAACTGAATGCCTTTCTGATGATGGGTTTAACAGAAGTGGGATGAGAACAATGAAATGGAAAGCCAAGTAGGCAGGAACTAAAAATAAATTACATGAAAAATTTGGGAATTTACTGGTTGGAAATTACAGAGGCAAAAAAAAAATGCTGAAAGGATGAACTGATGACAGGTTCTCTGTACACTACCACCATTGTGAGGCTGAGAAAAGACAACTGCTATCCTAAAAAATGAGGAGAGGCACTGCTAAAAAGAGCAAGGCAAGTATAAACATTAGCGCTCAATGCCACCTCAAGACAGTTAAAATTCAGGTTCTACCTGTGCAAGCCACTGTATGTAGGGGAAAGAAGTAATGAGATGATTAAGAGAACTGCAATTATACGTTCTGAAGTAATGCTGGAAAAATAACTGGTTTAGTTTAGTGTGGCAAAACAAAGGGTAAGAAGGAACATGATCATATTCATAATTTCAGCAGGGATTAACGCTGCAAGGAGGGAAAGTGCAAAATAACAAATGGATACATGCTACAAAGAAACTAAGGCTGGGGAAAAAATAAAATAAATCAGATTTCCAGTAAACAAAAGCACTGAAATTTTGGAACTGCCCATGAGGACACCCCCCACACACCCACAAAAACTCAGTTTATAGACAGAATATAATGTAGTTGGCTGTTATGATCTATGACTGAAGTTCAGGTGCTTAGCTTGAAAAAAAAATTAGATGAATAAAAGTTGGGAAGCGGAAAAAGAGAGCAAAAGGACTTGAGCAACAGAACAGCTGCAGAGCTGATCAAAAGACAGATGGGACCTGCAGTGTTTTAAGACTATTAACTTTTCATTTATAAGGAAACATGTAATACATATAGTTAGGGCTGAAGCAACTTTATGCCAACAAATGCCTCAGTCTGCAAGCTCAGAATTTACTGTTACCAACTGATAGGCAGCAATTGTCTTTGACTAGTTGACAGGGCTATAATTACTCTTCATCTTCCACCTCGTTACAAACCTTTGAAAAACAAAGTTCCTTAAAAATGACGTATACTAATAAGCATTTAGTCAGAACATACAAGTCCCTTGCATACTCTATTTATAAAATGTTCTTCATATTCATGGTATATGTACACCTAATACCACAGAACATAAAACATGCACTTTAATCATGTTTACTCTATTTTCACCATGTTGAACATTAAGAATATACAACTAACAATGTTTTCACCTGTACAGAATATAAAAAGCATTGTTCCAAAATATAAGTAAACCTTTCACCACCTGTTTGAACTAAAGGTGTAATAAGTCATCTATTTATGTGGTCACACTTCCTCTTTTCATCTAAAATCCAAATTGCAGCCATTATATACAACTGTTCCATATACTGCAATGCAAATGAGTATGTATGCAGGCTCTCTTACAAGTGCAGCACATCCACATGGCTGCAAGCAGCTTCTTTTGCAGCTAAACAAAAATTTGGTCAGACTACCATCCAAAAATGTGCATTTAAGCCTGTCAAGCCTCAGAACTGTGTATAAGCTTCGCAAAGCTCCAGGACAGCTGGGATGGTGATCCAACCGAAATACAAAGTAAAGCCTTTGTAGCAGAGGGGTGAGGTAAAGAAAACTACTGTTTCACCAGGGAAGATTCATTGCACAGATCTGTACACAGAGATCTTCTGAGGTACTTGCAGAATCTAAAGGGTACACACTGTTCTAGCTGGATGACTTAAAGAATGCCGGTTACTGATTTACCAGCAGCACACAGCAGTGTTATCAAATGTCATTTCAGAAGAGAAATCATAATTTCAAACTATGGAAATTATCCTACAGAAGGACAATGTGGGTTTCATTGATATAGTAGCCTATATTTTGCATGAAGGAATACAAAGGGCACTCCATTTTACCACACTTTAAATGAATCAATATGTTTATATATGATTCAAGATCAAAATATGAGCTACTGTATCACATTCACAAATACAGTAAAATATTATTTTAACGTGGAGATACAAGTCATACTGTTGTACCATAATAAGCAATATATAGAGAGGAGAGAGCCATTTAACCATGCACAGTTTGCTCCTGATTACTACCATTTGTTTTAAGATTACTAAATGTAGCTATATCTTTTCACTACTACTGGGCATCTCCTTCTGTGTGATACCTAAACTCTATGTCAGAGCAACACAGTGCATTACTGTAGATTGATGATAATGTCCTACATTCCATGTTATCCAATGGCTGAAGCATCAGGTGGAAGAAAGGAAATGGGAAAGGACAGAAAACTGCTAGCTTAAAAGTGCCCTGCAGTGGTATAACACTGCTTTTTTCAGAAGCATCCCAAGACACTTTGTAAACTCACATCCACAGAAAATAACCTTTTGCCTTTCCAGATACTACTAAACCACAACAGGCTTCTTACTGTGCACAGCTTAGAGAAGGATGACCTAACTGATACATCAGTCATGGCTTGCTGAAAGTCCAATATGGATTTACAGAATGACTGAGCAGTAGGGGTTGGAAGGCTCCTCTGGAGATCATCTAGATCATCTAGTCCAACCCCCCTGTTAACTCAGGATCACCTAGAGAAGGTTGCACAGGATCTCATCTAGGACTGTCTTGAATATCTCCAGAGAAGGAGATCCCTCAGCCTCTCGGGGCATCTCAAGTCATCCTCAACTCTGTCATCCTCACAGTAAAGAATTTTTTCTCATGTTGAGATGGAACTTCTTGTGTGCCATTTGGACCCATTGTCCCTTGTCATGTCACAGGGCACTACTGAGAAGAGTCTGGCCCCATCCTCTTTTCATCTTCCCTTTAGTTATTTCTAGGTATTGATCAGATCCCCTCTGAGTCTTCTCCAGGCTAAACAGACTCAGATCTCTCAGCCTTCCCTATTCTATCATATCCCTGTTCTATCTTTCTGAAGATGTCATATTTCAGCTGCACCATTTCTGTATTCCCAAAGTACAGACACGAAGCAGCCCTCTATCAGCCACCCAAAGTGCGGGACTCAAGTTCTCTTCAACTGCCAGTCCAGATTGAGATTGTTCAGGACACATTATCACATCCATACTGTGCATGGTCTTTAAAACACAGGTATATGTCTGCCACAAAATATGCAAAGTAAATCAGTATGTCAATGCCTGCTGGTGTTCTCATGCTGCATTTGTAATACTTTTAAGCAGGTCTCTTACTACTGAACCAGCTACAAAAGCATGTATGTCAGGGCCCTGCAGGCACTCATGTCACTACCCAGCACAGCCCAGAATGGGCTCAGGACCCCATTTTGCCACTGAGGGCCACCAGCCCCAACCCCAGAACCACCCCAGCAATGCTGCTGCAGGGCTGGGCTTCATCTCCACACAGCCCTGTCCTGCCATAGGCCCGACAAAGCTGGGCCCACCAGTGCCGCCTGGCCTTGGTCTGTCCCTGATGCCTGGAGCTGCCCCAGTGCCCCAAGCTGCCCAGCTCTTGGCTTGGCTGGGACAGACCCTGGCTGCCCAGTCTCTTCTTACCATCTCTATCATAAAGAAATAAGCTATGTATTTGCCAAGGCTTTTGAAAACAAACACAAAGTTAGTATTTACAGAGTAGCGGCTAGAAATGGATAATCTTCAAAACATAAGATTGACGACAGCAACTGTGTCCCCTAAATGCTTTCAAGAACCAAATGTTTACATAAAAATGTGTTTAAAACCTCACTTTTTTATCCTGCTATTTCCCATTTTTTCCCCATTGGACAGCGATTTGCCAGTGATTTCCTTCAAAACTGTCAGAAATCATACTGCTGAAGAGCAAGGTGTGTTTCTCTGAATGCCTTCTCTACCTCAAACAAAGACGAACTTGTGTATTTGTAAAACAGGAAAAAAAAATCAATAAAAAATCTCCCTTACACATTTACCTTTCAGTACCAAGCAAAGAAACACGATAAAGACATTAGTCACAATGTTGAATGCATTGCTATAAACTGTGCTCCCACAAGAGCATGACTTGGGCAACCATAGTAGGTGATTAAGAGCTTCATGGATGCTATATCTAAACAGTGATATGCATTGAGCTTAGGTTTAAAAACTCTGAAATATCATTAAATAGAAATCCTGGGCAAAATCTAAAACCACTAGTGGTCTTTTGACCTGGGATATATCAGAAAAACAGAGAAAGAGCACTGAGGGCAGTACCAGAAACCAGTGTGATGCTGCAGCAATGTGGAGTAGCCCCCCCAGGGTCTAGGCACAGGGTGATAGCAGAGGCAGGGGATATAAACACAAATCACAGTCATTTACTGGTTCCCAAAGGAATGTAGCCTTGGGAGTTTGGTAGAATGAGCACAACAAGGAAAACAAGGAACATCTATCTCATATATGTAAAACACCCTTGTATATGGTACAAATGTGGCCACAAGTAGGCTTAAAAAAAATGTCTGCAGGCCCGCAAAGGCAGCAGCCCAGGAAGAACAGTGCAGGAGAAGAATTGTCCCAGCACTGTCTCCCCAGTTAGGGACACCACATCTCACAGCTGATCCTCAGTGTCCCCAGCAGGTCCTCCCTCCTCTCTGGCAGGGAGTGCACACTGCTTTTTGATTTGCTGTTCACCACATTCTGCAACTGCAAGCTAGCAATCATACATAAAGCTCTATCTTTACAATTTAATTGGGTTAAGTATGTCAGGATATCAGAGAGCTCTGTGTGTATGTGTGTGTGTGTGTACATGCTTTCTGCTCCAGCCTTCCCACATGACAAAATGATTGATACCGCAGCAACCACTCAGAGTAAATGCAGACATAATAGATGAGTGCAGCATGAAAATCCCTGAAAGCTGTAGAATCTCCATCATCAAAGGTCTTAAAACAGAGCCGTGGTTTAGGTGTACTAAATTCTGTTGTGGGCTTTCAACATCTTTTTTATGATTCTTTAGAAAATAACTTAAATGTTACTTAAAAAAAAAAAAAAAAAAGATACTAATTTTACAATGGAAAAGGAGACTTTGCAATAGAACTGCAGCTATGGTGGAATACCTTAGTGCTGTCTAGTTACAAGTAGCTTCTGTTATTACATTTAATATATTCAAAAATGAGATCTATTTTTAAATCTAACATACCAGTGTCGAATTATTCAAGCTATCATACTCAACTGGATCACGCAACACCAAAAAAATTCACCTTAAAAAGTTAAATAGCTCAGACTTCCCATGAGTCAAAAGGTCACTGGCCATCATCAGCAGAGCGAGATCCAACACAGTGATATTTGGAAAGCATTAGATGAAGATTGGGTGCAAACTTTAATAATTCTTACATATTTCTTAACATAAGGATAGCACTAAAAATAAAAAGTGTCTGTCTGCTGAGACCTGAGATATGCAGTAAATTAACTAGCTTGAACAACCAGCCCCACAAACTGCTCCATAAAAGTAATTTGCTCAGTTTGGTTACACATGGAATTCAAAGCTAACAGCACAGTCCATGGCACTCAGGACTAAAGTTTACCATACTCATAGTGTACAGTATTAAAACTGGCCTTTTAAAATAACAAAAATGGATCTCACTATTAACTCTATCTTTTGGTCTGTTAACCAAAGCTCTGTCTCATAAAAATAATATTAAGTTTGTTCTAGAAAAAAATAATTAGTAAATAGAATTATGTTTATGAGAAAAGACAGAATATACTGCCACAAATATTTAAAAATCATCAATATTAAGTCCACAATTGCTGAACAATTAAAGAACTGTAAAAAAATCCTATACTGAAAAACACCTACATATTCTAGTATTTTTAGGCGGGGGGGGGAAACCAAAGAACAATCATCTTAGGAACAACATAATTAGAAAACTGAGTGGAAAAGGCTCAGTTTGCATAACTTACCAATGCCTTCATATTTTATCATCATGTTTTTCACAAATGAAAACTATTTGAGACCAAGCACACAAATGCACAGAATTATATCCTTTCTTGTTCACAAAACTTGAGAAGCATGTCATGCAAGTTGTTTCCTCAGTCTAATACATCAGATTTAGAAATTTTTTGCAACCTATGTTACTATGGCAACTTTTGGGGTTTTTTTTTAAGATGTAAATTAACAGTGAGCTTTCATTACAAACTCTTTATTTCCTTTGTGTTTCTACATAATCTTTTTCTCATCTCTGGATTCAGAATGGCTCTTTTCACTTTAAACAGAAGCCACATCAAGAAGAAGTTATGATTAAATCACAGTTAGTAAGCACATCTCTGTTTAACCTTGACCACTTTTAAACCATAAATAAATGCAGGAGAAAGTAATCAAACACATTAGTAGATCCATGGCAGAGATTTCTCTGTTTGGCTTTTATAAACTATTAGAAAATGAAACTATGCTAAAAATTCCAGTCCTTTTCTTGTTCTTTCTACTGCTAATTCCATTGAAATTTTGCTGTGTTCTTTTCTCTTTTTTCTGAAAGAAAAAAAAAAAAAAAAAAATCTGGAGAAGAAAATATGATTGCTATGTTTTCCTAGGAAGAAAATTGTGTTTTGACATGCCACTCTAGCACTGGGCAGCTCTACTGAATTCAAGAACCTGCCTGCCTAAAGATGCACAGGTGTCTGCAGTTCCCGTTACAGTGAACAGGAATTATATAAGCCTAGAGACAGATCTGACATCTTCAACATCATGTCAGAAAGTCATAGCATTAGAATGAATCCGAGAGACAAGCTACTCCTTTTTAACTTGACTTCCATCATTTGTCTGCTGAAAAAGGGAGGTTTGCAAATCTCATCTTGTGAACTGAAAATAATTTTCAAACTACTCATTAAAGTACCTGTAACAAACAGAGGCTCTGCATTCATTTTACACCATAATACAGATTACTAAACATGCATAATTTCTCTGAACTGGGTTTAATATGAAG
Source organism: Porphyrio hochstetteri (assembly GCA_020800305.1). Classification (NCBI taxonomy): domain Eukaryota; kingdom Metazoa; phylum Chordata; class Aves; order Gruiformes; family Rallidae; genus Porphyrio; species Porphyrio hochstetteri. The sequence goes on from CM036905.1 coordinate 51,225,132, forward strand.
AATTGCTATATGGCTAATGCATTTTAGCTCTCACCACAACAGAGTTCACAAAACTGTAGATGAAACTATATAAAATGCACAGAAAAAAAGTTTTACTATACATAGATGTGGTCTCCCCAGCATGGAGACCAACAACCTGGTCTAGTGGAGGGTGTCCTGGCGTATGACAGGGGGTTGGAACTGAATGATCTTTGAGGTCCCTTCCAACCCAGACTGTTCTAGGATTCTACAATCTGTCCTCACTTCCTAACGGACCAGTTTCCTAGAAGTCTGCAATTGAGTCATCTAGTGAAACATTCCCATATAATAAAGAGGATGTAATTATACAAAGGGCACAAATTCTCTGGGGTTTTTTGTTTTTGGTTTTTTTTTTCCTGTAAGAACTAGAAATTTTTCAGACTGTATCCTAACAAAACTAAATCAAAATACTGGCAATTCATTAGCTAATACACAACACTCTACTGCCAAAAGACCTAGATTACATGGCCAGCCATATTCTAACATAAAATTCAGACTGGAATAATTTTATAGTGGGTAGAGGGAGTCTAGGCCATACATATACTATATACATAAGTATCCAGGCAAAGGTAATATAAAATTATTTCTAAGAAAGCCTCGAAACTAGGGAAGAAGAGCACAATGCTCAGAATCCTAACAGATCCTTTTTTGCCCTTGCTTTCACACGCACTTGCAGAATGAAGCTGCATTCTCCTGGGACATCTTGGAAGACAGAAGGCAGAAGGACCATGCTAGAAGTAGATAAGGAGCACTGAGGAAATCAGGCAGTTCTAGCAGGAGAGAAGCATTAAGCCTGTGAAGAGACACTGAGGAGAAATGATAGTTCGTAACGACTGCTATTTTAACGACTCACTCATGTATAATTTAACAATCTTTTTCTTGTACTTCTGTGAACTGCAAGCATCTCTAGATTTGTTGAGCAACTGCAAGGGTATGGTTCTGGCTCTAGGTAAGACCTCAGTGCATAATTAAACAGCAGCACATACTACTAACGCTAATTCGCTGCACTGGAGTATGCAGTTACACAAAAGACAGTTTTTAGCATCTATGGAACAAGGAGAGTAACCTCATTTTATCAGTAGCAAGACAGTGTCACCATGAGCTAGAGTGCATGAGTATGGGACGTGGAAGTGTAGTATGAAGCAGAACCTGGCTGGTGAATTACATGTTTTTTTTCAGCTGATTTGAAAAGAGCTGCAGTAGGAGCTCTGTGACAGGGGAGGTTTATGTAGGATATTAGGAAGAGGTTCTTTATTGAGATGATGTTTGGACACTAGAACAGACTACCCAGGGAAGTGGTCACAGCAGTGAGCTTGACTGAGTTCAAGAAGCTTCTGGAGGATGCACTCAGTCCCGTGCTCGGACTTGGCTGGCCCTGTGTGGAGCCAGGAGTTGGACTCAATGATCCTTATGGGTCCCCTCCAGCTCAGGATATTCTATGATTATCTTTTGAAGTCATTTACCTTACACATCTTACAGGTTGGAAAGGGCACTTTCCCAAGTTTAAGTAGAACCTCATAATGCCCAACACAACTAAAACTAGGCTCTCAGTGAAAACAGCAAGAAGTTCACCACCAACTCAAATGGAGACAAAATTTCATTCCTAACATCAAACTGTGTACTCATTTTCTCTAATCACATTGCTGCTTTTGACTTTCATACCTTACAGGTTCCTTTCTGAAGGCTGTCACCAGAGACAGCTTACTTGAAAGTGAAAAGCCATGTGTGTCTTGAAACATACTTTCAGGCCCAGGAAAGTGCAACAAAAAGGAAAAACTGCTGCTAATTTACATACTGATCTTACAATGCGTTTTTTTTTTATAAAAAACTGACACAAGTGACGTGTATATATATATCTCACAACAAATGGATATTTGTCTAGTTATCAATTAAACAGTAATAATAATAAACCTGTTGGCACTTGCCATAAAGCTAGTAAGTGGACATGGCCAAGAAAATGCTTAACCCTTATGTTTTATCACAGAGTCTCTAATTGAAGGCAGTGGGAGTTCTCGGGTCCACTTGAAAATCATGGCATTTGTTACCTAAATAGCAGGTAAAATACATCTTGAATGTTGTTACAGACTTTAGGGAAAACATCAAACTTCTTGTAATATTAGTTTGCTTTGGTTTTTTGCTAAAACATTAATCAGAATAATAGAAAGGAGAAAAGATTCAGTAAAAAGGGGCTATTACTATATACCACTAAAAAAATAACACACAGCAAAGAGATTTTTTTTATCTTTAAAGGCTTTGACTCTAAGACTCATCAGCATCCATTATAATTCTACAAAATAAGTTAAGGCAGCATCTGGTACAATCTATATAGTTTTATAGCCAAGCATGAAAAAACGCTTACAACAGTTATGAGATCTTCTCAACAATAAATGAAGCTGAAGACTCTTTACTTCCTCTACCAGCATGTGTTTAGAAAAACAAAGGCAAAAGCTAGAAGAAAAGAGGAACCCAGAAGCACAACCCTTTGTTTAATGACTAAAATAATACTTTTAAAGCTCTAACAGATAGTGGGAACTGCCAATGCACAGGAAAAGGAAGCATCTCACAATCATTTCAGTTTAATCTCAATTAGTTCATAGCCGTAAGCAAGGTGATACTCAAGCAGTGACCGTTTCAAACAACTGTTTGGTTCTCTTGAGGCTAAATCTATCCCCAGATCCACATCTCCATACTACTCTGAATAATGGAGCAATGGTTTGTTTTTTTCTTCCTTAGAGCCATAAATTTGTACTGAAAGAATTATGCAGAAAACCATGTAATTTAATACAATAAAAACTGGAACCAAGTACAAAAGATACCCTATTACAACACTGTTGTGGTTAAATAGCAGTCACCACAGAAACACATAAAATATGGGTGTTTTTTGACAAACTAGTGTAGAGGGGTAAAGAAATTTTAACTTGCGATACAGTAACCTCTGAAAACCTTCCTACCTCCTGTCTTTCAGGAAATGTTAGTGCTGCTCAAGGAAACACTAAGTAGTATCCAGTTCTTCTACACCTGTAAGTAGAACAACTTTGTGGTACATCACTGTACCAGACTCATGAAAATATTTCAGAGGGGACTAGTTCTAAGTACAAGTTGTAGAGTATGACACTTCACAGCTCCAGAGAGTACAGCTACATTTGTCCATATGTATTTAAAGAGTGACAACTGTTTTCCTGCCTGTCTTCTGGCAGAATGATTTACTAATTTTCCTTTTGATGTTGGATTTTAAGCCATGCAGACATCATAAAAAACAGACAGTACAGCACCAAGGTGTGCACCATTAGAGAGAGAAACGAACACAAAGCTCTTAATCACCTGTGGCACCAAACAAGTGCAGGCTGACAGAGAACTTCTCTGAAGCTATTTTCAGCTGACCCTGCTGAGGGGTTGGTTCTGTGCTTCCCATACCAGGGGTCAGAACAGCCACAGGGCCACCTGGAGATAAACCCTTCAGGTGCTGGGGTAAGACCAACAAGCTGGCAGAGCTCAGCAACCGTAAGAAATACCAGAAAGTGATGGATACTAATATCATAATTTCATTGCTGTTTGTTTAAGAAGAGTGAACAGAACTGGGCCCTGCTTCAGGACTCCTTCAAGCCCTGAAGAGCTTACAACCTAAACAGCACTTAAAGAGTCATCTTTTATCTACATAAATCATGAGATTTTCTGTTCCTTTTTTTTTTCTTTTCAGTTACAACTGCAACTCAAAAGGAGGCAAGATTTAGCTAATCAAATACTTAAAATGCGGGTTGTTTTCTTGAGGTTTTATTTGTCCCTTGAATACTTTCATATCACAGTGTGTCTTCTCATGAACCTATTCACTTCAGCAGTCAACAGAAAAATGCCTTCAAGCCAGATGTTTAAATATCTCACCTTTCTAAGTATGTTTCAGGTAAGCCCACATTTGGGAGGATAAGACTGGAAAGGACTTCACGAGGTCATCGAGTCTACTTGTGTGCTTTAAGATGACAATACTATTCCAAACAGATAATATTTTCACCTGAAAGTAAAACTCTCCTATTTCACAACTTCACAAGAAAATGTATTCCAATGCTTTACTGTCTTTGCCATTGGCAAGTATTCCCTGATGCACAGCACAAATTTGCTTTGCTGCAATCTTTCCTGATGCCTAACCTAAATTTCCTTCAAATTGCCTTGTACCCATTGCTTCTTGTAATCTTCTCACTTCACAGAAAGAACAGTTTGTTACTCTCTTAAGGAACAATATTACCCACTGAAAACTCTTTTTATCTTGCTAGCAATCAGTTCTCTGAACCCAGTAACCCTTCAGTACTTCTTTCTAGGTCTTAAGTTGCAATTATTCCCTTTGTTCCACTTAATTTGGTGAACATCTTTCCTCATGAGAAACTTTAGAATACGATATAATCTCGTGGCTTGTTAGAAGCTAGGATCCAGAATGTACTGGTCTATTATAATTTTTCACCTGATGGATTAACACAATCTTCTACTTTCCTCATTATGGTCAAAAATAATAAATCACTCACATGAAAACACGTATTAGTACAACATCTGCTTTTAGAAAATATTTCAATAGGTATTGATCCATTACAATATTTTCCTGGTTATTTATATGTTAATTTGCTGTTTGGATATATTTCAAACACGTTACTTATTGCTTTTCACAAGACTAACAACAATTAGTAGGAAGATCTATTGTTCTGACTAGCATTTACTTGTGAACTGATGTGGTGCCAAAGGTACAATATAATGAATAGGCAGATTCATTATATTGAGTTGGATTTCCAGAACAGGCATAAAAAGCACATTTAGGCAAATAATCGGATTTTGTTATTAAACAGAACCTTCTATCACCATGGGTTATAAGTGACAAGAGCATATAATTTCTAAACAAAATAAATCTTTGCTAAAATCCAGACACTGGATGGAACAGATCCCTGGCTTGGACTTTATGTACACTACAGTTGGCCAGTCATACTCGGCTGAGCCACTGATTCCAATTGGGATATCTAAATACTACCAGAAAACAATTACTGTTGTTGTCTCTAGTACAAAAACTCATGTTATTCCTTTTCTTCATATGATTATAAAAAGGTATTCTTAAATATATACCAGAAGAGAATAATTTTACCTGCATCTTGACTAGTGAATTAAATACATATATAGCCTTTCTTACCAATACTATATGGAATTCTTGACTTCTAAACATATATTTTTTTTTAAATGTCCCCTTTTAATTTTGTTTAAAAAAAGATCTCAAGTGTGTGTGTTCTGGTTTTATTCCAGTTTTATTTTTGAAACAGTCTATGCCTGCTTCGACAGAAGAAAAATTAAACAGTAGTGAACACGTTTAAAAAGCATGTACTTTTGTATGGTGTAGCTCACATGAGTCTATAGCACTGCCTTTAAGAATAGGTAATGCTGATAAATGCTGAGAAAGGTCAATAATTCCTCCCTTGTGCTTTTGGAGCATGAAAGCAAGCAGTTGTAAAAAGGCCACTGAAAAACCTGTTACTTAATTCCTTCTTTGTAATTTACTCAGTTGGGAGAAGTACGGGGATTCTACCATCTCTGGTGCACTTCCATGTGAAGACATTCACGGCTTGCTTTTTCATCACCCAAAACAAAAACCATTTCAAAGCTAACTTCTAAGGGTAGAAAATCTCTCAGGCTCCCCCTCTTGGTATATCCCAGCACAGCAGATGCCAGACAGAAGGATCTTCACTCATTTTTCCTCAGGCCCTGTGTGCCACGCGCTATCAAACTCATTAAACTGAGTCTTTTTGATTTTATTTATTTGCCATAAAACTGTAAAAACTTGAAAACAACCCCCTCCATCCAAACTCTGGTTACCTTTCCAATTTCTTTTCCTCATGCAGCACTAATTCAGGCTTTGGGGTTTTTAACTACCAAGTCTATTTCCTGGATGGGAAGAGAAACCTTCCACTTGGGCATTCCGTGCCTCTCTCTCTCTAGCCTGAAATGCTGCTTTGATCATCCTTCTGCAACCTTCCTCCGTCCCCCCTCCAAAAACAGTATAGAAGCCAAACAGGAGAAAGGAATTCCACTATATTATATTAAAAGTAACAAACCCCTCAAAAACAGGCAACTTTGCAGCTGGGACACACTGTCCTCAACTCAGTTTTACTATATATATAGGTAACATATGCAGCACATCTGGTACGCCAGGTATCTCACTGTTCTGAGACACAGGTTAAGCATAAAAGGGCAAACTGGAAAAAAAACAACTCCAATGAAACTCCAAACTTTTTCTCCCCCACATTCTTAAGAGCAATTCTCTTTCTTGCTTTAATTGTTTCATGTCATCTTTATTTTTAATGTTTAAGAGATAGAAGAAGACATTTTAAAAAAGGCTGGCAATGTTTTATCTAGGTTCATAAGTCAAAGTCTTTCCAGGAACATTTTGAGGGCTGAAGTCTCAAAAAGTTTTAGAAGACAACAAATCCTTTCCTGAAATTGTTTTACACAGCAGTAAATGTTAGTTTTACCAACTTTATAAAGCTATGGGTTATATGAACAGAAAGGTCAAAAAAAAAAAATTATCTTGGGTATACTGTCAATAGACATTTTCCAACATTAGCAGAGGAGTAGCAGAGTTGTTGTTGGGGTTACACAGCTAAACAGAACAATGTTCCTTATTATCAGTGTCCAACTGCACACCCTAAGAACATAAATATATACATAAAGCTTTTTTTCCATACTTTCAGAGCAGGCTGAAATATTTAAATCTGTATAAGGTGAAAAAAATAAAGGTATTAAGTATAAAACTTAACAAAGTTATTAGGTGCAATAAATGCATTATTTTAAAGAATGTGCTGTATTATTTTTGCTGTTGTGACACTAATTCTTCTAAACGTGTTTGACAGAGCCAACAAGAGTGTTACCAATAATTGCTAACTTTTGCCTAAGGCAGAAGAAAAGATCATTATGAAAAATGTGGTAAACACATACCCTGTTCATATATATATATATATAAAATATATATTAAATTTGCACAAGTGATATGAAAATTCTGCTTTATAGCCATAATGACCTGGTTACAACAGAAGTATCGGAATTCTCTTGTCTCTACTTAACCACTGCATTGTCTCAACAGAAAACAATGCTGTTATACCCATCCTAGTACTGAACATCTACCCAACAGATTAAGAATATGAGTTTGAGTTCTGAATACTCCAATCCTCTATACTTTATGTAAGATTCTTGAGACCGAATCCATGCTTCTTTTTATTCCCTCTCCAAACAAAGCTCACACCCCCCTAAACCCATAAACCGTTCCAAATATTAAATTGCCCTCAAAAGGTAAGACATTCCAGTCTCTTAATGAGCAACCACAGGATAAACAAAGCTTTGAAGTATATCCAGGGCTGTAACACACCCTGGCTGTGACATATACATGCCCTTCTGAAGTTACTCCCTACTTGCCACGGGATTCAAAGACACCTTTAGAAACTGTACCCTCCACCTTTCCCCATCACTGCTGTGTCTGCACGGTTAAAATGTTCTCCTAGGTGAAAAGGGTACTTGTGTGGGAGCAAAGGAGTTCCCACAATTAACCCACATAACATCAACTCAGTGGGTTTTTTTCAGTTCTCTCTGAATAAATGGGTTAAATAATAATAGATTACAAATTCTTCCAAATCCCTCATGAGTAGGGAATGTAATTCCTCACTTTAAATTCTCAATGGTGTGCACAAAAAGTTTTAGGTATTTCAATTTTTAACACCTCTTCATACTGACTGCAGCTGACTAGAGTATGTTAAACTGCTCTGCAGGAAGATCAGACAAGCATGGGACTGCAATTATATGTCACAATACCCTTTTCTGGGTTCACAGCTCTATTCATCTTTTAGAAACACTGAAGGACAGATTGGACCTAGGGGAACGGATTAGCCACAGGACGACCTGTATTTCCACACAAAAGCCTAAGTGTGGAAAAATGGCACCCTGTGTCACCCATTCTTTACTTCCTGAAAAAAACATATTCATGAGAATAGACATTTAAACAGCTCTTTCCCACTCATCTCAGAACAAGCATTCATTGTTTCTTAACATCATTTAAGCAGCAGCAATGCAATGCTACTACTGAACTGCCTTAATTCAAAAAAATGCATGTAAAAATATTGAAGAATTAAGACAGGGCTACTTGGAGAAATATGTGAGTTCAGTACGGGATCTAAATGAAAAATTAACAGCGTGAAGACTCTCAGCTGACTGTTGCAACCATAACCTCCTATTTATGAATATGACTGGAGGAAAGATTTGGTTCTGGTTCTAAGTTTCAGCTGGATGCAATAAAAGTTCTACACACCACAGTCACACAGTGCAACTGAAGTCATAAAAAAATATATTCTGTTAATAGGTGATAAAAGTTTAAAACAATAGATAGCATTACTAATTCCAAGTAAGCAAAAGGAAAATTAATACAAGAAGACATGTGGCAATTGTATCATTTTGAGATGTTGTAAGAAGTGAGGATTATGCCACTTATTATACCAAGACCTGCCTTTGTGGGGAGAAAAAGCAAAGCATAAATAATTACAAAACAATCAAAAATGAAAAAAAGCATGCATTAATAAATTAACTCGGGCCTTTAATTAATGTTACATGTCATTCTTTTTAAATCAATTGCCTTGCATACAAAAGAGATGCTCCGTGTGTGAGCTTGTAGTGTCAAATTGTCTCAGGAGAGATGTCCTATCAGCTAATCTGATCAGGCTGGGCAAACTGGTGGTTTACTTGTTTGTTCTTTGTGACTACAGGAAATTACCCTTCTGTGCAAGAAATAATCAAATGAAAACGTCCAAGCATTTAACTGAGGAATTCGACCACACAGCTGAGTTACAAACAATGAGCCCATGTAGTTCATTAGGCTCTGATGAGAAATTAAGCTTCTTTGCCAGGAAATCAACAGTCTAACAGCATTATCTGCAATGAGACATATATTAAAATTTTATAAAAAGTTAGGAAAGGTGAAGGGCCAACTCTGGTGTCAAAGAAGAATTGCAGATTTTATGAAGGTAACGTAACAGCCATCTCATGTACTCTTATTTATACATATTTACTTAGTAAACTACTGTGGTAGGCATATGGTTAGATGCTCTGCTAGTCCTTCCTTGTGCTTTCTTACTGAAAATAATAATAATAAAAAAAAAAAAGCCCACCAGGATTTAAAAAGAAAATGAAAGGAAATGTAAGTCCTGCTTTTGTAAACTGTTTTCAAAACACAGCTTAAATCTCGTGTTTCTCCTCCTCTTAGATGCCTGCATTTGAATGTAGTATGTTTAAGCCAGTCATTTCTATTTGGATATTTCAGAAGTTCTTCATAAAGAAGAAACTCAAGTTATTCCACGTAGACTCCCAAACAATTCCACTGAACTATTCAGTGTCGCTACTGAAACCACAGAGAGGAACACATACACTGAAGTAATTATACGAAAGGGGTCAAAATGCTACTGTGGAGATTAGCACTCCTCACAAAAAGGCTGATAACTACCCCAATACACCCAATCTGTATTTACACTGCGAATATAGTTCTCAGTGTTCAACAAAGCAGAATTACTTTGTTCACAAGTGTAAACAAACTGATGCAGTTAAGCTATCCGACAAGCTCCAGAGCTTCAGTTTTCTCTCTGCAGCCCACATTAAGAGTGGCTTTAATTGCTGGAGGAGAAGCAGTAAAATGTGTTAAAGTACTTGGTGCGTGGCCATGGTTTCTGGTTTTTATGTATTAATGCTCTAGCTTTCTACTCCTACAACACAAGAAAAAAAATATTTAAAGTAATAAATTAAAAACAAGCTTATTTATTTTCTTTCTTTCTGGAATATTTACAGTAACAGAGGTTTCAAAATCAAGCAATGCAAGACTGGAGGGGGAAAAAAAAAGAAAAAAAAAAAAAAAAAAAAAAGCAGCATGATGGCAAATACTGACAAAAAAATAGCCTAGCAATATTGAATTCTGCAAAACCTCCCAAAAACGAGTCATCTCATTAGACTGAGATACAGTAGTCCGAGGATTTTAAAAGAATGTTCCGTAAGTGGCTATGTGGGAGGCACTGCACACAGTGCAGTTAAAGCATGGGTAGGTTCCTTAAAGGAGAAATCAAGCTGGAGGTATCTGGACAACGCTTCTTAATTAACCAAACGAGGCAAATCAGTATGTATTAATTTCAGAAGAGATCTATGAAAGCATACAGTCTCGTGTTTTTCGGGGCTGGCACTAAGTTACGAAGCAGCAGGAATACTTCAGTGGTTACAAGGTTGTCGCTCTGCCCAGTCTGGAGTGAAACTTTGTCTCAGTCACATAAAAGTTTTTATCCATACTTTGCGCAGCCCAGCACTCCAAGCTGAGCTGGGCTCCTTCTTCAGGCCAGCTATAACCTCAACTATACTACCGTCCTAAAAATAATACATAATTTGGTTCACCAAAAGCCCCACGTTGTTGTGTTGTGTTTGTTCACACTGCTTAAAGGACAGCACTGGGCTTCCCCACACACCACCAAATGCACATGCATCCCTCAGGATTCACATTTAAGCCTCAGACTACGTTTTGCTTTGCAAATTAGCAGTGGAATCATTACTTTAGCAGAGGGGTGAAAAAAAGAAAAAAAAAAAAAAAAAGAAAGAAAAAGAAAGGAAAAAAATCAATTCCCTGAGGAAAGAAAACAAAAAAAAGAACAGTAAGAGGTTTACTCCCCAAGAAAATTCCTCTATCCACTGAATCAAACATATATTTTTCCCACCCAACTCACGTAGGAAAAAAAAAATATATATAAGAAAGCCTGCCCTACAATCCAAAATACTTTTTCCAGAAAATTATTTTTTTTTCTGGCCACAAAGTGGAAAAAACAGGAGCCTTGAAATCAAGCAAAGGCCTCTTCCAGTTTTGGGGCAGCGAGGAAGAGAAGGAAGATGCTGAATGCCCAGGATTTGCTCTGCCCTGCCCTTTCCATAGAACTTTAGTGCCATCTATTGAAAATGTACCGAATAAGGAAGAGGGAAAGGATGCCTATTGATTTGGTATAAAAATAAGACGTTTACTTGTTAAAGGTTTTTTGGGTTATTAATACTCCCACGATGACTACCGCTCTGTGGTCATCTGATAGCAACAAATATTTTCTGTACACTACACATGCCCCATAAAGAAATGAGGCATTGGCTAAAGCACTGAACACAAACATCATACAGATTTAGATATATATATATATATAAATGTATATATATATACACACATTTACCAAGAATGTAAGTCTAAAGCTACCTATTATCTAAAGGAACGAAAATGAGAAGGCTTTAAAGGAAAGGAAAAATAGCGTGGAAGCACTGCTGTAAATAGAACATACTGGAAACAGTAAAAATAATTAAGGCACCTCGTAAAGACCTCAGTATTAAAGAACAGGGTATGTAGACATGCAGATATAATTACCTTCTTTAAGAAACTGTGAGTGGATGACAAATATAAGAAAACAGCAGATCGCTGCTCCTGCTAGTGCCCATAGAGCTTTCAAGAGCTGCATCTCGGTCTGAAACTCAGTAAATACCCAGAAAGTCACACAATGAATTTCCACAGCGATGCATCAACGCTTCCCTCTGTGCGCCAGGCGCGGCGGCTCCCGGCAGGGACCACACTCCCGAGCAGGGCGGGCGAGCCCGGGGCTGCGGAGGAGGGGCCGGGGCTTCACACCCCGCGCGGGGGCAGCGGCGGCGCCGCGCTCTCCTCGCCGAGGCGGCCGGCGCGGGGCCCCATGAATCAGCCCTCCGTCTCCGCGGGAGCCGCGCCGCGCCGAGCCGGCGGCGGGGGCAGGGAGGCCGGCAGCGCCGGGCAGGGTTGCGCAACAGCGCCCGCTGCGCCGCGGGGCCGCCGCCGCCGCCCGCTCAGGGCGCGCCGCCGCCGGGCGGCGCGGGGCACGCGGGGGCCGGGCCCACCCCGCCGAGGCTCCGCGGGAGCCGCTGCAGCATCGCCGGGCTGCGGGCGCTGATTGCTCCTTCGCTCGCTCGCTCGCTCGCTCGTCGGGCCGCCGCTCCGCTGCTCGCTGCCACGGCTCGGGGAGGAGAGAGCGAGCGGGGAGGGGAGGGAGCAGGGGGAGGGAGGGATCTCTCTTTACTGCAACTTCTCCCGGCTGGCGGCAATTTGTTGCACCCCCCTCCTCCTCCTCCACCTCCTCCTCCCCCGGCTCGGAGATCCTCTCTGGTGCGGGGAGGGGGGAGAGCGGGGAGGGCGTGCTCAGTTCATCCCGCCATCCCGGGCAAACGCGCGGCCGCTCGGGGACTCTTTCAAAGATCGCCGGCTTCCCCTCGGGTTCGCAGCTCCGCTGCAGGAGCTCCTCGTTGCAGGGCTCCGGGAGCTTCCCCCGGGCGCCGCGGCCGGCACCGCTCCCTTGCCTGCCGCCCGCACAAGGGGTTGACCCCCGTCCCGGCGCCGCTTCCCGGCGGTGGCACCGCAGAGCGCCCTTCAAGCAGCTGCGCCGGGCTACGGCAAGAGCTCTCTCAGTCTACAGGTTGATGCCTCCGTTGCAGCCATCCCCATGGAAAACAAGAACGCAAATGAAAGAATGACAGAAATTAAAAAAAAAACAAACAAAAAAAACCCCAAACCCCTAACAACCCCCCCCCAAAAAAAAAAAAAAAAAAAAAAGCAAACAAAAACCAAGGCTGTGATTTTGCTGCTGCCCTCTGGCTCCAGGGAAAGGACCAAAGGACCAAACCGCGGCGGCCTCCTTGCCGTAGAGAGGCCGGGCGGGGGGGGCGGGAAGGCCGGGGAGATGCCGCGGTGCGGAACTGCTCCGCGGGGGCTGCGCGCTCATCCCCGGTTTTGTGGGACGCGCCGCAGCCCGGGCCGGGGGCAGGCACGCAGCGGCGCTCCGCACCCGGGGGGCTCCCCGACGGACGGGGGCTGCCCGGTAAGGGCGAGCGGCACCGAGCTCCGTGCCGCACACGCGGCTGGCGGTGCGGGGGCAGGAGGGACAGCCGCGCTCCCAGGCCCTGCCGGCTGCGCGTTATTTGGGAGGCAGAGGGGGTTGCCTGGCCGGGCTTCTTCCCGCTGCCCCTCTGCCCGGGGATGCGATGCGGCTCCGCGCCTCTCGCGTTCAAACGCCTCCGGGTACTCCGCGCAACTTCCGCGACGCCAGCGTGCCCGGCACCGTGGCCTGCGCTGACTTGCGGAGGAAAACCGCAAGTGCCGCGGAGAGGAGCGGATCGCGGACCGAGGCCAGCGGCGGGCGAGCGAGCGAGCTGTCGGCAGGGTGCGAGCGACGGGCGCGTACCGCGGGCAGAGAACGGTAGCGCAGAGGAGCACCGGGTAGGGGCAGGTGCGGTTCGCAGCACTGCGGGAAGCTGCGGGCAGGAGGCGGCCGGGCGGCACGGCACGGCGCGGCTCCGCGACAAGCCCAAAGTTGGTGTGCTCCTCAGGCCGGCTGTGGATTCACTGCACATTAGCAATCGGTGGTTAACCCACCGACGGCCGATGCGTTACCCCGGCTTGTCCGGGATAGGCATGAAAGCACATCCGTAGGGCTGACGATAAACACCAAGTAAGGGAATACTTGCATGGTAAAAGCTTTGTTTTCATAGCCCTTTGGTTACACGTTTGCATTTATGTTGGGGGGGGTGTGTGTGTTTGTTTGGTTTGGTTTGGGGTTTTTTTGTAATACTTAATACTTAAATATTTTCTTAACTGAAAAAAACCGGGAGGGTTTCCAGAAGCTTGGAAGGGCAGATTAATTAAAGACCAATATTTTCCTTGGGCAGACATCTCCGTTGTTGACAGTGTGTGTTAAGTTCATCCTTGTGCTTTTCGTTTTTTCACTGATAGCACAGAGAAACATTAGGAAAAAAACCCAAAACAACCCCTATCTTTTGAATTTTAAACTTCACACAAATCCCTATAAACCCATTTATTGCATTTACTGTATCTGAAGATTACAGCAATGCAATGTTAAAGCAATGTCATAGCTACACTAGAGATAGTTCTCTGTAAATCTTTCATTCTGAAATGTACACTTTGGTGAGAAATTGGCCATGCTTGGGCGCAGTTGGAGTTAGGTTTTGTTTGTTTATTTGTCTTCTGGGTGAAAGAAAAAAATTGTCAAGTAGGTAAAGAAAATTCACAGATTTTATACTGAAGCAGACACCAAAAAAAAACTCCAAACCCTGATATAGCAGCTTTTAAGTCCATAAATAAGTGGATGTGAAAGTAGACAGGTGAGTGTCAAACTTAAGAGCTTATGCAGTCCAGGATAAGCAGTATGCATCTTTCAGTTTGAACATGCTAAGTTTCCAGCGAAATGCTATGAAAAATTTTACACATTGCTTTCCTTTTTTTGATTCAAAGCATGTGAAGACCCCCTGTCAATGAGTCAAAATCCTCAGACTGCTTGCTTCTTCTGAGGTGCAAAGATGAGAGCCCTTCTTCCATTCTAAACTAGTCTTCCTTCCTTGAGCTTCTGAATTAGACAAATACTCCTGGGCTTCCATGGGGCTTCAGATCGCACCCCTGTGTAAGCACGACATCAGAATGTGTGACTGTGCTTCCCGGCCACAGGGGAGTCGCTCTACATGCACACTACAGTAAGTGGGAGCAAAATCTGGTTCAGCTCTCACACTGTACAGCGATATTTAGTCTCATAGCAACAAGGGATTCCAGAAGACTTCCCATTTGAGAGGACAGTGGCACCTGGCAACGCTGCTTGCTGTACTAAATATGGTTCGCTGTGTTTTTTGTGTTTTCTAAGTAGCTTTGGACCTCTCAAATAGGGTGAGTCCTATTCAAAAATAACCATCTTCAGTTTCTTCACTTGTCACCTGCTTAAATATTTATACAAATATTTAAGAGATCTCAAGTTACCAGACTTCTCTGGAAGACTTTTCTGAATAAATTCCACTCACAAAAATCCCCCTTAAGATTCGCATCCCCAACTAATGGAGTAACAGTCACCAAAACAACTTGTAGGTTGCTGAGATTTACGGAACTATCTCACTGTGGACCTTCAGGTTGTTGCCAGAGCTCTGACCTCATACATGCTGACCTTCAGCAATATAGAGGCTGTGGTCCCAGCCTCCTCCCAGCTCCTGCCAGGGAACCGCTTCACAGGAACTCTCCCAGTTGCGTCTTACTGTTAAAGGAGGAACGCTCAGCACCTGGAAGCAGGTAAAGGACAGCGCTGGCATTGAGGAACGTTTCCAATACTGCAGACAGCTGCAGCTGGGAAAATGCAGTGAGGAACGTGCTTTACTAATGATCAAGGAGCAAGAGCAAATGTGTACGAGATGTAAATTCCTCTAAGTTCTTATGGGAAAGCAGCACAGAAATGAAGTGCATAATTTCCAAATGTATGTTCTCATTTGGAAATACAGCTCATTTGTTCTTTTTATGAAAACTTCAGTCTAGTTTTACAGGATTACTAAAAGTGGAGCTCTGTAGCAAAGACAGCTCTGTAGCCTTTCTTCAGTTCTAGAGGTTTTAAAAATATGATCTATACTTTGCATTTAATACTCAGGAAAGATTCTACCAAACTTTAAAAGACCTGTTCTTCATTACCGAGATGTTTTATAAATAAAAACATGCTAGAATTGCTGAAACACAATCATGTTCAGATTCTATACACCAATAACTAAACCTCTAGTATTTTCAGTTGTGTCACATGCCTTTTGCATAATTATTTTATTCCTGTTCATGCAGTAAACCCTGAAATTATGCATGGCCAATGCCGATCTAAATGCAGTAACACAAGAGATGACGTTAGCCCATTTTCACTAATGAATTTGGAAACGACTACTGGCTTTGAATCACAAAAAACAGAGCAGACGATATCTATTATTAGGTTATCTAGACTAAACCTTTGCCAATGCCCACTGGATTTCATTTTTTTTTTTGTTACTTTTGAGTTACTCAGGCAATAGTCTGTCACCAGTCACTTGAGGCGATTATTCCAGCCCAGTGGTTCTCTCAGCTGGAATGTTTCTCCTGATGCTATGTTTAACATTTTATTTTGTTGAAATTCAACCAGTTCATCCTTCACATATGCCTGGAGTGGCATTATAAATCTTTTTCCATTTTGAGTCTAACCAAAATAGATGATATATTGAATATATAGTAATGAATACAGATGGATATATTTCCACCAATTAGTTTTTTCAGCCTGTAAGTATTTTTTCTCACTGTTCTCTGCATGCCAATGGCTGGTTCACATTTCTCTGCTACGGTGCTAGCCACAACTACAGTAGTCCTCAAGATTTTCCTGCGGATCTTTAGCTGATGTCAGGCAAGTACCACTGGAATATAAATTAATCTCTAAAGAGATTCTGTTAATCTGTGGTTGGTGACATGCAGGTACTGTAGAAGTCACAAATGCACATCCATTTGACCATCAAAAAAGTTCCACTTTGTTTTTCTGTCACTTACCCAGTTTGGTGATGTGTTAATATGTCTTTCACAACTTTTGACAGACCAAACGCTGTTTCCATTTCTTTCTCCCAGTAGTGAATTCATAAGAGGGGTAGCACAGCCCAGATACTTTAGATTAACTAATGTGCAGTTTCCTTGCTACAATGCATGATGTCTGCTTAGAACTTCTCACGTATTTTTCTTTTTAATTTGTTTTCTTTGGCTTTTCAATTCTATTACTCTGCTGTTGTTCTTACTACCGTCTTACTGACTTTCTGACTTTCAGGTATCATTTTCTTCCTCTTTTGTGCTTATACAGCAATAACTGTGCCATCAGTTCATGTCATGTGAACAGTCACCCACTGGGAACTCACTGCACTTTCTCCCACATAGCAGTCACCAGTTGGTGATGGCCTTTGGACACTGCTGACAAAGGCTGTACAGGAGCTGCCTAAGAAACCAAAGGTTCTGTAGAACCACCCTGATCCCTTGAGCCAGTGGTAAATTCCCTCAAAGCACAAATCTGAAATGACACAATATGCCAGTTACAGCAGATAGTATACTCAAAGTAGGTTACCACGCTCCTCCTCCCATGTTGTACTCATGGCTCATCTTCCTCATGTCTCCTTATCACGTAATCTGACCTTATATAATTAAAATCTTTAAACAGTTTGGTTCTGAAACGTTGCTTTTGTCCTTTTCCCATTTCACCGTGTACACTCAACCTGTTCTGGGGAGCACCTAGCTTTGCAGTAGCTGCTCTGACACATTTAACAACACAATTACAGATGACTTGGTAACCACCCATTGACTAAAAATAACCTAGCAACTGAAGACACACTTAGATATTTATACTTAGATATCCCAGAGGAACCCTTCACAGCTCCTGTAGCTGGGGAAAACATATGTATCTCACCAAATGCAGTAGGCTAGGAATCCTCAGGGGTGGGGGGGTGGAGGGGGACACGACGTAGGGAAAGCGATAACATTGCACAGCTGAAAGATTTTCCAGACAACACTCTGCCAGCTAATCCAACTCTCACCCAACTAGCTCTGCAATTAAGGTTTCCTACTGAGAATGATGACAGCATTATGACCTGGGGAATTTTCTACATGAAAAACCCCAAGGCATATGGGATTACAAAATTTAGAGCCTTAAAAAAATCCAGCTCCTACACTGATGGTACTTGCAACCAGTACAGATCCAAAGGAACTAGTGCCAGTATGGATATGAGAAAATGCATGAGCTGTAATGAATGAGCTGCCAATGAGGAGGGAGCCAGGGCAGCATATCCTGTGTGAAGAACCTGCAGCGCTGAAACTCATTCTCTCATTCTAGAGTACGGATATTTGATTTTATTTTATTTTAATTCAAGATGTACCAAGTTTTCACTCAGCCTGTTCAGGAAGAAACATATTCTGATGTCTGAAGAAAGAGGAAGATACTTCCAGGCAGTCCTCTAAATTATGTGATTTGATTTCTGTGATACCTGATTACATATGCTATGGCCGCCTATACAGTTTTATATATTTGAAAGGAAAGAGAAATTCACTATTAAATTAACAGAACCATGCATGTCTGAATGAAGAATTTTTAATAAATATTACAGTGTCTGTCTGCCCATCCTTTCCTGCTCCCAGTTTTTTACTGGTTTGCTTACGGCCTTCATCTCTTCTCGTTTTCAAAATATACCTTCATTCAGCTGAAAAGACCTGAATAGCTGGCAATTTACATCCAGGAGGAGGACTACTAATCTCAAAGAGAAAGTCTACAAGGTCTCAGGGGCCTTTCTACCTGCTTCCAGTTGTAAGGTTATTACCTTGAAATGCTAATGAAGTGTTGGAAGTCAGGTTGGATGGGACTCTGAGCAATCTCAGTAGGAAAAGATGTCCCTGCCCATGGCAGGGGGTGGGAACCAGATGATCTTTGAAGGTCCCTTCCAACCCAAACCATTCTGTGATTCTGTGATAATTCAGAGCGAGTGTACCTGTACTGAAACTCACAGTTGAGACTCATAGACAAGGCATAGGCTTGACTACTCCAATGACTATAGGGCTATTCATAAAAATCACCATGAAACCAGGAGGGCTTATCCTTGCATATTTTACTTTTTTATGTATTTTCAAATCATCTGGATTTTTTAACACTTTTCAAAATACAAATGCTTATTTTGTGGTTGTTTTGTTTTGTTTTGGTTTTTTTTTTTTTAAAGATTTGTATTACGACCAGGATTATTAAACACAAAAAATAGTGGGATTTAGTTACGATCCATAGTTAGCAGCATTAATTCCTGAGGGTCTAGCCTGAATGCACACAGCTAAAATGCTGTAACATTCAGTGAGTAGGATCTTAATTGAAAGTGAGACCCATGGTGAGAGCCATGCTAAATGAGCAGCGACGCTGAGTCAAGTCACAGCAAACCTTTAAAGAATGGCCAATAGCAGTCTTGTATGGAAAAGCTAAGCTAATATATTTGGGGGGGGGGGGGCATTTGGCTTCCTCCCGCCTTAGTTAGGAAGGGAAAAATTTAAAAAATCCAAATTCTGCAGGAGACAGTTTTGCTATACAAACTCATACACACCAGGAGCTTAAGCAGTAAGCTCTTTGACCTATTGGCTTCACTTTTACCCAGAGAAGTTACTTTACATTTATTTAGGTGTTGATTTCCCACCTCAAAGCCGGTATATCACAAAAATTGATCAGGAGCTGAAGTCAGGACACAATGGAGACTTAATTCTGTCCCTTAGCAGTTCTTACTGTAGTAAGTAGGAAAGGGAGCTGAGGCAAAAATGCAGCATACTCAGAACAAACGAAGCACCTCCACAATTAGTAAGAACATGTTCTGAACATATGAGGAAGAGACAATGTCTGTCTTTCTAATAGTTGAGCACGTTGGGTGATATTACTGATGGAAGAGGTGATCTTTGGTTGCTAATAAGAGTGTGTGTGGGGGAACCAATATTTTTCAGACAAATGTTAAGTGCAGATGCTTTAAAATTATCCAAAACCTCAAATAAACAGTTGACAATTGTTACATGCAGAAAATGAACAATTATAAATTAAAATGGGTTTACCACTATGGCACTCTTCTTTCTTTCTTTTTTGTTTTCTTTTAACCTTAAAATTCTCATGTTTTCAAAAGATCTACGCCTGCATCAGACTGTGATGATAAAGGAGGCCCAGAATTTTATATATTGTTTCTTCTGGGTCTGTGTTCAGGACTTCATTCAAAAATCTTGAATAATAAAGGAGAAAGTGGTCGTTTGTTTCCTTGTGGGTTTGTTTTGATTGTTGTTTTGTTTGTGTTTTTTTAAATTTATAATCTTAAATCTTAGAATACAAACTTGTTTCCCATTCAAAAATATAAACCAAAAATTTTACAAGCCATTCATGTATAATATAGTTCACTAGTTCTGGATAGTAGAGAGGAAAAAAAAAGAAAAAAATAGCATTAGCCAGTCTCTAGCTTTTATTAGATAGGACCAGTTAATATTAAATAGTATAAGACATATTTTGTTCAGTAGGATGAAAATGGATTACTGCAGCTAATCTGAGATTTATTACTGGAATTGCATGGAATTAACACACTAGAGACCCACCTATATACACCTAGGGTGGGATAACAGCAGGAACTGGAGATTAATATAACCTCTGTTTTCACACACAACCTATTTAGTATTTGCTTGTCTGTCTGTTTTTGTGGCAAGCTTGCTTCTCCTATTTATCAGATACATCAGGCAGCCTATAGATTACTACAGTTAATGAAGTATCCACTTTATAGACACTTACTCCAAAAACATTTTGTGAAAAGTGTATTTTTAAAGGGAAACATCCTCTTTGGTTTTCTTTTGAATCCTTCTGTTCTAATGGGGACCATTTTTCTACATGCTTACATCATTTGAAAATAGGAAGCTTTAATTAAAAGTGGAACAGAAGCATTTTGGCATTTAACAAAAAGCCAGCCTTGGCACATGGGGCAGTATTATTTTGGTCAAGTTGCAACTTAAGCTAGTGTCAGCCTGAACTTCTGTAAAACTCCTGGAGACATTGTAGCTGATTCAGCTGGATTTCAGCTGGATAATGCATTACAAAGAGCAATATACAGATATTACAAGAGATAAAGCATCCTCATCTACAGCAGAATGTACACTCTCCCTTGACATTGCTTAATCTTAAATAGAGAAGGAGTGACGGGGACCATGGACCCCTCTGTGCCAACTCCTGGGAGGATTTATCATCATAAAAGTGGTGAACCATCCCAATCATGGTACTCAGCAGCAGGCTTTCGAACAAGAGACAGAATTTCTCATTTCTTCTCTTAATGCGCACTCAGTGGAAGCCCCACACCAACACCCTGTGTCTGTGCTGTCCTTCATGTACAGGTTCGGGTTCACTGGCCCATATTTGTTAGTGCCCGTGTCCATATCCGAAAGGAAAAATGACTCGTGAAAACAGATTTCTCCTAACTGAATGAGAGTGTATAAGGTCATGTAGGTAATAGGATGCACGAATTGCAGCTAGAATGTGAGCTTAAGCCTTAAACTAGCTTATTGGTTAAGCTATGCCCACAGAAATGGTTAGCTTGGACCTTGAAGTCACAGTAAAAATCTGACTAGGGCTTACCTCACCAGTATACAAATATAATGGTAATATTATGACATCATTTTAGTAAAATATTATACATTGAATGGCTACTATAGAAAAAGTAGACACATCAGAAGTGGGTAATGATGAATTAAATACTTGTTTTGTTTTGTTTTGTTTTTTTACAGAAGTGTTTATTTGGTTTTGTTTGATATTTCAAAGGAAACTGGTGTAGTCTATTCTGTCAGTAATGCACAGAATAACAGGTCAGTAACACAGTTTATAAACTATATGCTCTCAATCCATGCCATAGTGCTTTGAGAATGTGTCAACACTCAGTGATTTCCTTACCCAGCTCAAAAGCATCTTGGAAGCACCCCGGGCAATGTCTCATATACAGCCATTGAGGGTTATCCGCTCCAAAATAGCTGTTATAATCTGAATGGAAGAACCATAAATGATTCAATTGAAATCACTTCTGAAAATGCAAAAGGACATGAACACAGAATAAACTACAACATTAGGGGGGTCTAACAGCCTGCACACCTGGAGATTAAGAACTGAAGACTCAGGTATTTCCCCTTACAATCATCCTACTGTATGCAGCAGCTACTTTGAGATGCTGAGTACAGTGTTCTTAAAGTTGACCTTCACTGATTTTAAAGGATTGTGTTTCCATCATAGAATCACAGAATCATAGAATGGTCTGGGTTGGAAGGGACCCCAAGGATCATAGAGCTCCAACCCCCCTGCCACAAGCAGGGCCACCAACCTCCAGGCCTGGATCTACACTAGGTTGCCCAGGGCCCCATCCAACTTGGCCTTGAACACCTCCAGGGATGGGGCATCCACCACCTTTCTGGGCAGCCTGTTCCAGCCCCTCACCACTCTCTCTGTAAAAAACTTCCCCCTAACACCTAATTTAAACCTCCTTTCCTTTAGTTTTAATCCATTCCCCCTTGTCTTGCCATTGTCTACCCTTTTAAAAAGTTGATTCTCCTCCTGTTTGTATGCTCCCTTCAGGTACTGGAAGGCTGCAATTCATTAAAAGAAATCCAACTACATGTGAAACTTGGTTAAAAAAGTCTCTCTCTTCCCCCATCTCTTTCCTTCTCTTTTTGAAGAGGTCAAGTATTCATACCTTCCCGATAAGGGAGATCCAGTATAGTACATAGCACTCATAGTGAAACTGTGTTAAATAAAAACCTGAAATCTAATGCCACCAAATGTTGGATCCACAAGCAGCTTGCTCTGTGGTGTTGTGGGTTTTTTGTTTGTTTTTGTTTTGTTTTGTTTTGTTTTTTACCTTTATAAGAAACAATGCCAGTGGAAAAAAAAAATCTATAAAGCTACTGTAT
Source organism: Porphyrio hochstetteri (assembly GCA_020800305.1). Classification (NCBI taxonomy): domain Eukaryota; kingdom Metazoa; phylum Chordata; class Aves; order Gruiformes; family Rallidae; genus Porphyrio; species Porphyrio hochstetteri. The sequence goes on from CM036905.1 coordinate 51,247,480, forward strand.
TCTGTTGATGTGAACACATGCAACTGGCATCAATCCTAAAGACACGCCATAGGTACGAAGGTATTTATAAATAATGTGGTCCCATCAAAGTGGATAGAATCCATATATGACCAATGACCTCCTACTGTGAGAAATAGCAGCAATTTACTTTTCTATAAGGAAAAGGCCTTACCTTTTCCAGATTATGTACCCTGCTGCTTCCCATAGAGAAAAACATACTCAAGAAGGCGATCATTAAAACCTGGTAATGCAACTGTAATAGTTTAAGTAGGTTTGACTGTTTTATTTTCCAGATATACTGGAAAAGACATGTACCTCCCTTTTGACAGATACAATATAGGACAAAAAAAAAAAAAAACTTTAACAGAAATTCGAATTTTCCTCTTTTTGTGAATTTTCATCTTTTTTAATTGGCTGACTGTCAGACCTGAGTTCTGCAAACAGGCATCTTTTGTTGTTTTAAACTTCTTCTCAAACTATATTAATCTTTATAATCCCAATTATTTTGTGTGTGTGTGATGCATACAGAGTATCAAAGAGGATTAGTTTGACATAAAATGTAAAATATTTCCTGTTTTTAAGAAGATAAAATTAATCCTTTGAGTTACATTTTTTTTTCCTGAATATTTTCATAGATGTTTTATTGTCATTGCAGTAGCCTACTATGAAAACATATTCGTACAGGAAATTTTTGGTCACGAAGGATTTGCCTTCAATAATACTTAACAAACAGAAACATGAATAAACTAAAAGTTGAAAACAGGTATTATGGTGTAAAATAACTGAGATAAAATAATGTTTTATTGACAATTGTTAATTGTTGATGCCTACTCTCCTTGACTCTATTGGTACTTTTTATTCAATCTTCTATCAAGTTATATTAAGAATCTCCTAATACAGGTCTTGCATTTACTGAGAGACTGAAAGAAAATATGGCTGTACTGAGTCTTTAGCTAAACCCAGAAAACAGGATACAAAACATGAGGTTGGGAGCAGTCTGATGGTTGTGAATCCAAGTTAAGATTAGGACTTGATGCTCATGGCTCGTTCTGTGATATGTTTTTAGAACGCTGCAATAGCATCCTTTATTTCTTTCTTTCATTTTTAGTTCTCCTGTCCAGAGTAACACATGTTATGTATGTGTATAATAGAGGATATCAACCCCATTCTATCCCAAATACTCAGAAATAAAAAATAAAAGGACAAAGCTCTCTTCTCCTGCTTTGTGAGGAAAGTCTAACCATAGCTTCAAAGCATTACTTGTCTTGAGAAGCCACCACCTTGAGAAGCATTCCCACTATCACTCATAGGGGGACTTTATGAAAAGCAATCCTATTCAGTGCATATTCAAACAACAGTGGAGGGATGGCCTTCACAGCAAACCCAGAACAAATGAGGCTGATTTTCCTGAATGTTACATGTCACAATTTACTACAGGCTTTGATTTCCTATGGTTGGGTATTTTTTAAGACCATGTAAATTCTCTCCATTCAGTATGGTAGGAGAGGCCATATAGTACCTGTTCCCAACATTGGGACATTTATATGGCTTCTGTCTTTTAATATTCATAAACCTTTTGGAACTTATACTTGATATTTCTGTCTCTCTGATAAAATTGGCTGAACTCAGCCCTCAAATTAAAAAGTTTTACATGGATGAACAACAGATATCTTGTTTCCTGAGCCTCAGAAGCGGCAGAGCCCTCTTCACTGTCCTCAGAGACTGCTCACACTCTTCCAAATGCCTTACTTCCATAATGTGTCTTACCAACAAGTCCTTGGGGATATTGGATATTCTTTCTTCTCCTTGGTGCTAATGCTCTGAGCCCCACATTCAGATTTTAATACTGTACAGCACTCAGCCGGGCAAATTATCAAATCAAATTACAGTGGCTTACCAATTTACCTCCCATCAGCTCTAAAGCAATACCTTGTTAACCTGCTATAACGGTGTCGTGTGGCTGAACTGAACACGTATGAGTGAAGGTTATTTCAGAAAGAAAGGACAGACTGAAAGAGCAGCTTATATCCACAAGGAAAAAATAGGGTAGACATTTGAGCAAACTGTTTAACTTTAAAGGCAATTAGGCAATGGAATGACTTGCCTGAGGAGGTAGTTTAGACAATGTAATGAGAAGTGCTTAAAATAGAATAAACTATTTGCGAGACAGATACAGATGTAAATAATCCTCCATGTTTTGAACTGGATGAATCAAGAGAGGTATCTTTTCTATTCAAATGCCTGACTATAAAAATTCTATTGTCTTTCCTTGAGAACAGCTTTCAAACTTATGACTGTTTACACCTGTTCTGAATACTAAAGTGAAACTGCACTCCAAAAGGCAGTTTAACCTCACTGTATCATTATAAAGTAGATTTATTCATAACAAGCATGTATGAAAAACTTCCAGCAAAAAAGGCCTTAGTCAGGGAGATGCACATTGTCGCAAAAATGGATTGTTTCTCCTAAGTGCTTATATGGCCCCATCGCTCTAGTATCCAAGCGCCTTACAAACATTAATGAATGTATTCTCACAACACCCCTGGGAGATAGAGATAGTATTATTAGCTAATGCACAAAGAGTAGCTTGTCCAAAGTCACACAGAAAGTCTGTGGCACAGCCAAGACTCAAAACTGTGATTTCCTGCCCACTGCTGTAACCATGACTATATCCTCCTGTCCATATACAGCATTTCAAAATATGTTACATATAATCTCAGATCTTTTCACAATAAGCCTTTTCTGTTCAGCTGGAGATCCAACCCCTGACTTAATAAATAAAAATAACTTTGTTTATCGGGAAGCTTCATTACGGCAACAAATTTGCAGGTTACTGAAACAATGACAGTTATATGGGCCATAACTAGTTCTGATGTATGAGAGCAGTGAAAGAGAATTCCCTGGTCATCACATTCAGAACAGGAGGCATCATATCCAGAACCTGATTTTGATACCAAAATATTTTTCTTCAGATAATGTAAAGTGTTACATTATACAGGGAAGTCTGGTTCTAAGGGAAAGAAAAAAGAAAAAAGAAAAAAAAAAGAAAAAAAAAAAAAAAAAAAAAAGCAGGCTAGCTGAATTCCCTGCATAATTCTTTTTGGATAAACTATTTCTGTAATAAGACCTATACAGTATTTTCAGTTTTAATGAGGCCAAATCTAGAGGGACAACTGCAGTTAAGTGTATTTACCCTTGCATATCAGAGAACAGAATTTGGCTTATAAATGTAATAATATAATAATGCAAAGGCATAGTGTGTATATATAAAATATTTTTGCCATAATTTAAATTCTTTTTCATTAATTAAGAGATCTGATCAAATGATAATAGGATTCAACTGTTACCAGGAACAGAGCAACTTGTCTTTCATTTTGGCAGCAGAGGAACATGGGCATTACATTTTTCCTCAAATGCTAAACAATTAAAAAAAAAAAAAAAAAGTAGAGGACAGCTGCATAAATAATAGAAAAGGGTATGAAGGTGTAGTGTAACACAAAGGGAATAATGATTAAAATAAAATAAAATACTGCCATGAAGGTAAGTATAATTTTATAATTCACTGTCAGACAGAAAAGACAAGGTAAGTAGAGTCTCCTAAATTTCCAACATCACTTTTCTCAGTTTGTGGCTTCATGTTTTAAGATAGATGCAGATAAATTAAGACCTGATTTTAATTAGAGGTACCAGTATAGCAAAGGGGATTTGCAGTAGATGCTAACTGAAAGCAACCCACCTAACAGGACAGTTAACTGATGGATCAGATTATCATTGATAAAGAACCCACATCTCAACACATGTTCAAGAGCAAGTTAAATAAGTGTCCATTAGGGGTGATCCTAATTCACATAAGAGGATAGACTAGATTGTGTCCTCAGATTCATTTCAGTATAACAGATATATTTAATCACAACACAACTAGCACAAACATCTTCTCAGGTCGTTTACTCTCCAAGAAGCCCTATTCTAGAACCCCTTATTCCCTCCTTTTTTGCTCCCTCTACCCCCTGCCTCTCTTTCTCTCTTTATTCCACTTTCTCCTTCTCTTTCTTTCTCCTTCCCTCCCCCATCAGCTCTCTCTCTCCTCAACCTTAGCATGTTAAGGAATATCCTGTTCCGCAGGACCAGATATCTGTTCTCTCTAAGACTACATAAAGATCCAAATTTAGATAAAATGTGATTTAAGTCCCTATCATACCTTCACTACAGGACCAGAGAACTGTAATGACTGGGTACTTCTGGGTAATTTTTATTATCATTTTTATTACCATTGAGTAATAGAAAAATTATGAAGATAGACTGTACATTAGCAAAATTATCAGATTAGAGAAACAGAGAATCTTGCTATTAAAGAGCTTAGATGCTCAGTTAGGTTGCAGGAATAGCTTTTAATTTTCTCTGATTCTCTGAAGTCCAGGGCAAGGTTTTTTCTTGTTCCTGTAAACTACCTGCTTACATTTGCACATGCGAAAACATACATTGAGTATAGATCATTCTGTTTCATAAAAGCCAACCAAATGTCACATGAAAGACAACAGACTGATGTCCCGTACCATCACCTTGTCTCCATTTCTTTTGAGACTGTTGAGACTGGGACTGGATGGAGATAACTGGAACTGCATTCAAATGGAAAATATAACAGGGTTTAATAGATACCAGTTCCAGGTGGGTTGCAGTGTTTAAACAGTTGATCAGGACTGGGGGAAATGTTTCTAGGGAAGGACTAAAGAAAGACTTTAAACTTGGAGCACGCTCTTAGAGCTATAATGGGACTGCTCTGTAAAAATGAGCTCAAACTATATTATGTGGTTAAAACAGGTGCTGTATTCTTCATCCTACTTTGTCCCCCAAGATATAGAACTGATTGGGAGAAAATATTCCGTTATCTGAAATTATACACAAGCCATACTAACACCAACAAATGTATTTTCACTATGTGAAATGGCAGCCCACAGAGCTGCCACTAAGAAGGAGCACGGTCTCTTATATAAGCTATTCATATTCACTGGAGTACAGTTTCTTAGAATGGCTACATTTAAGTGCAGTTTAGAAGTTACTGTATAAACAATTCATTAAAAAAAAAAAATAAATGCACCGTTTGGCAAGTCCAGAAGTGCACACATGCAGTAAAGCCCTCACTCAAGGAGAAAATTAACCTTTGCTGAGAACGTGGAGGAACCTGCAGGATGCTTCTCAGAAAATCTGGAAAGACAGACTACAGAAGCTAAAAGCGGGTACCAGAGAGCCCACTTACAAGATGTTAGCAAGGGCTCTCTGCTGTGAAGTTTGCGGAGTGCCTGGCCAAACACTAATGAAGAAAGCCACAGGAATCCCATACTGGAAACTGAAAGTTAAGCTGTTAAATATGAACATATGGAGCTAGGCAAGCAGTAGGAGTCCCAGCTAGTTGCGATGGTTTAGACAATAGTACTTGCTGTTCCTCTGAGGAAGATCATATCAACAATGGAGTCTCAGGATTGTGTCAGAATGGATGGCTTCACTTAAAGTGGACAACCCCCATTGACATAACCAGCAAAGGGAATGATGATGACTCTGTGAACAGAAGAGTCATAAAATGTTACTTGACATTTGGTCATGAGCAGCATTGTGCTAATTTTACCAGGAGCTAACAGATTGTCAACCACATATAGCGATAAGATCTTAGAGAATGGCACAAGCAAAGCAAATTCATTCTCACTTGTGAAAGGTCTCACTTTCATTGCCTACATTAATAATCTTGCCTGACTAATGAAAGTTCTAAGACAGTCATAAATCTAGACATAAGGTGGTTATTTTGTTGGTTTTGGTTTGGTTTGGTTTGTTCTGTGTCTGAGCTAGACTATGGGAAAGCACACAGTCTTTCTGACTTCGCTCATAAAACAAGGGCCCAATGAATGAGAAAAATATGTGGAATTACTGGTAGCTATCACATAGAAGCTCGAAGTGAAAACAAGAGACTGCTTCATGTAGCCTCATTTCACTGGGAAATACAGCTAATTTCCTCTAATTTCATATAATTGTAGAATCACAGAACAGTTGAGCATCCATGGAAGCTCTGGAGATGATATAGTCAAATCTCTGTGCTCAGAGCAAGGTCAGCTGGTGATGCAGGTTGCTCAGGGACTGGTTTTCTGTCAGGATGTGGATTGCTACATCCTTGGTGAACAACCTGTTCCTGTTATCTATCACCCTCACAGGTAAGGTTAAAAAACTAATACATTCTTATGTTTAAATGGAATGTATTTTTTTTTTTTTTTTTTTTTAATTTATGCTCATGGTCTCTTTTCCTGCCATAATAATTTAGGCAAAGTTTAACCAAAGATTTGGCAAAACAGAATTAATCAAAGCTGATATAAAAACTTCATTGAGGTCAAACTGTTGAGTCTTTCTTTAAGGAAGAATACTTCATATCACCTCTAGTCTTAATTTTAGTGAATTAAAAAAGAAAATTGCACTGTCTATGGTTAAAGAGTCATAATCGTGTTCATAGATATGTGCAGTAATATATGTATAATACTATGTATAGTTCAGTCTACAGGAAGATGTAGCATAACAAAATAACTGGTAATAATCTCAGGAAAATAATGGCTATCCAGCTGTTTCCATGAAGGTGGTGCTACTTGGTGTTTTCAGATATACCCTAAGAAAATCAGTGAGTAATTCAGTCACAAGACAGGGACCCAACTGGAACACAACAGACATAGAACTATGTATCCATATTCAAGTGCTAAGTGTACAGTCTAAACTATTATGACCCAATTTTCCACCTGCACCGCAGTGGATATGGACCAACAAATACCTCAAACTGAAGCCAAGAAGTAGGGTATAGAAGTAATAAAATAGAATGAACTTCATGTTACTCCAGTTGCAACAAAACCTAAAAAAAACGAAAGAAATTCTACTAAATCTGCACAGAGCATATATTCAGATCAATTTTTATTGTAGTCTACCCAATTTTAATTATAAACTGTTGGACTTTGGTAAATTAAAACAAATGCGGAAGAAATCCAAATATATTCAAAAGAAGAAATTGAGCCTGTAGTTCAGTCTGGGAACTGAAAAAAAAAGTTAGAACTAACCTGGAAATTGCAAAATTACGTTGTTGGATTCATCATCTCAAATTTTGATTTCCTTGTGTTTGAGTTATCTTTGGTGTATAGGACAGTTTTATGATCTTGCCTTTTGTGCATGAAAAGGTTCAGTATGTGCAGATAAGACTTTTCACAGGCATGCATGTGACATGCAAGGTAGGGAGCTCCTGCAAATAACTAAACTGGAATAAAACCTGAAAGATAAAGACAACAGAAAAGTATGGTGCCTATCTGCTCTAAAACCCACAATGAGACCACTTGAGAAATCTGCTCTAAAACCCACAGTGAGACCACTTGAGAAATCTGCTCTAAAACCCACAGTGAGACCACTTGAGAAATGAGGTGAAGACTGTGAGACTTTTCTGTCCTACTTAAACAACTAAAATAAATATTTTTAAGCCTGGAAAATACAAAAGCTATATTCTTATAGAACATAATATATTTCATTCTGACGAGTATATGTAGTTATAGTATGCTTCTAGTATTAAATTGGAAATTTCAGGTCCATCTTAGTTTACCAGTTTCTGCCACTGTTAGAGTAAGTTTGGTTTTGCATTTTAGCAAAAGTTAATGGCTTGTGTTTAGGAAATTAATAGATAAGTCACATTCAATATGGTAATAATGAATGATTCAGATTCATAACATCCAAAGCCTCAAACTACATGACAGACAACAGTACATTCTTTGCAGACAGGTAATGGAACTAACCAAAACAGGAACTTTGACCTAAATTATTAAATACTGGCAGTTGACATTGGGTCAACATTAAACTAGACTAGAAACATAAAACACAAATCCAGTTCAATTTCAACTGGAATCTGTATTGTCCTTGATCTACATCCCAGTAAAAAGAGAAAATGATGGCTATAACTGTCCAGAAATTAGGAAGGGGTTGTTTCCTTCAACTTAGAGAGGCACTCACAAATTTATGGAGAAGTTACTTCAGCAAATCATGAAAACCCTGTCAAGCTTTGAATGACAGCCAGAAGGATTTGGTTCCAACAAATAATATTTTTAAGTGGAGTTTTGCTGTTACTCCTGAAATAGGAAACCGTTTGTAATAAAGGAGGGTGACAGAAGCAGTGTTGCTCAGCTTAATAGTATCATGCAATACCAGCTAAACACATGTACCTGCAGGCCACCGCAGCAAAAATGTTGCTTCCATGGGCTTCCATGACTGCAGCAATGATATCGCAGTCACCTCCACATAACTCCTGGCAATAAGCTAGGAAGATGCAGTGTTCTCACTCCAAATCTTTATATAATATTTATGTGATCTGCTTAGTATGAAAAATACAGCTACCTGTCTAAAAAACAGAGATTTTCAAAACACACTGACAAAAGCTTGAACTAAGGAAGCTAACTGTGATGACTGCTAAAATTGGAGGTTTAAAGCAATATTTTAAAGCCAGTCACATCATCGTCCTGTCTCAAATATGACAATTTGCTATCTCATTCATATGCCAGTTCCTAAAAGGCTGGCATATTTAAGGGTAACTCCAGATTATACTCTCACCAACAGGAAATTTTCACCATGGTAATTAAGAAACATGTTTGAAGAAATGGGTAGGTGCTCAACTTACAGAAATAGCAACCAAACAATGCAAGGATCAGCATTTTTCAGATATTTGGAAAATATTGCATACTTGTAGGATTAATTTTTTCTCCTTATTCTCATTGCTATTATTTGATAAACACCTTCTTCCTTATAGAGTGCATCTGACTTACAACTGTATCTGCAGTCTCTAACAAAATATAAGCCTTTTCAGCTTCGAAAGCCATTGCGGACAGCTCTCCAGGAATGGTCTTCCAAAAAAAATAGCTCACAGATCACAGAATCACAAGGTTGGAAAAGACCTCATCAAGTCCAACCATTCTCATCCTAAACTAAATCATATCCTTAAGTACCTCATCTACCCTTTTTTTGAACACATCCAGGGAAGGTGACTCAGCCCCCTCCCTGGGCAGCCTGTTCCAGGCCCTGACAACTCTTTCAGTGAAAGAGTTTTTCCTAACATCTAATATGACCCTGCCCTGGCACAGCTTCATGCCATTCCCCCTTGTCCTATCACCTGTCACCTGGCTGAAGAGACCATCACCTATCTCTCTACAACCTCCCTTCAGGTAATTGTAGGAGATGATAAGGTCTCCCCTCAGCCTCCTCTTCTCTAGGCTAAACAGCCCCAGCTCCCTCAGCCGCTCCTCATAGGATTTGCCCTCCAGCCCCTTCACCAGCCTGGTTGCCCTTCTCTGGACTCGCTCCAGGACCTCCATGTCCTTCTTGTGGTGAGGAGCCCAGAACTGGACACAGTACTCGAGGTGTGGCCTCACCAATGCCGAGCACAGGGGCACAATCACCTCCCTAGACCTACTGGCCACACTGTTTTTGATACAAGCCAAGATGCCATTGGCCTTCTTGGCTGCCTGGGCACACTGCTGACTCATATTCAGCCTGCTGAGAGTGTTCATTTCTTCTAAATACGTGTCCATTTTATGTCACCTTTAAAGACAATTTCTTAGGTCTCTCTCTGCTTAGCCTAAGGCTTTTAAATGGCTAGAAGATGAATCAAATAAAAATCTGCTAATTTTATCTAGAGTTTAGAGTCCTTTAAGTACATTTCATCATTAAGATTTCTTAAACATAGAGATGGTATTTTGCATAAAATCAGCTTTAGCTCTGTAATGAGATAATGTTTTCGTTTTTTTGTTGTTTGGTTGGTTGATTGTTTTTTAACATCAGAGAATTGACTGTGTCTGAATTTAGGTAATATATCTCTTTATGGAATGGTCAGGAATTGCACCATTATTTAAAATTTGAAAAGGTAGACATTAAACTTTCAATCTGAAGCTTATATGTAATGGCACATGGAAAATAACACAGTATTAGAAAAATTTCAACAACTAATCCTTAATTAATAGTAATATCAACCTAACTGCAATTTTCATTCAGGAACTTCAAGTATAGAAGACCGAATTCTGTTCTAAAATCTATTTCTGTTCTAGATCCTGCTGAAGCTTAATAGAAATGGGGCCCAGGTATTAAGCAGAGAACTTGGTTGCACAAGGTGTGCTAGGTATTTATATTAAACATTTTCAGAACAATTTGAGCTCAGATAATGAGTGCACTGTGAGCGATTAAAGCCCACAGAGAGAAACAGTAATAGAGTTATATTAGAATTATTTCTGTCCCTGTCCATCAATACATCATTCCTGGTCATTATTTAGATTATTTCCTAGAATTATAATAAAAAAAGCCCTTTTTGTCCCTAATATGCATACCTTCACATTTACATGTGTTATATTGAATTCAGTATATATTTTCTGAGAGCATTTCTCACATTTCCCTCCAGAGCAGTCTTGGTTTGTTTGATGGGGTTTTTTGTGCTTGTCTTCCAAACTGAGAAACATAGGTATAGCATTTGAAAAGATCAGTAGGATTTTCAAAGTTTGCTCAAAATATCAGAGATTAAATTCCTAATGAATGACTAAACAGGTAAAGAAAATTAGACCAAAGTGTTAATTGCATGTTTATAACTCTGCTGGTTTTGTTTTGTTCAATTAAAGCTTAATGGCTTGAAATTTGCACCACTACTGAGTAACATAATAGATTAGAATCATATTGCATGACATCCCAAAGGAAGAGGTTTGCAGGGAAGCTAAGGGACAATATCACATCATGCTATAAATTAATGCAACAAATAAATGGATAACCCAAGAAAAGAACCCAAACAAAACCAAACAATACCCAATATCATAGTTGCCTTCGTCTTCTAAGTGATAAAGCAGAAACATTTAAAGGAAGGACTTTATCACAGCCCTCCCAGAGGACAGGTTTGTATGACTTAAAATGCTGTGGTGTACTCCATAAGGAATAAGAAAAATTACAGTATTATTTTTATATTCAAATATATTTATTATAAATGCACTTTTAAAACCTTCTAACTGATTGATTCCATGCAATGATCATATATACCCCTCGCACATATGTTATCATTGATTGCAGCAATGCTTTAGTGCTGTCATGAGCTGTCCGTTCAGCACCACAGCTTACCACATCACTAGCAACTGTACTACTTAAACTCCTCCAATTAATTCCAGCAATTAATTACCTTATGAAACAAGAAGAGTTCTGCCCTCATTTTCAGACTCTAGAGATAAATGTTTAAAAGACACAACTTAAACTATTCAAACTGAGTTCTGAGTTACATATATGTAAAAGTAGTATTTACAGTGAACTAGAAACACTGATCATTTTATAAATCATTATTTTTATAGGAGACAACAAAGAGAGCCCTTTAAAACTATGTATTTGTTGAATCTAGACAAGTTTGAAAACCCTATCAGAGCTGTGAAGCAAGAAATCATTTCAGTTAAACAACTGAACATGCATAATACAATTCCTTTAAACAGCCAACTAATTATACCAAATCCCATGTAGTAAAAATTAATTGTTTATATAGCTGATCAGTGTGTATTTTCCTTCCCAAAACTCTAAGTGTCTATGTGACAGAAAATTACTTATCTGTAAGTACTAGTAAGATCATCCACAGCAACATCTTTGATCTGGTGCAGGACTGTGGTTTTTAGTGAATAGAAGAAAACAAGAAAAAATACTCTCTAGACTGTAAATCTGATACCTTTTTTTTTTTTTTTTTTCCCCCTTTGTGTCAACTATGAACACATACAACAAGAAGAGATTAAAAAGTCCACATTTAGAACCAGCACTAACTCTGCATTAAGACTTGATCACAAAATACTTCCAACGTTTCTGTCTTCTTCCATTGAATGTTTATACTCTAAACACTCCTTCAAATTTCAGATGTAATTGAAGCGTAATAGTTAGGAAGAAATTATGTTTACTTCCTGATGATATAATGAAGAGATTGTTCATGCTGGAATGTTCAGAACTCCACCTTGTGGTGATAATTTTAACTAAAAGTTAAAAGAAATAATGAGGTGCAACCAGTGAAAGCAGGAGAAATGCAGGGCTGAACTATGGGGGAGGTTCATTTGGAAAAGCTTGCAAATCCACTTAAGATATGTGAGGCAAAGAAAACCCACAGAATATTCTTATTTTGGGAAGAACTCTGCAGAACAATTCAATATGTAGCACTCACTGTGTAGATAGGCTTCCATTGCCATCTCCACTTTTCCTGACAAGTCAAATGACTGAAAGCTAGTACATACCTATATTTACAGTGACCACTCTAGGTCCTTTAGCTTTCTTCTAGCAACAAATGATAAGCATTCTGCTGGACTTGAATTGTTTAAGGAAATACAGACCAACCATCTCCCAGCACATACTGCAATAAACAGCAGGTAATCAAGAACACAAATTTGATCGCTCAGTGTTCCTATATGAAAAGTAAATACTCTGCTAGTAAAATATCCACCCTCCTTTACTACTGAAACAATATGAAGTGAACAGAGGATCTAAGCCTCTGGAAATTCTTTTTCTACTCAAAATAAAATGATCATAGAATCAGGCTGGTGCACGTTAGCTGAAAAATGCATTTGCATGGATAAAAAAGTCTCAGGCACTGTTATTTTCCTCCATAGTTATGGGGGAAAAAAATGATGTTTTCGTTATTAACGTGGTGGTTTAATTTTTCATTATACTATAGAATAGGAGTCTTAGGGGTGACAGGTGTCAGCAGAACAAGTTATTTTGTCAAATTCCTACAATTGTATAGATGCTATGATTTACCTGTTAGTTTCTTTTGGGGGAAATGCATAGTATTTTGGGGAACCCTGTTTCCTTTCACTATACTGACAAGTTTTGATTGAACATCCTATTTTCTACCACTGATCGATCTTTGTAGGAATTAGAAATTGAATTTGCTCAGCTATTAAAAAAAAATAGACACAAAATACTACAAATTTGTCTACTAACGGCGTGTTGTTTGTTCCTATGCTTACAGTATTAGTTTAATTAATTTACATGAAAAAAACCCCACTATCATGCCACAGAAAATACTTTCCTGAAGAAACGGCCATTATTTCCACCTCTTCTGTCACAGAAATGCTTGAGGTGAAAAATAATTAATCTGGCCTTCCAGGGATCCTCAGCTTTTCAGTGTAAGCTGCAAACCCCCATTCCTGATCAGACATGCCTTCATTACTGGAAGTGCCAGTGTGTTGTGAGAGATATGAATAGCTTTATATATCATCACAGACAAACCGAAGGAGAAGACATCGTTAACTATTCCTTTGTGTGCATGTCTAAACCCTCATACTCCATAAGGAGACTCCTGCAGAAGTAGGATACAGAGAGCAAAGCAAAGACACTCTGCTAATCTTCTTACAGAAGACATTAGAAAGAGTCTTAAGAAATGTCTTCCTGTGTTTACTGTACATCAAATCATTGTTCCCTAACAGCTCACACTAAAAACACTGTCTGCATGCAAGTGCTCTGCATCCCTGGAGTAGCTATTATTTCAGAAGACCAACGCTAAAGCTTTAAAAAACAAGGTCCAAACCTTTTTCCACAAATAAATTAGTCCATACCTGTCCCCAAAACACTCTCATGGAACACCATGTGGATAGACTGTAAAATTAATCCATTACAATAAATAAATGTACAGAAACCAAACGCAGAATCCACATATGCACAGGTACGTATCTATTCTGACATGAAAACTAGTAGCAAAAGCAATAAATAGCTTGCTTACAAGGATTGCATGCAATTACAAACAGCCAGGCCATGACAGAAAAAAACCTACAACCACCAAAGGAGAGTCAAATCTACAAAGTAGCTATAAAGAATAGTACGTGTTTGTTACTTTGCAGCATGACTGCCTCTTAATGAAATGTAGCTGCCATTATTCTGCGCTGCACAAACAAAGCAGCAGAATGAAGGCCTGCCAAACGAATGCCTGTAATTGCAGCAGAACTCTCTAAGACAATAAAAGTTCTAGTGGAAGGAATGAAATACTTTCCTTAGCTTCCTTGGTTCCTATAATGACCAAGCGCATCCTACCTTGAAGCAGCTGATTTAAAACTGAGCTCAGCGTCTGAGTTACTGATACATCATAGACATTAGGTAAAAATCACAGCGGCACAAAATCACATCACAGCCAACACTTCTCTAAGACTCAAATGTAAATCTGCACTTTTATGTATGTCAGTTACCAGGGTCTTAAAAGGCTTCCTAGATCCCCTCTCAGTCTCATCTTTTCCCCAGAAAGAAGCCTCAGACTCCTACTGCCAGCTCTGCCCACAGAGCTTTCCTCACAACAGCAGACAGAAGTTTCCTTTGAGACTGCCACATTTCTGTATCTTATTTTCTGAATTTACAAGTTCCAACTACACCAGATACCCAGGTATCTTTTCTACATTATATGCAGCATTCTCTTGGTGGTAGAGAACTGTAAGCCCTATACGGGGTTATTACCTTCTTGGCTGTGACGGCTTTCCATAGCTTGTAAAGGTACTATTTTTGTCTCAGTATTTCAGATGTCCACTCTTAAGGATGGTTTATGTCAGCGCTGTGCCTGTGACAGTACTTACTTTTTATTACATTTTTTATGATGCAATGAGTTCTAGAGAGGGAATCCACCGGTAACAATTTAGGGCCAATTTCTAAGTGAGAAATCCTTTTCTCAACATACTTAGCCTACGTGCCATCGCTGCCAAATTCCTACATGATACAGTAAGTGGCTGCTTTCACTGGTGTAATTGAATATGGACTGTCTGTAATTATGGATTTTTTTCAATGCAACAAGATTTTTTTTTCAGTTTCTCAGGGTTTCCACTCACCAGCTAAGGACCGAGGAGCTCAGCTAAGCAGCGTCTAGGGACCTTCTACTATGCTGACCTCAAGTATTGCACCTGCTCTGCTACTGTCACTTGCTGACTGCAAGACGCTACCCTTGCTCACTCTTTTTGTGAAGCCACAATTTATGCTGTATGCAGAACCATTAGCCAATGTTACTGACAGTCCTTGCATTAGGAAAACAAATACACAAGTAGTTAAAGAAAATATATCTTACAGTAGAACTTTCACTGACAATTAAAACCTCTACAAAACAAAAACAAAAAAAAAAAAAGAAAAAAAGAAAAAAAGGAAGTCCTGTAAGCAGAACTTTCTTGAACAAGAAACATTAAGCAATTCAAAACAGCAGATATATAAGGAAAGGATCTTAATAAGGCTTGTGTAATTAATTCCAAACAGTGTTTCTGGTGAAATACATATGGCTTTTACTTTATATCTTTAAAGAAAGCATATGGCTATATCAGTGATCTTAAATTGCATTGCTTACTTACGTTCTCTCAGGTAGTCAGGATAACTGATGTATGCACTGATGAGATTTGAAGTCAAACTCTTTCAATGTAATATTTTTACGTTTATACATGCAAAAACTATTAGAACTAAAGACTAAATATTTCCAATGTATCAAGTATTTCTCAGATATATATATATACACAGTCATAGGTACCTTTCTTTTCTGTGAAAAAAATGCAGGTAATAAAGCATACCAATATGTTAGACTACTATTCTTAAAGCAGCTTCATTCAAAACCTGGAAACTTAGATGCTTTTCCCTTTAAAAGATGGTATCTCATCAGACCAACTTCTCACTTGGGTATGATGTCATTTCCAAGAAGCAGTAAGTATCCCTGCTTATGGATGATAACTTTAAAAAGAATGATACTGTAAAATGGCTTTACTTAGACTTAAAAAAAGGAATCAAAGAAGCCAACATATAGGGTAATTATGACTACCTTTTTTGAAGTATTTCAGAATTTATATATGTATTCTCATACATACATTCTGTATGAGTTGCTGTTGATACAAAACTGGGAGGAGTGGCTGTCACACCAGAAGGCTATGCTGTCATCCAGTGAGATCCTGACAGACTAGGGAATTCTGTCAAGTGGAAACATATGAAATCCAACAAGGCAAGTGTTGGGTCCTACATGTAAGAAGGAATAACCCCAGGCACCAATACAGATTAGGGGTTGACCAGCAGGCAAACAGCACTGCAGAGAATGTTCTGAGAGTCCTGGTGGACAAGTTATCTGCGAGCTAGAAGCATGTCCTTGGGGCAAAGAAGGCTAATGGTACCCTGGGGTGCATGAAAAGAGCATGGTCAGGAGGTCAAACGAGGTCATCCTCCCCCTGTACTCTGCCCTACTGAGTCTATATCTGGAGTACTACTGTGTTCAGTTCTGGTCTCCCCAGTACAAGAAAGACAGGGAACTACTGAACAGAATCCAGTGGAGGACTACAAAGGTGAGTAGGGGACTGCAGCATCTCTCTCACAAGGAAAGGACGAGAGAGCTGGGTCCGTGTAGCCTGAAGAAGAGAAGACTGAGAGGGGTTCTTATCCATGCTTATAAATATCTGAAGGGTGAATGTCTAGTGGAAGGAGGCAGACTTTTCTCAGTGGTGCCCAGTGACAGGACAAGGGGCAGCAGGCACAAACTGGAACACAGGAAGTTCCACCACAGCATGAGGAAAAACCTCTTAACTTTTGAGGGTGGCAGAGCACAGGAACATGCTGCCCAGAGAGGTTATGGAGTCTCCTCTGGAGATATTCAAAGTGCCCCTGGACATGATCCTTCTCTAGGTGATCTGCTTTAGCTGGGGGATTGGACTAGAAGATCTCCAGAGGTCCCTTCCAACAATTACTGTTCTGTGAATCTGTAAATGTACAAAGAAATAGATTTCTTTACAGACATTTCAAATATATTTAAATCCAAGCCAAATTAATTACCAAATGAATCAAAATATTATCATTTACTTGTTAATTTAGCAGTTTAGTGTTGAAATAAATGAAGAAAATAATAATTTATTTTGAAAATCATATTTTGATTGCAAATAACATAGTTTATGACCAAATGCATTACTATTCATTTGACTCAAACTCTGGTTTAATCTTGCTATTTCTGATTTCAGATACATTACATGAACTGTGATATATTTTTTAAAGAAAACTAAGTATGCGTCAACTGAATTTCAATTTCCAAGAAAAACTAATTGCTCATTTTCTTACTGGTTTAGTTAAACTAATAAAATTCATGTGAGAAAAATGTGGCAATACTAGGTGGAACTTTTGTTTGTTTGGTTTTTTTGTTTGTTTGTTTTGAAAATTATTGAGCTTACTACCACAATGACACATCTAATGCATAAGAAACCTTATTACTTCCAGGGAAGGAGGAGGAGGTACCAGAAAGTAATTTTAAAATGTCATGGGAAAGTGTAGTACTGATTACTGCATTTATAGTAATTACAAAGGAAATGAAAATATAAATCAGCATCTACAGACCTTCTCAAACATTTAAAATATTCAAAGTGAAAGGATGAATCTACCACTGAAAAGTTGTTTTCCAGCTTCAGACAAATTCCTATCATCTTCTCAATTCTTCTCACTACCCTATTAATCCTAACTTCAGGTTATCCCAAGATTTGCTCAAAGGATTTTCTTAAGTTCCCAGCTCTGCAGTAAAAATAATTAGGCATAAACCCCTCCCCATATACTCTAAAGGGTAGTTGCCATCAGTCAATTTTGCAGGCACAATATAAGCACAACAACTGTTTCCAATTTGGTGCACGGCTCAAAGCAGATGCAAACATTCCGTTCGTGGTTGTTGGCAGCAGCAGGGTAATAGACAGTATCTCACATCTACTGCTGTTAGCAATGTGCCAAAACAGAAATCTGCACAAGAAAATGTTACAATTCTCTTTGGAAATACAGAATCCAAGGGAAATTGTGCTAGTAGAAAACAGCATTTACTCATAAAATATACGTACTCATAAAAAATCCTTTGATAGTTGGGCTTATATTTATACAAGGGTCTTAATGTTTTGTTCACATTTCAGTTGTTTAAAAAAAATACATTTTCCACAGTACTTTAATAGCAGTGATACTGTGTTGATATCCAATAGCCACCATCTAAAGTACTCACCACAAAAGCACAGCATTAAAGTGTAACGCAGAGGCAAATGTGGATTTTGTACATCAGTGATCTAACTAACAATAGAAGAGAACTTGGGAAATAATGAAACCTAACTTCCCTGCCTTTATATCCCTCTTACATACTCCTATTATTTAGTAGAAGACTTTAACATAAAAAAAACCCCTGAAACCCTGAACTTTAGACAGACAACTCTAATTCATATTTGCAGATAAGAAACTACAGGGAACTCAAATTCCTCCCAGTATGGTAAACAGCTCTTAACCATTCAGATGCATTACAGGAACAAAATTGAGGTTTCACATCTTAAAATGGGAAGTGGCAGGCTCACTGAAACAGTGCTAAAGATAGAAAGCTTACTGAGCCCTGAACTGAGCCCAGCTCAGAACACAAGGTCTTCTCAGTAAAGTTACACAAATACAGTGATGTGAGAATAGAGGTATACCCAGCTCCTGGGTCAATACCAGAATATCTCTTCCATAGGCAACAACACAAAAAGAATTCTCTGTTAATTGAGACCTTTCCCATAAGCATTTGTTGCCCTTAGTTTATAGGCTTAAACACTGGCTCCTGGTTTACTTGCAGGGCAGAGTAGTCAGTAGACCCTAGCAATAAAGGGACATGCAGCACTATTTATCATGCAAACAGTAATTAGGCAAGTATCAGTAGTTTTGAAAAGCTATTTCTGCTTACCCCATCAATTTATATAGAACCTGGAAAGCAAGAAAAAATAAAAGAAAATATCATGGCATGCATTATAAAAAGCAAATTCTACTTACTTAGTGGTTATTAGCCTGGATAAATTATTTGGGCCAGATGTTTTACCTTATAGAAATTAAAAACCTTATTAATATAACCATCAAAACAGGGATCATCATTAAGTCATTAAAGGCAGCATTTCTGAGTGGTAAGGATTTTCAGCCTAGAAGAGGGAAAACTTAGGGGTGTGGTAGTGCTTGAAAAAATCATGGTGACTTGAGAAAGTAGATAAGGACCAGCTGTTCCTTGTCTTTTCCAGGACGAGATGAAGCTAGCAGCAGTAATGCTTTAGGGAAACAAAAGTATACGGGTCTCAACAGAAGCAGACCTGTGGAATACCTTGTGGTATGTGGATGGATTCAAGAGAAGTCAGGGCAAGCATGCAGAAGAATGTTTCACTGAGAATTACTAATGTGACAAATCACATCAGTATCAGGAAAATTTCTAATCTCGGAAAAGCTGAAAGAGTTGTGCTGGGAAATACTATGCCTGAATGGTCTGTTCCCACTCCTCCTGAACAACAACCTACGAGTGCTGTTGGAGACAAGATAGAGGAGGAGATGGACCTTTGCACTGAACCCATATGATCATTCTTAGGTTCTTACATTTTTGCTTAAAAGCATCTATTTTCTTTGCAGTAAATAACAGAATAAAATAAAAATAATAATAATAAACAATCCCACAAGATTTTCCATAACACTTCATACTCGCATGTTACCGTTTCAATGGTGTCTGTTCATCAGACTATCTTTAAAGTACTCCTGTTTATTGGTGTGGGCTTAGGATGGCCATGACATTCTGTCAGGGCATTTTCACTTTTATTAGAAATACGATCAGTGTTGTGATGATTAAGGTTGCAAGTCACCGATGTACTTCCACACATTTCTTCTCACTATATATATTCAATAGGTCTCTAATGTCCCTATAGGTAAAGCCTGATTCCCATTAAGGTATGGCACCATGGAAGCCAATAGTGATTTCACACTACTACACACACATCTTTTTTGTGGTCTTTTGCAGTAAGCCTCACACTTCAAAGAATTCTTGGCATTTTAAATCCAAGCCAATTTTTCACTGCCACTTTCAGTCTCCTTTGATAAACTAAAAAAAAAAATAGGGATCTTAAAGTAGTTGTAGTCCAAGATCAGATGTTGGCTTATGGTATGCATCATAAATTCTGTTTAGCTGACTCTTGTCATTATGAATGTAATGAAAGTTCCAGGGTGGTGCACAAAGGGTCTAAATCATTTCTCCAGTATGCAGATAAATCATTTTCTGTGGTTTGAGACATGCAATTTTGTATTATTTGAAATAGTTAACATTGCTGGTATCTGTTCTCTGTTTTAACTCTTTACTAGTTTTGATTTGAATGTAGGAGTCCCTTCTGTGGAAGGCAGCTTATAAAGCATGCTATTTTTGCGTTTAGACTGTCAAATTATCTACTTTCCAGGTTTTTAACTGTTGAATTTAGGTTGTGATGCTACGAAGACATTTATGTCTTCACCACTAAGATGCAAATCTTATTGTTACTATTACATTCACATCCTAGACTCCAAGAAATTTTACTTTTTAATATTCCTGAGAAATACAGAACAAGCTTATGATTAGTCAAAGTTCTGTTAAGCAATTTTAGTTCACTCTTGTGTTCACAAATTCAACAGATCATTTCCATGATTTAATTGTTTACAGCACTTCAAATAGGATTTCTGAAATTTATACTTAATTTTCAAGGCATTAACCATACCTATAGATTGTTCTTAAAGAGAAAATACATTCATGATATCAACAAAAGTGATGTATTTTGACCTAAGAGATGTTTTTAATATAATAGTTCCACCTCTTAATGTGTTATATCAATAATATTTCTTTCAAACATAATGTAAATGCTTTAAAAAAGGCTGTAAAATAATGTAAACAGCATTTATGGAAATTAGAAGAAAGTTATGTTTTATGTCATACATTTACAGTAAATACACATTGTAAAGATAAATGAATAAAGAATTTTCTTTCTCAAAATGTCAGCTTTTGTTATTAAAAAGAAAAGGTCATTTGGTATTTAAAGTGTTTCTGTGGATGGATTCTACACGTTGGATGAACTGAATAAATTCATACAGAAGTTTTCTAAAAGTTAAATGGAATATAAATAAATGTAAACAAATAAACCCGTATTTTGCATTTTCCCCCGAGAGAAAACTGCCAGATAGAGCAGAAAGGTGGCAATCTGAAAATGCATTGTTACATATACCTAACAGTGCTAATCATAAATGTTAAGTGCTTAAAAAAATGGTAAGATTTAAAATCTGTTGAATACATTTGGGAATCCTTCATCTTTCATAAAATTAATGAAATCAGGAAGATTAGGCTTTCACAGCACAACAGAGAAAAATTTTATTATGAGGAAGTTCTCTGCAATGAGGTTCTTTCAGGAGTACCATGTGTTGGATGATAACAAATGAAGTAATTTTATTCTTTAAACAAATCATATATATCCTTTCTCTATGGGTCAAAATGAATAAGCAATAAATCACTTAAATATGTTTGGGGTTTTTAATAGCTTTATTTGATTCATTTACTCAATGAGTTACAAAATGAGTAACTCAAAAGAAGAATCCAGAAGAATTCTCCCTAAACCAAGATTTAAACATCCAAAACTTAATCAAATCAATTTCTTTTTTAGTAAGGTATACAGTAATCTAACCTCATTAGGATATTTGCCCATGCCCATATTTTTAAGGCAATAGATTCCTTTACATCTATTGCTATCCTGGCTGAGGTCCACACTGCCCGTGAGTCTCAGAAGAAGATGAAATTATTAGACTTAGTAGAGATTGTATTTGTTGTCATATAACCCATCTTTATGTTTACAGCATTCATACTGGAATTGTGAGATGGGTTTCTACCTCTACTCAACTCAGAAATATTGAATTCCTGTCTCAAAGGACAACCATAGTTATCACCTTGTGTGAAATACTTCCTATCTATTTTCTGGAAACTAGGCTACTGTGTAACCAGAAGAGCAAGCAATGCTGCTTCTAAAATAGTAGTAGCTAACAGCAGAAATGAGCTCATTTGTTTAATGTCTAATGTTAAATGGGTATGCTTTCAAGGAACTGTGAGACCAAATCTATAGCTCATGCAAACTCATTGCTCATACTGGCAGACAAAAATGAGATCTTTCATACTTTTTGTCCTGATGCCACGACTTGCATCCTTTGTTGGCATGCGGGTCCAACTTCAAGAGCAATCAGTTTAAGTACTCTCTGTCTGTGATACCTGCAGCATGGTTTTCAGCCCACTCGTCAGAAATTAAGATTATTAGAAATAATGAACGGTTTAATAACTTAAAATAATATTTTAGTGATAATACTCAAACAAGATGTGAAATTACAGAATTCAAGATTTTATGGGGGGGAAAATAAGTATTTCATCAATTCCTGAGCATTTTCAACAGGAAATGTAACTCAATAAATGCAGTATTAATTCAATTATTAATGGCACCAGACGTATATTTCTATTTAGCTAAAGTAAAATAACTGCTAATCCAGTAGCCACATTTAAATGCACCAGATTAAAAATTGCTGGAAATAAAGTATGGACATGTCCTGCAATGCAATTCAATACTGAAGTTGTTTTAAAGAAAAGAGATGAAAGCACAAACTCCTAAGACAGGTAGGACAATATAATTAAAAATATTACTACTATATAATGTGTGAAGCTCACAATTCCTCTTTATGTTGTCTTAAATTTGAAATAGTTCTATTATTTCTAAAATAAAAACAGAATTTAAGAGAAGTTTGTGGCTATATAAACACTTCACCTTGAATTTATGCATGGTTGACATACATAATGCTACCTAATGGTTATTAACATCCTTAATTGAAGGAATTAGTTTTAGACATATAGTATGATGATTCTAACAGCAGTGTAGGGTTTCAGCTATTACTGATTTGATGTGGAGTTAGTAAGACACAATCAAATGACGTAAGTAAATGATAATTCAATCACATATGATGCAAAATATGAAATTATAATGAAATAAAGTGAAAAAAGTTATAAATAGAGAGTTAGATGCAATTAGGGACCCTATCATGGAATTCAACTTGTACAGTCAGGTAATTTTTATAAACATACTTCATAAACTTCAGGAATGTTGATGTGCAAAAGAGACATAATGCAAAGCATAATGTTTTCACTATTCAACTCAGCTAAAAGTAAACAGGTACAAAGAGGATTAATGTCACCCAACTTCCATCTTTGAAAATCTTAGATGCCCAACCTCAGCTGCTCATCTAGACTCCTTCTAACCTTTGGGGGAAGGTGGGCACTCTAGATGGTTTCACTCTATGTGAAGATACCTACCAAATTTAGGTGAGGTATAGATACTTAGCTGTGTTGCTGTACCTACTACAGTGGTCTAAAAACATCAATGAAACAACGCATGTAGGTAGAGATACAATATCTCTATCTTTAGAGCAGTAGTATTCTAATGCATCAGCCATTTAAATGACAGTGTTCCAGTTGGTTGGTGATACCATGCCTCTGGTTTCATACATTTTTCAACTTAAACTAGACCTGTGTTGGAACCACCTAAAGTTGTGGTGAGTCACACTGAGCAAGTGGACTGATAAGGAACTTCAAAGCATCACTGCACATACTTGCCAAGAAAAACGAATGACTGTAGTTACAGATGTATAATGCAGCCTCATTTGGAAAAATAACAACAGAAAAGCATGCCACTGTTTAAGGTACACATCAATGAAGATTAGAGATGCACTGATTGCAGTACCTGGACAGTGAGAAATACTGCAAACCAGTAAATTCCCTAGAGCATTTTAAGAAATATTGGTCCATGTGGTGGTAATGAGCTGGAAAGACGATTCACCTACCCAACCTACCAATCCAACTTGTCCTGAACACTGAAGCAAGGTTTGCTCACAGTCAAGTAGCTGTACCATTTGTGCCACAGGAGACAGAGATCAGGCCTGATCTGCTTTCATTCTGTCTTGCACCTCTGTGCGTAGAATCATTGAATCTTTAAGGTTGGGAAAAACCTCTGAGATCATCAAGTCCAACTGTCTGTCAATAGCACTATGATCCAGCCGCCTGTCCAATACCACCATGAAGGCAGATAGATAAAAGTTCTTATGCACCATATAACTAGTGTGACAGATCAGGTGTCACTACCTGTTCTCTACTTTAACAGGTTGCATCCACGTGTTTGAGAAGTTCTTATTTTCGCACTAGGAAGATTTGCCCTAAAGTATTTTGTTCTTATTTAACACTTAACTAAAATCTGTAGTACAGATGGAATTGTTTTAAGTCCTTAGTTTAATCTTCTTTGTAAATGCCCAGATGTAATGTGATCCATATTTTTTGTATTTTTCACCGATTTTATAGTTTGAAGATTTCCTTCTGCTAAGATTTAATTTTTAGGATTATTTAACCTCACCCATAGGGAGGCTGCATGCATTATGAACTTAATATTCTAACTTTATGTTCCAATTCTTCATATAAGAAGAAAAGGGAGGGGGAGAAGTTAGCATTGTAACAGATAGAGAATATTATTGATTCAATTTCACTTATTTTCTAAGATAGCAAGATAAGCACAGTGCACACTGCAAGCTGTCAGAGTGGGACTTGTCTATGATCCAGCAGCTATTAAGTCATGTTTGTAGAGAACTGTACCCATGTTAGTTAATCCTTCCTCTTACCTGACTCTCTAGATACAAAAAAGAGTATAAACTATGGGAACTGTGACATGAATGGCTTACTTTAAGATCAGGAATCTTTCCTTAAAATTAAGACGACTGCTTACAGCAATAACCGGCCCTATTCTTAGTGGGCAAATATTTTCGCATTTATCTACAACTGTATAGAATAAAATGAATCTTTCAAATTTATATTATTTTAAGCTTTTACTTTATTTCATCAAAGGAATATTATTTTTTGAGCAGTAAATATATTAAAACTGACACTAAAAATATTAAATAGACACTTAAGCAAAGTGAGAGAGCTAAAACCAAGTTTGCCTGTTGGTTTTTTTCTGTTTGGGTTTCTTTCATGTATGTTTCAGATACAAGGAAGATTATTTTTCTACTTTGCCTTTCAACATTACATTCAGTTCCTGAAAACTATATAGTTATGTGGCTGTAAGTTACAAGGTAAAAAGAGATTCAAATTAAATTTCAGTGAAGTTATTTTGCCCCAGGAAATTCCGGATTTTTATTCAACTTAGTAGAAAAATATCCATGCAACCCATCTATTTTTAATTGAAACAAATAGTTCACAGTTTCAGCTGAGACTGATCAAAATTGTTTTTTGAGGGGAAAAAATATTCCTTAGGCACAACCAAAACATGGTTTTAGAAGTCCTTTTAGAAGGACGGGCACCATGCTAAGTCATTTAAAATGCTTATTAAAAAAAAAAAAAATATATATATATATATATATATAAAAACAATCCCTAAACAGATTGTTCTTGAAGCTGTAGATAAAAGAGCCAACTTAAACTGAACTGCGTGTGTATGAGGACAGCTGGTCAAATTCTAGAGCAATCATAATTTTGTGGTTTAATCTATTAAGACAACAGTTTTTATTAATACTCATTTGTTACTTGTGAGAAGTTGCTGACATAAATTGATGATTAAACTGCTATGACCTTCACTGAACCTTACTAATTCTTATTTGCATTCGCATTAAAGCAGGGTTTCAGTTTCATTTTTTTCAAATCTGTAATACCATCCTACTTAAGTCTTTATAAATTCTTCCTCAGGAGCAATTAACTGGCATGATAAAATTTTATTCACATATATATATGAATAAAAAGCAAATGTATAAATGGATACAGATACCAAGTTAAAACATATACAATTACATGTCTTTAAATTGAAGCTTATGTTTTTGGGTTTGTTTTTTTTTTTCCTAAATCAAGAGAAATTAAGAGAAAAGTACTGGAATAGTATCAAAAATACCCACAGGTAGTTATCATTTGAGATAATTTAAGATAGTTTGGTATTATTCTATAAATTCCGTACACATTCCATACTCCAATTTTATATATACATTTAAATATATTTGTTTAAGTATTTCATATGATTTTATGGTGGACAGTTAAGCTGAGCACTTTTCGAGAATTTACTGAGCCTTTTCTTCATAAAGGAATGGATCTCTTCTCAAAAACAGGTTAAAGATCCAAGTTTAGTCGTGAAGTCCTGGACTGAATAGTTTCATGTGTTTCAGTAAGGATCAGAAGTGGTGAGGCTGGTGCAATTACTGCGCAAAACATCAAACATCAAGATCAACAGATCTATTTGAAAAGGGTCTTTTCTTTCGGCCGGTAGTAATTCACTACAAAGGATTTGATGTCATATATCCATCTGCATAATTTTGGAATCTAAACAGGATT
Organism: Porphyrio hochstetteri; assembly: GCA_020800305.1. NCBI lineage: Eukaryota > Metazoa > Chordata > Aves > Gruiformes > Rallidae > Porphyrio > Porphyrio hochstetteri. Next base: position 51,273,653 of record CM036905.1, read on the forward strand.
ATGGTTCCATATGTCTGCAACGCACTAAATTAATCCTCAGAAAAAGAAGTATTTTCAAGGAGGAACAGACAATTTTGTCTTCAGAACCATAGCGTTTTCCATATATTAAAACAATCCACCTCTTATTTCTAGTGGCATGCTGATAAGTGAACTATATGACAGAATACATTCAGAGTCTCTGTTGCAGCAAAGAATGCCAGTATTCTTATTTATTTTAATTTATTTTATGTTACTTTTAGAGACAGAAAATATGCAGAATAATCAACTTATATGGACCATCAGTATTTAGACAGACACAAATATAATAATGGTTTGGCATGCCTATGATTTTGACATTAATATCTAAAATTAACTTAAATACATTTCTAAGACTGTAGAAGCAGTCTGAGAAAGGACCTAGAGAAGTCAAATATAAACACTTTATGTTCAAAAATTATATTCTGTCTTTAAAGATTATAAAAATTGGCCAAGTGACTGAAATTTTTGTACGACTCTCTTTTATGTCGGTTCCTATAAGAAAACTAAGCCTTGACAAAAACAATAATTAAAATAAACCAAACCCAGCACAACCCCCAAATAGGTCATTAATACATATTAGAACATCCTGAAACTATTTCAAGCATCATGTTCTTAGCAAATATGCTGAGAGGGTATTTGAAATGATTGACCTAATTAAGCACATGTTCTCAATAAATTCTAACTAATTCAATATCCATGACTGAGCAGAAAGAAAAGTAGAGAGAGATATGAGTAAAGCAGCAGCAATGTGGATGCCAATGATGTCTAAACTGGAATACATGGAAAAGTACTATATTCCAGCCTGACTAAGTTATACAAAATCCTAAATACAAAACTAAATGAATAGATACTATGACTTCATGTTGGAACTGTAATTCATACAAACTTTGAGAAGAAATAATGAATCAAAGGAAATCCATCCTCAATGACTATGTAAATATAATACAATTTACTTAATTAGGGAACACTATCATAAAATGTTGGTATAGATAAAAGAGCAAACAAACTAAACTGCATGTGTATGAAGACAGCTGGACAAATTCTAGAGCAACCATATTTTTGTGGTTCAATCTATTAAAACAGCAGTTTTAATAATACTTATCATAGAATCACAGAATGCTTTGGGTTGGAAGGGACCTCAAAGATCATTGGTTCCAACCAAGGACACCCTCCATGTCTAATGTAAACCTACCCTCTTTCAGCTTGAACCCATTACCCCGTGTCTTATCACTACACTCCCTGGTGAACAGTCCCTTTCACACTTTCCTGTAGGACCCCTTTAAGTATTGGTAGGCTGTAATTAGGTCTCCCTGGAGACTTCTGTTCTCCAGGATGAACAAACCCAACTGTCTCAGCCTGCCACCTTATTTAGGTGAGTGGCTTGGTGACAGAGGATACAGGGAGGTGGAGACAATGATTGCTGCCTTTGTTTTGGTCTTTACTGCTTTATTCCAGACCCTAGAAGCAGAAAAGAAAGAAGACCTTTCCTTGCTTGAGGAGGATTGGGTTAGAGAACATTTATGTAAACTTGACATCCACAAGTCTGTGGGTCCTAATGGGATGTACTCACAGTTTCTGAGAGACCTGGCAGATGTTATTGCTAAGCCACTCTCCATGATCTTTGAAAGGTCTGAGGAAAGCCGTGTCACTATGGATTTTGAAAAGGACAAGAAGGAGCACCCAGGAAACTACAGGCCAGTCAGCCTCACCTCCATCCCTGGACAACTGATGGAACAGCTCATTCTGGGGATTATCTTTAAGCATGTGAAAGAATCATAGAATCATACATTGCATTAGGTTGGAAGGGACCTTTAAAGGTCATCTAATCCAAACCCCCTGGTGTAAGCAGGGACCTCTTCACTAGATCAGGTTGCTCAGAGCCCTATCAAATCTGACCTTGAATATCTCCAGGGATGGGACCTCCACCACCTCTCTGAGCAACCTGTTCCAGCAATCTACCACCCTCATATTGAAGAATTTTTTTTCCTAATATCCAACCTAAATGTCCCTTTTTCTAGCCTAAAACCATTACCCATCATCCTAGTGCTGCATGGCCTTGTGAACAGTTCTTCCCCAGCTTTCTTACAGGCACCTTTCAGGTATTGGAAGGCTGCTACAAGGTCCCCCCAGAGTTTTCAATTAGTTCTTTATCCCATACACTGATAAACTTTCCTGTAAGTATAAATACATAATGATCATCTTCATGAATATTAATTTCAGAGAGGTGAGCTGATAATCTAACTGGAGGCAGATTCAGAATACAGCATTGAATGGAAGAATGTATAGACCTGTAAGGAAGTTCAGTTGATTTAATTAACCTTCCTACAAATCTAGCCTATGTTTGGTCTCCTTTATCACAATGGGATGCTAATGCTTTAGCTAATAAACCATCAGCTATTTACAGGGCAATATGTTCTACAAATACTGAACCAAATATGCATAGGCATTTCTTTTACATTGATTCACACAAGCAATAGAAAGCAAAATTCATTTCCTAAATGCATTTCCGTTCTCCAGAAGAAGTCTAAAAAATAGCAAACATGATTTCATGAAATGTTGTGGCACTTCCAGGCTATGATCCAGTCTCCTGCCAGAGGGGAATGATTTCTGAGCAGAATAGAAGAAAATCATTTCCCTGGATTCAACTGAACTATGGTATTACATTACATATAAATTTGACCCATCCTGTAAGAGCAGTTAGGTTTTGTTCAGCATCTTTTCATTCATTAGTACAACTAACCAAGAAATACCTCTTTTTTTCTAGCAGGAAAAACCCATGATAAAATCTCTTCCTGGTTACTCTGTAGAACATCAGACTCCCCTCTGCCACAAGACTGATCACCTGGTTTACTACCAATATTACTGAAGTTCTTAAATTCAGGTTAAATGTCCTTAATATGAAGGTTTGAATAAAATTCACAGGAATAGATGTCTGACTGTGTAAATATTCCTGTATGTTGGAAAAAACACGCAATACATCCATATTGACTAAATTACTGTGAAATTTTGATTTGTGACACGTGTTTAGAGACTCTATTCCTGCATTTCTGGTTTGTAGTTTGCATTCAACTAACGTTGGATAGTAAGTCTACTGATTTAGCTGTGCTTGAATACACTCATGCCAGGTGAAATTCAATTACTTTCTTCTGGCTTGGTAAATCACCTTGTGTTTTTGTACGAGATTGGCTATACAGTTTTGGTGCAGATATATCTTACATATATATATCTTACAGCATGGGTTAAAATGCAGTTTCTGATAAATTTGTCTGGGTTGTGGGGTTTTTTCTTCATTAAAAAGCTGCTAACAACCCTTTATCATGTAGTATCTCAAACAAAAGAACACTGTTGGTCTGGTTACCTTCCCATTTTACCTTTAACTTCCTTGAAACTCTTGGCAACCAGAGTTTGTTTAGCCTTTAATAATAGAAAAAAAAAAAAAAAAAAGTCTCTGTTTCTCAGTTCTGACACATTTAAATATTATTTTCATTATCATTATATCCCGAAAATGCACCAACCCACTGGTAAACAACATGGGTAACAATTTACAAAAAAAATGTATGTTTTGTTTCTTGTAGTCATCAGGATATAGGATGCTGAACAAGAAGAATAGACAGACCACCCTTCCATCATTAAAACCAGGAAGAGGAATTATGATGCATTTTCTAACTTGTAGTTATTTAGTATGTAATAATTTTCATGAAGGTTAAACAGCACTTCAACCTCCTCACTCTCATGTTTTTCAGAGGTGGGAAACAGGGTCTATGTGAGAGTCTACTTAGTATTTACCCAGCTATCACACTGAGCAGAACTTATTTAGGTCATAAAGAATTTACCTTGCCTGAGGTTAATAGTGCTAATTAGTATTACTGCTAACAGCAGAAAGAAATGAACACCTAAAGACTGATATTATATCACTAGTCTATAACTGTTGTAAAGATGTATGGGATATGAGGCCACTTAGTTTAGATTGCAGTATTCCTAAATACTTTGTGTCACATCCATTCTGAATTATTTTCCTATTATAAAAAAATAACAATGATATTATATTAAAAGATGCATCTATGGGAGTTTGCAGATTATAACTAATACATAAATTCAAATTTTTGCATATAATAATATTTGTTATCTAGAAAGTCTGCATTTAAAAATAAATTGATTATGCAAATCACAATGCACTGATATTCAGTAGTAATGCATTATCATAGAGTATGCTGAATAGTTCAATGTAAGAATTCTTTCCCAGATATGAATATGATGCTTTACTGGTGCAGAAAAGTGTATGCATACACAGAAAAGTTATGCATAACTGTGAAGCACTAAATTACTTTTTTTTTTTTTTTTTTTAGATCTCTGCATTCTACGTTTTTGTTAATTTTTATGGATATAGATGGTATTTATATGATTAAAAGCTGCTAATGGAAAAATGTTACATGAAAGGTACTTTTCTGATCAACAGTCCTGAATGAGGGCTAAAGCTAGGACTACTTCCTAAACACAGGCGTACAGGCAATTATTCTTCAATAAAAGCTAAAAAATATAATTTCACTCAAATATTCAGATGGAATCTGGTCACAATAATTGAAGAGGATATCTATGCATCATTAGAAAAGTGAATGGGGTATATTTATTGTAGAACATTTTTAGTCAGGCAGTTCATCTTCAAGAACCCGTTTCCTTTCATATATTGGAGTTAAAAGCACGAGATAGATTGAACATTTACTGATATCCAGGCACTCTTGGTGAGTCAAATGAGTTTGAAACCTTACATTGCTAAGAGCTTTGCAGTTAAATATACCCTATGGTTCAAACATTTTAATGAAAGTTCAGCATAGTCAGCGCTCTGAGCGATCTGGCCTTGGCAGAGCAGTGACTAAGACATACCAAATTTTTAAGCTTGGGCCCAATTATGTCGCTTTTATATTGAATTTTACTAAAGTCAAAGCCAACAAGAGTAGGAGTAGCAGTGCACTGAGGAAACCAGGCAAACTGATCTCATATCAGCAGTTTTTGAGAGGCAAAGATTACTAAGGAGAAGTTTAATAATCTGAGTAATAAATAGTGATAAATCCCTTTAAATAATAAATCTAATGACTATATGAATAAACTAACCCTCATGTAAGGAAAAAATATCTAAAACCTTATAAAGTACTGTTTTTATGGAATACATCTGTATTGCCAGTAAATAGATTCATCCAACTGGATTTAATGATTACCTAACATGCTGCAATATTTTCTTGATTTTATAGGGGTTTTTTGTTGATGCCAAGTTTTTAATAACTTTCAAAACAGTTTAATAATGAAAGACACAGGATTATTTTTTAGCTTACGGAATGTTTGTGCACACTTCATATATTTTAGAAACTTCAAAAAACAAAACCCAGGAATTAGTTTAAAAATATCCATTCTGATTTATTCCTAAACTTCATATACTCTCAGCATGAACGCCCTAGTTTATCGTTTGGAAGATGTCCTTCTTGTTTATTTAATTGCAAACCGAGATGCAAGATACACAGCTGAACAGGCATTCAAATACTGCTTGCACATGATATAAAAACCTCACAGGATTGGATAGTCATTGGAATCTTAAAACAAATAGGGGAAAGGAGAAACAATTTAGAACAGGAATTTCCTCAAACGAATTAATCTTTTCAGTTTTGATTTTGCACCAGCTCTGGACATGCTTATTTATCAAGTCAAGTTGACAGAATTTTCAGAGAAACAACCTGGAATATTCCAGTACCCACTAGTATGAATACAAATTTTGGACAGGATTCATCACTGATTTTTCATCTAATCTTAAAGTGACTATCCTAATCTAATTTTTATGCGATGCTTAATTGTATAAGAATAATATGGAAGCCCATTTTGCCTTTGTAGTTTAGATGAAAAAGTAGTGGCATCGTAGTTAAATTTGTTAATTTTTAAAGTACAGATTAGTATAGTTTAAAATTGCTAAGATCTTTAAAGAATAAGAACCTCAAAAATACTTAAAACAATACCTTTAAAAAATTGTTCCAAAAAGCAGAACTGCCTGTAGCAGTAAAAAAAAAGTATATTGCTGCAAACCATGGAAATAAAGCCCAATATATCTCATGGCATATCCTTTCACAAAAAGATAGGAAGAAATTAACGTGGTGATAAATACCATCAACAATATTTTTTCTTTCTTGCTTTAGTGTTCATTGTAATTAAACTAGAATCTTTCTTTGCAGCAGTTTGTGTACTGAAACCAAATGTCCTTCTTTGTGGGATATTAATGACCACATAATGAACTACAATAATTTCATGTAGGCTATTAATTAGCTATGGAGAACAATACTAGTGAGTGAACAACTGTGTTCTGCAGGAAAGAATCCTGACTGTTCAAACCTTGTAATATTTCCCTAGTCTTTTTGATTTTGTACTTGTTTGGTTTTGTGGGGTTTTAATTTTTATTTTTATTTTTGGAAGAATTATAATCTAATAGCTAGCCATCAATTTCTTACTAATCTCAATGCCTCAAGTCCTTAACACACTCACTAATCATTGTTTATTTAACAATTTTAAAATGATTGTAAGTAAAATGCCTTTCTAGATTATCACTTACTACTATATAGTTTTTTATATTTTACTTACCTTCACTGGTGGTAATGTCTACTTTTCAAACCCAGAAATTCTTGTCCTAAATTCCAACACTCTTACAAAATTAATTGTACCCTCCCTATCACATTGTCTTCCTGCAAGGCTATCCTCTATGTTTTAGCTGTCAGTCACACTGAAGTGAAAAATCAGATTATTCCACATGTAATGAATTCCCAGTCAGAATATATGAAGTCTGCATCTCCTCCACTGTTAAGTTTCTCCTGCTGCCATACACACTGGCAGAAAATGAGTAATAAACTTAACAACCAAGTGTTTCACATTACTTGTTTGTGCTAAAACTTCTAATTATCTTTGTTATCCACTCTCTTTTAAAATGGTTTGGGTTGTAAGGGGCCTTAAAGATCATCTAGACCTAACAGATTAATTTACCTGGTATTTGTCATCTTCTAATCCTTTAAGTTATTAGCTGTTTGAGGTATCCTAACCTCAAAGCTGTTTGAATGGTATCCTAACAAATGGAGTCTGAACTAATTGAGTTATCCATTACCATCCATTAATGCAATAAATACTAAATATATTATTATTACTACAACCATGAAAAGTTATGTGCATTCCTTTATGGCCATGCTTCTGCTTTAGAACCCTCAAGCAACAATTAGGGGATATTTGAGGTAAATGAGGCACAAAATAACTACGGTGCCTTTCTGGCCTTAGCATAAAAATGTTGCCAAGCTGCTTAAAATGAGCTCCCTGAAAGAGGACAAATTCATGACAGCAATGTCATTTCTCCATCCTACCTTAGAAAATGTCCCCTCTTTGACTGTTGGTCCAAGCATCATTGACTCACCAATTCTAAAACTTGAGGAAGGATACTTTCTGGAAGCAGCATGAGCAGAAAGGCAACTACCTTCCTATTTCACATAGGAGAGAGCAGCTTAGGAGGAGGCCAACCATTCCCTTTAAAGAGTTTCCCTGCTATGTTGACTTCGTTCTAAAAACCATAAGCATGAATCAAAACATTAATATCTTGCTGTGAAATTAAGATAATGAAGGTTGGTACAGTCTTTACCATTAAAATCAGTATTTAATAAATACTATATCTCATAAACATAAACACACACGATTCCTTGTCTCCTGATTTTAATGAAAATATTTCCCTTCCCAGTTTCTTGTCTTTTCATTATTAGTTTACAAACATCTATAAGGGGCTTCACAACTCAACACAATAAATTATCTATTTTACAATTGCCATCCAAGATACTGTACAATGATGGCTAATTTAACTCAAAGTTTAATGTGTATTTAACTCAGTATCAGTCCAAAGTTTAAGAAGAGAGGCTGAGTATTAAGTTAACTGGAACTAGGAAGATGCTTGACAAAGAACTTAAGAGAAACTCTATTTGCAAGTACCAAAGTGACACAGGATAAATCTCATTTTCAGAACCGATCTAGGAATTTTCCTGCATTTTAATTACTGAACTGACACAGTTCACACAGACATAACCTAGATCACATCAAACATGGTACAATTAATGCAGTCTCAGAAGCCAGACCTCGGCATAGGCTATATAGCAGATAAGTATTTATCCAGCTTTTCAGACTCTCTAGTCTCCTCCAACTCACATATGGCCATAGCAGAATCAGTAAAAGCTCTTAGCCAAGTTAGTGCTAGTTTGTATGTAGACGTAACCATATGCAGTACCTCATCTGGTATGTGATTCAGTCACCTGATTATATATCCTACATGACACAGTCCGCAGACAGACATTATACCTTGCAGAAAGGATGGAGTCTGGTTTTCACTTGATTCTTCTCTGCCCTGAAGATTCTTCAACTCCATTTTGCAGAGGGACACTGTTACCCCAGAAGTGGAATAGTTCATCCCCCTTCTCTTCCATCAAGCCTACTGTACAGGGCCACTGTTGGGAGGGGCTTTAGGTGGGCATAAAAGCTCTCTTAAAGGCAGAGGAGGACAAAGAGTGCAATTGAAGCATATGTTTCACATGAAATATTTAAGAAATAAAGTATATCTTATTTGGACCACGGAGTCATGCAAGTATACCTATTGATATAATAATTACCAAATTTACATTTCAGGCAATTATTGCCACCCAGTAAAAAAAAGATTACAACTGTGAGCCCTGCACAGCTGAAAAGGCAGGATCCAGGCTAGGTGAAGGCTACAGTGAAGGTTTAGAGTGAGGCATACATGTGCAGTGGCACCACTGTGCAACGCTCACCTCTGTCCCAGCATTTTTCATCTCTGTGCACTGCCTGTTGGCTGTTAAAAGCCTTATTCTCAGCCATTTACGAGATTATTTATAGTCCAAATACCAGTAGCTGTGTGAGTATAGTTACACCATAGGACGTAAGAATTTTTCCTCCACCTCCCTATGGAGAAACCGGACATTCAGACTAGCATTTCTTGCCATGAGCCACTACATTTTGAAATTTAAAAATCTAATAAAGATTTTCTTCTAGGTGAATAGCTTTCCTTTATGTCAGCTAAATTATTTTGTTTACCTGGCCAGCCTGAACAGCCTGACTGCCCCAAGGAATCTGGCCATTTCTGTTTTCAAGAGTTGACTGACTTCTGTGCAATAGTGTAGCGGCAGGTTAGAAAGAGCACTTCACATGACTGATTTTTTTACATTTCTAGGTGAGATAATGTTATGGATTTCATTTTAAGGAAGCTGAGATGGGAATTACTGGAATAGGAAGAGGAATAAACAACTCCGTTTAAATAAATCAGTTCTTTACAATAATGGAACCAGAAAAATCCTTTTCATTTTAAATGAACATCTTAATCATTGGGAAATTTTGCTGGTAGGGCAGTGGGCACGGAGAGCAGTTTATGTTTTTCAGACCTGTCACTAAGTTATAGCCATACACTCTTGAAGGCCTCTAAGCAAAACTCACTGTGAACAGCATTAGCATGGTCACTGCTGTGAATTACACACTTGGAACTTCTCTGTCTTTAAGTGGCTGGGATTTTTCTACAGAGACCACATTAGTGAAAGAGAAAATCCACGCACTCACAATTTAAAATACTGTAGTCAGATACCAACTGTTCAAAGCCATATTTATATGTCAAGTATTCCTGTATTTTCACCTAGTAACAACCTTTCTAATACAATATTTAATAGTTGGAAAGGTTTAGAAAAGAAGTAGAAAAGCAAAACCTGAGATATTTAAAACACAGAAAAGGATAGAAAATCTCATCCTGGTAAAGTCCTAAATCAATAGTTCAAGCAAAAAATCTAGTCCTAATCTAGTACTACAAACATTAATTTTGTTGCAAATATCAAGCCTAGAAATAAAAATCAGCTCAACAGATTCACATTTTTTAAAAGTGTTTTATGCAAGCATATGTATCTGTGCTGTTTACCGTGCTTTCACAAGCAAAACACATACAACAGCAGGGATGGTAAGATAGGACATCTTGAAAATGTACTTCAGAAATAACCAGAATACTGAAGTTTGAGGGTTCTCAGCTGTCAGGTGGTTTAGACACCTGTGATTTTCAAGAGAATATGTGCTACCATTCACAAATGTGATGCTTTTCTTAGTCTACAATAAATGTTTTATACATCATTAATCCTTGCCTTATTTATCTTGTGATTTTATTTCATCTTTTTATACAATCACGCTAAGAAGATACACTCTGTGTTCCCCAGTGATCAAGTAAATATAGCGAGCAGGTCCATGCTGCACCCACAGTGTTGGCTACAAATCCTTGCCAGACCTTCCATCCTGCCCATATCTCCAGTATGAAATTATGAGTGACGGACCCAGGATTTATGTAGTGCATGCTTAGCATTCCCTATCATTATATACATCTGAATCATTGGTATCCCAAGGCAGTGAAAAACCTCAGTCACCATCTCTTCATACTGTTGTTGCACCATGTTTTGAAATACACAATGAACTTCTGATTCTCCTTAGCCTCAGGCTAGGCTCGTTAGAAAGGTTGTTCTTTCTCTGCCTTACTTTCAGTTCATTTTATCATGCAGAGCTTAAAGCCCTTCTTCTAATTTATTTATTGGTCTGAACACCAAAGAAGCTTTCTATTATGATCTGCAACCATAGCTGCTTTTGAAATACATTTTAAACTTAATATCCTGCTGAAACTAGTAGGCATAATGCTTGAGAGACTGAAAATTCCTGACCAGGCTGAGGAGTGACTTGAAAATACGTGTACTCAACAACAGAATGTAAAATTAATAGAAAAATAGTGGCATAGTTGATTTGTCTACTGAATTCAGACTTCCATTTGCTTACTACAACAGCTAGTAAGTAAACTAATGTAGATGTTAATTACATATTTTCTCACACCACTGGCCCTCCAAGGTAGTTGGAGATTGCAATTAGCAGACTTTCGCCCTGTAATCCTGTCGATTGTTCCCAACAAACCTAAAAATTGAAAGAATTGGGTTGAACGCATCACTGAATCCACAGAAGAATCCAAAAATAAGAATTCTCCAGTAAGGACACTGAAAAGTTTGGCAGTTTTCGGCATGCCAGTGAATGCCTACAACCACCCAAGTACAAGAAAAGGAGCTTTTGCCTCTTAGGAAATAGATTTATTGACTTGCAGTACTTAATGCTGTCCAATAAAATGGTTAAAGAAAACAAGTCAGGGGAATTAAAAAGGTCGCAATTTCAACAATATCCCAGAGAACATGTTTGAAGTTGAAAATGTATTAAAACTTGCCACTTTAAAAGCACAACCTGCAGCACTACTGTCCTCCAATTTGAAATAAATAAGCCAAATCATTCTAAGTTATTAAAAAATCATGTGTACTATGATAAAAGAACATATATATACACCTAAAAAGCTAGAAAAGCTCAACACTAATTCCAGTCTTTGTGACAGATGTTAAAAAAAGCCAAAAAGGCCTTCCAAACTGTGTCTGAATAAGAATTTCAGATGATAAACAGTGTGGATATTCTCTTAGATAAATACTATCTTACCCTTATCCTTATAGGCAGCACCTGATGGTCTGTTTGTTGAAATTTATGAATAGTATATTCCAAACATACAGAATATGTTGGTATAGAACAAAATGAGTCTTCTAAGAGCTGTGTACTTCATTTAGCAGTTTTTCTCATTTCTTAATGGCAACACAGATACAGCAATTCTATTGATGAACAAAGTGAAAGGCTTCTGCATTCCAAAATCCTAGCTCTTGCTAAAAATGCATATTTAATTTTGAGTTATTCCAACACCATAGCACTCTACTAAAACATTAATGAAAAATTGAGGTCAAATTTGCAAAAGCCATTAGTGAAAAAACTCCAACTCCAACACTTTAAAAATAAACAATTAGCAAATTTTCAGGTATCCAGAAGTACTACATTATGAAAGATAAAAAAAAAAATTCATTAGTCTGAATTAATTAGGTCTCCATGATGAATTTCATAGCCTAGTGAGACAATTTTTCCCCTTACTAAGTGATCTTAGACAGAAAAATTACCTCTTTTAGGCTTATGCTCCCTTTTTCTGAAGTCTAACACAAGTGATTTTTGATTGCTGAAAGGTTTTGATTACACACTGACTGAAGAATCAGGTTCCACTTTCAGTTGCAATGGCACAAAAGCTTCCAGGACTTTGAGTTTTTCATAGTTCTTTAGGGAACGATGCCAGTAGATGCTAAGATTGTTTACAATTCTCATATTAAACACTTGGTTTAGCTGTGTTCTTCAGAACTTTCCTTAAGCAATTGAAGACAGTTGCCACAAATTCGACTCAAAATTGTGCAGCTATTGGAGATGGGTACTAGAACAGCTATAAATTTCTGAGTAGTTTATAGCATCACTAGGGAATAAGGATACAATGGATGCAACCACATCCTCAGGTTACACTGTTCCCTCTGAGGAATAGTATTTTGGGGTGGGTGGGATGGGATAATTTTGTCAGGGATAATCTTAGAGATTGTGTTTTTAGAAGAAGTGTGTCCAAAGTGTCCCTCAACAGACATCAACTGAGTTGTTGTCTCTATGTTCTTCTCATCCAAGAATAGAGGTAAAATGAAGAGCATTACCATAGTGTCAGTAAGTCAGGTCCCAAATAACAAGTCTCTTAACTATCGCTTTACCCGAGAAAAATGGTACTGACCCAAACATCACAATTATGTAACAATTTTTATGCATTTGTATAGTCATAGAAAATAATGAACTAAAGCATAAAGCAATAGAGGATCACTGCAAGGAAATCAATTCATTCTCTGGAAAGGTAAGTAAATAGATACCTCACAGAACTGCTGGATGCTGATAAGTAAAAAGAGGATTGGGTTATTCAGGAAGCAAAACAGAACAGAACCTGACCCCTATTGCTGTTCATGAAAACTAGTGACATTTGCTTTTTCTGTATTCTAATGTAAATTGAACTTTAAAGGAAAGTAGCTCCATCTTTTTACCTCACATTCAGACATGAGTTCAGGTTCAAATACTTTGTGAGTAATAAAACGTTTATAGTCAGAGAAGTGCACTTCAAAGAAATAAAGAATTGAAATCCTCCAAAGGAGCATGTCAGTACAAATCTCCGTTAAAAAGTGTATAAAAATATAAACAAGCAATTTATTCTATATACTGCTTGTCATTATTTTTTTTTTAAGTGTGGGTTTAATTTGGTTCATCAATTCAGGTTGGGGTAGCCAATAAAAAAAAAAAATAATAGTAGCAGTCAAACAGCACATCTGGGATAATACTCTCAACAGCACTTGATACTAGTATATTTCTCCTATTAATATTTACTGGGACAAAATCATAGTGCTTTTGAAACCACAGTTTCATCTCTGGTACTTTCTGCTTTGGACTTTGTATCATTTCATATAACTTCATAACAGGTAGTTTGCACAAGGATTGCATTGGAGTCCTTTGACTGTGAGATTTCATTTACTACTTAATATATCTGAGCACCATAGTAAAAAATAAACTTTCTCATGCTAAAGTCTATGGTAGAAACAACAAAAAAATTTAGGCATATGAAAGAAGTAATACTGATTGAGGTTTTCTTTTGCTTCTGCGGAAGACCTTTTACACAGTGAGGGTGACAGAGCCCTGGCACAGGCTGCCCAGGGAGGTGGTGGAGTCTCCTTCTCTGGAGATATTCAAGACTCGTCTGGATGCCTATCTGTGCAATATGTGCTAGGGAGCTGCTTTGGCAGGGTGGTTGGACCCGATGATCTCTCAAAGTCCCTTCCAACCCCTACAATTCTGTGATTCTGTGATTCTGTGATTTGCACTGTTTCTATTGTATGAGTCATGTCTCACTGTTTTTCCTTCTTGTGAAGGTTGAATATGAACATTTTATTTGGTTCCTTATGTGGCTGCTACAGATTGCTTTCCCTTGAACCAGTGGGCATTGACTGCCATGACAGAGAAGGTGAAGTAGATTATACTGGTACTGTTCAGGTATTAGACTCACTGAAATACTTGGGGTTTGTGTTTCACATGTTCAGGATTTAATCAAACATATGATTCTCCATTAGAAAAAGGGTTTCCTCTTGTCAAATAGGCACAACACATTGCTCGCTCTGTTGTCCAGGGCACAGTCCACTTTGGCTTTTATTTCAATTTACATTTTAAATAAATAAATAAATAAATTTATATAAATTTATTAAATTTAATTTTTTATGAGTTTACTGGCTAAAATGACAGGGGAGTGATCCTGAAAACTGACTTATTTCTATTCCTTTAATGTCTGTATTCTTACAACAAAACAATCCGTTTTCTTAATTTAATGTCTCATTTCATTTTTGTCTCCAAAATATGATGTAACATTCCCTTGGCTCAACAGCAGTTTGCACTGACATAGATGTGAATGAACCTACATGCACTGAAGATTCAGAAGAAAAGCTGTCAAGCCTACAAAAGCTTTACAAACGGACTGATAAAAGAATCTTTAATGTTGGCCACTTGGAACAAAACACATTGCTATTATTGATCAGATATGAATCTAAAAAAAGTACAATTTAATGCTAGCCAAAAAGAACAATACAAAACAGACAAACTAGAACAAACAAAAAAAAAGATAAAGAAGAAAAAGGAGAGGAGAGGAGAGGAGAGGAGAGGAGAGGAGAGGAGAGGAGAGGAGAGGAGAGGAGAGGAGGGGAGGGGAGGGGAGGGGAGGGGAGGGGAGGGGAGGAGGGAAGTTTGCAAAACTAGTGAATTATTAACAATTACAGTGACTCTACAGTCCCAATGTCTATTAATTTGTATTGCTTGTTTTGTTTACTGTGAATGAAACATTCTCAAGCACTAAAATTTAAAAAGCAACAGTCACATACATTTAGGGATATATTTACAGACTATCGACTTAACTGGGGGTTTTATTTCAAGAGAAGTAACCACAAACACTAACATCATATTACAAAAATGAAAGGATAAACTTTATTTAGTGTAAACTTCATTTAGCATAAAATATGCCTATGTATACAATATATATGTGTATGTTTTGGCAGAATATACATATATAATAAAATGGTCATATTGCAATCTAGACCTTCAGGAGCTTATCTAGTATATCTTGTTTATATATCATAATAGAACATAACAGAACAAGTACCCTTGTAAAACAATAAAATAATTATCAAGCACTAGGTCAAGTGGAAGGAGTTTGGAAAAGCAAGAATTCCCTAGTATGAGGAATGACAGGGTTTTACTATTTTGGATATGTTGCAGGGTTAAGAATAATGACAGCACATGAAATATTTAGACAGCAAATATATTATCTCTCATGTCAACCAATTGTATGAATTCACAGACTATTTAGTCTTTGAAGCTACATACAGCCCAGTTAACTGAAGGAAGAGTTTGAAATGAATTCATAAATATTTTAACACTTATGAAATCTTTCATGTCCCTGATTTTTTTTTTTTTTTTTTACTTTTCCTGTCAGTTTTTAGTAGTAATAAATCAGTACAGTCTAGATTATGATCTAAGGGACAAATAGATGCTTCTGTTTCACCTGCTATTTTGAAAGATGCAGGGATATTACAGAGGTGGACAAAGCTAAACAGGAGAATGTCTTTTCCAGTGGCTCAGAGCCCTGTTAGTACTAGGTGAGAGTCTTTCTACTCCTGTCATTAATGGCACTACCAACTAGCAACACTATATTTACCTACAAACAGCCCAGCACAGGGCAGCCAAAGGAGTTGCTTGCTACATTACCTTGCCCCATGGAGGCGTCTCTTCTCCAGGGCTGGTGTTATCTGAACACTGTTCTCAAGCACAATTTAGCAAAACAACAACAGTACTAAAGAACATCAATAAATGTATTTCTCGCAATGTATAGCCTTCACTCAGTGAAAGGATAATGGACTATAATTTGAAAGCTTTAAAACTTTAAACCTGTATTTAAATAGTAATTATACTGATTAAACTATTGCACACTTTTTAATATCTGCCTTTTTTTTCTTCAGAGCAGCTGAGTATCTTCCATGATTAAATACCAAAATCTGAAAAGAACTCCACTGTCTCTAACCACAAATAACATTTTATAATTGCAATTATTTTAATTTTGAGACATTGTGAAATCTGTTAAAACATAAAAGTTGAATAAGGCCTTTTGACTTTCAATATGCTGTAGCAAGTCATCTGCACGTTAAATTTTGTGAAAACTCTGTAAAACCACCATAAAAAATGAAAATTGCCTTTTTAAAATCACATTTGTATGGAGATGTGTCCCTGTGGCTTCCTCACATCAGCTGCCAATGACAGAATGCACACCAGAGGTAAATGGATCTGAGCTGCCCATCTGTGTGCTTTAACACAATTGTGTGCCAACAGCTAAGAAGTATACATACAGAGATACACATATAGATGTATGTAACATCAAGCTGCTTCATCCTGGAAAACAGTTTGAAGAGTACAACCATGGTAGTAGTCCATGATTGTCATCTCTGTTAACAATGCATCAATTGCAGCACCATTTGCAACTTTGGGACAGAAAGCCTTACTACCACGTTGCCTCCAAAGCCCTGCCAAGGTGAACATGTGTTGTCAGGGCAGACTTCAGTGGGGAACAGAGCTTGACAAGCAAGTACTGATTCCACCCTATTGGTGAGAATCACTTGCTAATTACATGGTATCAGTCAAAGGAATTTCTGAATTACATAAATTAAATGCTGTTTGTGTGTATAAAATATATTTATTTTAAAAAGAAAAAATAATTTAATCTTCTTATCTTTTATTGGTTAGTTCCAGACTCAGGAGGTAGCTCCTTTTCACAGATTACCTTAATACCAAAGGAAGTATGGCCCAGATTGAAACAGATTTGGATTGAGTTTAGATAGATAATTCAAACAGGTTTTGATTGCATTCTGCTACATTAGTGTTGTAATTCTATCTGTACCATGAATAGGTCAGGAATATTTGCAATTAAAAAGTTGAAAATACTGAAAAAAGAAACTAAAATTTAATTTGCTTATTTTTAGTACTTAATCTATATTTCTTTATAAATTTCTTTTTCTTCCATGCCAAGTCTAGTTGGCAGGTATCTAGAAAAGTACATTTTCTAGCATCAATATAGTCAAGCTTTAAATGAGTTCATTACCCGCTGGCCTACTTCCACCATTTTTCTGTATGACATCTTTCATTATGTATTGTTTAGAGCAAAGGTTTTCAAGTGAAATACATTTCCATCTTACATACAGAAATACTCTTACCACTAAATTTAAAGGTTTCTTTTGCAAGACATAAAACATCCTTAGCGAGTCACATTCATTTCCTAAAGTGAACAGTTCAACAATGACAAATCTCAGCACCCCAGCAGGTGAGGGTGTGATGTCTAAACTTCCTCCCTTCACCACTTTAGATTCATTAGTTTCTCCTAGAAGATGTTCCACTCTATTTCAAGCTAATTTTCTAGTGTCCCAAGAAATTCTGAAACTCATAAAACAAAGGGTTTCTCAATAACTGTAGTACTGCTTTTCATTGTCTACATATAATCCCGTTAGCCCATTCAGTATCCCTTTCCCCCAGAAAAGCTGTTTGACTCTCTTCGTGGAAGGCAGTGTTTCAAATCAGCTCAGATTGACTCTTCTTCTATGAATTACAAAAAAGAGTTTAAAATCAGGGAACTGCATAGAATATAGTGGACCAGATCTGTACCACAGGAAGGATCCTTGTCCCATCAAACATCTAAAATGCAGTAGATTTAACATGGCTCAATACTGAAATACTCTTCTATGCAGGTAGTAGGACTAATTTTGTGATTATCATTTACTTTAATGACATTAAGTCAGTACAAACAGACCAAGTGTAAAACCCAGAGAAATCCAGGTCTTAAATTATGTAGATAAAGGAAGACAGAAGACAAACATTGGCAGTTAGCTGGTAATGAAGGGCAATTCTGTTCTTTTTAGCCAGGAACACATGGAACAACTGTAAAAACTCTTTACTCCCTGATTAGAGTTCCTAAATAAATTCATCCATGCTCACAAGCAGGCTGATAATTGGAAAAGTTTAGCAAAGCTGCAGAATTTGGTACTTAATGCACAATGACAGCACTTGACAGGACAGAGAGGCATCCCTCCTGCCTACACACAACCCGCTGGATTCACCAGTGCTGTTGTGCATGAACAGCTTTCAGCTTGGCGGTAAGCACACCGTGCATGTCCGACTGCTCTTCTGCCTGTTCTGTCCTGCACCTTCACTTCTGCTTGTCTCTTGTTAGCCCATGAAACAGGCAAATGATGTTTATAAATATCTGAAGAGTGGGACACAGGGTGAAATGGCCAGCCTCTTTTCAGTTGTCTGCGGGGACAGGACAAGGGGCAACGGCCTCAAGTTGGAGTACAGGAAGTTCCGCACCAACATGTGGAAGAACTTTTTCACAGTGAGGGTGTCAGAGCCCTGGGACAGGCTGCCCAGGGGGGTTGTGGGGTCTCCTTCTCTGGAGATATTCAAGACCCATCTGGATGCCCACCTGTGCGATATGTCCTAGGGAACCTGCTTTGGCAGGGTGGTTGGACTCGATGTCTGGAGGTCCCTTCCAAACCCTACAATACTGTGATTCTGTGAAATATTATAAATAATTTCAACTGAGAGCCAATGGAGAGAAAGGGATCTTTCTGGAAATGTCACTTACTACTTCCCATAAGGTATGTCTGGGAAAGACGATGTGAATTTCCCTTGGAAGTGCCTGTTTCATTAATTATAGAGCAACCCTAGAGAACTAGCTCAGATATAAACATCTGTGCTGTGATTGATATACTAAGTTGAAGATCATCTCAGTCTACATTTTGTCATTATATTGTTGATCAGATGTTCAGAATTGTCTAAAGAGGTATCCAATTGTCTAAAGAGATAAGCAATTCTTTATGTTGTTCTGCTAACATTCAAACCACTTGGTCTCTTCAGATTAAAAAAAAAAAAAATGATAGTAGGACATCAGGACTGATTTGTCTGAAAAAAAAAAAATTAAAATACTAGAATTATTTTTAATACAGTAACTTTTTTTTTTTTCAGAAGAGAAGGCCTTTATGGGATTTATTAGGAAACAGATACAGCAGAATAATTTATTCTGGTCTACTCCCCTTTTATACACATAACTTAGCTCTAAAGCAATTCTACTGATTTCAGAAGAATTACTCGCAATTTTCCTCAAGTGAAAGATGAGACTTAAGCTCACAGTGTTCTGATCACCTTCATACATTACACTTACAAAATGGTACTTGGTTACTAGTCTTTGTTATCTCTAGACTTACAGGATCCATTCATCAAACTATAATCATTCAATAGAGAAATTTTCAAAACATCTCTGGGTCTAAGGACAAGACATGGCTTTTTTCCCTTTATACCCTTCAGGTTTTTGGGTTTTGGGTTATTTTTTTTTTCCTAAATATGAAATAATATCTGCACAGAATATATATACACACTACATTTTTCAGTGTCAATTTAGAACATAAATGTGATCATTCCTCTTATCTAAGGGAAAAATAGGACAAGGAATGGATGAATGTCATTTCAGAAAGATGCACATTTTTAAGGAAGCAAAAGAAACCATTTTTTTTTTTTACACGTGTTAGTAAGACACAGATTGTCAGTCATTGCCTGCACCCATCTAGAAGTCCTTCTTGAAATGCCTGACACTACACCTATCAGGTGCCAAAATCAACCAGATTACATGATGGTGGTCTCAGAAGGTGAGGTGTGTAAGAAATGTATTTCCCTCTCAGGCGAGTAGATCAGCTAAATTAGAAGCAATGACTTAGATGTCATGGTACAAATTGTATCAAATCTGAAATGCTACAGTTGATTTAAATAGTGTAATGTGTGCCCATGAAAATCTTTACTCCAAACCTCCATTTGATATACAGAAAGTGTCATAAATATTTATAGTTAATATTTATTTACAGATAATACAAACAATTGCATAATTAATTTTACCCCAAAGGAAAGAGGGGGCATTTTTGAGGGAAAAAAGTGTCACTTATACGATTTTTATTTCACAATGACCTTAGTCACATCAGGTCTTATCTTAAAGATTTGCAAACCTTTTATTACAATTCCCTATATCTACTTATTACTGTGAAACATTGACATTCACATGAAAATTATGAACAAAAATCAGCATTCTGTGTTTAAATTCTATGTAAATCAAACTTAACATAAGTTAGTGCTCCCTATTGATTTCACTTAGAGTAACCCCTATTTAGGTCACTTAAATGAGCGCAGAAACAAGCCCAATCAATAGCTATTAATCTTAAGTATCTCTGCAAAAAGTACTGGCATTTTAAAACAAAACACTACAAATATTTTGTTTGTGCTTTAGTGTGTATGTGTACACATTTAACTGTCAGAACCTGAATTTGGAACTTTAACCTTTGTGTGTGAAATCTCAGAGAAATATGTAAAACTTATTTCAGTAAGTTGCAGTCCTCATAATTACATAAAATCCAGATGACAATGTATAATAATAATAATAATAATACAGTATGTTATCAAATGCTTTAAAAAATACAGCATTCTCACAAAGTACTTAAAATCACATTACAGAGACAATCTTAATTCACGTCTCCTAATTTTTAAGTACCTGACACTGAGACATGAATAACTTAAATGCAGTATGTTTTAAGTTTATTTCCTACAGGGAAAAAAATGTTGATCATTGTCTGTTTTTCCATCTGACACTCCTTAACTTTTTATTCTTTTGGACAATTTCTGTCTATCTGAAAAACATAGTCCATTGCTTTCCTAGAAGTTTCATAAAAATGGGTCATTAGGTAGAGAGTCTTACTAAAAGTGAGATCCAGGGAGAGGAGAGCTCATTTCACAGCAACCAGCTGGCCAGTCAGATATATGTATTGGCCAGCTGATCAATCTATGAACAGCTCTAAATGAGCCACAGTATATGCTGTGCCTTGCCTGGAGGTTTTCCCATAAGGAGAGAGCTATGATTATTGCAGCAGGAAAGAAGGAAATATTAAGGATAAAGAATACAAATCCCTAAGAAGCCAAGTGTTGTTAGTTCTGCTTCTCGTGGAACGTACCGTTTCCCAAGCACTTCCATTAACTGTCACCAGAAAAACCAAATCCTAAAGCACTGGTGAAAGAGTAAACAGGTATTTTCAAACTTTGACATCTAAGCACAAAATGGACACAATCCACAAAGGAAAAATATTTCTCACTCTAATACCACCAAAGTAGGTTCTGAACCCATGGGAAACAGTGCTTTGTCTTCACACGGGGGCAATACAGAGTGCCTACGCCTGTGTCTGCATCACCTGCTCAAGGCATTCAGACTATGGTGATAATGTATTCAGTTCTAGAGACACATTTGATTTTGTCTCTTCTCTTGCAGTGGGGAGAGCGTAGCAAGCCTGGTGAAGCCCTAAGGCAACAACATCGACTACGGAGTGAGAACAAATGACGCTTTCTCTCTCCTCATTTTCTTTTTCTTTCTTTTTTTTTCTTTTTTTTTTTTATGTGAGTTGGAAGGAGATTGATTACTTCAGTGTGGTTTTATCTGGTTATGGTTGCGGTACGAAATTGGTTTATTTATTTATCTATTTATTTATTTATATATTAGGAAAGACAGATAGTGTATGTTTGCACTTTCAAATTTGTTTAAATGAGACCTGAAGCTGCTCAGCACAATGAAAATTGTTCACTACCTGAAATTAAACATCCAACATCAGTGGCACTCTAAAGACCCTAACACTTTTGCTTACAGTCACTCATATCTGCACAGTGAAGAACAGAAAATTGACCTTATATTGTTCTTATATCTGCTACTTTAAAACTTTACTTACCTAATTGTTGACATAAAGTTTCATCAAAGTCTGATTATCACTTAGTCTGATTACATAAAACTATGCTGGCTTCAGCAATATAAAACAGTTTAGGTATTATACAATTTACACAGATCAACAGTTGTGTGAACTTTCTGCAGCAAAGATGAGGCAAGTAAGTCTCATAATGGTTAAATATAAATCAGTCTGATTCATTGTATCACAAATGACAAAGATAATTCATTACAACAACTAGAAATAAGAAAAGCTGTTGTCATGGAAACATAACAGTTAAAAAATTCTCGTGGTCTCTCAAAACATTAAATTTTGATAATCAGGTTGGATTCCTCAGTCCTCATAGTAAACAATTTGGTGCAATAAGTGTTGGCATGAATTTTTGACAACACATCTTCTACAGTGGTTGAGCAAAGCCATATGTCTACACTGTACTTTAGTAGAAGAGCAGAAGTTTCTCATATTCCTTTGACAGCATAGTGGGGGGAAAACATCAACTTTATCATATAAAACTCAGATTTTAGACAGCCTGTATTTTTTTTTTTTTTACAAAGGTATCTATCTCTTGGGTTTTACGTCTATCTTTACAGTGCCCAAATGTAACTTAAATTCAGCTCTTCATTTGCATACACAGCACCCGTTTACAATACATTTCCCAGAAGTGCAATTTTCTTCTAGCCACACTTTTTCCCAAAAGGCAGTCATTGAATGAATTGTGGCCATGACAAATAGATAAATAATAAAGTATTCTAACACCTGCACATCTGGAAGTACCAGTACTTAGTTCGAAAGGAAAAAGAAGTGGGAAAAGACTCTGAATAGCCTACTACCACTGTTACCAACTGGCTTCTGCTTAGCTCAGGTATTTCATCTGCTTTCAGTGCTCTCTAGGGTTGGCTCCCTGGAGAGTCCTCTATGAAACTGGTGGGAGAAGTACGCTTGCATGAAGCACAATATTGTCCCTTCAAACCTGTTATGAGTGTCTGTCATAGCAAAATGTAGCACAGTACAATACTTCAGATGAGGTCTGGTAATGAACATATCTATAAGATACACACACATTTTCTCCAGCATAATTCTAACCATCTACAGAATCATCTGTAGAACGAAGTACCTTGAACTTGAGATCAGCTGACTAAAACAGGAGATAACGATTTCATTATCTCATCTCCCTCCTACAAAAAAAGCAGTAACTCTCTCAGTGGAGAAGATGAAAGGGGAAAGGGTTATGCTACTATAGATTTGGCAGAACTACTAAGGAACTAAACTTTATTTTATTTTTTAGAGATGGCAAGAAAGAATAGTGAAAGAATTTTCACTAATAGGTAATTTCTCATTGAGTACTGCTGGGTTTGCAGAAGTAGAAATATCTCCAGGACCTCAACATTTTATTATAATTCAAAACAAGGAAGAAACAGTCTTCTGAAGTACAAATACACTAAACCCCCTTCAAGTCTATCGCTGAACAATGATTCTTAAGATGCCTTATGACTTCAGAGTCAAGGACATCTTTTTTTTTTTTTTTTTTCTTTTGCAAAGCCAGATGCAAAGCCACACAGGGGTACTTTATTTTACAACAACTGATCTTCATATGAAGAAAAGATTGTTTCTAGTCCCAAACCTGACTGCTATATTTAAAACTGGAGAGGACTGGGAGAGGGAGCATGGGGAGAGGGGGGGAGGGTGGTGTGTGTGTGCGCATGCAGTGTTGTCTTTTCACTATGCAGTAGATCTCTGTGTGAAGGGCCTTAGTGTTGAAGGTAACATTTCTCATCACTATCTTTCCCCAAGGCTAGCGTCATGAACACTACCATGATACTGTAATTGAACAGTAGAAAAAGAAATGATACTATCCAAATCCCTAAGAGAGGATTTGCAACCAATCATTGTCTTTGGAAGAGATGGAAAACAACTGCTGCTCTTAAATGTCAATGACAGTAGAACAATACTTTTCTTTCCAACTCAAGGTCCATATATCGTCACACCTAGAAGTAATGATAATAGAAATCTATGGACAAACTGCTTAGTAATTCTTATCTGAATCTGCAATCACATAAGAAAGCTGGATCAGAAAAAATATCTTCAGGCTTCTTTAGAATTGTATGCCTTTCTTCAAATGCTCATGTAACTCAATCAATAGAAGTAATATATGCATCATATTATTAAGAGAAAATAGACTCTTCAGTAGTTTCAGCAGATGTTTTACTCCAGAAAGAAAGGATTATTTTTGTTAGCTTGGCTGCTTAACATTTAAATGTAATGCTCCTGATATGTATCTTGTCTTTATGAAGAAATAAAATACAAGTAGAGCAACATAAAATTATACTAAACAAAATGAGAATAGGATTAAAATGACTGTCAAAATTTCTTTTTTAAAATGTTCTTTCTACATAGCCATCTAGCTTAACTATTTAAAAACTGAACAATAAGGATCTAGGATGTTGGAATTTATCACCCATATATGGAGAAACATTGACAGATTTTAGCATTTTTCTTTCAGAGGAAAGCTCATTGGATTAGATGCTTAGTTGGCTGAAACATCACCTGAAGTTTTGACCTATAATATAATTAAAGAACACTGCAAATGACGGATATTACCTAATCCTGCAGCATGAATAAAATACAAATTGACATACAGGATGTTCAGCTGATACTTGCAGTAGCCACCACTTCACAGTTTCCTAGGGGTAAATGGTTAAGCCATAGTGATCACTGCACTGAACACGTGCATGCCAAGGAGATAAAAAAAAATCAAAACAGACCAAATTAAAAACAAACCAAATATAATTACATCCTTTAAAAATGTTGATGCCAAAAAGGACTGTCTTGGTGTATATATAATAAAGACAACTCAACAAAAACTTGCTTTGCTGTGAAAGCTTAAAAATAAGTATGAAAAAGAAAAAATAAAAAAAAAAGGTCCAGGTTTACTATTGGCAGAAGAATGCAGAACCTTACCACAATATGTGATGCTGTAGCAGTAATAAATTTGGCTCACCTAGTTATTAGTGCTGTTATATATCAGTATGAAAACTAATGCAAAAAAATGTTTTGGGAAGGGAAATAATCAAGAAGTTCAATTCATGCTCCAACAGGCCCAAGTTGTATAGAACATGCAACTTGTAGCTTGAAGAGTATGTTGTTATTCCAAGGCTTTTCAGAAAGAATGCCATTCCAACAGGGCTTTAGTGAAAACTTGACTATTACTATGCTTTCTTTCTGCCATGATGATAAACAAAATTTACTGCCGGTTTATATTGTACTTTACTAGACTAATACAGCAGCAATGATAACTGCTTAGAAATTGGACTGGATATGACTCTGAAAGTGGGACATATAAGTAAAAGCTTCTGCTTCTCACATGTTTCAAAACAAGCTTCAGGGCCCAAATATTGAAAAATAAGGAAGGGAGGTCTTAAAATATGTGTTATGGGAATATTTAGAGAAAAAAGAATATGACACATCAATGAACTGCAGGATGGTTTACCAAAGAGAAAGTAGACAAGCAAACACAAGTCTATATGTTATTTAATTCTCCTGTTTGGCAGCAGCAAGAAGCATCGCATTCCTTTAACTTAATTTTCACCACAAGTCTTCATTTGCTTAAAAGAAAGAAAAAGAAAAGGAAAAGGGAAAAAAAGGATATCTAAAAGGAAACAATAACTTTTCAGAAAAAAATAAGCAAAGGACTAGGGGAAGACATTGCACTAAAAAAAAAAAAAAAAGACTGTTCTTTTAAATGGCATTTCAAGATCTAGCCTAATCCAAAAGAGACCACAAGCAATCTGTTTCCAGAATCTTCATTGTGTTCTCTGAAAATCTTTCTGTAAATGAACCTGCCTAAATTATTTAGATTAGCTTGGCAGATTAAAGTTCTATTTTCATGGGATATCATATAAAGGTTTTACCAGCAAGTGATCACTTATGGGACAACATTTCAGAAAATCTCCATATAAAAACCTTTAGTACTAAATACATAATGTTCCTGACAAAAACATCCTCTATCTGCCTTCTGCCTCCACTCTTCACAGAAACAGGGAAATAAAATAACTTTAAGGAAGCTCTTACTCATCTGGTAAGATTATAGTTGTCATTGTTAATCTTCCCTTAAGATTTGTATTTTTAACAGTAATTAATTTACTAGCAAAAGATTAAAGACATGCAAATTTGCACATGGTTGCACAGCATTGTTTAGAAGTTATAACAAAATGCGTAATAAATCTAAATAAAGTGTGTATCTTAAAATAGAAGAAAAACGAGAAATCCTGAATTACTGACTCTATTTTTCCCCAAGCCTTTATGAGGCAGACTTCTCACAGGGGTATGCTGAACTGTGCACCAGAATCGGAACAAGATGACCTAATTTTATATTATGCTGAATAATGTGTGATTTCAGAAAAAGTCACTTAATTTCTTACAACTTCAGTTTTCACCTTTGAATAACAGGGGCAATGTTTTCTACATTATCAAAAGACGCTTCAGAGACGTGAAACATACATAATTTCCCTTCTCAGTCTGATGTCTTCTACTTCAACTACCTCATCATGGGAAAAGAAAAGCAGCAATCAATTGTTTGATAAAATGTGTTGTATTTTGCTACACATTGGTGGCTGAACAAACCACTGTTGTTTCCCTCTCCTGCTTCATCTTCTTCTTCTTCTTTTCCCTCCCCTGAAGAATCAGGAAAATCACTTTTATCTGACATCTTTAAAGTTAGGAGCATGGTGAGAAAATGGGAAGTATCCTTATCCAAAGCAAAGGAAAAAGGTATTAGGATATGTCTAATGGTTTAAGCAAGAGAACAGAGAGCTGCTAAACCTATGTTAGTAGCAGTAGAAACAGAGGCATTACAAAGAAGATGAGTTATTGAATCATTTTGATTCAAGGATCTAATTCAAAACAACTTCCTAATGGATAAAATTTCTCACTCCAAACTGTAGAGTTGGTATCCATGTTATAATTTAAATGCCATTATCTTATTTTTTTCAACAGCAATTACAAAATAAGAACAAATATTGTTTTCCCGCTGCTCCAGAGAGATGGCTTTATGACAACATTTAGGTTTTATGATCCAAATGTAAGTGCTGACTTAGAAGCAGCTTGTACTCAGTATTCAACCCTGTCTGCCTATTTTATGTATTCGTGCTTCTTAGAATACAGTATTTCTGAACCGTCACAGTGAATTCCTTTATTCAAAACCCTGCATATTCTCACAGAAGTGTTAGGACAGGAGAATATGATTGATCACTGCCAAGATTGATCATTGCCAAGAAAATACAATTTGATAAAGAATTACAAACTTCTTAACTGGATTTTGCTTTAGGAAGCTCTGGATCATCTGGGAACAAGGTCCAGGATCATCAGGATACTTCTGGAGGCCGCTGAGAAATGTGAGGATACCTACTGCTGCCAGGTAAGGGTAGCCACATAGATATGAGCCTGAGAAAGCTCTAGCAGCTTCTAACAAGCTGAATCAACTGCCCATGCACCATGAATACCTGCAGCCATTATTACAGATGCCCCCCAATTAGACGTGGTCAAGGACACTTCTGGCTGGTGCCAGGAAGAGTCCAGGGCTACAGCACACCTCCCAGAGCATACCTAACAGAAGCAGGAGTACAAAAATAGGACCTCATCTCAGTTCAGACCAGCTTAGATGTTTTCAGATACAGTAGTGACGTGCCACAGAGCACATTCCCCATCAGGTGTTGCAGCAGCTGCCCCTGCCAGCGCAGAGGCTTCATTCAAGCCACAGTTTCAGATGGTGAGAGCTGCCTTGTGAGTCCCAGGCTACAGGGAGTGTCTGGGGTCTCTCCCTCGGGGTGGAAAGGAGGTCCCCTTTCCTGAGGAAGTGTGCTGTTGTTGAATAGCTGCATCACCAAGTGGAGAAGTTATGGGCATACTCTGCCCAGTTCTGGGATCCTCTGTTTAAAGAGAGACATAGATTTATCAGAGCCCAGAAAAGGTCCATAAAGTAGAGAGACTGGAACATCTCTTCTAGGAGGAAAGGCTGAGAGACCTGAGACTGTTCAGCTTGGAGAAGGCTCAGGGGGATCTTATCAGTGTACATATCTATCTGAAGGGTGGGTGCGAAAAGGACAGAGCCAGGCTTTCTCAGTGGTGCCCAATGACAGGACCAGAGACAATGGGTGCAAACTGGAATACAGGAAGAATTCCACTTGAAAAGCAAGAATCACTTTTTCGCTGTGAGGGTGACTGAGCACCAGCACAGGTTGTCCAGAGAGGTTGTGGAGTCTATCTCCTTGGAGATATCCAGAACACAACTGAACACGGTCCTCGGCAACCTGGTTTAGGTGGCCTGGCTTGAGCAGGGGTGTTCGACCAGATGACCTCCAGAGGTCCTTTCTAACCCCAACCATTCTATAATTCTGTGATATGTAGACTGAAAGCAGTATATAAAAACTGTCACTACAATAGTCCACATATGAGAAGGAGAATACTAGGGCACAGAGATTGGGAAAAAGCTTTTTATCGAAGGTCATTTAGTGGGCCACCACTGTGTCGTGTACACTTCAAATGAATACTGTTTTATTTTTTTACCTTTAAGTGTTTCTACAAAACTGTTTAGCCCACACATTTGAGTTAGAAATAACTGCTACATGATTTTCAAAGGAAGTTTGTTCAGTGCATGATGACCAAGTCAAGCTTTCTCTTTAGAATGTAAATGAAATAAATAATGTAAAGTGTTTACATGTAAATTAGAATATCTACAAGTATATTTAAGGAGTTTTGCATCAAAAGTCTTCCTTACCAAGTCAGGAGGCAATAATTTCAACCATGATACTAGATGAGACCCTTCAGATTAAAGTGGAGAAACTTCAGAACTTTACTTAAATGTGAAGCTGTAGTGTTCCTAAGCAAACTGAGAGTTTATCTAACATGTCTATTCAGGATAATATTTCTGCCATAGAATATACATCCATTATGTGGTACGGTCACTACAGAACAGTAAAGTACTTCAGATTAAGTACACAGAAGTAAACAGAATTAAAAATACTGATCACAGAATCACAGAATCACAGAATCACAGAATCGTAGGGGTTGGAAGGGACCTCCAGAGATCATCGGGTCCAACCCCCCTGCCAAAGCAGGCTCCCTAGCTCATATTGCACAGATAGGCGTCCAGACGAGTCTTGAATATCTCCAGAGAAGGAGACTCCACCACCTCCCTGGGCAGCCTGTCCCAGGGCTCTGTCACCCTCACTGTGTAAAAGTTCTTCCACATGTTGGTGCGGAACTTCCTGTACTTCAGTTTACAGCCATTGCCCCTTGTCCTGTCTCCACAGACTGAAAAGGGGTTGGCCAATTCCCCCTGCATCCCATACTTAAGATATTTATAAACATCCCCCCTCAGTCTTCTTTTCTCCAGGCTGACCAGCCCCAGCTCACTCAGCCTTTCCTCATACGGGAGCTGTTCCAGGCCCTTAATCATCTTCGTAGCCCTTCTCTGGACTCTCTCCAGGAGATCCCTGTCCTTTTTATACCAGGGAGCCCAGAACTGGACACAACAACAGCCTGAACAACAGGGATATGGCAGTTCCTACATTATATAATTTACTCCCTGAAGATGACAATATTTTTGTGTCTAAGTGAACATCTTAAGATCTGGAATTGTTCTAGATATTACACAAAGCCATTACCTAGTCAGAAAATTATTGAAAAAGTGGTAATTTAACTGTGACTTAAGCTTTGGTGCTTGTGCAGAATAAATTGAGGCCTGATGAAGAAA
Organism: Porphyrio hochstetteri; assembly: GCA_020800305.1. NCBI lineage: Eukaryota > Metazoa > Chordata > Aves > Gruiformes > Rallidae > Porphyrio > Porphyrio hochstetteri. The sequence continues at coordinate 51,303,257 of CM036905.1, forward strand.
ATGGAAAGAACAATACATAATGAGAATAGCAAACGTTCTTATCCAAGTACTATTTTTACATTTATTAATTTCCCTAATGTTTATCAGGAGATTGTGGTCTGTATGAAATCTTTTCTGAAGATAGATTAAACAGAGACTGAACTCTAGAGTATGAAGAGAAATTTTTATTTCTTTGCATATATAAATATCTAAAATATTATATTTGTACATATCCACAAATATATAAGAACACTGTTTAAGGAATCAAATGTATTAGGCCACCTCTCTCATTCTTAATACTACAGATTTATCTCTTCTGTAGAAATTGTGTCAATGAATGCATTTAAGATTGTGATTTTCACAGGCCTAAAGTTTCATTTTAATTAGGTGATCACAAAAAAATGGCAATAATTAGGAGTAGTTGGAATGAAGACGAAGGGAATGTCTTGTCTTTTTATACTTAACCTTAAGTTTTAAATACAGTTATTTAATAAAGAACTTCAGTAGTGTACATGGTGACAAAGAAAATACATAAATACATTTTGGTATTCCAAAGTATGCGGTAGTAAGTCACTAGAAGTTGTATTTCTTAAACCTGTCTCTCATTGTACTAAAGTAGGTAAGTTTGCCATTAGTAGAGGCAATATTCATAAGAATGAAATGCCAATACATACTACTAAAGACTTTGGCATGATGCATGACAAGAACCTATGCACTGCTTTAAACTATGCTGAAAGATAGTGCCAAGTGAAACCACAATTTCCAGTAAGCTAAATGGCTTCATGGCTCTAGCACTGCTCTTGTGTAATCCCTGGCATTGAATTGTTAGCTTACTCCTTGGCATGGTTTTACTTCATGCCAGCTAACACTCCCAGACAATGATTTAGGAATTAATATGTGCCAGAGCACATTGACAGACCAATATGGATGAGACCAGGTATGCAACACATTCCTTTCACTTTAATGCTATGAGCACACCTTTTAGATGAGCTTCACTACAGGCCTTGGATTACTTCAGATACTTTTCATTAAAACTAACCATCTCTAAAATTTTATGCTTAATATCACAGGACCACAGCGCCATCACATGAGGCTAGTAGAGACCCATGGCCAAGTGTTATATAGTATGGGTTTGGCCAGTCTGCTGCTTTTTGCTTCAGGCCCAGAAAACATTCTTTGTATTAGTTAGAGACATAGTCTTATGTCTAAGTCCTGGAAAACTGGAATGAAAAGATTTTAGCAAAAGCCAGTATGGCCTTTGAACTCCAAGAGCCTCTGAGACTCTTTTCTTGCTTTGGTATGACCTTGCCTCCAGCAAATCCTGAGACTATCAAAATACTATTTCCTCTCCAGACCAGAAGCATGACTGCATCTTATGCAGATGTAACAGCCTTAAAATAGCCAGCTCAAAGCACTAACAGCTGCATGCGATTCAGTGCAAGTTGTAAAATTATTCCAAGGCTCTGGATACATTCCCAGGTTGTCAGCCTATTCTGAACTACACAATCCTTTGGCTGAACAACTAACCTGAGTAGCACCCACAGCCTAAGATAGCTTATAAATCGTGTTTGCAAGTTACATTCACATATGCGGCACACACAACCTGTAATTCCCTCCCAACGCCTACAACCTGTAATTCCCTCTCAACACTATCGGGTCTTGCTGACCATCAACCAAGTACCACAACTACTTTATGTCTTGATAGATTAGGCAGAGCCTCAAAACACAAAGATAGGACACAAGTACTACTGTATGCTTTAGTAGAGATTGTAAAGGTCTTATTCTAATAAGGAAGACTTTTTTTTTTTTTTTTTTTTTTAATTAATATGATGAATGAAAGACAAAAAAATAAGGCCGTGCTTGGTGGGTTCTCTCTCCATGCAGGATTGAAATAGAATGTGCTCCAAAGATGAAAGCCTTTGTCTATGTCTACAATAGCACATAGAATAGTCCAATAAGAGAACATCTGTATTGCAAAACAGATGGTATTGAATATCTGATCCATACTAAATCTGCCTGAAAAAGTTATATTCCTGACCAGATCAAACCTGGTCCCACATCTTCTGATTCCTTTTGAAAGGAAACCAATTCCCAAGCTCCAAGACCACTCTACAATGTAAACAGTAAGTGAGGATTAAGAAACCTCCTGATCAACATTAATGTAGGTAAACATCTTTTATCTACACTATTTAGATCTTCTCTAACTTTGTACCTTCATAGTAGTGATGATGGTTTAGGAATGCCTTCTTTCCCAAGTGTCTTCAAACACACTTAGTCTTCCATTTTTAAGTACTCACATTTAAGGTGGAAATAAGTCAATTACTTGCGAGAAATCACCTGGAAAATTATTACAGGATAAAAAGAAACTCCTTGTCTATTTTCCATGAAAGCACTATGGAAGTAGCACATAGATAAACTGCCGTTTAGGAAAGCCCTATTAGAGAGGTGTAATGATTAATTCAGCCCTACCTGGAACAAATTGCATCTTAAAAATTTTTCTTCTAAACCTGACCAGTATATCTGATAAGGATGGTAGAAAGCAGTTGTTATTCTGTACTGAGATAGATAGTCAGAGCAGAGAAAATACATGACATGCCAAAGTAACTTTTCATATGATTCATAAACATTTCAACAACAAACATTTATCATGGAAGATCCTGTTAAAGGCTCAAGAAGTAGCTAGGTAGCTACTGCTTTTCAGTGACTTAGAAACCATAATATATCATCAGGAATACAATAACTAGAAATATTCTTGACTATTTTTACATTTTGCTAAAGTTTCAAAATCATACCTGTGGAAAAAAAATCCTCTCACATAACTGTATGTCTTGTACATATACATAAATAATAAAGACAAAGTTAAAGGATCATGCTTTTCTAAATATATGTTTGGTTCTTCCAATTGATTAGAAAAGGACCACAAGATCAGTCCTTCCTTTAGATGTGTCTTGTTACTACTTATTGGAAATATATATGCTTAATTCAGGTTATATTTTTGGGTCATGTCTTTTCAATAAAAACAATTTGATATTAGTTATTTTTGAAATACCTTTTATGTAAAGTTTATTAAAAGTTACCTGAAAAAAAAGCTTCCTGTCTAATGAGTCCTACTTTTTCTTTCCATCAGAAAACATTGCCTAAACCAAGAGTATTTAAATTCATCTTTCCACCTATAATAAAAATACTATATTTCATAGAAATATAAAGTCATAGAATGGTTTGGGTTGGAAAGGACCTAAAACACCACCTGGTTCCAATCCCCCTGCCATGGGCAGGGATGCCCGTCACTAGACCAGGTTGCCTGGCCTCGAATACTTTTACAAGTACTACTCTGATGCTTCAATTTCATTAAGATATTGTATATATTACACATAGAATATATTGTTTTGTGGTATAAAAATAGTAAATGGCAGCCATTTTATTATTTCACATGACAGCATGGTCAGATAGCTGTTGAAGAGATGCTTAGTCATAGAATTACACAGATGGGTGGAAGGAAGAGAAGAGCTTTTGGTGATGCTACTCTCTAAGTAGCTAATTGCAATTAGAAACCCACTTTCTGGATGTACTGAGAAATGCTTGTGTTATCAAAACATTGAACAACAGGTTTCTGCCAAGGCCCTAGAGTCATTCAATATTGGCCAACAGAACATTTGAAGAGAACCAGAATGGGAAATTAAAATTCTAAATCAAAGAAAAAATCATTTTTGACAAAGGCCTAAATGTTTTGCCTTTGCTATTTCTATCTGTGGCTTGTCCAGTGGTGCCTGCCAATTGAAGCTGGAGGAACACTAGATTTGCTATGTATCCAAACTAGTATGTTTCCCCTCTGAACAGCTGATAAATCTACTGGGCTTCAAGAACACGTCAAAACAAAAATCGATCACTTTGGTCTGATTGCTCATTGCTTTTAGTCTTATTTCTGCTTGTGCAAGATAGCTGCAAAATCCTATCAAAATGCAGTTTTCTTATTACACTGTGAGAATGATATATCCAACTGTGGGTATTCAAAAAGTTTCAATTTTACTAGAAAGCCTTTAAGATATTTTCTGACCTATGTATTTCACATACTGCACCAACAGCATCCTGAAATACTGTCCAGAAATGGTGACTCAATGTTCTTTGCTCTTCCAAGCTGTCAAGGCTTCTGCGATGCAGAAGGCCACAAATTAGTTATCAGAATCAAGCTCCGTTATAGTCAGAAGCAGATGGCAGATAGTTTTTAAATGTCTCCATTACCTTATTCTCCACCCTGTTCCCCCAAAGTCATCTTAAGTGGGACAGTACTTTTCTTTAGCTTTTGTATCTGAACATGTTATTAGCAGATTTACTGTACCTCAGCATCTCCTTCTGGTTGCCTGCTACTATTGTCAGTGTCCAAAATATAATATTAGTAAAACTTGCATAAAATACAACCTCATCAAAAGACTGACCTAATTTGTTGGAACATTTTGGGAAACCATATGAAACCGATTGGTTAATATCTTTCATAATATTAATTTTATTGCAACATGCAAAGGTAATTTCAAAGACTGTGCATTTTGCTGATTGCTTGCTCTCTGCCCTGTCTCCTCACCAATCCTTTGGTCCACTTTGTTTTTTTATCATCGCATATTTTTTCATCATATATTCTTGATGTCATGATCATAAATCAGAAATCATATTACATTAAGTTTGTTACAAATAGTGTTCTTATTTTTGTTTAAAGAAAAATGAATGGTTTTGAAAATTGAAATAATATTCAAATAGAACTTTATGTGAGGAAGTTGGGTTTTTTTTTTATCATTTTGACTAGATCTGTAAGGTAATATATATTATTGTAATATTTTAAATAATTTCTCTTTTTAATCAAATCAGATTTTTTTCCCAAATTTTTGACCAGAAGGCCATGTATCCTCAACTAGTGAAACATTTGTCTTATTGCCCAACAACTGATTGAAACTAAGATAATGTGTTTCAAAAGGCATCTGTTGTTACACTTGTTTATCCTATTTCTTTAAACGAGCAAATAAGTTAGCCATCAAGGTTAATAACATTTCTCATTTACAGATGTGCTAAACAGATTACTGATATCAGATTTCAGCAAAATGCTTTAGGGAAGACCCAGCAAGCAAACACTATGTTCAGTATGCAATTTGGTGACATTCTATGGCCTACTTAACAGGAGAAGTGATTAGATACTATAATAATCCTTTCTGATCTTCTCTCTATGGAAGGATTGTGTTTTTAAAATAAAACCAACCAAAAACTAAAAAAAAAAAACAACCCAAAACCTGAAAATTTCAAATTTGATAAGTGTTCTTTACAGACCACATTTGGGTCAACACTTTCCAATTCTGCTTCTCTTGCCAATTCTTCTGCAGCAGCAGTAATAGTTTGAAATGATTAAGCCAGACCACTAGTCTCTGATTGACTTCCAAGTATGGAACTTGACTTCCTGGTCCTAAATATTCAAGATGAGAAGCACTTCATTAGTAGTAATGCACTCCTCTCGTAAAACACTAGTGGTGTCTGTAGCAAGCTTGAGAGAGCCTCAGCTGTCATAAAGTTCTGATAGCACTGAAATTAGTGAGTACAAAGATCTTCTGCAGCTAACAATGTCTCAAAATAGTGAAAAGGTTATCATCAGCAACAGAATATGGATAAAATGGGAGCAATATGTAACTGTTTAATGACAGAAAATCCTGTGTGGGATTGAATACTAAAGATATCAACAATTTAGTCCAAACCTTGATTCAGGAAAAAAAAAAAAAAAGAAAAAAAGAAAAAAAAATTTGCTTGAGTACAATTCTCTAATTTTGGACATTTAATTTAAAATTAAGTTATGTACTTAGGAATTTCCAAAAATCAGTGGAGAGAGACAGGTTGGTTTTGATGGAGGTGTCCTGATTCCAGCCAGGTAAGACTTAACTTCCACAAGGAGCCAGCATAGGTAAACTGAGTTGGAAGGGGCTGTTTCAGTCCCCCATAAAAGGGGCTGGTTGGGGAGGTGTGCTGCTGTGCTTCTCAGGGACAGTTCAAGTGAGTTGGTCCTCATGTCAGTGCAGTGCTCTGTGTTACCACTGTGTGTGTGAATTCTGCCACAGGCACTGTTATTGTTCGCCTTTTGTGGTAGTGTCAGTAACTGTCCTTGTCCCAACCCACAGGGGCTCTGTTTGTTTCTCCTTCCATGGAGGGGTGAGCGAGAGCCGCGTGGTTCTCAGCCACTACCTGAACTAATAACGGGAAGTTATTAATTAGTTTTGCATTTTTACCTCTCATAAATGAGTAGGAGACTTTTGGATGAACTTTCACATTCCAGATCTTTAGAGTAGATAATAAAGATTAATGGAGGCCTTTCTATTTTATCTTGGATACTATTTGAGTTCTTTGAAAGTTTCCAATAACATAAATTTATTTGGCCCCTTAATGCATGTCAAACAGACATACTTACATGCCAATGAAAGAAGATGCATTCTAAACAAAAAAAATTGAAATAAGAATATTTTTCCATTATTAGTACCATTATATACACTGATGACATAAGAACAGGCACACAAACTAAAATTTCTTAGCCTCACCACTGCGTTAGGTTACTGTTAAGTTTGTTTCTAATGTGCATGTTTTCCCTTCCAAGCTTTAGAAACTTGGCCTGCATAAAAAGAAACCATGGAAGCTGTGCAATGCAGAGTGAAAACGTAATAAGTTACAGGAACAGTTATATGCAAATTAAACCAGGCATTCTGGGGATCATGAGAGGACTGACTGACTTAAAGCACTGAGCTGAATCCTCAGCAAATAAACGTGAGCCAATGCTAACATCAATAGATAACTTATTTTTACCTTTTTTTAAAGAATGATTCAACTCTATTGTTTAGACACAAAGATGATTTTGCTGTCTCCCTCAAAGATCTATTGGTGAGATTAATGTTCAAGTGCTTGAGTACCTCAGCACAGTATAAACATTTTATTTTCCATATATTACAGAATAAATCAAACAATTAGTCACAAATTCCTTGCATATGTCCAGCTCTCTACATCCTTTTGCAAAAGATATTTAATTATTCTTTGGCATGCACATTCATGGTAGGATTTTTCCAGCATTCAAAGAATATTTTCTAAGTGATTAGTCTTCTTCTGATGAAAGGTCATGGCCAAGAAGTTCTCATTATATAAAAGAAAATAACAGAATGTGAAATGAACATAAACATGACATAATTCATACCATATACTGAAATCCAATTATATGAAAAGTAGTAGGATAGTTGGGTAAACACCCAATTAAAAGCTTGTTTTCCAAACTAGCAGCAAAATGGTCAAGAGTACAGACTGTCAATACCTCCTTTACTGTTTGGGCTTTTAATTTCCTTCAGCAAACCACTTAGCTGAGACTTAACTGCAGATGCTTTAGCAGTCCTAAGGACACTTAGCTGACATTAGGTCTTCCTGGTTCCATCAGGGGCTAACATAAAGACTTCGCCAGAAATCTATTTTTTCTGTTATAAGATACATGCCCAAAATAACGGGATGAATCATAGTTGGTTGTGCCTCTTATTTTCCATTTATTTTTGAGAAAGTCTAGAGAAATGGCTTAAATTTGACATGTAATTTTTAGATGGCTAAAAATTGTCCAAATCTAATAAAACCAGCAACAATTTAATATTTTGGTTGTTTTCAGAATCATAAACTTTGAGGCTTTCCAGAACAGAAACCAAAATATCAAATTAAACAAAGCCACCTGAGATGTCAACATAAAGCCAAACACTTGGACAATGATGAAAAATGATGAAAAATAAAGACATCTCACAGCTCAATCTCCTGAGGTCATGATCTTTCACCCAAAGGAAAAAAAAAAAAAAAAAAAAAGGATGGAGTTCTCTTTCAAGAAAAGCCAAAGGGGATATCTGTAGCACTGATCATGCCAATGCTTAGTGCCTGGCAGCAGGAAACAATCCAACTTCTTGTAGGTGACCAAAGAGAAGGCTGCATTAGCTAGGATTACACCCTGTCTCTGATCTAAGGCAGGTAGGAATTCATCCAGTAAGATTCTGGAAAGTGTAAATGGCTGTTTACATATCAGGTAAGGCACTTAAAAGTGAGAAACTTCAGGTCCAGTTTCTGCTTCAAGGCATAGGAAGGAATTGAATTACTGTGTCTCCAAATACCCTTAAGAGACGGGACATCAGTACAGCTTCCTCATAACAGCCTGTTTTAGGTACTGAATAATGCTATGGCTCGCTGACTTAAGCAACTTTTACCACCTTTTCAAAAGAGAAAAAAGAGAAAATACAACCACTGTGTTTATATTACACTTCATTTGAGATGTACAAGTCCACTGTTCCCAAATTAGAAGGTACCAGCTTATAATACATAAAAGTCTGGGCCCTGATCCTTTGAAAGCCATCAGATAAATTACAAGGTACAGTTTTTGGTACTCGAGTCACCAAAGAATCAGTTAAAAAATTAATTCAAACAAACTGAAAGAAGACTATCAGAGATTGTTACATATCATGCTGTCATGTATCTCCATCACTAAGAATAAACTGATTGAAAATCAGCCTCAGACAGAAGAGGAGTTAAGCAGGTATCAGAGTCCAGACCTTATCAGAAAGATTGTAATTGAATCTCCAACTGAGCATAAAAACCAGCATTAACTACTTCCATAATATATCAAAATATTTCTTGATGTTATGACCACACTAAGTGAGCCTTCTAAAACTCCAGAACTGCAACTGTAGCGATCATAGCAGAACACCATTGTGCATTGAGGCGTTACCAATTCACACAACAGTTAACCCAAGTAGGCACATTCCTGTGCTGTACTGCAGGTACAGCTGTGCCATCAGGCCCCATGTTGAGAGTACCCCTTGGCTGCAGGAGAGGCTTAGTCCCCCCATGGTAACCAAGGAGTCTGTAGGCAGCTCCCACCCAGTATCGGTGACTACACCTCCAGTGTGTCCTTGCATTTATCTAAAACTGCAACAAGAGCCTCTCATGTGAACACCCTCCCCCCTCCCCCTTTATTTTTTTTGACAGCAGAAATTATTAATAGAACTTTCTTTTATGAAAAACCTATAAGAGCTCAAAAGCCCTTCTTCTTTACAGTGTTACCTCTGATAAATTACATTTTAAACCATGTTGTACAGAGTGTGAGCGCCCTTCTTACTACCATCATAATGAACCAGCACTTCTATATGCAACACAGTAACTAAGATACCTTATGCTCTAGTTGCAATACCAGTCTTTAGACCTTGCAATAACAAATGTATTTCTACTAACATCTGTGGTGTTAATAATACATTATCCAGAACACACCACTGTAAAGCCATAATTGTTGCTTTTTGAAATATACAAGGTATGTTCTAAAATGAAATGGTGACAGTTGAAATTTTTGAGTAAGTTTCAGGTGCAGTCAACATTTATAACATTCATGACACTTAAATATCTGCTTTCCCAGCTTTTAAAAAGTACACAATCCCTAGTATTTCCTTGTTCCTTGCACTATTTTTAAGAGCTTCATACCTAACATACCTCTTTAACAATGTTGTCATTTTATACTCACATGACCAGAAATTACGATCTTCACTTGCTTTTTACATATAGTTAGGAGAAGCATCTGCCTAAAAGGATTACAAACCCTTATTTTAATCATCCCAAGTTTGTTACAAGAACTTATTTAATGTGCAGTCCAGGTCAGAGTGAAAAATCCCAGAGACCACAGTGTAATATGTATATGGTACATTCTTACATGTTAACCTCCTTTTCTCAAGGAGTTCTCAAGTTCTGGCAGCTGAAAATACATGCATATTTGGGAGGAATGACCAAGCGTAAGAGAGTTAAAAAGGTTTGAAGGTAAAAATTCTGAAGTCAAATTTGATTCATAGATCTCTGTAAATTCTGACTAAGCCATAAACTCCAGGGAATATACTTCAGATGTCTAGTAAACAGATCAGGCACTAACACACAAAACTCTCAGTAAAGACAGTGACTTTTATCGTCTCTAAAATATGCAATGATTTAGGGGCTGGTAGAAGACTTGGGCACTCTTCATTTTTCCTGAAGCTGTGACTCCCATTGATTTATTTTCTTCTATTTTTTCCCCTGCTTTATAAACAAAATTAATTAATTAATTAGTATTAAATAATTAATTAGTATTCTTTATCTTAGCTTTGTAAAGATAGATGCCCCTAATTTAAAGGAAACATACGGTCTAAAAAGATGATCAGGGGACTGGACCACCTTTCTTATGAGGAAAGGCTGAAAGAGCTGGGTCTGTTTAGCCTGGAAAAGACTGAGAGGGCATCTTATAAGCACCAATAAATATCTAAAGGGTGGACGTCTAGAGGAAGGAGCCAGACTCTTTTCAGTGGTGTGCAGTGAAAGGACAAGGGGTAATAGACACGAAACTTGAAAACAGTAAGTTCTATCTCAGCATGAAAAAAGCTATTTCACTTGGAGTGTGACAGAGCACAGGAACAGGCTGCCCAGAGAGACTGTGGAGTCTCCTCTGGAGATACTGAAAACATTCTTGTATGCAATCCTGTGCAACCTGGTCTAGGTGATCCTGCATTAGCAGGGGGTTTGGACTAGATGATCTCCAAAGACCCCTTTTAACCCCTACCATTCTGTGATTCTGTGAATCTGGCTATGAAAAGACTCCTTCCTTATCTGCATAGTAATTAGGTACTACTGAAGAGGACTTTCCTTGATCAGAGAACTTTCCTTGCCCTAAAACAACATGGCTGCAAGGCGACATGTCACAATCGCAACTAGGGAACAACTGCAAGAGAAAAGATCATTACGTAGCTATCTGTGCTGGACTGCAGATTTAATACTAAGGGTTTTTTTGGTGAGAATCAAAGGTTGGAAAAGACCTTCAATATCATCAAGTCTAACTGCTAACCTGACACCACGGTAACCACTAAATGACCTCCTGACGTGCCTTGTCTACGCATTTTTTAACCCTCCCAGCCAGGGATGGTGACTCTATCACCTTGCTGGGCAGCCCATTCCACCTGCTTCACGACTCTTTCAGTGAAGAAACTTTTCCTAATATCCAATCTGAACCTTCCCTGGCACAACCATTTCCTCTTGTCCTATCGCTAGTCACTAGGGAGAAGAAGTCAACACCCACCTCACTACAACCTCCTTTTAGGTAACTGTAGAGCACACTAAGGTCTCCCCTCAGCCTCCTCTTCTCCAGGCTGAACAGCCCCAGCCCCCTCAGCCTCTCCTCATACTTTTCCACAAAATTCAAATTGCTTTTACAGATTGTCATAGGCTCTGAATTCCTAGTTTGTTTTCATTAAGATAATGTTTTATAAAAGTTGGATGGTCAAAATACAGAAGTATAATTAAAGAAGGAAGAAAAGCTCATAAAATATACAAGTCACTGTAACGCCTTGAGCCCTCACTGTCAGACAAACCACAATTCCAGTGAACAGTAGATCTCTGTTAATTTTCCTAAATGATGCATTCAAGAAACAAAAGCAAAATAAAAGGAATCATCAGTTCAGCATTTAAGAAAACCACATTTGATAGTATATTTTTAAATGAAATCTCCTCCTCCAATAAAAGTGCCATGTTGCAATCTTGTTAAGTCTATTCACAGTACACCAACTTGATCATCTCATTCTTCTCTTGCAAAAAACCCAGAGCACACATAATGATAGTGTAATCAACATTTAAATGAATTCACAAGACATTGTCTAATCTTGTAAAGACCAGGAAAGATGTAACAATAAGCAGCATAGAAAGCCTCTTCACTTTTCCTGTATGGATGAGCTTCCTAAAAGTGACGATCTCAAAGTTTGAAATGAAATTAATGAATAGAGAGATAATGGAGATAAACACCATTTACAGCCTCACCCAGACTGATGCTGAGTCTCCTCATCTTCCCTATCATTCGTTATAAGGTGAAAGCACTAGGCAGGATCGGTATGCAAGAGGATTATTCACTACAAATTTCATCCAAATCCTGCTATTTTTATTTCTTTATATCTAATCACTTAAGAGAACCTAAAACACACCTACTTTTAATTTTGAATATGAACTTTTTTTTAAATGCATTTGCTCAAAACAATAAAGTTACAGATTTTTTAGTCTAAATTTTTTTATATGAAAAATGGCTATATCAAAACTACTGATATAATTCATCCATCAAGATCCATGTAACTAAACTCTCCTCTAACCACACAAATAAAAATCCTTTTAAAAAAAAGATCAAATTTTGTATAAAAGCCCTGAAAACCCAGAGAGTCTATCTGGTCCACTAGAGAAAAAGATGCTGATCTAGCATTCAGGATTCTTAGTCTTTATCATCTTTCAGTGAAATACACAGATCTGCTAGTTACATTTAGAGAGCTGCTAACTGCATTGCCTCAGAGGACCAGTTTCTAGGAAGTCAAGTTTCAAGTTGTGTAGGACTTACAAATCAGTATCAATTCTTTATATTATACCCTGACGTAAATGGGAAAAGTCCCTACACTTTCCTTCTCCTTCCCTGTATAAAGAAAATATGCCACTTCAGCAATGTGCAGTATGCTGTGACTGGTATTCCTCATGCTAACTAACATTATTTCCCTCTGGTCCTCTCGGAATTTATTTTTTATCTGTGGTCTTACAGTTGAATTATTAATTCTCTGGAAGGAAATGTCTTTACTAAGAGCTTATTCAGTACCTAAAATGTAATCAAGTGTCCACCCCATGACTGTTCCAAGCCCACAACACATTTGGGAAAGGCACATTTTTAAATCTTTACCTTAAAGTGATACATTTGTCACTTCAGCAACAGAAAATAGACAACCATTATTTTTCTTTCATCTTAAAGAGAACCAAAGTTTACACAGTATTTGGTGGCATAACACAAAGGCAATGGGCTAGCTAATTCTAGAGTCTTTGGAAGATAAAGTGTTTCTCATATAGTATTCACTTTGCCTGTTCAAAAGATGAGAGATACAGTTACCACTTCACAGAGTATTTTTTTGTAGACTATGCAGAATTAAGTCTTGTCCTACCAACAGCATCTCCAGTTAAGCTTTGGAAGTCTAATTGTTCTGACTCTTCGTCAGTTTCACATAACCGTATGAAATTTGACAAGAGCAAGTGAAGGATTCCCCAGCTGAGATGGAATAATCCAGGTTATACGTTCAAATTGGGGAACAGGAGGCCTGCAGAAAGAGATCTGGAGGTTTCGGTTGATGACAAGTTGAATAAAAGTGAACACTGTGCCCTGACAGGCCAATCGTGTCCTGGGGTGCGTCAAGCACAGCATAGCTAGCTGTTCAAGAGCAGTGACTATCCCACTCTATACTGCACTGCTGTAGTTCCACCTTGAGTACATGTGTGCGGTTTTGGGCACCTCAATATAAAAAGGGAATTAAACTATTAAGAGTATGTCCAGAGGAAGTCAACCAAGGTAGTGAAAAGCCTCAAGAGCAAGATTAAGGAGGAAGGGGTGAGGCAGCTTGTTCAGCTTGGAGAAGACAAGACTGAGGTGTGACCTCATCATAGTTTACTACCTCCTCAAGCAAAGCAGCAACGAGGGAGGTTCTATTCTCCTGTCTAGTCACCAGCAATAGGACACAAGGAAATGAAATTAAGTTGCATCAGGGGAAGTACAGACTGGACATTAGGGAAAAGTTCTTCACTGAGAGGGTCACTGGAACTGGGTACCCAAAGAAGCAGTCTCAGCATCAAGGTTGTCAGAGTTCAAGGAGCATTTGGATGGTGCTCTGAGTCATACAGTTTAGTTTTAGGCAGTTATGTGAGAAGCAAGGAATTGGACTCAATGATTCTTAAGGGTCCTTTCCAACTTGAGGTATCCTATGATTATATGATTCTATAAATGACAAGCTGTATATTATCATTGAGTAAGCTATTGCTTTTATAAAATTCTGCTTAGACATTGAGAATGAAGAGGCTAAACTAGCCAAAGAGGATTAATGTCATAAGAAAGAAGTAAAAGGATTAATTTAAAAATGCTGGTTAAAAAATGAAATTGTTTAATAAAAGGAGGTGTCTTCATAGTTTGGTGAGCTGAATACCTAAAAAAGGAGAAATAAAGCTCTTCTTGGATTGGAGTGCTACCTCTGTTTAATTGTCCTCTGTCCTTGCAAAAAAATCCAAACAGAAATTAAATAGTTTCAGAAGACAGCCAAGCTTATATCGTCCTCAGAAGATCTCAAGTAGCTTCATGTGTTTTTACAGCTTATGCAGACAAAAAGTGGCAATGTGTTTTTAAAAGACAGCTCTGCACCAAGTAATAGCTACTCTCCGTCAGTGAATACACAGGATTATGGTTAAGGAGAATTCTGCTGTATATCAGTCAGTTCTCATGGGATCAGCTTCCCCGTTTCCTTGCCTGATTACTGTCCCCGATGAGCTGAGGTACTTCTACCTAAAATATTCTTAGAAAATATCACAGAACCATGTAGTTTCTTCCATGAAGTCCACACATTACAGCAGTGAACTGGTAGTTTGATGAACTACGCACGAACTTCTGGGTTCTTCTTGTATTTGTGACTAATATTGATTTAATACATAATATTTGAGATTCTCATATAGTACCACGATGGATGCATAAGCTCAGATCAGCAACTACAAGGATTTTTGACGTTAGTTCTCCACTTAGTTGAGATTGGTCTCATTAACATCTGTATGACTTCCTTATCAAGTCACTGCAAGAGTAATTTGTGTGTAACAATTTTATAATGGTATTTATTTTCTCTGTTTCACTGTTTCTCTCACTTGATCTGTTTCTGCTACCAGGATATGATAAGAAAAGTACTTAGTCCTATGCAGTGCTTTTATCAATATTCACAAAATGTTTTACAAAGGCTTAGTATTATGATCTCCATTGCTATCAATGCATAAACTTAGGCATATAAAGGTCAAGTGCCTTTTAAAGTATACTCAGCACACAAATCACAGAGCTAAGCTAACAGTACTCTTGAGTCTCAGTCTTGTACTGTATTAATATGGCTATGTTCCCTCCCTTAGAGACAGAAAAAGCCAAAATCAGGTGGCTAATTACAAGTAACCACAGACAACCAATAATCCTTGAATAATCCAGTTTCAAAACCCCTGAATTATTAGATTCATAGATCCCTTGTAAGCCTCTGAAGTAATTAAAGCCTGACTGAGGAGCTAAGTGATCTTTAGCTCAAATCCTATGAATAGATTAGCTTGTGAACATAATATATGCTGACTATTAATGTGCTATTTTGCAGCAAGTGTAATTCAGCAAAACCCTACCCAAATTGTACATATAATAGACTCACAGCATCTTTACAGAGCTAAAGCTAATGTTAGGAGAAAGCATTGAGAAATGTGATTCTATTTCTTATACCAATGATAACATGAGACACTGTAATTGACAGAACTGAGACAGATACTTCAAGACTCCAAGGGACGCGGGTCTATGAATCTTCTGATAAATGAAGAAATGGAGCACTGTCTGATGGGGGCAGTCTAGTGACAGGACCATGAACTGTTACTCTTCCACCATTTTTAAACATTTGTAAAGAAATACTACAATGTAAGGTTTTCTAGAATTCCTAAACTACTGTTAATTTGGTATGTTTTAGCACAAAATATCCTGAATTCTTCCCTTGGAAATGCATTATAGTGTCTAGAGTAAGTTAAGCATCCTTCAAGTTACCTGGAATATCTCAATTGACCATGGAGAGATGAGAGACCATTCATGAAATAGACATGGAGCAACAAAATGCTTAGGAAACATTTATCTACCAAGAGGGTGATCAGAGACAGAAACAGGCTTCCTAGAGATGTTACCAATGCCCCTAGCCTGTCAGTGTTTAAGAAGCATTCAGACAACGCCCTAAAAAACATGTTTAAACTTTTGGTCAGCCCTGAATTGTTCAGGCAGTTGGACCAGATCACTGTAGGTCCTGTAAGTCCTTTTTAAGTGAAATACTCTATTCTATTCTAATATTTCTATCATAATCATTGGACAGTATTTGAAAAAAATGTTCAGTAACTCATACAATCATAGAATTGTTTGGGTTTGAAGGGACCTCAAAGATCATCTAGTTTCAACCCCCCTGCCATAGGCAGGTACACCCTGCTCTACTAGACAGGGTTGCCTGAAGCCCCATCAAACCTGGCCTTGAACAATTCCAGGGAAGGGCATCCACAGCTTCTCTGGGCAGCCTGTGCCAGTGCCTCACCACAGTCATAATGAAAAATTTCTTCCTGAGATCTAATCTAAATCTATTTTCCTTCAGCTTAAAACTATTTACCCCTAACACATCTCTTTGTCTAAGATCATTAAAACCTTAGCACTTCTTTAGAGAATGAGACATTTTTTCTTAAGTGAAATTGTACTGAACTGAAGAACTCATTTTTAATAGTCACAGTCACTGGATTTCTGTCAGTCACCATGACTAGAGCTTCCCTTTGAGCCACAAAGTACAACTCACCTTAAGTGTGAATTTTATGCAATGAGAAAAGAACAACATCCATCTCTGCACATATTCTTGGTCTTTTTATTTTCTGCATCCATTTTCTGTGGGTTTTTTGTGCGCATTTAGAAAGAAATTAAATCCATCAGCAGGTACCCAGAAAAGACATAATTTTTAAAAAGGCTATGAGGCTAGAGCAAATTTGGACAACAGCATAAACAGACCATTGTCTGTGCTCAGTCTGATCCCTTCCTCATGAGAAATCCTCTTCACTAAGGATTCATTCCAGAGCTTTCACAATACAGAACCCAGGACCTGCAACATTAATGACCAGCAGCAGCAGTAGAGGTTAACATTACTAACTGCAGTATACATGAGTGCCTTAGGGAAGGTTAGAATGTGTACTACTCTCTTAAGCTTAACTTCCCACCTATGTGCAACTTTGCACTCCATGAGGACACATCTTCCATATTCTTTCCTCCTGTCCCAAGAGAATTTGATGTCAAACAGGAACAAAAGGGTCCATCTGCCCAAGAAAGGGTGAAAAAAAAAAAAAAAAAAAAAAAGCTAAGCCTCACAGAAGTGTAGCAGAAAGCCAGCATGGCTACAGACTGTGTTTTGAGGTCTTCTGTATTATGATGCCTCTTCAGTGACATAAACCAGTTACACAAGAAGTTCACATTATTCTAGTCACAAACACTATATCCTCTCATGCCTTCTCTTTGTTATTCTAAATACCTCCAAAGTTTCTGTTCCTTCTCCATTTGGAGGTCCTGAGGGTATTCCCTAACTCTTAGTATCATTAAAAAACATCAGGTGTACTTTCATATTAAGAAAGTTTCTTTAAGCAACCTGTCTCCTTGTCTCCTTTTCTAGAGAGAAAGAGGGGGGAAAATTTCTCATTTCTAAACATATAATGCAAATATTATGTAATTCAAGTTTAAAAATTCAAACCCCAATTTCAATTTTCATACTTACTCAAAGAGTTTTTCATGTCTATGTATGAAACTAACACTCCTGGCTTTATAGCTATGGCCCTGAAAATATGCAGGTGATGAAATATTTCTAAATCTCCATTAGAAACTTAGCTCACAAAGGCATTTTAATGAAAGATTAGAATTAACCTTGCTGAAATGCAAGAAGACTCTCTATATTACACTAACAATGAGGTGAGATTCTATAAGCTTTTGAGATAGCATACTGTTGGGTACAATTTTTCAGCTGTGACTTGCAAAGATGAGAAGAAAAACCTAACTCTTGTGTCTCTGGTGCACTGTGAAGAAGCACAGCATACATATGGTTAAAGTAAAAAGGAACAATAGGTCAGCATGATGAAACTTGTGGCAAAAGGGAGGAAATGTGGAGGCCTATAAAACATGTATATATAAAAATAAAAATAAATGTAAATATAAATATAAATATAAATATAAATATAAATATAAATATAAATATAAATATAAAATAAATATAAATATCATCCCTTAGATGATCTTTGGACTCATGCCTTAAACATATATTAAAAGAATAAAGAAAAAGAAAAAAAAAAAAAGAACTTAAAAGTGCAGATATATTGTCCAACTGCACAAATTTGAATCAAATTCTGGAAAGCTTCAAAAGGTTTCAAGAACTAAACTTTATAGAACTTCAACAATAATCTAACATACGCTTCTTTTTTCTGACACTGTTACGCTTTCAGATGTACATCCCATATATTCAGTTAACACCAAGAGGTAAGAAAAAATTAAGCCAACTGACCTCTATCACGTCTAAAGATTCTCACTATGTTACCCTACAATCTCCCAATAATCCTATAAAGCATCTCATAAAAACTTGAACCATCACTCAATACAAGAAGCAATACAAGAAGCAAGTTACTACACAAGGTAAGGCTGGCAATTCATCTCATCTAGCGCCATGCTGTTGACAGTGGTCAGGTTCACTTTCCTTTAAGAGGAAATTCTGCTTTTAGGACATAGAGAATACAATGTCTATGTTCAGGCCACTCTGTAGCCATCATAAATTATGGGTAGGCTCGTCTTCTAAGTCTTGAGTTTTCATAAGTATAATTTTACTTTTATTTGCCCTACAATTAACCATATGTACATTTTCCAAATAAAAAAAAAAATCATATTTTCCATTTTCTCCAGCTATCAACTTGAGTCCTTATTGTAGAAAGTTGAACGGATTAGTCACATGCTATTTAAAAAAAAAAATTTTAGCTACTTTGAGGATTTTTTTAAAATTTTATTTTTTGTAAACATTGGTTCATTTTTTAATTAGCCAGGAAAGAGGAAGTTGCAATGTATCTTCTATACAATAATTGTTGCTGTTATACCACTGTTGTGCATTTTACCATCTAAGCTCTCCACAATATAAGTCTGTCTTTCTTTGGTCAATACACTGACCACTTTTTTTCTCTACTTATCTATAATACATGATGAATGCATATCCACAAAACTGTATGTGCAACTATTGTCCTAGTTGGAGGTTAAATTCTCATTTATCTAACAGGAAATAAGAACCAAAATATTTAAAGGTATGATCCTTTATATTTTAGAAGCTCAAGAAAAAGAAAATAAATTAATATTTATATTTGTAATTCATCCCACTGAATGCAATTTGAAAGAGATATCTGAGTTACAAGCTACAAATTCAAAGAAATAATAGGAAACCAACTGCTAATAACAATGAACAGCCTGGAGCAACTAATGATTTTTTTTTTAATGACAAATACAGTGAGTCTGACTATAATTTTAATTCCTTTGTCATATTTTTCTTTCATATTTAATAGATTAAAAACATTTGCTGTTGTTTTTTAGTTACAGCTCTAAAGATGTATCAGGATATGACAGATCCAAGAAGCCATACTTTTAAATAAAACTTCTTCATCTTGTAAATAGTCCTTTAGAATTTCTGGCTTTAATCATCAGTTTAATGAAGTCTAATGGATCTGTTATTATCCCTTCCCTTTAATGTGATGAAGAGAATAAAAATATAATTAAGGGTGTTTGAAATAAAGGAATAAAAGCTGAAGACAAGGGAGAAAAAGAGATAGATACAGCAATACTATATCAATGAGAGGTCAAACAAGCTGCAAATAACTTTTCTATAGGCAGCCACTCTAAAACATACTCATTCTATTATTCCAAACCTTATTCATAAACCTGCAGTTTCTAAACTTGTTACAGAAACATCTTATGCCCCATTTTTCTAAGCACAAAACAAGTCGGAGAGAACTTGGTGCATCAAAATTAATTTTTAAAAGAAAATCACACCATATTTTACTAAAAGCAAGTCATCTTCACGAAGCAATACTTGTGAAGGAGATTATATGGGTTTTTTTCATATTGTGATCATGTTTTATCTAAAGGTGACTCTACAGGCAAAATCAAATCTGATTCATTTCCAGTAAGATGAAGAGAACCCTAAATTTATGTTAAACATCTACTTTCAAGAAGCTTCCTGTCAGTGTTCTAAAACTTTTTTTATAGTTTTGCTATGTTAAAGTTGTATTCGGTGGAGGACAAACTCTTAATTTGAAGAAAAATTATGAATAAATGTGACACATTTTTTAGCAACAAAAAGTTGTTACAAAAAGTTCCTACACTGTACATTTCAAAGCATTACGTGAAAATACTTTTCCTCTTTTCCTAAAAAGAAGAAAAAAAGCAATTAGTTTTAAATTAAGTTTGGATTTTTATGGCAAATGGTAAATCAAATTTCTTGGATCTCTAGCACAAATAGAGATCCAAAATCTTCAATTTTATTTTTCACATTTTTGGATAAGGAAAAAACATATAAGGTATTTAACAAATAGCATTATCTTTCTTTCCTTTTCTTATCTAACACTCGAAAACCTGTATAATATATATATCACTGCTAAAAAAATAAATCCATTATACTACAAGCCTATGACTTCCCATCATAGTAGTACAGCTTAACCTCCCCCCCCCTTGAATATTCATTCTATGCCTTTGTTTCTCAATTTAAATATATATAATCGATACTTTTATAACTTAACATCCTACAGTTAAGTTACTAGGCATTCTTTCAGCACATTCAAAAATGGGTATAGGTTTAGAAAATAGTGACAGGAAAGAAACCACAGGTTTTGTATATGAAGCAACAAGGGGGACAAGATTAAGTCATTTTACTTTGATAGATGGCATGAACCTGTTCAGGAACTGCATAGGAAAGCTTATTTTATTGGTTTTCTCCTTGGACATTTCTAGCTGCACTGCTTGTTAAAGAGAAGACAGTATCTGGAGGTAGATCAGGAGGTAGATTCATCTTGGCTATTGTGTTATTTCAGCTCATCGATGAGATCAATGAAATGCACAAGAGAGAGATTTATTTAGTCTTTTATACTACAAAAAAGCAAAAGTTTCACAACTCCCCACACTATTTCCTCCCTACAACACCCATTTAATCTCTTCCTAGATTTTTGCAATGCATGCTACTCCTTTGGCTTACTATTTCCACAAGAGAGGATCTACACTTCTCCTTGAAGCCTACGGGAATTTTGCCAGTGGAGTACAACTTAAAGTGCTGAGCAAAATGAGCAATAGCACATACAACTAAGTCACCTCATTTTTTTTCTAAAATGCGTGTTTGAAATAAGATAATGTTATTTAGATTTCTACTCCATGTTTCATAAGCAGTTGAAAATAGCATATTTTTTGTCAGAAGCAGAAAATGAGAATGCAATGAATGCTATTTTTCAGGAATTCATTGCTAAAAATTTTAAACTTGTTTTCCCTTCTACAGAGAGAACTGAATTTCTTGCACTTTTTTTTTTTTCCATTGTCATATATATCTAAGCTCAATACAGTACCAAATATTTCTTTCTATGTCTTTTGCCTGTTTCTCCTTTTGATGGAAGAGAGGTATACGGGAAAGAATCCAGGTGGACAATTGTGAATAATTTATTCTGACTCCCTGGTTCCTGTGAGTTGAGTACATAGCATCACAGCACGATTCCTGGCTTGTCCTATATATGCAAGGATAACAGTAATTAGACATTTTATAAAGAATAAAAAGTTAAGAAACTCCTCCTTCCCTCCCTTTTCACACAACAGTTGGAACCAAACAGTTGTTCAAGCTTGTTGTGCACAATCCCGTTGTTATAGGGAGAACTATTCCATAAGAAGATTAGATATTAGCTTAAGCTGCCTTGGTACAACTGAATAAGCATGAGCCTGCAGATATACAAATGCTAAATCCACTGGCATTATCATTTCTTAAGCATTCAGAAACCTCCAAGCTTTTCTAGATGGTAAAGCATCCTACTACACATAAGTCTATTTCACAGACATACTAAATCTGTTTGCTTTGAATAGAAGCAGCATTGTTCAAGTTAAGTTATAGTGTAATAAACAGATTAGGGCATTAGGCAACAGAATTATTAAAAGTGAAAGATCCTCAAAGTGAAGGGAAAGAAATGAATGCCAAATCCTCTATTTCAAACAAAAATGCAATGAAATTTAAATTAAATCTAGCTCAAAATTATTTACCTTTTGGCATTATACATCAGTATTTTAAGTACCAGTCTAGAAAGTAAATAACACTTCAGGTTGAATGAAAAATTACCCTGTCTCTTTTGATTCAGTGTGAATTTTCAAATTTAAAGGAACCTGTAGTCATTTATTTAGGGCACCTCGCTAAAGTACTGTTTGCTACACCAAAGTAGATATAGGAACTTCCAAGATTTTAACTTGCTCCTGGAAACCTGACTGTACTTCATCTTTTTGTGTTGTTTATGGCAATTTGACGATAATGTAAATAGCTTATATGTAACACACTTTTTCACCTGAAAAGGTAGAATTCCCAGGGAAACGGTTCATCTACTACCCCTCTCTATCAGAGTTTAACTAGTTGGAAGACAGGTCCTATGCTGGACCTTGAGACAGAACTCTCTAACTACAATTATACCAATTGCTATTACAAAGCAAAATCTTGCATCAAAAGACAAAAAGAGTCAGTGATCCTTCCTGAGTAGAAGGCTTCTTTATAATAATATAAAGCTGGCTAAAGCCGTGTTTCTGTCACTATATATCAGTATTTCCATACTGAAGTACAAAGACTGAAGACTAAGCACTTCTAAATTGTCTTTGAAGTGGTTCAATTTTTCATTGGAACAGATTTTGCAGATACTACCAGAAACAGCAGAAATAAGGTTGGGGGTGGGAATGTGGGTTGCTTTCAAAAAGTTATTAAAATCTAGTTATCTGTAGTCTCTTTAAATCCAAGGGACTTTATAACTGCCCTGCTTAGCTTTATAACATTGTTCCAAATAAAAAACAAACAGGATTTTTTCTTACATAAGATAGAAACACCAAGTTTCTATCACTTTCTAAACTTGACCAATAACAAAAATTGAGTTAAAAGTTGAAACTGTAAAATATTCTGCTTACAGTAGCAGACCTAAAAACAAGAAGCTCAGGAATTCTGTTTAAACTCCTTTAAGAGAACACAATTTACTCATAGATATATGTCTCAAGAATGCATATACCCTCATCTTAGTCAAAAAAGAGCTATGTTTGTGTCAATGGCCAAAGTATCAGACCTTAAGAAATTGAACAAAACAAACTGGTGAATATTCATGGAAAATAAGAATAGGTCATCTTCTCCTAGTTGCACTAATATGTTAATGTCTTAGAGATATGTGTCCAAACCACATTTTAATTCAAATAAGCTGTTTGTTACATTTAGGCTCTATACTTGACCTAACAGAAATGTGGGAATATCACAGGGTGCTCTTCAGATTGCATGGAAGTCGGGAAACCCAAATACATAGGAAAAGTTATTGCCTTGGGTTATGGACTGTGGGCACAGATGCTCAGGATAAGTAAATGATGCCTATAGACCCCAGACTGCTGAAACCTAGTCTTGTCTGCCACTCCCAGGGACAGAATACTAGACTAGTTTAGTCCTTGGTGTCCAAAAGGGGCATTTCTTTTACTGCTACCTTTGAATTCAATTTTCAAGTGTTAGATCAAACAAGAACATTATCTTCTAGGTTTGAATACTCTATGGCATTCTATACCACTTAAATAATTACAGCACCTGTGAAGGAATGCAATGAATTAATGGTGTTTCAGACATTTCAGACAAATCTGGGGAAATTAGAGATAAGTAAAGTAAGATTTTTCTGGTGTGGGGTTTTTTGTTTTGTTTTTTTTTTAATTTTATTTTTTTTCTAAGATGTTTAAATGAGTTCTCCGGAGTTTTCATGGAACTACTTCTATGTCAGGAAGTCAGGGACCATAATTGTCATTCAAGGATTTGCTGTCCCCAACCTTTCTAATCCAGAGCATCAACAAACATATTTAGCATTCAATTTGCCACCTCTTCCTTATCTTGTACGTAAGACAGAGTACCTGGAACTGAAGAAAAAATATGGCTATAGTAAGTTGTACTAATTCCTCCTCTTCTTCTTATGCTAGCCCTGTGGTTTCACTTCATTTATTCCTCTCTACCTCACTGTTCTGTGAAGTGGGAAACTTCTGTTTGCTGTCAACAGTACTAGTTGCTGGGAAACACACTGCAGCGAACAATTATCCACTCACTATTTCCGTTTTCAAAACTGGAGTTTGAAAAGCCTATTAGACATTCTAACAGAAAAAAATATTACTTTAGTCTAGACCCAAATTCCAAAGAGAATTCATACGAACAGTTGCAGTTTTTCTCTTAAGACCTGTGGATTTGCTTATTTATTGTTTTGGAACATCCGCAACATTTTATGACACTATTCAGTGAAAACCATCTAGCAATGGAAAGAGCCCTTCAGTGAGAAAGCAGGCTTGGCACAGATACTTCTTAATTTGTCTGTCTATACTAGTTGCTGTTATACTATGAGATTCAGTACACTACGGTGCACTACTCTTTTCCCTTTTGCTTACATGTCTGTCATATCACCTTTCAAAAACAACTTTTTTCATAAATCCATCTGCGTCTTCTTGACATCAGCAATGACTTGTTTGTAAAGGACTCCCTTGCACTGACTTTATTGGTTTATTTTTCGATTACCTTGAAACAGTATAAAGGGCAGAATTATGCTGTGATTAATGTACACAATAAGTTGTGTTGTGTCTTTCATATGGGGTTTTTATGCCGAATCCTTTTCAGGAAAAATCAAGTAGAAACATTCAGTAGGTGAATAGAACTGCTGAAAGAAACTGAAAGATTAAAGCAAGGGAAGAAAACTAGCTTGGAAGAAAAAGGTATATATTTCAGTGTGTATGTGTGAAAAGCTTTTGGGATATTCTCTGTTCTTTCAGACTGTTGAATGCTTTAATTTGCCATAGCAGCAACACAGTTTAGAAATACAAACCACTGGATTTTACTAATAATTTATCCTGATTTTGGTTGGGACAGTTAGTTTTCTTCCTAGCAGCTGGTATCACAGAATCACAGAATCACAGAATAACAAGGTTGGAAAAGGACCTTTAAGATCATCAAGTCCAACCGTTCACATCCTAAACTAAACCATATCCCTAAGTACTTCATCTACCCTTTTTTTGAACACATCCAGGGAAGGTGACTCGACCACCTCCCTGGTATAGTGCTGTGTTTTGCATTTAGAATGAGAATATTGTTGATAACACACTGATGTTTATTTTTTCCAAAGCTGCATTCACAACTAAGTCCAGGACATTCCAGCTGCCCCAGCCCTGCCTTCTGCAGGAGGTGCACAAGAAGCTAGGAGGGGGCACAGCCAGGACAGCTGGCCCAAAACATCCAGAGAGATATTGCATACTATATGGCATAATGTTCAGTACATAAATTGGGCAGTGGGGTGGGGGGAGTTGGCTGGGGAGGGCCATGGCTTAGAACTATCTGGGCATTGGTCCACAGTTGGTTTTAGCTGCCTGCCAGGTTAAACCGCAGTGCAACTAAAGCTAGAAAGGGGCAAGATTTCTTGCTGACTAGTAAAACAAGGTCAAACTTTTCTCATAAAGGTCTAGCTGAATAAAATACAGAGTCTTACTCAGGTAGAATTCTAGGAGGGTTATATGGAATTATGAAAGAATTTGAATACTAGTTTAGTATAATTTCTGAAGGCTTTATTAGTTTTATCTCCATTAACAGTATAGGGCACATCTGAAAAATGTGGTGATTGATTTCAGGCAAATAGAAGTGAAAACTTTGGTGTAATGTCAGTTTTGTGCAACTGTTTTTCAGTCTGTTTGTCTCTTTTACAACTTTTGCATTCCTTTACCACATTGGTTTGAAAACTCACTAAAGATAAATCATTCTGTGACGTGGCTAGGAACCTGCAAAGGAAAGCATTAGTGTAGAAGACTCCCTTCTGCTTCATTTCATAGGTGTCTACAACACGTTATCTTCAGCTTTTTCATTGCCAAATTTAATAGGGACTTGGGCAACGATTTTCCATTTGGTCCTTTACAAGTCCTGTGACTCTCCATGCAGGATAAACCATAAATTTCTTCAAATTAAATTAACAAGACATTTCTTCTTGATGTTATTTTGTAGTGTTTTTGAGGCAGGCAGAATTTGGCATTGTTCACTTCCCTTTTATAGCTTACTCTGCATCCTTCTCTAGTAAAGTTTCACCTCCAAGTCCTATTCAACTCTGTTCTAAACTACATTAATCCATGTTTGGGGGAAAGAGCAGGTCTCTTCTAACCAAAAATAACTGGCTTGATAGACATAGGGAGAGTGGTGGATATTGTCTACTTTGACTCCAGTAAAGCTTGTAATACTGTTTCTGTAAGATTGTTACAGACTTGCTTCTGAAGTATGGGCTGGATGAGCAAACAGTGAAGTAGACTGAACGTCCAGGTCCAGAGACTTGTGTTCAGTGGCACAAAGCCTAGTTGGAAGCCAGTAACTAGTGATGTACTCCAAGGGTCAATAGTGGGTCCAGGACTCTTTAACATCTTTACTAATGATCTGGATGATGGAGCAGAGCGTGCCCTCAGCACGTTTGCAGATGACACTAAACTGGGAGGAGTGGTTCATATGCCAAAGGGATGTGCTGACATTCAGAGGGACCTCAGCAACCTGAAGAAATGGCCTGACAGGAACCTCATGAAGTTCAACAAGAAGGGCACCAACATATGCTGTACACAAAGCAGTTTTGGAAAGCAGTTTGCCAGAAAAGGACCTAGGTGTCCTGGTAGACAACCACCTGATCATAAGCCAACAATGCACCCTTGGAGCAGCAGAGAGGTATCTTGGGCTGCAATAGGAGGAGCGTTGCCAGCAGGTCAAGGAAGGTGATCATTCCCTTCTATTCAGCAATGGTGAGGGCACACTTGGAGTACTGTGTCCAGGTCTAGGCTCCTCAGAATAAGACATAGACATACTGGAGAGAGTCCAGCAAAGGGCCACAAAGATGATGTTAAGGACTAAAGCATCTCTCCTTTGAGGAAAGGCTGAGAGAGCTGTGACTGTTCAGCCTAGGGAACAGAAGGCCTATGGGGATCTGATCATTTTAGCTATATGCTGAAGAGAGGGTGCAAAGAGAATGAACACATGCTCTTCTCAGTGTTTCCCATTGACAGGATGCGAGTCAGTGGGCACAGACAAGGAGGTTCCCTCTGCACATCAGGAAACACTTTTTATACTGTGAGGGTGACTGAGCACTGGCAGGGGTTGTGCAGAAGTTGTGAATCTTTGGAGACACAAAAAACCCCTCTGAACATAATCATAGATGAGCAGTGGGGTTGGACCAAATGACTTCCAGAGGTCCCTTCTTCCAGAGGTCCCTTCCAACATCAACCATTCTGTGATCCCATGATTTTGTAAGACAGATTTGCATCATGTATGACTGAATCCCAGTAAAGGTACAAAATACCACAAAAGTGTTCAAAGCAGAATAAAAAGGCAGCAGCATCCTATAGAGAATCAAATTGAAACACTAATTGCATCAGGCTCAGCTTTACCTGATACTCTTAATCCCCCACTTAAATGAACATTAAATCAAATAAAATAAAGTTCTTCTTCTTACTTGTCTGGAAATACATTATTTATGTGTGAATTTTGATGGTATAAATGGTTTGATATAAATGCTGATATAAATGTTCTGCTTGGCATATTCATAGGAAAATGCTAAACCTGTGAAATATATTGATTTGTCTTTTATCACATTGTTTCTCCATGTAGACACAAACAAGGGATCAAGGGTCTCTTCTGTTTAAATTAGTCTCTGTATTTTATAACAATATTCTCAGACTGGTTGACAACTCATACTACTCCTATGGACTTCGTTATAACTAGAAGGAATTTAGGGCAGAGAAAAATAATAGACAATTATAAATTATATGCAAATATATTTTTTCTCTCCCACTTCAACCATCCAAAGCTCTCCCAGCCAAAAATCCTAAGTAAGATTCATTCAGGCACAACAAGAGATACTTAAACAAGTAGTTCTGACTAAGGAGGAATTTACACCATAAAGACAGAAACATACAAAATGACCAAGCTAGTGATAGACCATTATTCAGAATCCTGCACAAAACCAAGATACAGTTAGCTTCGTTTTATGAATCTTTTGCAGTCCCCTTAAAAGTACCTGCATAAGGAGCAGATGTGAAGATAAAAATTTATTCCATAATGATTTATGATCATAAATCTAATTTGGGTGTCTCCACTCTCATTTAATTTTATATCAGTTCAGACAACAGGACTATGTATTACCATGAGCTGCATTCCATTCGCCACACAGTCTTCAGGAGGGAAAAACTGTCAGTGTTTGAGTGATTGGTAGGACAAGAGTATATGTAATAGTGCTTTATGCTTTGGGGAATAATGTAACACAGGTCTTGTTCCTGGGCAGCAGAGAGATTTTAGTCACAATGCACGCAGTGCGGTGTGTTATTCTGTCTGTATCATTAGCCCTGCATGGCATTGCTCAAGAGAAATGGTGGAAGTCAGAGTAACATAACAGGAACCAGGGTGTTTGTAATTCCCTCCTCAACATCTGTTGCATAAAATATAATTTGCTCATTCCTGCAAGCTGTGCTTCTTTAAAGGCAATCTCTAAATCCTTTTTTTGGATGTACCTGCCTTAATTTGTACAATTTGAATGTGGCCCAACATAGCCTGAGTTTCAATTTCACCTAATTTGAGAATGCTGCAGCAAACAACCTGTTTGCTTAAATTACATCAAAACAAAAGCAACACAGGGGTACGAGTGACCAAAGAGTCAGAAAGGAAGAATTTGGAAAAGGATTGGGGTTTTGGGGGTTTTGTTTTGTTGTTTTTTTTTTTTCAAGAGGAAGAGCTCTCAGATCACCAGGAAGAATATTAAGGAAAGCAGTTAATATGTAGTTAAAGGAATCGTAATGCACATGAACATATGTTGTTTTACCTAATTTTGATCAACTTAAAAGTAAAAATGACTTTATTCTTTCAGTTGTGTTTAACATGCCATCTGGTTTAATTATTCCTTAGGTAGCACACTATAAAGTTAATAGTAACAGTATTGTTAAGCCAATCAGAAAGAATCTTTCTGATGTGATTTTTCACCAAGGATGTTTTTCTTAAACCCATTGACTATGAGGTCAATGTAATAAGCTTTTGCATAAGTATTACATTACTGCCAGTGCTTGGCAGATGTTAGCTCAGAATTGTCACCTCTAGATTAACTCAAATCTGTTTACTCAGTGAAAGAATTTAGTCATAATCCAAAATTCTCCTTTAATTTTGAGTTTCAGGCAGAATTTCGATTTTAAAATTATTTAGTTTTAAAATGGTTTAAAAGATCTGATGGCATTAAAACCACATTATTTTAAAAGATTCTTTGTTAAAAGGAAATAAACTGCAATTTAAAAAAATTTATAAAAGTTACATTGTCTAAAGAGTCAAAATACTAAAGTCAATCTTAGTCCTTATTTCAACAAGAAAAGATATGCCCAGTGAGACTTCTGAAATCCACTGCTTTGATCAGCTAGGGAAGTGAAATATGGAGTGTTCATTATTCATTCTAATACCAGAGGGAAGCCAGAGATTTAGGGATTCACTTCAACATCTTTGAGTTGAAAAGAGATTTCAAGCAGTTTTGCATAATCTGAATTCTGGAGTGTCCTACAGAAGTTCACCATTCCGCTCCCGCTGACATTTAACAGGACCTAATTATTGATTAAAATCTTAGCTAAAAAATATTTGGCATTGTTTATCTTCAAAACTATTATTATAAAAAAAAAGGGGGGGAGGAAGGACAGGACTCTAGAACAGAATTTCATTTCAACAAATGCATAAGAAATACTTTATGACACAAATACAGAACATGCTATCCTGAATTTAGCAAAAGAAAGGGAGAAGATTTAGGATACATTATTGGTAGCATAGTGCTTGATCATCACCATAGCGTACATACCATTCTCAGACATAGCATTACGTGTTCTCATTCTCTATTCCAGATTTCAGTTATGCATGTGATAAAGAATGCTACCTGACGATCATGAATTGACAGATGAGATATCAGTCATACTGAAAAAAATAAAAATGAAGCCATTCCAAGCAAGCAGGTGTTTTCCCATTGCAGCTGGATACAATTTATGGCATAATATTGCTATTCTAAATTACGCTGGTTACAGTGGTGTCTGGTGACACCACAGAATACAAGAGGCAAAAAAAACCCCTTAATTTCTTAACACCCATACTAAATGGAGTTAACAGGAAGTAATTTGTGGTTTCCTAACTGATTCCAAATCTCACCCAACCCAGGACTCCCGGAAAAGAACACAGCTGGGGGGCAGGAGGACTTTAAGGATAAGTGTCATATAACCTTGTGCTGTCCTAAGATCTCCCGAGGTATCTGTTTATGGCTACTGCTGTGATTACTGGGCTGAATCTCTTTTTGATCTAAGTAAGTAAATCTGTTCCTATGTTTCAGTATAAATAAAGAATCTAACTAAATATACCTGTAAGCCATAAAATCATAAATAAACAATATCAGACAATTCTGGGTACTTGCAAGTGTTTTGTCAACAGAACAAATGTTATGCAAAAGATGGGGATCTCTTCCAGGACTCCTTTTGGGAAATCTTAAGGATAAGGATGTACAATATTGATGAATGGAAGAGATTCCAGTTTTAACTCAGAACTTGAACTTTAAGAGCTTCATCAACCAGTCCAAAGGAGCTAGTCAACATGTAAGAGTTATCAGGAGACAAAGACAGTAATCCACAGGCAATTCCATGATTTTAGTGCAGATTGTTTTCTGAAGGGGTAACCTCTTCCTTATCCCAGCCACACGTTCTTATACACCCTTATGCCAGACATAGCATTCAAGGAAGCCATCTATCTGAAAACCAATTTGACCAAAAGAAGAAGATGGAGAAAAGAAATAGGAATGAAAAGAAAAACATGTTGGATGGGGATCATTTCCATGATCTGATTTTCAGTGTGGTAGGAGCTCAGTCACGGTGACTTGAAGTGACTGAAAACCACAAGCTCAGGGGCTGTAAAATATTATTTGGATACTGTAGGTTATTCTAATCTGTACCAAGTAAATAAAGATACCCAGGTATAAGAACATTTAATAACCCTTGCTGGCTGATTATTCTACCATATTTGATCACCTACACCATGAATCATTGACAACCAGTACTGGCAGTGGTTTAGAACCTACTACAGCATCTGTCTTCTGTTTCAAGTGAATGTCAGCCTGTTCACGTTCCACCCTTCTCAAACACAAATAATATATGTGCCCCAGAAGTAACTTAAACATAATCCTCCATCAGTGGCTTATCCACAATGTGCACAACCCACTGTCTGGGAAACACGGTGTTAGGGGAATCTTCAAGGATACAGTTGTGAGAAGATGCTGCACAACTTTGGCACATAATACCTTAAATTACAAGTGAGCAGTTGGGTGATATAAAGGACTGACTGTTGGGAAAGGAAAAATAAAAACAAGGCAAAACAGAAATAAGTTAACAGCTATAAGTTAACAGCTAGATATTACATCTCACAGATGCCTAACATTAATAACAGCAGTATCATTAGACAAACAGAAGTCTGGAAGAGATGTCTTCAATTCATCAAATACATAAATACATTGTGCACTGTTATCACAGACCCCTATGTATTTAAAACCTTTTTCTAAATCAGTTAAACCCCACTTCAAGTTAACTCTGAGCTAACATTGTCCTTGTTTTCTGGTTTGGGG
Source organism: Porphyrio hochstetteri (assembly GCA_020800305.1). Classification (NCBI taxonomy): domain Eukaryota; kingdom Metazoa; phylum Chordata; class Aves; order Gruiformes; family Rallidae; genus Porphyrio; species Porphyrio hochstetteri. Next base: position 51,334,781 of record CM036905.1, read on the forward strand.
TTTGTTTGGGTTTTTTTCCTTCTTTCCTGTTGTTTATTCTCCTGATGTACCTTATCCCTCTCAGTTGTGGTTTGACTAAACAAGCAAAGCAGTTTTAAAGTTCATTTCTGGAGTGGAAATTCCATATTTCTGAACATCCAATGACTTTTCCACCTAGTTCAGTATAAGTTTCTGAATAAAAGGAATTATACAAAGTTTTCCTGATGAAGTCTCAACAATGTTGTCTATAGTGACATTAATATTTTTTTATCTTCTAATTCATCTTGGGTGTCCACATCTTTTTCAGGAGATGAGATCTCATTTTACTGCAGAAGTTCACAATGACAAGTAATAAACACACAATGTTGTATTTTATCTAACTGTGTTTTTTCCCCTATTACTTAAGTCTTCAATATCATCCACTGGTGTTACACTTTTTCTTATACCTTGACATATCAGTAGGATTTTTAAAATGCAAACTAAATGAGATATGTGCACCTTAAGTATTATTTGCTTCTTGAAGCTTTAAATACAAGGCATTCTTTGATATTATTGACTGCAGCACAAAATATTCCAGACTCATATTGTATCAAATGATGCCATGATCGAATCATTTATTCTAAAACACTGAAACCAGCCAAGCAACAAATTCTACATACAGAGACTACTGCAACAGCTATTTGAATTTTATGTGTAAAAGAAAATGATTAATGCATTTCATTTAGTAGGAAACAGCTGCACTCCTAACTTTACTATCTGGAAAACAGGAGGAGAAGTAGCTGTTTAAAAAATCATACCATTTTTAGTGAAAAATAGCTTCAACTTTGGGAATAATTGCTGTTGCCAGTAGGTTGTTACAAAATTACCAGCAAAGCATTGAAATAAAATGCATTAAGATTCAGAAGATTTTTAAATAATTATTAATGTGAAAATGAATTACAAATATCAGCTGTTGGCCTGTTCACACATATTAGCAGTCAAGAATAGACAATTCCAGCCTAAAATAAATTTTCCAGTCACTCACACACTAAAGTAGCTACCTAAATGTAGCAGGAAGCTGCTGCAAAGGACAACCTTTTCAAGTGTAAACAGAAAATAAACACTTAGTCCCTCTCTGTCATTCTCCCCCTTTTATTGCACCAAGATCTTGATCAACGAAACTAGAATCCAAATTATTACGCCTTTTGCCATAATTTTCCTAAGTGGGCAATTACATACTTGAGGAACAAAAGATGCTCTGGGATTCAGTGAATATCAAGTCTCGTTCTGCTCCCATGTCAATCAAGTGAAAGGAAATATTGATAGCTTTTCTACCATTTTAATAAGTGTACTGTTCTTCAGAAAAGCTGTCAAACCAATGATTTTCCTGTAGAGATTCTGACACAATATTTTCTAACTAGTCTGTGGTGGTTTAACCTTGGCTGGACGCCAGGTGTCCACCAAGCTGCTCTATCACTCTCCTCCTCAGCAGGACAGGGAGGGGAAAAAAAAGAAGATGGAAAAAACAACTCCAAACTCGTGGGTCAAGATAAAGGCAGTTTAATACAGCAAAAGGCTGCACATGGAAGCAAAGCTAAAGCAAAAATGTCTTCCCTACTTCCCATCAGCAGGCAATGTTTAGCCACTTCCTGGGAAGCAGGGCTTCAGTATGCCTAGTAATTGCTCTGGAAGACATATGTCATTAAAAAAAAATCATCCTGAATGTCCATCACTTCCTCCCCTCATCTCTCTGTTTCCTATTGCTGAGCATACATCACATGTTATGGAATATCCTGTTTGTGAGTTTGGGTCAGCTGTCCTGGCTGTGTCCCCTCCCAGGATCTTGCCCACCCCCAGCCTACTGCTGAGGAGGGAATAGACATTGAATAGATAGCTTCAGTGTGTGCCAGTGCTGCTCAGCAGTAGCCAAAATATGGGGGTGTTACTAACACCTTGTTGGCTACACACAGCACAATGCTGTGAGGGTGCTGTGGGGAAAACGAACTCCATCCCAGCCAGAGCCAGGACATAATGAAGTAATAGTTTTTCTGTAAATGTAGTTAACAAGATCACAGAATCACTAGGTTGGAAAAGACCTTTGAGATGATCAAGTCCAACCGTACCCATCCTATACTAAACCGTGTCCCTGAGCACCTCATCTACCCATCTTTTAAATACATCCAGGGATGGCGACTCTATCATCGACCTGGATAGCCTGTTCCAATGCCCAGCAACCCTTTCGGTGTAGAATTTTTTTACTAATGTCTAATCTGAACCTGCCCGGGTGCAGCTTGAGTCCATTCCCCCTCATCCTATCACCTATCACTTGATCTTGAGTTTTAATGAGCATGTACAGAAATTTATATCGCACTTATTTAGCTCAGAAAGACTGTTTATTTGATTTTGACTGCTGACCAGGTGTTGTAAGTACTAAACCATGCAACAGTCTGACATACTAGTGCTGGACATGTTCCCAGCTTCTGGCCAGAATCTGATCACCTTTTTCAAAGCAAGGTGTTCAATAAAGTAGTAAAAAAACCTCCTGTCAACTGGGCTTCAGACCAGGACACCAGTCTGAGACAACACCTATGGCTCTGCTGGATGACCGCTGCATTAAGGTGGAGGAGACAGTCATATGAATTGCAACAGCCTTGGCAGCTTTGGTATACCCGATCTCCAAGTATTCCTACTTTCATCCCAAAGACAGATGCAGAGGGCAAACAGTAATAGCCTGAAATGACTTGGGTCATTTGTCTCTAAATTGGAGAGACATGGATTTGACAGATGGACCACTCGGTGGATAATGAACTGACTGGATGTTTGCATTCAAAGAGCTGTGGTCAAGAGCTTAATATTCAAAGTGGAGACCAGCGATGAGTGATGTTCCTCAGGGATGGGTATTGGGACCGGCATTGTTTAACATCTTTGTCGGAGACAGGGACAGAGGGATCAAGTGCACCCTCAGTAGGTTTGCTGACAACACCAACTGGTGTGGTGCGGTTGACACACCAGAGGGAAGGGATGCCATCCAGAGGGACCTTGACAGGCTTGAGAGATGGGCCTGTGTGAACCACACAAAGCTCAGCAACACCAGTGCAAGGTCCTGCACATCAGGTCAGTGCAATCCCAAGCACAACTAAAGGCTGGGCAGAGAATGCATTGAGAGCAGCCCTGAGAAGAAAGACTTAAGGATGATTAATTGATTAAGAGGTCAACATAAGCCAGCAATGTGTGCTTGCAGCCCAAAAAGCCATCTGTATCCTGGGCTGTATTAAAAACGAGCATGACCACTAGATCAAAGGAAATTATTCTGTCCCTCTAGTCTGCTCTCATGAGACCCCCATCTTCAGCACTGTGTCCAGTTCTATGGTTCCCAGTACAAGACAGACATTGACCTGCTGGAGTGGGTTTAGAGGAGGGCCAGAAAGATCCTCAGAGGGCTGGAGCACCTCTCCTGTGAGGACAGGCTGAGAGACTTGGGCTTGTTCAGCCTGGACATGAGAAGGTTCCAGGAAGATCTTATTGCAGCCTTCCAGTACCTAAAAGGGGCCTACAGAAAAGCTGGGAAAGGGCTGTTTATCAGGGAGCATAGTGATAGAATAAGGGGTAATGGCTTTAAACTAAAAGAGGGTAAATTTAGATTAGATACCAGGATAAAATTCTTCCCTGTGTGGGTGGTGATGCTCTGGCTCAGGTTGCCCAGAGAAGCTGTGGCTGCCCCCTCCCTGGCAGTGTTCAAGGCCAGGTTGGATGGGACTTTGGGCAGCCTGGTCTAGTGGAGGGTGTCCCTGCCCCATATCAAGGGCAAATGGTTCAATGATTCCATGATTTTTTTTTTCAGACCACAAACTCAAGATAGCACTGGCATTTCTTTTCTCCACCATCTTCAGATTCTTACAGTGATCATAAGCCTATTTACTCCTCATCAGGATGAAGATGTAGAATGCAAGCAGTACAATGCACATACAGCATTCAACTTTGCCCCATGTCAAGTATGTAAATGATAAACTCTGTAAAAAAAGCAGGCAGTAAAAACAGAATCCATGAAGGCTAAAATAATGCTGGAACCTTGACAGAAGAACTCAAAAAACAAACTTTGTCTACAAGTGCTGCTATTTACAAATATGTTTGACTTTGTGCCACTTGCTCATGTCCCAGCTTCAGATGTCAGAAAAGATGTCGGAAAGCCATGGCAGCAAAAACATCCTCCTGGTTTTCAGGGAGAACTTACAGACTTACTGGAACTTGGCTGCTTTTCAAGCATGGGTTGGTCATGGTAAAGCGTTCATTCGTATTTCCAGATTTGCACTGCATGTATGGAAGGAAGAAGGAATTCTGATTTTTTGTGGCAATGAACTCCAAACAAGACAGAATTCCAAAGCCCATGCTCAGCAGCAGAAAACATCTGCTGAGCAATAAAAATGTGTATAAAGTCCAGTGCAAACTCTGAAAAGGCCTACACTGGTCTGTGAATGTAACCTCTAATGGCATTGCCATTCCAAGAAAACAATTACCTTTGTCACTCTTGACAATGAAGTGTAAGAAACAGAAAAAATTACAACAGTATTAGCAGCACTGTGATACTAATTTCCACAAGATTAGTGAAATAAAATACAAAAACAAATTTATTCAGACTAATTAACCCTATTTTTTTTTTTTACAGACAAAATAGAAAGACTACTATAAATTAATTGAGCTATTTATTCTACAAATGAGAGAGAGGGACATGCTTGTTGGTAGTGTTTTATGAACCTGAAGGGTAATGGGGTCCATAAAAATGCTTGACACTGGTTTTTGAGCTTCACAAAACTAGAGTCTGTATCTCATACCTGAAGTGTCAAAAAGACTAGTTTATTTTGCCTGATTCATCTACCAGAAAAATTTCCTGCTCACAAGAATTTGTTTCATAGATTTTTACTCCCTTGTCTTTAAAAAATAGAGATTAAGTACCTTCAGGTAATAAGTCTTTTATCAAAGGCAAAAATAACAGTTGCCTGTCCTGCAAAAAATCGAGCCACAACCATTCTTTTGAACACCTTTAGAAACATGTTGTTAGTGTAAGATCAATATTCTTCATGGATATTCATCTTATAGAAAACTGCTTTGTGTAGGTATAGAATAGTAAGCCAGTGGAAAAAAATATACTGTAAAATGAGGCTTACACTATGTATCTGTATACCCAAAACCATACAGACTGTATCACTCTCTAAAAAGTACATTCTAGGAACAAAAGATACTAATGTTAAGTATTTGTAGAAATTCTACATATACGTGATTTTTTTTTTCAGATGTTATAATACACTCACAAAGCACATTTTAAAAGTGATTTTATAAAAGTACATTTAGAAATATAGCTGGCTTCAAAAAATGCTGTGTACTTCTGTTTAAGTTAAGAAATATCAAACAAAATAATGAGGTCGGTTTGAAAAAAGGTAGAGTTTAGTAGATATTTTTATATAATTTGCATTAATTTCATATGTGGAAGCTCTTCTTCCTTTGTTAGCTTCACTGCTTCAGACACTCATGCAAATTTCCAATGTGTTGGTTCACCATTAGTCATTTTAAATCCAAGTTCAGGAAAAAAAGAAGAAAAAAAAAAAAAAAAAGGAATGTCTTCTCTTTTCACCATCAATTCTCTTTCATTATCTGCAATTGATTTAAAAGGAGTGCTTTCAACTGTTTACAAACAATAAATCATTCCTCATTTTGTGTGTTTAAGCCTGCACAAATTCCTTATTGTCTGGAAATAAACATTATGGTCATTTTCCTGGAATAATATCAAGTGTTAAGATTTGTAGGTTTGAAATCTACCAGTGTCCTAGTAACAGCTACTTTCAATGCGACACCCCCACCATTTTTATGGTTGTCACTACTGTATTTTATAGAGCTAAGCACTGCAGCACTGAATGAACCTCCTGGCTAAGATCTGTTTTAGTATGTGCAGCAACCGAATGAGTTAGCCAATACACATTCTATAAAATCTTGATTTCCCTGCCTCTCAGCTAAAATACTACCAGTGCCGGGGAACTAATATTTTGACAGTTTGTTAACAGCTTTAATTCCCCCGCTATGGCAGCTCTTGCATTAAGCGAAGAGACAGAAGCGGACGCTCTCCCTTTCACCAAGTACATCTTCCTGACTAGCAGAAACATTTCAAACTCAGGTGCCTGTGGGAAACAGGGACAAGGCTCAACACAAACCCATTACCCCAAAGCAAGCGCTCAACGTAGCTCTTAGCTTTCTTTAAATGATCTACAGCCATAGACATATCTCACACCCTGTTACAATTAAAGCTATTTATCTTCTAGTCTTAGAAAGAACTGCTGTGATTATTTAAGTAGATTTATATAATTTTGAAGGAGATATTCCAAAAAAAGAAAAAAAAAATACCACATTTACTGATAAATCTACTACTAAAAAAAGAAGATTACTCCTCTCAAAAATTCCAGACAAGGTATAAATTAACCAGTATGATACATTCATTTCCAATGAAGCCAAATTAAAATGGATGATCCAGAGTATCATGGGGTTCTCTCATATGGGTATCTCTCTGTTTACAATCAATCAATCCTGGCACATAAGCAAGAGCAAAAGCAACCAAAACACAAACAAGCCTCAGTGTGAATTTACAAGCTTTAATTTTTTAAGGGCTGTCGCATAGTTGTACCTGATTTGAAAGACACTCTGTTGACTTTTAAAGAAATGCTGTCAAAGTCTGCAAATCAAGGTTAATATCCAATTTCCAATTCTTTTCAAAATATTAGCAAGCTAAATTCAAACTGTTACTTCCTCCATTTTTTTCTGAGTTTTCCATATTTTAAAAAACAGCCAACCATCAAAAAAAAAACCCCAAAAAAATAAAACAAGCCAGCCTCATGGCACTATCTCTGCTCTTCAGGAGGGAAAAAAGTCAAGAAATTTAGATATGTGAGGAAAAAAATCATTACTTTTTGATCAGTGAAGTCCTACATGTCAAGAATAAATATACGCATTACAGAAACATACACCAAGAAGAGGAAAGCAGAAGGCAAACAAGAGCATGAAACTGGTCGAAAGCATACTTTAGAAACACTGCTCTCTGACTTTACAGAAGAGCTCTGAAATTTTTATTCCATATGCTTTATATGACCATCCCTTTAAAACAAAAGCCAACATCAACTAGCTCTGGTTTAAATTCTAGTTTCCTGCCACCCACTTTTGAGAAAGCTGTTCCTGTTCCACAATTGTACAAAGTGTATATTATCCAGCCAAAATACAGGTGCCCTTTGTCACACAAAACATACATGAGTAATATGCATATCTGTGTGAAATTCAGACACCCCTGTCATGACAAGTAGCATATACTTATCATATATACCAGGGCTGTCCAGCATTTTGGCAGCTTAAAACGTTTATTCAAAGTACACGCACTGAAACCAAAAGCATATTTTTTGTCAGTAGTTCTAACCCTCTGTGCATAGTCATATCTGTTGTTTTAATATACTTTAAAATAAATTACAGAAGAAAATTTAAAATTAAAAAAAAATTATTATATTCTCTCTGCACTGCCAATTTACTAATTTGTGATAAGGTACACCCATACAAGACTATAGTGTGCCATATCACAGAGCTTATAATTGGGCTCAGAGAACCTGATGCGTGTGGAAGAAAAACAACCCAGTCCAATTCTCAAATCTCTGCAGATCTAGCAGTTAGGAGAAAAAGTCTCTACTCATACATCAAGTTAATGTGTCTGAAAAGTCACTGGCAAACCGTGATTCACATAGCTGTACTTGTCAGACTGAGTAACAGAAAAGCACTTCAGAAAGTGGCAAGACAAACAGTAGGGCTAATTCACCTGACCTTAGATAAGAAAAATAAGAAAGCAAAACTTAAAAATCTAGACAACTAATATTGGGACTCCATTCCAAGATGGAGCACTAAATTCTAGAAGATGCTCTCGGGAAGGAAATGGACATCAATTACTACATGTAGTGAATGGAAAGGCAGTGAAATATATTGGGAATGTGCTCTAATAAGGTAATGTAGGAAATATTATCTTAAGCTCTACAAACTTGGTCTTTGATGGAGATAAAAAAATCCCCTATAAATTCCAGGGATTTAACTTTAAATATATATATATATATATATATATATATATATATAATTGCTTCCTTTATTTTGCATCTGTGCTTATTTTAAAATATCAAGAGAAAAAGATTATTTTCACTCTGTGAAATTGAAGATTCTGAAGTACATCCCTTTTCTCAATACAGAGATAAATTATCTGAGAAAACACCAAGCAATAGTTCTCGGTATTACATATGCTCAATACAATGTCAGTCCTATGAAGCCAATTGTAATATTTGTGCCAAAGAAAATACTAGTTTGCCTATATTGTTGTCAAGTGTCAAAAAGGAAATAGAGAAGCATTAAGCTGTTCCGTAGGAATTACTTTTCAAATGCCACCAACTGAAGTATTGTAAGTTGGTTTTTTAAACTAATTCCTTGGAATTTTATCTGAAATACCTCAAATCCATTTACTGTAATGACAAGTGGCAGTACATGCAACTTGTTATCACCCCGAGAGTTCACAGCAGCACTTAACAGAACACCGCAAAGCACAGGAAAGGGAGCCCATATAACACCATCCACTGTTAGGAAGTCTCTCCAGTAAGGTGTTTTAAAGAAGATTATATTAGAAAATAATTAAATTTATACAGCCAGCACAACCAGATTTGGCCAGCTGTTAGACAAAATAAAAAGTCCATGAAGATATATACCATGGAAAAAGATGAAAAGCAGAAATACATTCCTTGAACAAAAACATATTGATAAAAGAATGAGGTATAGAAGGCAACAAATCACTCCAGATGAAAAGGACTGTAAAAATAGCACTTGCACTGAAGAACGTAGAATTGGAGGAACGACTCGGGTCATAAAGCCCAATACCTTACCAAAAATAACCACATAACATAATATTTTTTTCCTATATAGCTTTTACTTTCCAAGTGAGGGAAGACGGGCAGGCAGGAGGAGTTGATGGGGTGACACTTTAATGCTCATCACAACTCCTGTCTTCTGTTATATTCCAGGGAAGCTTTTCCCATCTTCTTCGTCCCTGCAGCTTCTGATTTAGATGTACACACTGTTCACCTTTAAACCTTCTCTTATTTAAACCACTAGTAGATGAAGATTATTCAAATGTATTAATCACATTATAAAAGGCTGCACAGTGCAAACGTGTTTAATATTGTTTTGTACGGAAGGGGCTTAAAACGTGAGAAAAAGAATGGTAAAGCTGATAAACTTTGGCATGCTTAACTAGAATTGACCTGGTTTCCAACTTTTGGGGGAAAGACAGTAGTTTTAGAGTGCCCAGAGTGAAAACTGGACTTACATTAAGACAGGACACTTTGCAAAAAATGTTCAGGGGGGAAAAAAAAAAAATATCTGTTTGCAGAGATATCTTCAAAAGACCCCAGTAATTTATGCCAACTGCATCCCTCAATTGGTACAGATTCTGTGCTGCAGTAGTTCAATATCTTGACCTATTCTTAGTCTTAATGAATCTGTAACACGAATCTATCTAGGGTTTGTCTTCCTTACAGAAATACTGAACCACTTACTTGGCATTAAACGTTTAAATATTAAGGACAGACCTTGAAAATAAAATTAGCAACAATCCAAAGCTGCTGTACTGAAGGACTAGATTAATGTGATAACATACATGTTAAAATCTTAGCAAGTTGTCTAATCTGCTTTATAGTCAAAGACAAGTACTTCTGCCACACAGCTTACTTCAAACTACATGATTTATCTAAAACAGGTCACATGAACTCCACTGTAAAAATGTCTATGCTTCCACTAACTTTAAGAGGATATTATGGTAAATATAGAGACTATACTGCAGAAATCTAGGTAAGGAAAAACCAGTCATGTTCAGATGAAACTGAAATTTATTTGTCAGACATTTCTTTTAACCCATAAGGATTTAAGTTGCAGAACATATATATTTACATTCCTCTAGCTGGAGCTGGTAACTTGAAAACATCTGTGAAAACTCTTTAAAATGGTATCTTTAAAGAATCATTATTTCAGGTATTAGGATGTGCAAAGACATGTTAGGTCAAATGGCTTATAGCAGGCAAATTTCAGAGAAATTACTCATTTTAAGTAACATTCAGTGAGAACAATTTTTAAAGCCTCTCAGTTCTATTTTGAATATTGACGTGGTTTTTACTGAGCACAAACATATATATACTCTCATCTTAAAATGGATGTTTAATAAAATACCAATGACAGCATACACTGAACACCTTTCTGATGTTTTTCAATAAAATTATCTTGAGTATTAACTCAGATTATTATATTAGACCAATTCCAATTTTATATTTTTATGATTTAAGCCTATATACAGAACAACTTTGGAATTCATCCACAATACAAAAAATAATAGAAAAAGTCACATTTCTTTTAGGTTGCACAGAAGAAAAATATTTATTCAAGGTATAATTAAATACAAAGTCCATTTGGGTTGAAAAAAACCGAGAAACTTTCAGGAACACCAGAGAATGCAACCAGTAACAGGTAGGTTCTCACAATGCCTGTTACTCTCTTATTTAGTTTAATTTAAAGCAAGAGAAGAAAAACCATAGATTGGTTTGAGTTGGAAGGGACCTTTAAAGGTCATCTGATTCCAACTCCCTAACATTGGCAAGGACAACCTCCGCTAGACCAGGCTGCCCAAAACCCCATCCAACCCGGCCCTGAACACTTCAGGAAGGGGACAGCCACAGCTTCTCTGAGCAACCTGGGCCAGGGCATCACCACACTCACTGTAAGAAATTTCTTCCTGATATCTAACCTAAAGCTGCCCTCTTATAGTTTAAAGCCATTACTCCTTATTCTATCACTACACTCCCTGATAAACAGCCCTCCCCCAGCTTTCCCATAGGCCCCCTTTAGGTATTAGAAGGCTGTTCTAAGATCTCCGTGGAGCCTTCTCCAGGCTGAACAAGCCCAGTTCAGCCTGTCTTCACAGGAGAGGTGCTTCAGCCCTCTGATCAGTTTTGCAGGCCGCCTCTAGATTTGCCAGAAGCGCCAGAAGTCACTGTTCCCACAGCACTTCAAGATTTCTGCTTGCCATTGACCCCCTTAATAAAAAGTTGAACAGCTTAGCTTAAGCCCATTTCTATCATCTGGTTAAGCTGTTCTGCCAAACTTTGTAATTCAATGGAAAAATTAATTATTCTGCTAAAATGGATACTGACATCTGAAAGTATCAAAAGTGATAGAGGCATTTGGTGTTACATTATGTCATACTGTCATAGTCATCTCTTGGATAACATTGGTCAACATTGGAGTTCTAACATCATAATAATTAAAAAGTTCTAAGAGCAAAGGTAAAAAACTATTAAACTATGATTAACAAGAACACAATAAGAATTCCCTTTTTGATAGACTTTAGAAACCAAAATGTTTTTTGTTTTTTTTTTTTTGATGTAGTAATTTCTTTTTTCTGTAAGAATTAACGACCTTTCTCTCAGAGGGTGCATCTTTGTCAGCTAATGGAACCAGCAGGTTATACTGCTTTACTTGAGTACAGTTGGTCACTACAATTCTTCTCAACAACAGATGAGAAATCAGGAATCAGTCCAACCAACATAACTTGCAATTTGAAACACTACCAACCTCCTAGGCATTCTGCTCTGGGCTTTTATTCAGTTTTTGGTACAGAAACTACAAACAGAGCACATCTGTTAACAATGTTTGGGAATTAACCTACACACTAAACAAAACCAGTGACAGCACCAGTCCTGGACCTTCAAAACACCAAACTGAACAATGGGATCATAGCTCAAATTGTTACTTTCAGTCACAGGAAAAGACAGAAGGAAGCTTTATTTTGCTAGGTATGTAATACTAAAAATACCCTAAGACCCAGCCCTGTGGTGGTGAGGTTGTTAAAGACAAGGGTCAGCTGAAAGCATGTGTTAACTTGGGCTGCAAAAGAACAAGGAAGAAATCATAAAAACTAAAAATAAGTCATGCTAACTTACAGCCTTGAAGGGAATTGTAACCACAGAAAAAAAAAAACCAGTATCTAGAGTTCTCTCTAGATATAGTTCATGTTTTCTCCAACAGCAGCATATCATTTGGCAAAATAAATAACATTTTGTTCTAGAGAAGTAACTTCCTTATTGCTGTACTGGGCCACAGGCACTTAAAAGAAATGCTAGGAGACACAAAACTGGGGATGATATGGAATAACTAGCAGCTACTCAGGAAATAATCAAAGATGCTGAAGGACAGAAAGTCTTTTGAAAAATAATCAGCTACACTCCTTCACCCCGGAGTTAGATGAGATACTTTCCTGTTATTTGAGAGCAATCAAGTGTTGGAAGAAAGGTGTCCAAAGAAGCAGTCCATCCAGAGATCAAAATAAGACACAGGCCACAAAGTCTCTAGAAGATCAATAGATCAGCACATGAATGAAATACCCTCTGTCATTATATTTGTGATTCCTGTACTGTAGCCAAAGTCTATTTATCGAAAAACATTCACAAAACATTTGAAATAAAACTCTACACCAAAAATATTGGAAAACATTGTCGAAATACGGTTCGTCTATTTCCAAATAGTTGCCACATAAGATTCTCCTATTTGCAGGGCTAACATAAAAGCATGTCCATGAAGAGATGGCTTCCCAAAACAACTACAAGAAGCAATTTTGCTAGCCATCTGTGCAAAAAACAGTGTATCTTCCCTTTAAACAGAGAGAAAAAAAACCCCAAACTAAACAAATCCCCAGCCCAGCAGCAGAACACACCTGGTCAAATATGAGCCTAAGCACGAAAACATAGTGGCTTGAATTTAGCAACAAAGACTATGCAGAGCAGGAAGATTGTAGTTAATCACTGCTTCTAGACTTACCTAAGTGTTTGAAACTTCTGTGCATAGTTCAGCATACAATTGTATTTTTGAGTTATTGACAACATTAAAAGCATACCTCTAACTCACATTTGGCATGCCAGATGCTGGACTAGCTGTTATGTTTGTTTGGCTTTGTATGTAATAGCTTTATGGTTAAAGCACTAAACGACATATAAAATTGTGAGATTTCATACCTCCAGCTACTAGCAGAGAGCAATGAGTAGGGGAATACCCATTAAAAAGGCTCATCTCAATGAGGAACTTATTACTACTTCTTCAAAGCAAAATATTAATAGGACTCCAGTAAAAGAAGATAAAACCTAGACCATGTCTACACATGTAGCCAGAGCAGTGGAGGTCTACTCCATGCTGCCAACACTGTTTTCAGAGTTTATGGTAAGTACAACACATTGCATAAAGAGAAAAGAGGAGGAAAATGGAAAAAAAAAAAAAAAGGAAAAAACCAACCACAGAACCACAAGTCAAAAAAGTCTCAATATAGGTCTCAACAGGTGTCTCCTATCAACCCTGCTGAAAGATATGGAATACTCCTCTAGCACATATTTAACTGAAGATACCCATTTCTTTCTAGCTGTCTGTCCTTACCTGTATCCATTTTTATCAGTGATTACACTTGCAATGGAAGTAAGAGTTACCAGAACTCAAAAACATTTGAAAAATTGTAAATGATGCTTACTTGGCCTTAAAGAGTTGAATGTAACAGTAAAAGTGATACGAAGACATTTCTTATGTTGATGCCAATGACTTCTATGTAATACATCATCTGGACAGACTACAACACACCTGGTAAGACACTCTCAGTGTCAGTCCAACACTCACATTGACAGGTAGTACATTGTAGAGACCATTAAGTTCAAAGCACCAGTTCTAATTCAAAAAGTGAACCTTCTGAAAAAGGAGCAGCTGTTATATAAATAAACAAAATCTTACTATCTTGCTTTCCTCATTTGATATCACAAATCACTATTTTTCATTTCTATACACAAACTAGACTGAAAAACATTTGAATAATGGCAGATGCTCTATGTGTCACACTTATTCTGTGTGCATAGTTTGAGAAAAATACACACACACAGAGTAATTCTGGCAGAAAATGTAATAAAATTATAGATCAGTTGGACAAATTAAAAAAAATTAGTTTTCATGTGTAAAAAGCAGAGAAAGTGGTCTGAATGATACAGGATCAGTAACAGAGGTGGCAGGCCTTCATTCAGAGATGACTTGTGTGCATCCAACACAAATCAGTAGCAACCATTTATCATCTACCAGCTGTTCAGTAGCCAAAGTATGATGATATGGTAGCTCCTGTTGGAGAGGTGACAATCACAGGTAATTGTCATCATCCCTGCTGGCAGTGTCAAATAGTGTAAGAGAACAAAAAGTCATGGAGACCGTAGTAGTCTGTGTCTTCTAGGCAGAAAGCAATTCCAGAACAGGACGATTAAAAGATATTTCTCAAAGGAGCACTGTCCACCTAATGAGTAACAAGTTAAGGTGAGGGAAATACAATATTTTTCATGGAAAATATCTGCATTTTGCATGGTACTATGTTTTTTTTTTTTTTTAATTCATGCTAAGGGCTTGAATTTCCTGCTCAACAAATTACACAGATTTAAATGGCAGACTGCAGAATCAGTCATTAACTATAACCTACTAGTATTTCATCATTACAACATTCTTATTTTGTATGCTGCAAACAAAAGAAATACTGAACTAGAAGAACATTTTCTCTTTCCATTTCTTACTAATCTGGAAGATCTTACACTTACAATACAGAACTGTAGACTTATGGGAAGTATTTTGCATTTTGGAGTCTTTTCTTCCTAGTACTATTATCATTTAGTCAGCACAAATATTGGGCTTCATTTTTCTCTCTTCCATACACAATATATAAAACAAGAAGGTGAACTTTCCAAGTAACATTCAGTTTTGGTGGTGCCTTTCAAAAAACCCACTGGCTTGTCCTTAGTAGGATTACCTTAACAGAACAGCAAAGCCTGTAACACCACAGGGGTCTGATGTTCTCTTCCTTGTGTTTATAAAACAATATAAAATTAGAAAAGCCAAAAGCTTGTAACAGCCACAACTTTGCTAAACCTGAATCATCTGTTGTTTAAAAAGTCACCATTTACATTTAAAAAGCATCTCCGTATTTATAGCAAGCCAACTGAATAAATGCACTAAAAAATCATTCTGAATTAAATTTGTGATGTAACATGCAGCTGTGATACCACATCAAATTTCCTTCATTTGACCAAACTTTCTAACATGGAAAAATGTTAATCACAATCATAGAAGGAGGAAAAAACAAACCAAGAAGCAATTCAATGTACCTCTGCAACATAAAAACAGCAACTCAAAGAATTCACTGTAAGTACTTCTCTGGTCTACTAATTTCATTAGAAAACTACGCAGAATGTGTGTCTGAGATCCAAAATGTCACAGCTCCTTTAATTCTGAACTGCCATTGAAGGCGGTCACCCTCTAGCTCACCCCTCTGAGACTTTTTTACATTTACGGATGCTTCTGTTAAGCAAACTAACTCCTTGGTGTTTACACCAAGGACCATAAACAGTATATTTCTACTGCTTCGTTTCTCCGGTTGAGAATCTACCAAATCAGACCATTTTTCTTCAGGAGGAGAATATTACATTATATTTATCACTATAGCAACTAACCTAGTTGATTTGATGCAGGTTTCTCTTCCACCATAGGATGGAGCCACTATCCCTAAATATAACCTAAACATTTAGAAAGAAAAAATGATCAGTTTATCATTTTACCTTGTCAAAGAGAACATAATTGGGATTCAGAAATTTAAGCATAAATGAAACTCTTATGCACTGCACATATACATCCAGAACGTGCTTCACAAATACACTTATTTTTCAAGTGGAGTATGGTGTTCACTAGTTGCTCCCAGTAATAGCGAGTACTACTGTACAACAAATACATTCCCAGAAACAAATATTCACAAAGTAATCAGGGGAAGAATTATTCACATAACTGATTCAAGAATAAGCTTTGTCAGACCAAGAGATTAAAAGTTACAATAAGAAAGGTAGATCAAAAGTTTTATTTATAGTGCTAAAAAAATGGAAATACATAAAAGTTCTGAGGGTTTTGAGCTGCAGGGTTTGATGTAAATGTAATAAAATGGTTCAGTAAGTGATAATCAGATACAAGGTTCCTGTAATTACTTTAATAATGGGTTCAACTTGTACTGATTTTTTACAGCAGACTGCTTGATATCAGAGACTGAATTTGGTATATTTCCATATACCTGAATATAAGGTATGTTGAAAAATACAGAACACTCAAGTTGAAGGTATTTTGCTTTACTTCCTAAGAAATATGGCAAAACTGTTATTCTTCAAACATAACTGACACCCCCTCCCAGACATGCTTTTCCTCGAAATAAGATTAAAAAAAGACCAAATAAATATTTTTTAAAAGAATTCATAAAATTTGCAGTACTACTTTAACTAGAAATAGCTTCACATTTTGTTCCACGATTTTAAAGCGTCTTCACCCTTTCCACACAGCAAAAACACTTCTTGCAATTTTTCAAATACTACCGCTAGAGAAAGTGTTCGTGGTGCTTCATTAACATTTGGAATTGCAGTTGTCAAATCACTGAAACATTACATAAACGGTGGAGTGTTTTGACACTGCATATTTTAAGATGCCTGGTGCTTTTCAGCACTACATGGAATGAAGAGTGTACTACATGTTTGAGGAACACCATCTACTCCGGCGGAGAGAACTAATTAGAAGCTGGGTTTTTAAGCACACCAGAAATTGCCTTCATAATATTGGCTAACATTTGCATTGTTCAACATCAGTAAACAATTAAAAAAATAAATAATGAACAATATAGAACAATCCAAATGGATAACTTCATCTTGGAACAGAACATTGTCAAACCTCTTGTTGTTGAATATGAATAATTTTTAAGGTGTCAGAGTTTGCAGTTAACTCTTTCTGAGGCTATGCTGATAGAAGATATTAGCACAGAAGAACTCGTATCTTCTCACAGAAAGCCTGGGACCCTCCAGACATTTCTAACATCAACTTAATAAAATATTTCCTATTACTAATATCCAGCTGAATTCTCTTCACAGTTGAACCACTCATCCTGTAATACCCATTTACTGAGTCACTTATCTCCCAGTATGCACATAAATTCTTTTAAATCCAAGTATGGTGTCCTGTATACCCTCTATATTACTACATTGAATATGGCATCATGTACAAAATGTATTTTTTTAAATGAGAAGTCCAATGGAAAAGGTGCTAAATTACAAAATATGTAATAAGCCTCTTGCACTGTTGTCAGTCTGAAGAGTCAGACATGCAAAAAAAAGTGAATTAAAGGTTCTCCTTGCCAACTGCAACCTTGTTTCAGAAAAAAATAAAATACAGAAAAATGGAGTATAGAATATGGTTGGAGGGAATGGAATACAGGGTTAAGAAATGCAGTAGGCATGCTCCTGAAAACCAGAATCCATTTCCTATTCATCATAACCTACACCTATTACAGCTCAACAAGACAAGCCTAGTGCAAAGTCTTTTATGCTGCAGCTAATGAAAGCAATACGCACTATAGGTAAATTACAGACCACATTCAGCTCAGGTTGGGAAAATACAGTGTAGATTCATTTTGGCAAAGTTTGTGCAGGTCCCTCCTGATAAATTACATATATTTTTTGCTATTGCATAGAAACTGTTTTTTCTGTTCTCTTTGAAAGATTCCCATTCTTATACTACGGGCTAACTTGCATTCCCCAGAAGTATGGGCATTACCTCTATTTATATTACACAACTGCTTGAAATTAACTGGGGGAGGAAAGGAGCAAGACCCTTTTTTGGTCTTTAACAGTATTAATAGTCCAGGCACTTGATTCTTACAGATATCTTATCTGCAACCCAGTGTGATTAACAGACAATCTATCAAGCCTGAAAAATAATATACAAAGCTCTACAGATAACCTGTGATGCAGCTCTGAAACTGATAGCATGGGTTTACTAAACTGCTGCAGATGTGCTAAGGAAGTAATGGGATATTCCAATACAGTTTCACAGTCAGAGCATCACATATGATCCCGGTGATGTTAAGACATCTGTCACTTGACCAAGTGTCTGCTTCCTAGAAGGATGAACATAAGCAAAATAGCTCCTGTTCAGGGAAGGTGAACAGGCGTTAGGAGAGTGTACATATGGAGGGAGCAAGCAGTCTGGGAGAGCTGGGAACACCTGATAATAAACAGCAAACAGTGAATTACTGTTACTACCACTAAAAAGTTTGTTCCCAAAATCCAAGAGATGTTTCTGTTTGAACTGTAAACGCCACATCTACAACCTAAGGACACCTCATGCTCCCAATAAGCAGCAGTATTAAAGTGTCAGTCTACCTGCTTTACCATGGGGAAGTGGAGGGAGAAGCACCGAGGTGGCACAGTACCTATGCCTGCCAGCTTCAGATCTCAGCCTTTGCCAGAAGCGTTACCTCAGATGGGAAGGGCATGGATTTATGCCCAGCAAAAGCACCAGGACAAATATGTACTTACTGCAGTAAGCGATTAGGAGACTAGCCAGGATCATGATAGCCCAGAAAGTTGAGGACATGCTTGGCAAGGCGTTGGCATCTTTCCTACTGCTTCTCCTGGGAGATGGAGCCATTGAAGCCACTTCCCCGGTTGCGGGGGGTAAAGTCAGTGAGTTTCACCAGTCAGCTCTTCCCTTGACTGATGGCCTTTCTCCACGTGTAATCCCCAAGGAAGGCATCTTCCAACGACCCCACGGTTCATCAGCAGCAACACGGTCCTGTTGCAGGAACCATCTTCCAGCCCGAAAGCCAAGGCGACTCTAAAGCATGCAGGACTTTGGTGCAGTGGCGGCTGCCAGCTTTCCTCCTGTTACTGTGGCGAGATTCACTACGTGGTGGCTTTTATTGGGACTCTGACGCCTGGCGTGGTGCTGAGCTTTGAAGATGTCCCGCAAGCGAGCCTCTTTTTTGTATTTTTTTTTTTTTTTAATTTGCAGAAGTTGTTCCGCTCGTTCTTTCCTGCCTCCTCCTCCCCCGGGGGCAGACCTCCGCAGGCTGGGGCCGGGGCCGAGGCGGTGCTAGCGCGGAGAGGCCTCCCCCGCCCGCCCGCCCGCCCGCCGCTTTAGGGCGACCCCCGCTCAGGCCGCCACCGCCTCCCAGCCCAGGGCAGCATGGCCGCGGGGGCAGCGAGCACGGAGGGACGAGGACACCCCGGCGGCCACCGCCGTCCGCCGGCGGAGAAGGGCTCCACCAAGCAGCTCCGCGGGGCGAGAGCGATCCGAGCCCAGCGCCCGCGGAGAAGCGGGGGGCGACTGTACCCGCCAATGGCAGAGGACGGCGGCGGAGACAGACGGCCCGGCCCGCCGGGAGGAGAGGCGCCCCTTCTGCCCCTCCGGCGAGTCCAGCCTGATCTCCCCTCCCGGCCGGTCCTGCGGGCTCGGCGGGGCGGAGGCGCGAAAGGCGGCCGGATCCGCGGCGGGCGGGACACTTTACGAGGAGGGTCAGCAGCAACAGTAGCAGGTTTCCTCCTCTCCAGACACCACCAGCTCCGCTCTTAGGCTCTGCCGCTAGAGCGGCCCCGGCCCTTCAAGTAAAGAGAAGGAGGAGGAGGGAGAGGAGGAGGGGGATGGCGGTCACGCCCACAGGTGAAGAGCGCACGGAGCGGTCCTTCCCCCGGCGCCGCGCCACCTGCGCGTCCCCGCCGGAGGAGCGCTCCCGGCCTCCGGGCGCCCATCACCCCCACACCTGCCTGACACAGGCAACACCTCGCCTCGGCCCGCTCCTTCGTTCGCATCCCACCAATGCAACGCTGCGACCGGCGGGTTTAACCCTTGTCGGTGGGGAGGGAGGAGCCGCGAAGGGAGCTTCCCTGCTGCGGCTGCTCCCAGCCTTACCGGCAGTGAGGGTCAGAGGGGGGTAAGTGGCGTGCCGGAGTTCTGCAGGGGTAGGGCCAGCTCCAGCCGCCCGCGTTTCCCCACGGCCTCCAGCGAAGAGGCGGCGAAAGGGAAGGGGAAAGGATGGGGAATAGGGAGAAGATGCCCGCCCGGAGCCCCCTCGGGGAAGCTTTGCTCTTGGCTGAGAAGGAGTTTCGTCAGAAGAAGAAGGGCCGGGGGGCCTCTTCCCGCCCCCTTCACCGGCATGGTGCGGATCGGTGTCTCCACGGCGTATTCCGCCAAGGCACGGCCTTTAGGTGTTAAAGTAAACATTCCTCCTTTATTCATCTGTGGTGCTTACAGGTACTGTCGGCATGCAATTTCTGTCGCTGTAGTGTCAGGGACCTCTTAATGTGAAACTTACAGGGCTCCGGTCCACATGTGCGCCAGTATCACAGAATCACAGAATCACAGAATTGTAGTGGTTGGAAGGGACCTCGAGAGATCATCGGGTCCAACCCCCCTGCCAAAGCAGGCTCCCTAGCACATATTGCACAGATAGGCGTCCAGACAAGTCTTGAATATCTCCAGAGAAGGAGACTCCACCACCTCCCTGGGCAGCCTATTCCAGTGCTCTGTCACCCTCAGTAGCCTCTATGGTAATAATAAAAACCTGAAGTGTGCTAGAAGGGACCAGGTAGTTAAGCTTTTCCATTCCAAGTCTCCATAGCAATGTCCTCAAATTAATATTTTAAGTTCTGCAGAAGGTAGTCACATTCTGAGTACAGGCAAGGTTGGCAGACTACAAGAGGCGCCTGGTCACAAATTGTCCCAGTTGTCATCTCCTGTGTTTTGCGTGCATAATAAAAATACAGTGATAAATAAAGTAGATCCAAATTCCTTCAGCAGCCCGAGGTTTGTCTGATTGTTTGCCACTTAAATATCTGGACTTAAAATCGTTTATAAATGATGCATTATTTACGAGACAGGACTTCAGGGACTTTTTTTGTACAGCTGCACTGGACTAGCAACTTGAAGCTAAGTTCAGTTTTGCACCGTGAGGGCCTCATCAATGCAATCTCTTTAACTTTGGATCTGCTTTTCTACCAGAGTAGTTTGTGTCCAGAACTGGTAGGGCAATAGGCTGATCTGTTCAAGTGCAGCTCACTGAGATGAAGCTTTAACTATCATTTGGCTATATGCACAAAATCCCCTGCCAACTTGTGATTTTCCCTTATTTTCAGTGAGAATTTCTGTTCTATTACATTTAAAAACTAGCACAACCCAAGCATTAAGGCAACCTGCTGAGCCTTATTCTTCTCCCTCACATAATTTAAAAGAGCATTTTATTATTATTTTGTATGAAGAGACTAAATCCAATACCATCTATTCCTGACTTGGACACTTTCTTTGGTAAAGCAATATGAGTTCCATACTGCCTTTAGTATCCTGAAGTATTACTTCAACTTGATGTCATAAAGTACTACCACATAAAGAAGGGGTTTTTTTTAAAAAAATAGGACTTTTAAATTTCCTGTATTCAGAACAAATGTAAATAAGTATTAGGCAACAAAAATGCCTCAGCATGATGTGCTGCTGTTTCATTGCAATTCTAGGACTAACATGTAAATTAAGCAGTTTTCTGGATGTATGAAAAGAAATTTTATTTCCATTACAGCTGCGAGTATTGAATGTACAGTTGAATAATATATTTTAGCTACTACTAAAAAGAAAAAGCATGAGTATCTTGACAGGAGATATATAGTACAATGTACAGATTAAGAGACTTTAAAGGCACAAGGGATAGCTGCAACACTATATAGGCTGCTATACCTTTCAGTATAGTCCATAGAATTTTGTATTGTAAATCTTATAGTTCTCCCATTAAATTGTGGTTATAGATGAGGATTTCCCTTGGAAATGCATCCAGCTTTCAGTCTGAGAAGTGGGAGTCATGATTACTGTTCACCTAAATAAAGCCTGTAGCTTGATGTAAAAAGTAATGTATTGCTTTGATAGTTCTGAAAACTGACATTGTTCACTTGAGACCAGCTTAATTCTTGTGCCAGGGAACTCAGTTACTCAGAAAGTATGGTACAACTCACGGAGAACAAGAACCACTGAGCTGGAGCCTTTGTGTTGCTATATACATCTACCTATAATAGTTTTACAAAAGGCACTTTATATGAAGAACAATTTTCAAACATTACATTCTGATTTGATTGTCAAATACAAGATAAGACTTAAACTCACTGATTAAAAATGTAATTTTAGGTCACTGCTGATTTGTTCTGTAGGTGTGTGTTGATCACCAGTAATGGTCTGGCTGTTCTGTACTGTATTGTTCTGAAATGTACCTTAGCCTAGAATGACACTACTCCATGAGTAAAATACTCAATGAAAAACTGGCAGAATGTGATCTTAAATTAATTTGCTTGCCTCTTTCCTGACATGTCCCCTTCACATTGATTTTCAAGGAAAATGTGTGAGGTCTCTGTCTTTAATGCCTCTCTCATCCCCCAAGAAATTCCCAGTATTCAGACCTTTGTGTGTGCAGAGATGTAGAAACAATGATTAAACTTATGGACAGATGTCTGAACACAGACGATAAAATAGAAACCCAAGTTAAAGGCTGTATATCAAAGTGAAATAAGCTTGTCAGAAATCAGATTTATTGCCATAAAATCAAAGACACAGATCTCTTGTTCTACTGTTTCTGTTGGAAGAGTTAATATCTACCAGGAAATTAAAAGACCCTATTTCGGTTATTTTCTAAGATATGTTGTGCCATAGTTCCATCTGAAATTACAAACAAAATGTTTCTGCTGACTTGAAGCAGGCATAGTTTGAAGCCTGTTGTGTGCCGTATCTGTGTGTCAGGCAGTTTGTCCATGATGTGTATCCGCACCACTGCTTTCTGCTTGGATGTCAGACCTGTAAAGCCTGTGCGGTGATGTTGACCTCTA
Source organism: Porphyrio hochstetteri (assembly GCA_020800305.1). NCBI lineage: Eukaryota > Metazoa > Chordata > Aves > Gruiformes > Rallidae > Porphyrio > Porphyrio hochstetteri. The sequence continues at coordinate 51,357,562 of CM036905.1, forward strand.
TTACAGGTGCAGCCTACAGTGGATAAGTCCTAACGCTCGTTTACCGTCTAGCATGTGCATGCTAGAAGGAAGGTGGATCTTTAAAGTGAGACCTTCAATTCATTTTGAGTTTTCTTCTTTAATTTGAAAAGGTTTAAATAAAAAGTGGGTAAATTCTGTGGCCATACACAGATTTCAGTATACTTCATACAAAAGTATCAACAAATAATATTCAAGCCAACAGATGAGTCTTGGGTTTAGATACAGTAAAATGCTTCAGATGATTCTAAATATTAATTCTAAGGAAAGAGCAAAATAATCCCCGAATGCACATTATTTTTTGGTTCTGTGGATTTTGAGATAAGTATGAGTAAAATAGATGTAAGAGAATGGCATCAATAAAATCTCTTTACAATCTTAAGAACATGAGTTACATGAGATTTGTGACAATCGCTTGTTTTATCTCAACAGAATTGAAGAATATATAGAAAGTAAGCTCTTCAATTTTATTTTCTTTATTTTCAACAAAGTTGTTAACAGATTCTGTGTACCTCTTTATAACAATCCATTGCACCTCTTTAACAGCCATAGCAAGTATCAGAAAAAATACTGTGGAATTGCAGTTTTCTTCCATTTTCCTTGAGAAGAAGGGGTCAGTGGAGACAGGTAAGGTGCTACAGATTCATGGTTAAAGAAAAACAGTATGTTTAGTTAGATTCTGTGAGAAGATTTGCTATCTTTCTATTTACTCATCTTAGGCAATGTTTGAAAAAACTATACCTTAATGATTTTTTAATACCTTGTTTATTGCCCACAATATTGACCATCTATTTAATAGGGAAGGTTTTGATATTGGTTCACATTAAGCAGATAATTATTGTATTTGTGGCAGAGAAAGAGAAAGGAAGAAAGAGTGTGTAGATGCTTGCTGCTTTCATTGTCAAATTATAATTTAGAGAGTGAGTTCAGTCCTTCAATAACAGAAATTCTCTTTAAGTCTAAATGGGTGAGAAGTGCATAAATCTGAAGCTATGGGATCAGGAAATTAGTTCTCACCCAGTATTTCAGTAAAAGTATTTATTTACAGAGTACTTAAAAATTCATAGAGATGCAGAGATACATTTTGGTGCATGCTCATGTAACAGGTTATTTTAAAGGTCACTGACAGTAAGGTCCTTATGAAAGCTGTTGACCATTCAGTGACCAAAGCTAAATCATGTTCCTTTATTGCATTATATAATCTGTGTGCCGGGTGCTCTCACCAGTGTGTGCTTTTGTGGTCTATTACATATCTATAGCTATGATGTGTTACTTGTAGATCATGCCCTTTCACTGATCTTCTTTCTGTAGCAGATCACAGATTCAAGATACCAGCTAGTAGTGGGCTCTTTCTAACCATTCTTAAATTAGATTATTTTTTTTTCCTAACATTCTTTTTTCTGCCTGATAATGACATTATAGATATAGTTTGATATAGATTGAACAGCTGTATGTATTTTTTGATTTAACATGAAAGCTTTCACAAGTTATGGGAAATCCTCACCCCGTAAAACAAAACACGTAAAGTTGTTCGCTGACAGTTATGTTAATCCATGCAATAATTTGCAAAGCCAAACATAAAAACCAAGAGAGTGACAGTGGAAATGCTCTGCCAATACAAAACATTTTTATACCTGTCTGTATAACTGATGTGTTGTCACAACATCCACATTATCATTCTGACCGAATATTATTTATAGACTTTACACTAAAATGCAGAAAAAGCATGAAGGAGAAACACTTAAAGACGTATTTTAACTCCACTTTGTGTCAAAGGCAAGTCTGTCATCTTTATAAAAAATTTGGATCAATATATCATCCTGTCACAATGTTTCTGTAATTTTTTCAAGAATTCTTAGCTATAGATGACCAAGAGATTAAATGGACTTTAAAAAAATTACTGCATTCTCACTTTGATCCTTAAAATATCAAGATTAAAAAAAAAAACCACTTTACTGCTGATGTGCAAGAAGCCCAAATATCAGAACTAAGGCTGTGTTATAATAAACTACAGCTCTTTATATAGCACACTCTAATAAAATGTGTATTTTTGTGATGTGGGTGTATAAGATGATTGTTTCTTTGCACTGAAATGCCTACAACTGATGTAGTAGATAAGTACGTTTCTGTCACTTAGCAACCTCCACTGGTTCAGAAAAAACATAAATTTGGGGTATCTGGAATACTATTATTGAAAGTGTCTGGAGTTTAGCAAATTACCAAATCATTCAGAAGTGAGTCATTACCTGAGCTGCAGTGATGCAATATACTGAATTTGACAGAGAGAACAGAAATAACTAACTTGCATACATGGATAATTTAGGAAGGTGAGTTATTTTTAAAATATTAGGAAAGAAATAGGAACATAAACCAGCAAACAAACCTGAAATAAATCCAAATATGGCAAATTACTTTCATTACAGTAAATAGATAAAGAATAAGATGGATTTGAAATTACAACTGTGAGCAAATTTCTGTCTCAGAGATTACATAAATTATTAATCAGTCCTGTTGTGAGTTAGGTCTTGTTTCATTTTGTGTATTCAAGTAAAAAGTGGCACTGAGTTCAGTACTTGTTTCCAAATGTCCAGAAAAAAACCTACTTTTGATACATAACCAGTAACTTTGGCAATTATTTTTACAATAGATTTAAAGCAAGGAAAGAATAAATTACTTGTTTGTGAATTTATTCCATTTTGACAGGTTTGGGGTTTTTTTCCCTCTGAATTTCTTATATTGGTTTTCTTTCAATGACATGCCACAATTTGATAACTTACACATCGTACAGGTGTTAAGTGTATAGTCACAAAGACCTGTGTGTGTGTGTGTGTGTGTGTGTGTGTGTGTGTGTGTGTCTGTCTGTCTGTCTGTCTGTCTCCTGGTCTTTTTCAGCCCTGTATCAATTTCCCTGCAGTGAGTTCTCTAGGAGAGAGAAATCAAGGTATCCTATACATGACTGTATATGTGATCAGCAGTCATCCTATACATGACTGTGTATCAACTGGAGAGAAAAAGCATCATTGCAGGCCTGACAGCTGCATGATCCTGTCTTCCAGGGAGTATGTTCCGAAGCCACCTATGGATTTCCTGTGTAAATCATTATTTACTTCGACATTTTAACCCACACCAGAGGGGCATATGTGCCTAACTGTGTCTTACTGGAATTTTTTTTAAAATCTTGCCACTTCTTCACAAACCTGGCTGTAAAAGAAGAAAGAGGTGGTGTGGTCTGGAGGCAGAGTACAGGGTCACGTTCTGAGATCTGGCTTCTGTTGCTAACAAAGCAAATAAATTTTCTGAGCAGCTCTTTGGCAATTGTTTCAGTGTCTCTTGTTGCCTTAGTTTTTGCTGGAACCATGAATGGTTAATGCTTTCTCTGTAAAGAGCTAGAGCTTTTTTTGTGAAATGTTCTGTTTGAAGGTGAGGCAAGGCACAAATGTTTTATAAACGTATTGCTAAGAACTTATCTCAGTGATAAGGCAGGGAGCATCATTGTGCTTTGCCTAAGCTGATACTTGAATTGTTACAATCACCATACAGCAATATCGTTGATCAGTGAATAGTAGGGAATTTCCTCAGGAAGAAACTAGGAAAAAATTTCACCAACTAAGCAAAACTGCAGATTTAAAAGCTAAAATTTTTATCTAGCTGGCAAGACTTAATGACAATGTGGTTTGTTTGCATTCTCTCATTTGTCTATTCAACTGCTGGCTCTTTAGAGCAGAATTAAGTGGTGCTTCTGTTATCATGATGCCCTTTTTCAGAAAGCAGATAACTGTAACCAGGAAATCCCTCAAACAAATCATCACTGTCCTGAATGGAAATTAGAAGTTATTGGTTTACTGTATATCATGGTGTCCAAACTGTGAACCTGGTGGCCTTATCTTGAGAAGCAGACAAGCTGTCTCTTAAGTGATATGTTGAAAAGACAAGGGTTGAAATTTCCAGTAGCTTTTCTGATCAGCTGAAATGCATGGTTTGTCATCAAAAGCATTAGGGAGAGCATTGCCAGCTGGTCAAGGGAAGTGATCATAGAATCATAGAATGTATTAGGTTGGAAGGGACCTTTAGAGGTCATCTAATCCAACCACCCTTCAGTAAGCAGGGACAGCTCCACTAGATCAGGTCCTCCAGAGCCCTGTCAAACCTGACCGTAAATATCTCCAGGAATGGGACCTCCACTAGCGCTCTGGAAAACCTCTTCCAGTGATCCACCACCCTCATACTGAAGACCTTTTTCCTAATAACCAACCTAAATCTCCCCTTTTTGAGTTTAAAACCACAAACCCTTGTCCTATGGCTAAATGCTGTCGTGAATAGCTCTTCCCCAGCTTTCTTATGGGCATAAGGCCACTATAAGTTCCCCTCCAGAACCTTCTCTTCTCCAAGCTGAATAAGCCCAACTCTCTTAGCCTGTCTTCACAGGAGAGGTGTTGCAGCCCTTTGATCATTTTTGTGGCCCTCCTCTGGACACAGTCCAACAGGTCTATGTCCTTTTGTTGAGGGCTCCAAAGATGGACACAGTGTTCCAGGTGAGGTCTCACCAGGGCAGAGTAGATGGATAGAATCACCTCTCTCAGTCTGCTGGGTACACTTCGTTTGATGCAGCCCAAGGTGTGGTTGGCCTTCTGGGCTGCAGATGCACATTGGTGGCTCATGTCCAGCTTCTCATCCACGAGTACTCCCAAGTCCTTTTCCTCAGGGCTGCTTTCAAGCACATCATCTCCTTACCTGTATGGATAACAGGGATTGTCCTGACCCAGGTGCAGGACCCTGGACTTGGCTTTGTTGAACCTCATGAGGTTCAGCTGGGCCCATTTCTCCAGCCTGTCCAGGTCCCTCTGGATGGCATAGTATCCCTCCAGCACATAAACTTCACCACTCAGCTTGGTGTCATCAGCAAATTTGCTGAGTGTGCACTTAATACAACTGTCAATATCTTTAATAAAGATGTTGAACAGCACCAGTCCCAGCACAGACCCATGAGGAACTCAGCTTGTTACCCTCTTCCATTTGGACGTGGAACCATTGACCACCACCCTCTGGATGGGACCATCCAGCCAATTCCTTATCCACTGAACATTCCACTCATCAAATCCATATCTCTCCAACTCAGAGAGAAGGACGTTGTGGGGGACTGTGTCAAAGGCCTTGCAGAAGTCCAGATAGATGATATGGATCCTTCCCCTCAGCACTGCTGAGACACATCTAGAGTGCTGTGTCCCATTCTGAACTGCCACAAGAGGTAGTATAAGAGAATACAAGAGACATACATCCATCTCTCTCCAGTATGAGAGAAACAGATGTACTAGACACAGTGCAGCAAAGTGACATGAGGGTGATTAAGGCACTAGAGCATCTGCTGTACAAGGGTAGGATGAGAGAGTTTGGATTGTTTATCCTCAAAAGGAAAAGAATGGGGGAGGGGAATGTGTTCTTAACGATCAATCCTTATGGGTGGAGGCAGACTGTTCTCAGTAATATACAGTGACTATATATATCCAGTTCTGGGCTCCTCACCATAAGAAGGACATTGAGGTCCTTGAGCGCATCCAGAGAAGGGCAACCAGGCTGGTGAAGGGGCTGGAGGGCAAATCCTATGAGGAGCGGCTGAGGGAGCTGGGGATGTTTAGCTTAGAGAAGAGGAGGCTGAGGGGAGACCTTATCACCACCTACAACTACCTGAAGGGAGGTTATAGAGAGATAGGTGATGGTCTCTTCTGCCAGGTGACAGGTGATAGGACAAAGGGAAATGGCACTAAGCCGTGCCAGGGCAGGTTTAGATTGGACATTAGGAAAAAACTTTTTACTGAAAGAGTTGTCAGGGCCTGGAACAGGCTGCCCAGGGAGGGGGTTGAGTCACCTTCCCTGGATGTGTTCAAAAATAGGGTAGATGAATTACTAAGGGATATGATTTAGTTTAGAATGTGAATGGTTGGACTTGATGATCCTAAAGGTCTTTTCCAACCTTGTGATTCTGTGATTCTGTGAAAGGACAAGACAAAATAGAAAGAACGAGGCAAAAGCTGAGATAGAGGAACTTCCACTGAAATGTATTAAAAAAAGATTACTGTGAGAGCGATCATACACTGGAACAGGTTATACGGTGACATTGTGCAGTCTTCCTCTTTGGAGATGCTGAAAACCTGTCAGGAAAAGGTCTTGAGCAGCTTGCTGTAACTGAGCCTCCTTTGGGCAAGTGAGGTTGGACTGGAGAATCTCCAGAAGTCTCTACCAACTTCAGCTATTCTCTAAAAAGTAATTGAATAAGGCTAAAGAAATTTTTAAAAATAAATAAATTTTTAAAAAACCCCAAAACACTGAAGGTTAGATGCTATCTTGCTTCATTTTAAGGTAGCATGATGAAAGCAAATTACCTGAACAAAGGATCTGACCATAAAGTCAGCAAATGGGTGCAGCTTAAGAAATAACTAGTAGATAGACACTTGAAAATGCTGAGGACAAGGATAACTCCTGTCTTCTCATTAGGGCTCTAAGTGGTTTTCTCTCCACCCAAGGCTTTATCCCAGACCCTACTCCTGAAGGTTGTCACCTTCCTTCTGACCAATTCTTGTGTTTAGAGGAGAGTGAAGTAGTGTCAATAGGACAGGTGCCACACCATGTCCTCCAGGCATCTTAGACATTACATTTGTTCAGGATGTGTGGGAGATCAGTTTGGTTCTCTTCTCTGCTGTGGGCAAATCTGCATCAATCAATGGTTCTATAATAGGGCACTTACAATTCCCTTGTTGAAACAGTGTCACTGTACATATAATAAATCAGGACTTACAGGGCAGAAGGAGAAAGTATAAAAGTGAAACTGATTCTATAGCTAACTATTTATGTGGGTACTCACCTTGAGAGGAGACCGATCTTTTCTTGTCAGATCCCAAGACGGTTTCTGTAATTTTAACAATGACTGTATAATGTGCTTAATTATGAAAAGGACAGGCCATTGAATAAGATTGATATCAAAAAACTTTGATTTGCTTGGCCTTAGCTTCCATGCTTTGTCTGTGGATTGGATAATACCCAGTGTAAGTATGTAACTTTCATGGCAAATTTGACATCACATTGTATATAATGAGATTACCCATGGCATTGACTTTCTGACATTGAATCAGTTTCCAACCTCCACACAGCTATTTTTTATGACTAGTTACATCTAGGACAGGTTTCATTAAATGAACCCCAAAAAAATTATTGCATTAGTATTCACAACAATGGTTTCTGACAAGATCAAAGAAATGTTACAATTAAACTCTGTTACTCCTCTGAACTCTCTCTTTTTTTAGACTTATATTCTTCTTCATCCTACCCAGACCAAATTTGTTTCTCTTTTATTAACACAGACACTTGATTAGGAAAGTGACATTAGTGGAAATAATAATTTTCTTACAAAGAAATTAATAATTTTAATCTGTCTAGTACTTGTTTGTTTATTCCCCTAAGACTTCATTTTTTACCCTTCAAAATCTACAAGTTTCAAAATGAAAATTCAGATGCTTTTTCACTATATTTGGAATTATAACAATCCAAATTAATCAGTATTATGTGGTATTTGTTTCTTAGCACTTCTGCTTATAAACTGTACTTGCATAAAACTACACTTGCTCTTTAAAGATCATCCCTACCTAGTGCTGGAGCCCTTGTGGGGAGTGCAGACATGGACACGTTGTGCTCTGACACATCAGTGGTCCTGCACCGCTTGTGCCAGTGCTAATGGGGACAGTCCCTCCCCAAGCCTCACTTTGGTGGGGTCCTGGGCTTTCAGAACAGGACTTGGTGGGGATGAGGGGTGAGGACCTGGGATGGTGATGGAACGGGATGCCAGAGACAGCTGCCTGTAGATCCTGTGGTGACTGGATGTAGGAAGCTACAGAAGATTCTCCTTTGGGAATCTTGCCCAGAGGGGTTGTGGCATCTGTGGATATACTCAAAACAGAATTGGACATGGTCCTGGGCAACCTGCTTGAGCAAGGCCATTGGACTGGATGCTCTGGAGAGGTCCCTTCCAGCCTAAACCTGTGATTCTGTGAATAAACTGTGTTATGTTTCTTTGTTATAGAAATGTATGTTGTATCATACTGAGACCTGTTGAACATACAGCAGTGTAAGTAGAAAGACAGAATGGCTCAGCCGTGCATGTTAACTTGTCACAGGATCATTTGATTCACAAGCCTTTAATAAGTGAAAATTCCCCAAGTGTTCAGCTCATTAGAACTGGCTCATCTGTAGCCTAGAAAGGCCTCTGTGACTAGGGCAGCTTGGTTTTCTCTCCTGTCAGGCACACTAACAAAAGGCTGGGAATACTGATTTTGTAGGTCTCTTTTGAGACATTGCTTTGTTGCTTCCCTATGGAGCTTCATTGCCTCCATCATGCCAATATCCTGCAACATTATGTCCAGTTGAATAGAACTGCTTTGTGTTTGCAATAGAGTGAGGCATGTAGTCTGTTAATCCAGTTTTAGGTACTGGACTGAAAAAATGGTGTGCAAAATTTTAAACGTAATAGAGTTTAAAATGAGGAAACAATATACTTGTTTACAAGACCACTAATGAATATTTTAATTATTTTTTATTTTGTGCTAAGGGTAGAAGGACAATAAAAATGAAACCCAAACACATTTCTGTGTCATCATGAATTAAGGAAATCTGTAGAATTCCTTGACAAGTTGCCAGCCCTCATCATTAGGGTTCTCTGATGCTCATTACTCGATGAATTTTTAAATCTCATCGGCTGTGTAAGCCTTCTTTGTCAGGCAGGAAGGATCTTAACAATATCTTTATTTATTATTTATTTATTATCTCTCACACATCAAAATCTCTGTTCTTTATGTCAGATCTACACAATATTTTAATCAAGTCATAAGCAGCATTGACACTGAGAACACATTGAGTAAAACTCTTGCATATTTTAAAATGCTATTCTGAGAAGTTTTGAGGTTTGAGAACTGTACAGGTTGTGACTGATCTGGATGTTCTTCAAACTTCAGAAGTGATAAAAATTAGAGATAAAGGAATTTTTTTGGACAAGACATTTCAATAATGTCTTCATGGGTGATAATTCCTGCCTTATGATTAACTGTGGTGCTGGATGAAGCTTTTCTACACAGTATTCTTTCCTCTCTGTCTTGTCAGTTTTAGTTCCAATATAATTTTAAGAGATACCTTTTGAATCATTAGACTTTCCACCTAATTGCAAAGCTATTACAAGCTTAATATGGCCATAGCCGAGCCTGTCAATGAATACATTTCTTTTAGTTTAATTGCAGTCCATCCACCTTAGCTTCTTTCTAAACTACTTTAAACTTAGGTAACATTCTTTATGAGATTTCCCATAAACTACAATGTCATTCTCGGAAACTGTGGTTATTTCCAAATGTTGCAGAATCATACCCGTTATTCTAAGGTGATTCTAATGCCAAATTGGAAGAAAAAGAGTAGATATCTTTTAAATAATGCCATAATAAGTTGTAATCTTGTCTCCTTCTGGAAGATCTGGTGGGAATGATTTTGGCAAAACATTTTTCATCAGAAAATGTTGACTTGATGAAACCAAAGATTTTCACAGAAATGTATATCCTTTCAATATAAGTTTCATAATGAATTTTTTTTCCTTTTCATTTCCAAGACAGAATCTCTGTGGTCAGGGCAAGTTAGAAGACCTAGGTTTAAACCTTTTACTTTGATCTGCAGCCTGAGCCTAGCACTTTAAAAGTGACTGTCCTCAGTGCTTGAATGTTGTTTTTTGGGGTATATCTCTTTCAGTCTCCCTTAATATCTCTTAAGAGCTTTCTAAATACCTTAGGGGTTTTTTTTTCTCTACATGGAGGTAAAACAAATTTTAAAAATGCAACTGTGTTTACTGAAATAAACTTCTTTTGAAGGTGCTGTTTGGATGTATTTAGATAGGAAGAGTCATACTGTATCTTTGAAGCTCTGCTTAGAAATTCAGATCACAGGCCTGTGCTGATTTATAATACATAATTCTCCTTGATTTAAGTGGGATTATCTCTATGGTTAAAGGTAGAAAGCTTGAGCATTTCTGTTCATGAGCTTTCAGGAAGAAAAACTTTAGTCTTAATACTAAAAATGATTTGTGTGTGTCATTTTAGTAGAAAATTTTGTGCACATTTTATATAGCAATACAAATTCTCTGCTTACAATGCTATGTTAGTTCCTTCTTGAGTAGATTTTAGTTTCTAATATTCCAGGTCACAATATTGAAAAAAAAAATTAAAACAGTCAAGGAATTAATCAAAGAATTGAGGACTTCAAGTCCTCAAGTATGTTCTAAGTAATGAAGAATGTTAGCATTGCTGTTAGCTTCTGTTACACAATGAACTAAGGACCCAAGCTACACAACATCATTTATTCTAAATTAATCTGAGGCACTGAAATTGCGTGAGATGACTAAAGCTGTCAAGTGGGCAATTCTATGTGTATGGGATACATGACTTGAACATAGTATTTGTGAAATATATTGGCTGTTGGTTGTTGTCCTGGTTCTGGCCAGCATAGTGTTAACTTTCCCAAGGAGCCAGCACAGGGCCTGAGCTGGCCCAGGCTGTTTTCCACACCCCCTGACATCGGTCTCCTGTAAAAGGCTGGTCAGGGAGGGGCAGGCCTATGTGGCTCCAGGGCAGTCGTGCAGTTGGACATGGGGTCAGTCGTCACCTTGGTAAAGTGCTCTGTGTTATCACCGTGTGTGAATTCTGCCACTGGGGCTTAACCTCAACAGCCCTCTGATCATCTTTGGGTGAGTAGAGATTTCTGAAAGTCACCCTTTTTAAGGCATTATGGCTAAAAGAGAACTGACTAACACTATTTGAGTTCCATGCATTCTGAAACCTGGGTTACTGAAATAAGGAAAAAGGTGATTTAGTGTAAAACTGTAACCTTATTAATTTCTACTTAGTAGCCATCCATCCCAAGGTCACTGAATTCCAGCAGGCAAATCCTTGTTTAGCCTATTCTCAGTCTTCACTAAGGTCTTAGTGTTCTGCACCTGTGCATGACCAGAATTGCCTTACTTTGGACAAGCACCTATCTTCTGCTTGTGCCCTGCCGGAATTCATGGTCTGACATAGTCATGTCAGGGCTAAGTACTCTTACAGTGTATCAAATACACATTATCAAAAGAGCTATTACAAAATCACAAAGTGTAATCATGTCCACATTCTTTCTAAAACCCATTATAAAAATGTAGAAGGGCAACTTGTTAGTTCTCACCTTTGGATAATAAACAAAGAATTATGGCCATTCATTCATGAATGGAGATATTCATGAACATATTCTAAAGCTTTCTCCAAAAGAGCATATTCAATTTCACCTTTCTTGCTTCCCTAGAAAATTAGTAAGTTTTACTGCACAGAAAACATTTTAAACTGAAGAATAATGCCATGATGAAACAAGGTATTCTGCAACACAGAGTAGGTTTAGGTCACTTCCCTACACAGTTAGGGTTTCCTTCCTTCCTTCCTTCCTTCCTTCCTTCCTTCCTTCCTTCCTTCCTTCCTTCCTTCCTTCCATCCATTAATTTTCATTAATAGTTGTTTAAGGGAAATTTTATATGCAACCCAAGATGCAAGTATTGTGACATTTAATTCCTTTAGTGACTCCATCTATTAATCTCTCATTTATCAAAAGGCTAAAATAATTACACCCCTACACAAACACTTGGAAAATTGTTGATGAAAGAAACAATTTTAACATGCATATATCGAAAGTGCAAGCATCACAGTGCTTAATGGTATTTCATTCCAAAATAAATTTATTTCAAGCATTTTTTGCAACAGTGTTGACCATATTTCCATATAGAGAATTAATTTTTCACTCTTCTCCAATGGGCAGACAAAAGGTGACACACTGGTTGCTTGACTCTTTCTGGATGTACTGATTTTGTCTGCAATGGAGTTAAGTTTCTTTGTTGTAGTTTGCATGGGGCTATAATTTGTATGCTTGCTGAAAACAGTGTTGATAATGAGAGATGTTTTTGTTACAGATGTGTGCTCCTCCCACCATCCTACCAGTGAGTAGGCTGGGGGTGTACAAGAACCTGGGAGGGTACACCACTAGGACAGCTAACCCAAATTGACCAAAGGAATATTCTATATCATATGATGCCATGCTCAGCATATAAAGGTGGGGGTGTGGACATGGGTTGGTGCTACTGTTGCTCTGGGACTGGCTGGGCATCTGTTGGTTGATGGTGAGTAGTTTTTTTTCTTTTTTATCACTTGTTTATAATTTGTTTTATTTTCCTCCTTTTTGTTGTGGGTTTATTTTTCCTTCTCTCTTTTTTTTTTTTTTTTCTCCTTTAAAATTCTTAAACTGCCTTTATCTCAATCTATGAATTTTCTCATTTTTACCCTTCCAATTCTCCCTTGTTCCACTGTGGGGGAGTGAACGCGGGGCTGTGTGGTGCTTGGTTGTCAGCCAGGGTTAAACCGTGACACTGGACTAGATACTGCCTGTCAGCCTACTCCATTCATGTATGCATGGGAAGGAGAAAAAGAGGAAAACAGAATGAGCCAAATGAAAAGCATTTTCTTCTGAGACACTGGCAGCAGTACATTCAATTCTGCCAAGACCCTAAGGTAAATTTATGTGAAGTTATGAATTCAACTTTATTTTTTAAATACTTACTAGATTACTTTTCCTACAGACTGCAGCATCCATATGATTGTAAAAGTTCAATGACACTTGGTCATGTGTGTTGTGCCTATGCTTCTGTGAAAGAACCCAGTGTCATTGTGACCTTTTTTCCTTTCTCGCTGTCCACCTGTATAAACAGCAGCAGTTGCTTTGGAGTTTGCTCATAAAAATGACTAGTCAGTGTCTGAATGGTTGGCTTATTTCAGCTGGGTACCAACTAGTTTTATGCCCACTGGGCACAGGAAAATCTTCATCATGAAAGAGAGTATTTATTTGTGCTTGTGACTTTATTTTTAGGTTCACAGTTCCCATTGTAGGTAGGCCTGAAGATGTTCTTTGGATACCCATGCATACTCTGCCTGAAAAACTACAAAACTTTTCAGTTGTTTTCAATGTGTTTTCTAGTCAGCCATTTCTTGACTTGTAGTGTTTTCATGTACAGCTTTTGGATCCTCTCCATTTCTTGTAGTATGTGATTAAAATAATTTGGAAGGAATGCTTCCCTAAGGAAAGGAGAACATTCTTCTAGAAATAATGTGAATAAGGCCAAATTCACAGGGGTGAAAGACTCAATTCAAGATGTGTGAGAGCAGACTGGGATTTTTGCATTTAGGATTCCTTTAGTTTACTTTGTAACTTGCTTGTAATGTGCAAGCATAAAGACTTAATTCATATGAAAAATTCTCAGTACATTTGTATTTGTAATCAAGGAGCTAGAGCTTCCTAAACCCCAGTATTGTATAGTGGACAGAAACTAGGAATATGTCTAAAGAAGTGGGAAGGACTGGTATAAGTGGGCAGCATATGGGCTGTCCTGTGCTGTTAGGTCAGAAATAAGGTCCACATACCTGTGGCTGTTTAACAGACTCGGAACTCAGAATACTGGGCAGTTATTATCCAGATCAAGAGGACGTTAAAACAAATGGAAATACATGGGGGGCTTGAGTCAAAACAGGTGTTTATTCAGCAATTGGAAGTGGAACACTTTCTGAAAGAAAGTGATGTTTGCTCTTAAGAAGTTTGCTTTGATTTTCTGTGGAGTCACATAAATCCATCTCTGCAGGGATTTCACTTTTCAGTAGTTTTTGCTGTTCTAATATGATGCTCACTTCACGCTTCCAACTCAAATGTTAGAAAGCGAGTGTTTGACTTTGACTTTTTCTATGATACCAAGGGTGGTAGGAAATGGCCCACTGCTATTATGCAATCAATTGAATGGGTAGCTGCAGGGTGTTGGCATACCACAGCTTGTGGCAGTGCTGACAAAGAAACAACACACACAGTGGCTGTCTTGGAAAATGTACAAATGAGAGAGAAAGAAATGACCCAGAAGGGCACATAACATTTAATTTGTAAATAGGATCTTACAGTACAGACAGTATTGTAAGACACTTGTTTTCTTGTACAACATAATTTGAAGCACCATGAAAACCTGCCCTCGTAATCTTGTTGTGAACTGTTCTGTTCTAGATGCCAAGTCTTTACAGGACTAAGGTCCAAAAAGTATGTTCTGCACGTTATTCACGTGTATCTGAACTTGCTGATGAATACATAGGCATAACAACTGGCTGGCTTTCTGCCAGAGCCCAAGCAAAAGAATATGTAATGCACTAGCAGCTGTCAAACAGCACACAATGGGAGATAAGCACAGTGATGACTTACCACTGGCTTCTGGATCATCCTTTCTCATACCAAGCAACTTTTACAGGTGTCCAGTCTCTTCCTTGCAGAAAGGGAGTCTGGATGACTGTCACTTCTGACAAAGAAGACATGAAACAGCATCCACCTATGGCAGTTTTACATATAAATTTTATGATCATATTTTGTCTGTTTAAGCCCAGTCCTGTATGAAAAGGCTCAAGAACTTTCATCTTCTAGTTAATAGGCATATTACAAGGTAATAGGCAAAGAAGAAGAAAAATTGAAAGAAAAATATGACATAATTGAATAGACTGGCTTAACCTGGGAGGGTTGAAAGATATTATAAAAAGAAGGAAGAAATGGAATGCAAGCATATAGTTCTCAGAATAATGAATATATTTTGTTTAAGCTCCACTATGCTTTGTTTTCCTGAAAGTGGAGTCCCGTGAAATGTGACTTCAATCAACTGCACAAAATCTTTGAAAAAAAAGATCAGATTACAATTTAAATCCTTTTAATATAACATTTATATTATCACTTAGAATAGTTTAGCAGCTATAGATTAATAGCAAAGAAAATTACCAGGATTCATATATACTATCAGAAAAGGTAAACTGAAAAGTTCAGTGGAAAGCAGTATTTTTTTCTTGTTTTTTTTTAATTTACCGTATGTTGGTTTATATTACAATAATGGAATCATAGAATGGTTTAGGTTGGAAGGGTCCTCAAAGATCATCTAGTTCCAATGCCCCCGACATGGGCAGTGACACCCTTCACTAGACCAGATTGCCCAAAGCTTCATCCAACAAGAGGAGGGAGTGCCAGAGAGGGGGCAGCCAACAGCTTCTCTGGGCAACTGGGTCCAGTGTCTCACCACACTCACAGTAAAGAATTTCTTCCTGATATCTAATCTAAATCTACCTTCTTTTACTTTTAAGCTATTACCCTTGTCCTATTACTACACTCCCTGATAAACAGTCCCTGTTCTTCTTTCCTTTAGGCCCCTTTTGGTACTGGAAGGCTGCAATAAGGTCTTCCTGGAGCCTTCTCAGTCTTTCAGCCTGTCTTCACAGGAGAAGTGATCCAACCTTCTGATGAACTTTGTGGCCCTCCTCTAGGCTCACTCCAATAGATCCGTGTTTTTCCTGAACTGGGGAGTTGGATTCCAGATGGGGTCTCACAAGACCACAGTAGAGGGGACCTCCTGAGGAACAGGAATGTGAGGTGGATCCTATCTGTCTATAGAGGTCCTCAGCTGCTTGGTCTTCCTGGCTGGGTGGCCTGTAGCAGACCCCTACTATAATGTCCTCTGTTACTGCATTCCCCTTAATCCTGACCTACATCTTGGTGGACTCCTCATCCATCCCCTGGTGGAGCGCATGTACTCCAGCTTGTCATCCTTCCATTCTAACAATACAGTCATAGGAGCTATCCCACCATGTCTCCATGAAGTTAATGAGATCATAGCACTGAGGGCATGCATATGTGGCCAGAATTTCTTTGTGCTGCACTTCAGGTGATGTCCTGAGCTGTGATCCTTCTCCTGGCAGTAGGCATCTATTGCTGGCACCAACATCAAACTGTTAGGAGCGAGATGCATTGAGGTTCCCCTCCTCTGGCAACTTTAGTGTAAAGCCCTGTTCACTGGCTCAGCAAGCCTATGACGAAAGATGCTCTTCCTCTTCTCTATCAGATGGACTATATCAGCCCCCAGTAGACTAGGTTTCTCAAAGTGAGTCTCATGGTGTAAGGAGCTCTGGCATCTGTCCTGTAACCATTTGTTGATTCACCAGATTTGACTGGCCCTTTTAAACCCCTTCCTTTTGACTGGGAAGATTGATGAAAAAACTACCTGTGCTCCAGAGTCTGCTTCTCCCATGGCTCTGTAGTCATTTTTTGCTCCTCAAACTGCTCCTGCTTGTGTCACTGCTGCCCATGTCAAACAACATAAGCGAATAATCAGTGGACTGAATGAGGCTTGGTAGTCTCTCTGTGACATCCCTGATCTGAGACCCCAGTAAGAAGCACACCTCACTAGAGAGTATGTCAGATTGGAAAATGGGTGACTCTACCTCTGTGGAGAGTCACCTACTAGTGTCACCTGTTGCCTTTTCTGGTTGTTCTCATTGTTATATGGGTTATTCTTAAACCTAAGTACAAGTAACTTTTTGAGAATGACATTAGCCAACATGAGAGATGACTGATAAAAAGTTTGTTTGCCTCCTCCTCCTAAATGTTGTTCAGAAGAGCATAATGCACTCTATTGATTCTGAAGACCAGAAAGGTAAAGTTAGTTTTGTAAGAACCCCTCCAACAGAAATCAATTTCCTGTCTTGACACTCTGAAGCCTGCTACTCCATTGAGATTCATGCCCAAGAAACTATGATATTTTTACTCCTTTTTTTCTGGTCACTGTGTGGCTACCTCAGCTACTTTGGCACAAATCAGAGCAGCTACTTTAGGAGCAGAAGTTCATTATATAGTCAGCAGAGAGCACTAGACACTGTTCAGGGCCAGTTCAGAATGCTTAAAATTAATTAAACTGGTATTCAGCTAGTCACTATTATCCATGGAGACTAGGGCACAGGTTTTATCATGCCTTTCTTAACACTCGTGAGTTCATCTGGGAACTAAATATCCTTTCTATTGATTGCAAAGGTAGCCCACCTGTGACTAGATCAGACATTACAGACATTTAAAGTTAGATGAGATGGACTTCTAAACCTATCTCTTCCCTCAGCTCAGACAAGCCATAGTCAATACATTAGCTCCTGAATTTGCAGCCAGGGGAGCACACATTAATATACCCAGGCCTGACTACATGGAACAGTGTAGGTGACAGCTTTGATCTGTCTGCGGTTGTTCCCCTGCTAAGGAGTTTTAATTTCTCCTTTGATTGCTATCAGGTCCCTCAACACACATCCATTCTTGTAGTCATTTAGCATAGAACCACAGTGAGAGAAAATCCAGGTCCAGGAAGAGAAGAAATAATAATTGCACTGGGGAAGTGGTATTTTTGGGGACACGATAACCTTGTTCTGTAGATTCGCTTGAGAATTTCAGTCTGTCTCATTTCTAAATTCTCAGACACTTACACTCTTTTCCTGGTGTAGTTTGTAGAATTCAAGTTTGGTCCATACCAATAGTTGAACAACCACTTGGACTTTGGAATTAATTCAAACCTTTTAATGAATTTAAATGCTTCCTTGGGAGACAAAATTGAAATTAGTCTTAATGAGTCAGTAGAATTTATAAGAAATGATTGCCCTCAAAACCTTAGTTCATCTGTTGTCCTTCTGAGGGGCATATAAAATTCAAAACCCATCTGTAGTTCCTGGTCAAGTACCAGCATTAGCTGCTGGTCCTACTTGGAGCTACTAACCATGAAAAGAAAATTTTAGAAGTTTTATCCTATTGTTCTGTTTTCCTGTAGTGATTTAAAAAATACTGATGTGAATATTTTAACCACAACTGTTCCAGAAAACAGTTCCAGAATCTCATCTGAATTGAATTTTCAATCTCAATATATTAATGGCAAGTTTGTATTTAACTGCTTATACCTCAGAAGTTTAAAAGAGGTTATTTTTCCTCATTGCTTCCTCCACCACATATTAATAGAGGGTAAGACTATCTCATCTCAGCCTTAAATAAGCTGTGTTTATATATAATGCCATTTTAATAGTCTCTCCAATTAGGGAGACTTTGGCAATTGAGATCACAGTGGTGTGAAATGTAAGTTTTTACTTCCATTAATACTAATGCTATTTATAGGTCTGTGGCATGTTCAGAGTGTGATGATAGGGCACATGAATCATTTGCCAACGAAAAGCCATTGTTGACTGTACTGTACTTTAAACCCTAGACTTCATTATTAGTAGGAAGTCAAAATGTTGGAAGTGGCATTCAGAATTGAGGTACCCTGGTTTGGAATGTAAGAAAAATTACGTAATTGAGAAAGGCACATTTGAACTAGAATAAATCTGAAAAAGGAGTAACCCTGACTTGCTACAAGTCCAATTGAGCCACTACAGGCATCTTCCTATTCTAGTGCAAGTTTCACAAGTCTGTTACCTAATTTCCCTACAAAGTCGATGTTGATTTAAATGCCATTTAAGAAGGTTTACCTGTTTACACACACTTCTGCTTCTGCCTACTCTTCTGATACATGTAAGTGTCTGAGTGTCTGGGTGGATGTGACATATAGGCCAACAAGACATAAGATATGGGGTTTAAGTACAGTGGAGTCTAGGTAGCACACCTTGAAATTTAAGTGATGTTAGCTCTTGTGTACTACTCAGATGTTCTGAAAATTAGACAACGACATAGCTTTATTGGGGTTTGTTGTGAGGTAACAAAACAGTACACACAGTTCTTCCTTCTTCACTCATGTTCTGTTATTGCATGAAAAAAAAATATTTGGGGTTGGGAATATTGCTATATGTCACTTGCTTGAGTTCTTTACTTTGAGACATAAGGAACAAAGTCTCTTATGAGATTACTGATTGCGTGCATCCATTATGTCAGGGTGCCACAAGGACTAGCAGCTGTCGGGAGCTGAGTGCCAGGAGACACAAGGGATCCCTATGGGCCTTACCAGCCAATGGTCCCCCTCATGATCCCTAAACAGGGAGCAGGGCGGGCCAGGAGGGCAGCTGAGGGCAGTCTCAGACACCATCAGAGACCTATGCAGGGATGGAGAAATCGGTTTTTGTGTTGGAGTCAGCTCAGAAGGGCCAGGGCCCAACTGGTGGAGTTGTAGAGCTCCTACAGCATCACCAGGACAGGACTGGCAGCTCTGGGCTAGGCTGAAATGGAGTCCTGTCCCATGGGGCAGGGTTTGGGGGAGGCCCCAAGGGAGGGTGGATGGGGCCATCCATGCCCTGACATTTAGTGACCCAAATTTAAAACATAAAAGGTCAGTTTGTCTTTGTCAGAAGGAATGGTTACATACTTCTTGATCTTCTAGGCTGATGACCTTTCATTTTACATTGTTTCCACAAAGATAAAAGCAACTGGCAAGGAAAAATAAAGAAACATTAATCTGAGGAGCCACTTTTCAATGTTTCCTACCTATACTAGGAAAAAAAGGAGGATGAAAATACAGTCTGTCATCGATTTTTTAAAAATAAACAAGTTAATTTTACAATAAACCACTATAAGTTCTGGTAACTTCAAAAGTCAGAATATTGCACTTCTCTTATCTCTTGGTGTTCAAGAATCAAATAACACCACAACCACCACTACCACTTTATTTAACAGGAGGAACTGTTGCTCATGCATTATATTGCAGATTGTTTAAAACGAGGTAAGAGACCCACTGAATTATCTGTTTCTTACCTTTTCTTTCAGAAATTCACTGCAATACAAAAGCACATTTTCTTCTCAGTGACAGTATATCAAAGTGTCAAGGGTGATGTATATATACTTGGTATGACCATTATTAGAGCATGTCTTTAAATCTCAGTAATAAAAAACATCTCTTAATCTATTCATGGCATTAGTTGATCACAAATATAATAAATCAGTATTTTTCGTTCACTTATCAACAAGGCTTTTTCATTTATGATATAATTTCACAGCTGCATAAACATAATATCAAAAATCAACACATTTAAAACAGGTAAAATAAGGGACAAGTTACTACCACAAAATGGCAAAGCATCTGAGAACAGATAACTTTGAATTGTGAAAAGAGCAGTAAAAGAATCTCTCTTAATAAGGAATTACTTATCTTTGGAGTTTAATTACAATAGGGCCTGTCACTATAAGATTAATGATGAGCAGTTTTTCACTTCAAACGATTGCAATTGAATTAAGATAGTACCATTATTCTTACAGAGATAAGGTCAAGCAAATGAGGCAAAAGTGGGGGAAAATGGAAAACCAAACTGTACTGAAATGAAAGAAAATTCTATAATAAATCAAGACCTTAAAATGCATTGCAGGGCTTATATTTACAAATATTATAAAATGGTATGTAAAATATTGAAGTAAGATGATAAAATACAAAGAATTTTGTATGCTTTTTTTCTCAACACTGCAACACTGTGGGATCTAGTAACATTTTCAGAACTGAGAATCAGAAATTCTTTGTACAATTCATACCTCCCTCTTTTCTGGAAGTGGGAAAAAATGGAAATATAAGTATTCCACTTGTATTACTTTCTCAGTTAGATATTATACACTGGCACTCATGCAGAAGGTGAACATTTGTCTGGTAGGGATAAAATCTGAGTTGTTGATTGTGAGGTTATTTTCTAATGCACAGGGTAGCACATCCTTGTGAATCACTGTTGTTTGCCCTTATACCTTGCTATACAAATGCAGTAACCCCTTCCCTTAGGGAAGAGACATTTAAAGAAAGAAAATCTCAAAGGATTGTTGTTACTTCTCTTATCTCAGAACCTGAGAAGAGGAAATTTGCCCTTTAACCTTCACTTGAACCCTCTTTTCTGGTGTCTTCATTTGAGCAAGCAGATTCTCAAATTTATTGTAACCTTTATTTGAATCAGGAACCATAATTTTCACATGCTGTACCATAAACTCTTGGCTATATAAATAAACCACCTGAGAACACATATAGAGGAAGTGGAAGTGAAATGCTCTGTCCACTAACCTCACTAGTGGAAAACCTTCCCTTAGTCATAAACTAGTTTACTTTAGATTTGTTTCCAAATTCTTTATTAAGTATTAATATGCAATTCAGTAACAGCCTATTAAAAGGGCTTAAGAGCTCCTGATTTCTTTTTGATATAACTTATGTTTCAGTTTTCTGTGTTTGATATCACCAGAGTTCATCCTTTTATATTTTTGTTATTAATCCTGGTCTGTCTTCCCCACCCTCTTCCCTCCTTTTGGTATGACAATATCTAAAATTTGCATGTTTTAATTTTCTTTGTGTGGACTTTGTATTAACTTTTGGGCCATTATTGCCCTGATGTCTTCTGATACCTTTGAAGGTTTCTATTATATTTACTAATGTAAATATATTTTTCAAACCTTATAACATATGTGGCAAGATATGCCATGATTCCTGTTTCAGAAATCACATCAAAGGTTAGATATTTTGAGGAGGATCTGGCTCTTCAGCTCATGAGGATAACTGGAAGAATAATACTGTAAAGATTGTCATAAATATGTAAAAGTATGTTTTTTGTCTTTATTCTTATCTCTCTCTAAGAGAAAATCTCTATGGAGAGAGCAGAATCTAGGTTATATGTGGCTCTAGCTGTACCCAGAAGCAAGCACAGGTTGTATATTAGCAATTCATTCTGTTACCTCTCTTAATTCAGCACATAATCTCACATTGCTTTCAGCCTCTGAACTAAAGAAGCTACTCAATCTTCCTGATTGCTGAAAGAATAAATTAATTAATAAACACGATTTTAGGGTTTAATTAAATTAATATAATTTGGTGTAATCTGCAAGAGAACAATATGGCTAGCTTTTCAGCCCATTTTGTTAATAAATTAGTTTGTCTAAGAGCCAGTGCTTATTCTGAACTCTTGTGATGGTGAATCACTTACACAGACTTTTAAAACAGAATCATCTTTCAAATTCTCATTACTTGGGAATAGCTGTTTCAAACTCTTGTTGCAAATAACGCATACACCTTTTCACATGCAACTGCCTATCAGGAAAACACAAAAAAACCCACCCCGTTCTTGTTTGTAAATGTAATCTCCAATAATAAACTGTGTCCCTCAAAATGCATTATGTAAAATATAACATATTTCCATTTACATACAAAAAAGAAAGAACCTTAAGTGATAAGAAGAGTACTTAGATCTGAAGTTGTTATGAACTCAATGAACAGTACTAAAATTACACAGAGAATATATCTCAAAGATCCATCTAACAGACTAATACATGTGAAATTTTGATACTTATTCATACATCCATAAGCATTTCCACCAGCATGCAGCAATGCAAGAATCCAGGTAGGAATTTTGTAATACAAATTGGTGCAGAGTTACATTTGAGATTGTTGCTTTTGAAACAGATCCATTATGAGGCAAAATAAATGTGATTCCTCTGTAAGTCAATGTGGCTTGAGTTTGCTGAAAACATTTCCAATTTCTGTCCTCTCTTGCGATCATGGTGGGCTACAAGAGGTTCTGAAAGGCAATTTTAAAAAGTCTTCTTATTAACAATTATAACAAATATTAAATAATTAGTCATAGTAGCAAAAGTATTATCAGTAATAATAAGCTGACAGTGTCAAAAACAATGTCTAATATGTCAAAGACAGCTTTCTGTAGAAACTAGGTAATGTGACAGAACCATAACATTCTCCTCATGAACATGCAATTGCTATATTGTATGCTATATGGTCCGACCTGTTGGAAAACCCTCTAGAGGCTTAAGAGCTTTAGTGAAACAGAAAATGAACTTGGAAGAGATTTCCAAGATGTTAGTCTTTGTTTAGCTCAGGATATATTAAATAAGGCAAATAGCTTCCACAGGAGGCTGTCCAGAATTATTTGGTCCTTTCTTGGTAAGAGAGGAAGGGACAACTGGGGTTGCCAACTATAAAGCAGTTTTAAGTGTAGACACAAGAGAAGCTTAGGAAATATTTTCTTCATTAGAGTCTTTCAAATCAAATACAGTACTTCACAACAAAAATCAGTGCAGATTTTGCCTGGGATTGAGATAATTTTTTTCACAGTAGCTAGTATGGG
Organism: Porphyrio hochstetteri; assembly: GCA_020800305.1. Lineage (NCBI taxonomy): Eukaryota > Metazoa > Chordata > Aves > Gruiformes > Rallidae > Porphyrio > Porphyrio hochstetteri. The sequence goes on from CM036905.1 coordinate 51,380,562, forward strand.
GCTGTGTTTTGGATTTGTGGTGAAAACAGTGTTGATAGCACAGGGATGGCTTTGTTACCGCTTACAGCACTTACACAGAGCCAAGGCCTTTTCTGCCTCTCACACCACCCCATCAGCGAGTAGGCTGGGGGACATTCAGAGTGATGTTGTTTGTCTTCCAAAATCACCATTATGTGTGATGGAACCCTGCTGTCCTGGAGATGGCTGAACACTTGCCTGACCATGGGAATTGGGGAATGAATTCCTTGTCTTGTTTTGCCTGTGTGCACAGTTTTTGCTTTACCTTTTAAACTGTCTTTATCTCAAACCATGAGTTTTTTCGCTTTTACTCTTCTGATTCTCTCCCCCATCCCACCATAAGAGGAGTGAGCATGGTACTTACTTTCTGACTGGGGCTAAACCGTAAAAAATGCATATGAGACTTAAGGAATCCTAGGATTAATAAGAGAGAGCCATTGCTGTGTTTCTGTGTTCCTTGTTGATAAGGACATGCGCACTTTCTTGCTTGTATTTATTGGTACCCCTTCTTATCAGCATTCCAGGCAATTGCCTAGGGTTTTTATAAAGCAGTTGGCCAGCTTTTCCTGTCTCCTCTGACTGTCTGCTTTAGACATTAATCTGTGATGTGGAACGTTGTCAGGTGTTTCCAAAAATCTAATTTGTATCCACTGCTCTTCAGAGGGCTGATCTTCTCCCTTACCATTTGTTACCTGCATGGAATTACTGTCGGTAATATCATGTCCTATTGTTTTTTTCTCCCCCCCCTTATAATTTTTTTTGGACTCCTGTAGGCATATTTGTTATTTTTTCCCCTTACTTTCCTCAAATACAAATGAAAACTCTTTCATTAGCATTTAGATATATTTTTAATTAATTTGTTTGGTGTCTGGGTTGGATTTGGTTTTGGACTTACTACGTTTACCTGAACTATTATTCTGAAGGATCCCTCATAATTCTTTAGTTTCTTTCATATGTTCTGAATCTATACACACAGAGTTTTCAGATATTATTAGAACTGTTGTATACCATCAGTTTGAACATTTTTCCAGGGAACAGTTAAGATTTACATTGTTGATAGCTACAACTTTTACTAGCAACCTCATAATATGGCATATTTATTTTCTGGGTAAGATAGGCCGTATTTTTTTTACTTAATAAACTATGTAAGAATATGAGCACATTTTAATTTTAGTGACATCACATCCCTTTGTTTCTGCAATATGCAGGGTTGAATTGCTCATTCAGATCCTCTTTCTCTGTTAGGGAATCTTCAGTTGCTGAAGAAGTTATTTTAGGAAGAGATTCCCAGTTTTTTATTTTCTTTAGTGTTTTTGTAGCATTACATCATGAATAACAAAGAACTGAATCAGAGGACTAATAAATTAAAAACTGAGTGACCCTCCTATGGCCCTGAATGTTCTTGCAGATCATGAGGTGTACATGGGTTACTCCCATCATACCTAGGCAGTTGAAGAGACCATCGTCACCATGGGACTGGCATGCTCTCTCTCATACTAGTACACAGATGGTAGATAAACAGCCAAGAGAGTAGTGAAGCTGGTGCATAGGAGCAGCAAAGGCAATGCAAGGAGCCAGAAGATGCTCTTGGTACAGAGCTAGCACAACTTAAATCCACTCAAGGAAAATGTGAGCCAATAACTCTATTTTTTTTCTCCTAGACCATAGTTTGTTGTCAGGTCTCACAGTAAATCTAGTTTAGTGCAAGTTATTATTTTTAGTATTATATTGAGAAATATGCACCCTTCTCTGCATGTTATCTTGAAACAAAATCTCTTTTATTGCAAAATTAACAGTAAATAATAAACTAATTAAAGCCATGAGAATAGCTTATGTCCTCATAGAGATCACTTCAAACAGATAAACCCCAAAATCCTCTGCAGGAATAGTGTCTGAGGAGAGAACTTGCTCACAAGTAGATGGGCAAATTATAATATTTGTAACTAAGTAGAATACTTTATATGAATTTTCTTTAAAAAGTTAGCATGCTATTCAATTCAAACTGTTATTTATCATGAAATGAAAAAGATCGCTGGATGTAGAGAAAAGAAATTTGGATTCTCATCCCAGTATGTCAACTTTGTACCCTGCAAGATTAATAATTCTCAGACCAAAAGATCCTTAGCACTAGGCACCCTCCAACTCTTGGCTGATGAAGCTAACTTATAAGTTTCTGTGAACGTAGTGAGATAAGTTTTAGTAAAGGAGAATAATTTATGAGACAGCTAGCATGATCTAGCACATCCATACCCATGCACAATGTATATGGCACCAGTGACCATCAAAGAAGCCCTGAGGCCTATGGAGCAGAATCAGCTAGTTTTCTGAACTCAGACTTCAAAGTCTAGATAAGACCTAAACACTGCTACTGAGGACATCACAGCTGTAATCTGCATGGTCACAGATCATCTGTGTAAAACAGGGGTCTTCTTATGAGGGCTGACATGGTTCTGTCTTCAATAAAGCTGAGGTATGTTTATGTGTAGATAGTATTTGAACCAGATGTTTTTTGTGCATATTGTTGCCTTTGTAAAAATGGCCTTAAACCCTCAGTTTACTTGTATTACGTTAAGGGTGAAAACCCCAAATAATTCTACACAATTAACAATAACAGCTAATACTGGTGTGTGATAGGTGACCAATTCCTGTTATGAAGATAGCGTTAATCTCAATATCTTGAAAGAAAATAGAAAAAAAAAAGGTGCAACAGCATATTTTCTATAAATCAGAAAGCTTCATTCACTAATCTATATTGAAATATTTTTGCTACATACATTGCATTGCTAATGCATAGAAGCCATATATTTTCTTTGCCTGGGGTGCTGTAAAGCTCTGATGACAATAAATCTGGATATACAGGTAGTACTACTCTCTTTAGCCCATAAATTTAGTAAACAGCAGAGTTTCCGAAAATATATATTGCAGATATAGAACTCCCTCTAGACAGCAAAGCAATATAGTAAAAATGAAGTTCTCCTTTTGCACAGTCCTTTTATGAGAAAGGTATATAGCTCCTCTCATTCAATATATTCTAAACCGTGTCTTTCACTCTAAATCATCTGACATAAGACTAATGTAAGTTATATTATTTTGAGATTGAATTAAATGAAATGCAAACCATGAGATAATTACTTTAATATCACTTAGTCTTTGAGGGTCAAATAAAAGTAATAGAGAAATTGAATCCCCAGTCTGAGCATCTGTATTGTAAACTAATTTGTAACTTTATAAAAAATGAGGTAGAAAGTACAGATTTAAACAAGTGAGTTTTTTTTAAATACCTTGAAAGAAAAATATACACCATATATGGAAAATTTTCAGTATTTTTAACTTTCTATGTGATATAACTGATGTAAAATTTCCTTTGAATTCAAGTTGCCCAAATGCCATATTTTTTTGAGTTTTGCCCCAACTCAAAACCATTAAACAGTCCAAACAAAAAACACAGAAAAGAATTTTGATGGATTACAATTTTTTCTTTATAAAATAGTATCTTCAGCCTTTTTTTTTTCCTTTTTTCCACTCAGGTCCTCCTTTTTCCTTTTTCTCTTCTAGAAATCCACTGGGAAGTAGGCTAATAATACACAAAACAGTCTTTCACAGTTGTTCACACACAGTGGTTCATTACAGCTCATACTGGAGATCAGCATATTGTCTGGCTTTCACATCTGTTGTGCTTCTGTAGCTCCAAGCAGCAGAACAGGTTGTTCAGAGGGATTGTACCATCCTTCTCCATACTTGGAGGTTTTCAAGACCTAACTGGAAAAGAAAGCCCTGATCAAGCTGGTCTGATCTCACAGCTGACTATGCTTTGAGCAGAAGAATGACTATAGCCCTCCTCATGTCCCTTCTAGCCTGAATTATCCCATGCTACTATGATATCTGGGTGAAGGTTGGAAGTTCTTCTTGGGTAAAATCACATATATACATAGTGTACCACAGTGTCATGCAGAGATGCTGGAGAGGCATATCCTTGGAGTACTGTACTGTGCCAATTCATATGCCATAATATTTGAGAATGTATTTTTTTAAGCCTATAAGAAATTACTTGATAATTTCTGAATGAAGCCTAGGATTTTATCTGCCTTCCTCAAAGAGACATGGGACATTTGAAACTAGGCACTGCTCATGCAAAAATTGCTTTTTTTTCTTATGTAAGCAACACTGTAACAGTCACCACTGCTATGGTTGAAGGAGCTGATATAAACCCCTGAGGTGAAACCTGGGTGGGTGAAATAAATTTTTGCTTACAGATTCCAGTGTTTCATTTTTTACTTACAGCCTTTGTTTAGATTACTTTAGTGCTCTATTTCTTAAGTTACAAAGCAAGTAATTTTACATTTCACAGAAGTCTTCATTAAGTAAATAACAATTTACTTTTACTCCTGCTTTGACATCTGTGGATCACAAGCTACTGTGACTGTTAATGGCATTGGTCCATTCCACAATTTTCCAGCTTCTTGTCCTTTCTCTCATGCCCACTGAAGCTGTGCCTTTGGCCACATTCCATCTCCATTCTTCATGCATAACTAAACACATTTTTGACTTCTTACGACTGTTATGAATAAATTCTTTTGTTCCATTGTTTTCATTTAGCTCCTGATCACATTGTTAAAAGAATTTAAATAAATTCCTGTGCTTTCTGATTCAAAATATAAGCCATATTTGTTTTGGTTTAAAGGTGCAATTGAACAGTGCTGAAAAGACCTTGAAGAACCTTTTGTCGATGTTACTGTTGTTGCCAAAATAATCCTCTGTACTACCAAACAATATTCATGGAAGTTTTCATCAACCAAATCAAGCTGAAAAATCTACTTTTGAATTATAAGGATAGAAAACATCTGTTTCAAGAATTTTGCCTCTAAATGATGGCTATTATTTTACTGAAAAGTAAATTCCTGTCAGAATCTGCAGGTAAAACAGGGTAAAATACAGTGCTCTTCCCATGAAAGCCTGAGCTGCTGTTCTGTATGGACTTGGCATTACCAGAAATGCCATTTCTCTTTTTAACTCATTGCTGAAGCAGTAGAGCAACTAGGTGGTAAACTACTTTTTGTAGTGAAGTTCTTTTCTTGAAGAAAAAGGATAGAGCCAGGCTCCTGATTACCCAAGAGCACTGAGAGGTACTTCGAAAAATATAGCCTCCATAAACCAAATGTTTTATCTGAAAGGAATTTTTTAAAATTTAGTGTAAGCTACTGTACGCAATGCTAAAATTTACACTGACAACATTCATTTGAATATGTAAATTGAGAGTTGATATAAGCTATATTTCAGATGTATTATGTCAGGAAAACAATAATTTCTGTAGAAAGCAGGCTGTGGATATAGAAAATCACCAAAGCCTTCGAAGGGCTGCATATTTCTAGAACAAGCTTCTCAAGTCAAGGGAAATAACTGCCACTGTGAAGCTCTTGTTGATTTTATTGCTTGTATGTCCCAGTAAAGAGCTGATTGCCTTAATATAATTCAAATTAGCTAAAGGCAATGTGTAATCTATTAAAAAGACACCCTGCATTTAACCAACTGGCACTAGTCTAAATAAACACAAGCTTTAGCTTTCATTACATGACCCTATCCATTTTATTTCTAATCTAAAAGTATTGGTTTTCCTACTTTTCTTTCCCTATAGCACTGTGATTTCTAAATGGAATGTAACCACAGTACTTCAGGGGTTTTCTCCCCGTCACTTTTCCTTTAAATGCATGTTATGTGTCTATAACCCATGGAATATATCTTGTAGATGCACTTTGTTGTAGGTTTAGCTGATCTTAACTGCATTTTAAACTCTAGATTTCAAGGAATATACTCCCTGAAACTTGACAAAAACAGAAGGATGTGGTGTGTGGGTTTTTTTCCACCTCAGTGAGCCCTATCATTCTGTACTGATGATTCAATAACAATGCAGTATTCTCCTAGCAATAATTGTCCAGTGCTTATTCTTTACCATGAATTCTGTGGTGATATGTGTAAATATCAGACTTCAATCCCACCCTAAAATCTTTGTTGATTGCTGCTTGATATATACATATATTTTCTTCTTCTGGCTTTTCATATGTATTTTTTACTTTTTATTACTGAAAGCTTTCTGTTTTTGTTAGAGATTCTTTGAAAAAGGTTAGTCTTGTAAATGTTTCCTGACAAACAATTTCTGACTCATAATTCCACAGAGGCCTAAGAATGTGATCTTTAAGTCTCTAAAACCAAATGAACAAGAAGTATGTGTTAACATTCTCAATAGAAATCTAAATTTGAGAGATTAATATCCAGATACTGCACCTGGCCCTATGAGTACAGAAGTCCTCACTTATTGAGTATTTAACTGATACCTAGGGAGAAAAAACACTGTTGTGGTTTAACCCAGCAGGCAGCTAAAACAACTGCACAGCCATTTGCTCACTCTCCCCTCTCCCTGCAGTGGGATTGGGGAGAGAATCAGAAAAAGTAAAACTCATGGGCTGAGATAAAAGCAGTTTAATAGGACAGAAAAGGAAGAGAATAATAATAATAAAGATAAAAGAATATATGTATAAAAGGATGCACAGCACAATTGCACAACACAACTCTCTGACTGGTGTTTAGCTAGTTCCAGAGCTGTGGCAGTCACCTGAGCCAACTCCCCCCAGCTTATGTGCTGAACATGACATCATATGGCATGTAATATCCCTTTGGCCAGTTTAGGTCAGCTTTCCTGGCTGTGCCCCCTCCCAGTTTCTTGTACATCCCCGGCTTTCTTGGTTGTAGGCCAATACAAGAAGCTGGGAAATCCTTGACTGCTTGGCAACAACTAAAATATCCCTGTGGTATCACCACTGTTTCCAGCACAAATCCAAAATACAGTGCTGTCTTTACCAGCTACTGCAGAGAAAATGAACTCTATCCCAGTGAAAACCAGCACAGCCACAGATGCCAATGTCAGTATCATGTGTTATTGATTCCCACTTGAAACCAAACACATTTTCTAAATGATAAACACACAGATCATAGAGTATATTTCCATACTAATCCTTAAGTAATCGTGAGCTTAAGCCCTTGAGCGAAGGGTTTGATACACTGAAGAATAGACTAGGTGAAAAAACCCTCTTCATTCAATTTCCAATTAGATTCTAGAAGAATAAACCAGCATAAAGCAGAAGGTTTTTTGTTCGTTAGTCTTTTTTCATCATTGATGGAGAATATAGGTAATAGTCTTGCTTGTACATTGGTTTTAAATTACTTGATACCCTGAAAATATAACCTCATAGCAAAAGAACTGTAGAAGAAACAGATCTCTAAAACAGCATGAAGCCCATTCTCACAGAATTTCAAGAGCTGGAGTCCACAGTGTGGTCATAGATGCTACACAAAGTCCTTGGGGAAATCAGTAGAGGACATTTTATCTTCTGGCTTCCAATCAGTCTTAAATTCAAGCTACGCTACACTGTCAAGACATTGACAGTTCTATTTTTATTGATTTTTGAGTGACTGTTTTTTGGGTTATTTTTCTATCAAGGTCTACCCCTCCCATCAATATAAATCCTTCGTTTCTTCAGCCATAATGAGATATCCTGTAAGAATTGTCAGTCAGGTTTCCTGACTGCAGACAGTATGGCAATTAGCAAAATGGAATAAAATTGCATATTACCATCCAAACTGCAGCCAAGAGCTGTAATAACTGTCTAGTTTTTAAAATCTGAATTTGACTAACTTCCTTCTTATATAATTACATTTTTACACATTGCTCAATTTGCTAATTGACTACATAATTTTTCTGACATACATATACACATTAATCAGGAGTCTTGCTATGCTTTTGTCATGAGCATACCTGCAATGTTTGTTAAAATTGAAAGGATCTTTTGAACTGCAATTGTCTGCATGCATTTGTGTATGTGTGTGTATGCATATACAGTTTTCATGAAGTACAGATAACTCCTGCAGGCCTTTTGTTTTCATTAACCTGTTAAAGTCAGCATGATCCAACATTATTCAGAACTCGTCAAAACAGAAAAAGTCACAACAACCTCCCTGCTTGTTTCCATATATCACATTTATGATCAGCTGGACTCACTTCTACAGCACAAGATACGGCCCAGAAAAACAGGAAAGTAAAACAGTAAAGGCCCTTTGCATTTTAACTTCCTCCAGGTGCAGACTGTAGCTTTCAGTAGCTTGACCAGGCACCTACATGCCATCTAGATCCCACTTTTTGTACAGACTTCCTTTACTGGCTCAACCCCATAGTAATTTTGGCCTCAGATTTGATCAATAAATTAGGCTATTAATAAATATTCTTAAAAGGCTTGTTGAGGGTGAGAAAGAGAATGGAGAAGAAAAAGAATGAGATGGGAGATATGGTTAAAAGAAAGGAATTTTCGGAGGCTGAGATTACATGACAAATAGTCCCCAGGGAATGGGTGAGCATGGAGACAAAGGGTGAAGGGAGAAAAGACCAGAAAGGAGACAGGAAACAGAGGAGGGTGACAACAGGAGAGGGGAGACCATTGCCAATACAGAGTCATGCTTCATTTCTTGCAGTAGCAGAAATACATGAAGGCTGATGTCACATTTACAAGAGCTGAATGTTTGGAAACTAGATTCTGTCTATGCCTCTGCCATTGAGTATCACTGTATTTGATAAATCACTTCAACAATACTTTCTAAAGGGGTGTGTGTATGTTCATAATAATCTGAATATGTTGCACCTCAGTTACAGGAATATTGACTGTTCACAGATGTAATTAAAGTTGATTTGCTGTGCTGTGAATATATGAAGATCCATTAATGCTAATACTATGAAAAATGAGGTCATAGGTATTCCAAACAGAGATTTTTTAATTTTAGTCCCTCAGTGTCTCATTTCTCTCTCTCTGAAATCGTGACAGTACCTATAGTGAAATGGAATTTATTAATGTTTATGAAGCAGTAACACACTCTAGTGATCAGTGTTGTAGAAACACTTACGGGAAAATCAAAAATTCATTCTCCAGACCAGGCTTTCAATCTTATGGAGAAAGTAAGGGAGGCGTCCTGGCAGTGGACAACAAGGAGAATGCAAAATGTTGAAGAGATGTGTGAAATACACAGTAATCTTGTGAACACAGGCATCCTAAGGAGAATAGAGGTAATTTGATAATATATCACAATGCATAGATACATCAGGACTGAGTCAAGGTTACAGTGGGTACCTGCATTCTACTCAAAAGTTTTTCAGTCTTTGTTTTCGGGTTGATTTTTTTTTTTGCTTCTTGTTTTTGGGGTTTTTTAAATTTTGAATTGAATGGATTAGTTCCAGTTGGAAGGGACCTTCAATTATCATCTAGACCAACTGTCTGACCTCTTCAGTACTAAAGTTAAAGCATAGTGTTAAGGACACTATCCAAATGCCTTTTAATACTGACAGGCTTGGGGCATAGACCACCCCTTTAGGAAGCTTGTTTCAGTGCTTGACCACCCTCTTGGTAAAGAAATGCTCCTAATGACCAGTCTAAACCTTCCCTAGTGCAGCTTTGAACCATTCCCATGCATCCTATCACTGGATATCAGGGAGAAGAGATCAGCACCTTCCTCTCCACTTCCCCTCCTCAGGAGGCTGTACAGAGTGATAAGGTTACTCCTTAGCTTCCTTTTGTCCAAACCAGACAAGCCCACAGTCCTCAGCTGCTCCTCATAAAACATTCTCTCCAGCCCTTTCATCAGCTTTGTTGCCTTCCTTTGGATGCATTCAAGGATCTTCACATCCTTCTTAAATTCTGGTGTCCAGCACTGCCCACAGTACTCCAGGTGAGGTCACATCAATACAGCATGATAATCACTTCTCTTGATGGATTGGTTATGCTGTGTTTGATGCACCTCAGGATGCAGTTTGTCCTCTTGGCTGTCAGGAACAGTGCTGACTAATTGAGGTTGCTGTCAAGAAGCAGCCCTAGATCCCTTTCTGCAAAGCTGCTCTCCAGCCACTCCTCTCCCAATCTATACTTGTGTTTGACTTCTTCACAGCTACAGTATCCGGTGTCTGTTATTGTTAAATTTAATTAAATTGACAATTGCTCAATGCTCCAATCAATCTTGATCCTTCTGCAAGGCATCTTGTCCCTCGAAAGATTCAACAGCACCTCCAGTCTTGTACCATCTGCAGACTAGCTATTGGCTCATGAGTGCTGCATCCATATTTTTGAGAAATATATTGAACAGAACTGGACCTAGAATTGAGCCCTGAGGAACACTGCTGGTGACTGGTCACCATCCAGATGTAGCCCCATTCACCACATCTCACAGTTGGTCAACTTGTCCAGAAGGATGCTGTGAGGGACAGTATCAAAAACCTTACTAAAATCCAGAAAAACTACATCCACCATCTTCCCTTCATCCACCAGTCAGGTGACCTTGTTGTAAAAGGGTGTCAAATCAGTTAAATGGGACTTGCCCTTTGTGAATCCATGTGGACTGTGCCTTATGATTGCATTGTCCTTTAAATATCTTTCAACAGCACCTAACATGACCTTTTTAGGTTTTCTAAGTACTGAGGTTAGACTAACAGGTCTGTAGTTTTTTGGGTCTTCCCTCACACCCTTCTTGAAAACTGAAAAACATTGGCTAGCTCATAGTCAACAAGTCCCCTTACTCCCAAGACCTTTGGTAGATAATTGAGTGTAGTCCTGATGAAACAGCCACTGTCTCAAGTACTCTGGGATGAAACTCCATCAGGTCCCATGGATTTACACATTAACATTCAACTGATACAATTGGTGCCATACAATTTCAATGTCCACAAATGGAGAGTCACTGTTCCTGCAGTCATAGAATCATAGAATATCTCAAGTTAGAAGGGACCTATATGGATCGAGTCCATCTCCTTGCAGAGATGAGACTAGACTGTTAACTATATTGTAACAAATACATATAGTTTCCTAAATTCATAATGAAATTAAATATTCATTTCTTTCTTTCTTTATGATTATGCTGAATAGCATTAAGTGCCTCATCTCCTAGTCTCAGCTTCCTTTTAATTTTTTGCCACAGGAGCTACTCAGTTCCTATGAATAGGTGACAGGTGGAGCAGAAATTTGGGATCAGTATCTCTCTGCTCCTGGCTTCTTGTTCTCCTCTATTCCAGCATGCATTGACCATGGCTGCAGTCCCTTAGGCTGGTCACTGCCTTGTTCATGGGCAGTTCATCCACAGTGACAGTCCCTCAGGGTGGTGGTCCCTGCTGTGTCTTGAAGTGCCTGTCATCAAGACTGCATCTCTAGTGGTGTTCTCAGCAATGTCTCCTTCTACCTAACTCCTCCATGTCTCTTTCCTTTATCCTCTCTTTGTTTATTGTTCCAGCAACTGCTACTCTTAAATATGTTTGAGCAGGAGCACTAAGTTCTCCTTGGACTGGCAGCAGATTTTGGCAGATGATGGGTTGTTTAGGTCCATTTCAGAGCAGCTCCTTGTTGCTTACACAAGTCAGCCACCAGCACCCTGCCACCAAGAAAGACCTTGCTAGCTATGACCACAAGACAGACTCTCCTATAAATGTGTTATTTTTGAATGATACATATATGGAACTTAAAGGTAAAGAAGATAACAAGAATAGTTTTCCTCACCTCACTGGCCCACGTTGTGATGCCTTTCCTGAGAAATTGGATTATTCCCATTTGACCACAGACTGACAGGTTGGACAGCTTGTCCACACCTTCATAAAGTAAGATTAGTAAATGTCTGAGTGAATTGCCTCCTTCTGCCAGGTTTCATCTCACTTCTTGCTAACATTGCTGTGTTTTTCTCACTTATGATTATTGGAAATGAAATTGAAAATATAGGGTTAAAAACAGAAATAGTAAATTGCACACATGATAAACACCAGGGAAGTGAGCAGAGTGATAAATATAAATGATACAAGTAATCTGATAAATATAAATGATACAAGTAATCTGATGGATTAATTTGTATGAATATGCTTCTCTAAAGATGTCCAATATATTCTGGAATGGAAAATCAATCATCTACAAAAAATACAGTAGGCAATTTCTACAATTATGATAAGGGTACTAGACATTTTTTTCCCTAGAAATTGATGCAGAATGAAAAAAAATCCTTTGTACAAATTCCAGATGGATATATATTATTGGCCAGGAAATTAAAACCATTTCATTAGGGGATAAGAAGGATCCGGTGTATTCACAATCAAGCATCAATTCCTTGTTCCCACAAATGGAGCCACTTTGCCCATGGTAGGAAATATTTGCTTTGATTGATTTCACAAGAGATAACCACGAAGCACTTAACAGATGGACTTCCTTGTTAGAACTCTGTAGCAATGTTTTAGTCTTGTATTATCAAATGTGTGCTCCATAAAAATCTTTTCCAAAGCTTCAGCCTTTAGTGAACTGGATTTTTCAGATGGCCTTGCAGTGTCCTACTAGACTCAGGGCTCAATCCTGACTACTTCAATAATGAAGCCTGGTCTCTGTGCCTCACTTATCAATCTCATATGACTTTAACCCATATGATCAAACCACTTTCTGAAGCTGCTGTTCAAATGCTAATGAAGAACTAATGTAGGAGCCTAAAATTTACAGAGAATTAATCAAGGCCTCTCCCTCCTTTGCAGTCATGTGAAATCCTGCCAACCAGACAAGTTTTCCTGAGTTCAGGTAGGATAGAGTTAATTTTCTTTATAGTAGTTGGTGCAGTGCTATGTTTGGGAGTTAGGATGGGAGCAGTGCTGATAACACACTGACGTTTTTAGTTGTTGCCGAGCTGTCAAGGAGCAACCAGACAAGCCCACAGTCAGGTGACCCAAATTGGCCAAAGGAATATTCCATACTAGGATGTCATGCTCAGCATAAAGTGATGGTGGTGGGAGAGGAGCATACAGCTCCAGGAGGTGCAGTTTTGAGGACAGTCTGGTTTCGGGATGGCTCTGAGCTGTACGGTCTGAGCTGTGCTGTTCAGTGAGAAACTGCATTTGTGTATCACCAGTTTTGTATATTTTGCTATAAAGTCCTCTTACTGTTATATCTCTCTTTCCCTGCTATCCCAGTAAATTATCCTTATGCAAATCCATGAGATTTCCCTTTGGTTTCTTTCTTTTTTTCTCCTCCCCTCCCTCAGAGAAAGCAGCTGCATGGTGCTCAGCTCCTAGCTGCGGTAAAACCATGACACTCATTGATGGCATATTGGTGTAGGAGACTGCAAACATTCTCAATGAGTTTTCTTCAGATCTGAATGATTTCCTGATTTTACTTTTTTTTTTTTGAGAATATCTTGTGGTATCATTTTCTAGTTAGTAGAACAGACTTTCAAGCTGATGTGATCGTATGTATTAATATTCAATAATTAGGTATTAAAATACATAGTATGTTGGGTTTATCACTTTTTTAAAAGTCAGTGCTCTAAAAAGAATATCATATTTACATATATATATGTATATATATATACACATATAGATGTGTATATATATGTATATATATATGTATGTGAAATGATTACTGGGAGAATCATATTGAGTTATTATTGATTTGGACATATAATTTAAAAAAGTTCTTTATTGCCATTTATTTTTGATATTCAAAAGGGAAATATGCAATATAAATTACAAGGTTTTTATACCTGAAATATCCTTACACGCATGGTTTGCCTGTACGTTGGCATTCTGAACTTCCTGAAATAGCTGGATAACTTTGCTAGCTTCAGATAACTAAGAATTTATACAAACCAAATAAAAATCTTTAAAAATCTTTGTAAGACGACATAATTTTTTTCTGTGCTTTTAGGCTTTAAAATAGATAAAACTAGATAGAGGTGCAGAAATTCAATAAAGAAAATATGTATTAAAATACAGTTTAAAAACCTCCATATAATAGTGTAATTAATATTCAAGGAGACAAAATAAAAGACTTTTAGGTTCTACAGGTGCTCTTATGTTTAGCATTATCACAGTCATTCTGTCTACTTTCAGCGTACAAAATTATTTTTTCAGAAATTTTGTAACTGGTGATTAATCCTGATGTATTTAATAAACCTTGAATCACTCATAGATAACGAGTGATTAGATCAAGCTCTCCCTTATAGTTATTTAATTTCCTCATTTCAGTGCCATTTTGATCTCCTCACAGCCAACCGAGTGACCAGGGGAATTTCAAGTTACGATTTTCTGTGTTCCTGCAAAGACTAACAGTCTCAGTCATGTCTGTGTTGTGCACCGTGACATCAGAAGGCGCAAATTGAAGTTAACCAGCTTGATTTTCACTTTCAATGTTTTTAGTCATCAAACTGACCATTGCATTGAGAATGAGATGAAAAAACCTTTTTCTGCCAAGACAGTTTGAGTAACAGCTGTGTTCAGATAAACTGACACTACATGAAAGAAACAGTAATAACAAGAAGAAACTAAAAGCACATGTCACAACAGTACTTAAACATTATTGGATTTTTTTTTTTTTAAAAGAACAAGCACTGGGAGCAGCGATCAGAGCCCATGCCTCTTCTTTCCACAGCAAGGGCTATAACTAGTGGGCTATAGAGTAAAACTCTTTTTTTCAAGTCCAATAAATCTTAAATTGTTTTCTGCAAAGAAACTGCCTTCAGCAGACTAGCTTGATAATGCCACAATAACAGAGCAACTCAGGATAACATTTTTTAGGAGTTGGAAGATGTGAATGTTGATCCTTAAAAAGAAGAAAAACACACCTCAGAATCTGTAGTACTACAGTAGTATGTTATCACAGCACGATTCCATTTCTCCAGTATGCTTTATCCTCCTGTTTTGAATATTTATGCTTTTGTTACTACTTCTAAAGTTTAAAGTGGCCCTTTCATGGAAAACTGATTTCCTGGAAACTTGCTATTCTGTCTTGTAAGTGCAGCCATGTTAGTTCATGGATTCCGTTCAGTTTTTGTGGAGGCATATGATACACTGGCCTGAAGTGCATCATGTTACACAATTCGAATGTATAGAATACACAGATTTGATAATTCTTTGTGTGGAGGTATTGGGCAAATTCATATAAAGAAAAAAAGTCTTGTCTAAAATATTTGCAGATCCATACAGCGTAAGGTTTTAAAAATACTACATGTCAATATTCTGCCCTTCAAAACAGAGCTCTAAGGTATTGGATTGAACCGAGTATCAGCATTTTTTTCACTGCAGTCACTAGAATGAAGATGTGAATGCAACTGGGTAAGTACTGTGAAAGTGTCAAGCAATTAACAAATTGACAAATTAACAAATTAAGGAACAAAACCTGACAAATAAACCAATTGGCAAGCTGGAAAACTGACAAATTGGCAAATAGCTTGGAAAGAAAGGAGACATGCTTGAACTTTATTAGAAAGGGCAGCTTAGGTACCGTAGGTTGGGAAAAATTGATTCAAGATCCTTTCAAGCACTAGGTAGTCTTTCTCTGAGATGTAGTGAATGAGAATATGAGTAAACTATATGAGTAGGAATAGGGGCTTGGACATTGTATAATCAAGTCAGGTGAAAATTAAATATTAGCCAAGAACTTGTAATATTTGGACAAAGAGCTACTATTTTATCTTTGCTGCATATAGCATTTTGATAAAGATAAATAAGTATCCCACACTTCAGTGGTAGACTGGATATTGTGAGTAGCTGCTATGTGAAGTACAGAATGTTGTTTAGTGAAAGACTGCTTTACAGGAAAATCTTGCCCTCTGCCTGCAACCCTACAGCCCCATCCCAAGCTCGTATAGTAGAGTCTGGAGGTAATGTGGCTCACATCACCTTTTCTTTTAGGTTATAAGTTTTAAGTTGTTTGATTATTTGCTCAAGTGTTGGTTGACCTTGGCTGACTGCCAGACGCCCAGTCAGCTGCTCCCTCATTCTCCCACCTCAATAGAACAGGGAGAGAAATGAATGTGGACAATCTCATGGACTGAGATAAGGACAGGGAGATCACTTACTTGTCACTTACTGCTGTGGCACAGGGTCCTCCACAGATTTCAGTGTGGTCCTCCATGGGCTGCAAGGGGCCAACCTCTGTCACCATGGTCTTCTCCAAAGGATGCACGGGAATCTCTGCTCAACACATGGAGCATCTTCTGTCCTTCCTTCTTCACAGATGTCAGTTTCTGCAGGTTTGTTTCTTTCTTAAATATGCTGTCATAGAGACACCACCAGCATTGCTGATGGGGTCAGCTTTGGCCAGTAGCAAGTCCATGGTGGAGCTGTCTGGAACTGGAACTGTCTGGTATGAGGGGCAGCCCCGACCTCTTCTTACAGGAGCCACCCCTGCAGCTTCCTTGCTGCTGAAGCTTTGCCATGTAAACCCAGTACAGCCTGAAGTCACACAGTAATCCCACTATAACTGAGAAAATTCTATATGACTCTCAAGGCAGATGTTTGCTCCAGGTATTATGACACTCCATGAGTACTGGACTTTAATGGCATTAGTTATCCTGGCTTTACTGACTTTAAAAACTGTATATTACCATAATCATAATCACCATATACCACTGAGGAACGCGTCTTGAAAAAAAGATATACTACTTCACAAAAAGATATGACCTGCACTCAATGCAGATGACCAGGTTCAGTTTACTAAAAGAGAGAGACTCTTTAAATATTAGAATGGGCAATATCTACAAAATGGCCAGAATTACTTACAAACATTACTTCATATTATTTTTTCATTTTTTTATACAGCAGATCTGCCCTCACACTTACTAACGTCTAGGTGATTGTAGCAGTTCCTGAGCAGTATGCAAATATTTAGCAAGAGGTAAGATTTCAAAAACCAGGAATATTATAAAATAGCAAATGCACTGCAAACAATTTAAAGAAATACTGCTTCCAGTTTCATGGCTTTTTCATGTATCTTAAGTGGATGGAGATACCTACAGTCAGGTGGTACAATACCTTGCTTTCAGGGGCCAGTGTCCTGCTTTTAAGTCCTTCTGTCGACACCACTGGGACAGTAAGATGCTTCAAAAGCAGAAGCAAAAACACCAAATGGGGAAGTGATTTAGCCTATTGGTAAGAAAAGCTGAATACAAAGGATAAATCCACTTAATGCAGCAAGGCAAGTTTAATGAATAGTCTTTCCTCATTGTTTTTTCAGGGGAACTTCTATCTAGCTCCTGAGGGTACTATTGGGCTTTAATGATCCTGACCAGCCACACCCGGGAACTCCCACACCCATGGGTCCAAAAGCCCTGCTTCAGCTCAGCATGGGTTCATCAGTGCCTGTTGGATAAAAGGCTGTGTTGCAGATCCAGCTGTGTTGCAGATCCAGCTGTGTTGCAGGTCCAGCTGTGTTGCAGCCACACCTATGCCCGGCCTAACCAGAGGCACTGCTGATCCTGACCCTGACTCATGAGCAGGCACTTTAACCTGGCCACTGACTGAGTCTAACACTGGGTACCCTCACTGGACCTGATCCTGACTCCCACTCCTGGGATAATACTCCAGCCCAGCCTCTGCCTCTCCCTGTCCCCAGGTCTGGGGCTGCCCTGCTACCTGATGCTGGTATATAGCTATAACATATAAAGCTTGAGTGAATTAAAGAGTAATTGTACCTATAAAATGGTCTGGAATAAGATTGTTTCAGGTTTGCTTTAATGAATTCTGTCTGTATCAATTATGACCTCTGATTTGTCATTGTTCTCCAATATTTCTTCTCAAAAGCATTCATATTTAAATTAAATTTAGACTGGAGTAGAATACAGTGTTCTTGTCAAGCACTTTATCTCCCAATAAGAAAATAACTTAATAATATAGTATAAATGTTCAGCTATTCAAAAAGTGTGACAGTTGAGACAGGGAGGGAAAAAATATGATTATTGTTTCATTAGTGCACAATAGAGTGCTGAAAACTGGGATTTGGTCTCTGTATAGGTGCCTGACTAATATTTAAATATTTTAGAATCATCCTTGTTGCTGACCTATCATCCTAAATAAATTTCTGTCCTTAGAGCTGCGACTTTATTTCAATTGCTCCAGCTGGTATTTGGATTAGTTATATTGAGGTAAATCAAAGCATTTTAATTATTTCTTGTCAAATTGCAGTTAAGAGTCTTCCCTAAGAAATAAGCCATAAATATAAAGAAGCATAAGTTCCTCAAGGGTTTTAAATCTACAGTTGCCCTTCTATGATACTTTCTACTCTCACATGAGACTCAAAAAAACCCTAAAAAAATAGCATTGTATTATTAAATACATCTAGAGATCTAGAGAAAAAGTTTGCAGTTTATGTGCATAAATGATTATCATATCATTAACTGTAGGTTTGAACCCTTCTCAGCTTGAGGAGGAGAAAAACTAAAAGCATAGTGAAAAGTTCACCACCAGTTTATACACTTATTTGAATAGACATATAGAATCATAGAATATTTTGGGTTGGAAGGGACCTCAAAGATCATTTAGTTCCACCCCTCTGGCATGGGCAGGGACACCCTCACTAGACCAGGTTGCCCAAAGCCCCATCTAACCTGTCCTTAAATGCCTCAAGAGATGGGGGCACAATCTCTCTGGGTGACCTCTTCCAGTGTCTCGCCACCCTCATAGCAAAGAGCTTCATCCTAATGTCTAATCTAAACCTACCCTCTTTCAGTTTAAAGCCATTACCTCTTGTCCTATCACTACGCTCTCTGGTGAACAGTTCCTCTCTCACTTTCCTGTAGGACCCTGTAGTACACTGCAATTTAGTCACCCTGGAGCCTTCTCTTCTCCAGACTAAACAAGCCCAACTCTTGCACCCTGTCTTTATAGGAGAGGTGATCCAGCCCCTTGATCATCTTTGTGGCCCTCCTCTGGACTTGGTCCAACAATTCCATGTCTTTCCTGACTGGGGACTCCAGAGCTGGACATAATACTCCAGGTGGATTCTCATGAGAGCAGAGTAAAGGAGCAGAATTACCTCCCTTGACCTGCTGTTCATGCTTTTCTTGATGCAACCAGGACACAGTTGCCCTTCTGAGCTGCTAGAACACACTGCTGGCTCATGTTGAGCTTGTCATTGATCAGCATCCCCAAGTCCTTCCCCTCCAGGCTGCTCTCAATCCATTCTCTGCCCAGCCCATAGTTGTGCTTGGGATTGCCCTGACTCATGTTGCAGGACTTTGCACTTGGCCTTGCTGAACTTCACAGATTCACAGAATTGTAGGGGTTGGAAGGGACCTCAAGAGATCATTGGATCCAACCCGTGCCAAAGCAGGTTCCCTAGGACCTACACAGGTAGGCATCGAGACGGGTCTAGAATATCTCCAGAGAAGGAGACTCCACAACCCCCATGGGCAGCCTATTCCAGTGCTCCTGCTTCATGCAGTGCTCCAGTGCTTCATGCAGTTTGCATGGGTCCATCTCTCCTGTCTGTCAAGGTCCCTCTGGATGGCATCCCTTCCCTCCAGCTTGTCATGACCTCCATGTGGACACTGAGCCATTGACCAAAACTCTTTGAGTACAACCATCCAGCCAGTTCCTTATCCATTGAATGTTCCATCTATTGAATCCATGTCTTTCTAATTTAGAGACAAGGATGTTGTGCTGGACAGTATATCCTCCTTTCCTTTTTGTTTTTTTCAAAATCATATCACTCAGTGAGGAAAAAGCCATCAAATGTAGTAAGCTAGAAAAAGTGCAAACAAAAGCATGTTAATAGTGTACATTTTATCTTGGTACAGAGTCTTCATAGTCCATTTCCAACAAATCTTTAATGCAAATTATTAAAAAAACCCCCACCTTATTACAGTACAAGTTCTGGAATCCAAGATTGTTTTAATCTAAAAATAACCATTCTACTTTTCAGAAACTCATAATCTTTGTTGAACTGTGACAGAGCTTCAACAAAACTACTCTTCCTGCATATTTTAAGATAAGAGTGAGTACTATTCACCTCTCTGAAGAAACAGATTCCTTTCACATGAATGGGAAAAAAAAGTATCAGAGGGATAGAGTAGCGTGACTTTATAGCCCTGTAGGATATAAACCAGGTGTAAGAAGAGGGATGCACTTTAGACCACATTGATATTTTCTACTGGTAAGTGGCTAACAATACACTGGCATTAAGTGCATTACTTGTTGATGCTATGTGTTTCAGACCCCATTCTACATTTGTTCTCAAGTAGCACAGGTGCCTAACGCAGCATTTTGGGTTCCCTTCCAGGGTCCTCTTGTCTAAATGCTTCAACATCTAACTCTTAGGTGAACAAGTTCCTTTTTGGATCTGACTCTTTAATATAGAAAGAAGATTTCTGTCTTTGAAACAGAGGCATGCCCTATTCTTCATACTTACTTCAATCTTCATCAACTTTATAAACATCTCTGCCATAACTGAATTAATTAGAATTTTTGCCTTTGACTTCTGTGGAAGAAGAAGGCTGGTATTGGTTGCAGAATTAAGTCAAACACTTTGCCTTTCGGCCAAATTGTTTCTCTAGGAGATGTCCAAATTGAGCAAATACCAATGGAGTGAGTCCCATTTAAAAGGAGATGGCAGTACTTCATCCTTCATACAGGGTAAGAGTAATAAATGAAATACATAAACAATGTCAAATAACCTGTTTAGTCTTCTAGATAAATACAGGTTTATTCTCTTATTCAATTATCTTTTATTAGGTTAATTGGTTCAGAACTGGAATATGCATTCCTGATACAAGCTTGCATATTTTCCATTATTTCCTTGACTGTAAGACCATGTTATTTGCCCTCTCTGCTAACTCTTTTGTGTTAACTGCCAAGCAGTTATTGATGACTTTTTGAAGCTGTCATTGCAAGAACTGTAATGAATTGCTCTTTTGCAAGGTCGTATATCAACTCAAAGATCTCCAACTATAAAGACTGTTTAAATCTATCATTAACATACTAGGTTGCCTAAGAATCATGCCCTCTGTGCATTCTTACCCTCTGTCCTTTAACTTATGGGCTTTCATTATTGTCAAAAACTATAGGAAAACACATTTTGAAAAATCAGCCTTGATAACTCCTGGTGATAAAAAAAGACAAACAGGTCACAGAAGAAAAGTATGTGGAAACCTCAATTTGCATTATCGACTGCCACTATCTCAGAAGACTCACTTTAAAGCAACCGACAGCTTTTTTTTCCCAGTAAAAGTATGTAAATGAGGAAAGTATTGAGGTTATGCACTAGCTTCACCTCACACAAAGTGAAATCTCGTTGTACTGGATGTCAGGAAGAGCAGACAGGTACAAGTCGACCTTTTCACCTATATACAGTCCTTGAGGATTTATAATTAAAGTGACTTTGGACCTTGCCAATGGCTACCAGTGTATCTACAAGATTTTCCTTGTGATAGGCTTTACCAATAGGAAAAGTGCTAGATTTGATAATGACTTTCTTCTAGGGCTCCTCTGGTTTACTAAATAAACAAAACCAAACAAAAATGACCTCCCAGAAATTTATCTATCAGAAAAGGCAAATGAAAGCACAGTGAGAAATCACCAGTATTCCTGCTTCAGCAGTGACTGAGGGAAAAAGCCATAGAATAACCATGGTAGTATAAAGCTTTTTTATTTTCCCACATTATTGTTGACTATTCTTGAAGGTAAAAGAGATGTTAAGACGAAAGAGGCTGTGGTAGGAAAGCAAGCAGTATAAGCAGAATCTTTTTAAGGATGAGGGAAAGGAAGACTGGACTCTTAGATTTCTCTTTTGAAAGTATAGCAAGTTGTCATTTGTACTGCCAGAAGCTTGTTATTACAATGTTGATATTATGCCTTGTGGCTTATGTACAGTTGCCTCTCTTTTGTTACTGGAAAACTTTGCTCTCATAGGAGCATATGATTCACATGTCTATGAATGATGAATGAAAGAAGAGAGAAGAATTATGGAAGTGTAACGGGAGAAATGGTGTTTTGGTTGCTGCAAATATCCTGGCTCTTAAGACACTGTAGAACCAGATACTCTAACTGCACAATATGTCTAGCCACAGGCACGTGATTAGAAAATACCATTTCCATACATTAGGAGGGAAAACAATGTGTGTTTCTGGTCCTTAAAATTCATCCTGTTGCTTCAGACCTGACATACCTCAATCCTGAATTAGAGGAACCTAGAAACCAAGATCTTCGTGACAATAATATATCCCCAAAACACACTTCTCTTCAAAGACTTATGAGCAGATTTAGAATGTTCAGACACTAAATTACACAATGATGACACTAAATTAAACTGAGTATCTCTTGCAGTCTACTTTTTCCCTACCACTAGACTTTGACTAACAACAAGTATATTCTCAACTGATGTCCAATAACAGCAGTTGACTGATCACAATACATATACATTCATTGGCTAGCTTGTGAACTAGCTTCTTTTATTCCTGTGTACAAAGTGACTGTATTTGTATAGACTGAGGTAGAACTATCTGCCCAGAAGGAGAGCATTGTGGTGTTATAGTAACAGCCTGCAACTACTTGAAGGGCAGCTACCTGGATGGTTCACCCAATCCCTTTCCAACAGAAGCAGGTCACATAATAAGGAGCAATAGCCAGAAGTTGCAGCTTGGGAAGCTCATCCTGATTTCTGGGAAAAACTTTTTTCACTAGGGGAGAAGTTGAATATAATAACAAGTTGCTCAGAAGGTTGCCCATAGAGGTTTTGTAACCTCTACTCTTGAAGGTTTTCAAGGACACTGGTAGACAAATCTGTGCCTGACCTGGTACAGTATTGTTGAGAGTCCTGTTTGTAGTGGAGGGCTGGACAAGATGTCTTCCAGAGGTCATTTCCAATGAATACTTAGAAACAGAGGACAATTTATATGTTTATTGTATTTGCTAATAAAAATGTAACATGTTGAGGTCTTCATGTTCCCCCTACTTTTTGAAAAGCTTTCCAGTGAAGACAGATCACTATAGTTGTAAAGGAAAGTCCTTTAAAAAGTGGTTCATGCAAAAAGTGTTCTGAGGGAGGTACAACAAATGCTGTTATGGTAAATGTTTCCATGAATAAGCACTAAATGGATCTGTGATGCTCCAGAGATGTCCTAGAACCTGCACTTTAGAGGCAAATGAGTATTTCAGCCAAAAGAAGCCTTCAGGTACCCTACAGTAAAGCATGTTAAGTAAAAATTATAAGATCAAGATTTCTTCTTTTCCACTGCAGTATATCAACAGTGAAAAAAATAAATATAATTCCATGTCTGAATGTCAAACCAGAAATTAATTTTGGGGTTTTAAGTAAATACAATAGGAATGTTCTTTTTTATGTAAATAAAATTCCTTAGCTGTAATTTATTCTACATACTTTCTACAAACAGAAAGTAAATACTAAGTTAAAATGTAATTATAAATGTAGGCTCTTCAAATTTCATAAAGAGCTAAACAAGCATGGACTAATTTGAAGGCCTGGGTAGGAAAGCTTTAGAAAATTTATAGGTGTCACAGGAAGTGAAGGTGGCCATTTAGTGTCATTTCTCTTCAGTGCAGTCTGAAGAAACTTAGAAAGATATCATTTTTTTCTGATACAAAAAAAAATAATTCTATAAACCCTTTAAAATTACCCAATCTCTGAAGAATCATTTCATAAAACTATTAACTTGCATATATTGGCTAAAATCCAATATAGGTAATTATAGCTTTCTCATGTAAATTCTTCCCATCATCTCACTGGATGCCTCATTACCTGCTGTAAAATTCCGGACAATGTTGACATGCTGTGCTTTAAAATTCTTAAAGAATGAGAAAACATTGATTTTCTGAGGCAGAATTAAACTTTATCCTAGGTTAGATCAAGGACCTTTTCTTGTATTTTAGAATGATGCCACAAATGTTAGTCAATTTTGGTCCTATTTTCAGAAAGTATATATAAAAGAAAAGAATTATTGAAATGTCAAGGAATATTAAAAATAAACACATGCAAGCAGCAAATTGTTCTAAAATTTTGTATTTGGAGAGCTGAAGAAGCTCAATAAATGAGTTTATTTCTTGCTTTTTTTTTTTTTTATATATATATAAGTAAACCATCCTGACAATAAGTTTGTAAAAAATAATGAATTACTGATGGATTATTTTCACTAAGAACTAGGGAAGTGAAGAACACTTTTCCCAGTTATGGCTAATGGTAATAATGACATCAATAGAATGAGAACTGGATTTTCTTCTATTTCACAGCTGAATGTCGTAACAACTATGGTATGAAACAAGAATTGTTACTCTTTGGTTTTCACATGAAATAATGAGACTGAATACTTACATAACAACATGGATTTGATTCACACATCCAGATGTCTAATTCTGAGATGTAAAGATGCTGTGTAACTATAACACCTTTTTTTTTTTCCCCAGGAGTCCATGGTGAATTCAAAGTTTAAGATTATGAACTAATTTGAGTGTAAATACATATGTGGAAAACAGGTATTTGGTAACAGAGCTCTTCAGGGTGTTAGACTAAAAGTAAATTAAAATTTAGTATTTGGAAGTGTATTTAGGCAAAAAATGAGATATTATTTTGAATAGTGACAGCATTTAACAGGTGGAATAACATATGAGGAGTTGTCTCTCTTGATGCCAAATTTTAAATAAACAATGTTTTATAGTCATAATAAAAAATTAATATATTTTGTTCAAACACGTAACAACTTAAAGCCTGTTATACATCAGAGAAGAATGGATGTCTGTTATCGTTACCTAAGGATTTATAGCCTGTGGCATCCTCAGAACATTTAGTTAAGCACTATTAGATTTTCTAGTGAGGAAGAAAAAGAGTTACTATTTTATATAAGTTGCAGATATGAAACAGTGTAACACTGAGAGAAATTTGAAATTTCATAACATAGCTAATTAAATTATTTATGGAATTTTTCCATTTTTATTTAAGGACAAAGAGCTTTTGTCTGAAATTTGTCATACACGATTTAAGACAAGGAAATAACAAAACAAAGGTTGATTTGAAAAGTATTTGAGCAAGAAAAAATAATGTTAATAGAAATGAATACTTCTCTGTAGTAATTTAAAATTCGAAGAAATAATAATAGAAATAAGAAACTAAGATCTCCATCACTACAGGAATTTCCCATTCTTTACCATTCCTTGAGATCGTGAATTTATGAGATATCTCAAAGCTTACGTTTACAAAGGGACAGAGAATCACAGTCAGGTTTTTACTGCTCCTGTAAGCCTATGGGACATGAACCATCTCCAGCTCTGAATCTTTAAGGCCATGTTAACATACCATTTATCTCACTTGAAGGACAGGACTAGCTGTTGCAAATAGTAAGTCCTGTAAGGTTAATATAACCTTAAAAAGTAGTACAGAACTGTAGGAGCATTTTTGTGGACTAAACGTATACTGTGGACTCCATCTCCATTCTATTTGCCTTTTGGGAAGTTTTACTTCAGCTCTATTCCTGTCCAATAGATTTAGTGTCCATAGTATTTAGAGTGCACTAGTGGCACTCCAGACTCCATCTTCTAGTTCTGTTTGCTTTGAAAGAAATCCTGCTTGTATCCTTTGAAGCTCTTTCTTATTGTGAACCTGGTAAATGAGGCTGATAGGAAATTCACTTCAAAAATGCATCTACAACACTAAAAGCTAACAAATTAAACACTAATGAATGAAAACAGAGGCTATAGTCAGTATTCTAAGTTATATGGCTTTAAGACAAGTACTTGCCAGACTGGAAAACTGAACAACTGTAGACCTCTCTGCATCTCATCATGTAGGTCTGCAGTAAGTAGGGGTAGGATTTATTCTAGCTGAGCTACCTATACTAAAAATTCTTTCTCTAGGCATGTGAATCCTGCTTGAACTTCCTTTCTATCCTCCACTGGATACTGTTTATCAAGAGAGCTATCTTCATCTCTATTGGTACAGCCCAATCCCCTATTGCAAAATGGTATGAAACAAATAGCTACTTCCTGAGGCACCCAAATAGGTGCCTGATTGCAAACACCTCGGGTTAGCCTGCAACAACATTTGATTTAAATTCATGTTTTTCTGAACAGATGCTGTGTGTTATTCTACACAAATTAACCTGTGTTATCACGCATAGCATCAGCTAAATTTACAGAAGCTTATTCCAGTACAGTGTTAACTTTCTATTACACAATCAGCATTACTCTTAGGAATAATAAAGACCTACAATTCCTCTTTACTTGGTCCAATGACTTAACTAGCTTTGAGGCAAATTGTTCCTTTCTGTCTAGCTTCTTAATGGAGCCTTGGCTTTCCAAGGACAAATCTCTTCCTCTGTGTTTAAGATAGCTTGGCAGCATCTCTTAATACCTGCTTTTATTTTTAACCCAATTAATTCAGTGAAAATATAAAAGATAGGGCATTTTGTATCCCGGAGGGCTACTTTGACACATGATCCTATTATTTATATATTCAGTTTAGTATATTCTTCTGAGTCTAAATAGCCTTCTTGCCATTCACATTTTCAAGAGTGTCACTGCATTTTATAAATTGATTATCATAGAGAAAATATTTATTGTGAACACATCTGAAAAAGCTAAAAGACTGTGGTGTGACATGACCCACTTTGGCAGCAGGACAGTCTTTCCATTCACCCCTTCCCTCACTACTGCCCTTATCACCTGATCAGTTAATTATGTTTTCTATTGTGTTTGCTTTAAAGTAAAACAATCCAAACAAAAACCCCAAAAAACCCACACACAACCCCCTTTGTATCAAACTATGAAAAAACAATTTTTCTGCTCATCTAAAATTTCCTGAGACTTCTCTACCTTTTTTCCTGAATAATGTTTTTAAGTTTTTTAATACACTTTTTTCAACTCCCTCTCCAAATACAGTTGGCATCTCTGCTGTGTTTTGTATGCTCTGATTCAACTATGCGAAAATAAACTCTAAAAAATATATATCCCAAATTATAAACATTCTTAATATGAAGTGTCTTGAGTAAAAATATGAGTTTTAAATTAATCAATTAAAATTACAAAAGAATATAAATTATACAGAAACTAAGTGTGGAAATACAAGTCTCATGTATAAAGTCTCATTAATTTAAAAATAATGTATAAGTGATAATTGATGTATCCTATCACTTCATCACAATCTGATGATGTACTTAAATCAGAACACCTTCTATACTTATGAATATATGAAAAAAAAAACCCCTTGCTTTTTTTTCTTTTTCCCAAACAATCCTATTTCTATTAAAAGTAGAAATAACTGCTGAATACACTAGATGTAGCAAGTTCTGGAGTTCTTTAACTTTTAATGAAACAAAACCATGATGATTCCTTAAGATTTCCTGTAGTCACTTATCTTTTGAGTGAATAAAGTGCTATTAATTGCATTTATATGCTTTATAATGAATCTATATGCATTATAATGAATAAAATCCCAAGAATCTTATATATGGTGGAGAATTAATGTGGTCAATATGCAAATATGCATATGAAGTTCTTGGATCTGAGATATTGCATAATTACACTTTAAAAGGCAATTAAAAAAAAGTAGAACTTAATTAAAATTAGAATTTGAATAACCTGAATTCTAGTAAATCCAATGCCAATTAGTGTCTTCCACAAAGCAGAAGGTTTACTTTTATTTGGCCATTTAAATTGAAGGGTCACCACATGACCAAATTGAAATCACTCTGAAAAACGGGCACACATTTTCAGGCAGTTGCATTTTTCTATAGCATAACTTGTTCTTTGTTATATAACCTTGTTACGTAACTTTGTAGCGCAGGTTTTGTCATAAACTTAACATCTAAGTCACCAGTCAAGTGCATACTTGGAGTACCCAAAGTGGTGCAGCTTCAAGGCTGTTATATAAGTGATGCTACATTCAAAATGGATGGCATAGTAAACTGTTGGATGTCTTAGATAATATTTGCTATGCAAAGGAAAACACTGTTTAAACACCACTTTCCTGCGAGGAAAAGCAATGCTGTGTTACAAAATGTCTGAATTCCATATTTGCTAAGAACAGATGTTAACAGGAACAGTCATTATATTAAGCTGCATTAATTAAATATTGACAGAACAACCGTAGTAGATGAATTTATTAAAACAGCATGGGGTCTGATTAGCAATTAGTAGATTGATGTATTCATGATTATTTGCATATGACAGCAAACAATCAGGCTGTAGAGAGAATATTTCCCACTATTTGAATATTTCCTACTATTTGAACCAGGAAATCTACAATTGGATTAGCAAACTGAGTTAATGACTCCCTTAAATTGTTCAAAAAATTGAGTTAATTCTTACGACATTTTCTTATCATTGATTCTGTTACCAACATTCCTGACAAAATAAACAAACAAACAACTTGAAATACAGTTAGAGGTAACAGCCCCAAACATTTTTGAGAATTCTCTTTCCCTTACAAAGCAGATACATAAATTAGTCAAAGAAATTAAGATTTCTGTATTACCGGAAACGTTGTTCTCTTAGTCTAGAAAATTAGCACATCTATGCAGTTCTCTTTCTTTTTAATAACTTTAACCTTTCACAAGAAGGTTGAGAGGTTTCTGAATGATGCTAGCTGTGATTCTAATCTAAATAATTGGGTACTAGCTGTTTCATTGATTTAAAGTAGGTAGGTAGTCTTAACTTTTTTTCTTTGAAATAAACTGTTTCTTTCATTTAGAATGTCTGGAAGGTGAATAATTATCTACCATTAGTTTAAATTTATTTCACAACTTCTAAATGCAATAGATTGAATTATTACAATTAGGTCATAGAAAAGTACAGTATAAGCCTGTGATTATGTTGTTAAGCAAAACTTTTAAATACCCTCCTTCACTGCTCTATTCCTGCACACGCACACTTAAGCTCACATCTTTGTTACCTACCACAAGTGCCTGTTCAATGGCAAGTGAAGCAGTCAGCACCTACTGGCAATATGCAACTGAAGTCCCAATCTGCAATTTAGTCCTGTCTGCTACAGATCTTCCTGTGGTGGCTGATAAAGTCGAAATAAAGGTTGATGTGATACAGAGTCCTAATCTATGGCCGGTTGCATCTGAAGAGCAAAGTGCCAAAAGCAGAACTGACAAAGGTAAAGCATGTCCCTCTTCACAGTGCACTATTTCCAGTTTCCAAAAGTAGCATTCTTTTAACTGAAGATCCTGTTCTATAATAATACTTCTGTAGGACTTCAGATCCAAGAATCTAGATGGTTATGTTTGGTAATAGGGCAAGGCATGGATCAGTAGTTTGAAGTAGTTGGTACTGAAGGCTCTGCAGCTATACTGTATGAAGTTCAAAACTTCAGATCAGTCTGAATTTATTCTGGTCCCCTCTACTGAGTGTCCCCACATGGCACATAGCTAATATGTAACCAAAGGACCAATGACTGCTTGACGTCTACGGCTTCTTTAGGTGCAGTGTCTACCTACGGAAAAAAAAAAAACCAAAACAACCCAAACTTCTCATTTAGTTTCTACATAGAGAAATTTAGCTAGGGTACACTAAAATGTCTCCTGAACTGAAATATTGTGTCATAAGGTGGGGACAGCCAGGGGCCTTGCTGAACACTTGTACTATTGCTCCAAACAGAATTCTTAATGTAGTTGCAGTGTTATTACCTCCAGCAAGGCAATCTGGAGAAGTTTCTTTCCCATACTCTGTTAATAATTATTTGAACTAGTCATTTCAGGAGGATTTAAGAGAGTCAGGAATAACCAAATGTTACCCTGTACATTATGCAGTCATGCAGTGTGATAGCAGTGGAGCTGTGAGACAATCAAGGCCTTGGGCAGATCCTTCTTATTTTGAAAATAGATTTTCTGATTATTTTCTCATTTGCTTGTTTGTTTTCCTACTACTTAAATGTAATGAAAATAATTGTCAGTTTGTGGCTTTGATTTTTTTTTGTTGTGATTCCCCATGGAGGAAAGTTGCTGAAATTTGTTCTATGAAAACAAGTGTGAAGAGGTTAGCCATGAAAAGGTCTTTTAACATCATCTTTAAAGTATGTGTGACTTCTTAGGGAAGTGATGACTTCATAAATATCTCAACAGAGTGTTCAATAATTACATCAGATGATCCTGATATTTAGCTGATGACCACTGATTGGAACCTAAATATCTGTCTGAAACTTCATGAGTAACATGGACTTCCAAGTCTCATTTAAGATACATGAATTCTGAAGAGTCAGCAGCTAAAGCTGACACACCATATTTAACTGGAATGGAAACACTGAGGGCAAAAGCAATCTCTAATATCTTCCCAGATGTCTCCTTCAAGGTACAAGTCATCTCCATCTACTGGGGATATGCAATCTAGACAACTTTTCAAGAACTGGAGAAGAATCTAATATTTTCTGATAAAATAAAGTCAAAGGAGGAGCATTTCTGCTTGTATGAAAACATTTTTGTATACGCATATTCAGACAGAAGCCATTTAATTTCAGGTGTTTCACTGCTGAAGTAAATCTAAACCAAACCCTAGCAGTACCTGCCTGCCTGCTCGGGTTGTGAGTTGCTCACTACTTCTCTTTATTCATGCCCTGCTGAGTTAGAAAAGAGTTCTTCAAATGGCAGAGATGTACAGAGACTTATTTAAAGTTAAATTTAATGTAAGTCTTTGTGGCAGAGTCTTTGTTCTGTTACATCAGAGCCAAATATATAATTTCCATCTCTGTCTGAAATAACCTTCTGAATATTTTTACTTAATCTGTGAGATTAGCACCTTTAACTAGTCCCCAAAAAACTATGAAGGCCACAGGCATATTTTAAGTCAGCAGAATTTCCAGAGATGTAGCTCTTGGTCCTCATAATTAAAGACTGCTATGTCCTTACAAGTTTTCAAGCCCACTAGACTAATTACTACATGAAAAATAGTTTTACATGAAAGTAAATATATAAGTATTACATGGAAAAAAAAAGTTTCAGTCTGGTTTTTCTTTTAAATAATTATGTGAAGCCTGGAATTCTGTCTCTGTGAGATTGTTTGAAGCAGGGAAAGGAATGAAGCTTGGAACACAGGTAAATGTATAATTTTAGTAGCTGTGAGGAGCAATGCAAACATATGTAAGTCTACAGAGGAAACACTCTTTCACAGGTGCATAGCAAGGAAACAGATAAGAAGCAACATGGTTTAATTTTAAATTCTAATTTTTGAAAGCATAGAATACATAGGCTTTTTTTTTTCTTGGGAAAATATCTAGCACCAGGAACCGCTGAAACAAGTAAATAGCAAAAAGTGCGGGCTCCACAATACTGATGTTGTTCTCAAAAAAGAATATAATTTGATTTCATAAGCTTTCAGTGATGACAGTTGTGTGTTTTTCATTCTCTTTTTGCAAGTCAGTAATATGTTAATAGCATGTATTTATCTCTAAGTCCATCCAGAAAGTCAGAGCAGCAATTCTATAAAGGGGATTCCTGTTCAGAGAATTTCTTTTGACGTTACAGCCTCTCAACTGGTACTGACACTACACACCGCTCATCACCATCAGTGTCAAAATCTGTACCTGTAGAAACCATGGCATTATCTTTTGGAAAGGACATATTC
Source organism: Porphyrio hochstetteri (assembly GCA_020800305.1). Classification (NCBI taxonomy): domain Eukaryota; kingdom Metazoa; phylum Chordata; class Aves; order Gruiformes; family Rallidae; genus Porphyrio; species Porphyrio hochstetteri. The sequence goes on from CM036905.1 coordinate 51,411,958, forward strand.
TATTTTTACTCATTGGTTAAAGTGCCATTCAAATGTAAGATTCCACAGAAATTATTCTAAAAATCTATTTATTCTAAAAGTTTTCCTCTTAAACTCTCCTTTACAACTTAAAAAAAAAGTGTATTTCTTGAACATAAGCATGGAAAACCATGTAAAAAAAAACCCCCTGTAAATCTACATAGTGCAATCACTTCTGCAAGTAATTTCTGGGGGGTAAAAATATCACCCATCCCATAAAGTCAGTTTCCAGAAGCATGGACCAAAGCCCAACATGAACAATTCTTTATGAATAAGCATTACTGGAATTGTTTAATGTGCACTTACTTGTAACATGTATTGCATTGAAGGCCCATTATGCCATTCCAAAACAGGAATGAAAACTATGAAAGCATAATAAGGTTTGTGTGTTTAACAACTTTTTTTTTTTTTATCATTTCAGTAGAAAATGGCTTACACACAAAACGTATATTTTGAATGCTAGAGCAGTGGTTATGAAGTTGGGTATGATACACAACTTACAGGAGTAGTTTATGTAGAAAGTATACCTAAGAGGAGAAAGAGCTTTCTGGCAAAAAAAGCTAAAAGTGAAAGTGTCAGTATTATATCATTTTGAAAACTGGTTAGGAACACTGTGTCAGATGTGGTCTACTACATTACAGACTTAAGTTCTTTGCTTTAGCTTGCACACTATTCATAATTTTCAGACAAAGCTATATCTTAAGTATAGTTTGGGGTTATTTTTTGTCTCTTAATACTCCATTTGGTGAACTATTCCATAGTTCATCTTGCATTAGAAATTTGTTTCTACTTTATGCCCTAATTTAATTAACATACAGGTTTGGGGTTTTTTTTTCTAGGTCTGATATGATTCTTTGTTGTGACCAGTTCATTCTCTCTCTTTTCATCTGCTATTTTTGTAGGCTCAAATCAATGGTGAAAGGAAAAGCCTCTGGCTTTATTCAGCTAACCTGAGTAGTTGAGCTCTCAAATTTCTTCCTGTATGCTTGGTCATGGTTTCAGTCATACAAGTGTTTTTTCTCAGTTTGGAATTGTTTAATTGGAGAACAGTGGCCAGAACCATTGAAAAAATTTCCAGATGAGGAGGTTCCACCAAGTGACTTGTACAATGACATTAACACTTTCACAGTTCCACTGGACTTTGTGTGGCTTAAGGACAATAGAAAATCATCATGATACACTTTAAATGGATTAATAAACGGCTAAGTGACTCCAGTCTGAATATGACCCTTAATGGAATCCTTGCCAGACAAATATACTTTCAATATTGATCCCAAGAGATCAATTATAGAACTGTACACCATTTAGCATGTGTCAAAGACATGCACAGTCCTTAGATAAGACACAGTAGAAAATGCCAGAATAAGCACAGGTAAAAGATACAGAATGACATGATTTATTTAACGACAGAGTCAAAGCAAATCAGAATGCTTCAAAATGGCCAAGTAAAATTGGATATCCAGAACCAAATAGGTTCAACCATGCATTCAGACTGGAAATGATACTTTAAGAAATAACGAGTAATCGTGTAATAGCTCAAATGGCAAACCAATGAGAGACACATTGAAAGTATTGATAAATGTCCGCTGCAAGTTCATAAACCATCTGTGGTGACCTCATTCAAGAACAATCGCTTTTACTAAGTCTTACAGCCTTTGAAAAAAGGGCCACTACTCCTGGGATAGCTTCTAGGATTTTGGCAATTGAGATATTAAATGTTCCGTTGGAATAAATGTAAAAGCAGTTAGGTAAATTGTAGAAAAAAGGAAAGCCAAGATTTAAAAATGTAGAAGGATGGCATTTCTATAGTAATATCTGACTAGGAGTGCTTTTCAGCAGGTAAAAATAGCTACTGGTGCTTTTCAGGTGGATCACTACCCTTGCACAGCTGTATATTGCAGTCTGGCAGTTTATGACATCAAAACTCATTATGTGAGAGACGGTTTCTATTACTTTTCTAATTAATTGCAGTGGTATGGTTATTCCTAAGTTTGAAAGCATTTCAGAAGTAATGATTACATACAAGAACTTGGTGTCTTTATTATTCCACCGGTAAAATAGTGGACATATGAATTAAGAGTACAGATTGTCAGTAGGGCAGCTCAAACACAAAAGCTGAACATCTGTTTTTGTAAATTAAATGCAGCTGAGTACTAAACATAGCAGGCAATGTGTCAAAATCAGCAAAGGTCAGATGTTGCACAATGCAAAACCACTATCTTTTGAAAAGAGAATTATTTTCTGTGTATGCAACCAAATTGAACCTGCAAGTTACTCTTGGGGTAAATTCACCACAAGAATATATGTAGGTCAGGAAACACTAAAGGTGCCAAGAAAATCTGCACACCCACACACCCTCCCACCACCCCTGGAATAAAGGGAACAGGCACATATAGCTGTAAGAGCATTACATGTACATTTTTTCTTTGAAGTTACTCATTGACCAGTATTAAATTTAATTTTGAATCTAAAGATTTTAAAGCTATTTATGAATTCTTGCATAAATATTATTAAATAACATCTTTTAAAAACATAAAAGAATGTCTGCATTCTTACTCTGAACAATGATTTTGATGGAAATTGTTGTTTGTAATTATCAGAGCTCCACCTGGTCTTTAAAACATTGTTCCCAGGGCAGCAATCACGACTTAGCTAATGACTGATTTCAGGTGTACTGAAGTACAAACTGAAGGATTTAAGGAAAACCTGTTGAGATTATTGATTGCAATTTATTTTTTTTTTCAAATTACACAGATTTTCACTTTATAATGTGTAGATAAATGAGTTGTTTCAACTATTTGTTTTCACTTATTCATGAAATCTATACAGCATTATCTCAAGATGTTTATGTTTGAAAAGTCAGCATTGATTATCCAAACATCAGCCAATTATTTAAAAACTCTTATAGCAAACTTATCCAGATTTGTTGATTATAAGATGTCCACCTTCAATACTTGCTGTTCAATATGTTCTTAATTACTGCCCTAATACAAGCTAATTCAAAGTCCATATAAAATACACATATACTTATACACATACATATACATGTATAAATATATAGGTATAATCTTTCTTTTCCTCAGCTACAAAACAGAAATATTTATTGGATTATATTATTATAACTTCTCCTATTTCTAGCTGGTAACAGCCACTGTTAATTCTAACTATTATCTCTAGCTTTGCTGGCCATATATTTGTCCATGTTTTACTTAGGAGCTTTCTGCAACTTTTAGCTTATAGTTTTTGCTAAGTTTTATCAATTTTCTCTTTATTGAATTTTTTTATTGTTGCTTTCTCTTTGCCTTTTAAGTAAAGCTGTTTGTTAATGAAGACTGAGTCTTTCGGAGAGTCTAGTAAAATCTTGTTAAGCAGCTCTGAAATATTGATTGCATTGTGCTGTTTATCTTCTCTCTCAGTGCAACTGGCTTACAATTGTTTTCTACTCTAGAGTACCTCTAGAGTATAAACAGGCATATATTACCACTTGGGATTTCATTCTTTTTGCAAATGTAGACAAGTTACAACCACTTGGAACTAATCAACAATTAACTTTAAATTCTGTGATCTGCTCCCCTCTGTTTCTTGGAAGGAAGTTTGAGGTAAAATTCAAGTCACAGAGTATTCTTGATTCTCTTTAGATGTAGCACGTGTTTGATAGAGTGTTTACCAACTACAAAAAAACATCTTTGTAGCAGTAACCCCAGGCTTTTAGCACAAACTGAAGTTCCCCATGTTGTTTGGCTCTTTTTTTTTTTTTTTTTTTTTTTTTTTTTTTTTTGTTTTGGTTTAGTTTTGTTTTCCTGTATGTTACTGAGAATGCAGAATGAGCACATATTTTTCCTAATAGGCTGCTGAGTCATTAGCACACAGCTTCTTTAGTGCAGCTTGAGGTTTTTTTTCCATTAGGATACCAATCTGTAAGTATTCAAGAATATTTAGAACTTAGTTTTCAAGTGGAGATAAGGTCATCCATTTCTTTTGTTTCTCATTTTGCCTATATAAGCTTTCCTAAGCTGGTTGTAATTTGTGGTTTTGACATTCTAATCATGTGACTCTACCTACTAGATTTCAGCAACACCAACGAGACAGATTTTATGCTCATAAATGAGCGGTTTATGAGTTCAAATTCTCTCTGTTTTGAAGCAAATCTCTTGGCAGAGATGTATAGGAAATTAAACACTGTATTCTTTTCATGTATAATAGTGATTTAATTAATTTTATTCTTGACATCTGTATTTGGTGCTAAACGAGTGATTATTTTTTCTTCTTGTCCTTTTGTTGCTAGTTTAATACCATGTTGACTCAATCAACCAGGTTGTCACCTAGAAGATTTTTTTCCCCCTTTTCACTGCAATAAAGCCTATTCAAAATTACATGCCACTCTCTTAAAATAAAACATGGCCCATGTACTAAAGCTTTTTATCTTATTCTATTCAATGATAGATGGTTGTTATCAGAATCTTCATTTCCAGGAGAGAAGACTCCAGGACCCTGTTTCCAAGTTAAGAGGAAAACTCATTAGTTAATTTTTAAAAAAGTCTTGATTTCTTGTGCATGCATCTGTAGGGAAGAGAAGACTTTACTGCATGCTCACAAGTTCCTTTATGGCCTTACAGAGAGTTAAAGACAGAATATAGCTTGTCAACAGCAAAACCAGAACATTTTGAAGGCTTCCATGTTAAGCTCCAGATCTTAAGCAACAGAAATGTAAGATGAGTTTATCTTCTGCTACCTTGATCACAATTTCAGTTTAAAGCAGAGTTACCTGCAAAGATGGAGACATTTATTACCTATTCTGGGATCACTTATATAGTGCAGAAGCAATCTCAGTGATACTCATTACTTAGTTTGTAACTACCATGAATTTTTTTGTTTGCATGTACAGGGTGGATGTGAATCAATATAATCACCCTAGTTATTACTGAAATACAGGGTACATTCTTCTCAAGCTATTACTTTTTACCTTTGGATCAATATCAAACTCTATAGGACTAAATCCAGGAAGCTGCATGACCCCCCATACTAATCTGTGGGAGCGTCGTGGTGAGTTTGACAAGATGTACCTTTATAGACCTTTCTGAGTGACAGGCAGCTTTGAACAATTATGATACTTCAGTGAAATACTTCCACTTAAGAGGAACAGACTGTTCATCACTTCCTATTTTGGTTATACTGTATTTATTTCTGATATCTCAAAACTGAGGGAAACAGAGATTTGATGTTGTAGCTCTATGGACTTTATCACACTTGTTTTTTTTCTCTCCTGTTTTATTTTTCTTTTTTTTTTCTTTTTCTTCCTCTCCCCACCTTGGGGTTTACTGAGAAGTGTAGAGAACTGAAATGTCAGTTCAAACTCTCTTTGTAGGTAAAACTCCTCTATTAACATTGATATCAAAAGATAAAGTCTTAGGTCCAACCCATAAATCGACTCAAGCACCTTATTTTAAACTGCCATCTAAAAACTCCATTCCAGATTCTAAGGCAGAATGTGACTAAAATTTTATAGATATTGCTCATTTTATATCCTTTATGTTTCTGTAAACATACAAAGTCACAATCCTGAATATCCTGAGGACCCCAGGAACTCAGTTCATATCCAAGAAACTAATATCTTCCTTAGCACACAAAAGGGTTTTTTACACATAGAATATTGCATGAACCTCAAAAACACAGCTGTGTAGGTATGTAGGACACTCCACATGGAGAGTGGGAGATCTTCCCTCTAAAATCATAGTTATAAAGATTGGTTTATTATAGGTGGCAAGGTATGATTTTATGGAAAGGTATGTTTGTTAGAGCGTGTGCATTGCTTCTTTTTCCTGAAGGAGACTTATTTCCTACAGACTATGAACTAAACCCTACAGGCTGTTCCTGGATAGGTGAATATTGTCTGATCTGTCAGCTGTAACATCAAACAGGAGGAAAAAAATGTATTGGAAAAAATTCAATTCAAGAAGTGCTTTTGGGTGCTGTGATAGTCAGGCATCTGAAGATGTAGGTAATCCACTTCAGAGACCAAATTTAAGAACTTCTCCTCCCAACTATTTCTATTTAGTTACCTTTATTCAGCAGCATCTTGTGTGTGCTGATTTCAGACTTCTCTCATCTTCGGATGTTGTTCCCCTGGGATACCATTCCAATTTAACTTTCCATGCAAACTATGGGCAATCTCTGGAAATAGCATAAGGGTTTGGATCTAATTAAGGTGTTACATTGCCTACATCTTCTATTAAATCTAACACTTAGAAGTCAGCAGTGCTATTAATTGTGTTTTGAAGGCCTCTCAGATTGCAAAAGGAATAAATATATGCCAAATTGAAAGAGGGTTCTTAGGGTGAAGAGAACTCAAATGAAAATAGATTTATATAGTTCCAAAAGAGAAAGGTTTGAGTTATATTATCTGCTTGATTTCTGTTGCACTATTTAAACTGTTTAAGCCAACACATTACTTTATTTACAATGCATCGCCACAATATTTATCGTTCTAATCAAATCTGCAGCTGGTTTTCTTAACTGGAGATTCAGTACTGTCTCCTTCATGAACAGCACTGAATCTTCTTAAATTTAAATATAGTGCTCAAAACAATATGCTCATCAAAAAAAAAAAAAAAAAGGAAAAGCCGGTTCTGTTTCCATTTTGAGGGATGTTTGCTGCATGTTAATGTTGAGTTCTGTAATGTTTTCCCTTGAAATATCATATAGACTGTATTTTGCTAGAAAATATGTCATAATGTTTTCTGATATTTTTAGATGAGCTAAAGTGTATATCTGTTCTTAATCTATTCCCTCTGCTGAGGCAATGTACATCCTCAGCAGCATATTTAACCAAATGGATTTTTTTCCTTAGCAGATCAAACTGAGTTCTGCTGCAGGCACAGAACTTCCTATTGAAATGACAAATGTCTCTGCTTGCAGATTTGAAAACTCACTTATTGACTCTTTCATCTTGTATAAACAAATAATCAGCCCATCACCACTATGGTGGAGAAAGTGGAAGAATAAAAGGGAAAAGGAATTTTTGGGAGTACTGCCAAATATTGCATTACTTGGAATGAAGAATGATTTGTTTGCTGTTAATGTTTCCATTATACAGAGATAGTAGACAGCAATACTGTGAAAGAACAAAGAAAAATCTACAAAGACTCTGCAATACCAAATATTTCTTAGAAGGCACTTAATTTTTTTTTTAATGACAGCAGGGAGTTCCTAATTTTAATAACTTATTTTAAGCTGCTTTCACAATTAAATTCTGAGAGAAGAATTTTATTTCAGAAATTTTCAATTTGATCCTCAAGTAACAAAAGAGTTTAAATATAATATCATTTCGTTATCCTTTGAAGTTTAATTAACCTGTTTCTAAAAGGTTGAGTTGCTTGATATTTTTTCAGATAAAGCATACATATATATATATAAACACAATTGATATGTTTTATTGCTCCTGTTGTTTGCTTTTCTTTGTTTTCAATGTGAACTGTTTTGAGGAAAATGAAAAATCAATGTCATCTAAAGAAAATTACACCTGAGTGGTCTTTTTTCATATAACAGTGCTTTTAAATGTGTTATCACTGAACAATCTTTACAGCATAAACAAAAGCAGTGGTATTGCTCAAGGCATAAGGTGCTAATCAGTGTACGTAAAAGTAATCTTGGGGCGAGGTAAGTCCATAAGAAGAAAAGATATACTGCTTGGTTTAGGCCTAATCTGCAGCTGCTACTGTTACAAATGTCATCTCCCTACACTGAAGAAAAAGCATTCCTGTGTTGGATCCATGGAATTTCATCATTAAATATTTATTTAGAATCCGGACAAGTAAGATGCTCATTAAAGTAGGGTTTGTTCTTTTCTTACAAATGTTTTATGGCCTCCCCTAAATTTAAAAAAAACCCAAACCAAAACAAGGACATTTAATGAAAGCAGATGGAAGTTGCATGTAACACCAAAGTCTCGGATCCAGATTTTCTGAAACTGCTGTTTTCTAAATGCAGCTATTGGACCTCTGATCAGAATTGCTCAATACAGTAGACGTGCACAGATTTGCAGCTGATATGCAGATTCTTTAGAATGAAAGTTTACATTTACAAATGTAAATTCTTATAAATTTAAGTCTCCTTTCTCAACTAGACTGTACTGCAGTGGAGAGATGTAGGATAATATAATGTGGCGTATTGACAGTGACGGACTCTGATTGTGGTGGATCAAAGACCATTTTAATAACAACTAAGCAAACTTTTATCCCCTCTCGATGGCTGATGCAGCAGCCTGGAATCAGGTTTCAGTACTTTTCATTAACACAAGAACCACAACTTTCTTATACAAAAGGTAGTTCCACCCTGGCAGACTCCCTCTGTGCAGGAGTCTTTCTGTTTATACCTTCCTCAACATGAGGAAGCACCACGTGCCACCTCCCTGCTGAACAATGCACAAATTTACGTCTCTACAAGACCCTCCATCTCCTGCTTTTACTGCTTTTTCTTTTGCTTTCATGTCTTCCCTCCAAAAAGCACAACTGTGACTCCTTTCCAGGGCTGCTCTTCATTTCCCACAATAAAATGGATGTTTTCCATGAAATCACAAAATTTTAGGGAATAGAAGTCGTTGCTATGAAAGTTTATTTATAATGCACAGGAAAATAAACTTGAAGAAAGGTAACAATATCTGTCTGCTAAATCTTCTAGTAAACAAGAAGTTTGCTACCTAAGAGGTGGCAATTTGCTAATCTTAGATCTATTGTTCCACCTGTATTTGCGATTAATTTTTCATTTCCATTTCTGAATCACTTAGACTATGTAACCTGCAGTTTTAAAAATTCTAGAAACCCACAATCTTAGGAAAATAGTAAAACACATTGTTAACTCACACTGCAAAATCTTCACATCAACATGAAAAATAGGCATTTCTGAATCCATATGGAGGATGTGCACATACAAGACCTGCAAACATGTATCTTCAGAGTGGTTAAACAAATACTATCAGAACACTCTGTTACTCTTTTTTAATATCTTCATCAGTAGATAGGTATACTAATTATAGTTAGTGTCAGAATAATCTTAGACATTTGTGAGAGGGACATTTTACTTCTAGTTGAATAAAAGTTTCCCCTATTCCCCCAGTAACTTTTCTGTTCATTAAAAAATCCCCACTCTTAAATCCTCCACATCATCTTTTGCATTTTCTTTCCTAAATCTCACAGCGATTTTGCTTCCAATTTACAAATCTGTTTGTATTTCTACTGCATTTATTTATTCTGTGCTTTTGCTTGTGGTTACTGATACAGGGACTAAGATGGGACAAGTAAAATAGGGAGAAGTTATTAATTTACTGATTATAGTTAAAAAGAATGTAACTTCATAACAAATGAAACTCAGTGAATAAATTCGTACTGTGTTTTAAAAGGTCTTAGAGAATATTGTACTTGCCTCTCTACTTTTTCCCTCTTTTAGTGAGAGAGGAATAAGTTAATCCAAAGGAAAAATAAATGAAATAAATTAATGATCAAAAATAACCCAAGGGTCAACTTTTTCTGTCAGATGTACTTAAATAAAATCAATGTTAGGCCATTAGCTTCTTCATGCTGTATTTATCTCAGAATAGTTAGGAATAATATTTAGCCTATAAGACCTGCTACAGCAGAATAGCTGATTTGATTGAAATGGGATATGATCTATCATGCTAGCATAAGCTAGATCTAGTCTTTGTTTTCAGTCTTTTGTAGATACTTCTTGAAAGGCTGAAGAGGCTAGAAAGAAAGTTGTTTTGATGTGTTTTGTAGTCTCCATGGAAAGCCATAGTTAAAGTGACCCAGAGTTTTGCACACAGTCACTGACAGTCATTATTCCCAAACTAGGGAGACAACACCTCAGTTTAAAATTCATTCATTATTTCTAAAAGTGTTACCTTGCTTCCTTGTGCTCATTGGGTGAAGAAGCTAATCAAAATCTAATGGCTTTTGCTATCTCAAGGACTCTTGGATAGAAAGTAATCTGTAGCTTGGGAATGCTGGAAGCCAAAAGTTACACAGTTTACATAATGATTAACAATTCAGGTATCTCATGTCACTAAGGCTGGAACCTGTCTCCCTCTGCTATGGCTGAATCACATGGGAGATTATAAATCACAGGCCAAATCTTCAGGATATTCAGGGAAACAGCCTGTTAATGTGGAAGTTCAAATAAGTAAAACCAGCAGTTTCAGCAAGATTTTTGCTTTAAGAGTACCTTCAACATCATGTGCTTCTAATGTGAGCAGATTTTAATTAGAAAAGCTCTCCCAAGAAATCTCAGTTAGCTGGCTTATATGGTTGAACACTACCCATGCAAGTGTCTACAAGGCTCCAAAGCATGGCGAAGAATCTCAGGTACAGACTACGTAAATGCATCTTCCTGAATAACTGTCCAGTTTTAGGATTCTAACAGTTTGTGCTTGGTCTTGTTTTAAAATAAGCAAAATTTAAACTTGGAGAAAGAATTTTAATTTTAAATCCTGGGCTAGTCAGTCCGTCAGTCACTAGGTACAATTTGCATACTGTAGTCCTGCTTGAATAAGCTGAGTATTAGTCATGCTAATTTTCCATGGACATTTTGGTCATGGGAAAGAATGGCAAGCTGGGGTGAAAACAGAAAGGAAAAGATAGCTGACAGAGAAGGTATTTGTTTACCATTTCCTTTACTGGATAACTGAACGTGTTATGTATGAATAAAAAATACCAAGTACTTTCAGACTCTGCAAGTCTGTGGTGCTGTGAAGTAATCCAGGGAATAGAATGAAAATATTGTGTGAGATTTTAAAACCAATGACAGTGTAAATGTTTATGAAAAGGACTGAAATTCAGGATGAATTATGTGCCTAGTTCCCCTACACTACTTTTGCAAAGAATTTGCCTTAAAGTAGATCATTATCTTGAGATCATATTGAGGATATAAGTTTTAGATTCCTCAGCATTCATCTGCAATGAAAAATGACTGAGGGCTGCAAAAGATGTACATGGATCAAAATGTTTCTGTTAGCACTACTATGTATTTTTAAAAGCAGTTCACAGAAATCACTTCATATCATGCTCTTAATTGTTTTTAGCCATGATTTATTATTCCAACATGCTGGCAGCAGTATTAACATTACTATAACATTGGTATAACCCCTCTTAATGTATCTTCAGTCTTGATTAGCTGGATATGTCTAGGTATACAACCAATCTAAAATGTAGAAATTAAATAATTCATACAGTATATGGGGGTCACAGAATGTTAGGGAAAGCACTGTTGCCCTTTGCTGATAGAAAAGAAATAATTTAAAACCTCTGAATTGTAGATCATTAGTTGTAATATATGACTGAATATTAAGCTAAAATTCAGGCCAAAATACGATGGTTGCCCTATATTAATTACCCAATCCCAGAGACAAGAGATGAACAATCACCAAGACAGAACCTTCAAGAAAGGTTTCCTTGTAAGAATGCCAAAGAACCTCTTGGTAGATTCTACTGAATATTAGAAACTCTACACAGTCTGTTGCTAACAGTTCCAAAGATGAGTTTACCTATAATCAAAAGCTAGGGCACTGCTGCATTTTTCTATAATAGATCTTTTAGCAGAATTTATTAATGTATGTTATAAATTAAATATGTTTACCCCTCCTTTATTGTCTTATTTGTATATTTGTTTATTAATATGCATAAGTGTCTGTTGTCTCAGAAAAAAAATATATTTTATGTCATGCTTTTTTTGCATGCAAAATTGTATATGATGTGAAGAACCTGGAAGCCAAATCCAAGAATTTCCAGGGGAAGCAATTAAGAATATAATTATCACCTGTTCCTGTGAGTTCACCAGGTACACTTAACTTTTGGTTTTTGAATACATTGTAAGAGAGGGACAGACACATCTTTGTTAGTTGAGCATTTGTTTTTCTACTGTCAGTTCTATCAATGGTCAGGGCATGTTAGTATGACTGGCAGCAGTACAGTTGGAAATAGTTGTCCCTTGTGTGGTGATATCGATCTTCCCATGTCTCAGTGCCATCCACACAGACGTGTGTTACTTGTGCTACCTGGTATCCCATTTTTTTCCCTTTTCTTTCCTTTCTGCCTCTTAGTATTTCTTTGGATTTATTTCTACAACATGTATCACAGTGATGTCCGTGACCTTTACTAACATTAATGAATTTTTGTTTACTGTAAGACTTTTCTGACCATAGTGAGTTACACAACGTCATACTGATAGGCAGATAAGGGAGGGAAGGAAAAAAACAGGTTATTTGTGTCTTGAAGATGCCCCACTGAAGCAAGGACAGATTGGAATTTCAGTGTGATGAATGTTTCTTATGTTGCTATACCCTTGGAGTTCACGTCTATGTGTTTAATAGCTGGGGGCTTTCAAAAACCTCAGTTTTTGACAGACCCAATATTGGTTTTGTTTGGGTTTTGGGTGGTTGGTTTTGTTTGGGGTTTTTTTGTTCACTTGTTTTCCAGGACCTTATTAGAGAGTCCATTTTCCTTATTTTTAAACCAGAAATATTCTAACTAATTATTCTGCAGCACAGAAGTTTTACTGTTTTGGGTAGCAGTTCTCACAGCTCTGCATAAGACCTGTGAGAGTCAGAACAGCTTTTTTCTTTACATACCTTTCCTTCTATTTTTGAACACAAATATGAAAGGCTTCCAAAATAAGACATTTTCTGGCTGCAAAAGAAAACTTTAAAGACACCCTGAAAAAAAAGAGAAATATGTAGAATTGTTTGAAATGTCAGATTTATAGTCTGCATCTTAGAAAGTTGGGTTTTTTTGGGCTTTTTTTGATTTGGTTTGGTTTTTTGTGTTTTTACATCTCAGACGGGAGTAAAATGACCCAAATCTTCCAGAGGAGGATTGAAGGCAACACACAGAGAAAAAGTGCAGATTATATTGCAGCATTATTGTTTCCTACCCTTCAGTGATTTCTTTGAGGGAGCTAGAGGCTTGAATTTTAAAGTCTTAGGTAAATCTCATATTATGTGCTCAGCATAGTATTAGCTTTCCTCTCTGTTACTTCCATTCACCCTGAATGGGTTAGCAGTATGTATAGATAGTGAGAACAGATTAGGAATAGTGAGAGTTACCACTATTCATGAGCCAATGAAATGTCATGGTTCTGTATGCATTTTGTGAATCTGCTTTGTGGGTTTTTGGGTATTTTTAAATCCACTTATGTTCTTAAATTTTAGAACATTGCCACTTGTGGTAATAGATTTGACTAAAGAAACGCAACATAATGACATCCTTTAGGATGCCCTGACATATTAAAATAATTTTCCTGCTTGTAAAATGATATGTTCTGATGTCCAGAAGTTGGTAATTTACTTCAGAGTATCACATTTTGTTGTATAGGTTATTATTGACATTTGTTTACATGTTGGCAAATTAATTTTAGGGACTGAATGTTTCATGATAGGTAATTAAAATAAGGCACATCTTAAAATACTAACTTTTAATTGAATATGGGGTTTAGATAGTTTTGGAAATAATTTAAACATCTAATCTTGCTTAGTAAATGCTGTGTTTTTGATGATCAGATATTTATCTAATTCCTCTTTGTGTTGGTTTTGCAAGTAAACGTTCTTTCCTCAACCTGTCAGATGCAGCTGACCCTCACTTTGACTAACACAGACCTCTCATCTGTCTGTTTCTAACTTACATGGACACACTGTGCAGCAATATCCATTGGAAGAGCAGAAATAAAAATTAATGAGTGTTTTATTTTTTCATGTTCCCAGGATTCAGAATGTTCAAAATCACAAATACAATCCCAGTCCACCTAAAATTTAATGGGATACTGGATTTGTAGGAAATTCAGTGGGAAAAGAGGGACAGTAAATAAGCCTGGCAGAATACTCACTAAGGGATACTTCTTGGGAGCATTTACAGATTCACAGAATTGTAGGGGATAGAAGGGGACTCCAGAGTCCTGCCAAAGCAGGTTCCCTGGGACAGGTTGCACAGGGAGGCATCCAGATGGGTCTTGAATATCTCCAGAGAAGGAGACTCCACTGCCTCTCCCCCTGGGCAGCCTGTCCCAGGGCTCTGTCACCCTCACTGTGTAAAAATTCTTCCACATGTTGGTGTGGAACTTCCTGTGCTCCAACTTGAGGCCATTGCCCCTTGTCCTGTCTCCTCAGACAACTGAAAGGAGGCTGGTTATTTCCCCCTGTGTCCCACACTTCAGATATGTATAAACATTAATAAGACCCTCTCTTAGTCTTCTTTTCTCAAGGCCGAAAAGCCCCAGTTCCCTCAGCCTATCCTCACAGGGGAGATGCTCCTTAATCGTCTTTGTGGCTCTTCAATGGACTGTCTCCAAGACATCTCTGTCAAATGTACTTTTTTTGTGTTGTGTTGTCCAGAATGGTGCAAAATTTCCTGCATGATGATCCTCCACAGGAATTTTCTATTCTAAGGCTCCCAGAAACAGGTAAACATAGGCCAGGTACTTACAAAGTCTTTGACTAGGTACCAGTTATCTTTGTGTTTTCTAATAAGCAAGAGGTACGTATTCTCCTCCTGTTAGTGTTATTTTGACAGTGAGCAATGTAAGTTGTTCTTATTCTATATGAAATAATTTTAAACATCCACTGAATTATTCTTACCCATCACCTCACTATGAAAACAGGACAAAGATTTTAGTGAGAGTTGCAAATTTCAAGTAGGAGTGCACCCCCATTCTTCTTACAGTAAGAGCTTGTCCTGGATTTGCCTTAAACACATATGTCAAGATAGCTCTCTTCACTGGGAGAGCAGGGTTGAAGAATGTTTTTTTTTTTTTACTAGAAGTATTTGCACTGTACCAAGAAGAGACAACCTGCACCAAGCTTAGTTCAGACTTAGAGACTTGCTCATCTACGGAGAATAATGCAGTGGTTTGGCTTTGACACAGGACTGAGGTCAGCAGCTACTAACAAAGTGAGTGTAGAACTTCTCCAGTCAGTAAGCAAGCATTGAGAATTAATGTCTTAAAGTTCAATGCATTATAAAATTACTAGGTGTGTGTTCTCTTGACTTTTTATCACTATTCTGTTTTAACGATGATAGGTACTTTTTTAAAAAATCATATAATAGTCTTATTTCTTAGCTTCTAAGCGTTGCATATCCTTTCATCACTATTGGCAGGATTATAGGAAAAATTGTTAAATGAGTATGGCACTA
Source organism: Porphyrio hochstetteri (assembly GCA_020800305.1). Lineage (NCBI taxonomy): Eukaryota > Metazoa > Chordata > Aves > Gruiformes > Rallidae > Porphyrio > Porphyrio hochstetteri. The sequence goes on from CM036905.1 coordinate 51,427,146, forward strand.
TATCTATAAAATATGCAAAGTCAGGAATTTAACCATGTTCAAATATACATTTGAAAAATTATTTTTTTCGTACAACAAAAACAACTTTGCTGCAACGTTGATGTGCTTTGCATTTTAAATCCTGTGATCCTAGTTTCAGAGATATGCTGCATATTTAAAAAGAAATCCACAAAGTCCTGTGATGGCTGTCAAAAATAGACTCAGAAAAGAAGGAAACTTTCCAACTCTTTTCTCCAGAAATTCCCATTATGCTTGGTTGATATGGTCTCTGAAGGAGTAAAAGGACAAGAAAGAACCACACAAGAAAAGAACTAGTAGTTGGGATAACTTAAGAGTTAAGCAATATCATACTTCCTGTTAGAGTGTGATGATACAGATAATGCTTTATCCCTTAAACTGCTGTTGTGTGACCAACAGCAAGGGCTAAATTGTTATTTCATAAAACTGAATGTTGCAGGAACTTTGTGTATATGAACATTGCATGTACTGAAGGAATAAGGAACACCTGAATTCCCAAGTGTGTCATCACTTTTCACATCCATGGTTAATGATCTACTGATAAACCATAGGTTAGCTCTGAGAGATCTATTAGTCATTAACAAAGATCCCACATTTAAACAGATTTTTTTTTCATCTGAGAACTAAATTTTCATTAATTAATTTATTCTTTTAAAAATATTAATCTTTTGGTATTTTAATATATTCTAGTAATTATTTATATGAGTACTCACAAGTCTTAAATAATTTTCTAGAAATTGTTTTCTGAGAAATTGATGATAAATTTATCTGATCAGTGACAGATTATTTTTTTAGAAGACGCCAAGTATTTAGTTCTTTAGAACATAAAATTAAAATATTCTTCTTTAAGATAGGCTTGTACTAAGTTTTTCCATGGAGAAAAACATATACACTTATGAAAGTTATTAAAGGAATCAGCTCCAAGTTTTCTGTGATGAAGTCTTATTTAAAAGTCATTGTGTCTAAAACAATTTGTTTACTTCCTTCTTCCAAGTAGATGTATTACCATGTTTTATATTTCTGGATAAATAAGAAATCCATGAAACTCCTTGAAATAAAAATAGCTAAGCTACATCTTCCACCTATGTCTTCCAACTAAAAAAAGAATGCAACTGCACAGACGCATGTGAAAATGGAAAATAACTTTTTATTCTTATTATTTTTGTAAGCAGGCTATCTACAGTAATTTATGAACTCTGTAGTTTATACTTCTTTCTTAATCTCCCTCACTCTTATATTGAAAGGTGGCAATAAAATTCTCCTTACAGCTCTTCTATGTAAGTGCTAATGTAAAACTTATAGCTCAAGACTAAGAAACCACAGGGTTGATATAAATGGATAGATGCAATACTTATATTGCTTTGGCATGTATAAATTTTTCTACCTACTTAAAAAAGAAAAAAATAATTCAAGAAAAAAAGAAACTGTAACATTATTTCATTCAGATGAAATCAGTAATTTTCAGCTCAAGATGAGAGACATTCAGGATGTGGCAGTTCATGTTCCCTGGCACTTCACATGACTCTTATTACTCTTACCTGCATGGACTCCATTTTTACCTCTTTCCTCATATTTCATTTTGTATTTAGGACATAATCAAACAAAAAAATGTAGTGGAACCCATAGAGATGGATCTTCCACCCTGATGAGTTGAATTTATGCTAGTGCAATTTTACAGACTTTGTTATGTCTGCACAGGGAGTCAGGTTCACTAAGTCCTGTTTGGTTTCCATTAGAAACCATAAATCTTTCTCCAGTGCTAGAAAATCAGCCCAGGTATCTCCACATTCAGTTCCAATTCACTATCACATTTGCAAGTCAGAAAAGCTCTCCGAAATGAATGATGAATGAATCATTTTCTGTCAATCACATGGTAAGTTAGCTGTGAAAGCCCAATATGTATATATTTATATCTCAGACCTTCACAGCTAACTTCCATAAAGCATATGAGAAATAAAAACCCCACAGACTGTTGATAACGTGCATGACAACCAAATGAACAAAATTATTCTAAAATGCTTTTAGTTACAAAAATCGAGCTAAGGTAATTGCAGTTCTAACTTCTATGTTGCAGAAGGCTTTTTCAATAGAGCCTGTGATTTCACAGCAGAGTGGGGACAGATATGGGAACAGAGCACTGCTCCTGCATGTAGCCTTCATCTCAGGAGTTCAGTTCTCTGTGCTCCAAAACCCATTTTGTTGAAACATGATCATAAGTCCTTGGCTTAGTGTTATTGGGAAAATATTTAAAGGGAAAAAAAGATATGAGAGAGTGTATAGACTAAACCATGCAGCATAAGAAAAGTAAAACCACAGAAGTGCCACTGCTAAGTCAGGAATTGCTAGCAGATGAAGGATTCACAGGGAAAATACGTTCATGGGGAGATACAAGAAGAAAAGCATTGCATCAGAAAAGAACAAACCAGCAACATGAAGGATCAAACTATTCCAGGAAAGAGTGGAAATCAACCCTTCCTATTCTGACTGACAACTGTTGTCCTGACTGAGACTGTCCAACTCAGCCTCATCACCTATCTCACTGGGTTAGGTGAGCTTATTAATACCTCACCTACTGGCATGCTTGAGTCCCAGCTAGCCTGAGTTAACCAAAAAATAACTGCTATGTACTCTTGATTGTTTAGATTTTGCTCACAGAGTCTCTTCGCAAATGACAGAAGATGCAAAACTTCAATGACCTGTGAGGGTTGTAGGGGTCTAAGAATTCCCATGAGTATGTGTCTGTGGGGAGAGAGTAAGTAGAGAAAAAGATGTGGAAAAATTTATTATCTGCTTTGAAGCCTGGCCTGGAAGCTGATATAAATAAACCTCTAGAAGCTGACTGTAAAATGTCCTGTGGCCACATATTTTTGGTCTTCCTGCAGCTTCCCCTTCAATATCGACTGGATGATAGAAAAAGAACGCACTGCTTTAAATATCTCTTGCTATCTTTTGGCACCTCATTGGTTCAATTTTTTATCTAAGTCTTTTTGTTGATCTTTTCTTCCAGGCGATTTTCATTTTTGTGCCTTTGTTCACAAATAGCCTTTCACTTCCTCTGAACATGGTAAGTATTCGATGCTTGTGGACCCTTTACAGCTATTCAGTAACCACATTTCATAGCCTTCCCATGAAAGCTGGAAAAACATTATCTCCAGCTTTCCTTCTCATTCCCCTCCCTTCTGCCATGTAATCAAACATTCTTTGTACGGCTTTGTTCATGGCAGGGTTTCACAGAATGATTCAAAATGGATGATAGTTTTTAGGATGCTTGAATACACTCTACATTTAGTTTCTTTTGTCTGTATGATGTCTTGCACAAATATTATCACTTTCTTTTATCATTCCATCAAAAATACACTCAGTATAATATAAAATTTTCTCCATTAAGAATAATGCATGATTTTTTTTTTCTGCTTTATTTCAATCTTGGTGATTATAGTTTCCAGCATCCAGATTCTTTTTGGTTGAATACTTCAAATATTTCCTTTTAATTTGTCTCCATTTTTCCAAGCAAAATATTAATTCCTTTAGATTTCTTCTTTTACTGTAGTTCAGTCTAACACCACAATTACCTTTTAAGTTCAGTAGCCATCGTGCAGTACCAATAAAGAATCAGAAAACCATGTGCTTTTAAAATGTCACAGTGTATAAAAAACAATAGGCATACCCCGTGAATCATATCCAGCAGTAAATATTTTTTCCTAATACCTGATCAGATGAATTTGCAATTTACCACTTGTAGAGTTTTGAGGGTTTTTTGCTTTCTGTAGATGTTAAAAAGCTAATAAATTATTGTGCATTCCTGTCAAATTGCTTTTACAAACTAACCCCTCAGATTTTAGCACCTCAGATATCCCGTATGATTGGTTTATTCTCTATATAAAATAATTAACATCTATAAACATGGATTTTATGATTTATTACAAAAATGCAATGTGAAATTCAAATTTACATTCTTACCCTCAGCCATATTCAATGAGCTTCTATCTTAAATTTGCATAAGAAAAAATTAAAGGGAATTTTACTCATAATCCTGCTGCCTGCCAGTTGTTAAAATCCAGATGGTATGAAGTAGAGCCCCAGATTAAATGTGCTTTAGTAGCAAAAATCAAGACTAAGTTTGAAGTGCATTCATTTCTTTTGTGCATTTTATCTGTCATGCACCATTAAGAGCATGCTTAGTCCTGATAACTTGAAAGAACTTTTATATCTTCTGCTTAGCAAGAGGGGTTCATATTGTTAAAAAAAACCCACAAAAAGTATAAAAACTAATCCTATGATTTAGACAAGAATTTTCTTATGTATTTATAGTCTTCCCTAGCATAGCTGTTGGAAAAAGAGCATTTTTCATGGTGTGAGAAAGTATCTTTTTGGGGGGGTGATTCACAGCTTATTGCATGGGTGTTCCATTTTTCTAGCATGAATGTGGTTGGAGACTACAGTGGAAAAACAGCATATTGGGGGACCACAGCCCAAAATCCTCTGGAAAGGGAGGCTCCTTATAAAGAGCCATGCTTCTTATGTATTGGGGTGTTTATGCTGAGCTTTAGAAATTGTATATGCTTTGATTTGTTTTGGTTTTTTTAAAAAATGTTCAGTTTAAGGACACCATACAATAGTTGTGATTTAGCCCCAGACAGCCACTAAGCATCATGCTGCCGCTCACTCACTCCACAGTGGCATGAGGGGAGAGAATAAGAATAATAAAAGTGAGAAAATTCATGGTTTGAGATAAAGACAGTTTAAAAGGTAAGGCTAAAACCGTGCATGCAAGTAAAGGAAGACAGGGAATTAGTTCCCACTTCCCATTGACATATATGTGTTCATTTCCAGGAAAGCAGGGCTCTGTCACACGTTAATTGGGAAAACAAATGGTATTGCTCCAAATGTCCTCCCACTTCTTTCTTCTTCCCCCAGCTTTATGTGCTGAGCATGACATCATACAGTATGGAATATCCCTGTGGTCATTTGGGGTCAGCTGTCCTGGCTGTGTCCTCTCCCAACTCGTTGTGTACCCCCATCCCACTTGCTAGTAGGGTGGTGTGAGAGGCAAAAAAGCCCTTGTCTCTGTGTAAGTACTGCTCAGCAGTAACAAAAACATCACTACATGACAAAAACACTTCTATATTATTAGCACTGTTTTAATCACAAATCCAAAACTGCACCCCATACTAGTTACTGTGAAAAAAAATTAACTATCCCAGCCAAAACCAGCACAAAAGCTATGATCAGCTAGCTATACATCCACTCCACCACTATGCTCAAATGTTCAAGTATTTCATACAACCATGCTTTAATGAACTTTTATTTTAGTTTCTTATGTCTGTAGATCCAGTATTAAATACAAGTTTTGTTGGGCCTTCTTTCCCCCTCAAAATTCTTCAATATCATTAGATTGTCAAGTTCTAGAGAAATGTCTCTGCAGCTTGAAATCCACAATGTAAAATTTTGGAATCTGAGTATATGGGCTTTAGAAAATATAGTATATTTTATATAGTTTTAGTGTTAACAGAAGTCAAATACAAAAGAGGCCCAACAATGGATCACACAGAATCACAGAATTACAAGGTTGGAAAGGAACTTTGAGATCATTGAGTCCAACTGTTCCTGCCCCATGCTAAACCATATCCCTAAGTGCCTCATCTACCCTTTTTTAAAACACATCCAGGAACGGATCTTGTTAAAAGCAAATGTAATTATTATTTTCATTAGGCAACTATTATAAGCGTTCACAAGAATATAAGGAAAAATTTAGCTAAATTATTACTATTTTAGATGCAGTGTAGTTAACACAGCCATACTTAGGAATAACAGGATGAAAGAAAGAATAACTCCAACCACATTTTTTTCAGATTTGAAATAACTTTACAAAGAATATATATACAAACATAACTAGTCAAACACATGGGTTATGTTCTCAATGACTGTTATTACAGATAACACTTTTTCTAGTTTGGAGCAAGATTTTACTTTCTATTTATATGTTGATACATACATATTTAGAATTCATTTTGATTTGTAGAAGAAACTCAAAGGGTGTAAACTTGATTAAGTCTGAATATAACTAAACCTAAATATATGCTCCACTAGTGCATGAGAACTGATCTGAATAGCTGAAAAAAAACCAATGCCCCTAAAACCTCCCCCCAAACCCCTTCATATACTTAAGATCATGGTAAGAAAATCCAGTTTTGCTTGTCTTTCTTTTCCTTTTTCCAATTCCCCTGAAGGGTAGTATGGCTAGCAACAGAAATGGAAGGTGTTTTGAAATTCATCATCACCACTGTGCTTTTCACATAAATTTATTGAGACAAATACTATAGTCATCCCAAAGTTAGTTTTTAGTCAGCTGGTAAAAAATATTTGGTTCTACTTTCCCTATAGCTGCCTATCAGTACCTTTTGTTTTCTTGACTAGGAAACAAGTGGAACTGGACTTGGTAATGGCAGATTTGACCATATTGTTTGCCATGGGCAAGGACACCCTTCACTAGACCAGGTATTCTGAAGACTTGCTTTACAACTGTTCAATATATCATCTGCTATTAAAAAAACCCACAACACCAAAACCACACAACAAAAACAAACAAACAAAAGCCGTAATGGTTTTATGTATCTTAACATTCAGTTTCCGTTTTTTCAATGCTTATAGGAAACACGGGACAATTCTTCCTGTTGAATACCATTCAGTGGGTTATGTGCTTAAGTAAATATTAACATGCAAAGCAATTTGAAACCTGAAGAGTGTGAAAATAAGGAAGTGATGGCCTATGCTTTTGGTTTTATCCCAGCTGAGAGCCCAGCAACATGCAGCCACTCACTCTCTAAGGGGGGGGGGTGTAGGGAACTGGGTGGGGGGTGTGGAGGGGAGGAGAGGAAGAAGTAACTAAGGAAAAAAAAGAAACCAAAAACTAAACAAAACTCTAAAACTCACAGTTTGGGATAAGGATAGTTTACTTGGACAGCAGAGAAAAAGAGATATAACAATAAGAGGACTTTATAGCAAAACATACAAAACTGGTGATACAGAAGTGCAGTTTCTCACCGAACCCCAAAACTCAGGCCCTACAGCTCAGAGCTGTCCCAGAAGTGGACTGTCCCCAAAAATTGCATGTCCTGGAGCCATGCCCTCCTCCCCTCATCAGCCCCCTCTTTATGCTGAGCATGATGTAATTGGCATGAAATGCCTTCTTTGGCCAGTTTGGGTCATCTGTCCTGGCTGCGTCCCCTCCCAGCTTCCTGGGCACCCCCCCCCTTCTCCTTAGCAGGGCAGTATGAACAACTGAAAAGCCCTTGACGGTTTGGCAACAATGAAAAACATCAGAGTGTTATCAGCACTGCTCCCATCCTTACTCCCAAACACGGCATTCCACTGGCTGCTTGAAAGAAAATTAACTCTACCCTAGCTGAAACCAGGACACCTGCCAAAATGCTTAGGAGCTGTCTTTGCCCATGCCATATTCCTCTAGTCAGTCTGTTTCTGCTGTATGATTTAATTGATTTTGCCTACAAACTCGATTCCATCCCTGTAAATAATGATTTTTTTACAAGTAAGGAGTATTTCACAGATAGGGCTTGATAGCAACATGGCTGTCAGATAAGGAACAAAATTTGATGATTTTGGTCTTACCTGGAATCTTAAGAAACACTAGTGAGTCCATTGACTATGAACAGTAAAATCTTGTTGCTCAGTTAAGACAATAACCCCCAAAAATCCAATAAAAAAACAGCATAAGAAAATAAGTAAATAAGAAACAAAACAAAAAAGAAGGCTAATTAACCAAATTACTTCATTTAGGAAACGACAGGGAAGTCATGAGTTACAAGCAAGGCTGTAATTATTGTGTATTTTTCACTCATACAACCATTTTGTGACCTTCCAAAAGCCATAATTTAATTCTCCCTACTTACAAAGTAGATGATGATTTAACCCTTTTAATACAGAAGGCTAAATCACATTTTTGGATATTGGGGTATTTTGAAGTTCTTATAATTTTTTTTTTCTCCTTTAACTGTTTGGAATTTTTTTTTCCAAATAATAATTATTTTTTTCTGGAGTTTCTAAAAACCTGAAGTACTTTGAGCTTTTAGAAATGCAGAACACTCAGATAAGGTGGAATTTAAATGAAAGACATCGGATTTCTCAAATAGATGTTTAGGAGGTGTTAGTGTGCAAACTTAAATTACACAGGTGAATTTGGGGACCGATACTATTAAATTACAGGTAAAACGTAGAAGTCTTCCTGGGCATTTATAATTCATTGATGAAAAGGGATCATCAGCAGAAAAACAGCTCTGAAGTTTTGAAAAATCACCTACTACCATAAAAAAATCTTTCTGCTGCTGCCTGTGACTTGGCTCAACCACATATTTTCGTTCACATCTCATTGGTGGAAACTATAATTACTTAGATTTGCTATTACTTTGGACTTTGGTGTTCTTTGCATCCTTGCATAGAATTGAAAATCTGTTATGACTCCAAGTAATATGTAGGAAGCTTGAACCACTAGATTTAGAAGATCTCAGTTTCAGTATTTCAGAGGATAAGAAAAATCAGTTTCCCACCAAAGGGAAAAATGTCCCATCAAGAATCTCTGTGGTATTTGTTTGCTATGGGCATTTGTCTTATTGAAAAACTCATTTCCATAGGTTTTGCAGAGAATAAGATGAGGTAAAAGAAGAAATCTTGAAATATATTGTGAATGTTCATATCTCTGAAACATAGCTGAAGAACTTCCTAAAAGCCAGGGGAGACACAGCAAGAGAAGACATTCTCTTTTACTTTGTTTTCTATTTGTTTATGAATGTGCTTCAGAATGGATGGTCTTTTGTTTTCTTTGGTTATTTTTATAACCTTAAATAAAGAGGAAATTTCTGCTGTTGCAGTGGAGTTACGATGACTCATTCTTCCTCTGTTTAGAATGCAGGATCGGATATCAAATTGATCTTTATTGAAAACAATAACTTAGAAAAGAGAATAATTTAAAAAATACATCATACCTCTGCAAGGAAGTTAATATTAAAAAACTCCAATATGTCATTGTAGAGAAGCAAATTCATTCCCTGAGACACATAAAAGCGAGTTTTAGCAATGGCTTTCTAAGGAGTTAATCACAGTAATGGTGTTAAAGGTCCTAGGACTTGTGTGGTACCACCAAGATAAGAATCACCTTTATAAAGATTGCATTCAAACGGAATAGAACTATTTCAGTGCCTTTTTTATTGAGATTTCTTCCTATATACATGGCTAATGTCTCTAAATAAACCATTAATTAATTGAAAAGAGCATAAGATGTTGCATATATTTCTCTCTACAAATGTATTACACAGGTAAATCTTAAAATAGTTGTAGAAAAATGCTATATTTTAATATATTACCTACCAAAATAGTACTATATACCCAGTTGCCTTAAATGTGAAACAGAATTTCTAGGAACACATAATTCACATTGCATCAACACCTTAGCTGGACTACTTTGACAATCCATCTGAACACGTCTTTTGTTTCAGTCTTAAAGAAGTATTCCTTGTTCCCTTACTATAAAAGAGTGTGTGTAACTGCAGGAGAAGACATTACTATGCATTACCTTTCTCTCATTTGATGGAACTGTGAGTAGATTTTTGAGGTTTGTGATTGAACCCAGCTGACTGAAGTATTTCTAAGTGCAACTTCAATGACTTTTTTTGTTCATTTAGCTTATTTGTTGTTGTTGTTGTTGTTGTTGATTTTCCTTAGGGAGGGGGAAGGGCCAAGCTTAGCCATAAACACATTTCAGCATCTGGTAGAGTCAAGCTCATAGCAACACTGAGACAGTAGGTAGGTGGGTGTTAACCAATGGATCACTACTTAGTGATATTTTAAATAGATTCTGTTCCAAATACTGGAAACATACATGAAGTGTGAAAACAGAGATTATGTGATCCTGAAATCTCTTTTGAAATGTTGGTATCTGAAGATCAACTGCACCTCTCTAGCTCTTCTCTGTGTGTTAAATGGAGTAGCATATAGGAGAATATGGGTCTCTCTGTATAAATAAATATGGTAATGTTCAGTGTGATAAGCTAGTGAAATGTCCTTTTCAGCAGGTGAAGAACACAGGAGTATCAGGCAGCTTTTGCTATTTAGAGACTGATGATGGAGATATATCAGGATTTAAGAGTTAATTAGACAGGAATGGAACACACTTCTGTTGGGCTGTGCAGTACCAGTAGTCTTGGCACAAATTTACAGAAAGTCAAAGAAAAATAATGATTCTCAAACGGCGAGTGTGTTGGGCTCACCAATGAAGCATAACTTTAAAGTGCCTCTGCATTCTCCTGTAGCAAGCTACTTTGAGATGAGAATGTTTTCTAACTCAAAACCCCCTCAAGTTTTTATTATAGAATAAGATAGTATGAAAAGTCTTAATAAGAAGAAAGACTTAGTAAAATGGAACAAAAGAAATAAAGGGCTTGTAAAAAGGTTTTATTTCCTTATCTTTGATACCAAACTCAGCTGTGGTCTCAAAATTAGACAGAATTTTGTTCATCACCAAGAAAATGTCTCTGTATGTCCTGTATGTATTTTTTTCCTGCCCTTCTAAGTAGTCCCCCGCAAATCTCCTTTGTGTATTCTCTCCTCAGCTTCATCCTCCTGCCACATCATCTGTAAGTCTCTCCTCTTCACACATTCAAGTTCAGCTGCTGTCCTGGGATTGCTGCTCTCCTCCATGGGTTTTCAGATCACTGCCATGCCAATTGTAAGAGAACACAGCATACAGGTTAGGAACTGCTGAACGCAGGTGTTTAACTTTGGGAAAACCAAGGCTCATCTGAAGATTACATTTACTATGTATGTCGAGGACAAAAAGAAAAGCTTCTGTTGCTGTAGTAAAAGATAGAGCAAGGAAAATGTGGGCTCTTTGCTGAATGAGGTGGGGGACTTTGTAACAGCAGGGCTGAGGTATTAATTGCATTGTTTGCCTCAGTCTTCCTCATCAACAAAGTCTTCCAGGCCTCTGTCCTTAGAGAAGGGGTTAAAGGAGGATGAGAATGGCTAGCAGCAAATGAGGCTGAGTGACATCAGCCAATATATGCCTGTGAGACCCAACAGTCTGCCTCCAAGGGTGCTGAGAGAACTGGATGATGTCCTTGATAAAGAAGGAAGGTAAACATGAAAAGCTTGTTAAAAGAGACCTTAACCTGTGTAGGGACTAAGATTGTACTCTTTCCTCAAAGCTTTTGACCAGAAACATAGGGAAAACTTATTGTTAGTGGATTGCAGAAGAAACCTTCATATTGAGATTCAGAACTCCATTAAAGAAGAAAGTGAGGTTGAATATTGGCCATTTTAAACAATCCTATTTGTTTCCACGGAAGAACAAAATGAATTAGAGTTATTGTTTGTTGCTGTTATTTTTCTGTTTACCACAGGTATGTCTACCAGTAAAGGAAATTGCAAAGACAGACAAAGCTAGCACTGGTAACAGAAGATGCAGGGTGGGTCCTATGTAATACAAAGTGAAGTGAGGTAATTAGGTACTACAAACAGCCCAAGCAACCTGGAAAAAACAGGAACACAGAGAAAGCTAGATCCTAGCACAGCTCTTCTCCCTCTGTTGCTGACAAATGCTACCCAGAACTCGCTCAGGTATCCCTTAGTAGACCACACAGACATAAACACTACTCTTTCTTTATACATCATTAGCCCTTTGTTCCTAATTCATTTGGATACCATTTAGGTAATCTGCCATGCATTCACACAGTCAACATAAATATAATTTTTTTCCCAAACATATCAGTGATATGTTTGCATTTTCGTGGCTAATTCTCCACAAGTGGTATTAATAACTGATTATTCTGTTATTGATTCTATCAGTACATGTTATGGGATAATTTGAATCTGTTACTGATCATTGTTACAACTATCTTAAAAGCATTAAAAGTGCTGTTCATTGCAGTAGGACAAACATATGACCAATAGACCTCCACAAGGGAAGATATATACAGCAAAAAGTAGATAATCTGTCCTGAAAACCTAAGCATATATTTTTGTCATGATTTAATCCGGCAGGCACCTAAAACAACCATGCAGCCATTTGCTCCACTCTCCCCTCAGTTTTTCCCCTCAAAAAAAACCCAAACATCAACCTTGTAAAACTCGTAGTTTGATATAAAGACAGTTTAACAGGGTAACAAGTAAGATGATGATGGTAATAACATCAAGAACAACAATAATACAAGTACTGCAGAACTGGAATTGCTCACCATGTGCAAAAGGAAAATAGAACAATAGGATGCCCAGTCTGTTTCCAAGCAGTGAGCCCACCTCCCAGCTCACTTTCCTCAGTTACACATATATATATATGCCATGCCATTATATATTATGGAACAGCCCTTTGTCCAGGCTGGGCCAGCTGTCCTGGCTGTGTTCTCCCAGCTTCTTCTGCACCTGGCAGGCTGTGGGAAGCTGAAAAGTGCTTGACTTAGTGTAGACACTAACAAAAACTAGAACCATCAGCATATTATCAATATTAATTTCATGCTAAACCCAAATGATAATATTATACCAGCTACTACAATGAAAAATCAACTCTAGTTTAGCCAAAACTGGGAAAATTTTACAACCTGAATTACTGCTTACAAATTCAAACATCTTTTTAAATAAATCAGGATGCCATAACTAAGTAGGGTTTTTCTTTTTTATTTTTTTAATGTGTGTGTGTGTAAGATCTGTGATAAATTAAACTCAATTGAAGCACAGAGCAATAATGCATATTCAGTAAGCATTCAAAAATTAAACTAATAAATGTAACTTTCACTCAATCTTATATTCTCTAGATTTAATTAAAAGTTAAATGTGAACTTTAGAGTTTGAGTGAGTGAAAGAACCACGAAAATTGACTTTGAGAATATGATAAATGTGTGCTGTACAGCTTCCTGTTAGTCCTGTAAATCTAATTATGGCAGAAGAAGAGATAGTCTGAATTCTTTGAGAACACATCTTCACTTGATAGAGTGGCACTCTCTCCCTCTCTTTCCTCCACTTGTATTCTACACTGTCAGATAGCAAGGAAATAATTCAAAAATGAAAAATTTACGGCACAGAACGCTATTCACAGCACACAACATTGCTGCATGAATGTGTGGTTAACCTTTGATATGTAGTCATAAAACAGAAAGTTGATATTATAGGGAATTAAGTTTTGGGCTGATTAAAGTCAATGGCAAACATTCTATTGCTCTCAAAGAATCACAGTTGTGACTAAGTGTTCTATTTGGTATTTTAAGAGCAAGATACAGATTTATAATGTCAGAAACCTTGTCTCTGTCCTGGCATAAATCCAAATTTTGGGCATGTAAGGTATAAATGTGTCCATTTGCAAGTCCTGTGATAGAAAACCATTTCAGACTCGAAAGGTCATTGCAGCGTCAGAATGGCAGCACAGAACCATATATACTGAATGTCTCTGTTTTCAGTTAAGAAATTCACTAAAGATAAAATCCATTCTGCATATTGTGTGGCATATGCGAAAAGCCCCTGATGCCAATTGCAGATCCTAGTAACTGAAAATCACTGGTAAGATTTTTCTTTAGTAATCAGCCACTGGTGTGGCAGAAAGACTGCTATAACTTAGATTTCTAATGTTCTTGGAATACCAGTGGACTATTTCAAAAGCTATCTTATAATTCCATTCCAGAGAGAGCAGCCATTTACATCCTCTTACGTCTTTAGTCTTCCACTAGTAACACCAGCACCATGGGCTAGCAGCAAACAAGATATTGTTGTGGATTTGTGTGGGAAGGGTTGGGTGGTGGTGTGGGTGTGTGTCCTCATGCTTTAGCAGGTGGAGATACGTGAAGGATGCTGTGACTCAGTGGGAAGTCTACAACGGAGTAAGCTCCTGGTAAGATCTGCAGCCTGTGGAAAGAGGGGCCCATGCTGGAGCAGGTTTACTTAGGGGACTTGTGACCCTGTGGCTGACCATGCTGAAGCAGTGTTTTCTTGAAGGTCTGCACCCCATGGAAGGGACCCACACTGGTGCAGTTGGTGGAGAACTGAAGCCCCAAGGGAAAGGACTCACATTGGAGAAGTTTGTGGAGGACTGTCTCCCATGGGTGGGACCCCACATTGGAGCAGTGGAAGAGTGTGAGGAATCCTTCCCCTAAGAAGTAAAGATCAGCAGACAACTCGTGATGAACTGACCTCAACCCCCGTTTCCTGTCTCACTCTGTGCTACCTGGGGTACAGGGAGGAAGGGAGAGAAATCATGAATAAAGTTGAGCATAGGAAGAAGGTAGCTGTGTGTGTGGGGAAGTGTTTTAAGATTTCATTTTATTTCTCATTATCCTACTATATTTTCATTTGGTACTTTCTTGGGCACGGGGTGGTAACACATTAGATGCATTTTACGCCATGTTGAGTCTGTTTTCCCCATGATGCTGATTGCTGAAATCTCTCTCCCTGCCCTTATCTTGACTCTTAAGCCTCTCAGTGTATATTTTCTCCCCATCCAGCTGAAAAAGGGAGTCATAGAGCAACTTTGGTGGGCATCTGGCCTCCAGCCAGATAACCACCACAGATATCTATTCCAATTTTCAGAGGAGAAAGGTGCAAAAGGAGTTTTCTTAGGTCTAATTCTTCCCACCTCCAACTGCAACACTCTTTTGGAAGCGCCTTAGGGGAACAACAGCTTGCCTGCTCTAACTTCTGACAAACAGCTGATGATATTTTTTGTTCAAAACCTTATCTTCTCATTCTTTTGTCAGTTCTTGAAAGAGCTCTAAAATGTTGCATTTTTGTAATGTGGTTGGGAAGAAGAATAGGACTTACAGTAAATGGAGATTTGGGATCAGTGATTTCAACCCTGTTGTCACCTAAAAGTGATTGACTGAGACCAGTCATGACTGCAGTCAAGGACACTTACTCTGCATATGATTAAGATGTTTTGGTGTTGGCATGTGTGGTTTTAATGCTTGAGCAGATGGAGAGAGACACAATGAAAGACACCTTCCTTCAACCAGGAATACCAAACAGCTACCAAAGAAAAGGAATTGCTTAACATCTTATCTCAACAAACAGCTCTTTACTAGCAACTGCACTGCAGGTGTTGGGAATATGTATATGTGCATATGTACAGTGTGGGTGATGCCACAGCTGGGCTCAGACACCCAGTCTGCCCAGCTGCTGGCATCTGGACATACGAGGCTCTAAGGTCACATGCAAGTGCAAACACAGAGCCATCTGGGAATCCCCAGTAGCCAGCCCTCACCTCAACCCTGTGGTCTCACTCTTAAAGACCCACTCTCTGGCTCCCAGACCACTTCACCTACTGACTGGTTCAACTGGCTTGATCTTCGCTTGTGCTGACACATTCATTTACCCACCCACACTTGCTCCAGTGATTTGCACCATGGACACATGGGTTCCTGCAACCCAAGGTCTCACTCCAGTTGCTGGTATTTACATCCACTCACTGGAGTCTCTGCAGTCATTGGCATCAGATTTGGCATTTAGATTGGATGTTAGGAAAAAATTTTTTACTGAAAGAGTTGTCAGGGCCTGGAACAGGCTGCCCAGGGAGGTGGTCGAGTCACCTTCCCTGGATGTGTTCAAAAAAAGGGTAGATGAAGTACTTAGGGATATGGTTTAGTTTAGTATGTGAATGGTTGGACTTGATGATCTTAAAGGTCTTTTCCAACCTTATTATTCTGTGATTCTGTGATTCTGTGATCAGAGACACAGACCCTCCAATCCATGGCCTGGCTGCACTCACACTGAGATACACACACACGAGACTCCCTTGCCCAAGAAAAGAGTAGAAAGGCATTTTAAAGTAATAAAAGAAATTTCCAAGCAAGTGTTTTTAAGTAAGCAAGTTTATTAACTACTATTCTCCAGTTCTCAGTTCTCAGAATGAACACTCATATACTGGAAAATGACAAGATAGACTGGTCAGAACTGTAACTTTTGGTTTAAGCGGTAGTTCACTTGGAACATAGAAAATGTCCAAATTTAGAATTGAGTATTTTTCCCTTACATTCAGAATTCTCAGGAAATAACCCCACCTTTCTGAAGAATTAAATTGCAGTTTATAACAAGTTTACACAGAGTTTTGAAGCAAATTTATTCCCCAGAAATCTGTACTGGCTTTTACGCTTACCTGTCTTCTGTGTAAGAAATTCTTGGCATGTGCGTGTTCTTAAGCGGAGCCTATTTTTGAGTTTGAGTAACAAGTCTGACAAAATAAATTCCATATTTAGTAAAAAAGAAACAACAATTTATTAAATAATTTTAAAAGCATTTTTAGACCTTATTAAACAACACAGGACTCCTGAGATGTCCTTTTTCCTTCTGAACCACAGCTGGTAGCTGGGTAAGATATCCCAAATCATCTACATTCAGAATAGTAAACAGCTTTTAGCTTATCTGTGGAAGATTCATTTTAGGTGAACTCAGGCTTCCTCTACACAGATACTTTTCAAATAACTGAACTACTAGTGTATTCAATATTCATCCCACTTCTCAGGTGAGTTTTGCATCAGTGTTCTATTGCCCCGGCTGCTCTGTGACTGTTACTTGAGTTATTTTGAAGCTAGGTTACATGTCTTGCAGGTATTTGGGCCAGGAAATGACTGTAGTGCTGCCATACCCAAAACCAAGTGCTAACAAATATGGATATTTTGAAGTCAGCAATTTGGAAACATAAAAGACACTGGGAGTGACTCTTTCCTTTATGAAAGTGCTTTATGAAAGTTGTAAAAGAGAAGAAAGCATTTAGGGGAGAAGAAACTGAGCAGAGTGGTGCCTCGTTTCAAACTCTGCCTCATCCACAAATTCCCTTGCCAGTTCTCTTCATTTACCCTGTGGTAGGTCAACTCTTGTCTCCAAAATGAAGGTAGTGTTTCTCATGCTCATAGTTTTTTTGGGAACTTAAAATCCATTAATGTTAAAGTGATAAAGGCAACAGTGTTTACAAAGAGGGAAAAGTCAGTTGAAAAGTACAGTTGAAGAGTTTGATATCTGTACGCCAGTAAGGATGATAATTAATGTTGGCCATGACTAAAGTAAAATCTATTCAAATCAGTTGATTATTTTTGAAAATATGTTTATTTTTTTATGTCCAAGTCTAAAATTAAGATCTTCATTAAGGCAAAGACTTCAAGGAAAATGCCAGAGTGGTTGGATAAAATCCACTTTTGGTAGATCAGGATTTATTTTAATAGCTATTGTCAAATAAGTTATTTCCTTAATTATTCCTTCTAAATTCTTGCATTTTATCAACATTAATTTGTTTATAGTTATTTTATTACATTTAATGCCTGTCCCAATTACAACTAATTTTTCTTATCTTCAGCCATCAAGTATGAAACCTATTGATACATTTAATATGAATTCATGCTATTGAACTTTCATCTACAAATTATTCAATATCTCTGATGGAGATTATACAACCTGCCTGACTCCCAACACAGCCATCTGAGTTTTATTTCACCTTAAATATTGCAATTTGCATTTCTATATAATCATTCCCTTTAGCCACCCTGCCTTTGTACCAGTGTTATAGAGTCCTCTTTGTTGAAAACTAAGATTAAATATTTATTTCATTTTTGACCCAGGTTCATATTATGTTTTAGACAATACCGACTTTTAACACATTGCAACTCCACTTCTTTCCTATTTTCCAGAGAACCTTTTTCACTTGTAATTTCCTTTGCAAGGTCTATTTCTGCTTGACTTTCAACAATTCTGAATTTATGAATAAGAATTAAGTGAGGTCCACCTTGTGAATAGTCCTATCCACCCACTAAGATACAGCCCTGCCATTTATTTATCAACAGTACCTTTTCTGTTACAAATCTAGTTGACAATGACTCTTTTCACTCAGTAACCTTAATCTTCCACTGCCTCTTGTTATATTATCCTCTCAATGCCACATGCTCTCCATTACATCTCGAACAGTGGGAACTTACAAATCATATTTAGCAGAGGCCAGCTGAAAATAGCACAGGAGTCACTTGTACCTGGCTGTTGTGAATTGTGAACATCTTTCAAGAATCAGGACTGTTTTCCACATAGACACGTTTTGCTACAACTTTTCTTTGCTATCTGATTTTGACTATATCTTAGATGTTGTCCTTTACTACTTATTTTTCTTTAGCAGAATAAGACTTAAATATATATATGTACAATAGACCCCGCTGTCCTCAGAAAAAATGCAGGATTTCTAAAATAGATATGTCAAAGATCTGCAGGATGTACTACTTGCTGCTGGATACCAGTGGCTACAGAAAACAGTAGTCACTGGAGTTATACCTGGAGCAGATAAAGAAAAATGAGGAAGGCAGCCCAAGATGGTCTGATTCTCTGCAGTAGTTTGGGCCTGTGAGGGACAGGGAGGACCTGTGATCTAAATGCTTTCATTCTGTGGTTGTTTTAGAGCAGAACAAGAGCAGTGTGATGATTGAGGTCTAAAAGGTTCTCTTACACCACTACACAAAAGGAGGAGGGGGAGTCTTATGAGAGGAGGCTGAAGTCCCTTAGTTTGTACATCCAGCAGAAGAAGAGGCTGAGGGAAGACATCATGGTCTATGGCTTCCTGACGAGGGGGAGTGAATGGGCAGGTGCTGATATCCTCTCTGGTGACCAGTTATAGAATCTGAGGAAACGGTACGAAGCTGTGTGTGACAGGGGAGGTTTAGGTTGGATATTTGGAAGAGATTCTTTACTGAGAGGCTGGTTGGACACTGGAACAGGATCCCCAGGGAAGACATCACAGCACTGGGCTTGATTGTGTTCAAGGAGCGTCTGGATGATGTACTCGGTCACATGCTCTGATTTGGCTGGCCCTGTACAGATCCAGGAGTTGGACTCGATGAGCCTTATGGGTCTTTTCCAACTCAGGATATTCTATAATTCTAGGAGCAAGTTTAATATAGCCAGATAAGACAGAAGCACAAAGCTTTTGCAATGGCTCCTGGCTGGTAAAATCAAGGATGTAGTAGTGAGTGGCAGAAACATGGTGCTGACTACTTTGAGGCAAGGGCTAAGCTGAAAGTGGGCACAAGGAACTGGGGCTCTCTGAAGTGTAGTTCTTCCCTTAGACCACTCACTTAAGTCTTATGAAACTCTAGGATGTACCCAAAGACTGGACATGCTTGGTACATAAAAAGTCCTTCCTAATCCTAGTCAATGGCTATGATGTGCTCTTACACAGAGGCGTGCTCTTATTTTCTTTATAAAAGCATACAAATGTTCATCTCAATGCTGTTAATATTCTTTTCATCTATATAAATGATATGTTCTTTAAAGTAAAGTTATCTTAAGTAGATTATATGTAATCTCTATGGTCATGTTCTATACATGACTTAGGTAAAAAGTCTTTGATGTTTTGCTACGAAAAGGGACAAAAGTTTCTCAATATAACTGCCATTTCCCTAGTGGAAATGTCAGACAAATCCCCCTCTGTTTCTTTTTCTCCTTCACTTTCTAATAATATACACTGAGGAACTTTTAAAAGGAGCTGCATATTCATCATTACAAATGAAACTTCACATTTTTCTGGCTGTAGAGACGGTAATTATAGGTTTGCACTTCTAATTGAAGCATTGATGAACATGCCCCACACTGCAGCAAATATAAAATAATTGTTAGGCAGACTATGTGGTGTTCTGGAGGAAAAAAAATTAAGGAGAAATTGAAAGCACCAGCATGAATCCTGATAATGACTACCCCAATGGCTTATTTCCTAGTATCATTTACTGCCAGGAGAAATTAAACCAGTGGGTGCAGGATATTTTTGCAGAAAATGACAAGCTTCTGTTTCTCCCTTAAATAACAATGCACCTGATGCCTGAAGACCAGTTTCAGCCACCCTGTTTGTAGGGCAGTATGACCACTCCTGAAAGTAAATCAAAGGGGGCAGAAGCAATTATTTTCCTCTCTGGCTAAAGTGCCCCTGGAGAACCAAACCAAACCCAACCAACAGGAAACCCAAACAGGACAGATTAATAACTTCCTCCATCTCTTAGGAGGACAAATCCAAACTTACCACTTCTGGCACAAGATGGGAAAAAAAAAAAGTTTTTGTATTTGATTGCTCCCTTTCTGCCCTCCTTGTTCACTACTATCTATCATCTTTGTATTTGTGCCTCAGTCTAAGGCATTTGATACCAGCACACTTGAAGCTGACAACAACAGAGATAACAAAACAAAACAACTCCCCTGTGGTTCTCTTGAGAGCAGGATGAGATCCGCAAGCCATCTCGAACAAACAACTGCTTTGCATGGTTTGAATAAGGTCCATATGGTCCATCAGTCTCTGAAGTTACTAATACTGAAGGCCTATCTACCTATATAACTTAATGACATCATTTATAGCTGATGCAAAACTATGGCAGTTTAGATGAGTGGAAATGAAAAGGCCTGGATTTTGTTTATTAGAAAGAAAAAGCTGGAAAATTAGTAAGAGTATATAGCTTGCTAAACTTTTCTTTGCATTTCATTTGAATAGTTTGGATTGTGGATTGCCATCTGTGTTGTCCCAATGACATTTCAACCCGTTAAAAGTTATTTAGAACAGGAATGGAAAAATAAATGATCTGTACAGTTCTTACTCTTGCTCATTTTCATTCTTTGTTGAAAAAAAAGCAAAACTGGAAAAGTAAAAGCCAGAGGGAGTTCTGCTGTAAGCTTATAGGAGTCAGATGAGAGCCAGTTGTTGTTCCAGATATTCAACTGATGATTTCTAGTAGGGGCAAGAAAACCCACAAAACAAACTTAAAACTAATAACAGAGACAAACAAAAACTTTTTGTGGTAAGGTTATAAGTATTTTGAATTATAAGGGGGAAAGGTAGGTACTATTTTCTTCATTTGTCCTGTGTTTAAAAGAGAAGTTTAGGTTTTAACACTCCATACAAACTTTCATAAAAAAAAGAAGCCTGGTTCTTAAGTATCATGAATCTGACAACCAGTTAAATGAAAAACAAACAAACCAACATAAGAAATGAGGCAGCAAAAGTCCTCTCTTAGTAAAGAGAAGGGACTGAGACATACCTAACATTAAGCATGCTTTAGAGTGTTGCCATTAAAGGCTCCTGTCTTACTGAAGGAACAACATCATAAACCTCCAGGTAGCACTTTAAACCACTTAGATTGAACCTCCTGTGCTCAGCTGCTTGGCATTTCTGAACTAGTTAATTAATGCCAATATTTAGCACAGGAACAGGTGGGAAAACTAATGACTAATTTCTTCTCTCTTCCAACTCAACAACCACCACTGTCTTTTAAAAATACAATTCTTACCACTGCCTGCTGATTCCATTTCTTGTCAGCCTCATTGCTCCGACACAGGACTGCAATAAATGAACAGCTGGATGCAGCCTTCTATTGCAAGACTAACAACTTCATTTCTGCAACAAGCACCTTGTCTTAATGTGCTCATGTCGCCTCCCTTGGATGGATCAAAAAATGTGAACTCTTCTAAAAAGGATGGCCAACAGTGCTGCAAGTGGCACTAGCTTACAGTGACTACTAAACTAAGTAAGCTCCATTAAGAGATGAAGGGAAAAGGAGAGTGTACTTTTTTTGAAACTATTTTTCAGGCACATGTGATAGAAGGGAAGGAAGACAGGACAGATCATAAAACTTAGGCTTTTTGTTCAGCAACTAAGTAATAAGGGTATTCATCTAAGATCTTGGTGAGTGTAAACAAATGTCTGCTCTGAATCAGCTGAAAGAGGAGTTGGCTTAACTGTTCAAGTGGATATTGCTGGTTCATGTTGACCATTTAATCAACCAGTCAACCCCAAGTCCTTCTCCTCAGGGCTGCTCTCAATCCATTCTCCACCCATTCTGTAGTTGTGCTTGGGACTGCCCCTACCCATGTGCAGGATCTTGCAATTAGCCTGGCCTGAACTTCATGAGATTTGCATCAGCCCACTTCTCCAGCTTGTCAAGGTCCCTCTTGATGGCATCCCTTCCCTCCAGCATGTCAATTACATCACAGCTTCTTGTTGGCAAACTTGCTGAGGGCGCACCCAATCCCACTGTCCATGTCGCTGTCAAATATTTAAACTGTGCTTGTCCCAATACCAACCCCTGAGGAATGCCACTTGTCAGTGGTCTCCATTTGGACATAGAGCCATTGACAATTTTTTTGAGTGTGACCATCCAGCCAGTTCCTTATACAATAGTTTGTTGAATATGTTTATTGCTTTCATACATTAGTTGAACTGTGTGCTTCAGTTCACACCGTCTTTGAAAGCAGCTAGGTCTTTCTTTACTTAGTTCCTCTTTCATATCCTCTTTTTACATTCACAATGAACATAGAGAATCTAGAGGGAATTAATAAGAAATAATTCTAAAAAATACAAGGATTTCATTTCTTCAGATACCAACAATTTGTGTATATTGTTATTCTTGGTTTTAAAAAGTTTTATACAAAGTACCATATTGCTACTGCATAAAGTTCTGGTTCTGAAAGCTTGTTATTTATTGCCACTATCTTTTATTTGTCAACCTCAAGTGAAAAATGTCAAGGCTCAGTTGATTCCTCAGATGATATTAGCCAATGGAAATGAGATGTGTTAGAGAAGGGAGAGAAGTGTTGCCTACATACATAGGACAGTAAAGATCATAATTTTTTTACCAATCCTTTAAAAATAAGAAGGTTTAGGGGAAAAAAAAAGAAAAAACCTTCACCAATTTCAGGATTCTTTTAATATGATATCTATCCATGGCATAGTGAATATTCATAATAATGAATAAGAGTGAAAAAGTCGATCCCATTAAGGGCAAGTATGATGGACTTTTCCATTGTCTGTCAAAGTAGCGAAGCTCTGAGTGTCAAGCTGTCTCTTTAGAGATAGGTTACTCAGTTCACCAAATTATAATTTAGTATCTAGTTGCAATAAGTCAGTATTAAAATCTGAAATGTGGCACTGAAAATGGATAATTAATGACAATTTTTGAGACAAGTTGTATCGCCTAATCCTACAGTCAACATTCAGCACCACCTAAAGTCCACGAACTGTATTATTGTGATTGGCTTTGCCCTTGAAGCAGTTTCTTCATCTTTAATTCCCAAAGACTAGTTTCCTGAACCTTTTTCATTATCTCCCCTTATACATATTAATTATGTACAGTCACAGTGTTTTATACTTCTACCATTTGTTGGTATTGATACTGATTCATTAGCTACCAGATTTTGGAATAGCAAGTCACCTAAAAACTCTTTGATTCATCTGTACCTGTGGGCAAATACCTAAAGATACTGTGATATGAGATCCTTTCCAGAATTTGTATGCTATTTTTTTTCCATAGTATCACTTCTACTTCTTGCTCTACTCTGTTACACTACTATAATTAAAAAAATTAAAAATGAATGGCGACTTTTTAGTAGAAAAGTTGCTGAAATTTGAAAAAAAAAAAAAAAAAAAAAGTGATGACAGTATCCAATACTTAGGTTTTAGTAGGGTTTTTAGGCATGTAGCCATAAATGAAAGCATTGCAGAACAATAATTTTTGTAATTTGCATGTAGCTCAAGTTAGTCACCTAAGAGCAGTTAAAGTGATTTAGCAGCAACAATGACTAACTACTTCAGAAATATTACAGCGGTGTAAATTATGACACTTATTATATGTTGGTTTTATTAACTGTCCAATAAAGTGGACATGTTAAGTGATTAGAAGGAAGGATAACAATGTTTTCTTCCTTCTTGTTCCTTTACACTGGTAGTAATCCACAAGGAAGGATAGTCTCATCTGCAAAATGGGAAAGCCATTTATTTTGAAGCTGGACACCAGCATATTTGGTCTCTGTATAACATATAAAACAAAAGTAGAGAAGTACTTATGATGGGACTGAATTTCAGCTGTAGTCTTAAAATTAGATTTATCAGAACATAGGATACTACATTTAGCTTTGCAAAATAACAGGAAATTCAGTGAGATGAAATAAAAATAAAACAGGTTTATAAATCAGCACATTTCTATTTCCCACATGTCCTTACAGAATAACTTTCTCTGGGGTTGGACTCAAGTGCCAAGAAGTTACAGAGGCCCCTTTAGGACATCCAGAAGAGTTTTTCTCCAGCACTTTGGAAGTGTGACTCCTTGTTCTTTCCAAGGCTTCCCTCTACCCCAGGAACTTCCTTGCCTTCCTTGACAGAAGGTACCCTCTCCATGCAGAGGTGTGGTTACTGCCTGTAGTTCAGGCTGCATTTACTCTATTAATTCTATTTATCTATTTATTCAATATTTATTTATTCAATATTTATCCTATTACATACACATAAAATACATATTTATCCCATTTGTATATTTGATCCAATTTCCCTTATCTATAAGATCCAATTATGGGATTAAAACCAACAAATCAAATACTACAGTTAAATGGATTACAACTATAATACTTATTCAACTAAGCCTCCTCACATTCAACTGAATCCAGTTAGAAGCTGCAGCATGTTCCAACATGTCACGGTATCTATCAGTTAACAGAACAATAAAGAATGTTGCCAAATACAAAATTAAACTGTGTTTATGCTTTTTTCAATATGCTGAGTTGGAAAGGATAAAATTAATTTTTGTAGTTAAATAGCATTCTTTATAGTGGGCATATATATAGGGTTTTATATTAAGAATATAACCTGTTGATAAATCCTGAACTATCGGTTCAAAAGTGAAGTATGTTTAAGGGTCTAAAATTATGTGACTTATTATTGGAAAAGCTTGAAAAGTCTGCAGATGAAGATGGTGGTTCCATAGAAATTCTGTGATTATTATCTGCCAAATCCATCTTCTGCAAATAGTGTTAACAGATCATGCCAGATCAGAGCTTTGCAGAAGCTGCCAGTTCTATTTTGTAGTAACATTTGAGACTTTGACATTTGTTTAATTACAGACTGGAATAGAAACAAGATTTAAAAGGTATTTAAGTGAAAATTAAATCTCAATTTATATATTTTACCATGGGATTTTCCATGTGGTAAGAGCATATCTATATCTATATCTATATATCTATATCTTCTTATGGTTAGAGCACAGGCTTCAGACAGACTCATTCACGACATTTGGTTGCTGATTCAGAGGCAATTTGCCACATGTCAATTTATGCTGACATGAGTAGTAATGTAAGTCAAGGTCTCCCATATTGCACAACACAACCTTTCCCATGAAGTTGCACAGCACTTCAGCATCCTGTGCTGTTTCAGCAGTCAGACTTCCCAGAAAACGTGAAAAATCACTGAAGCTAGAACCCTTAGATGCTGATCTCACTGCACATTTAGATTGACATCTTAACCAGAAGTGTCTATCAGTTCTATCATACTATTTCAACTGGATGGACATACACTTATCTGTCACTTGAAAACTAGCTCAGACCCATGCAATTTCACTAAAATTTTATAAATAATGCTATTTTTTTCCTGTACTTTCTGTACAACCATTTTTATTTCCTCTAGTAAAAGAGCAACAGCACAGCCCTTTTTGAGAGTAAGAGGCATCAGAGCACCATTCCAGTTGAACCAACTTGCAATAGAAATTTGAGATGACACAGATCAGCCTCAAAATTCAGGGAGCAACATTATTGTTAATTTTTTGTAGAGTGGGAGTAGATGAGTCAAAAGCATTGTGAGTGCAAATGACTGCATATTAAGATGTAAACATAGCTTCAATTTACATTTATCAGTATTTTTCCCCCATTTTCCTTTATTAGGCTAAGTAGCCAAAGATGAGACATTATGGAACAACAATATAAAACCTTTCTTTAAGGGACAGCTTCTTTTATATTAGAGTAGTCAGATGCTTAGGATAAGATGATCCCTGGATGAAGAGGAAGAAACTCATATTAAGATCACAGAAGAGTTTGGGTTGTGTAGGAGTCTGCCGTCAATGAGAAAACAGGCAACTTAATTGCTTGTTAGTGATCTAAAGGGAAAAATTATGCTAAACAAATGACATAAATAAACAAAACAAAAGGAAAAGCATTTGCTAACTATTAAAGATAAAACATATTTCAGCCTAGCATTCAACCACAGAGTAAGAACAGCTTTGATTATGATAATAGTAGAAAAAAACCATGAGCAAGACCTATCAACGTAGTCACTAAAAGCTAATGTACACTTCACCAAATTAAAAGAAATTACAAGGTTGGGTTTTTTTCTGTGAATATTGTATTGCAAATAATTCTTTTATAATTCCTGAATATGTTGTCTTTAATTTTGTAAGCCATAAATGAATCACAGATCGTAAATGAATCACGGATTCATGAAGTTAGCAGGAAAGTTTCTTTTTGTTAGGTCATTTCAGAACTGACTGTTATGGGGTCCTTGGAATTTCTTCTACTCTAAAACAGCCCCTGACAGAAACAATTGACCATACAATTGTATCTCATGGAAAAATTACCATATTACTATTAGTATATTTTTCTTAGTAGCTGGAGAATGTGAAAGAAAAGTAGTATTTGCTATCTCTGTTTAGAGAGTAGAACTGTCAGAGCAATTATTTTGCTTCTCAAGTTACATGATTTAATAAGCTTTACTGGAAAAGCCCACCCTTAACATGCACAGAGTGAATTATGTGATAGTATTTATGTTGGTAGGTGAGGAAGTTCTGACCCATGCAATAATCAGATGGTAATTTAGAGCAGAGATAATTCTGTCATTGGAAAGGCCTGCTCCTGATCAAAATATCACTTCTTCTAAAACATACAAGAAAGAAGAAAGCTGTTGTGAAAATATATTAGTGCGAAGAGCACTAGTTCTAGACTAATCTTAACTTGCTGATTAGTTTACTACCCATTCTTCATTCATTATTCGCAACACGTTACTAAAGTTAGCACATAATTTACAAAGTCAAATTATCTTTAAATGTAAGAAAGTAATGTTTCTGAGATTACTTGTGGTGCTTGCACTGATGACTCAGACGGAAATCTGCAGAGCCACTGTTTCTAACCACCTCACTACTAACAATTAAGTAGAGTACAGGCTGGGCAACTTCTTGGAGCATTAGATAAGAGTCAGCATGTGATGGTATGACAGTGTGAATTGTAATAAGACACAAAATGACATAAATATTTGCTTTTAATAAGATTTTTCTTTAGTCTTACAGTCCTTCTACTATCATGGTGACAGTCTGAAAAAAGTGTTCAGAATTCCAGGATATTCTCAGCATAAGTATACTTTGAGATTTGTTAGCATTCAGTTAGATAAGGCCTTCAAGAGATCCCTTTTGTCCTGAAGTCCCTACCTCAATAATTCTTGGTTAGACCAGGATTACCTTACTTGCTACATTTCCCATGAACCAAATATGACAACCAAAGTGATGTTGCAGTTGCTACCAGAAAACTACTTTACTGTTGTGTGCAGCCTGCTACACCCAAAGAAAAGCTAGAAAAAAGATAGTGTTATGGGAATGCAAGCAAGTGAGGACTAATAAATACGCAAGCTTCCACCTTCTGCACTGAAACCAAACATGCTAAAGAAACTGTCTGTATTGAACTTTTGCATTATGTACGGTTTTCAAGTGTAGGAGAGACTCAATGAACTAGTTTTCCAGGAAGAAGGACTTTGTATCATTATGCATAACCCAGAAGTTTTGAAAGCAGCTGTACAAGAGAAACCTAGAGTAATGCTGGGAGGAAGGACTACAGGGATTCAAGAATTAGTGTACTGGTGAAAATGCAGCTAAATATGCCTGCAGGCAGCAGCAGCTCTAATGTTTTTATGGGAGTAAATTAAAACTCAGAGGCAATGGAAATAATGTCCTGGCAGGGGCTAACCTCACTATTTCAAGTAAGATCTCCCCCTGTCTACAGTGCATGAGGAGACAGAAAGAGGTGGCCAAAGCATTATGAAAAGTAAATTATCATCTTCTAGCTATTTTTTCAAAGAAGGGAGTAAGGTAACTAAGCAGTAGCATCAAAGGACACAAAGATAAGAGCTAGGCCTTAGATTCATAAATATGATTTCCCGAGTACTTTTCGACTTCTGAATGCCTCAGCTCCCTTTCAAATGTGTACAGTTATTTCCCTTTGAAAAAGCAAACTATAGTACTGTCCCAATGGTTTAGAAGGAAATTCCATTTACCATCTCCTCATAATTCGAAGATGCAAGTCCTTTCCCTTACTTGCTCACTTTCTGCTATCTCACTTTGATCCTCACATACTGCTTCTGAGTGAGTATTATGCATGCAACTGGGTAATACAAAGCAGTCTTTCTTGGTATGAATTTCTTTTGATTATTTTTTTGAGCTGAATCAACAAAGAGAAGACAAATGCCAAACCAAGAATGTCTTTAAACTTGAGTCAAGATAATAACTTCTGGAAAAAGCCTTAGGCAAAACAGAGCTTTCTGTAATTTAGTAATTAATTATTGTTTTGAATCAAACCCCATGTTTTGAAACATTTTTGTGCATTCAGAGAAAGGAGGCAGTGGAAGTATAGACCCAGGGTGAATCCAGTGATTGTCCCTAATACAGTCAGGAACTGCATGTTTGGAAGAAATTGGGGTAATATACTGTTCTATATTTCTTCTCCAGAAAAAAATATTTTCATAGGCAACCTTGCCTTAGCTCTTATTTCCAAATAGGCATCTCACTGCAGAAAAGCAGCTGATACACACACTCATCCCAATGGCTCAAACCAAATGAACTCTACTTTTACCTTTCTGATTCCTCATTTTATGGCAAACACTGATAGCAGGTCAGAGAGAGAAAGGCTGAATTCAGTGGTTATAGCTCATGCCTTCTTGACAGTTGCAATGCCTGTATACTTAACAAGGAGAAATTGTAATTTATATTTGTGTTAGCCAAATTCTGGCAGTTGCAGTGTCAAAATTAATTAATAGCCTTTGATTTCAGAATGGCATGGTCACAGAATCTCAGAACAGTGAGGGTTGGAAGGGGCCTCTGGAGATCTCTGTCACTGTCAAAGCAAACACATATTTCAGCATGGAATTTGAGATGGAATTTCTTGTGTTGCATTTTGTGCCTATTGCCCTTTGTCTTGTCACTGGTAACCACTGAAAAGAGCTTGACCCATCCTCTTGACACCCGCCCTTTAGATGATCTTTTGAGATCCCTTCCAACCCCAAACATTCTGTGATTCTCTGTGATTCTGTGGGCTCTAAGCATTGATGAAATCCCCTATCTGTCTTCTCATTTCCAGGCTAAACAGACCCATCTCTCTCAGGCTTTCCTCAGATGAGAGATGCTTGAGTCACATAATCATCTTTGTAGCTCTCCCCTGGCCTCTCTTCAGTAGTTCCCTGTCTTTCTTGAACTGGGGAGACTAGAACTGGAAAGAATAGAGGGGGAGGATAAGGTCCCTCAACCTGCTGGCCATACTCTTCTTCATGCACCCCAGGATCCCATTGGCCTTCTTGGCCACCAGTGCGCCTTGCTGGCTCATGGAGAGCTTGCTGTCCACCAGGATTCTCAGATCCTTCTCTGCACTGCTGCTTGCTTGCAGGTCAACCCCTAATTTGTACTGGTGCCTTGGGTTATTTCTCACTAGGTGGAGAACCCTACACTTGCCTTTGATGGACTTCATATGGTTTATCTCCACCCAAACATCCAGCCTGTCCAGTCTCACTGAATGGCAGTGAAGCTTTCTGGTATATTGGTCACTTGTCCCAGTTTTTTATCATCAGCAAACTTCTTCCTTTGTCCAGGTCATTGATGAATATGTTGAATAAGACTGGACCCAGTACTGACCCCTGGGTCACACTGCTAGCTATAGCCCCTCAAATAAACGCTGCACCATTTAATACAACCCTTATCATATTCTGTCCTGGCTGGGTCTTGCTCCTTATCTTTAATGCCAAGGAATGTGAGAGGGAACTGTTCAATGACTGGCCGAGTAGCAGAGCTCTTACATAGCAGTACCTGGAATGGGAATGCTAACAGTAGGAAAAGAACCAGCCCTTAACTCTCTCTTAAACCTTATTCAGATGCTTTAAACACATACTGTATATTTTATTTAAATATATTTTAGTATTTACATTTCTCTGTAGTCTTATTATTTAAATTTTTTCACACATTTTCATTCTCCTTTTGATTCAATATCTAGTGAACCCTCACCTTAGTGGTATATTGCCGCAGGATGCCAAGTTTGTTTGCAAGTTCTCAGATTATTCCAGAAGAAAAAACACAGGTGGGTTTAGGGAAGGAATTTTTCTCCCTTTTCTCAAAATAAAAGTACGTTCTGTTGATCACATGTTGTAAGTAGGCACTTTAGGCCTACTGGATTAAGCAGAAAAATAGATAGAGAGAGAGGCTAAAGATCAAGAGAAGCTCAATTAAAAAATGAATAATACCTGTTCTTCTGTTAAGATCACTGTCACAGAGATGACAATCAAAAAACACCAACACATTGTCAGTGATAGATAAGAGCTGGAAAAAGCCCATACAATCTGTTATTCATGGCACAATGTCCACTTTTCCTCCCACTTCATCTTTTACATTAAACAAGTCACCAGCAGACACAAATTCTAGATGTAAAGAATGACTTTTCTGACGCCTTGAAAGTAGGGGATTGGTAAAGAATTTCAAATGTAGTGACTTTTTATTTTTTCTAAATTAAAACCCTTTAATTATCTATCAGAAGAATTAGAGTTCCATTTTTTTTTTTTTAATTGTTTATGGGAAAGGCCCTTACAGTCTCATGTGCTAAAATTCAAGAGCATTCAGAGTACATTCCAGGAGCATTTATGATTATGGCTGTGCTGCACTGAATCTTTGATGCTCAGATGTATGGACCATGCAGCCTGGTATCATGTCACCTTCTGTGACAAAAAACAGATTTCTCAGTGAAAGATGTTAGTGCAGAGGTAGTAAATGAACCCTCTAATGGAAGGAGGTAAGAGGGGGAGAAAGGATTACCAAATATTTAGATCATGATAGTTCCTGGTCTAGGAGTATGGAGGCTTTGCTTGCAATTCTGTCTTAGTCTTTGTTTTCTCTGAAATTAATGCTATTTTGGCTATCTGTAGAAACATTCAGTTTCTGAATTGTTTCAGTTTTGCCTTTGACAATCTTGTGCAACTGTGTTTTTCTGTCTAAACCTGAGCTGTATGAAGACAAATGTCCTATTGCCAGCTTCCAAATAGATCACTTTGTTATCAGCCATTCCCTGTTTGTCATGCTATGCACACAGCTCAAAGGAAGTGCTCAGGGCCAGGTTAGCCAAATGTCCATAACACTTATGTGCAGGTTTATCTTCATGGCTAGTTTTGACTACTAATAGCTCCTGTTCCCAAGAAGTCTTTAATGAGCCTTTGTCATTAATCTGCTTTGTGGATACAGTAAAGCAACTTCTTATTCCCTCTTGAATTTACTTCTATGACTTTCCTGCAATGGCTTGGATATAGTCTGATGCAAGGTCAGATGGGAAGTACAGACAGACTCAGATGAAGGCTGAATTTATTCCACAGAGTCTGGATATGGGTGTCACATGCTGGCCCATACACCATAGGCAGCTTGGGCTATAGAAGAGCTCCAAAGCCAGCCAAAAAAAGTAAAACCAGCAGCCAAAACCAGCACATTCACGACCCCTTATTCTATATCTTTTATGACATACTCAGGTCTCACACTATCCAATACTTTCTCATTACCCATCATCACCCTTTCTATCCTTTGATATAATACACAGATGTCATTCCTTTCATCGGTGGACCACTGTGCTGGTTTTGGATGGGATGATCTCTTGAGGTCCCTTCCAACCCCTATGACTCTCTGATTCTGTGATAGAGTTAATTTTCTTCATAGAAGCCAGTAGGAGGCTGTGGTTTGGATTTGTGCTGAAAACAGTGTTGATAACACAGGAATGTTTTTGTTAATGCTGAGCAATAACAGAAAGAATTGTTTGGGGTTTTTTTTCTTTTTTCCATTTCCTTTCAAATTTAAAGTATTTTAACTTAAAAATGACTCAGAGCATACATATGTTATAACAATAGAAAATAGTAATTTTCATAGCTATAGGAAAAAATCAAATAGGAAATGCTTTACATATATCTCTGTTCAAAGTGAAACTGGAAAGTACAAATAAAATTAGGTGAATGCTCCCTAGCACCCTACAAAAAAATTAGACACATCTAAAGAAAAATCCCTCAGAAAAACATAAACAGAGCATGGAGTTCTGTTGAAATAAAGAATGAACTGAAAAATCTGTTTTTTGACCAATGGAAAGCAAAACACAAAAGCAAACAAAAAATGTTCAGTTACTGTTGGAACTGGAAGGAAACAAAATTTTATTAAGCTCAAGTGCTTTAGTTTCATCTACAAAGGAGATGTGATGCGATATAATATAATCTGAGATAAGCTCCTTGAGAAGGCAATGAGACATTCAGTGAACAAAGTAATAGTAGATTAGTCCGAGTATATACAAATACTTCCATATGAAAACCTGGCTTCTTAAAAGTAACATTCTTTTTAAAATGCAGACAGTACTTGCCCTGAAAATTTCTGAGATTGTTTTAAAAAGATGTTCTTTAAAAGATATATGCATCAAACCCAAGAAGTCAAAGAATCATAGAATCACTAAGGTTTGAAAAGACCTCCAAGATCATCTAGTCCAACCATAAGGCCTTTCCTTAATGCAAACAAAGTTACAAGGATATATGTGGTTTTAATAGATAACATCAGGTTTGCATAGTTAACAAAGAGATATTCTTATAGAAGTCTGCTACTAATGTGAGGTAAGAAGGGTTAAACTTCTCCAGTAACTGCTAATACTGACAAGGAATAAAGTTGTGGCAAATGATGAGCTAATGGCTATGGAGGAAAGCCTCATAGAAGACGTTGGGAACATTCCTGGGAGATGTCAATAACATGGACTAAATGTGTTTATAAAATGTGCCTCCCACAGTTTTGTTTACCTTGCTCTGATTTACAGGGATTTTTTCACCTGTTGTGACAGGGCGGCTTTATGAGACTGGAGAAATAGGTTCTGTAGCTGACAAGATGATGAGTAGCTTTTATATTTGCATATTTCTTTCCAGAAGGTGAACTTTTGGAAAATCCTTTCAGAAACATTCAAGGAAATACAAATATTTTGAGACTATACTACAGTTCCAAGTCGAAAGAGAGACATGCTTCTGTTTTACACTGAAGAACATGAAGCAGAACTTGGAACAAAGTTCCTCCATTTTTCTCACTGATTATTTTTTTTCCAAATCTTTTCTAAATATTTAGAGACTCCATGCAGTTCACATGATACTCAGTCACTAGTAACTGTCTTGTGCAGAAAAGGCAGTTTTTCTTCCTGCCTGGGGTATATATATCTGCATCCATCTTCATTGTAATGGTGTGCAAAGTTGTCACAACAGGCAAAACATGTATTTTTCTATACAGATGCTGTAGTGCAGATCTTGGAGATAGTGCTATTGTAGCTAATAACCTTGTAATTTACTAGCTTCTTCACTTTTTCTTCCAATATCTAGAAGGCCAAAATACAATTCCCGGGGTAATATTTTCTAAAGGATATTTATTTTTGGAAGCAAAATGTGACAGGTCTGATTATTTAAGTTGATCAGAAATTTTTCATAAAGAACAGAATTCTACTCTTTTGTAATGCTGTTGAGTCCTGTAAATTTTCTTATACTTCCCATTGGATAGGGTGTTCTTCATATGTCAAATATTAAGAATGTGGTATGCCTCCTAAACCTCTCTCATTTTCCAAAGGTGGCTATATTTATTTAATTAAATATTCTGTATGCAAAGTGTGTACATCACTTTGCCATGCTCCCTGAAAAAAAGGTGCTATGTTAATGTGATATTTAATAAAGTTCTAAGTAATAATAGTAGGCTCCAGGGGAAAAAAAAAAAGAAAAAAAACCACAACCAAAAAACCCCCCCTACAACCCCCCCCCCCTTCCCTCCCCCCCGCCAAAACACAACAACAAAATACCCAATTTCATTTCAATAATGATTGATGGCTGCACATGATGATAGAATAATTAATTTCCTGACTGGTAAAAACAAATCAATGTGTAGTTTTAGATACTATTCTTCAAGAGCAGGAGATATTTAAGGTTTAATCTTAGTCATGTAGTACAGAAAAAAAAAAAATACTGAGTTCACATGCAGTTTCTGTGAAAGGGTGACAGCACTGACCCTGGCTGGAAATAAAGTATTGGATAATTTTATATTAAAAGGAAACCACCTCCTAGTACTCAGTAACTACTTTTATCTTGATAATTGATACACTTTCTGTAAATGACAAATAAATATGCTTGATTCAAGGACTCCCTGGGAACTTCTGGGGGCATTTAAGAAAACACTGATGCTTTCCTCATTTAGAGAATAACCAATTAGTATAAGATCCTCACCTGTCCTTGAGTGCATCTGCCTATTTGTGGAAGCAGGATAAATGTATTTTCTCTCTTCTAGTATTAACTCTTCCTATTTCTGATGGAAAATGTTTAAATTCCTCCTTGAACACCTAGGAAATTGCATCATTGCAGAAATTAATCTTACCTTCCCGGTTGCATAGTTAATTTGTGGGGCAAGCAGCTGGGTGCTACAATTTAATTAGGATGGGTCAGGGTAAAGCTGGATGAGGGAAAGGCTGTTGATGTGGTCTACCTAGACTTCAGCAAAGCCTTTGACACTGTCTCCCACAGTATTCTCCTGCAGAAGCTGGCAGCCCGTGGCTTGGATGGGTACACCCTCGGCTGGGAAAGGAGCTGGCTGGAGGGCCGGGCTCAGAGAGTGGTAGTAAATGGAGTTAAATCCAGCTGGCGACCGGTCACGAGTGGTGTTCCCCAGGGGTCGGTGCTGGGGCCTGTCCTCTTCAATATCTTTATTGATGACCTAGATGAGGGCATTGAGTGCACCCTCAGTAAGTTTGCAGATGACACTAAATTGGCTGGGAGTGTGGATCTGCCTGGGGGTAGCGAGGCCCTACAGAGGGATCTGGACAGGCTGGAGAGCTGGGCTGAAGCCAATGGCATGAGGTTCAACAAGAGCAAATGCCGAGTCCTGCACTTTGGCCACAACAACCCCAGGCAGCGCTATAGGCTTGGGGTGGAGTGGCTGGAGGACTGTGTGGAGGAAATGGACCTGGGGGTACTGATTGATGCACGGCTGAACATGAGCCGACAGTGTGCGCGGGTGGCCAAGAAGGCCAACGGCATCCTGGCTTGCATCAAAAATAGTGTTACTAGTAGGAGCAGGGAGGTAATTGTCCCCCTGTACTCAGCACTTGTGAGGCCGCATCTCGAGTACTGTGTTCAGTTTTGGGCCCCTCACTACAGGAAAGACATTGAGGCTCTGGAACGCGTTCAGAGGAGGGCTACTAAGCTGGTGAGGGGTCTGGAACACAGGCCTTACGAGGAGCGTCTGAGGAAGCTGGGATTGTTCAGCCTGGAGAAGAGGAGGCTTAGGGGAGACCTTATAGCTCTCTATAACTTCCTGAAGGGAGGTTGTAGTGAGCTGGGGGTCGGCCTCTTCTCCTGTGTAGGCAGTGACAGAACTAGAGGGAATGGTAGCAAGCTGCGCCAGGGGAGATTCAGGCTCGACATTAGGAAGCACTACTTCTCAGAAAGGGTAGTCAGGCACTGGAATGCACTGCCCAGGGAGGTGGTGGAGTCACCAACCCTGGGGGTGTTCAAGGAAAGACTGGATGTTGTATTGAGGGATATGGTTTAGTGGGAGCTAGTAGTAATAGGTGAATGGTTGGACTGGATGATCTTCTAGGTCTTTTCCAACCTTGATAATTCTGTGATTCTGTGAAGTAGCTCCAGGATTGTTGTTTAATGCCTTAATACATTGAAGTCTTTCAACCTTGGCTAGAAGACCAAACTGAAAAGGCAAATTTGTTACTGGTTGGGGGTTTTTTTATCCATATGTGTTATTTTTGTGGTTTTGTTCAGGTTGTATTTTTTTTTCTTCTTTTTAGTTTCTTCTTTTTAGTTTGGATTGTATTTTAACTTCTTTTTAGTTTAGGATGATTAGTAATGTGTCTCAGAGCAAACACAAACACTTGATTTTGTGCTCTGAGAGTATTAAAACCATTATATTTCCCTTCCAAATGTAGTTACTAGTAAGTAAGTAATTCCTTCAGCTGAAAGAGTGGAGTTTGGCCTCACTTTCTCCCAGAAGGTTTGCTTTGCTCTAGAGCTGTTTGTGTCTCAGTGTTGGCAAAGTGAATCATAAAGCTAGCTTCTTAATTAGCTGTAGGATAAACCTCTAAGAGAACCCTAGGATTTGTTACTAGAAAAATCTCTGAGCAAATAACCTGGATTAACTAAAATTGAAAATATATTCTGTTGCTTAAAAACTAATACAAAATGACTGACTGATTAACTGACAAAGCAGATGTCTCAGGTGAGTAATGGAATAAACCATCTACTAGCTGACAAACAAGATGACTGTACTTTGCAGATAAATTGACTCATATGCGAAGTATTAATTCATGTCTGCTGGTTTAATTGACTAATGATTAAGTGTAACTCCTAATGCAAATGGTGCACAGTTAAACCTAATCTGAGATACCAGCATTCAGGAAGCCAGTGCTTCAGCTCCTCTAAAAGTTTGTGCCAGGCAGAGTACAACTCCTGCAGTGAATGTGCAGATTAGGGAAGGCTTGAAAGGCAATCAGCTCACTGGTAGTACAAGTTAAAAATCATCACCCCTACTAACTTTCAGCACAGGTTGCCACTGGCAAACAGAAGGGAGAGATGTGGCCAAGACTAAAAAAAGAACAGGATCCGTAAGTAGACTGCAGCACTGTTAACATATTTACCTTGATAATGTAGTCATACTTATTGTACTTTAAAATAAAAGTTTTATTGATATTTGACAGATTATTACCAATAATAATTGGAAATTTCATATACAACTTTAGGATAGCATCTCTGTTCCAAAGGGAAGCTGTTCTTTCCATTCAGTTATTAATGTCTGGCTGTTTGTCATTACATAAACAGGTGGAGTTGATGAATATGCAATGAGTGATACTGAAGCTGCCCATTTCTTCTCAATATGGCCTCCTGCTGCCCCGTCCACCTGCTTTGAATTTACTTCCAGAATGCAGCATTTTTCACCATTTGCTCAAGTGCTTTCTAATGGGAGACTCCATCCTGGCCACAATTTGTTTTCCAGAGACTGCAGAATATGGATACCCAAGAACACTACACCATTCTGTATTACTATAATTGTTATTAATATAAAGTACTCCCCAGTTGCATGGTGTGGCATAAAGTTGAACTGCACTAATAAATAAAATCTTATAAAGTATCCCTAAAAATGCATTTTTTCATTATAGAAAGATTTAAACTGAAACAGCTTTTCCTAAGGACTAGAGTATGTAACCTTTTTGTTGTCAAATTCTTAACTAGTTGAGTAGTTTTTTTAAAATCAAGGAAGCTTAGAGATGACTATGCCTCTTAATTTATGTTGAATCAGCTTGAATGAAGGTTGTGCAAGTTTGTAGCCCCAAAATAGTATGAAAGAGAGTTAAACTGGATAGAGGAATAATGTGTAGCTAAAGTGACCCTAATGAAATTTATATCATCAGACTGAATAGTGTTTGGATTTCTACAGTTACTGACTTTTTAACTAGAACATTTAACTTGTAGGCTTGCAAATCATTATGATTTAGCATGACAAATGCTGCATGGCAGCATAGGTCGAATTACATATATGTATATTTCAAAGCAGGGGATTTTTACTTGACATGGAGCTCC
The DNA here is from genome assembly GCA_020800305.1 of Porphyrio hochstetteri. Classification (NCBI taxonomy): domain Eukaryota; kingdom Metazoa; phylum Chordata; class Aves; order Gruiformes; family Rallidae; genus Porphyrio; species Porphyrio hochstetteri. Next base: position 51,464,830 of record CM036905.1, read on the forward strand.
AGTACCTGTCCTTCAGTTCAGTCTGACATAAAGTCTGGCATGCCAGAAGATTTTTAACTTATAGAATCATACAGTAATTTAGGCTCAAAGGGACCTTCAGAAGTCAACTTGTGTAACCCACAACTCATAGCAGGGATATAAAGATCAAGCCATTCAAAGAAATTTCCAGTTTATCCTTGAGCACCTCCAGTGGTAGACATTCCTGAACATCTCCAAGGATGGATGTTTTAAAAAAGCACCAGCATTTTAATAGAAATCTAGACTATAAAGACTGAGTTAGCCTAAGGAAACAGAAATGAATACAAGAGGAATAAAAAGACATCAAATCAAAGATTTATACATGAGTATGTCACTGTGTTGCTTTGATAAATTTTTGTATCATATTGTCAGATAATTCCCACCTGGAATCTGTCCATAGCCTCATTCCTCATTGTGTATCAGTTCCTCACACCACTGTCCACTGTTGTTATAACTAGTGACTTCATCCCAGTAGAGATGAAAACCCTTCAAGTACACCCGAGTCTGCCAAAATCACCAACACAACTAATGCAGATATATCCATGCTGTCACTATGTCTGTAACCAGTTTCCAGAAATCCACAACAATCTCAAAGGATATGGACCTTATGAAGGGTAGTTAGGAAACTGAATTTTTGAAGAACAAATTTTCAGTTATTAGTGGATTGGATCTCCTGGAAAACTGCCTCAGACAAACTTGCTGAATGCAGCCAGCAGCTCTTTAAGGACATTTTTCTGTGTGCAAGAGCTCTTGATTCTCACCTGTAAGAAACTGGGACAGGAAAGAAAAAGATCAGCATGGCTTAATAAGGATGTCTTGGTAAAACTAAAGTGTAGGAGCATAATGCACACGGACATGTATCCTGGTAAGAGTGCGGGGACTCTGTTCGAGTGTGTGGGGATCAGGAAAACTAAGGCACAGTTGGAGTGAAGTTTGGTATAGGATGCTAAGATTAATAAGGAGGGCTTTTACAGGTATGTTGGCCAGAAAAAGAAGACTAAGGAAAATGTAAGATGCCTGATAAATATTACAGGAGAACCAGTGACAAACAATATAGAGAAGGCTGAAGTAATCAACAGTCCTGCCTCAGTTACCACTGGAAATTGCTCTTCCCTCTCATAAGCGCCTGAATCCCCCAAGGGACTGGGGGAATAAAGTCACTCTTATAGTAGGAGATCTGTTTTGCGACCACCTGAGGAACCTGACCATATACAAGTCCATGGGCCCCAATGAGATGTAACCCAGGATCCTGAGCAAATTGACTCAAGTAGTTGCCAAGACACTCGTAATCATATTTCAAAAATCACGGCAGTCAGGCAAAGCCCCACATGATTAGAAAGAGGAAAATATTACACATTTTTAAAAAGGGTAAAAACCTTGAGGCTTAGGTTCTGACTAGATCAATATCTGTTCCCATGAAATAAACCCAGAAAATTCTAGGGGAAAGAATGCACTTTTGCAAAATATATCCATGAAATAAAAAATGAGGTTGGATAGTCTACAAACGACTCTAATAATTTTGGTTTGTGTTCCAAAAATGTTATCACACTGATGTACTGAACATTTTGGTCAGAAATTTTCCTTGTTTAAATCTTCAAATTTGGAGCAGAATGAGATAGCTGTCCTTGTTGGAGAGGAGGATAGGAAGGTCAGGACTAGCAGTGATGTATGGAAATTAGAAGTAGAGGGAAAGAATGAAAAGCTTGAGGGAAAGAGTCTGTGCTGAGAGACAAAAGTCTAAGTTTATAAAATAGAACAATAAATCTGTTAGAGTTGAAAGTTAGGATATAAGGCTTGAAGGCTACAAAGAAGTCTCCTACATTGTAGTGTCATCCTTATTGATATAGTTCTGGTGAAACATGGAAAATAAGGTGAGATAATATTTTTGAAACAGTGGAAACTCAATATTAAATAAAATCTGTAATGGAATTGTGAGTTCATTCAAGAAATATAAATGAAATAGTTGAATTTTCTTGAGTACCCTATTCTCTTAGAGGAGATGATTATCTGTCTCAATTCAGAATGAAGTGAATTTGAAAGAGAATAAAATATTTTCCAGAGAGTCTGAAGATTTATATCCAGATCTTTAGTTACAGTCTTCATTGTAGACATGGAAAAGGTAGGAAGGCAGCTGCCAAGCAAAAGAGCATAATTTCTAAAGGATCACCCTTAGTGAAGATAAAGGGAATGTAGCAGATTATTTTGAATTCATATTTCATTGTATGGGTTCAGCAACATGGAAGCAAATCTTAATGCAGCAATGGAAAATATTAATGGAGGGTAGGTGGCTTTTGGGTGGTTTGAGGAAACCCTCTGTGGAGGGACCGGATGAGGAATTTCCTATCTGCTTAAGTGTTGGAAATGTTTAGATTTGTACTCAAACTTTACCACAGCTACCAGTATCTATTTAGAGCTGTATGTAGTTCTGCCACCTGTAGTTGTGACATTCCAACTTGCGTTGTAATCTTCAGAGCTAAAACTACACAAGGGAGAAAAAAGTAGCAGATGGAGTCACGTCATTTATACTGAATACTGCAGGAAAGGCAGCCAGATCACAGCAGATCAGGGGGAAAAAATCCATTTTTGTCACTAAGCAGCAGAAGAAAAAATAAATCACAGATAGAAAGGGATTAATTTCTAAGGGACCAGCTATTAAATGTAGCATGGAAATTGGACTCTATCAGAAGTCTGCAGAATTTAACTTGACAAACTATATGCAACAGTGAATTATTGCTTTAAACTCATAACCCAAGGCTGCAATGCAGGGATAGAGAAGGTAGAAATTAATTAATCAGCAATCTAAGCTGAGAGCAATATTCACTTTTAGATGCCTTGTGAACAGAAGTAAGGACACCAAAAGGACTTACATAAATTATAGGTGACTGGAGATAACAGCACTCAAATCTGTGAAGGTCTCAATGTTAAATGCAGAAGTGGTGTAACAAGATAAATAACAAGTGTTTAATGATAGCAGAAAAACAATAATAACCTACAATCAGATGGATAATAAATTATGGACAGATGGTAGCTGGAATCTGCAAATATTTCACTGTCCCATCTGCCTTCATCCATTGGTATCATTTTAAATTGGATTCCAAAAAAGATGCTTTTATCCCCTCCCTTTTCTTATTTTTTTTTTTTTAAATTCATTATTAGCATCATGTTGTGTGAATCTGTTTCATGTTTTGTTATGATACATCACCAACAGGCCTTCGTACTGTGAATTTGTAGCACTGGAAAAAAGCCAAGGTAATTTTGGGTTTGTACATTTTTGTCTTAAAAATTTCATAAAGTGAAACTTCCTCTGTAAAAAGCATTTTTATTGCAGAAAACATATTGGAAGTTTCACCTCAGTCAAGCAATGGTATGACTTTGAAAGTAGATTTTCCTGTCCAAATAAATATATTGTACAAACACAGTAGGTACCTTGACAAACAAATAGCATTCAAGGACAAAGTGTATATTCACATTCATTTTTGTGATGTTGTTAAAATTACCAATACATATTTAGCTTCATGGATTTTTTTCTGACGTGATTAAAAGACCAAAAATAAATTTGGTCCTTTTTTTAACACCCTTTTAAAAACATTTTTATATATATTGTTGATCTCAGCTTGAGAATACTGAAAAATCTCTCTTAACTTTAATCTTATTTAAAAATAAAAGGAAAAGAACCCAAGACACTTTCTAAGAGTTTGTACAAGGGAATAAAAAAGTTAGAGAGGGCACTCTCTTTGCAATACCACTCTCCCTAGCAGACAGGAGGAGAACGAAAGTGAGAACTTCAACTCATTTGAAGCAGCCTGTCCATCAAAGACACCTGCAGTTCCTCAGATGCAACTGTTCATCACCACCATCCTACTAGAGAAGAAAAGAGGTTTTAGACACAATTTAATGATCTTAATTCACAAATCTGACAGAGTTTAGCCCCAGGTAGCTCAACTCTGAAATGGTGATCTTAAATTTAAGAGTTTTATGAAATTCTATCTTTTTGTAAAGTGTGAGTGGGGACTGGGAAAAGGAATAGTAAGGGCATCTATTTTGTTCCTGTAGTATTCAAGGATAGCAGAAAAATTTAAGGGTCAGTTTTCTTTGATTTATACACTTATGCCAAACTAATATGCTAATGTCTTATTTAAATCAAGAATATGAATTTGCATACTGTAGTGTTCTGTATCCCTTTGAGATCTTCACTGCCTCAATGTTCTGTGTTCTCCTTGTGCTTCAGTTTCAAGGGCTTTTTAACCTCTGGAAGAATTTATTATGTGCCTTCTAAATCATAAGAAAAAAATCCCACTAGTTTATTATAACACATCTAAAAGAATTATTAACCTTTCACGTGTGAAACAAAACCCAAAACCTATGGTATTCATATGCCAAATAAATCTGAGTAGATGAACTAAATTTTTAATTAAGAGATTTAACTATATATATTAATGGATTTCTAATAGTTTTGCACAAATGCATTAAACAGTACCAAATAATCAGGAAGAATAAGACATCTGTGGGTTGTATTCTTTTTTCCCCACTAATTTTTTTTTTTTTTTTTCCAGAAAATAATCTGTTTCACACTTTAAAAAATGAATGCTATGTAGGAATGAAAATGAAGGGTACTAAGTGATAATCTGTAGTTGTTCCATTTGTAAGATATGCGCAGAAGCATTTCTATTTGGTGAAAGTAGCATTGTCCCTGATCATTTGGGAAACTGACACTTTTTGCATGTCAGGTCTGAGGAGCAGCCACCCCACAGAACAAGGAAACATAATTGAAGGAACTGGTTCAGAAAGTCTAAAGCAACCCAAACCAACCAACCAAAACCAACAAGCAAAGAAACAAACCCACACAACAAACAAATAAAAAACCCCATGTGTATTCAATTAGGGGTAGTTTGAAAGAACTCCAGTTATCTTTACATCTATTTCTATACACAATTCAAAAGATACATCCTTCAGAAAAAAAATATCCAACTTGTAAAGATGACCTGGGGAGAACTACAAACCATCAAAAACTCAAATGCATAACTAAGGATATTGAAACTCTGGTGAATTGAAAAGACTTATGAAAACCAGTGGAGAGATGGCAGGGAGACTTGTTTTGGAGGGATTTTAATGAACAAGGTAAAAAAAGAGTTAATTTTGAAGGCAATAGTTAAATTCTTATACGCCATTCTGAATGATGAAAGATAAAAAGTTTGTTTGGAGTTGGTCCAGAAATGGATTGGAAGAAACCATTAGAGCAAGTTTGATACAAGATGGTGAATCAGTATGAGATGTGTCATCTTCTGCAGCCTGCAAGATTCAAAACCTGTTTAGATGATTTGTGTAATTTTGTTGAGTATTTAGTTCTCTTGTTGTTATTTTTAAGATGTTTAAGGAATTGTTGGCCAAGATCTCCTGGGAGGTGATCCTTAGAGACAGAAACGTTGAAGAAAGATGGCTACTCTATAAAGATGCCTTTCTAAGAGCTCAAGAGTTCTCTGTCCTTCTGAATAAGAAAGTGGGCAGGAGGGGCAGGAAACCAGCATGGCTAGGCAAGACCTGCTGGTCAAACTGAGGGAAAAGAAAGGCAAGTACAAGCTCTGGAAACAAGGGTGTGTAGCCTGGAAAGAATACAGGGATGCTGTTTGGAACTGCAGAGATGGGATCAGGAAAGCCAAGGCGCAGATGGAACTGAACTTGGTGAGAGTTACTAAAAACAACAAGAAGGGATTTTACAGGTACATTGGCCAGAAGAGACAGGCCAAAGAGAGTGTACCTCCTTTGGTAAATTAGAAAGGAGAATTGGCTGCAACTGATGCGGAGAAGGCTGAGATACTGAATGAATTCTTTGCCTCGGTCTTCTCTGGCAGCCAGGATTCTCATAAGTCTCACATCCCAGAACCTTGCATCCCTTGATCTCTAGGTAGGAACTGGGGGAGTAAATTCCCCACCCCCCCATTGTAAGGGCAGAGCAAGTCTAAGATTGCCTCATGAGATTGAATGTCTACAGGTCTATGGGGCCAGATGACATGCATCCCAGGGTCCTGAAGGAGCTGGCTGATGTGGTTGCTGAGCTGCTCTCCATCATATTTGAAAAGTCGTGGCTGTCAGGGGAGGTACCTGGGGATTGGAAAAAAGGTCACGTCACTCCCATTTATAAGAAAGGGAGCAAGGAAGACCCAGGGAATTACAGGCCGGTGAGCCTCAACTCTGTGCCTGGGAAGATCATGGAACAGATCCTACCGGATGGCGTGTTGGAGGACATGAGGGAAGAGCATGTGATCCGGGACAGTCAGCACAGCTTCACCAAGGGAAGGTCGTGCCTTACCAATCTGGTGACCTTCTGTGATGGAGTGACAGCATCAGTAGATAAAGGGAAGGCAACCGATGTCATCTACCTGGACTTGTGCAAGGCCTTTGACACAGTCCCCCATCACATCCTTACCTCTAAATTGGAAAGATGTGGATTTGATGGGTGGACCATCCAGTGGATAAGAAACTGGTTGACAGAACGTAGCCAAAGGGTGGTGGTCAATGGGTCTATGTCCAGGTGGAGGCCGGTGACAAGCGGTGTCCCCCAGGGGTCTGTCTTGGGACCGGTTCTCTTTAACATCTTTATCAATGACATCGATGATGGAATTGAGTGCACCCTCAGCAAGTTTGAGGATGACACCAAGCGGAGTGGTGTGGTTGACACCCTAGAAGGAAAGGAAGCCATCCAGAGGGATCTTGACAGGGTGGAAAGATGGGCCCCGGTGAACCTAATGAGGTTCAACATTGGAAAGTGTAAGGTGTTGCACTTGGGCTGGAAATATCCCAGACATAGATACAGACTGGGAGAAGAGCTCCTTGAGAGTAGCCCGGCTGAGAAGGACCTGGGTGTCATGGTAGATGAGAAACTTAACATGAGCCAGCAGTGTGCTCTTGCAGCTCGGAAGGCCAATGGTATCCTGGGCTCCATCAGAAGAGGGGTGGCCAGCAGGGACAAGGAGGTGATTGTCCCTCTCTACTCTGCCCTCGTGAGGCCCCAGATTTGGACACAGTACTCCAGATGAGGCCCCATCTGGAGTATTGTGTCCAAATCTGGGGCGCCCAACACAAGAATGATCTAGAACTGTTGAAGAGGGTTCAGAGGAGGGCCACAAAGATGATTAGAGGGCTGGAGCACCTGCCCTACGAAGAGAGGCTGAGGGAGCTGGGCTTGTTCAGTCTGGAGAAGAGAAGGCTGCGGAGGGACCTTATTGCAGCCTTCCAGTACCTGAAGGGAGCTTATAAGCAGGAGGGGATTCAACTTTTTAAAAGGATAGACAATGGCAGGACAAGGGGGAATGGATTAAAGCTAAAGGAAGGAAGGTTTAAATTAAGGGGAAGTTTTTTACAGAGAGAGTGGTGAGGTGCTGGAACAGGCTGCCCAGAGAGGTGGTGGATGTCCCATCCCTGGGAGTGTTCAAGGCCAGGTTGGATGGGGCCCTGAGCAACCTTGTGTAGATCCAGGCCTGGAGGTTGATGTCCCTGCCTGTGGCAGGGGGGTTGGAGCTCTATGATCCTTGGGGTCCCTTCCAACTCATACCATTCTATGATTCTATGATTCTATGTAAACTAAAAATACATAGAGATTTTTCAGAGGTTACATAAATTGGTTGCTTTCTCTAAGAATATGAAGAGAATACATGCCTCTCTTCAAAATATGTATACAAAATATTTTTTCTTTTTCTAAATACTTCAGTTAATATTTTTGCATTATTCGTACATAATTAGATAAAATGGTGAGTAGAAGTGCTGAGTAGAAGTCCAGTGTAGTTTCTGTTCTTTCATCCTGTCAGCACTTTATCAAAACCACAATACTTTTCTAAGATCTATAATCTCTTTTGTTAGAGCATCTCCCATCCTCCTAGGAACCAATATGGGCATATCCTGAAGCTGTAATACTGAAACAGATCGCAGAGGTTTTTGAAATACAGAGCCTCTCTGATAAGAACATGCAGCTTGAGTTACTTTTGGTTTTGCGTGTTTCAAATACAAGTGCTGACTTGAGGCTCTGGGTGTTTTGGTTCATATCTCTTCACTTTTATTTTATTTACTTGGTTTCTTGCCATAAAAGGCATCTGATTTGTGTGCATCCTAGTTCATCATAATAACAGAAATTTAGTTTATTTCACTATAGGCTATGCTATTTTGGTACAATACTCCATTTTACACCCTTCTTTCTCTGAGATACAAGTCAACTTTCTGTCTCATTGTCTTTCAGTATAAGAAAGATTAGTTAGGATTTAACAGAAGATGTCAGTCTTTCCCCTTAACACCTTTTTTAATGTCCAATATTAAACCTTAATAATGTTTATCTTACTTACATGAATAAAATTTACTTTAAATATTTTCCCATTTTTAACATAGTTCTAATTTGTGATGATGACAAAACTCCATTCACTACTTCATTACCAGCACTTCCCTTTTGTCACTGGCTCTTCTGCTATGGGAAGACCTATGATCATTCTTTTCAGCTAAGTGAAATATTTTAAATGGTATTTTTAAATACTATTTTTGGGGTTAAATTTTAAGCTAGAATCCTTCTGAGTACAGGTGAGTTCCATAAAAATCTTGTGTAAAATTCGTATTTTATGTCAAGAGGGTAAAATTAATTTTTTTCTCGTACATTTCTATAGACTACCTTTTAAAAAACAAGCTTAGTAAATAGCAGGGTTTGGTTTTGTTGTGGGGTTGGGATTTTCTTTTATAAGTATATTTATCCTTAATGATTTAGATAAAATTCTATTCTTCTGATTTAATGCTGTCAGACTTCAATAATGATTGCACACCAGATATGCTGATATTTTTGTATTTCTAGTGTTCAGACAAACTGGTGAACCAGTTGGTTGAATTCTTTGGAACAATATGTTGTAAATACAATTCATCTTTTCTCATTTCACTTGCTGCACCATTGCAACAACATTTGTTTGCTTTTGAAACTGTGGGAACAGGCAGAGACAGAATGGCATTTCAGTAGCATTTATATACTTTCCATTCCCATCATTCCAGAAGCAGAACACATATGAGAAATCAGTTCATTGACTTATACCATGTATTTATAATTTTAGTCTGGTTTTTGTTTAAAAAAAGAATCCAATATGCAATACTTTCATTCCAGCCTTAGAATATTTTTTTTCATGTAAGTCTTCTGGGCTTTATTTCATGTTCTAATTCTTTATACAATAGAATTCTGTTCTCATTCTTTATCCAAAAATAGATAAAATAAATTTTCATTTTTAACACATTAAACAATGTTAAATTATTTCCTACTGGTAATTTAAAGAGTAATTTCCTCATTCTTTATAGAGTCTGGAGGATAACAAAGGGCTCATTGTTTTAGGAGCCAAATGTGTGTTGCAGTGCCTTGCTCCATGCATGATACTTCTGAACTATTCCATGGCATGTCTTTCTTGTTTCAAGAAAAAAACAACAAAAGAAGCTTTTTAATACAATCAAAATGTGAATAGGTATAAAGACCTTCATATAATGTGATCCTCACCAAATGGAAATCAAATCTATAAAGTAAGAAGTAGTCAAGATAAGTTGTGCAAGTCAAGGTAATTTTTGTGCATCACAATGTACATATAAGCTTCCAGATTCACAGTCACAGAATACGGATAGTGTTATAAATGGAAGAGAAGACAGGATGCTATTTTGACCTGCTCTTAAACTTTTTCATCTATTTGGTGTCAGTCATCAATGCCAGAGGAGAAACTGGGCTAAATGGATATCTGGGAAGACATGGAAGACTGTTCTCTCCAGTCTTGGCAATGCAGCCAAGGTAAAAGCCAAATCAATGAGTAGCTGCTGATACCATGAGACCTGGAATAGGCAATGACATGGTGGTAGCTGGACACTACCTCAGGTTGTTTCCTCAGTGATCAGGGAAACATATTGCTTAAGAGATTAACTAGGTTAACTACTCTATGTATAATATTTAATGTAATGGATCCCACCAATTTTTCAATTTATTTATAAGTATTTCAGTGGTAAGAAGAGCATTTTATTCTGTGAATGATGTCTTAATGAAGGCTAGATTGCAAATTTCTATTTCATGCTGGAGGGGCAATATTTAGTTCCAGTCAGTGGAATTATATGATCACGGTAGAAGCAACTCAGGGTTGATCATCCATGCCCACAGAATCCTAAAAATCATAGAATCACAGAATGTTTCGGCTTCGAAGGGACCTCAAAGATCATCTAGTTCAAACCCCCCCCCCGTCAAAGGCAAGGATACACTCCACTAGACCAGGTTCTCCAAAGTCCCATCTAACTTGGTCTTGAACATTGTTGGAAGAGTGTGTCCACAGCTACTCCGGGCAACCTGTTTCAGTGCCTTACCACCCTCACAGTAAAGAATTTCTTCCTAATATCTAAATCTAACCTCTTTTAGTTTAAAGCCATTACTCCTTGTCCAATAACTATAGCCTGTGATGAGAGGTCCCTCCCCAGATTTCTTGTAGGCTGCCTTTATGTACTAGAAGGCTGCAATAAGGTCTCCCCAGAATCTTCTCTTCTGCAGGCTGAACAAGACCAACTGTCTCAGCCTGTCTTCATAGGAGAGGTGTTCCAGTCCTCTCATCATCTTCATGGCTCTCCCTTTGGACTTGATCCAACAGCTCCATGTTTTTTTGGTACTGGGGACCTCAGAGCTGGACACAGTACTCCAGGTGGGGTCCCTTGAGAACACAGTAGAGGGGCAGAATCACCTCCCTTGACCTCCTGGTTATGCTGGTTTTGATGCAGCCATGGATGCAGTTGGCTTTCTCAGCTGCAAGCATGCATTTCCAGTTGTTGATGAGCTTTTCATCAATGAACACTCCCAAGTCCTTCTACCCAGGGCTGCTCTCAAACCATTCTCCGCTCAGCCTGCAGTTGTGCTTGGTATTGAGCCAACTTGTGTACATGATCTTGCACTTTCATTCTGTGATCATTTTCCCTTAGTTTCTCCCCTCAAACAGAGGAGGAACTGATACACACAAATAGGATAGGATATAAATTATGAAAACATTCTACTATATACTTTATTCTAGCCCTGCCAGAAGATATTATGCTAAATTTTTGCTTATATTCAAAGTGAAGCAGTAAAAGAAGGTGGCTACTAATTACCTGGAAAAAAACTTCTGGGTCAAGAGCAGCAAAGGGCTTGAGACTAGAATCACAGGTGAGGGGGATATATACATATCTTACAGTCCTGCCCTGTTCCCTTCTCACATGGATCTCCCACTGCCCACAGTTAGAAGTCAGGTACTGGCACAGACTGATTATTGGTCTAAGACAGTGTACTGCTTGTGATACTCTTATGGTTTGGAAACAGTCTTCCTTCCTGAAAATAAGCTTCTTTTTGTTGTTATTTAAACAGTCTTTGAAATTCCTGTTTAGCATGGTTTCTAGAGAAAGGATGTTCAGCCATATGAACTGTGGTTGGATTTTTTCCCCCCTCTACATTAATAATTGCAAACTTTCAAATATGGGACAGGAAGTGGAGCATGCAAGTTACCTGGGCAATCATCACAAACAAGAGAGCTTGATTTCTGGAAGAGCTACATTCCATGCAAAAAAAATCCCTAAGGATTTTAAGACACTGAGAACAAATTTGAAAACAAACAAGCAAAGAAAACTATGATCTGATTTTTGGCAAGGGAAAAAAAGGAAAAAATGATCAGATAGCTTGTTTGGAAAATACTCACTCATCAATCAAGAATCAAAATTAAATGCCACAGACAAGATGAAAGATGCAACAATTTGAACTCTATTGTTGAAAGCCTTACAATACCTTTCAGTCCTCTAAATATCTCTAAAGTTCTTATTCATCAGTGTAATTTCTCTTTCTCAGGTTTCCATTCATTTTTACTGACATTATGTTTGAAATCCAAAAGCAACTGCAGCTTACCTTACTTCTGATTAGAAGCATATTCATATCACAATTTAATTCTACCATATTACCATTTCCTTTCAAAATAATCTTCTTAACTCTATCAATATGCTTTTGCTCCTACTCTATACTCCTATTCTGATATACTCCTACGTTGATCAGTCTGCCAATGCAATTCAATGGGTCAACTTCAGAAAGAACATTGGCATCAAAACAAGCAACCTGAGATCTGTCCACATTCACCTCCATGCAGATGGCAACTGCAAGATAAGGTTGGTTTTCTTTGTGGCCAAATGGGTAGTTGGCCCTGCTTAAACCCTGCTTTTATGGCACTGTTTCAAGACTAGCAAGTTTAGACATGTTACTCAAAGGACAAGCCATCAAGTTAGAACCAAATTCCATGAAGAAAGTGCTGAACTGGACTGCTACCATTTCTTCAAGAGACATCCCCAGTTGAAATCTCTTATCTGTACTGGATGCTTTTATATGCTCTATTTTAGTTAACTTATGTCTAGACACTAGTATTATATAGTCCAGATCTGTCTTGCGCTCTGCAGTAGTTCAGATTAGATGCTTTTATAGTTCTCTGAATGTCTCTAAACCTCCTATAGATCTTCCATCCTTGTTAACACTTCACATCCTGTTTAGTATATACAGCAAACAAAGACAAAGTAATTAATCCTTGCAAAAGTAACAGTTAACACGCTCTCTGACAGCAGCCAACAATGCATGTCTAGCAAGACAAGGATCTGTTGGAGCAGGTCCGGAGGAGGTCTACAAATGTGATCGGGGCCTGGGTCACCTCTCCCCTAGCAAGACAAGGATCTGTTGGAGCAGGTCCGGAGGAGGTCTACAAAAGTGATCGGGGGCTGGATCACCTCTCCCATGAAGACAGCCTGAGAGATTTGGGGTTGTTCAGCCTGAAGAAGAGAAGGTTCCAGGTAGACCTTATAGGAACCTTTAGGTATCTAAAGGGGGCTTATAAGAAAGATGAGGAAAGATTTTTACTAGGATCTGTAGCAATAGGACAAAGGGTAGTGGTTTTAAACTAAAGGAGGGTAGATTCAGACTAGATATAAGGAAGAAGTGTTTTATCATGAGGGTGGTGAGGCACTGGAACAGGTTGCCCAGAGAGGTGGTAGATGCCTCATCCCTGGAAACATCAAGGTCAAGTTGGATGGGGGTCTGAGTAACTTGACCTAGTTGAAGATTTCTCATTGCAGAGGAAATTGGACTATATGACCTGTAAAGGTCCCTTCCAAAACAAGCCATTCTATGATTCCATGAATGTAGAAATACAAGCATTTATGGATATTTTCTCAAGTTGCAACCTTTTGCGGTTCAAATTTACATAGACTGAAGACAATGCCTTTGGGTTTAATAATGTTGAATTACCTTTCTTCTAATAATTGATCTAATTCCTTTCAGAAGCTTTTGGTAATCAAGCATCATGTGGAAAAGAATTACATTACTTAATCATCATCCTGTGAAGAAGTGTCTCCTCTTGCTTATTTTGAAACTAACACTTGGTTTAATTTGTTCACTTCCTCAGGTAGGAACTTCCTACTCTGTCCACCTATTGAATGCTACTCATGATTGTGTAGATTTCTATCACAGATTTTTTCTATCCTAAAGACTTTTTGTCTATGTAGCTTTTCCTTCAGTGGAGGCTATCTCTGGAATTAATTTTACCATGTCAGTTAAATTCTAATACCCAGATGGTAGCTTCTGGTAGTGCAATTTTCAGGCACTTCAAGATCTTTTTGTGAATCTTGTTCTTTTTTTCCTTTTCCCTGTGCAATAATATTTCTATGTTATTGTCCTAGCCTATTGCTTTTGCCTTGTGTGCAGCCTATCACACCAAAATTCTGAGGTTGAGGATCATGTAAGCTTATTATTCTGCCTACCTTTAACAGGCTTGTATAGATTATAACTCAGGACTAATGAAGTCTGACATTTGTAAATCAAATAAATTTTAAGGATCCTTGAACAGTTTCATCTTTTGCTTCTGTTTAAAGAAAACAGATATTGGAAGGCACAAGCCCAAAAGAACAATCTGATGCTCTGAGTACACAACTCTACATCTTTTCAGTTATATTTTCACTGCAGAAATTAAACCAATGTACTTTTTTTTCTTGTTTTTCTTTTAAACAAGATTAATTCAAAACAAATCCCATTGATTGATCTGTCATGGTTTGACTTAAAATGTTGCCTCTATTCTAGCTTGCCTGGGAACTGTCCCTCTGCTTCATAATGAAAGAATACTCACCTCTCACTGTGTCAGAGTTTTAAAACTGTGTGGGTCTGTCAAACAGGAGGGAAAAAAGAAGACAAAGTTCCTTCTGGGGAGTCCATCTGTCAGGTGGTGATGCTAAATTAACTTTCAATATAAAAGTAGTGCTTTTCTTCCCTAGTAAAGACTATTTTCTTTGCATTTTCAGAAAAAAATATCAGATTTATTTTCCTTTCTTTATAATACTAGGACTAGCCACTTTTTAACTGTGGTTGCTTGGCCCTGGCTGGAGGCCAGATGCCCACCAAAGTCACCCTATCACTCCCCTTTTCAGCTGGACAGGGGAGAAAATATATATTGAGAGGCTTAGAAGTTTAGATAAGGACAGGGAGAGATCATTCCACAATTAGCATCATGGGCAAAACTGACTCAACACCGAATAAAGGAAAGAAAACTCCAATTTATTACACTACACTACATACACAGTGACACCAGAGTCAGATATTGAGAAGTGCAACCAGATCTTAAAGCACCTCCCACCCCCACCCCTCCCTTCTTAGCAGACTTCATTTTACTCATGTTTCAGTCCCTTCTTCCCCCCAACTGTGGCACAGGAGGAGCAGGGTATGGGTTAATGGAGGTTTCGGTCAGTTCCTCACAAGTTGTTTTTCTTCTTAGACAGGGAAGGGGGGGGGGGTTGGGTGCAGGCAGCATTCCTCACACTCTTACCCTATTCCAATGTGGGGTCCCACCCACAGGAGACAGTCCTTCATGAACTTCAAGGTGAGTCCTTTCCCATGGGGAAAGGGCTTCAGCCATTTGCCCCAGCGTGGGTCACTTCTATTGGGTGCAGTCATAAAATCGTAGGATGTCTCTCAGGCTCTCAGGCCTAGATTGCTCAAGCCTGGTCCTCCACGGGGTTACAAGCTCCTCCCATCCCCCAGGAAACCTGCTCCGGTGTGGGTCTCACTCATCTCTGTGTCTCTGTCTCTCTCCACAGGCTGCAAGCGCTCTCAGAGGCTTGTTCCGACGCAGGTCTAGTGTCTTCTGCATGTCTCCACCTGCTCCAGCATGGGGCCTCTCCACAGGCTGCAGTTGGGGTCTCAGCCTTTTCCATGGGCTGTGGGGGGCACCTGCTCCACCATGGGTTTCTCCACGGGCTGCAGGGGAAACTCTCTCTCCAGCACCTGGGGCACCTCCTCCCTCTCCCCTTCACTGACCTTGGTGTCTGCACAGTTTCTTACATCTTCTCACTCTCTTTTCTGGTGGCAAAAAGTGGCTGCTTGCATTTCTTTCCCTCCTAAATGTGATTCCCAGAGGTGCTGTGACCATCACTGATGGGCTCGGCCTTGGTCAACCACAACTCTGGCCTTGAGCTGGCTGGTGTTAACTCTTGGACCTGCAGAGAGCTTCTAGCTGCTGCTTACAGAAGCACCCCCTGCAGCTCCCCTTCTCCACCAGAACCCAGCCTCACAAAACTGTGACAGTGATATTGTTATTTTTTGTTTTGGTTTAGATTCTCTTTTGCTGTTTTATTATTTTTAAGGTGTCAATTTGGTTTTCAAAAACTGTGGGCAGACATACAGTGCTTCAGAAGTCAGGCACCCAGTTCTGGGAGAGGAATTCATAGTGTTGTAAACTAGGCATCAAGGCTCTAGGTACATACTATGCAGGACAGTAAGACTCTGACATAGTTCGTCTGAATTGGCAAACAATACTAGAGACAGTCATTCCAGCAGAGCTAAGGTATCTCCCTAGAACCTTTATGACCATGATTCAGTCCTGGCAGCACTTACAGCCTGAAGTACTGAGCACCTCCCCAGGAATGGGTTTCAGGTAGTTCTTACCCTTGTTCTCATATTTATTTAGCCTTTAATTCTATGATATTTCCGAGTTGAAAGAGATGAAAGTTGATACTGAGAAATAACTGCCTGTATTTGTTTCCTGAAGTTAGATTTCTAAGTTTCATCTGCAATACCACTGGCTGTCCAAAAGTTTTTCTGCATACCTGCCCAGCTGTCCTGAGAAATGTAGATGGATAGTAGGCAATCTTTACCTGTGTCTTTAAGCGTCCAAATAGGCAAAAAAGTACTTTCAGTGTGTCTCCTTTGTGTGTAATATGGCCATCTATTTCACAACATTTCCTCTACTCACTTTTATGACAGTTGGTCTTTTTATTTTCTGAATTGATATGCTATAGAGGTATTCATCATTTTGCTACATCTGGAGAAAAACAGAAAAATTACATCTGAGTTGCATTTATTCCCATCAACATAGCTGCTTTTTCTAGAGGGAAAAATTGAACTTCCAGAGATCTTTCTAGCCATAAAACTGCTGAAGCAAGGTCAGGCATTTCAATATGGAAATAAAATGTTAATAAATAGCGGCCATTGTCCCACACTTGAAAATTTATGCAGTACATCATTATGGGATCATTCTCTTCTTGGTTAAATTCATCCAGTAATTTCTGACTATATTCATTGCCTAAGGATGTATTTCTTTACAGTTAAATATCACTAGCTCTGCATTTTGATAGAAGAAATGCAGAGTACAATTTATAACCTACACAATAATAAGTGAATAGAAAGTTGGCCCTTGGAAGAAATACCTTAGAGTATATAAAAATACAATATTCTGTTTCAACTACTTACGCTGAATAGTATTGGAAGAAACCCCAATTGGAATTCTAAAGCCATTTTTGAGCTTCATTCTTGCTGCTCTAAAAACATAAACCAGTGATGTATTGACAGTCAAGGCAGTGCAAGATAAATACAGTGCTGATCCTTGAGCTGATCAAAGTATATTGTGAAAAGCACACACTTCTTAATATTTTGTACAGTTCTAGATACACTGTTCTAATAAACATCTTTCCCATGGCACCAGTAATTAATGGAACACAGAAGTAAAATGACCACTTTACTATTTAAATAAAAATTCATCCAAAGCCATTGAAGTTTTGGATCTCAAACAACACTCCAAGAACTCTATATAGTAGAATAATGAAAAACAAACCAAGAAAAGCTTTTCTTGCAGATGTTTATGTAGAAATGATAGTTCTAAAGTATAAAATTTCATTAAAAATTGAATTAAAATTTCTTTGATTGGTGGAGTGATTCATAGAAGTAGTAAAATAATTCTGGATGTCTAGGAAAAAAATATAATTTGTACTGCAAGAATTGACTTGGGGAGGTTGTAGTGTGCAAACAATTTGGCAAAAATTCCTAAAGACATGTTCAGAAACAACTGCAAATAGCAAAAAGGAGCAATAATGAACCCCGGGAAATGTAGGGGAACACTACACAAATGCCAGAGTACTAGAGATCTAATACTGTATTTGACAATGGAAGGAAATGTTGGAAAATTGTAGAATGTCAAAAACTTTTTTTTTTTTCTGTGTTAACTAAGAGCCTTCAAGAAATCTATGTATTTATCTCAACAGAAAGAGGCCTGAGAGGTTATTTGATCATAGTTTCTAACTACCTTCACAGGAACAAAGTACAGGATATTAAAGAACTGCTTCATCTAGCAGCAAACAACTCTATGGGAACAAAAGATATGAGGATTCAGGCAGACAAAATGAAATTACTTATCAGACACGGTTTTTTTTTTTTTTTTCATGGAAGATGAATATCCACTAAAGCAAGGTGTGAACACAGGAGTATATATCTCAGTGTCAAAAAAGCCAGATTGAATACTCCTGTGGAAAATCCCAGGCAGTGGGTCAAAGTTGTGGCCTTGACATCAAAATTAGTTTAAATTATCTGCCCTAATCAGCTGTGTACTTAAAAACAATCCTTCTCTTTCATTTGCAGTTCTACCTTGCTTTACATAACAGTATTTTCTTCCTTTACTTTTCATTCATATCTTTTAAATACTGCTGCTATTCGAGCCACTGTATGTACAGTGATACATGCACAAACAAGGATGGAATTTCTTTTTTATATGTATCCTCTAATTTGAATAAGTAGTTACATGGATAAGTGCATCCACTTAAAAGCTGAGATAACCTAAAGAAGTTTAACGAAAAGGTTTGAGGACATAATTGGCAGACTCAGATTACACAGAATAAGAGGGCAACACTTAAAAAAAAAAAAAAAAAATCTTTCTGGTTATTTGATCCCACTATTTTCTGTAGGTGGTATTCAACTCCAGAGGTTGACATCTTCTAGTTCTTGCAGTTGACCTTCTACCAGATCACTGCATATAGGTAAACTCATGTGTTTGCATGAAGGGACAGATATTTTATTGCCCCAATCTCACTACACTCAAAAATATATAAAAATATAACATTGAATGCAAAGTCAACATAAATACAAAGTGAACAGCACCCATGTTTTTCTTAGGAAGGGATCACAGGCAAGGAGATATTTAAGGAGGTATTTGTAAAACTTGCCAGTTGATGTTCCCTGTCAGCTGAGGTGGCCAGAAACATTTGGTGCGCTGTAAGGAGTGTTTAACTCTACTTATAGAAAAAGCCACTGCTGATTCTTGTCCTTACTATATTTAAGTCCTGGTTGGAGAATGTTTCTTTTACCCAATGAAAAACGGAATTCCGGTTGGGAGATACAGTTGCCGGAGACTGAAACAAAGTCGCCAGTAGGGTAGTGTGGCCGAGCGGTCTAAGGCGCTGGATTAAGGCTCCAGTCTCTTCGGAGGCGTGGGTTCGAATCCCACCGCTGCCAACTATGTTTTTAGGATGGAAGAGTACCAGGTAAGCATATAAATTGTGAGGGGCGTGGCTAGAAAGCAGCTCTGAAGAAAAGGAACTGGGGGTAGTGGTTGACAGCAGCCTCGATATGAGACTGTCAGTGTGCCCTCATATCCTCAGCAAAGAGGACACACCACTGTCCTGGGTTTAGCAAAAACTCAGTATAACCAGCTGGTCCAAAGAGGTTGTGCATTATCCCACTGCATTCAGCGCATGTGGCCTCGCATGGAGTGCTTTGTGCACCTGCCCTGCAGGCTTTTACCTCAGAGATGATTCTGCTGGCTTCCTGCAGAGTGCTGCCAGTTAAAGCGCTTTAGAACGTGAAGCTTGATGCTTGGCTGTATGACTGCTAACGTGGCACACCTCCTGTGCAGTTGTGGGAACAGAGGAGGGCAACAAAGCTGATGAAAAGGGCTGTCGTGTGAGCAGTAGCTAAAGATTTTGGGTTTTTCCAGTTTGGAGAAAAGGACGCTGAAGGCTGACCTCATTGCTCTCTACAGCTTCCTAAGGAGGTCAGGTGAGGAGGGAAGTGCTGAGCTCTTCTCCCTGGTGTCCAGTGACAAGAATGGTTAAAAGCTACCTCAGTCAGGGGACGTTGAGGTTTGACATTAGGAAGTAATTCTTTACTGAGAGGGTTGTTAAATCGTGGAGCAGGCTTCCTAGAGAGGTGGTCGATGTCCCAAGCCTGTCAGTGTTTGAGAGGCATTTGGACAATGCCCTTAATATAATAGGCTTTAACTTTTTGTCAGCCTTGAATTGGTCAGGCAGTTGGACCAGATGACCATTATAGGACTCTTGCAACTGAAATTCTATTCTATTCTATTCTATTCTATTCTATTCTATTCTATTCCATTCCATTCCATTCCATTCCATTCCATTCCATTCCATTTTGTGGACTTCACAACTCCATGCGCATCTCACTGAGGCAATCAGCCTTCCTAACAGGAATGGAGATGAAAAGCCCCATGAAACATTGTAATCCAAGCTGATTTCCCACAACTCAGTCTCCACGGACAACCTGTGTGACCAGCTTCCCCAGTCCATGCACCAATTCTGCACTGAAATCATACATGGATTTTGAAGCAAACCCATCACCTCAGGGTTACTGTGAACTTCCAAATAGAGGTGTCACAAGTAACTTTCTTCCCATGTCTATATGCAAGTCAATGAGTCTAAGAAATCAGACTTTCTTGTAAACCGCTCTGTATCTCAAACATTTTGCTTTCTGCCTTTGCAGGAATCACCTGGATTCTTCCCGTGAATGTGCAATTATTCCCTCATACAAGCCTAAATACCTGCTTTTACAGGAACTTGATCTCAAAATATGGCTGACTGGCACAGAGCACTTAGTGTTTAAAATGGCAGTGTACTTATGCCAGCTTTCCAGTGCTCATGATATTGAAGAGTAGATCCATCCTAAACAGTTCCTTTAATCCTTAACTCTTCCCCACCCCTTTCCTCTGCATCCCCTATCCCAGCTGTCTACAGATACCCTATTTAAAATTCAAATGATCATGTCACTGGAGACTCCTTTACTTCTCTGACACCTTTAAATAATTTCCTTTACTGTTTGTCACAGAACATGCATCACTATTCCCTTTCTGCCCTCCCTCACCTCCTCTCCCCTCTTCCTCTCCTGGCTCTTTTTTTTTTTTTTTAAATATTTTTTTATCTCCTCTTCTTTTTCCCCTCCTCCACAGATGCCTTTAAAGACATCTCCACTGCTTTTGCTTGGCTGTGGAAATTTTGTATTTGCAATTGCTTAAAAAGTGGTTTAAAATATAGTGTTTTCATTAATTAAAAGCCATTTAATACCCCAAATTATGCTGTAGAGGATATATCAGCAAAGAATATTTTTGAAAGTACTGTGTTGTTGTTGCTTATGGAAAGCCATCCCTTTAGTCCAGATTGAAGGGGCATAACCCAGTTGTCTGGAATCACAACTCTGTGTCTCATCAACTAGATGGTATAACTACCACTAAATAAGCTAATGAAGTTTTTCAGGAAGGGGTGAAGGCATGGCTTTTTTGTAATTATGATATCTGCACATTGTGGTATCTCCCTATGGCAGCAGTTTGCAGAGCTGCTAGCAGTTAAACAGAGAAAGAGAGAATCTTTCTGCTTCTAAATGTCATACTTTCACTGTGTGAGCAACTCATAATGACACAAAGACTATTTAAGTTTAGACCAGAGCTCCCTATTAGATGGCAGACAGTAATACCTTTTAACAGTACCGCAGTGCAGAAGACTCAGTCAGCACCTAAATCATGTGAGACGTTTCTCCCAACAGTAGTATTCTGGTGATTACACATAGCTATTTTTAAAGAAAATTTAGGACATTGTACTGGGTTTCCCTTCTATGTTCTTAAAACACATCCTGTTAAACAGCTTCTCAATATCTTCACCATCTAACCTGAGGCACGAGGAGATTATTATATTAAGACAACATTATGATTAATAACTCTATGTGTCAGTAAAAGGTGATAATACAGCAAAACAACTCCAGATGTCCAGCAACTCTTCACATTATACTGGTAAACACACTACATTCGTGATTTTTCTCAGATGCTGTTACTGTTTCATTGTGATACTCACCTGATCATCTCATTCCTCAAACAAAATCACTTCTGGAGTATTACTGTCTTAATTTGTCGCCATCTAAGCTTCCAGTTTATAGATTTATACCTTCCACTTCTCAGTTGTGACCTTCAGAACCATCAGTTATGTATATTGTTTCCAGATGTATTTAATCTTCAGGGTGAAAGACGTTGTAGCTTTGCTGTCTGGTCACATTATCTTTGCAGTCTTTAGTATAAGTGCTTTAACCCATCATGACCTCTTTGGAGGCAGTAGGTCATAAGAGTAACAGAGCAAAAGTATTGTTCAATCTCCTATCAAACAGTGTCTTTGTAGGACAGTGTTTCCTACCTGTCCGATCTAATTTCTCAGCTTTAGAAGAGCCAGAATACTTCTGCTGTCTTATGCAGCTATATTGCAAATCATAGGTTGTACCATCTGAACAGTCTTTCAGTCATTTCATTAGATTGGGAGTATCCATGACTGATTTTCTTGTTCTAAAATAATTCAAAGTCAAGCATTTCTCTGCTTGCAGATCACTCAGTACCTATTTTGGGATGCCATGTGTTGCAGACAGAACACTCCGTTTAGCAATAGCAGAATGGACTGACATGTCAGGGACAGACAAAAGTTTTGGAACACGGAAAAAAGAGTACTTAACTGGGTGTTTATGTGCCAAAGAAAAACTCAAACAAAAACTAACCAACCAACAAACCAGATAAAAAACCAACCAAACAAACCCACAAAACCCCTCCAAAACAAATAAAAACCCCAAGCCCATCTTTTTTTTGTGTAATTGGACAAATAAGGATCTTCTGAGACCATAAAGATCTCATGCCAAAACATTTTTGTCTGCTTAGTCACACTAGACCAACACATTTGCCCATCTGAAGAACTGTTTTTTATGTGACTTCTCCAAAACATATATATTGTTCACAACAAATGATCAAACTGCAACGAATTTTATTATAAGGTCATAGTGGGTCTCATAGTCAAATAGGGTTGATTTCAACGTTTCCCAAGATAGCCATCTTGCACCTTTATTCAAAATAAAATAATGGATTAACTTCATGACATAGCTTACTCTTTCTGAAGGAATATAATGACCTGATTCCTGTATTACGCCGGGTGATTTCAATTGCAATTTAATTTTCTGGATTATGTGAGATTTCAAAGCTATTTCTGCAAATGAAACATCTAAAATAGCAGTTTTGTTCTTCCAAGATGTTTGAAGATTATCATGTACATTGTGTGTGATCTAGCACACATGCATGTTTATGAAATACCATTGTGACAACCACAAGTGCTAGCAGAGTCTTCTCAGTTTGCGCATCGTTTTCTCTCTGTCAGAGCACAAAAGACATATGAATCAAAGCTTCCACTTGGAGACAGGCTCCTAAATCATATTTAAGCTTGTTTGCTTGAGTGCTGAATGGCTTAGTAGGAATGTTAAATGTGAGTACTAGGGCATGTCAGAGTGCTGTCTTTATGTGCTGAAAAACTTCGTTGCTTTTTTCATGACTGTTGCAAAGTTGTGGTCTCATGAAACAATGATTTTAGAGGACCAGTTAAAAGCTGTTTCACCCCTGCAGTACAGCTAATTGTCAAGGTTTTTCTACACATTTCTGGGAGGGTTTTCATGTCAGCGACAGCTTCAACATGCTCTTAAATGGCCTGATGAATATATGTCCTATGTACTTGAATGCTTTTTTCATGGATGGGATCTTTTGAGATTGAGCTTGGTGCATCATCCTCGTGTCCTTGTCATAATTTTCTTTTCTCTTTTATTAAAACATTCATTATGTCAATTTATTACAAGAAGTAAATGGATAATCATGCAGCTACTCTGTAGTGTTTGAAATTGCTCAGTTCAGCTGATTGATTATGTAATCTGGTTTGCCAAGACCTATCCTTATTCTCAGTAAAAATGTTTTTATCAGTTTGTTGGTGCTGTGTATCAACTAGTGTGCAGATAGGATGATGCTACTTCAGGAGAAACCTGATATTCACTTGTGAATGCCTGTTAATACCAAATTTCTTATCTGCCATTTCTCTTCCTAATTTTGATGAAACTGTTAACCCATGTACTTGACTTAGTGATGTTTTTGTAACACCTTTTTTTTTCTTTTCCCAAACTCTAATTAGAATTCCTTCACTATTTTCATCTGAGACTGTTTTCAGCAGGAGCATTTAACATGAGCATGCCATTCTTGGTATTTCCAAACTTGTCACCCCCTCCACCTCCTTTGGCTTTGTTGGATGTTTTATCTGCTCTTGTCCTAGGTGTAGAAAAGAAAAGGATGTGAATTTGATCAAACACAACTCTTGGATTACAGGAGTTCCTAAGTATTAGGATTTCATTCTAAGTGGGATATTTTCAGTAACTTTCTAATAAACTGAGTTAATACTTCCAGGACTTCCTTGCCCACTGTGTGCAATAAAAGAGCTACTTGTAGGGCCTCTCCTCTGTTACCTTCCCCCAAGGCATTCACATGGATGTGGAAACCCTGTTTCTATTATTTCCAGTCCTCAGCGAGTTCACTGAGGTAAAGATAAGAATGTTTTCTGGGTACTCTTCATTTTTCTTTTGACTTTCATATACTGACAGGGTTTCAAATAAAACAGCAAATCCTTGCTTTGTGTGGGCTATGGTCATTTCTGACAACATGTTGTGCTGTCCTTTTTATATATTGGGAAGCCAGATTGTGGCCAAGGATATAAAATTTAAAGTAGAGCTCACTCTATTAGACACAAAGCATAATAGCTTCATGAGGCATACCTAGTCCAAGATCTCTCTTGTAATTAAATTATTTTAATAAGAATCTGAAGAGATGTAACTTTGTAGTTCTGAGTTGTTCCTTAAATTCAAGCTTAGGAGGCCTGTGTCTAAAGTTGCCTTTGGTCAGTATAAAGTTTGTGAACTTTTATATAGAATATTATTAGAATGCTCTTGTTCACTGTCAGGATAATATTCTAAAGATCTCTGAGTATGTCTTTAGTGATAAACCCTACAGTATGTGTGGCTCTGTGACTTTGATAAGTACAGCTTGTTGTTAAAGAACATATTTTGCCAGCGGGAAGCTATTCTACAAAAAAACTACCAACATACTAGATAGGTTTAGTTATATTTTGCTCAGATTTATACAGGTTTAAAATCCTCTAAAGGGAAAACCAACAGGCAAATGAAAGCCAAGAAACCACCTCTGAAATCTGGAAAACTCAAACAGTCTGTGATTCTGCTTTTAAGGATGGTATTTAGGATAAAATTATACTCCATTTATTTATCTCCTTTTTCCCAGCAGTCGCAAAAAAAAAAAAAAGAAAAAAGAACATTGGAAGAAAACTTACACACAATTTAATGTATAAAAAAAATCAAATTATTTAACAAAAGCAGTGCTTCTATTGTTGCTTTGACACTGATCTATACCTCCATTTTTCTGATATTTCTTTCTGACATTACCCTTTGGTCTCCAACACATTTTAGAGTATAAAATGCTGACTGTACACATTTTGCTATATGTGCTGGAGAAAAGTATTAGCTTTAGTTTAGTCTTCTGCACAGTGGCATCTCTGAAGAGAGTCTGACTCTTTATTTCCAGTAAATCATTGTTGTTGATGTGATGTCATTTTTACTGGAAGGGATGATATTTTTTTATTTTTTACTTAAGACAATTTCTTTAAAAACGATCCATGTTAATTTAAAACAAAGGGTCATTAACTCAAGACTTTTTTCTGTCTGCTGCAGTGTCTGCTGTGCCTGCTTTTATTTCTTATTTGAGTCTTGAGCTAGGTGTATACTAAAGAAAAGAGGTCGTGTCCTCTATTGCTAAGAGACTTTTTAAAACATCCTATTCTCCCTGTAAGTTCTCAGATCTTCTGTTGCAAGTATTTTTAATAAAAGTTAATATTTCAGGAATTTCTAAATTTTTTTCTTTTCCATGCTACTAACTAAAACAGAAGCAGGTCTTCTCAACATAGCAAGTCACCAATAGAGAAATCATGTGAGGGATTTTTTTGCAGCCCTGCACTTCCAATTGTCTTTAAATGGGTTAGAAAACCAAAATTAACATATGAATATAAGAGCAGGATGCTGTTTCAGACCAATGTTCTACTGAAGATAGCGAAGTCTTCAGGAAGTGGACACCTCTGGAAGAATAGGAGGAAGACAAACTTCTAGAGTAATAGAATCACAGAATCATAGAATCACAAAATGCATTATGTTGGAAGGGACCTTTAAAGGTCATCTGGTCCAACCTGCAGTGAGCAGGGACATCTTTAACTAGATCAGGTTTCATCACCCTCATAGTAAAGAACCTGGAAGTTCCTAAAACACTCCAACTGTTCTTAACTGGGGAGGATTCCTGAGTCTCTTGCAGTTTTTCTTTGTGGCTTCTGATGAATGCTGCATTTAAGAAATTGGTCATCCTTTCAGGTCAGAGAAATACTTTGCATCCACAAATGAATATTCACTTGCTGGGTGAGGAACTACTTTCTTTCCTAATAGAGAGCATTTGGTATAACAAGAACATTGCATATTCAATTGATTTTATTTTTTTTCTTTAACGTTACCCGGCACTTAGCTGGATAGTTTTCACAGAATAGCTTATAGTAACCCCAAAGATTTGCTTCTCAATAGTATTGGTCAGCTGAAAATCTCTTACTGTGTTTGTGAATCTAGGATTGCTTTTGCATGTGTGTATCAGTTTACACCTACCTGCACTGAATTTCATCTGCCATTTTCATATCCAGTTACTCAGTTGTAAGATCCTTCACAATCTGTCATCATCCATAGTATCTTGAATTACTTTGCATCATCAGAAATACAGGCACTTCTTCAGTGTCCTTACTGGGCTATTTATGAATGTGTTGAATAGCACAGAATTCCACTACTGATCTCCCACAAGAATTAACATTTTGCTCCTGCTTTCCATTTCTTAAAATCCAGACTGGCTGTATTAATTCCTGCTATCTCTGTCATTGACTTTTTGACAAAGAGTATCAGTATATTTCTGAGAAAGAACTTCTCTTCACAGAGGTCTCTGGATTTCATTTTTACAAAATAATTAGAGACACATTCAGTAACTTATGTTTTCCTATGCCTTTGTTATGAAAGTTTTTTGTGTTTTGTTGGGCTGGGGAGGGAAGCATTTGTTTAAGTCTTCATGACTGCTACCATCTATCTAGCCTTCAAGTGAGAGGTGACATGTTACTTTTAGTATTTATTTTACTATTGAGTACTTTTGAACTCTTAGGTGAATACCATCTAGTTCTAGCAAGTTGCTGACAATAATTCTGTGTCTTTGTATATAACTACATTAGTTCAACTTCAGGTATAGCTTCTCTTGTGTCCTTCCATCCCCAAATCTGTCAAGGGATCAAGATAAGAACCTTCTCTGTTCCTTTTACAGTGAACATCAGTTCTAATAATATATTCAGCTTCTGTAAAATTATTTTGTCCCGAGTGCTCCTTTATATTTCAGTGTGCTGCATACATCAGTACAGAATCCCTAGTTCACCCTTCATTCCCAAAAATGTATGAAAAGAGTTTAATTTGTTTACTAGCTGACTTCAGAAATATTCTTTTTTGCCTGCCAAATATTACAATGATTACAAGAGTTTATCATCTGTAAATTCTTAATGTGTTCTTGTCTTAATGGTGTTTGCTTTGTTTCTGGCTTTTTTTTTTTTTTGGTCTGGATTTTTCTTCATAATCATATGACATTTATTTATTTTTAGCAAATGCTGAGGTTCCAAGTAATAAGATTCCAGGAAATTTTAACTAGAGCACATATTATGAAACTTATGATAAATTCACATGAACAAAAAAAAAGGATAAAGTGATTCTTGCATACACTTTGTTTTATGTTTGAATGTACCTCAAAATCTTTTTAATGTCTGTTCTTTAGGCCATATTACATTGTTGTCAGTTTAATCAATCTGCAGTGTTCCAATCTAACTTACTAAGAATTTATTAGCAAAAAAAACCCTGATATCACTTTCATTATTTCTCTTGACCATCAAATACACATAGCTATGATTTTTGTCTGTAAAGATTTATCTGTATATCCACTTTGGAAACTGTTATGCTGAGTCTTCCACCTTTTATCTCTTCCTCCTTGGTTACTTGTCATTAGCTTTCAGCTGGACATGACTGCCCACAGCAGGGCTTATGAAAGATATCATGTGTGTATCCCTCATTAGTTTTAGTGCAAAATCTGCCACATTAGTTGACACTGCCATTGCAGATGGCATGAGCTAGCAGGAGTGACTTTGCCTTGAAAGAGAATAAGAGCTCCACAGATACATTCTTCCTCACAGTCTGCAGAGGAGCAGCTGGGATAATAGTGTTTTCCAACATTTTCTCTATAGACACCTATCAGCAACATAATAAAGTTATTGAGAAGTTGCTGTGTGACCTACACATTCTATCATTCATTTTCAGATCTTTAAGACTTACTAACCTTAGATCAGTGATACCTACTGTTGAGAGGTCAGGAATTTTTTACTATTGTGTGTTTGCTGTCCTTTCCCTACATATTGGGTTAGATGCCTCTCATCATCTCAGAGACATCAGCCTACTTAAATACCCTACCAGGGTAATAACATTCAACAGCATAATGCTAATTTCCATTCTGAATATATGTTATTAATATAGCATTTTATATTTCAATAAAAATAGCTTTTCTAAATCTCTGCAATGATATCTAAGTGTTCATAGATTTAAAGAAATTTTAGCTTCTACAAACCGTGTTTATAAAATGGCTTATCTAAATGGAAGGTTCAAGGTCAACTGCTAATCACTTCTGATCACCCCAAGTTTGGATAGAATTTCATTCTGTTTCTAGACCATATCCCTTTCAGAGGTTGAAAGGAGGGTGATTGTTCTTGGATAACTGTCAGGGCAGTGAACATTATTCTGATTTTGAACAATTTGTCACTGGCTTGCAACTTCTAATACGAGTCCCATAACCTAATTTCAAATTTCTGTTCCTTCCAAGACGTATCAGGGGCATCTGCTGATGAGTGTTAATTTAGACTTTTCTGTCTTAATTTTTGGGGTGTGTGTGCGCACACGCGTGTGCGTGTGTGTGACAGCTGTAATGGGCCCTGTCCTAGGTAGAAAGTAGAACATCTCTTCACCAGCCATCTGGTAAGATTTTATTTTCGCATTACTTGTGTGGTCTCCATTATATCACTATATTACACATCAGATGTCCACATCTGACTTTGTTGTTGTTGTTGTTGTTGTTTGGGATTTTCCCCCCGCACAATTCACATTCTATTCCTGACATCCATTTTGTGATTGGGCGATTGAAATTTATGCTAGTGAAAGAGGCCATCACAGGTTCAACTGACGTTGTGCCACTTCATCCATGATCCTTCCTCTCAGGTAAATAAAGTAATTTTATCACAGTATTGACCTCTGAATATCTAGGCTAATCACAGAATCACAGAATCGTAGGAGTTGGAAGGGACCTTGAGAGATCATCGGGTCCAACCCCCCTGCCAAAGCAGCTCCCTAGCACATATTGCACAGATAGGCGTCCAGACAAGTCTTGAATATCTCCAGAGAAGGAGATATGCCTAATAATATAACCTCTCTGAAAGCAAACTATGTTCATTCTAAAACATGATTCAGATTGTGGTTTTAACTAGCTAGGCTCCAATCATTAAGTAACAAAGTAAACATAAAGGTGGTTTTAAAATAGATAGAAATCACATGGTTCATATATTCACACTTAAATGGTCTCAAGCTGACCCTCAAATTGTGCATGAGGGTATAATTTTATGGAGGGCGGTGGAGTAGTATGCATAGCCCCTGCTTAAGATCTGGCTACTGTGTTTTACTTCCTAAAACTTTTAAAGAACAAAGAAATACAGCACAGATATTTACAGAATAGTTGTACCTAAGGCAGAAAAAGTTCTCAGATTTATCATTAATTTGTACCACATTGTGTCATGTTACTATGGCAGGGAACAATACAGACATTATTCTTAATGGGAGCAACTTACTAGGTTTCCATGAAATCTATATATAATAGAAATCCAGGAAGACAGTTTTGAAAACCACATATATTTATTTTGAGCATTTCTTTTCTGAATCAAGCCATGGTTTAGACATAAAATTTCAGATCTAGCCAAGAAACTAGCTCTTAAAATTTCTTCATGTTTACTTGAATGATGCATGGATACAAGTCCATCCATTGACATGATTCGGGTATTATCAGAGAATTTTATTTTCTACCTGTTACAGTGAATGTAGAATGATCTTCAGACTGACAGCATTCCAGTTACCTAAATGCAATTTGTGCACATGCATACATTAGAGAAAATTAAATACCATATGGTGCTGAGCCAGTCACAATTTGTACTGCTTGAAAATAGCACACTTTTGAAGCCTGATGACAAATTTTATGGGTTTTCTCTCTTGCTAATTTATGGAAAATAGCTCTTAACCATTTATCCCCAGCCTAAGCTGGGCTGTAAAATTTCACCACAAATACTATTTCTAAGTAAATGATTGCTATAAAACATGGAAGACCTATGAAAAAAGATTTTTCTTCATAAAATACATACTTTTTTTTTTTTTTTCTGGCCTCTCTGGGTGATGCTGTGCTTTTGCAGCTCACAAACATCCCAAGCAAAGGAGGTAAATGGAGCTGTTCCTATTACACTTCAGACATCCTAATGTCACTGTGTTTCAAAGGGGTTCACAGTGAAGTAACTGGCACAGTTTCAGGGCAGTGTTTGTGCCTTCTACTGGTCAACCAATGCAGCTGGGTGGTGCTATAGAGAGGTTTTCTTTAAACTGATGGTTAAATATTAGGCAATTGTGAAACAGATTTGTTATGAATGTATGGCTGAAAAAAGTGTCCTTGGCCACTTGTATAAACTTTTCAGAGTTACCTTTAATGCTCAGCATGAACAATGATTTTTTGTTTGCTGTGTGTGGAAGCTGTGAACTACTGAAGCAGGAAATAGAGCATTTAATCTCTGTATTTATGCAGCACATCCATGCCCCATCTGAGACTGGAGGCTCCTCATATGAGATACTGGTACATGTGATAAGAAAATGTAAAGAGAGGTTCTGTATCTCCCGAGGCAAGCACAAGTCTCTTACAGCTTAGTGGCATGTCTGTCTGATCTGAGTCAGCTGTTCCAGGTCCTTGTGTAGGTAAGGAGGAAAAAAGAAAGGGTTGTTATCCTTAATTAATACATAGGGAAAGCAGTGCACTGATTAATTGGTTAACTTGTCCATGAGTACACAGGAGCCCTCTCAAAGCTGGTAAAATGAATCTCATGATTCCTGCTTTTTCCAGCAGGACTATCAGTTTTATAATGCAACAGGCCTAAAATTCAGCAACTGTTTCAGAATGTGGAAAAATGGACTTTGATGTCTTTTTAAAGATGGTGGATTTTTTTCCTCTCCATGTCTCTAGTGTTGATTAGAACGTCTCTCATTTCTCAGTCTTGCAGCGCTGTTCATCAATGAAAGAGAGTCTTGTGTTACAAATGCGACTTGTCGCTTCCTTCATCATCTTTATATAAGAATATGGACTATATTGAAAAGCCTGTTCTAAAAAGAAATTGCAAATGTTTTGACATTTCTCAACTCTAAAAGTGTATATGTATGTCTGTCTAATTAGAAACTTTCCGTTTGCTCTTTCGTGAAGTCTGAATTTGCCTCATTTTCACAGAAAAAAAAAAGATAATTTGGTAATGGTATAAGTGCTCTATTTTTGAGCTTTAAATTGGAAGTATTCCATATTTCTTTTTTTGGACCATTCTAATTAAAATCATTGCATAAATTAATTAAAAATAAAAGCTGTGGTCAACAAATGTAAGGACTTCTATTGTAAGCAAAGCATTTATTTATTTATTTTACTGAGACTTTTTGATTTCGGTAAAAACATTTGTGCCTACAGAAAGTTTTTCATCACTTTCACAGAATAATCCACACAAATCTACATTTAAAAGAACCTCAGTGATGCTACATTTAAAAGAATCCATTTTTCCTGAGTAAAAAAATACATTTAAATACACTTAGTTCTTAAACGGTCTTATACAAAATATAGTGACAGTTTTTAGTAGGGCCTGTTATCAAAGGACAAGGGGTAATACTTTAAACTAAACAGGGTAGATTAAGACTAGAAATAAATAAGAAATTTTTTATGAGGATCATGGTAAAACACTGTAAAATGTTGCCTGGAAAGGTTGTAGATGCTCCATCACTGGAAAAATTCAAGGTTATATTGGACAGATTTCTTGAGCAACCTGATCTAGTTGAAGATGCCCCTGCTTCTCACAGGTTGGTTAGACTATGTGACATTTTAAGGTCTCTTCCAGCAGCTATGATTCTATGATCTTGCTGCTTTTTTGTTCTAGGAAATGGTCCCTCACTACCTCTTTTAAGGGTCAGATTGACAATCTACTTTTTTCACATAGCTCTTACCTGGACTCCCTTGAACCTCTTTGAAGCACACAGTGCCTTGTTTTTGTACAACAAAGGTACTTTGGTGCAAGGTTCCCATTGCAACTCTGCCAAGGCCACATTTAACTGAAAGCCTTGGCACCTTTCAGGATACATTCATTTAAATTATTAAAAAAAAAAAAAAACCCAAAGAATCTTAACCTAGTAAAAAATGTCTGAACAAAGGCCAGGTCATCTGAAAATAATTTTTGTTTCCGTTAGGATGCAAACCAAGAGCTGGGATCACTGAAAAATAAACTGCCTATCTGTGTCAGCAGGTATCTGTTCTCTGCTTGTGATTTTATTATAGGTCTGAGCTGTGGCAGAGCTGAAATTCTCCAGGCACATCACTTTCCACTATTATAGATTCCTATGTATGCAAAGGACTGCATCTGTGCATGCTTAGTATATTCTATAGCTTAACAGTTTAGTATTTAGCTCACAAGTAAATTTCATCAGCCTTTCTGGTCAGGGACAAGGATTTTTCCCACTTAACTCATCTGAGGACCTGAATACAAAGCCTGGGCATATGTTCTTTCTCCCCTGACCCGCATAAAGTGTAAACAAAGAAAGGAGGGAATGGGGATGCATGTTCATAAATTGTATATTGGATATAAATTGCAGCAAGACTGGGGACCAGGTCTTCTTTGTTCTCCTTTATTTCCTGTTTGCTGGTGGATTTCTTAGGGAATTACTGACTAAATTATTCTAAAAGACTTTCTTTACCATTTCAGTTACTGAAGGAGTTATACCTGGTAGAAAATCTTTTATTTTCTTCCTTGCTGGACATTGGCCCAAGAGATGTGAGAGTGGGAATTGTAAACAAGGAACTGAGCTTTCCATAACTTCCTGAGATTGCTACTCCGTGACAAAAATTAACTATACTCTTAATAGAAAGCAGGCTTGGGTGTTCAAGCACAGCAAGTTAAATCTAACAGACCCAGGATCCAGTGAGTAGTTGTGCTTCTGACTGCTAATGCACTCTCATAGGCAAGGACTGGGACAGAGCAATCCAGACAGTTCTCTGTAGAGACTCTTCAAAGGCACATGTCCCACATCTTTTTTCCTACTCAAAAGCAGCAAGATTAGAAGCCAGTAAACGATATTAACATGAGAGAAGTGCAATTATTTATGTTTGTCTATTAAATAAATAGAATAATAAACCATTGTGTATGTGACCTGGAGCAGTAATTCTGCTGGTCTCGGATCATAGTTCTGTCATCTGCATGTCACTTACAAACCTTGGATTTTGTTCCAATTCACGTGTGTTACATGTGAACGTCATGATATGGCATACCATAACCACCATATCTCATCTTTTTATTTCATATTCTAGCCATTCTTCTGCCAAGAATTGGCATTTTTTTCTGGCAGTGGCAATAAATACTATTTTCTGATAATGTTATCTCTCTAGATATATATGAAAAAAAAAACCCAATCCAAGGCTAGAACACTTGACATGTATACTAATAACCTAGTACTTATATTTCGTTCCTACCTATTATACATAATCCACTCTGAGTTTTGAACATATTGCTGTTATAAGAGCATTTATAGCACTTTACAATTTCTTTGAAGACTTACATACTATGTTATTTTATATTAAAGAAAATCTCATCAACGCATCACAAAAAATATTTGATTCTTCTAAGAATTTCTCCTACTGTGGTAGTGGAAAACTATTCTTATACATGTATATATATATATCTATATTTTAGTTAATAAGTAAAGACATACATGTTTTTCCCTTACAGTGACTGACAAGAGTACACAGTGTTATTTCTTTTACTCATTCCATAACTTCCTACTAACAATGACCTTATCCTGCTTCTCTTTCATCTTCGATCCAGGAGAACTTATTAGTAGACATAAATTTCAAGGCAGTTGGTCTCTTTCATCTCTATCCTGTGTAGTCTTGTTACACTTGGTCTATGTATTTTTGCCACATTGCAGCTTCATTTGTACTGGGCTGAGTTCATGCTTTCCCAGACTTTGATTTTCCAGTAGTATCCCTGATTTTTGGTCTCAAATGAAACTTACAACCTAGTACTTTATTGCATTTACTCATCATTTTCCTATCTACAGACCTTTCCTTGTATAACCACACTTGCAGGGCTGAATTTTTAGCTTCCTGTTAGTCACTGATTTTGTTTTTGGTTTTTTTTCTTCAATGTTTTAACCATTCTGATTAACACAAACAAACTTGAATCGTTTTACCTAGCTTTATTGGCATAATTGCATCACCAGGTATTTTCTCACAAATAATCTTTGTAATTAATTCTGTTCACCCTCTCTTGGTTTAAGTGTTTAATTTTAGAGTGAAAGTTGGGAGGACAGTAATGTCCTTTTCGTGAGGCCCCGTGTCTCAGGAGTTGGTGAGATGTTAACTAGAAGATGCCACTCCTGGGAGTGAGACAGACACACATCTCTTCAGCCTCAGTTGATTTATACTGGTGTAACTGAGTTTACCCCAGGCAGCTATAGTTGAAGTGGTGAGATGGAAAGCTCTGTAATGTACAGTGGAGAAATGTCATGCTGTCAGGAGGGAGAATGGCAGATGTTAAGCAGGCTAGGGAAAGAAGCTACAGCCAAACTGGAAGCATGATATCATTTTAAAATATAAAACAGTTACTAAATATCCAGTAAAATTATGTGCCAAAATTATCAAAAGGGTTAACAATGAACCATACATTCAGGATGTGTGTCAGTGGCTGTGAACATTTTTGGCAGCATGTATTGACAGGAGAAGTCAAAGCTTTCCATTGAAGTGAGGAGACAGAGAAAACAAAGTGATTTCTAATCCCCATATAGCTCTTATGATTTGGATGAACTTGATTTTTTTCCCCTCCACTAAGCTTTTATTTTCTGAATAAGAATGTGAGGTTGCTTACTCAACCTTCGTTTCAAAGAGTCTGGTGCCTGGGTCTCCTGAGGCGTGTTGTCATAGAGGTGTATTTGCAGCAGATTAAGTCACACAGATCTGAATTTCATGATCTCTTACTGTCTGTCATCTTCAACATTCTTCATTCAGAAACTGTAACA
This sequence comes from Porphyrio hochstetteri, assembly GCA_020800305.1. Classification (NCBI taxonomy): domain Eukaryota; kingdom Metazoa; phylum Chordata; class Aves; order Gruiformes; family Rallidae; genus Porphyrio; species Porphyrio hochstetteri. Next base: position 51,499,760 of record CM036905.1, read on the forward strand.
TTTCCTATGCATTCGTCCCCTGGTCTAAACATTCGTCCCCTTGGTAATCTATATAGCACTTATGCAAGCAGTAGACGGAGTTGTCAGCACAGTTTGTATCCCCGTTAAGAAATACAGTTCTCTATTGCTGCTCAAGGTCAACATAGTCCTTCTGAAAGATTTCACAGAGTGAACATGTGTCACCTGACAGAATACGAAGGCAGGTCATTTGCTGGACTACACATTTTTAGAAGCTCGGGTAGGAAAGTCTTAACCTCATTCCATAAATTACAATGCAGAATGTCCTCTGTGTCCTAAAATTGCACCTTTTATGTAGGGTCAATATTTCTACAAGGTTTTATAGTGAAACAATAAAGTTGAAGCACAACTTTATTTTCTTTGTTTTTATTTTATTTTTAAAAATAAAGGCATTCAGTAGTTAGCTTGATATTACTTAAAGACTGTAAACTGGGGCAGTAGATATAGCAGACATTTTAAAATCCTTGTAAAGTAATAGTTTTCTCTGCACTTGGGGCTATAATAATTACAAAAAGTAGCTATTATAATAATGCCTATGGAAAGGCAATCTTTTCAGCCTTAAACAAAAAAGAATCACTGCATTGTCATTATGAAGCTATTCACTAGAGTCATAGAGACTGAGGTTTTACAAAAAGGAATTACAAAAATTGCATTAGTTGTAGTCATAGTACAGTCATGTCTGAAATCAGCTCTGAAAGAGAAGGTTAAGAAGCTGGAGAGCTGTCAGGCAGAGAAGAACCTGGGGTTGTTGGTTGACTGCAGACTGAATATGAGTCAGCAGTGTGCTCAGGCAGCCAAGAAGGCCAATGGCATCTTGGCTTGTATCAAAAACAGTGTGGCCAGTAGGTCTAGGGAGGTGATTGTGCCCCTGTACTTGGCATTGGTGAGGCCGCACCTCGAGTGCTGTGTCCAGTTCTGGGCTCCTCACCACAAGAAGGACATGGAGGTCCTGGAGCGAGTCCAGAGAAGGGCAACCAGGCTGGTGAAGGGGCTGGAGGGCAAATCCTATGAGGAGCGGCTGAGGGAGCTGGGGCTGTTTAGCCTAGAGAATATGAGGCTGAGGGGAGACCTTATCACCGCCTACAATTACCTGAAGGGAGGTTATAGAGAGGTAGGTGATGGTCTCTTCAGCCAGGTGACAGGTGATAGGACAAGGGGGAATGGCATGAAGCTGTGCCAGGGCAGGTTCAGATTGGACGTTAGGAAAAAACTTTTTACTGAAAGAGTTGTCAGGGCCTGGAACAGGCTGCCCAGGGAGGTGGTTGAGTCACCTTCCCTGGATGTGTTCAAAAAAAGGGTAGATGAAGTACTTAGGGATATGGTTTAGTTTAGGATGTGAATGGTTGGACTCGATGATCTTAAAGGTCTTTTCCAACCTTATTATTCTGTGATTCTGTGATTCTGTGAAACAGTAGATTTATTTAAAAAGTAATAATTCATTGCAACTCCTCTATATAGAGGGAAATGATATATTTTGTTCTTCTGAAAATGGATGTTGTAGGTATTGTTACATTTAGAGAAAAGTTAAGGCAGTATAAAGATCTGCTATTTTTCATGTTTTTCAGCCCTGGTTGCTTTTTGCTATGATATCTTGTGAACAGTGGCAAACAGTTTTAAAAAACTCCTCCAGTTCTTAATGGATTTGAGCATGAGAGCTTAAAGATGCTGGTTTTGGGATGTACTAATAGCAAATATTATAAGATTCTATTTAGCAAAATAAGTTAGGTAACTGCAAAAGGCACAGACTGGAGTTCTTCCTTTGGAAAAGCTCTTTCATCCTATTGTGACACTATTTTCAGTCTTGTCATGAGCAGTCTAAAAGGAGAAGAAACTGATTTTCCTTCTTTGCACAGAATACTATCTGCAAGCATGACAACTGGCTGCTGTAGCAGAAACTCTTAAAAAATTGATCAAGTTCAGTGACAGATTAGAAAAGGCATATACCACCTAACCTGTAGGCACACAAAACTCAGGACAAATAGCTGTTTTGACATCTCTAGCTGGGAATCCTGCCCTCCACAAACATATTTGATGCTCAGACATGGTCTCTTGGCTGCTTGCAGTTGTCCCCATCTGTCAGGATGGCACTGTGCCCACACACAAGGTGGTATGTCAGCTTCACTAGGGCATAGGTGCCAAGTAAATTTTACTGTTTGCAGAGCTTTGCATGTGCAGGTTCTTCAGTAGGAAGCCTCTGCTCTGTCACAGCAAGGCTGCCTCTCAACATGACTCCCTACACTTGATTACACCTGTTGACAACTTAGGTATCAAAAGAAAAAGACTTAAAGAGTACAAGCAAGAAATAATGATATGGAGGAACAGATTTAGGAATCTGTATTGCACATGCACTGAAATTCCATTGCGTTTTTTTTTTTTTCCCCCTGATCCCAGAAGAAATGTCTACCTTTCAACAGGGGGCAAGACTAAATTAGATTTTTTTGAGACAGATCACCTCCTGGCTCATCACTCCAGTCTGGAGCAAGGTATATTGGCATAATTTATGTCATCATTATTAACACTTTCAATTCATTCTCCTTCTCCTTATTCATCCCCTGCCCCTCACCCAAAAAAGAAAGATTTCTAGTTATCAGCATGAACTCAGACAAAAAAAGAAAAAAAAGAAACCAAACTAAACCCCCAAAAACCACAATGGAAAATGGTTGCTGAAGCAAAGAAAGGAAAGCCTGACTCTTCTGTCTTATTGATTTTGCAGTGGTGAAACTGTATTTACCGCAGTGGAATAATCCCTGCTTTATCCCAGAGCATGAACTATGAAGGCAGGGAAAAGCCAGGCACTTAATTTGGGTATTGCGCTTGGGCAACTGTGTGCACAGTCTATGTTTTTCAGAAAGCATAGGGATAGCTTCCTTAGCAATAAAGGACATAATCACCTAAAAGATGAGAAAATTGTGAGGCTGTAAGGACATGACTGTATCTTCTTCTTACAACAGTCCACATAGCTGGTCTAGGAAAGAAGGCTGCACTGCCTGGGGGAAACTGAGTTGCTCTGGGTTTTATTTATTATTGAAATTATTTTGTTTGATGAAAAGCTGAATGAACTGAACAAACTGAACTGGACTGTCCTTTCAAAGGACAAATCTGCCTTTCAGAAACACTTCCTCTCATTTGCACATAATTGGTTATTCATAGCAGTCAGAAACATGTCTTCGTAGCTCCTTTTATATCCTGTAGATTTTAAATTTCACAGGGATGTTTTCTGTAACAACGATGAGACTTTTAGCAACCTTACCAGCTGCTCAAAATTCTCACTTGTCTTTTCTTTTCATCTCTTGTTGCCATATAACTACTGTTTTATGTGTGACTCATCCCTCTGTTCAATCTTTTCAATTTCTGCATGTTGCATTGAAAAAATCATATAACCTGAGTTTTCAGCAGTATTTAATCTCTTTTCTAATAAAAAAACTAATTTCCAAATACCTATTATATTTTAAAACCCTCCAATATCCTGATTATTCATAAATGTCTTTACAGAGAACTTTTAAAAGCTGGGAATAATCACAAATGGCTTGAAACTTTCCAGAAACACACCTTTCTGTTCTTGTCTATTTTTATTTTGCCTACCCGCTGACTGTACTGAGACATGTAAATTGAGGAACTCAAAAAGATTTAATCCATCAGAATGATACATAAAATCACTTCTTATTGTATTTATTCCTTCCATTGACATTAAGAATATCCCTTACTGTGCTTTTCTCACATCCATCTTTTTATTTGTGTATCTTATTTTCCCCTCTATTTCCATAATTCCTGTTATTTTTTTTCTTAGGCTTTATTTGTACAGTAGCAAAACTATTCCAAGCACTCTTTTTTTTCCCCAAATATTTTTTTGAGTCCTCTAGCTCACAATAGTGTTTGCCCATTTCTTTTTTCTTTTTTTTTTGTTCTACTAAGTTATTCTCCAACCCTCCAGCACTATATCATATTATTCTAACTACATAGTGTATCATTCTACCTCACCTGCCCTACCGCTCTATCTCTTAGCGTCTTTGACAAATTATCACCATTATTTCCCTTCTAACTGTTCTTGTGCCATTCATCACCCGTGACATTAAATAACTGCTCTTCTATCAAAATAATATACCTACATCATCTTGCCAAGTGAATATTCAACCATTTTCTATTAGAGATGGCCTGAGACTGACATATATGTCCCACCTGGCTATTCACAGATAAATGGATGAACTGAGCTGTTACTGAAAAAGAAAAATAAAGGAAAAAAAAAAAAGGTGTGATGAGGTTTTGGTTTCCAGTTAAAACATCTGTAATTTTTTTTTGTTCATTTACCTGCAAATGATAATCCACAGGTGCTTTAAGAGAGAAAACTTTATGATGGAAAATGTTGTTACTGACGTGAAGTCTAAAGGGATAAAAAGCATTTTAGGTCAACATTTTACCATGTGAAAGATAACTGCCACTTCTGTGTGTGTGTGTGTGTGTGTGTGTGTGTGTGAATGTGTAGCGGTGGTTTAATATTAGAAATAATTGACCTATTGTAATCACACACAAAATAGATCTGTCTCCTTTAAATCAAATCCATTCCCTATATTCACTATGTGCATCCATTCCCCCACTCACTACAGCTCATGCTAATAGTTTATATTAAATTTTAACTGCAATTCAGGAAAATTCCCTCCAAATTTCCCTAAGCTAGAAACAGTGACAGAAGCCACACAGATTTTTTTGAGTTGTGAAAGTGATAATGTTTTATGCTTTATATTACTTTACGATTTTAAATGTTTGTGGATACATTCATAACACATAACATATGTCACATTCAATTAATTAAATAAATATGTTAATACAATCTGAAACAAGAATTTTATATATCAAAATATCTGACAATTTCATTGAAATGATGACATTAGACATTCAGAACTTTTTTAATAAGAGAGTAAGTTGGGCTGTCAGTACTCAAAAAGGAAACAGCTCTCTGTGTTAAGGAAAAGCATTTTAGGTTACCAGTTTTTAAAAAGATGTTGCGGCAAGTGTAAAGACCAGGTGAAAAAGAAGGTTCTGTGACACTCAGCAGACATTCATATCCTGAAAACTAAACTCTGTATTACACTTGCTGTTACTGACAAGGCATTCAGCAGGCTTGCATGAAGGAGGGAAATGGTGGTGGAACAACCTCAAGCCTCATTCATCCCAGATTAGCAGACCCAACCCTTATCCATTAACATAAACCAATGACTTTTTACTTCTGTTGGCTCAGAAGCACAGTTTCAACAGAAATTTCCCTTCTCAAGACTAATGTTACCATGACGGGATTTGGACATTCTTGAGAATTCATCTCCATTCAGCCTGAGCTGATTGTACTTTTTCTACCTTTAGCAAATGAATAGAAAATCTTGCTCAGTTCATGAGAGGAAAATACTTCCAGAAGAAAATTTCAGATGGGAAAATTCATGTATCTTTTTCTGCAACTTTGACTATGGGTTTATGACATGCATGGTGTTTTATGGGGTTGTCGAGAGATAGTTGTCTGCCCAAATTAATTTAAGACAGAAAATTATTTATATTGGTTACACCATATTGCAGTATTTGTCTTATTTAGGCTTTTCATCCCATTGCAGGATATTGTAGAAATGCAGTTGTCTAAAGTTATTTTCTTACTATAATTCTAACTTCTCATCTTTTAAAAATAAACATTTAAGCTGTGCTGAGGCTTAATGTCCATTGCCAGGAAACCAGAATACCTTTCCTCTTCTCTGTCCTGAATTCAGTCTGAGAAATTTTTCAATTTCACTGCATCGTAGTGAAATTCATGCAATTCAAATATAATCTTTAAGCATTCTTTTTGTGTGTCATCATGTATATCCCTCCTATAAACAGTCTTTCTTTATTAATTACTTTATTCACCTGAATTAATAAAGACCAAATCTCTTCACAATATAAAAGGCATATATTTCATCACTCTCATCTTTTTTCTTTTTTTCTTTTTCTTTGCCATTAAGGGAGAAATCCTTTTGAAAAAATATCTCAACAATGATTTTATTTCTGTTAGGCATTACTATTGAAGACAACCATGATACCACACTGGGTTTTCATGTTCCTCTGAACAATCTTGCACCTGATGACATGGAGTTATGTGGCTATTATCAAAGCCTGTGTCCTCTCCTTGGCCACTGTTAATAATTGAGACATGCCAGTCTCTGGAAGCAGTATGGGTTATCTATGATTACAGTAATTTTTCTCCTAACAGATGTAAATGGAATGGCATTACACCAAAAAAATAGAGCTGATTGCCTCTGGCTGTTTGCCATAATTGATCTCTAGAAGCAAAAGATGAGTTTTCTTTCCCTTCTTCACATGTGTGAAATGAGATTCCAATTAGTAGAGCATCACTGGGTGCAGAGTGAGGAAGCTCTGTTTCCACATGCACATGTATTGTGTGTGAAAGAGATTGGGGAAAGGCAGAGGTCTAGTTTCAGGTGACATCCTGGACTTCTGCAGCTAATCTGCCACATCATCTGGCAGGAGAGGTCCTGCAGCTCCTTTTTTTTCTTGACATCCAACTAGACCCCCCCAAGCTAGAGTGGCAACCTAGACAGGCAGTCAATTGGTCACATGTCCCTACCTAACTAACTCTGCTACAGTTTAGCGGTAGAGCTAACTTTAGCTACAAAGGACTAACATGTCTACCCTCTTCCCTGTGGTGCTTGACCTGCCACCTCCTTTCTCATCTGTTACCAAGTCTCTCAAGCTATTTCCTGCACTATAGCTATTCTGTTTCTTTCTTTTTTCCCCAAAAGACTATTTTGCTTCTCATACCAAACCTATCTTGCACCATTCAGAAACTATGAGTATTAAAAAAAAAAAAAAAAAAAAAGAAAGAAAAAATAGAAGAATCTATTTCTTCTAACACTGGAAGAATTCTGAAAGATACCTCAAGTATTAGGCACTGGGTTGTGGGGGCAGAGACTTTACAGTCACATGTCCTATGGGTGTTTTGTTTTTAAGGAAAGTATCCCTTTTAACTCTGTTGTGTCCCAACTAAGAAACTAAATTTGGGAAAAAAAAGAAACTTAATCCAACCCATGCTTTCCTCACGCTTTTCCTTTTCTAATAGGCAAAACCCACTGTTTCAAATCATCTGGCACATCTACGCAGACAGATGCAGATAGAACCAAATTCATTCTGCCCACCCTGCAAGCTGTCTGGCCTCAGGCCAGCTCCCATCTAAAAGCCATGTGGCTGTGATGGAGCATCACTGAGCTTGGACTAATAAACCAAACCTCTCAGGAACTAAACACAACACCATGCAGCTAATGCAGCTCTGAGGCTTCTGGCCAGGATGAGGCTAGCTGTTGTCTTGCTCAGAGGATGAACAGAATAGATTCAGGTCTGTCTGTACTTGTGCTTGTAAATTTATTTTACGTTTCTCTGTTAGGTTTCCTTTTTACCAGTGCTCCATCCAAAGAAAAAAAAACCTCTTTAGCCCTTGACACACCTTCATTCTGGTAAATATTTGTATCCATACATTGTTATTTGCCATCCTATCAAGAAAACTTCTGAAGCTGATACTTATTCCAGTTGTATCTTCAAATTATTATTGCACAAATAACATACCTGATGACAATTTTTTCTAACCATAGAAATGAAACAGTATAAAATGATGGAATGAGGACAGAGAAGATAGGTGCTTTTGTTATTTAATTCTAATGTTCCAAAGCATATAGTTTTTTGGATCCTAATCTTCCCAAATTTCCCTTCTGCTCCCTATTTCTATACTGTGGGGCTTGAAAAATGGAGGAAGCAAGGAAGTAGAGGAGATTTTAGTGACTGATGGGTTTTCTCTGTAGATCGATAACTCTGAGAGCCCATAGTTGGGGCAGGACATGAGAAGTTCTTGGATTTTTTTGCTTTTGTTTCAGACAGGTGAGATTTCAGAGATGGTGCTACTCATGATAAATATGTGTTGAGGGTCTCAAAATAGATATGGATTAATTACTAGGCAGATTTTTTTAATTATACTCTGTGCATATTTTAACCTCTTCACCAACTTGGGGAATCACATCAGTTATGACAGTAAATTTGGCATTGCATGCCAACATGACAATTTTTTGTAATGGATTTAAAAGCTGTGTGTGATAGACCTGTTCTGATGGTATGCCTTCCTAAATTATTCTTTCCTATATGAATGGTACTTAAAAGACTATCTTAAGTTAGTCTGTAAACTTAACTCATATTTATTTTCACAGTATTTCAGGACTTATATTCTCTTTCATATAGGTTAGATTTTGCTTGTTGATTTTCTTCCTGAATAGCATAAATATAGACATAATTTCAGAGTGGAAAAAAAAAATAAAAGGGGATTGAGATAAACATGTTTAGAGGTTGGAACCTTTACGTATCTAGATAGTAATCAAGCTTGATGTGGTTTACTGTTTTGTGTATTTCATGTAACTGTGAGTTGTAAAGTTAAATATGCCAAACATGTAAAAGACTCTTCTCTAGTACTGAGGCTCTCTGCCAAATCTCTTTAAGCTGACAGAACTGGAAAAATCTTTCATGTATTGCTGAAAAGTCATAGAATTAGAACCTAATTCTTCTGTCTTCCCAGCATGTGCTTGGCAAAGGTCAGGGGACTCTCTACGTATCAGGTCAGTGTTGGTATACTTCAGAGAGACTGAGAGCTGCTCTAACTTCATCCTGCATGCTGAGACACAGTTGGACTGTAGAAGTATGCTGGACTTTATGTCCTTTGACTGTACGATTATTTAAGGTGAGCATGTTTTCCAGCAGCCCTGATTCCTGAGTGGCCATTTGATTTTGGTTTCCAAAGAATACATAGAGCAAAGACAGAAAGCTTGAGTTTGATACAAAACTCTTTGTAAGCACTTCTCCAAACTTTGTAAGCTATTTTATCTATTTAGTGTAGAAAATACAATTTTAGCTCTTACATTTTTCTACACAGTGCTGTGGAAACCTAGTAATTTCTCAGCTCTGTCTTTTACAGAAATCCCTTCACTTGCTTTGAGTCCCTTGTTTCTGCTCACAATCCCATATCTGCAACTAGAGCTTTTATGTTTTTCCACACCTGAAGGGTACCTGTAGACAACACTGTCATTCTGTATGACTTTTATTATAGAGTTATAGAAACAAGAAAACAAGAAATAAATCAAGCAAAGACCCCCTGAAGGAGAGAGCGTGTGTTTCTTCACTTGTATACCTCAGCAGACCTGTGAATACAACCGACTGATAGAAAAAGAGTATGTGGAAAACAAATTCACTTATATTTACCTAAAGCTCTTTTCTACACAGATATTTCAATTGTCTAAGTGATATATGAAACATGCTGTACAATTGGCAGAATTTATAATTTGCTTCAATTAATATAACCACATGCCTAGCAGTAATGACAAAGAAACAGAAAGAAATCTTTACCTCAGGTGTGTCTTATTATATAGATTTAGAGCAGTTCTACACATGAAGAAATTAAATGAACTCACCTTAGCTTGCAACATGTTACAATTTGGTTAGATATTAATACCTTAATGAATATTTAGAAAGCTAAGCATGAGATCTAAGGGTTTGGTATTACAAGTCAGAGAAAGTTTGCACAGATCAGTAACAGGGCTAAAGAAACACAGTGGAGGTTAGACATTAAGTTGTGGGTTTGCCTGCAACTAAAAAAAGACATTTTTTTGTGTTATTTTTTTAGGTTCTAATCACTATAAGCACATAGCTTCCTTAGGCCTGCAGGTTCATATTCTACATCCTCATTCATTTAACAAGTTCTTTAATGCTAATTGAAAAGTGCATTTCAAGCAACCACATCTTTTCAAGATCTCTTAAGTGCAGATAAGTTCTAAGATCTTGCATTACAAGGAAAAGATTTAGGAACAGCTATGGATTCAAGAGGAATTTATGTTGACCTTTGGCCATTGTGGTTTGTAGACATAGCTGTTTAATACATAGGAAAAAATATCAATCCTAAAGTATAAAACTAAAAAAAATATCGAATATTTACCACACAGAAGATGAAAAAAATATAGAAGTTCTATACATGTGCATATATACCAGAATAGACTAAAAAACATTCTAAAAGATTGTGTTAGTCTCTCAAAGTCCTGTGTAAACTGAAAAAAACAAAGGAGTAAGATAAACTATGAGAATATGTGCAAAGGATAGCTTGGGTAAAAAACAATTTCAATGACCTTCTGACCTTATTTCTCTTTTTTCAGCATTGGTGGTTAAATCTAATGCAATAGATTTTTTTTTTTTAATAGAAAGAACTATTCAGACATTAAGAGTAAAACAAATATCCAAGACCTGTAAAGATGTTAACCCAGTTAAAAGAAGTAATCCTTTAAATGACACGGAGGATTATAAAGCTTTACTGAATTTTCTCATACCCTAGATGGAGAGATCCAGACACAGCTGTTCAGAGCCCATCAAGGTCAATGAAAGACTCTGATGTAGTGCTAAGAATTCACTGAAAAAGAGCTTGAAGGAATGAACCCAAGTTTCACTTTCAGCGTTGTAAAACTCATAAAGAATATCAGCCTTTTGGAGTTGGAGGCAATCACAGAATTAGTCAACAGATTCGTAGTGAGGACTCTTGAGGAAAAGAATGATGAAGAGATGAAGAAAATGTCTCCACAGACATAACCAATGTGCTCTTGATAATACATAGTAGTTTTCTTCAGCTAGGAAGCTCCTTCCAGTGTTGAGAGTGTGATGTGGTTAGCAATCTCTCCTCTAGATACTGAACACTGTTCATGAATTAGCTTGGTGTTGTATGGTGTTGTAAGATGGGCTATAAAATGCATAGAGAATAAAGGCCCAGGTAACACAAAAAACAAGAACTAGAAAAAGACCAGAGGCATACTCTGAGGATGAACTGATTGAAGACAGTTAGAATGCTCAGCTGCAGTCAAGAAGAAGGAATGCTCGAGGAATCTTTCTGTTTGTCAAAGATAAGAATTTGTGATGAAGAAGCAGCTGGAAGTTAGTCATGGTATCTTAGGGCAGCTAAAATAAATCTGGATATTTACAAAAACACACCCAAATTGTGATCTCTTAGATCTTATTTGAAAATAGTACCAGATATCATTCACTATTTTATCTAAAATGTGAGACCCCAAAGAAAATATTTTTATATATTCTGAGTGAAGTGATCAGAATAAATGTTAGGAGTATTTTTAAGAAAATCCTCAGTCTGCTCACAGGTCAGAATAGAAAAATGAGCCCCATATTTCTAATGTCTGAGATGTCTTAGATATTACATTTTTCTACATCCATCCTTTAATCTCCATGATAATAATTAAAAGTGTACTAAATTACATGACATTGTCTGAAGTTACATAAAAGAAAATTCTCAGCAAAAGAGAGCCTTTTAAATGCTTTATGACTAAATGTGATTAACGTGTGATTTCTTCCATCAGGACAGATCAAGAGCAGCAAATTGCCCATAGTACTTGCAAATTACACAGAAAAACCTGCTTATTGACCACCTAAATTGTTTTAGAGCAGATTGATACATCTCATTTATTTATGTGAATAAGTATCATGAGAATAAGCCTCTCATTTACAAGCACTCCCAAGTGGTAACTGCCTGGAACACAGAAAATAATCACAATATCAGTTCTCCACCAAGCAGCACATAGATTAGATACAAACATCTCTCTGGACAGAAAAGCCAATAACATGCTGCTTGTAAAGTGTAGCATAAAAGCAATTTCTAAAGTTAGGGTCAGAGTCTTCCACAACAGGGTGACTAAACATGAAACAACAGCAACGCTTTTGGGACACGTTAGGTAAAATCGCAGATTTATTTTTAAGAACTGAGGAAGCATTTTGAGCAATAATTGTCTGAAATCACAGGAAAGAAACAGCAACCTTGATCTTCTTTTAAAAGAAAAAAAAAAAAAAAGCTTGCCACATTTCTGATTAACACATTGGAAAACTAATCCTGCCTGTGTCATGACATAATGCTAGGAATTCATAGCACATAGGAAAACTCATTCTACCATCTGCTACAAAGCTTATCAAGTTCAGAACGGTATCACATTATTAGCCAATCTGTTAAAGGAATCACCACTATCCAGCTAAGGGAAAAATGATTAATTTTTAAAGCTATATTTTGTCATTTAAACTAGAGCAGTAGTTGTGTTTTATTTGAAATTGCTACTTAGATGATTATATCCTAATTAAAATACCTGCATGAGGTACATATGAAATGAGCATCTGGAATATATTCCAAATATTGCGTTATCTTACTGCTGAATGATTTATATTAATTTAGCTTCAACTATTATGGAAATGGATAGATGATCTACTTGAAGAAGTCCCTGCTCATTTCAAGGGGAGTTGGACTAGTTGACCTTTAAAGATCCCTTTCAACACGTACTATTCTATGATTTTATGATTCTGTGGTTGGATGGATGGATGGACGGATGGATCGATTGATGGGATAGATGGATTTTCCAGGTTGGATAGGGATTTGGGCAACCTGGTCTAGTGCTCAGAGATGATCTTTGAGGTTCCTTCCAGCCTAAACCAAGCTATGACTTTATGGTTCCAGGAATTAATGAATGGGTAGAAGGATGAAATGTTCACTATTTCTCTATGGCCTGACTGTAGTCATCCCATGCATCTCCAGATGAGTAGGAATATTGGCAGAGCTAGTTGTGCATGAGGACTTGTGGAAGACAACTAATGGCAAGGCTGTTTTGTAAGCAGTCCTTTGGAAACACTAATGTAAAGGGTACCAGCTGCCTGGGGCCAGACAAAAATGTTGCTTGCTATGAACCTGTAGCTGCAAGTGTTTTAAGGAAACTTAATTTTACATTGAATAATCCAATGACTTCATAACTTTGGAGACCACTAGGACACTTTAAAGACCATCTTTCAGCTCCAAGATTGTTCTGACCAAGACACCTTGAGTCTCCCAAGTTTCTCAGCTCTGTCAGTTCTTACAGAAGCCTTATAGAATATCATTCCTGTACTCTAAGGGTTTTAGCATAATGTCTTCCTGGCTTGCAGCTCTGTCTAGCAAAAGAGTAACACTATTAAAATACATATATGTAGGAAAATGGAGATAATAAACAGTTATGTTCACTGAATAGATCCGTATTTTTCCAATAGTTTGAATTTGGCTTACATGGCAAGGATTTGGTAACAAGGGATACAGAAGTGGCTTCAATGAGAAGCTGCTAGAAGCTTGCCCAAGGTCCAACTAAGCCAATGCCCGCTGGCTCCAAGATGGACCTGCCACTGTCCAAGGCCAAGTCCAGGAAGAAGGGAGAGTGTTTTAAGGTTTGTTTTTATTTTTTCATTACTCAATCTGATTTAGTTTGTAATAAATTATATTCTTTTTCCCTAAATCAAGTCTGTTTTGCCCATGATAGTAATTGGCAATTGTTCTTATCTCAACCCACGAGCTTTACATTATATTTTATCTTCCCTGTCCGGCTGAGGAGGGGAGTGATAGAGCAGCTTTAGTGGCAGCCTGGCCTCCAGCCAGGGTCAACCCACCACATAGTATTAGGATTTCAAGTGGGTGCACTGCTTGTATTATCACAGCTAGTCACACAGTGCCTGTCCAAGGATCTCTCCTAAGGAGTGGGTAATTCACAGTATTCTACTATTTAAACTCGGTTGATTTTTTTCTGCTGAGCCTGAGAAAGGTATTCTGACAGCTACAAATTGCTGGAGGGATAGATTTTTGTGAAGTAGTCATTTTAGGTACACAACAATGCATACAGACTCAAAAGCTCTTTAGATAGAAATAGTCTTTGGTATTAATATAAAAAGAATTGCATTCCCCCCACTTCCCCCCAAGTGTTAGAGAAACATTTTTATAAGAACTTTTCAGAAATGGTTCAGATAAAAACCTTTGCTATTGTACCTTTGCTGCAGAAAGAAATTTTAGTTTGTCATGTTCCTCCCTGACCATCCCTGTGGATGCAAACAGCCATTTTGACAGAAGGTCATCAGGGGCGGGATTCAAAACTTCATAATATAACTTCAGTCATCCAAAAGTAGGGCAATTAATCTATGCTGGCTGCCTAAGTTCCCCCTGTAGGAATAGAGAGCAATAGGGGCACAGTGTGCCTCATTCAATCTCTCAGCTACTAATTTGGAATGGGGTAAACCATCCACCAGCAATGGACAGTTTCTTCAGGTGCACAGTTTAGGGGACATAGAATATTAGTTAAGATATCTCAAGTTAGTCATCATCTCCCTTCAAATCTATCACATGGTGAAGAGCATGCAGCTTTAATGTGTTTTGTAGTCCTCACCTAAGTACTAGCAAAGTACCTGTTTAACTGAATGATTGAAGAACTCAGTAGATTTCAGACAATGGCAAATATTTGGTGCTTGTTCCTCCATTGGCTCTGAAAGGAATTATCATAGACACTGTGTTATGGATTATCATAGATATCATAGCCGCTGTGTTCTATTTCCTGAACATTCCCAAATTTGTTTTAGAAAATTGAAATGAGCTTCATATAAAAAAGGTGCTGTGAAGAAATGTAAGACTGTCAGGTGAAGAAACCATATTTCATCACACACCATACCTTAAACTATAGCAAGTTTTAACAAAATATAAAGTAAATTAAAAATTTAAAAACAAACAAACAAACAGGCATTTGAAATAAACCTTATTTATGTTCATCTCTATAATTCCAACCCTTACATTAGCTTTTATGTGGAAGCATATGTACAGTATTTATTAAGAGAAGCCACTATTATAGATGTCAGATGAAGGTGTAGGGTCACTTCTGTAATATATTTTTGTCAAGTATTTTCAGCAAGGGTTATTCAGGAGAGTAGAGGATAAATGACCATCTCTATTACCAAATGTTAACAAAACAGTATGGAAACAAAAAATTGTCTCATCATCTAATACTGGATCAAACTGCACTTGACAATCTATGGGTTTATCAAACTGTAGGTTACTAAGACACACCTTGGAATGCAGAATGTGCAATAATTACACCTGCTGACAACAACATTTTGTCCTTCCCAGCACATCTGCAATAGTTGGGCAGGCAAAGAAGAATTGCATGTATCTTTATGTTCAACTGCTTAAGAAGATTTCTTTGAAAAAAATAATATTTTGAGGAATAAGTCCGCAATTAATAAGTGAAAGTCAGAACAAATTCACAAGAAAAACAACAGTACAATAATATTTCTACTGTGTGTTCTTGCCAGTAATCAATTTTACAATGTCTAGCTGAAAACTGTAATAGATGTAAAGACATGACAGAAGAGGTGTTTATTCTAAAATATTACCAATTTCTTTACTAGATTTCTGTTAATAAACAAATTTTTGTCATATTTAGCACAGTGCAAGTGTGTGAAATTCTCTGTTCAAAAAGTCTAAATATATGCAGGTCTTTGAAATGATAATAAATTCATGTGCATATTTACTCTCATTCCTTAAGTTTTCAGCTGCAGCAATGTTACAGATCATAAGTTCTTTCTGTCACTAATACCTAATCACCCAGGTAATAATTTATATTGCAATATTGAGGTGAACACACCCTATCCAATGCATCATTGCTGCATGGCTGTCACATATTTCATACACTTGTTGAAGGTTTAGGTCCCTGCCCTGTGTTTTCAAACTCACTGAGGCATTAGGATAGTCTTTTCTCCTTTTTTGTCCTCTATAAGTCTAACTCTGGTACACGACAGAGACAGAACATGACATCTTTCTTGAGAATTTTCTATAATAATTCACTTTGAGCTATAGAAGGCAAACGTGACTGAGACAAAAATATTTGCATGTGGATGTTGAAAAAAAATAGTTTCTGTACAGTAAATTGTTTAGTACTTTTATTAATAATTATTTGACTTAAATCTTACTCATTTGCATGTGGAAGAGTTTCCATCTATATGTAAAAAGATCTAGATTTGTGGAACTGTGTTGCACCTACCAGCACTGTGGTAAAAGATGGGTTTTGAGTTGAAATCACTACAGGAGTTTCCTTTGTATGTGAATCCATCAGTAAGTCATTTCTATAGTAAAATTGGTGCAAAAGTTCAAGTATATATTTCTGAGATGTAAACACATGAGAGAATTCCTAAGGCATCAAGTTGCTGTATAGAAGTGGCTATGACAATGTGATTGTTACATTAGTTTGAAAATATTTTCTATCCACTTTCTTTTGAGTATGTCGATTATCACCTGACAACTCCTAAAGGCTGTATCACACCAAAAATAGCAAAACTTTCATCTTGAAAACCATGGTTTGTATGTCCTTACTTAAGATCTATGACAATATTTAGAGCATAAATTGCAATTTAGAGAATAAATAGCAATTTGCTGGAATTTACTTCCAATTCCCTATTACAAGTGTATCTATTGGATCCAACCCCAAGATTCATTGGTCAGATTTCAAAGGTCCAATTCAGAAGCCATTTTGGATGGCCTTTGACATTAAGGTAATGCTTAACTTACACCCAGTTGAATCAATTGTATGGTCCAAAAATGTCTTAGGTTCCTATATGAACTGGTAAGTACATTGCTCTCATTTTATTTCCTTAAGTACTTACTTACTCAGAAAGCCGTGTTATATTGTTATAGAGACATTTCTGTGTGTTCTTATCTAAAGCTTCATCAACAGTAGAATTGCTAGAGTAATTTTTGTGCTGCTATAAACTTGTGTTCAATATAAGTATGTGGAAAAGCCTTTTGCCAAGAGTTTTTTCTTATATGTCTTTAACTACATCATGGCACAATTCCTTTATTAATAATAAATAGTGACATTATTTCCCAGATGTCAGTCAGGTATTTTGTTTTTTTCAGTTTTAAAAAATTTTGTGTTGAGTAGCTGAAGAATGTGAATTTCCCATCAGTGTAATTGTAATGAGAAGATTATAACAGTGGGTGCTTTGATCATGTTGCAGACAAATAACAAATTTTGGAAGAAATGATACAATTACACTGATCAAATATATGAAATAGATCCAACAGCTTCAGAAGTTTAATCTATCAAAATTGCAGTATTATAATGAGCCAGTTTCCTCAGAGGAAACTGAAGTCAGAAGAATCAAGAAATACAGCTTTAATGTCAGGAAAGTATTATTGCTCTTTTCTGCATATTTTACTTAAAGTGTGTTTTAGTTTTTTATTAGCTTTAGCTTTTAAATCAAAGTTATATCTTTTATCTAACATTATCGAAAACTCCGAGTTTGTCACATAACCTTTTATATTTTACAGTGTTTTGTAATTCAGAGTTGTTCATATATATTTAACCTTATAAGCAGAATTGTTTCATCGTATATCATGAACCTCTTTTTATCATTTGGATAGACTGGATTTGTTCTTCATGTCAAATTTTGTACTACAGGCCTTTGATTCTGACCAACTGATGACCACAATTAAGTCTGGAAAGGAGAATTTTATCACAAAACTTGAGGATCTTCAATCTGATTCCATGTTCTGGGATCAGTATGTGTCTTGTGGAAATTTCACTTCTTTCTCTTGACTTCTATAGTCTTTCAGGTGTAGAAGAATCACAGTAAACATCTTAATTTGATAGAAAAGTATGCAATATGTAACTTCCTGGTGTTTTTTTCAGGTGGAGAGTACAGGTTGTTGATCTCAGATCCAAAATTATGGGATTTTTTTTTCAGTTTAACTGAATTAATATAGTTGATCAATGTAATTCAGAGCACATACTTTGCCACTTTGTTGCAAAATAGGCAGTGCATCTTTGTGAAAATGCACCAATATCATGATGTAGCTGGAGCTCTGGTGATGCTAACTTTCTAAACCAACATAGCTGTACCATGCAAATTTATTCTCTCAGAAACAACAAGTACACTACGTTCGAATAAGATTTTCCCCTCACTAGATTAAAAAAAGTACATAATTGTGAAATAAGATTGGAAAATAGTGTTATTAAAACAAACTGTGGAGTTAAAGAGAGGAGAAATTACAAGAACAAATGTTCTGTATTCTCAAGTATCTAAGCCAAGATAGTTCATGCAGTATCAGTCTTGGTTTGTAGCACATGCTCTCAATAAGAAGTCTTTTAAAATTACATTGTCCAAGGTGAAGGGAAGAACATTTCATAACTTTTTCAAATAAATCAGTAACTGTTAGGAATTTTATCTGTGTAACTTATTTGGACACATAACTGCTCTTGGTTGCTTAATCTGTTCAATATTAGAAGAATTAAAAAGAAATTTCAACTGAAGAATTTCTATTGATCTAATTTTAATGAAGCGCTCAACAGTTTCTAATAAATTGATACACTCTTTTGTGTCTTAGGAAGACAGAGAGTGAATAAAAGCTCTTAATGTTCCTATCAGTGTAGCTGACCTTAAAACTTTATTTCCATACTACAGGAAATTCTGACATTGTAAGACTTATTATTTGGATTGAAAATTGTAAGTGTAGGTGTTTCTCACTGCAGAGAATTTTGTAAAAAATAGCCACTTAAGCATTACTCTGTTTCATTTCCATGAGTTTGCACTCCACGTGATAAAAAGAGAATATCACAAATATCAAATAATATCAAAGTGAAATTTAATAATCAAGTTAATATGGAATAATTCTTTCTTATGTGCATTGCAAACCTAAAGCTAGAAGGTAATGTTCATTTGTTTTATGCTTTTCTTTTAAAAATATTACTGATATATTGATATATCTTTATTTTCTGATGAAAAAAATTGTCTCAGATTTACTTACAGCAATCTTAATAGAGTAATTTTCTGTTCCATGGGAGAAAGTGGAGATGTGCATGTATTTAGGGGTGGTTTCTCTCCCCCCATTTTGAAATGATATTTTACGGAAATCACTTATACAAGATACATTATATCTCAAGAACTTTCTTCTGATTTTTTTTTTTTCTAATGATTTAGTCTGACTATAGGACCACAAGGAGCATTTATGTTTGCTAAGCATGTACAAATCCTTCCAGTCAGTGAGTGGAATCTGTTGTCAGTGGAAGTTTTGTTATGTGAATCTCATTAATTTTTATGAGAACTAGAATTATTTTAAAAATTTTCTGTCAGCTCTAAAAACAATTGCTTTGAGCAAATCCACCAGTTTTTAATAATTTTTTAACTAGAAAATAATTTCAACAAAAATTAATCTCAAGAAAATAATTACTTTTGCCACATAAAGTTGAAGGAAATTTCAACATGAAAAAATCGAGTTTTAGGTACCTAGTTGATCTGAATTAATGTCAGAAAACACTGAACTTTGTTCATCCTGCATTTTCAGCTAAATGTTGTCACGATCCACAACCTAGGCAAGACTTAGTTTGGCAGAGGTTAAACCCCTTTACGGTTACAACCTAACCTCAGATCGCTCTGGGTGTCTGGGGGCGGCTGGGTGATATCCAATTACTAGGTGTTTTATCGTGATAAATTCTCAATTCAGTTCTCGGAGAACAGAATTAAGACTCGAAACGGAGTCAAGGTGAAGGTTGCTTTATTTGGCCCACAACAAACGTGCAGGGAAAGGGGGGAAGAAAGAGAGACGGGTGGAAAAGAGATAAAAAGGAAGAGAGAGAGAGAGAGAGAGAGAGGGAAAGAGGACGAGAGAGAGAGACGGGGGTGGGGGTGGGGGGTGGGCTGTGTATATCTACCACCACGACGCTATGGCATTCCGTCTGAGGGCAGAGTATTCTTCAGTGTCTCCGGGTCCGATGGAAGGGGAGAGCGTTCCCTCGTTTGTCCCCCGATGTGTTCGTTCTCCGTTGCTTCCCTTCCCTCATGTTGCTTGTTTTTTTTCCATGGCTGAATGTTCTTCTTTTTTTAGTCATCCTTTGTATCCCTAGAAGCTTCCGCCTGGCTTGTGGGAATGCTTCAGGGTGGATGACGAAATGTCTGATGTGTGAATGGCTCCTGATGTATATCTTTTGGGTGGCTTGTTGAATAGTCATTAGGTCCTTGGAAGCCTGAGACGGTGGTGGTGGTGGTGATGATGTAGTGTGTTAGGAATGAGGTTTGGTTAGGTGAGAGGAGAAAAGAGGGAGGGCGGTTCTGTTGGCAATTGTTAAGGCATATTTCCACTACCTTACAAACGTGTATTTCAGCTGAAAATATTTGTCTTCCTCAGTTATGTCCAAATACTCTTAAAATAAAGAAACTTGCCTTGCTTCCTTCTAATCTCAGTTCCCCCCCACTTTGTTCAAATTGTTTATCAAACAGTTTGCCTGAGGTTTTGCACAGCAACAGTGTCTCCAGTGTCTGTAGCCACAGATGCAAATACATGTGTTCCCATTATGGAAGCTGAAGAGCTGATAGAGTCCATAGACACTTTTCCCATAAACATAGTTGTTAAGCACATCTTATTTGGGAGGGAATTGATTGCAAAGTCCTTTGAGGCTAGTTCTCTTAGTTCTTTAGTCCATGTGATTATCACTCTCGCAAAGCAATTGGAGGCTGCTGGAGTGTAAAATGAGACTGATTCACACCATAATTCTATTGCAGTCTCTGCTTGTTTTTCCTGTCTGTCAAGTTATTGGGGAAGAATTAATTCCTCCTCAAGAATAATGACATTCTTCATGGTTACCAGAGGGCTGGGTTAACTGTGGTTTTAGCGTCCGATGCCACAGAAGACTTGTCTTTTAGGAACCACTGACATTTGGAATGTGCTTTGTGAAAACCTTTTCTTTTAGAAAGCTGTTTTCTCTTTCATTGTTAACTGTAATAGGATGGATATATTATTCTATTCCAGTTCTCTGTTTTCCAGTAAGCTATCCCTTGCAGTGTTATTTTGAGCTTATGATGTAGCCTCAGATCGGCATAGTCTCTTTCTGGGCTTCATTCTCTGGTTCAGCACACTATGAAGAAACATAGGAATGCTTTCTTCCCTACTCATAGAGAAAAAGCAGAAAGAACACATTCCATGACCTGGACACAATATTAATTTATAAAAAATCTTCTGGGAATGATCTTGAAGGCAGAAATTTAAGACCTTTTGATAGAAACTAGACATACAGTAGTCCTACAAGCTAGTGTACAAGGCAGGGGAAAAAAAAAATCACTGTTTCTTCTAAAAGACTTTCTTTTTTTAGCTAAAATCATCCTCTACTATCCAACTTAAAGGCTGACAGAATAACACTCCAGAACAGGTATGCTTTTTTTTTTTTTTTGTGTAGTGCAGGGTAACAGACTTTGGTTGTTTCCTTTTCCTGGCTATGAATCTTTTAATCACTGCTGAGAAATTTTCATGTCTCTCAGAAATTTTAACTTTCTATCTACATTTGTTTGTCCTTATATTTGAGGGCCCAGAATGTCTGTCCTGAATATTTCTATGTTTGCATACCGGGATATTGATAAGAATTTCTAGAAGGAATACAGAGTAGTGGAATAAAAAGAGACCATTGAAAGAAGTGCAGTTTGTGTATCTCCCTGGGCTTCACTGGTTCATCTTTGAGTCACCTGGCATTTAAATCTTACATATGCCCTTTGAAGAAAGTGGAAAAGTTAGATGACATCAGGATGGAAATTGCCACCACCAGATTTTGTAGTATTTACTCCCACCTTTCCCACAATGATCTACTGCTTGAGCTATTCATCCAGGAAATGGTGTATCTGCATTACAGACTCTGTTTAAATTTGAGGAACACAGCCTTTTCAATCTGAAACTAAAAACTGTTGCACTAACCAAGCCTATAAAATATCCTGAGTCAGACCTCCTAGTAGAGATGAGTCCGGGCATGCAAAGTAATGAGAGGAAAAGGAAAGCATAAGAGGTAATCTCAGTCTATGTGAGTTTTTGTAGCACTCAAAAAAGAAAGAATGGGTGTTCTGGGGTTTTTTGGGTTTTTGTTTGTTTGTTTGTTTGTTTGTTTTTTGTCTTTTGGTCATATATCAAATGCATACTTATGTCAAGAACCTGGATTTCAAAAGGTTTTCTTGCCTTTTCTGAGCTCTATATCCATTGTTAGTGAGGTTAAAAGTTTTCAGAGTCCAGCAGGAGCAGTGAGGAATATTCCACTTGAAGTAGTTATACAGCCTAGTCATTTTGAATGTAATAGGTGTAGGTTCAATTCCTTTCATGATGAACAGTGTTTGGAATTCAAGTGTTCCACTTAGGAGAAATTTAGAGGGGGAATCAGCTTGATGGTTTTGATATCTAAATATAAGGATCCATGTCTTTATAGATTAAGAGTTTAAACTCAAATATTCCTTAATGACATCCTTAACAGTCAGTGTAACCTAGAGGTGACCATAGTTATCTTCTTTCCTTAGGAAGAGTTGAAATATTCTCCATGATTCCTTGTTTGTGCCAACTGCATTGTCTGCCTGTACTGGGAGCATCGACACAAGGCTCATATGCAGAAACTTTCCATTGTGATTGCCCAGATGTAGATGTTTGAAGCTGAGCTGAATCCCACCCTGCGTTTCCCTTTGTCCTCCTTCTTTACGTCTTTTAAAATCCCAGGAACATCCCTGTCAGCTCAATAGTCTGTAGACAAAACTGATCAAACTGTTTTAACTTTTCCAGGTTTTCAGATGTGCCTACTCTCCGAGTAGGGAAGTTTCTCTACTACTTGGAATGTGAAGTTAGACAGACTATATGGTGCTCATTTTCTAAGCCTATTTGTGAGACAGTGCATAAATGGAGTAGATTGGATTCCACTCTAATTGCACAACATTCACATTCACATTTGAACAGGGTGTCTTTATAATTTCGTGCATCTTTAGTGCTGTTATAAAAGCTAGAAAATTATTCTAGTAGATTTTACACAAGTTTTGCTGATTTTTTTGGTTTTTTTTTTTTTTTTTTGGGGGGTGTGTGTGTGTGCTGATTATTGTTCTTCTTTCTTCCTTAGGAATATATATTTAAATTTCCCTGCTGCCTTACAGTTCCCACACAATGTTTGCTTGATTGCGTACTCTTTGTGATTTCATTTGGTTTATCTCTCTAGTGTGAGGTCCTGCAAGCAATGTTAATAGACCATCCTCCCAAGAGGAATTTATGGGTAATTTTCTTTGGCACCTGAAAGATTTATGATCAAAATATTAAACATGAATAGGAAAATGAACTAAATAAATCACAGCTTAATCCTACAGATGTAAGCTGATCTATTTATATGTGGATACAGCTCTCAGATACCCCAGTTTTCCTTCAGATTTCTGCTGACATATATATGCAGACAGCAATTTAAGCTCAAGGCTAGGTGTGAGGGATTCTTACATTCAGCTCACTATCAGTTCCAACTTCTTCCTTAGTTTTTGATGAGGCTTTTGGGGACAGATCCAGAAAGCTTGTGAGCTGTACCTGTCTGTATTGTTCAGACTACATTAGGAACTTCATTTCACCAAAGCAACACTTAAAGTATCATTAGTGGGCCTCAGTAGGGTAATACAAACCACCTAAATCAGCAGTCTAGACTCCATAAGTAGACGGTGGAGAGAGGTAAACCCCTTTCAGGGTCTATCAGTACTTTCTTTGGTTAACAAACTATTTCTCTCCCTTGACACCTACTTCAGTGTTGGCGTATACTGAACAAGAGGCAGCTTAGAGCCAGGCAAGAAATAGCAGCCCCACTATCAGATGAAGGCTCAGAGAGAAGCTATTGTCTGGAACAGAAAATAACCTGATGGTTTGTGCAGGTTTTTTTTGCATTTAAAATTGCAGTATAGTAAAATCACAACTTTATTATTTTCCCTTTTACACGCAAACTGTAAAAAATTGTCTGTACATAGAACTATCAAAATAAGCAATGATTTATTCCCTAGTAACACATTTAAAATGTTACTTTTCACTTCAGGAACAACAGCAAATATGGCTGTTTCATGAAGCTTATCTCCTCATTCCTGCATTCATATATATCAAGGATTTTCTTATATCTGTCAGTCCTCTCTGACAGCTATTGGGCCTTCTCTTGCTCTGCATGCTTTCATGTGTTATCTAGGTAGGTTTCCAGTTTCATTCAGCACTTCACAGTCCTCCTATGCCATTTGTTGTCTACTCATACACAATGATGCCACAAAATTGTTTTGAAAAAATTATTAAGACTTTTTAATGCTACTAACCTTGCTTGTTGTTTCTCCTTGTACCTCTCCTCTGTTGTAGTTGACTCTTGGTGTGCATAAACCATACTTCAAACTCTCTTACAGCTAGTCTTTGTAGGGATCTCAGTGTCAGAAAGTTCAATTTTATTTAAAATTCTGAGCCTAGACTCTGTTGAGTTCCAAGTATGCTCCTATAAATGATAGCACACTAACATCATGTCCCAAAAGGCTCGCTGCTAGTCAAGCTCTTTTAAAAAATATCTTTTAAATGAACTCTGTGGTTTATTTTAACTCTTCACAGACCTTACCATGATTTTTAAGAAATAAAAATTTAACACTACTTCCTAAACTTATGAAGAGGTTTAAGGGGATATTTTTTTTTTACTAGATATTTCTTCTGAAAGGAAAGCAAAGGCATGACTATGTACAGTTCATGATATGAGTACTAAAATATTCTGCAT
Source organism: Porphyrio hochstetteri (assembly GCA_020800305.1). Lineage (NCBI taxonomy): Eukaryota > Metazoa > Chordata > Aves > Gruiformes > Rallidae > Porphyrio > Porphyrio hochstetteri. Next base: position 51,524,203 of record CM036905.1, read on the forward strand.
TTAGGCAGTAAATTATGCCACCAAATTTTTGGTACTCAGTATTCTGCGCTGTTACTACCAACATTATAGCCAAGGAATTCAGGTTTCTGCTGTCTCTGTTACAAGCACTTCCCTGTTATCATGGATTTAGTTCATCTTAAAATGATGATCATGAATCTCAGTGGTGTTTGAGAGCTTGCAGGGGTGATTAACAAAGGCCTGTTGCTATTCTGAAGTGCACTGAAGTATGTAATTAAACTTTTTTTCCCCCAGATTGGAGCTGAGTTTTGAAATAAGAGTGGTTTGAAAACTCAGCTTTGCGAAATGGCTGAATTCTCCCCAAGCCAAAGCCAAGTTCAAAAAACTGATGATATAGTCAAAAGAGCTTGAGCTTAAACTATTAATAGAAGGACCTCAGTGCTGACACTGTCTTTAAACTCCTCCAAGGTCCTACAATTTGTGATGACTGCACATTCATTTCAACTTGATATGCAAATATACAAGTATCTTGGCTCTGTTCATTCCCTGGGTGGACACCATGTTGATCACGAGCAATGCATCCTTGTAGTATAAAAGGCCTATGGCCTCCTTGGCTGCATTAGGCAGAACAATACCAGAAGGTCAAGGGATATAGATTCATAGAATCATTAAGGTTAGAAAAGACCTCCAAGATCATTTACTCCTACCATCCCCCTACCATCTACATACTTATAGAAACATATCCCCAAGTGCCTTATCAAACCTTTCCTTAAATACTCAAGGCCAGTAACTCCACCACCTCACCTGGAAATCCCACCTAAATGGAAGATTTTATTTATTTATTTATTTAAAAACTGTATATATGGTAAAAATCTTGAATAGGTTCCCCAGACATTATGTGAAATCTCCATCCTTGAAAACATTCAAAACCAGAATGGACATGGTCTTTAGAAATTCACTCTAGATGACAGTTCTGAGCAGGGTATTAGGCTGGATAACTTCCAGACATCCTTGACAATCTGAAAGATCCCAAGATTCTGCGTGTTTTGTGTTTGTGGATGATTCACAGACTAAAAGAAATGAAAAAAAATTGTCACTGACTATGGTGGTTTTAATAGCTTCAGGTCTGGTGCCAGATCACTTCTTTATGTGACCCCTATGATAACACTGAATGCCAAAAGTTCCTTCTAGCCTCAACAATTCTTTGCTATTTATGTCAGTATCTATTCAAATTACTTTTATTTCAGTTTTTAATTGTCCTTACTTTAGAAAGGTTTTCTGAGAAATTATAGTATTTGGTCTTAAGAGGAGAAAAAATCTAGGAAAAACCTTTTTCTACTGTAAAAATTTGCAAAATCTTTCCTACGCAAAACTCCACATGCTATAGCAAGTCATCCATGGTGATAGGATAGAATAGACTTTCAGTTGGATGGCACATACAATTATCATCTAGTCCAACTGCATGATCTATTCAAGACTTGCCATATGTTAAAATACGTTGATAAAGGCAATGTCGAAATGCCTCTTAAAAAATGACAGGCTAGAAGCATCAACCACCTCTCTAGAAAGCCTGTTCCAATGCTTTACCAGCCTCTCAGTAAAGAAATGCTTCCTAATATCTAGTCTAAACGTCCTATGGTGTACCTTTGAACCTTCCCCACATGCCTTATCATTAGATATGTGAGACATTAGCACCTCTTTCCCCACTTGCCCTCCTTAGGAATCTGAAGAGGGATGAGAGGTCACCCTTTGGCCTCCTTTTCTCCAAACTAGACAAACCCAAAGCCCTTAGGAACTCCTCCTAGTCCTTAGCCCATTGTTCCTTCCAGCCCTTTCATAGATTTGATGGGTGGACCACTTGGTTTATAAGGAATTGGCTCGAAAGTCAAACTCAAAGATGTCCTGTCAACAGCTCAATATCCAAGTGAAGACCACTGATGAGAAGCATTCCTCAGAGCTGGGTACTAGCACTGGCACTGTTTAACATCTATTTTGGCGACAGGGACAATGGCATTGAGTGCACCTTCAGCCACTTTGATGATGACACTAAGCTGCATGTTGCGGATCACAAGCTGGAGGAAAGGGATGCCATCCAGTGGGATCTTGATAGGTCCTGTACATGGGTACTCCCAAACACAGCTTCATGCTAAGCACATAATAGGTTGAGAGCAGCTCTCAAGAAAAGGTTTTAGTGGTGTTCATGGACAAAAAGCTCATCCAACTATATCCTGGGCTGCATGAAAAGAAGTGTGACAAACAGATCAAGGGAGGTAATTCTCCTCCTCTACTCCACTTTTGTGAGACCCCACCTGGAGTACTGTGTCCAGACCTGGGTCCCTCAACATAAGAAAGAAATGGACTTCTTAGAAAGAGATCAGAGGAGGACCATGAAGATGATCAGAGGGCTGGAGTACCTCTTCTGTGAAGACAGGCTGAGAGAGTTGTGGTTGTGAAGCCTGGAGAAGAGGAGGCTCCAGGGACACACTGTAATCTCTCTCATCCCACATTTAGACAATGTATCAAGGCTTCTGTAAGGGTCAGTATTAAAAGCCTTACTAACGTTCAGAAAAACTGTCCATTGCCTTCCCTTCAGAAGATAAGATAATAATTTCACCTATGCAATAGATTGTTCGGTCCATGGTTTCCTTCATTCATGACATAAGCATCTTTGTTAGATTTCATACACTCTTTGGGTCAAGTTGCTAACATGCGTAAAATTTAGAATATATATTTGGGGAACCACATGGGGTTAGCAAGCAGATTTACACAACTGCTCTTCAGGACAAGAAAAAAATACTGCAAAAGACATAAATGTTGCAGTATTATCTCTGTAAATAATAACAATATAAAGGAAGAAAATAAAAGACTATCAAATATTTTTTGTTGGCTGCATATATTCTTTTGGTGGAGAAGCTGATGTTAGGTCTCAGTGGTGTAGCAATCTTCCTTTAAAATGTAGACTATTCAAAAGTAATAAATCAAGTTACATTTTATTAACTGAAGTTCTTCTTAGTGAGTACTGATTCTGCCTTGCATCTACTGAAATAAAAAAAAGATAATGTCAACAACATTCCCTAAAGCTACCTATCCATCCATTTTCTGCTTTGTTCCTCCTGTTCAGGTCTGATTCTGCTATATGAAAAAGAGTCAATTCCCTGATCCCTAATTTCCATTAGTGCTTAGTTTTTACTTCAAAAACATGTAAACTCCTTTTAACCTTAATAGTACAGAAGAATCAACTGTAAATAACAAGTGGCACACACCCACACCTGAATGCTTAAGAAGGAAAGATGAAATAGGCAGAAGCAGAGTTGTTGCATACCATTATGTGATTTAGAACATACACTATAATAACCAATGCTATGTTTGAAAAGACAGTACAGAAACCATAACTTTCAGTTATGTTTCCTCAATACTTACAAATAAATACTGAATGATTAGAACATGAAAATACTATATGAGTAATAATTAAAATAAGGTAAATTATGTGATTCTATAATGCTGGAATTTAATATAAAAAAATCCTTTCATAAGAATTGGCTTCCAAAGCATAATCTTTCATTTTCTACGAGTGATAGCCGTGTCTTATGTTTACAGGGCAACTCTCAGAAATGTAAGTGAAGTGTAATCTGGTAGAGCTTTAGTAAGTCCCAATACCAGTGTCAAGTAGGATAGATATGAGGCAGCAAATCTTATTTTAGCTGAACATCATGTCTGAAAGGTCTCAGCCTTTCCAGTTCAATCACCTTCACTTTTTGTCTTCTTTGCATTAGTTCCTTTGATTGCTAATCTTGAAGAATCTGATTGTTGCATAGTTATTTATGGCTGCTCTTTGTACCCTGCTTTGTTTTCTTTGTGCAAGCTTATAAAATAAAGTGCTGTAACTGTCTTTTCCTGAAGAAAAGAAAGATCAGAATATTCAGCCTGAGCATGCTACCAGGTATTGATTACTTCTCTTATTTGCCAAAAGGAAAGAAGGATCAGTTCTGTAAATTTCTTCAAAGCACTACAAAAATCATCAGCAATGTTTTTTCAAGATACTATCGTAGTTCTTCACATCACCAAACCTAGCTTTCCAGGAGTCATTTCCAGTGAAAGATAGAGTGAAAAGACTGAATGCTACCCTTACACTAACATTATGCCAGCCCTGAGGTTTGTCCCTGGCCTTTGGGCCAGGTGATGAAACTGTGCTAGACAAGAGGATTGTGTTGTCCATTACTCCAAGGCTTCTCTCCGAGAGAAATCCACTTCAGAAGAGAGACATGGGTATCAATCACACCATCTGCAGTAAGTACAATTACAGCAAAACAGAGACCAGAAGTGTAATGTAAGCCTGTATAGGGCTTCTATTTTTAACAGTCTTCAAGTAGGATCCTATCTCTTTTCACTGACCTCAAAGAGAATCTAGAAAAAAGAAGCAAGTTCTGTATCTAAATATATATGACATAGTTATATCTGAGGTATTTTGCCATGTCCATTTCCAGTAATTGTTGGGAGATGGGTAAGGAAAGTACTGTTCAGCCTGCCCTGAGATACACTAGCTCTGGCTGAGATGGAGTTAATGTTCCCCGTAGCAGCACTCACAGAGCTGTGCTGTGTATTGGCAGCCAGTAAGGTGTTGAGAACACACCAGTGTTTGGGCTACTGCTGAGTAGTGCTCACACAGCTCACATCAGCTTCTCACTTATAGGCTGGTGGTGGGCGAGATCTTGGGAGGAGACATATTCAGGACGGCTGGCCTAAACTGAGTAAAGGGATATTCCATACCATATAATAACTATTCAGCAGTTAAAACTAAGAGTGACAAAGAAGGTGGTGGGGTGAGGGCATTTTTTATTTTACATTTGTCTTCTGGATTAGCCACTATAGATACTGAAGCCCTGCTTCCCCATAAGTGCCTGGACATCTCCTAGTGATGTCAAGTAGAAAATAATTTTTTTGTTTTCCTTTGCTTCTGCATGCAACCTTTTGCTTTTGCTTTATTAAACTACCTTAATCTTGACCCACAGGGTTTTTTTCCATCTTATTATCTCCACCCATGTCCTCTTGAGGAGGGCAGTGATTGAGTGGCTTTGGTGGCCACCTGCCATGCAGCCAAGGTCAACACACCACAGTCACCAGACCAGCATTGCATCATTTCTTCAATTAAAGCAATTCTAAGGAAAGGGAAAAGATACTGAGGAAAGCTGCAGTACAGTTTCAGGTTATCTGGGTACAAAGAGGAAACAAATAATTTGCCCCCCACACCACCTTTTTCTTTTTTGATTTTGTAGTCTTTTTTGAATAGGACTTTGTAATCCAAACACTGTATAACTCAATAGAAAGAAATAGCTGCCTTCTGATATAATACAAATAACACTAGCCTCATCCTTCTAAACTCTCTCCAGTTACCAGTGTATTAACACATGCTGCACTACTCATTTATTTGTGCTTCAACATCTTGTGTATGACCACTGAAATAATAAGATAATTTTGCTATGTGATTGTATGGGATTTTAGAAACCTAACTGCTTGCAATATTGACATTCAGGAGATAAACTAAAAATTACTAAGGATTTCTAGAATTTTTTTTTCTCTCTTACATACTTATTTCCCTTATATACTTCCCTCTGAGAAGGATTATATTCTTACCAGAATGAATAGAAGATAACACCTAGCAAAGAGTTTTATAATGCAGCACAGCCAGTGATTTAGGACAATAGTATGAGGCAGTGTACAGGGGCCAGACTGACAGGTGAAACCAATCTGGGAAATATCATTCAAAAAGCTCATGAATTAATAGGTAACATTTACAGTAGGAGCAAGATCTTCCTAGAGCAGTTTTGGAAGCTATTCCACAAATTCACTATTAGGAAGATAAAATAATTTTATCTTATGTTGTTTATTAGGCAACAGTAAGGCAATTTTCATCCTGCAAAGCATGAATGGCTCTGAATACACAGAAGGGTTTCAGTTCTAGCAGAAGGTAAATATCTTCACAGTTACCTAGTTTGTACCTGTTAGGATTCTTTTAAATGCATTATGCTGTAAATGTAAATCTTACTTTTTATTTTAAAAGTTACATATTTCTAACTCTGAACTCAATAAAAGTTCCATATATGCAGCTGAAATCCAATTTATTCTTTTTATTTTCTTTCACTTTTTCCTGTCCCATATTACTTTCTCAGATCTTTCTTCATTTCTACTTTTGCTTAAGGAAGCAAAGATTATGTGATTATGCTGTTTGCCCATGCACCCTTAAACTATCTTTTCATAACAAATTATCAATCTGTCTATTCTCTTTCTTCTCAAAAGTACCTCTGTCCTCCTCAGTCTGATCCCTTTTTCAGACTCTCAGAATCTCTTTCTGTATCAGATTTATGCGACTGATATTTTCACTTGGGGAACACATGGATGTTGAGTAGTACTTAGTTTTAAAATTAATTTATTTAAATTTCAGAGTAAAATATTTTTTAAAAAAGAAAAAAGTGTTGTTTGGTTTCTGGGTTTTATCCTTTCTTTAAATGAATCTATTTACTGAATTTAACTGGGATAAACCACTCTGAAAATATATCCAGCTGTTTCTATTAACTCTGTGCCTTATTGCAAATATAGAGAGCAGCCTTCATATTCCCATAAACTGTGTTTGTCAACCTTTACTACGATTTGTATGTTCATCTGTCCTGACTTTCATGTGACAGACAATAACTTTCATTACCATTTCATTGATGAATTCAGACTCTATGCACAGTATCATCCCATGGGACTCAGTCTGCATGTTATCCCAGTTTCATCAGGACACACTCCAAACTTTGTTCAGATTCTTGGAAGCCACTCAGAATACTAGGTCCTGAACACCTGGTTCTTATAGCCACAAAAGAAAGCTATAATATTGGATAAATATTGAATTTATCAGATGGAAAGGTAGAGGTCAGAACAATGTTTGTCCCCTTGTGCAGAAAAATCAATACCCCCAAATATATGGTCTCACTGATGGTTTTCTTGGAGTACTATGTTTCTACAAGGTCATGATATGACTACAGTCTAGGCTTCCCCCATGTTGCATCTGCCTTTGAGAGGTATGTCCTCCAGAAAAAAAACAGTGTGAACCTCTCCAGGTGCACACAAAACTGTATTTATGTCAGTGGGCTAATTACCAGAACATTAAACCCACATACTCAAAAACACTTCAGCCGCAGAAAAAACAAACAATCAATATCTACCCCCTACAACATATAGGGGGACCAGAGGGAGAAATAACGGGCAATCAGAGAATCCTCTAAGGCAGAGGAAGTACACTGAATGATCTCTCCTTAGAAGGACTGCTGTGACAGTGGTCTTTGAAAAACAGAATCAGAAAGCCAAAGAGGAAAGGCATACTCTGCTTTGGTACTTGGAGAAGTACCAGGAATTCACCACTGTCTTATTTTTTCACTGCTTAAAGCAATGTTTCAAGGAACCCTCTCGATTTATTGTGTGCTTCCTGTCATCAAAGTTTATTCTAGCCAGGCTTCCAGAGCAGTGAGAATAGTCTGGGTTTGCTAGCTCTAAACAAAGATCTTGTTAGCTGGTCAAACTATAAAAGACCTGGGACCTCACCTCATAAAAAAACGTGAATGGCAGATCAGGACTTCCTCAGGTTAGTGCTGGCAGACAGCAAGGACCAGGCCACTCTGAGCCTTAAAAGCAAGGAGAAGAAGCCAAGTTCACCCAAGATTTGTCTCACTTTTTCACTTGGAAGAATCAGTGTTAATATAAGACATCGTTGCTGTTCTAGTAGGAAACATCTGGTCACATTTTGCTGTGCGAAAAGGCACAGTGGGTTTTTGTTGTTATTGCTTGCTTGGATATTTGGAGGGTTGGGTGGGGTCATTGGCTTTTTTTTAATATTCCTATATTAATCTGCTGTTGGTAAGAATATCACTTTAATATTTCCAGGAGGATATTAGAGTGTTCTAATTTCATTTAAGTTATCCGCACAAATCCACCCCTCCTTACATTTCATCAAAATGCTAACAATAATGTTACACCCTCTTATGTTCTTCACTTCTCCCTTAACTGATTTTAATGACTTTCCCTTCTGCCCTTGAATTTACATTTTCTCACCCCATTTGACCCCGTGTTCTTAGAAGTCCCTCTAGCTCAATCATGCGAGCCCGTCTTCTCTTTCTTCCTTCATAGTCTAATTGCCATGGGCTAAATTTTCAGAAAAGACAGGATACAGAGAAGACAATGTACACTGAGAGATAACTCTTATTTCAAGTTTTCTTTTAAAAAAGTTTTATGTTTATTTTTTAAAATTTCATTTATTCCTGCAGTGAACCGGTAATTCTTTAAGAATAAAAAGATAAAAATGATCAGGAAAACATGCCCTGAGACACAATCCTTGCATGTGTTTAAAAAAAGTGTAGATGAGGTACTTAGGGATATATGGTTTAGCATAGGACAGGAACAGTTTGACTAGATCTTAAAGGTCTTTTCCAACCTTGTGATTGTGTGATTCTACGTTCCATTGGACTATAAAAGATGTATCGCCTCCACTCCAAGAGCTAGTATATGGTAGAGAACAGTAGACAGCCTAGAAACAATGATTTTGGTGAGACAAATGTAAAGGGCAGTTGTCAAAGGACAGACAGTATTTGAAAACATTTTCAAGAATGCCATATCTATCAGCACAGGTGAATTCTTTTATACTTTTTGATCAGACAATAAAGATTACATCCTCACTTTTTATTCATTCATCATCAGCAGACCTCGGTTCACAGCTAAAAAACTATTAGCTACTATGGTGCAGGGGATGAAACTATTAACATATAATAATGAAATGGATGTACAATTTATTTTTCAGTGTAGTGAGAAAAAAGTACTCATATAGTCTTTGATCTTGAAAATTACATTTTAAAGTTTAAGACTCAAAACTATAAGTCAATATATTTTCATGGTGAGACACACTTAAATCATTTCATCATGGTAAAATGTATCATCATAAAAACACTGTAATAGCATTTTTCATCAAATTATCCTAAAGAGCTTTAAAACTGTCAATTAATTAGGACTTTTTTACAATATCCATGATGTAAATTTTATACTCAGCTTGCACATATGTAAGAAAAATAATTGTGCATTTCAAATAAAGTCTTTTCTTTTCCAAAAATGAAAAGAAATAATGAAATACAAAACTCAAAGGAAACATATCATACAGAGCATATTCTCGTTTTTAGAGTGATGATTATCCTTATTTTCTATTATAATTGAGGTTTCCTGTCTTTTTTAATGTACTTTTCTAAAGCTCTGGAATATACCCTTTGTGTATTTGCACTCTACAAAACATGTTGGTAGATTATTAAGTAAGCAATCTTAAAAAAAAAAAAAAGAATTATTCTTGTTGCTTCCATAGCTCAAAGGTAAGAACTTGCAAACATGCAATAAAAACACTGAAAAGCAAAACAACCCTGACATGAAAAAGAAAAATGATGGTGTACTAGAAAGCAAATGGTTATATGAACTACTAAATTAATTCTAAATAAGAAAAAGAAATGAAACTAGGGGAATTAAAGAGAAGGTCTAAGATCTGTATGATGCAGAAAAACCCTACCTTGAAATAATATTTTTAATGCTAAATGAGTTACAAATCTAACTGTTTGTCATCCTATCACATCTTTTTCTTCCTAAAATCTCTTTAAATGATGCAAGCAAAGAGATCCATTTCAAAGCATCTTTATGATTCATTATTAAATACATTATCTCTGAGGCATAAAGAAACCTGGTGATGGAATATGAGAACCTAGAGTTAGTCCTGACATTAAAAATCCTCTTCACACTTCCCCACATATGTGATTTCAGTATACCAAATATGATGCCTCAGATGGTGACTGTGTAGTGTACCAAATTTCATTACAAATCATGAATGAATTTACTTGGATGCAATAAAGGTGCAAATCAAATAAATGTTTCTTTTACATAAAGTATAACTGAACTCTGCAAGACATGGTTCCATAATTTAGAGAATTAAAAAACAAACAAACAAACAAACAAAGAAACCCAGAGATGAAATATAAAAGAACTAGAAAAAATAATGAATTTTGGATCACTACTGACTGTAAAGAGTATTTGTTTGTGACTTCTTGCTTCATAAATAGCCTTCTAAATTGACAGCAGCAGGATATTGGAATTCTTCTTATTCCCCTTCAGATCTCTGTAAAGCAGCTAAATTTTCTTGCATTTTCCAAATAAAGTACAAAAAGAAAATTAGGCACATCTGAATGGGATGCATAATATCATCAAAAGGTCCAGCACAGGAAATTCCCCGGTATTTCCATTCTGTTGTAGACATGTACTTTAAATACATAAACTCTCTGTATATTCCCCCATGGTAGTTCTGGTACAAAAGGAGAAGTTCATGTTATTAGCGGAGCCTTAAAATACCTGGTGCTTGGAGAAGCTTTCTTGGGAAACACATTTAAATAAAATATGATGAGGAGGGAACAGAAAATAGGGATCTTGCGTTAGGGGCAAGGGATCTAAATAACAAATCATTAAACAAAAGATGGTCATTATTACTGCCATCAGCATCATCTGAAGGATTTGAGCTGCAGTTTGCGTAAAGGAGAACCTCAGTGAGCATCATACAGGAGACCAGTGAGTGTTCCCAGTATAAGCACTTGTAAACAATAACTTCATTTGGCCCACAGGTCATCTGGGACAAGCAGGGTTGTGCCTCAATTATGAAGTGCACATGAAGGACTATGTTCTAGCAATACACAATTCTTCAGACATAATTTAATCACTCTCTGGTGCTTAGCTATGTTTTTAGGTGCTTAAACACAAGTTTACTTATGGTAACAGGATAATTGCAACATCTAGAGGCATGCATGTGTGCTATAATGAGGGTATAAAAATCTAATTTGTCTCCTTCTAAGACATCTATTGTTTTTCATCAACCTGTGTTCTACAAAAGAAAGCAGAGCCATATATTTGAGACTGAGGTTAAAAAATATACAGGGTATGTTCATCCTAAATTCCCACCTGTTACTGTATTTCATTTTCTTTCAGTAACATCAAATGCTGCCCTAAAAGAGGACAAAGTGGGTTCATTTCTGAGAATTTAACTGCTCAACAAGGGCAATAGAAACAAAACCGGTGCAAGTTAGTGTTTTATAAAGCCTCTTTGCCTACGTGTATGTCTCAAATCCCAAGAAATTTCCGTCTCCTCACAGAGCCATGCAGTGCACTTGCTGCAAAATGACAATAATTTGCTTAGCATGAATGTCTGTATCACAGACTCCAGAAATAGCCAAATGCAGTTATTTGTTCATTCACTGAGAGCTACTGTTGCATTACTGAAGCTTTTGGCCTCAGGTAATAGTGAGAGTCAGGTTGGTTAAATCAGTATGTGACTTCAGTTACAGAAAAAAATTGCAGAAAACTTTCAAACCAGACATTTTATAAGATTTCTGTAATATGATCCTGTGCTACTTACATTCATGAAGGCATGTTTCAACCCTGATATTTAAAAATTCTGTATTTTTTTCATAGTGTGTGTGAAAGCTCTCTGTGATACAGCCCAGAATATGGTCAGATGTGAGCAATCTTGAAGGCATCTCTACACCAGAAAATCCTTCATATCACAGAGTATTGCTCTGCACTGCTCCTTCCATATGCATACTCCAAGTTTCCCTGTGAATAACGTGCAAAATTTTTTCCTCTCTGCACCTTTAAAGGCAAGTAGAAAATAAACAAATAAAACCAGCTGTTTTTTGATAATTTTCTTATCTTCTCACTTTTTTCTCTCTCTCTCTTTATTTTTTTTAATATTGCTAGGTGATGGCCTGAAAACCAAAGCAATCTTCTTGCTCTGCTGCTTCCACCGTCACACAATTTCTTTTACTGCAAGTATTGTGTTTTGAAGAAAAAGACTTTTCATGTTTCATTACTAAGTTTCCAACATTAAAGGCCAAGATTCGAAAGTCTGATGTTTTTGAAGCACTCTAAACTCTGGAAAATACTCAGCTCAACTCCTTTACACCTTTGTTTAGTGCTTTCTCAAATGGATCAGGAAAAGAAATTAACATTCATTGGAAACATTGGAAATGTAATCTTAGTCTTTCTTTTGTACCAGCTATTAGGGATGTATTACTTAAACAGTATTTTCCTTTTCCTTTGAGAAAAACAGGTGAAACTCGATCTTTTCAATTGAGCATAACATTAACAAGGCAATGCTTACACCTTAATGAGAGAGGCAGGCAACTCAGCCAAGTAATGGTGCTAACTGTGCTGCCGCTTCACAATGATCCCTCTCCCTCATACAAATAAGTGGAAACCAGGAGTGTGTAAGAGTTAAAAACAAAACAAAGGGTTTGCAGGCTAGTAAAATCTGAATGTGATCAATCTGTTTCAATATGATGGAGACTCTGACCGCAAATTTTGAAGGATGAAATTAGCTGATAAATGACAAAAAAGATTAGTCTGAAATATTTACTATCCCTGGTGCTAAAAGTCATTCCATCTATATTAATTGGCACAGTCTCTTCTGTGCCAGATGGTCTATTGCAGAGAGTGAACATTACCCTCATGGATCTATCCAAATTATGTATTTGAGGTTTGGATTAAAGCATTTTACTTTTTTTACTAGTTGAGCTCTGAGAATTATGTTTGTCCTCTTAATGCTGCTATTGCATACAAGTAATGATATGTCATCAATAAATATGCATATAAAGGTCTTGCTGGATTATAAGCAAAGACAGATCTAGCACAATATTTTTTTAATAGCCCTAAAAATTGCTGTCCTATTAATGCCAATATTTACCTCAGTTTTCAAAAATAAATTCTGATGACCTGTTACTATGACAGTAAAACAACTACTGGAGGTGAAAGTCACCAGTAAATGTAATAGTTTACCATCTTCCCCAGATCTAGGTATTTTGGGAAAGACCCTGGCTAAAATACTGCCTTAAGCATATTGTATTTTGTCCTAATGCTAATTCAGGAGTTATAAGTTCCCCTCCACTGCATATTGACTGCCTGAAGGTAAGCTGCTCCAGGGCTGACCTCATCCCCACAGCAAAGTGATAAGGCTACTCTGCTCAGACCTCTGACTGACTCCAGCCTCATCATACCATGTCACTCATACCAAGAGCAAATGCCCTTGGAGGAAAGTGGAAATTAATGGATTTTAATTCAACAAAAACACATAGTAGAGAAGTCTGGATGGATTGCCACAAGGGCAGTTGCTACTCAAAGGGCCGAGACAACCCCAAAAGTCTAGGCTTTGAGTCAGGTGTCTGATAGCAGCCATATGGGAGTTGATAGTTAACTACCTTTTTTAATGGTCTCTTAAAAAAAAAAGTCAGTTTACTTGCTATTATATAGCCAAAAGCTTCCAACACAGACTTTATTAATCACAACAGAAGAACACAGCACAGAATGTGTGAGATAAGGAGATCAAGGGCTGTAAGCTCTGTGCAGCTTAAAGAGTGTGATAAAAGGTGGGATCATCTGTTATACATGCATACATTCAAAGGATATGCTAGGGAGTATAAAAAGAGATAGTCACATTGGAAGTGATGAGAAACTGAAAAGAGGGAGGGAAGTGGATGGGAAGCAGGAGAGCAGGATTCCTCCTGCCAAAGGAACTGCAGAGAGCAAACCAAGAAGTTAAGTGCAAAGTGAAAACAAAATAAATGTGGTTTGCACAAGCAAAGTGAAAGAAGGATGATGGGAAAACAGAATAGGAAGAGATCTGGGCATACATAGACTGAGAAAGGGAGGGGTGGTTTAAGGCTGAAGAGGAAATAAGTAAAGGATTGGCAAAGATGTTTGTGCTTGGTGCTTTTTTCTCACAGTCATTTTTCTCTGGTTTAGAACAAAATAATGACAGAAGACCAAAGACATGAGACAAATTGCCTATCAAGAACTGTCCTTTGGAAGGAATATCAAATTCTGGAGATTAGACCTTGACCAGTGCCCTCACTTCACTAGGTGAACAGACTGTGGAGACATTCAGTATTCTCCAGTCCATTTTTATCTACAACTAATCAATTAGAGTTTGGAGATGCTAACAAAGCTTGCAGTAAAAGATTTTCTCTATTCTTTCTACAAACACACCCGTGTTAACAATTTGGGGAGTGGGAGGGGTGGTAGGCTCATTGTGAATATTTAAATGAAGGAGTCATTGAATGGCTACAACTTGCTGCTTCCTACCCTGGCTTACGCTTCCCTCAAAACGTTCATCTGCTGCAGTAAGTGACTGTGGCTGGAAGGAGGTCAGCAAAGGCAAGAAATGTGAATGAACATTAACTGCTTGCTAAACAAAGTGATGATTCATGAATAAAAAACAGGCATGATTTTAAAGGTCACTAGACCCAGTTAAACTGCATGTCTAACTCTTGTGTATCTGGCACACACAATATGCAGAACTGCCATAGGGCAATTACTTGGGTATTCATCAGCATGAATAATTCTGGTCTCATTTAGCACATAGCCATACTAAATTGCATAAAGAAAATGAGGTATAGTCTCAGATCCATAGTCAGTGGTTTTATTACGCAACTTCCACCTCTTACAGAAATTCTGGCACTCTCTATACCTTTGACCCTCTTAGGAGATATGAACTATTTCTAGAACCAAGCTCTGAAAAAAATCACCTTTGCAGCCTGGGGCACGTGGAAGGCTTTCTTTTCTGGCAAAGGCATAGGTTTGTAATATTACAGGATGCACTCATAGGTCACTTTTGGATGGCTTTCAGCCTGGTGCATTAAGATGATTTTAGCATTTTATTCAGTAATGCTTTGTTATTTTAATTGAGGTATTCATTTCTTTTTCTATTTTTTTCTTTATTGCCGCTTTTATCTGTGACACTTAGAATGCCAAGACAGATCACCTCAAGAAAAATAAAAGACATTATTATATTCTGTCTCTTTCTAGCATTTGTGCTTTCAACACATAATAAATATTCAGATGTGTTTGCTGTCATTAGTTAGAATGGGAAGACTGTCACTGAGAAAAGGAAGGCCTATCTAATAACAGCAGGGCCAAGCTTCCTTTAACATTATGGAGCTAAGCAACCCCATGCATCATCAAGGTCTTTAACAAAGGCCTGACCACCTGGCATAGGGGTGGTTTTGTATGTGTCTTATTGGGATCCTTCCTTCAGATCCTTCCCAGAACTCTTGAGCATGATATGGGGAATATTACCTGTCAAGAGGCCATATACACCCTCTGGAAATAAACCTTGGGGTTTGGATGTCTAAAATGGTTGGGGGCAACCAAGGTCATGTCCATGGTTATTAGCACTCCACTTCCCATCTAATGGTAAGATTACAATTCCTCCTCTTCCTTAAGTGAAGAATGATAAGACACTCTTACAGTGAGCTCAGAAAAAATTCTAGAGGGCTTTCAAACCATGCTGGACTATTATTATTTGCTTTAGTCCTGTTGCTTTGTTTGGGGAGGCAATGTGGGCCACAGACATCCCAGAATCTAGCATTATTTTGCTGGTTTACTAGATGACTAATTTCCTCTATCACTAGTGTAATCTGTAAAATGCAGATTTTGGTAATAGAAAGTGCTCCTTGAAAAAATATGTTGAAGTGATTTGCAAAGAAAATTACATATCAATCTATGTTAGGAATTTGTACAGCTCAAAAATTATGCAGATACTTTCCAAATCAAACACTGAGTAGTACTGTCTTTGTTAAACTGCATAGTCGTGTTAAAATTATTTTTTCCTTTAATCCATGTACATATTTTGAAAATCAATTACAATTTCAAGAAATTAAATATTTTAAAATGTTAACATAGTTTCTTAGTAACTAGATACCATGCAATTATAATTCTTGAAAATCTTTAATACTTCATGAGCAGTGCCATATTGTCTTTTCTTCTTCATTAAAAAGGTATAATTCATATTTCTCTTTTGTCTTCTGATTGCCACTACTAGTTCAGGAAAGAAAGCAGGTCAAAGTAATAGATATGACTTTACTGTGCATACAGCTTAAATCAGCATCAAGCTCATCAAAAGCAAGGCTGTAAATTGAAAAAAACCCAAGGTCTAAATATAGTACAAACTTTGCTCCATGATTTCACTGATCTAAAAAGGAATAAAATTATATATTTATACAAAAAAAAAAAAACAAAAAAAAAAACACCTTATTTTTCACACTCTGATTCTTTTATCTTCTCTTCCCCTTTTCACCTGGAAGATTTCCTTTAAGGATACAAGATACTCAACTGCATATATTTATCTCCCTGAAGAGAGTCTGAAGAAAAAAATATGTGACAGATGTTAGTCACATTGCTTAATGTACTCTTGAAACACATTCTGAAAATATGGCGATGAACATGATATAAATAATCTATATAGAAGAGAATCCTGAAACTTTTCCTCTGAGAAAATGTTCATTAATTTCAATTAGACTTTTACTTAGGTAATAATTAATATAGGGTGATTCCCAGATTATAGATACTTTTAGTCTGTTTTTAAATAAATATAATATCATTGTTATGTTATTCCTAAACTTTGTTCCCAAAAGCTATCTCCTTATTTTCTTTTTAAAAAGTGAATTTAATTTATTAAGCAAAATGTTCACAATAAATGACAGCATTAGAGGTAATAAAAGCCCTGGAAGTGATACTAGTCAACAGCCAATTAATAGGCATATTCCTTACTATCAATTTGTACTATCTGTGGGCCAGGATGTGGTCAGCACAGTGGAATGGCTGTACTAGGACAGAACCAAAGTGCCATCCAGCTGAGGATTGTCCCTCTGTTCAGTCCAGAGATACAGTGGAAGATAGGTTGAGCAACAAAACTGTTCTCTCTCTGCTCCTGAGTTTATGGACCTGTTTTGTCTTTCTCCTAATTTGTGACCCTCTCTAGGGTCCTAGCTCACCCTGTATCCTTCAGTTTTGTCCTATTTGGAAATAAATCCACATCTTTAACAATTTTCAGTTGTTTTAATCATTTTGCTAATGATTAGTAATTCTACTATACTTTTCTTTACATGAAAAGACGATGGGACAGGTGACAAAAGTGTGCAGTTTTGAAGATGATTCATGATTTATTCAACTGAGCATTATGGTGTTCTCTGTTTTGTTCTATTATTTTCCTAACAGTTACTAACATTTGATTTGCTATATTTTTTGTGTGCTGTTGAGCAAGAGACTGACATTTTTTTGGAACTAACACTCATTATCTCAAGATCTTTCTTCTGAGTGATAGTGCTTAGCTCAGAGCTCATAATTTTGTATGTGAATTTGTGTGGTTTTTTCCCATGTGCATCAGTTTACATTTTTCTGCACTTCATCTGCCATTTTATTTCCCAATCAGTCTAACAAGTTTCTGCAGCAATTCTTCACAGTCAGTCTGCATTTTTTTTCTATTCTGAATACTTTAGTATTACCACCAAACTTTCCCAGCTCCCTACAAAAAAGTCTTTTCCAGGACTTTCATTAGGATCTTGAAAAGCACAAGTCCCATGTCAGCCCCCTGTAAAATTCCATAGTGGCCTCTTTACTTGACAAGGATTAGTGTTTTACTCCTTTTCTCTGCTTGCTATCTCTTAATACTTCTATCCATGGAAGGTTCCCCAGCTCTTAAATGAGCTGTGACTGCTCATTTTCTCTAAAAGGCTTGAGAAACGGCTGCTGTAAAAAGTCTTTTGGAAATACAGGTAGACTATATCAACTAAATCATCTTTATTTTCATGTTTGATGATTTTGTCAAAAAAATTCAAAAACATCTACCTCACAGAATCTCCCTCTACAGAAGGCATGCTATTCTTTCCAAGTAACTAATTCAGGTCTTTACTAATTCTGATATGCATTTTTTCTACTAGTTTACCTAATATGGAAGTCAGGCTTAGAGAATCTAGCTACCCCGATCTCCCCAGAAAGCTTCTGATATACCATCTGCTGTGGCTATGGTGACATGCTGAAAGACTTCAAAGAATGTCGAGGAAATTCTGATTACTTTTTAAAAGGGAGACTCAGGCATTTTCCTCCCAAAGGTGAAATTTGAATGTTTATAGATAGATACAAAATAATAAGAATAACTAACTTAATATTTTGATCAGAATGTAAATTGCAAAAGATTATTGATATCATGACATCTTGATTCTGAACTGGTTTTTTTAAAGAAAGTGGCCATGACTACTTTAATTTGTGCTACACCCACATCCCATATGCTCTCTACTTACGGCACTTAATACTCTAGCCAATGCACACCTATAGGATTTATAGTTAAAGTTTTATAGATTCTGTGATTATTAAGGCCATGAAACAGGTATATGGAAACTTTATTAAGATGAAATCATCTCTGAAGAAGTATTGGAGCAGGACTTCAAGGTTGAATGTCTGCAGTTTTAAACATCTAAGCACTGGACAGAGCTTTCACTCTGTCATTTAAAATCATGAGCTATTTTAAATCTTTCTCCAACATCATTTAGTTTCAGGGTGGAAGAGGAAAACCTGTTCTCCATTCTGTTCCAGTGTTTTTCATTTACATTTTTCATTTCATTCTAGTTCTGAGCTCCCCAGTTCAAGAAAGTCAAGGAACTACTGGAGAGAATCCAGTAGATGCCTACAAAGATGATGAGAGAACTGGATCATCTCTTGTATGAAGAAAGGCTGAGAGCGCTGGGTCTGTTTAGACTGGAGAATACTGAGAGAGGATCTCATCAATACTTATAAATATGGTGTTGATTGTGGGTGTCAAAAGGATCAGACAGACTCTTTTCAGTGGTTCCCAGTATCAGGACAGGGGGAAATGGACACAAACTGGAACACAGGAAGTTCCACATGAGTATGAAAAAAACCCTCTTATTTACTCTGTGAGTGACAGAGCACTGGAACAGGCTGTCCAGAGAAGCTGTGTAGTCTTCTCTGGAGATATTCAAATCCAGCCTGGATGAGATCCTTCACAACATGCTGTAGGTGATCCTGCTTTATCAGGGGGTTGGACTCAATGATATCCAGAGGTCCCTTCCAACCTGTAAAATTCTGTGACTAAGACACTATAATCAAATCATGATAGACCACCTATTTTCACTTAGAAGGCACAGTCTGAATGCTAAATTTCATGTAAATCTTCAGAAACATCTGGTTTTCCACTACTAGCAGTGAAAATAGGTATGTGAAACAGAAAGATCCCATTCATACAGATTTTTCTTTTTGTAAGAATTCCTGTTGAGTGTGCTGACATCTTGTGGCTGGATATTTGAAATGTGTCATGTGTGCCTTGAGGTGAGGTAATTACTGCATAGCATGCTGGGATCTTCAGATTTTCTTGGAGACTTTAGTCAAATGCCCCATGTTGAGGAACATCTTTAATTTGCCTACATTGCTTTGACTTTTCTTCTTCCTGGGTTGAAAAGTTTTTTTCACCTCAAGGTTCATATATTGGGGGCAAAATGAGCAGACTCATGTACATTTATTTCCTTTAAGTCACATGGTCATTAAATCTCTGTGGCTGAGACACAGGTTAGAACTGTGAATGTGATAGTGATTGCAAGTTTACTGGCACATTTACCAGAGTGAATTTATCTTTTAATGGTTCTTGATATTCTTTTGTGGCCAGATGTTAGCAGAAGGAGGGAATGTTGCTCTGTTTTTTCCCCTATAAAAATGGATGGAGGGATCTACTCCTATTCTTTGGGAATATTTTTTATTTGCTCTTTCTGAAACCAAAATGAACTGCAAACTGTTCTTGTCTCATCCTTTTCCAACAGAGATACTTTTGTCATTGGTGTGTTCTGGCTGCTCTTCTTTTTTTGTACATTCCGCCTCTTTTTTGTTTATAGTGTCCTTTCCAGTCTTCCCATCTTTTAAACATGTCTTCTTTTTCTATGTTTCTTTTAACCCTTGTTCAAAATTCTTCAGCAGAAATTTCATTATGCCCATCTGCAGCACAGCAGCAGACACCACAACAAAAAAATTCCAGCTTTGATACCTTCATTCTGCTGTGAGTGAAAAGGCAACGAGCAGACCCTGCATGCTTAGTAGTTCAGTAGAGCCTAATAAAGCTTCTCAAGGGTACTGTGAAGATCATCTCCATATTGAAGGTCCAGCAGACAGGAGGGCTGCAGGTGTCTACAATGGAGAGACTTACATCAGGTAATGCAGAACTAGCAGCTCTTTAGGGGTTAATAAGATGCTTCTGAGGACAAAGGGAGAGGTTCTTTGGGTAGCTGCTGCCTCAGGCATAAGAACTGGCAACCACTGTGCTCAGTGTGAGAGTTAGACACAGTAAGAGAGGCTCTATGTATACAATCTGTCTCCCTCTGTTTATGTTCATGATTCATCTGTGCCTACATACTCTTATGAACAGTATGCTGCACTATGTTATTAAACACGAAACTGTGTACATAGCTTCTGGGATTTGTATATATGTCTCATAAGGAGAAAAGAAGGGTTTCAGTGAAATTCTGTCCATATGGCAGGTCAGCATGCATTAGTCTCCATTTTTCTGATGTGTCTGTTCTGAAGAACCGTTCAGAGAATTCATCTAGCCAGCACTACAGGAAAATTCCAAGCAGGAAAGGATATATACACATATGTTTCATAAAGATTTGATGAAGTTTTCAAAAAGGTGGTATATCAGAAACTAGAAGAAAAGCAATATGATCAAAGTTTGCTGTAAGTTCAGCATATTCGCAGTAGAAATGGAAAACTTACAGATATCAACTCATAAAGGGTATTTATTATGGATAATGGAAATGAAAGAGAATTTAGTGACCTGAAAATGTTAATATTTTTAGGCAATAATGAATTATTATGACTATAAAGAAAAATCTTAATGCCTTCAGGAGATTTTCCAACACAAATCTAGTAGTTACAATGTCAAAAGTTGTTTATGAGATCAACACAAGAATGAAAAGATGGGCCTTGGAATAAATGTACAGATGCAAGGAAAATTTTTATAACTCTTAAGACACTAAACCTGGGTGATTTTATTACAGACTGATTGTATTATTAGGATCTAGCCTGTCTAAAAAGAAGATACTGTAAAATGAGAGGCAAATAGAAAGCACAGTCCAGATCAGTTCCCTTGTTCCCTCCAGTAAATACTACCCTTGTATTTCCTGGATTTTATATTTAAGGAAAAAAAATTGAAAGCAAAGCCTTTATTTTATTTTTTAATATCTGTATGGATGTCAGGAGATTTATGATCTCTATGATCACAAATAAATGTTAACCTCATTTCAAGGAATTTCCCAAGATCCATAAATAAACTAAATTCCTTTAAAGATTTTTAAAGATGTTCATGTGGAAATACAGTCACCTAGATGTTGCAGAAGCCTTTGTGTTGGGAAAAATAACTGTATGGGCACAGAAACTATAGTTCTGAAAGTAGATTTGTAGGCTCATCTGCTTAACTGCTATATTAAAACCTTTTATCAGATCTTTATAAATTTTATTATCAATTAAAAGTCTGTTTTATTTATAACTCACAAAGTCTAAGAAAAGAAAAATATGTATCTTTCCCTTTCCTTGCTAATATTTCAATGGGTATTTTTCATTTTATTTCATAAACTCTTTAAGCATTGTGCATTTATTTTAAAACACATCATACATGCTATTAATATTCACTGCAATGATTTATAAAGTAGTTGTGGAAGTCATCAATCTAAAAAGAATAGTGGTTGAAAATTCCAGCACAATATCAAGAACCTCATAGTACTCTAAATAGCTACTCAGGCCACATATGCTGGAGTGAAACTAGTCACAGCTATCCCAGTTATGTCATTCCTGGTGATCTTTTCCTTATTGTGTTCCTGTAGCACTGACAAAAGAAAGTTTTATGAATATTTTTCTGCTGGTTTAGGGCTACACCATTTAAGGAGACTCTGGTTCTTCCTATGTTTAGAAAACTCACAAATGTACTACCTTTGTTCAAACAGAGCATTTTGGCCATGCTATTCAGAATATTCATTTTTATTCATTGAATAAAATCCTAACATATTTCATCTTTCACAAAATGTCAGTAGCTTTTGTTCTGTTCTAACTGCTTTGGTTTGTCATGTCATCAAAGCCAAAGTTTCAGGGTGAATGTGCCTGTGTCTTTTGCATCTAGTGAGTCCCTGGTAAGATCAAAATATTTAAAAACCCTCTAAGAATATGTGCATTTACAGCCCAGAAGGCAAATTGCATCCTGGTTTGCATCAGAAGTGTGGCCAGCAGATTGAGAAAGATGATTCTCCACCCCTACTCTGCTCTGGTGAGACTCCACCTGAAATATTGCATCCATCTCTGGAGCCCACGACACAAGAAGGGCATGGTCCTCTTGAAGCCGGTTCAGAGGAGGGCCACAAGGATGGTCAGAGGTCTGGAGCACCTCTCTTATGAAGAGAGTTGAGGTTGTTCTGTCTGCAGAAAAGAAGGCCCAGGGGAGACCTTTTAAGTGGCCTTCCAGTACCTGAAAGGGACGTAAAGGAAAGCTGGTGAAGGACTGTAGCGATAGTATGATGGGCATCTGTATTATACTAGACCAGGTTAGGTTTGGATTAGACATTAATAAGAAGCCCTTCACTATGAGGGTGGTGAAACACTGGAGAAGGTTGCCCAGAGAGGTGGTAGAGACCCCATCCCTGGAGACATTCAAGGTCAGGCTTGATGAAGCTCTGAGCAACCTGATCTAGTTGAAGGGGAAGTTGGATTAGATGACCTTTAAAGGTCCCTTCCAACCTAACACATTCTATGATTCTAGCATATTTTCTTTAGATAAAAGGCAAAAAAATTAGTTGTACAAATAAAGAAGACTCAAGTGAGAAAAATTTGCTTGCAGACATATTTTATGCATTATCCTTGCTTTTCCCTACTCTGTCATCTTCTGAGTAAAAACAAATATGTCTCAGACCCTAGGCATCTTTCAGCAAAGTCTTCTGAAGGCTTTTTCCTAGCTGGTCTCCACTGTACTTGTGTAATGTCCTTGCATGAGTTTAAACCTCTTACTTGTGACTGTAAGTAGCTGTCTCAGCCATACCCCACTGTACCTGAGGTCTGCCTTAAGTATGCCCAGTAACTCCTTCAAAGAAGAAAAAGTCTCCCTTCTCTTCCAGAAGACTCTTTGTACCCAGTTGCTTTATTAAGGGAACATAAACGTGATTCCAAATGCACAATACAGCAGATGCCACCTGGCACTAACACAAAAAAAAGTAGAAGATACATTTCTTTGCTGGTTAGCAGCCACAAAACAAAGCAGGATGCAATTAGTATCCAGGAAGTCTTTGAGCACATCATGTATGTTGGCATGTGTGCCAACAGAGATTGAATAAGGAAGGATCTTTGGTACCATATTGTCTTTCAGAAGCACTCTAAGCATCCCTTGCACTCTGGGTGGTCTGCTCAGTGTCAGTGCAACCTGACTTACTAAGAACATTAGTGAGACATGCTAAAAGAAATCAGTTTCCAAGCACAAGGCATTTTTTTAGAGGTGCTATTTTCAAACCTTCACAGCTCAGCCAAATCAAACCCAATTTTCCCTGCAGCACTTGAATGCACTACTTCTCGATAAGGAGTAAGTATCTGCCAATTTCTAATTTTCTAGGTTCAGCTGATTCATCAGTACAGTTCTTCAGCAAGTAGTCATAAGGCAGTTTATAGCAGAAGTCAATTTTAGTGTTCTTATATTCCAAAGTACTGGAAAGTATTAATCCAAACACTGCAGAAAAATAAACAAATTGCAGGTTTAGACTAGGCTTGGAAAATTTTAATCTCCAAAGCAAACATTTCAGGAGAGCATGAATGGGTAAAAAAAAGGATTTTAGAAGGCAATATTTAGGAATCTACTGTTAGATTATGAGCTGTAACAACCATTCAATAGTCTGAAAACCAAGAACTTCAAACTATCTTTTCTTGGCACTCTAAAATGTATTGAAGTGTTGATAATCACAAAATTGGAACTATCTTTCCAACTAGAGTGTTTACAAAGGATTCATTTCAGTAATTCTACAAATATAAAGCAACTGCTTATGAATCTGAATTCATAACCCCAGAGTTTTTAGTCATAAACATTGCACCATGGTGGTACTTCAAAGTGATATGTTTGTCTGCCTAACAGTACATTCAATAGTTAAGACTGAGACAAAATAGGAAGTTCCTGATGAAAACATGTCCTCAGATTTGTCCCTCGGTATGACATAGATCAAATACCTTTCCTTTGGAAAATAAGTTGTGGTGGGTTGGCCATGGCCAGCCGGCAGAGACCCATTCAGCTGCTTTCTCACTCCTCCTTCTCAACCAGGATGGGGGAGAAAATAAAATGGAAAAGTTCATGGGTTAAGATCAAAACAAGGAAATCACTTACCAGTTATCATCATGGGTGAGACTTGGGTAAAATTAATTTACCTTATTGGAAATTAAAATGAATTAGGATAATGATAAGCAAAGATAAATTAAAACACCTTTCCCCTCATCCTTTTTCCTAGGCTCAACTTCACTCCTTCATTCCCAACTCCACTACCTTCACCTGCTCCCCCTGAATCTCACAGGGTGGATGGGGACTGGAGGGTTGTGGTCAGTCCGTGCCAGTTCCTTCCTGTTCTCTTTCCTTCCCAAACTTTTCACCTGCTCCAGCATGGGATCTTTCCAGATGTGGCAGTCCTTCAGGGTAAACCTGCTCCATTGTGTGGCCTTCCCAGGCCACAGTTCCTGTCAGGAGAACCTGCTCCTGCATTGGCTTTAAACAGGCTGCAGCTTCCTTCAGGGCACAGATATCTGCTTTGCTGTGGTTCTCAACACAGACTACTACTACACAGAGAATATCTACTTCATCATGGTCTTTTCTGCAAGCTGCAGAGGAATATCTGGTCTGGTGCATTAGCACCTCCTTCCCCTTCAGCTCCTTCTTGACCTGGGTTTTTGCAGGGCTGATTCTTACACTTTTTTTCTCCGCACTGACAGGTATCATTTTATCCTTCTTAAATACCTTTTCACAGAGGCACCACCATCATTGCTGATGGGCTCAGTTGTGTACTACACTGGGTCCACAGGAGCTGATTGGAACTGACTGTGTCCAATGTTTGTAGCTCCTGGCCTATTCTCAGAGGCCACCTCTGCAGTCTCCCCACTGCCAAAACCTTTCCACAGCCACACACTAAAGAAACAAAAGCAGCAGCACATCTCATTGGAAAACTGGGCTCCAGCACTGAAAGCCATGGACAAGAGCAGTCCCTGTCCAGCTTCTGGACCCTTTACCCTTCTGAGTAACTTTAAGGTCATGTGCGATCTAATCTCCTAGCACACAAATTCCTCAGTCTTGAAGGATTATGAGGTGCTCAGATACTATGACAAGTACTATATAGACAGCGTGAGCAGCAAAATGAGATAAATCCATCCTGGTAAAGTGCTTACTAGGGAATATTAGATAAGAAAGTATTTCCTTTATTCTATGAACTGTTATTTTCAGACTTTCCTGGAAACATCAGCTATTTTTTACAGTGCATATTTCCCATCTTATTGGTGACTACAGGTAGGACAGATGTGTGTTCTGAATTTGTTTTTTGACCACCTTTCATGTAAAACTGCTCAGAATTAATATTGCAAATACTAGTAAATATTTTTTTTTTCTCAAACATAGAGTCTTGACATGAATTTAGATCTGCTTAGAGAAATATCCCTCTCCCAATTTTTTGCTTCAGTTCCTTCCAAGTTCTCCAAATACTGAGAAGACTGTGAAGGTGCAGAGGGAGATGAGAAGAGTTATCTGTCCCTTGCCTTCCTCTCCCTTCCCTTTTAACTATAATTGGAAGAAGGGAAAGTTATTTTCTGAAAACAATCATGAAATTATATTCTATTTGGGCTTTGGAATGAAAATCTTACCTGCATATCTGATAGTATCAGTAATGTCCTACCTTGAAAGGCTTCTTTTTCTCTTCACGTAATTCTGGAGGTCCTTACTTAGGAGATGTTTTTGTCCTGTCTTTAGGAGATGACTTTGAAAAAAGTCATTCATTGGTCTCCATGCCAAACTTCTGAGAGTCTAAGGAAGCCATCCTTTCAGTGGAAGAGTATTTTTTACCAGAGAAATTGCAAAGTTGTTTCTGGGCATGTATGAGTATATTTTAAGGAAAACAAAAGCTATTTTGTAATTTGCTTTGGGACAATGAGGGAAGGAAGTAGGTCTTTCTCCATATACAGGAGACAAAAATCAATATCTCATTCCGTTTGAGTCTGCAGTAAAGTAGAAATAACTTCACAGAATGACAACTGAATTGCATCCATTGGATGCAAGTAACTAACTGGTGTCAGAAAGATCTAAGAATGTTTCAAGAAAGCTAAGGAGGTGCATGTAATCAGCCTACAAGATAGACTTTTCTCTTCTTGCTATGCATGTCATCACTGGCCTTACGTATGTTCTGTCTGGGAATAGAAATTTCTTCCTTCTAGTTGCTATAAAAATGATGTTGGAACTCTGCTCTCTCCTGAGTTTCAGGAAATTATAATGAACCCTTTCTGCTTGCTCTGAGGGAGTCATATTTGAAGCAAGTGACAAGAGAGCTTTGAAAGCTGTCCCCAACTCAGTACTATTGATATCTGGCCTGGTACCAATGAAGGCAGTCTTTCTGTGACTGGATCAACTACCTTGGCATGAGTTTTTGTCTTTGTGCCAGCTGGGAGCCACATTTCACTGTGCCTTGCACTTCATCTACACACTGGCAGAAACCAGATTTCCCTACAGGCTGCTTAACCATCTTGGCGTGGCTCTTGTCCAAATGCTGACTGGGAGCTGGTTCCTTTGTGGCCTTCTCAATTCTCTCGGCATGAACATTGCTCAGGAACCAACTGAGAGCTCAGTTCCTGAAGCCTGCTGTTTCCATCTGCTAATTCTGAGTGGCAACAAAAAGAGTGGGGCTATCCTTCAAACCACCTCATGGTTTGTTGGTTTTTTTTTTTTAGTTCTTTGCAAGATTCTGAGGGAAAAAAAAAATGACTTGGAGGTAAAGAAACACTAGGTGAGACATACAGTGAAATCTCTGTTCTAAAAAGAAATTAGTAGTTCCGCCTCTGTGTGCTTGGATCAGTTCCACCTGGGCAATCAGGTTATAGCTGGATGTAATTAATGCACAAGGAAAGGAAGGACTGGCCTGTGGGATGCTTTACTTCATCCACTTAGTACAGAAAATCCACAGGTGAGTTCTAGGGTCTTGCTTTTCAGTTCTGAACTCTGCATCTCTTCCCTTTAGTCCTTTTTGCAGTTGCTGACTTGTTTGCCTAACTTTCCAATCATCTACTCCTTTCCTTAGCCATCAGTTCAGTAACACTCATAAATTCTTGACTATATTGAAGATTTATTTTTCCAGACTAGTAGAAAACTATTTCCTTTTTTTTTAGTTCACTATAAATAGGTTTATCTGGTTTTAATCATCCTTAAGTGCTAAGTGCAAAAGACCCTGTCTTACAACACATTTCCATGAAGGGATATTGTCTAAATATGTAGAAATCTGGAAATCTCTTCCTGACAAATGGCCTGAAGTCTAGATGCAGAATGAATATCTATCTCTATCTGTATGAGGGTGGAGAATGTTTATCTCCTACAAACTGAGACAAGATAAGGCTGAGAGCATTCTCTCCTTCTGCAGCTTAATGCAGCAACATATCTCTAGTTCTGCTAATCCCAAATGACGAAAAATCCTGAGTCAGACAGAGAAATCGTGACACTTCTAAAAACATATGACTATTAAGCATATATAAAAGCTGCAAATTTCAAATGTCCTTGGCATTTGGCAGAGGGAGAAGTGGTGGGGGAGGAAGAAATGTAAAGAGAATGCTTATTAATGGGAACTATTTAGGAGAGCAAGTAGCTTTACAATCTCTTTACTGGAGATGCTACTAGGCAGATGTGAACATTAATACTCTTCCTTTGATAAATGTCTTCCTATTTTTCTTAACTTCCTTACTTGTATTTATGGTGACTTTGACTAAGCACTTTGAAAATATCTGAAGAGAAAAAGGAAGACATTAGAAATCTTTAACCCCTAAAAACTTTATGTTCCCTTGGCTACTGATTTAGGTCACGTAGTCTTTACCCATTGCTTGGATTGTATTGTAGGAATAGACTAGTCTGTCTATATCTCATTTTGGACTCAAAAATCTTGCTAATAACTTTAGGTGAATGCATAAAAAATTGTGCTGAAAACATGGTAGGAATGACAGTCATCTGTGGGCAGAGAGTCACTTCCACATATACTCTGGGACCAAAGTTGAGAATCAAAAGTTGAATTCTTGACTCCATCTGTAATCTTTCAATTTGTGTGCTGCTGTTTTAAAAAACTCTTTGGGCAATAAACTGAAGTAAAAAGATTTTCTGAGAGTGGGGACATAACTGGTGGCATGTCAGTTACAGAGGGCGACAGTTTTGCACAGTCATAGAATCACAGAATGGCTGAGTTTGGCAGGGACCTCTGGGCTCCTTCTCAAGCAGAGACATCTAGAGACAGTTGCACAGACTGTGTTTAGACTTTTTTTTAACATCCCCAAGGATGGAGACTCCACAACCACTGGACAACCTGTGCTTTTAATCACAACTTCATATGAAATATAGTTGAAAAAAAACCCTATCCTTGGTACTTCACCAGTTTATCTGATTTGTAAAAGTGTAGTTTTAAACTGTTTTAAAAAAAAAAAATTAAAATGCAGAAATTTTGAAATACAATTATAAAGCCAAAATTACTAAAGGCATTTAAAAAATTTGGATTATTTGGATCCATGATTTACGTGAGTTATATTCATGCAATAGGAAAAAGTGAGTTCCGTAAAATGTAGATTTTGCTCTGAAAACCAGCACATGAATATGCTCCTTCTTAGTCCAAATATTTATATTCTTGAAGTATATCTTGCATACTTGGTGTCTATCTTCCAAAATGACAATTTACTACTGCCAGGGCTGTAAAACTAACACCACTCTATAAGAACTGACTGATTTTTTTCCTTACTGGTGTTCACAAAATGCTGGCAGAATTGTTAATATTCTACTTAGTATTTCAGGGCATGTAATTCGTTGTTGATGTGCATTAGTGGCAGCCCACAGGAAGGAAGAGCATTTCCATGGTGTAACTCAAAATGCAATTTGATGACCATGGGCTTTCACAAATGTAAATGAAGGCAGCAATCAGTCTGAAGAACCTCTGTTACTGGCAGGGGTGCACAACTGAGAAAGAATTAAGTTTTGTTTTCAAAATCCTATTTGGTTTTACAGGGTTGAAATAAAGAAGGAAAAAATATTTTTGCTGTTATTCTGATCTATTTTGCCCTAAGAATTGCAACATAAAAACATTTCCTTTATCACAACACTATTCTACAATAAACTAGTATTGATCTTGATGGATTTCCATAGAAGAATACATTTGAAAACGTCATTGGAGTAGGTTTGAAAACTGATTTTCTTAATTTCTTTTACTGAACAGTTTATTTAACTACAAGTACAGAGGCTAGATTCCTTGTGGACACAGTTAGGAACCCCGATAAAGCTGAAATATTTTGACAGCAAAAATACTCCTCAAAAGAAACCCAAACCCCAAAACAGAACAGAAGAAAAAAAAAGCCAAACCAAACAAAACAAAACCCAAACAACCAAACCAAACCAGACAAAAAAGCCCCAACCAATCAACTCAAAGCCAGTCAGTTCCCAGGCTGTGTTATTTTTACTGAACATTTCTTTCAGGGATTCAAGAAGATCACGTTTATTTCTCTCCTACCATGCTGCTTTGCCGCTCCTGTCTTCCAGTTCCCTACATGTCAGCCTCATCAGAATGTGGGTTTATGGATATGGCTACTGAAACAGGACAAAACACTTAGTCCTGGTTTTAATGGATTCCTTCCAGGCATATTTTCATACGTTTTCTAAAATGCTAAATTGCATCGTAGTTCTGATAATTTCTGAAGTCATGGGGGTTTTGAAGTGTAAAGGTTTGTGTAAAGGCATTCAACATGCAATATAAAAACTGGGAAAGGTAGAAATTAGATGAAAAAAACAGATGACATTATCCTAAAATCAGATTTGAAAAAGCTAAAACCAGCTTCCAACTTCTGTGATAGCTGTATTCTGAAATAAATATATTCAGTAATTAAGTACACTACATACAGCGTACACTGAAAACAGGAGTACTCTGAAAACAAGAGTACACTGAAAACAGATAGAAGTAGTGTTGTTTGGCTGTCATTAACAATTGATATCATTAATTCATACTTCACAATGTATCAACATAAAGAAATTATGTAGAAAGTATTGTTTTATTTTTAAAAATCCATAGCAAAACAGAAAGAAAAGCTAAAAAAGGAGTAAGATAAGACACAGAGGCTTCCTCTATATGTTTTGAAAGAGCATCTTTCTGAGTTCTTGCAGACTTGTAGAGAGCATTCCCACCAACGAGGAGAGGTCTGAAGCCCTTTTCCCACCAGTGGGGAGGGGGCTGCAACATGCTATGCCTGGAGGAGGCAGGAGAGGCGAACAGGAAACCAGAAGGCATAGAGGGTCCAGCCAGCAGATTTTAAGTACGAACGGCATGTCTATTTTTCAGAACACTGCCAAAATATAATGAGAGTTAGACATTGCTGAAGACAAAAATCCCATCTTCCTACACAAGGCTGCACTAGAGACAATTTGACTGGAATGGCCCTTGAAGTCATAGTCATTGCCAA
Source organism: Porphyrio hochstetteri (assembly GCA_020800305.1). NCBI lineage: Eukaryota > Metazoa > Chordata > Aves > Gruiformes > Rallidae > Porphyrio > Porphyrio hochstetteri. Next base: position 51,554,773 of record CM036905.1, read on the forward strand.
ACTGCCTATGGCAAACTGCCTTCCTCCAGCATGTCCTACCCCTTTCCCTGGGACTGTCTCCCACAAACCTGCTCCTGCGCCAACTTGGTAGCTGGATCTCTCCCTCTCCTTTCCCCCAGCCTCCCTGAGCTCCCATCTTGACACAGGAGCAGAACACCGGGGTGAAGTTCTTGCTCCTTGGATGAGACTGCCTGTGGCTGGGCTGCCAGGAGATACAATTACAACACAGAGTTATGAAAACCACATGTGTAAGGACCTCAAATCTTTTTTGAGATGTACTGCTGAGGTGCTTTTGATGCAGTATGTGCCATCTGCAGTTAAAAATACTCTGTTTACATATCATCAGAGACAACTTAGATCTGGGTAATTTTCTTTCTTTGATTAATAAGGTTTTTTTTTTTTTTTTAAGAGAAAAAAAAAGAAGAAAAAGATGTCCTGTATTTATTTTTTTTTATTTCTCAGTGGTAATTGCACTGGTTTTAACCCCTCAGTAATTTGACTGGTTAAAACAAATTTCTTCTAGTCTCTTTTGTTTTGTTAAAGTACTAGCTTTTGGAGACTTAGGGAACCTGAGAGACAGATAATTTCCCTAGCATCTAGTGCTGGGATGGACCACACTAAAACTGATTTCTCTTTATGCTGCTATAAATCAAATAGAAACTGCAATTTATTATTAAATTTTTAATCTTTTTAAAACACTTGAGTGCCAGCCATCTAAGACTAGAGAGCATCAACTAAACAATCATTCATTCTTCTTTCATTTATTCCATTTTCCAATCCAACAACACCTAAAGAAAAAGGAAGCAGTGCATTTGTAACTATACAAAAAGATGGTACTAGGAACCCTTGAATTTTTAGATGGAATGTCTCTTTCCAGTGTCAATGTTTTACAGGATATTAAAAGGTATTTTTGTTGTTAATGGAAATAAATATTGAATTATAGAAGTTGTAAGATACGGCTTTTATAAAAAAGATCATAGACAAGACAAATGTGTTTTATTTAGTTTGTTTTTTCATATCTGCTTACAAAACTGTATCATGAACTACATATAGACATCTTCTGCAAGAAAATAAATGTGTAATTTTTTTCTAGGAACGTACCTGTCCCCTTTAATATTTCTACCACCTTTTAGCAATAAAATCTTATGCCTAGAGATTTTTAATTAATAGAGATTAATTAGATAATTTTAGCACTTTTTGCTTGTTAATGGTAGTTTTTAAAGTATGTATTCACTACTTTTCTGAGTGAGTATAAAACTTTAATGAAAATTCATCTGCCTCTAATCTCTATTTTACTTAGTAGTAAAGGAAAAAAGTAATTTGAACTATTAAAAAAAAAATTGAGTGCGAATAGAAAAGACCTCCTGTGGAATGCCTGTGCCAAGAAACTGGTTTAGTGTCAGTAAAATGCTTAAAATCCCATTAGGCCTCAAGCTCTTAAATGAGATTTAAGTTTTGCAAAGACCTTTCCAGGTGCTCAGGAGGGGGTGATATCCAAATCGTATAGCTCATGTCAGATTAAGTTCTTAAGGACTGATTTTTCACACAGGCTGCTAGGAGCATCTTCAATGACATTCAGCAAATATTTTTTAAGCAGATCCTTCAGATTCAGACCTAGCAATAAAATTTTTATACATGCTCCTCAGTGCCCAATGGGAATTTTTTTGTGAGGTTGGAGTCTTTGGCAAAGTTATTTGAATTATTTTTAATTATATACATTAGGAAGTAACTTGAAAACTTTACTACTTAAAGTGAGTGCTGTCAATTTTTGTCTTAAATAATGACCTATGATGTTCACAGTTATTTTGCAGAGAGTATTATATTAAAGCTGTGAACTGTTCTTCACAAAGACACATTTCATTCTAATATAAGGCTCCCACTGTGTGCAGAATTGTTTGTTCACACTCTATTTATTTCCATAGTAATTGCAATAAACTAATTTCACTGTCAGAACAGCCCAAGGTATCCAGAGCTGTGCCCTATGGAATAAAATTTTCCAATCTAAAGGGGTAAGACCAGATTTTATAGAGTTTCTAATTAAATCTAGATCAAGCCTAGATCTAGTCCCTTCCAAGTTAAAACAGGCATTTTTCAATTTGAATTAAGATTTTTTAAAGATAATCTTTCTCTCTGTGACTACTGCTATTACATTTACATGCATATTTTTAGACTGAAAATCAGTGCCGATTTCAGTGTATCTTCACTGAGATGGTTAGTTTGCTAAGGATGATATTTGAGTGATATTCAGAGTTGACATTTAGGGTTATTTTTTTAAAAATAATGATATGATATTTTTATTATGGAAAAAAAAAGCCAAAGGAAACATTGTGATAGGCCTTGCTATATCATGGGTTATTACTTATAATCATGTGAAGACTTTAACTGAAGCTGAAGGAGGCCCCATGGAAGTTGAAACCAACTGATGTACACAGAGACGTGCTGGCAGAACTGTACCATAAAATTATGAGATTAAAGAAGGAAGATTTTTGCTGAGTAGCTGAGATGTTTGCCAGTGATACAGGTGGAATATAGACATACAGATCAGGAAATTTAATATTTAATTATATTAATATATACTTTACAAAAAACCCACTCTGAAACCTAAGATGTGCATTGCTATAGAGAAGCCTGCACACCATTGTGCTAAAAAGCTTGATATTGGTACAGATGTTTCAACATTTTGTCTATTGGGTGATGAATTTGTGTGGGTCATGCCATGAAGACAAAGAACTTAGCCCACTGTTTGACATTAAACCAAGTCCATTTATTTTATTCTTTATGTTGTATTGATAAAAATTGTGTTGGAGTCCCCAGCCAGTGGATGCACTGTTCCCAAGACCTGTGAAATCACAGAACTTACGGAAAGAAGGTCCTAAGCAACAGATATGATACAATGTTCAACATCTACCTTAGTGATGTGTGGAAATTATTTTAATAAATAAAATAAAGTAAATGACTATGAAGAAAAGTATCATAATTCCAAGTGCACATGAAAGATGAGAAAAAGAGTCTAAAATCAGTGAAAAATTAAAAAAAGATACCTACAGAGTTGCAGAACATGCAAAAAATTTCAAAGCATGAGAAAAAGACCCACATGGTTTAAAACTTCTTTTTTATTTTTGAGGGTATTTCTAAAAGAAATGTTTGCCTTATTTTCATCTAATAATTTTAAAATATTATTTACTATTTAATACATTTATTATATAAAATGTTTGTATACGTGTATATGTGTATGTAGGTGTGAATTATTTACTCTTGGAAAACGACAGTTATGGTCAGTATTAGGGGTGAAGCTGTGCTGTATGCAAGATGAAATGGTTACTGCAAGTGTTAGAAAGTTACAGGTCAGAGCCTGATGCAGCTTCAAGATTTCATTTTATGAATCTGTACTGCAGTCAGACCAAGGTTCAGAAGCAGTACCATAAACAGAGGTCTCAGTAGTTGATGTATGAGTATAAATTTGAAAAATCTTATTTGTAGAAAGATGCTTGTAAAATTAGCACTACATCCTTATGCATTTGCAGTAATTTATGGAGTTAACATATCTTATTGTTTTCCTTGTTTATTCAAGAAAAGTAATTGCCTGATTTAATAAATTTTCATGTGAAATAATTTTATTTCAAGTAAGTAAAGAAAGCATTATGAACACACATTAGCACCACTAATGTAATTTGAAACATTTTTCTCAAAAATATCTGCTGTGAAATTTCAGAGGCCCCTTTTTCTGCATTTCAGTTGAGATAACTAACTTGCCTTTGTCGTAGTGGGAATGGGAAGTAGTTGTCTGAAAGGATAAGCATTCAGTACCCTGCTCTAGAAGATGCCATTATCTAAAGTAGGTAATGTTCCCTGGGGTTTTTTACATATCACTTTCTACTAGCCCACCACTGTTTTTGTGGTTCTGGACCACAAATCTTGAAGAAGTTGCCTCCGGAAGAAATCTGAGTGAGAGTATGATAGAGGAGATCAGGTGTAGTTGCATAATTGTGCTGTTTAGCTGTGTTGGCTTGGTTTTAGGTCTTTTGTTGTGGGGTTTGTTTTGGGCTTTTTAAATGTTGATTTTAACTGTCTTATAGAATAGCATGAAGTTATCTAGGTGTATAATGCTTAATTATCCTTAAGTCCTCTTGTCTATGAGCTCAATACCCATATTGGTCTTCATTAATTTGTTGATCAACAAAAAAATAAAGGTATTTAATGCATGCATGTACACTTATGTCTATACTTAACAAGAATTTACTTACACAAGTACAGAAAAAAATCCCAAAAATATGAGACTCCTATCCACTTTGGATTTAATTTCCTGGCTTTCAGTTTATGATTAGCCAGAGAATATTAACCTGTTCTATGTTCAGAGACTCAGCCCTATAACTTGAGTCTACATTGTGCTTATTTCATTCAATCATGTATGTCCATTTCTTTGTTAAGGAAGCTCTCACTAGCGTCGTACGCAGGCACATATACCATAGTAGACAGATAGTTGAGTTTCAGTCCCAGGTCTGGAATGGTCTTCTTCCTTTCCTCCATGCCTGGAGATTGACAGAAGCTGTTGGCCAAGGCATAGTTTTTTTTTTTTTTTAAGAGTTCTTTTTTAGAAGTGCCATCCTGCACAGAAGCCCAGGGTTAAGCATAAAACCAGACTGTTTCTTCTATCAGTCCTTATAAAAAAAAACCAAAACAAAAAAGTTGTTGAGCCTCTGCATTATAAAGATAGGCATTCTAAATAATACAGTAAGAAGCTATCCAATTCTTATAATGATGTGTCTGCGTCAACTCTTAAACTTGAATCCACTGAATATATTTTGAGCTCTGATGTATGTGTTTTCCTTCTGTCTTTTGAACACCTCTCAAGAAAATGTACAAAAGATGTATCATGGCACAGAGACCTTGAATTTCAACAAAATTAAAGTACACTTTTAACATGTTGATGCTGATGCCTATGAGCTAAAAGAGGAGTTATGTAACTGACAGCAAATGAATGGAACAAGAACAAGGGAAGGACTGTGAGCAGTCTTTAGGAGAGTGAAACTGAAGTGTCATATCCTTTCATTTAGAAGAGATTTCTTCTATTAAATATAATTATTTTTCCTTCAAGTTTTGATGAAGATGAGGTTGCTAGGAAACATTCTGTTTTCAGCTGCACCTGTGTAAATATGGCATAACCGATTTACACTGATGAAAGCTTCTGGACTGAAATAAGAAGAGCTATGGAGTAGTTTTGATGTTTGTTCATGACTAACATAAGAAAATATGTGGTTACAAAAGAGGCAAAACTCAAGGACCAGTTCTTGCATCCTGGTCTTTGGGCAACACCTGGTACAAGTCATGAGAGATAAGATGGATGCCATCCTTGTAAATCCATGAGTCCTTTCCAGAGCTGCATGAAATTCTTGGCAGTAAAACATACCTCCACTGCTTGCATAATATCACTCAGGATTTCTTTGGAACCATGAATCCATGTTTATGGCTGTTTGTTAGGGATTGAATCCATCTGTTGCTAATATTAGGGGAGAAGTGATTATTCTCTGTGTTTCAGGTTCTAAAGAGAGGGTAGTAAAAAATTATAGCTTTTCTTACACCTGTACTGCCTTTGATACCAGTACCTGAGTACATGTTCACTTTTATGAGTCAATAGATTTATACTGCTTATATAAATGCTGCTGTGATTGTAATACCATCTACAACCATGCAGCATTTTAGTATGCACTCACTAGGTAACGATAACAACATCATACCTTTTGTATCTTAACACCACTGGCTGTATCAAATGTGTGGCCAGCATACATTCGTAAATCCCTAGGACCTATCCCATCACATTTGTACAAAAAACTACTATCATCTCTGTACTAAAATTCCTACACAGCTGTAGTGCCTCTTGCTGTACCAGGGCCATCAAATTAGATCTCTAAGCTGATTTCATCCATCCAGACCTATCACAAGAGAAAAAAGTAGACTCAAGAAATATGCTGATTTCTGTTATATCATTAACAATTATAGCAATATAGGTTTTTTTGAGAGAAGCAAAGCTGCTTCTGTCTTCCCCTCAGGAGATGTGCTAGACCACAATTTTGGATTAGGCCAATCTCCCCTCAACTGATCAAGGAAGACCAGCATTGACTGACCATTATAGACTGTCCTCCTCACCTTGTTTGAAAAGAGGTGCATGGGAAGAATAATTTTCAACTGGGTTTCATGTTCAGGGAAACAACAATACTGTTTAAAAGATCTGACTATTCCTCTAAGAACTACTCCATGTCATGATTGGAGTTACAATTTCTTTGGACAAAGCACTCTGTCAGTGCCTGTGCAAGACCAGATATGAGTCCATGACCTTTTTAAGAGTTTCCCCAAATAGCTACATATTGCTCTGCAGCTCTATCAGCAAGGGAATGAATCTTTGTAGACTCTGTAGACCCTCATGGGTTGTTATGCAAGTTGTTTCATGAATACAGTGACCATCTACCATATGTGTAGAACAAATGCTGTATTACAAACTTTTTCAGTCTTAAACTGCAGACAGACTAGCACTCTTGTCTGTGAACAGACAGAATATGAATGAAATCAGGTTGCACACCTTTGCATGGGTAATGACCTGCATCCCTTGCTGCCTTTAGTCATATAGTTCTCTACCCAAACAACCAGGCCACACAGGGAGTTCAATCAAAAAATGAATGTTTTATATATGAGAATCACATTTTGAAATGCCTGAAGGTGGAGATTTTTTTTTCCTTTTTTGTTTTGAAGAAAAAATGAAATTGAAGCTTAACTCCTGCTGGGTAGCAGTCAAGTGTGCTTCCAATTAGCCGACGATGAGATACTGTATCCTCAGGTACAGCCTCAACAACAGCATCCCAAATGCCTTGTGAATCATCATGTCATGCTGTATCCTACAGCAGGGTGTTGTGAAGAGCTGCCAAGAAACTATCCTAACTGCAGATCACTTTCACTTAGCCTAACACAACCACAGGTACTGAATCTGTCTTTGGTGATGGGATGATGAAATACTGCCTGCAAAGTGCCTTTATATGGATGTTTCTGGCCACAGTTAGAAACAGTGCTCCCTTTCTCTGTTTCATATATTGTTTCTATCCCTTCAGCACCCACTGAAGAAGGTTCAAGGCCCCATAGCAGTCTGAGCCAAGAAGAACATGTGGTCTCCAAAGGTCTAGTGTCAGGTATGTCTATCAGGGTAATTCTTGTGGGAAGTATGTTCTATAATTAAAACCCACAACCAAGTTAACAAACAAAATCAAACAAAAACCAATAAACACTGTATGGCAGATTCTCCGGAATCTATCTTTCATAAGGACTACCTCTACCAGAGATCGAACCAGTACTGCCACTGGACCATTCTGTTGAGACCCCTCTAAAGGTCACTGTATATACCAAATGTCTGAGAACCCATAAGGAATTTGAATATTTCAAACGTTTATCAAAGCAGAGACAAAGGGAACACTACCCCCCTAAAGAGAAGTGTCCATTCTCAAAGTTTCCATTTCACTTGGGACTAAAGTCACATTCCAGGCAGAAATGTGTCCCTGGTCTTACATGTCTCTTGGATGATATGCCACTGGCTACTCTTCTCTTAGAGAAGTTGTCATCTGAGGGGAAAAGTGTTTTTCACCACAGACTTCCCTAAAGTTGGCTTCTTCCTAAGAAAATAAACTTTGGAGAAGGGAAGAAAACATCTATCAAACTCTTTAGAAATTATCAGATTTAGATGGAGCAAACAACACATAGCAGACACAGCACTGTAAAACTAGGGGTGGCTCACAATTCAGAAGTAAATGGCTATACTGGCAAATCTATCTGTGAAGGCAAGATGATCTAATCCCTCACTTAAGACCTATACCAATCCTTCCCCACCCCACAGCAGATGGTATCAGCAGTGAGCTAGAGATGTCTGCCCAGAAAAAAAAGGAGCTGGTCTGCCTGCACTCTGTGAGAAACACCACACCTGTAGTGGTTCTACATTTTCTCTACATATCTTGTTCTATATGATGAGGAGAGAGTAATGAATTTAATTCACTTGAACATGTAGTGGATATTTCAGTGCTGGCTTGTTGGCTATTCCAGCTGTGCCATCATGCTCTTCCTGGCTAAAAGTAAGTGCAAACTGGAGGAACTACTGAAATGATGACAAACGTCTCGTGGAAGTTGACTAGCTGCAGTTGCCGCTATGTAATACCTCAGCAATCAGTCCTTGTGACCAACAGTTCTGCATCTGTTTGGTTTGCAAATGGACTGCTACACTGGGTGCTGAAGCCGTGGGAAATGTGGGAGAAGATAAGGTAAAGACACCGCTGTTTCTGTCCATGTGTCTGGAACATGCCTTACATGATGAAACATTCATCCTGGTATCTCAAAGGATACTGAACCAGCAAGACCATGCCAAACCCTGAATCACATGTTGTGATTTGACTGTCTCTGAACTGAGGAGGCCAAGAATGGACCAAATACTTTCCAGAGTTGCACAGGTGTATGAATAATTCATATCTTTACAAACATGTCACATGAGTGTCCAACACCAAAGGAATCTTGGAGGCAGATGCAGGTAATTTTCTACTTCAAAGGTACCATATCATCTAGTCCAGACAGAGACATGTTTGTTATTGCCATCCCGTCACTCCTTTTTTTTGTTCAATGCTGGGAGCAGAGAAGGAAAGTTGCTTCTAAAACTCTCACCTCACTGAAAAGTGTTAAACCCTGCTGATCCCTGACTCGTAACTGACAGAGCCTGCTTACTTCATGAGGCAGCATGCCTCCCTTTAGTGGAGCAAGTAAGGGGGAGCCTGATCTGATAAAGACTGTAGTTTGTCTATGCTGCATGTAGTGTTGGGATACCTCCTTCTCACCCACACTTCTGTGTCAGGATAGCTTGCATACTGCAAAGCAAAGCCATACTCTGCATCACCACACCAATGGTGTGAATAGTGTATGAATTAAGACTTGAGTGCTAAATCAGAAACATTTCAGTGTGACCACAAGACACATCCTTGGTCACCAGGGAATTCCCAATTAACCTGCCTCAGCAGCCCTTATAAAAAACCTATATACAGTCTATGCATTTTACCATAATTACAGGTGTCTTGACTGTTCCTGCAATTAGTGTTATACCTGTTGAACATGAACCCGGACTTGGATGTTATAAGTACAACAATAAATTTACATCTGTAAACAGTGTATCAACTGTTGGTGGTAGGGAGGCACTTTTCAGAGTACATTCTAACTGCTTTGTGTGAACTGATTCTGTATACAGCAAGGATATAGGCTATAGGATGATCCACCTAACATATTTCCAAGATCTGCTTTTCTCTCCTTAACATTCAATCAGCACTTCAGCAGGAAGGACACAGAGATGCAGGTAATTCAAGAAGGACTCTCAGAAGGTGTGAGAGCTGCTATAAATGAAGTCCATTTCAGACACTGAAAATGTCACAGATCTGAAGTAGGATTTTTTTGTTATTTTTTATTGCAATTCAAAGCCAGATATATGTTTCATTCCTCCTGAGAGCTTTCCTTCCTTTTCTTTTTTTCTCCCTCCCCAAGTAACACCATTATCATTTTTGTACAAGATTTCACAAAGCAAAGAAGAACTGATATTCAGAAAATGCTCAGCTAAGGATCTGCAAGAACCTAGTCTGTTTAAATGTGCTTTTGATATGGGCACCACCCCCCCTCCACAAAAAAGCCACCACTTCACTTTTTAGACTGGAGCTTTTATGAATAATAAATAGAGGAGGGGAAGGGGTGTAAAGCAGTAAAGTATATACACACACAGTGAGCAAGGTAAGAAGAGAGAAGCAGCACTGGGAATCAGAGTACCCACACCTTCAAGAAACAGAAAGACAGCTTCTTTTATTTGACCAGAGGAGTGAAATGTGTAACAGCTGCTGCAGTTGCAGTAAATGTTTATGAGCCAGTAGGCAGATTCAGTAATGCTAATATCTTTAGTGAATATAGGGCTCCTTATCCTGTTGATAGCCAGGCTGCCACATTCTTATCCACTTCATAAATCTTGTCTCATCTTGAATTTTTTTCTAACAAGGTCTGTTTTTAATGTTCACATATATAGAATCCTATTGGTTTCATGACATCAGCAGTTGTTTCACAGAACCACGGAATAATTTCTGTTGGAAGGGATTGTAAATATCACCTAGTTCCATCTGCCCTGCTGTGGGCAGGGACACCCTCCACTACAGCAGGTTGCCCAAAGCCCCATCCAACCTGGCCTCGAACACTAACAGGGAGGGGGCAGCCACAGCTCCTCTGGGAAACTGGGTCCAGTACCTCACCACCCTAATAGTGATGAATTTCAGCCTAATACCTAATATAAATCTAACCCATTACCCCTTGTCCTATCGCTATACTCCCTGATAAACAGTCCCTCTCCATCTTTTCTGTAGGCCCCCTTAGGTACTGAAAGTCTGCCATAAGGTCTCCTCAGAGCCTTCTCTTCTCCAGGCTGAACAAGCCTATCTCAGCCTGTCTTCACAGTAGAGGGACTTCAGCCCTCTGATCATCTTTGTGTCCCTCCTCTGGACTTGCTCCAACAGCTTCATGTCTTGCCTGTACTGGTGACTTCAGAGCTTGATGCAGTATTTAAGGCAGGGTCTCCCTTGTAATGCTGGTCATACTTCTTTTGATGCAGCCCAGGACAATGTTGACTTTCTGGCCTGTAAGCACACATTGCTGGGTCATGTTGAGCTTTACATCAACTAACAGATCAAAGTCAATCTCCTCAGGGCTGCCTTCAATACATTCGCCACTCAGTTTGTAGTTGTACTTGGGATTGCACCACCCAAGGTGCAGGTCCTTGAACTCGTCCTTTTTGAACTTCATGCAGTTCACATGGGTCCAGCTCTTAAGCCTGTCAAGGTCCTTTTGGATGCCATCCCTTTCCCACCTGTCACCCTGTCACCCTGTCACCTACACCACACAGCTTGGTTTTGGAAAGCTTGCTGAGGCTGCACTCAATCCCACTGTCCATGTCACTGACAAACATGTTAAACAACTCTGGTCCCAATACTGCCCTGTTTGAAATGACACTCATCACTGGTCTCCACTCTATGTTTAAAACGCTATTTTTTTACTCTTACAGTCCTCTTAACAATTGGAAGATTATATATTTTTTAAGAAATTAATACCTTTCCCGACATGGTGTAAATAATAGGTTTTTTCATTGACAGTCTGTATTCTGGCAGCAGCAGCTCAGTCTGCCATTGCCTGCTTGAAAAGTTTCTATTCTTATATCATTGTCTGCTCACTTCAGAGCTGCTCTCTGCCAGTTATCTTAGGCCAGGATGCACAAGAGTATTCAGGCATCTAACTGCTCTAAGTGTTGAATGGAACTGGGTATCTAAGGTCCAAAATACTCTGCATTTAATTAACAGCTGTTCATATCAATTTGATGAATTTTATAAAAACTTCACCATATCTGTTAGTGCTTCTCTACACTCATTTTCTTTTATTCTTATATGGTATGTCCAGAAATTTTGGCATAGTTTATAATTAAAAATGCTGATTAGTTAATATTTACTCATTCTTTCTAGAAAGTGGAGTAGTTAACAATCAATAGAGTGTGGCGGGATGGATACTACGGGAAAGCCTCTGTATAAAATTCATCATGTATTTATTATTTATATTTGCATCATTTAGACTAAAATTTGACATGTAATTATTACTTAGCAAATGGTCATTCATCCAATGTTTTTCTACATCATAAAGAAGACCATTTCAATATTTAGATTTTTTAGTTATTGATGGCAAGAAAGTTTTTCATCTGAGTGCATAATAAATTTGAAAAGGTAAACTTACTCAATTTCCATGCAGAAATCTCTGTGCAGAAAACAGGTACCTTTCCTCATTGTGGCCTATAACATCTTTATTGTTTCTAGATGTTCCATACTCACATATGAAAAATATCTGAAGGAAGAAGTTAAAGCTTCATTGGTTTATTTCTTTATAGATTATTGTTGAAGACACTCGTGATTTATGAGAATGGATAAATAAATCCTAAAACTTACTTCATTATATTTACACCTTTCTTGAGGGCAGGATATTGAATTTTGCTCTAGCGAATGGTCTTATACAAAGTCCTATCTACTACTGACATTTCTGCAAATCTTTTAGATAGGTCTGGTTTGATCTGTTCCCATTTTGGGCAAACACATAATTAGGGATCAGGTTCCACTGAAATTACTTCCACACTGACCTCTCAAAGATTTGAGGCATCCTATAGGAATATGTTATTTCTATGAATATACTTGCCAGTAAACTCCTTTTCTAAATTATTTCTGGGAAGTGAACAAATGAGGAAAAATGTCAATAGAACTAAAACTGTTTTGCAACTGAGATGTATGCTTATCAGAAATTGTTGCAGCGTTTTTACAGATACAGCCTTTGAACACATTTATTCATGCCGGTTTCTGCAGTTACAACGCTGTTCATCTCAAGAAACAAAAAAGTTCTATGTAGATTACTGGCCTTATTTCAGAGAGTCTGTTGTTGTACTAGGAACAACAAAGTAAACTATGGACAGGAATTTGTGACTAATGAGACAGAAGTAGAGGCAGGGTCAGCTTTAAGTCTCAGGCCCTTGCTCCACAATGGGGGACAACACTCCTCATTATAAGCCATCCGATCTCTTGCCAATATGCTCCTATAAAAATTCCATCAGCATTTCCATCTATTTTCTCTGGTCTGTGAAAGAACAACAGCTTTGTTTTAATTTGTGAGCAGACCTTTAAAAAGGAACACCCAGAAAAAATGAGACTAATAAAGATTTATTTAAGAAATCAGTTTGATCAATCACGAATGAACAAAGATCCCTGCAATCAGAAACTTTTGCTTTTATACTTTTGATTGCAGTTCCAACCTGACTTTATGTCTGAGTAAAGGTAATTATCAAGAGTATAAAAGAGTTCAAATGCATTCAGTTCTTCTGGAAAAATCAAACCATGAGGATCATTCTTGTCAAATCAATAGTGAGATGGACTTCTGTGCCATTGTCTACACAATGGCCTTTTATTTTCCTACAAGATCTGTGTAATTTTCAAAAGCTGCTGCTATGCATTACTTTTTCTTGGTGATCAAAAGTAAAGACTGTACAGCATTTAGAGCTTTAAAAGATCAGGTCCTATTATAAAGGACTTTTCCCACTTTGATCAACACAAGATAACATTTATTAAATCACAGAGGAGCATTGTTAAAATAATATTAAGGGTATAAATACAATCAACAAAAGCCAAGGATTTAGTGATTTTTTTTTTTCTTTTTGCTGTACTATTCTTAACACATTAAGATTTAAAGCTACTGCAGTCTTTAGGCTCACAGTAAGTTATTTGCTGTGCTAAACAGTAACTTTTATTACTACCCTGATATAGTAAAGGAGTGAAATTCTTTCATAGCATCATAGAAGAGTTGGCAGGAGTCTCCTTCCTGAGTCTGGGCTACAGCAGCTGAATACAGGGGCAGCTGTGTCTGTGTCTGGCAGAGTCTTCAAGATGCCCAGGAGAAAGCTTTCACAGCCTCTCACTGTAACTTATTCCACTGAGGTACTACCCATCTAGTGACCCTTTTTTCCCTACCAATGTCCAATCTTTATTTCCCAAGCTGCAGTTTGTAACCACTGCTACAGTTATGTTGTTGGGCACCACTGCAAAAAGCTCAGCACTGTAATAATTTAAAACAAAGTAACCCACAAAAACTAATTTCTCCAAATCTGCCTCTTCTGTTTCCCTCCCCGCCGCCCCACTGCCCTGAGTTTTTTCAGTATGGACACTGACACAGACCACAAACACACACTCCTCATACAAGGAAGTCCCTGTCATTAGTATTGCTCTTTTTTTTAATGTTTCACTGATTTCATCATGTCGAGTGTCTCAGTTTTCAAATATTTAAAACATCATAAAAAAACCTTTTGTCTGTGTATTTTTAATTTCAAAAATGAGTAAACAGAATGTTACAGTAATCCTGTGATCAGAAAACGACCTTTTTTCTGCTGTTAACTGAATTTAAGCAGGAAAATGAGATAATGAAAAGCAAATGCTACCATTGGTTGTTGTCTTTTGTCTGACCTCTTAGACACTGGAAGTGATGGGAAGGTCACTGGTCCTCTGCCTTCCATGCCTCACTCAGGTTCTCTCCCTGCTCCTGAGCTATGAACTACAGTGAGGGATAGAGACTGGATAAACTAGACCTTTGCCTTGCACCTAAGTGGTAAAGATCTAGTGCAGCAACTGCTTTAAAGCAAATGCTCATTTTATTGTTTATCAGTGAAAGGTGGGCTGCTTATCTCTGGGGAAAGTATTTCTCCTGGACACCAATCCCTCTCCTTTGGCTATTGTCAGGGCAAGTGGTGTGGACCCTTTGGTGTCTAAAAAGCACACTCCAAAGCCATCAAGGAGGATGCTTAGGTCATGAAGATGTCTGTCCTGATAGCAGAGTAAACATGATCTTTTAGAATAAGACCATGAGTAGTGTCACCACAGTAGTCTGTTGTGTTCAGTGTGTTGACAAATGTTCTTTTTTGTTAGGCAGAACTAGTAAAGAATCCCTGAACATTCAGTCCTTAGTTCTTCCCATGGCAGCTTGAATTAATACTGGCTCTGAAAACTAACCTATTTGTGACAATTGAGTTAGGGAATCCATCACATTTTCAGAAACTAAATAACAATAACTATATAATACTAGTACTGTTTTGGTGTGGGACATTAGTAATGAGGGATATGAGCAAATACTTCCTGAGTAAGGAAGCCTTCAAGCAAATGTAGAACTTCTTAGGGGTCTTGTATTGGGGGTATCTGAAGTTTCTTTGGAGCCTGGAGGAGGAGAAAGAATTTGTATCATAAGCCACAGTCTAGGATGACTAGATATTCCTTGTGTTAAAACCGAGTATTTAGCATTCTTCCATTTATTCAGTTTTCTTTCTGTTAAACATCAAGGAAATCTAATTTACTATGTAACAAATGAGAAAACTCCCAAGTCATGAAAAGCAAAAATACATACTTATTTATTTTTAGTTATGAAACAGATGAGTCCGTTCCTGAATAGAAAAATAAGCCACAATGCAGCAAGTTATAAATTCCACAAGAACTTGATAACTTAAAGGAGATTAACTGTAGAAAATAAGACCTATGCAAATGCTTTAGCTATAATACAATGCATAGAGCACAATGCTGAAATCCGCAGAGACCACAACAAGAAACATAAAGTGTGGAAAGTAACCTTTAGAAGTTGTGAAACAATACATTAAGATATGCTGATGGTATAAATTGTGCCATAGTTTACCTTTACTGGCTTGATAGAGGACTCCAGAGATCAGAACAGAAGACAAATCAAAATAGTTGGCCTGGTTTTCAAAATCTGTTATGCGCTGTATTGTAAAGCACAATACTCCATCATTAACAACTTTATGGCAGCTATAATGCTTTATATATTGGAAGGGAAATAAAAGGTGTAGCAACTTGGACACGTCAGTTTCTATATGAAGTATGGGTCAAGTGGAAAACTGAGTTATTATTGTTGAATTTCCCATTCTTGTTAGTTTATAAAGACTTTCATCAAATATAGGCCTGAATCGAGGATGTCACTTAGATGACAGGATGGAATAAATAAGCTCCCAGCTCCCCGCACAAATCTTTAAGAATTCTTAGTTGAGATTCCCTAGAAACCCCAGAACAGAGGTTCCCTCTTGGCAATTATATAATTAGGAAGTGTTACAACATGTGGTTAAAACTAAGCAGAGAAGACTTTTAACAAAAGCTGGATACCTTCTGACATGATTTTTTTTAAAAAAAAAATTAGTCTTCTGAATTGTATTATGTAACACGTAGCATGGGATTTCATTTGCATTTCTTTTTTTAATTGCCTTTCAGGTTATTTTGGTGGTTCAATTTATTATAAATGTATGCACAAAAAGTTAGTGAGGTGGAAAGATTTTGCACATAAACTTCATTATATGAAGCTCTGCATGAACCCTACGTTATTTATGTACAACTCTGCATAAGCAGCACATAACAGTTTGTGTTCAGCTGTTGTTGCACAGGAAATTGTATGCAACTCCTGGCACATAAAGGTTTGTCTATTATAGCTTCTGGCATTTAAAACTTTCGCTACCCAAAGGTTTTATCCCTCCTCTTCCACACAGAAATATACTTGGTAATTGCCTGGAAAAAAATTCGGGGAGCCATTTATCATTTCATGGATTATTCAGAAGACCAGTGATTTTTAGTACCATTGTTTTCTTCAGTGCATTTGTACTGTAGGTTAAATATTTCATTCCCAAGCATGCATTTCTGATTACCCCTAACCTGTCTGATTATGAATTTAGGAGAGAACCATGCTGAGAGTTGGTTTGGCAGACCGTATGTTAAAATTACAGGTAAAGTTCCCACACCAGTTGTTAAAAATGTCTTCTGTCAGACCCTGCTCCCCACCACAGGTGGGGAACTCTGCCTCTCATGTGTCTCCTGGTGCAGTGGACTGCCTCTGACCAGGCATAGGAGAACCCCTGCCTCTCCATGGACGCATCCTCCACCCTCCCTGCCTCAGTTATAGAAATGGCTGATACTTTTGTCATCTTTAACACTTTGGAGGGATTTTCAAGGGTAATGAGATACTGCAGCTTCACATACTCCTACTTCAACACAGCTGGTCTCAGATACACCACTTTCCAAGTGTGGTCACAGTAGCTCTTTATGCTATAAAACCAGGCTTGGAGCTTGCACATCTCTTTGTATTACACAGGTTTGTATACATCTGTCTTAAAAGCCTGGAATCTGCTCTAACACCCTGCATACATCAATGAAGTAGCATTCTTACCTTGATACTACCTATAAATACGTTCCCTTTTCACTCTAATAAAATGAAGCTTTAGCACCTTCAACATGTTGCTGAAGGCAATGTAATTGTTTAGGAGTTGTGCAAGTTGGTTAAAACACAAGAACAGCAGAAGGACTGAAGTGTAAATAAAATACTTCATGCTGTTAATTTAGAAAAAACCCAACCAAACCCTAATACTGTAAACTGACTTTCCTTGTACTGAATTACACTATTTATTTTGTTCCTTTCAATTACTGCACAAAGCTTTGGTTAGACATAGAGTTGTAATATATTCATGTTGATTTTCAGAATCTTGTCCATAACCTAATTACTTCAGTGAATTACTTGCTTTTTTAGAGGTTGTAATAAGCATAGATTAAAAAGTGGGTTACACATTTGTGGCTGGGGCTATAAACCTGCAGAGCCAAAACAAAGCTTCTGGAAAAGCTTTCTCTGTACAGGCAGGAAATGCATGGCATGTGTGATAAGAAAATCCTGCAAAGCTGTTTTGACAAGTTGGAGAGGGCAAGTTAAAATGGTCTTGGTCTTAATTTGGTTCTATTATCTGTTCCAGGTTTCTGGTGTAAAACGGGACCATGTTTTTCTGTCTACATTCACACTTTCAATTATGGCTGCTTTAGATCTGGTAATGTTTAAAGAGCTGCTGTCTGTTTGGGCAGGATGATTCAGGGCATCTTCTTAGTGAGTGGGGAGAGGTAGATCCACATCCTCCACAGGCTTTAATACGGTGTTTGTCTCTATCTACTGACTTTGCAAGACTCCTACATGCTCATTACAGTGAGTGAAAAACAATAGGAAATGGAATTAAGAGAAAAGCAGAAACAAAAGAAGGGGAAGACAACAGAGCCCTCTCTAAGCAAAGCTGATCATGGATTTTAAACTGACAGAGCTTGAACCACTTCCCAGAAGTGCTCTAACTCCTGGGTTGCTACTCAGGCTGAGAGTCTCCAGTCCTCCCACTGAGAACTGACCACTTCACAGACAATTCCTGCTGCCAGACATAGCATGGATGTCCCAAGTGCATTGGGCATCACTCCCTACAGCTGGATATAGGTAGAGTTTGGGCATGTTATTGATGACTGTTGCTGAACTCTTTTAGTTTAGATATTAGTCCGAGTTTGTGCAGGACCTACGTTTTTGCAGTCCTATATTAAGTTGATAGCTAAATGCAGACTCTTGCAAGCTCTGTTTTCTCAGGATAGTTGCCTACCTGAGCCACTGCCTGATCTCAAGGCTTTGAACTTACTTCTTGTTAGTATACTGCCCGCTTATGTTCCTCCTAGTCTCTGCACGACTCTCTACTAAGCTGAGAGGCAAGTATAGTAGCTTTATGACGGTATACTCTCTTGAGGATTAGTCTGTAAATTGCTAGCAAGTGTGAACATGTAAAGTGTTTAGTTCTGAGCTATATAATAAATATGGAAATTTCTCCCCACACACACCTCACATTTGTGAGAGGGATGTCCAGGTTTTTTTACTAGTAATAAGGAAGAAATAAAGCATCTCTGTGTTACTGTTTATCAAAGCCAGTGTCATATATTAATTTCTTTCTGCAACTCTGGCAAAGTTAAAATCTAAGTGTTCACTGGTAAGTGATTTTGCCGCTTTTATCTGACTTGAATCTTCCTTACATGATATATCCACTTAAACCGATTGCTGATGCGAATACTGCTAAGTGGAATTAATAAAATGTGCTAACATTTTATTTTGGCTTTAAAATATGAGACATATGCTTTACTTAGATTTAAATACATAATGATTTATATAAGTACCATCCATCACATGATCAGTTTTCTCCCAAATATTTTTTAGAAAGATAATTAAACTTGTCAGTCAATATGGATATAAAAATATCAATACTACGTCTGCTGTGTCACAGGTATACTGGTGTATGGAGCAGCAGCTGAACAAGTTACCTCATAGAACTGTGACAGTACTGAATTTTAAATGTCTAAAGATGTAAACTGGGAAGTTTTAGTTTACGTAACTGAAAGAGAAGATTTCAGATACATTTTCCATGAACAAAAAATAGCAAATCATGAGAAGGTATCATAGAATGTGTCAATATTCTGCTTAAAATTTAGGAGGATTCCTCAAACTTATACATACTGTAATCAATATACATCCTTAATTTGAAATGTAGTTTAAACTGCCTATTTTATTAGCTCCCATTACTAATGTACCCATAAGCCCAAAATGCAGTAACTTCCATAGTAAAGGATATTCTCCAAATCTCTTACAGTTTAGATCAAACATGAAGCAAGAATTGTTTATTGCACACAGAAACGTTGTGTTGCTATTTATTATTTGAAGTGACTGCTTCTGTAGCTCTGCTGGAGTCAATAAAAGCAAAAGTCTTGAGAAAACATCTCCACTGTCAACAAAGTTAAAAGCATGTAAATAGAATAACTAGTGCTGATAAACAAAAAGTATTAAGAGTTTGTCCTGTATAAGTCATAACCTTAACAGTAACAGGCAACTACCACATTAATTCAGTGACTAATGCAATGACATTTCTATTTTTTCCATATGTCCTCTTGCCACCGAATACACAATGTAGATATGGAGCTGCTATGCATGCTAAGCTTTTTCATTCTCAAAATGTCACAGTTACATATGAACTTTCTACTTTCCTATCTAGTAAGTAGTCTGCTCAATTTATGTGCTACACATCCTATGTTTCCAAGAAGCTGAATTTGAACAGAAGATGAAGATTCAATTTGTCTCTTTCAGAACAGTATTCTGATTATACATTCTTATCCATGATACAAAAAATGATAGTTGGGTTTTTTTTGTTTCGTTGGTTGTTTTTATTTTAAAGTATAGAATGTCTCATTTTCTTATCATGTTGCTTTGCAAGAGAAACCAGGCAGTGTGCAAGGGGTATCCACTACCTTGTGAATATGTAATCCATACCAATCAAAACTTTATAATCCTCTGGAAAATATTACTAAATTTTATTTTTCTCTTATATAAAGTCCAGAGTTAGTATCCCGCCTGGAACTAGTACACACTGAAACAAGAAGTGCTCCCTGAAATATGTAGTGAGCAGGAAATACACTGCTCCTGTGCAGGAGTTCAGTGTTCAATGATAATTTTCACAAGCTAAGCATCATATGAACTACCACTGGACAAACACATTTTTCTCACCTTAGTTGTAAAATGCTATTTAAGCAAAACGTACAATAGTTTAACAGAAATTAATGGCTACAAAACTGTTCATGATTTATCTGAAGCTTAGAGAGGAATCCAAATAATAAGTTTTAGTTTAAAAATTAGAATTTCCGTTAAGTTTTGGAAGAAGAGCTACTGTGTCAGAACTAATTAGCTTTGTGATGGAGATAGCCATATTTATAAAGGGCTTGAGAGATATTACTCCTGATAGCAGAGGCTGGATTACAGAACAGTCCTTGTTACTCCTATGCCATTGTTCATGCACAATTCCAAATGTACCTAAATATGCTTAAATTTTGCTTAGAGATTTGTCCTAAGGTCACTTTAATGAGCAAAATTACTGTCTATACAGAAAGTATGTCTATGTTGCAAAATAAATGATGATCAAGGATAGAACTCAAACACTGGATCTTCTTTTGTTGACATTGTTGAAAGGTTATTTTGCTTTTTGGTTCTTTTATGGTAGTGCTTGAGCTAGCTCTCTGTAGGACAAAAAGCCTCAAGATTGTCTGAAAGATAGATCATTCCAGGGAATCTCTAATTAGCAACGTAGACAAAGATGCAGCAGATGTCCAACATACTCCTCCAGTGTTATCTGAGAAGGCTTTGCAGCCTTAAGAACTTCCATACAGTCAAATGCCAGCTCACAGTATATGTAAGCCATACTCTTAGATTCACTTCATAAAATCAACTCTTTTTGCCTTTGGCACATATTTTTATTATGTAAATTTTGAACAGAAAGCATCTAAGATTATAATTATATATTATCATAGAATTATAGAATGGACTATGTTAGAAGGGGCCTGAAAAATCATCTAGCTTCAACCCCCCTGCTTTTGGGAGGAACACCCTCCACTAGACCAGGTTGCTCACAGCCCCATGCATTGCTATGCATTGTGCTATGTATTATGTTATGTATGTTTTATGCTATGTATTGTGTTCTAGACTGAGCTAAGTCTCAGTCATATGGATCTGAGAGACTCTGCACCAGTTGGTCTGGGGGCCTGTGTTCTTTTACTGGGACTGATATATTTACTTGAATAGCCACTGTGGCTTCATGTAGATTCAGTAAACATGGGCTGTGGCTGAAGAACTGAAAAGCATCCTCTAGAGCTCACAGGATCTGGCAGCCCTGAGAAGGCCTCCCACCTTATAAATTATAGTCATTGGTATAATTAGTCACCTTGCTAATATTGGTGGTTTAGTATAACTGCTTGCACTTTGCGGGCTTTCTGCACCCGAACAACTGCTCATGTGTGTCTCTGCAGAACAAATCAAGACAAAGCTGACAGTTTTGAGGGTCTGCTTTGAGACTACAGCTAGCATAGCTTTGTGGTATGTTATAAATCTCAGTGACAGAACCTAGTTCTTAAACACAGGCTAATTTTCTCTTTTTTTGTCTTTTTTTCTTATTATACTAAATGGGACAGTAGTTATCTATGTAATCTCAGAACAATAGCACTCTCCAATTCCTGTATCCTTACAAATATCTTCCAGGTCACATACGCAGTCACAAGGAAGGTTTTAATTAATTAACTAATGAAGTCATAACCATTAATTATTTACTTCTTTTCTGGGCCATGCTAATCGGCAGACAAAAAACTGGAGAGTTTGGAGAGCCCAAAGAGTCACTGAAAATCCCAGCCTGCTTTCCACTCATGATATTGTTTCTAGTGCTTATCTTTAAGAGATTTTAAGCTTCACCCATGTTCACAACTTGTTTTAGCTCTTTCAAATGTAATTGATACGATGCTTATTCCTTTTCCTTTATCATCACTTAAATATTTAATGAAAAAAGCTCAACTTAGTCCTTTTTTATTATCTCCTGAGAGGCTTAACATCAATTTTATAACATCACTATAATACTTCTCCAACAAAAATAAATTTTGATCCACAAGGACAACAGAAACCTATACAGTAACAATAGTCCTTAAATACAGCAGTGAAAGCGAGCACAGTTATGATCTGGGTTTAGTTTTGACATAAATACGCAGATCTGTACATGCAATAATTATATTTTTAAGAGTGTGATTGACATAAAATATTTGGTATGTTCTATAGGAAATATAAAAACATTTTCCAATTTATTTCTTTCTTTGTTTTAGACAGAGATACCAGACAGATTTTTTTAATGCCTTAGGCAAAATAATTGACAGTATGTCCTTTAGTGGGAGGTAATGCAACATCCCTGGAACAGCCTTCAGTCTGTGCTATGAGCCATTGAAGTACAAAAAATAATGCCTCCAGGTTTGACAGAAAAGGAAGCACTTACCTTCTCGCTTTAAAAAATGGTGGGAACACACAACAGAAGAAACACAAAGAATATTTATTATACCAGGGGCAGTTAGTGCTTTTGTTTCATTCTCCTTAGGCCTCAGCCATTGGCAGTTACAACTTTTCCACATATAACATCCAAGGAATTAGTAAAGATGTGAATCTAAGCTTCAGTGTTTAAACCATATTGAATCTGTGTATTTGATTTAATAAAATTTACTGAAAAGTACTAAGTAAATTCCCTAAATCAAGGCCACTTCACACACTATTTATTTTAAATCTAGTATGTTACTGTATTTCCTCAAAGACAAAATGTAGAGTCACCTTTACTGCATCAGAAACCACATTTACAACACTCTGAGCTGGTCTTTCAAATAATTGGTCTTTTAATTCAACAAGGAAAGGATAATACTAATAATGTAATTCTGTAGTTTCTCTTGTTCTGTTGTGACTAACATTCCAAATTGTTCAGAGAGAAGAATATCTGTTTTTAAAATTTTGAAACATTTTTTCCAGTATACCATTAATTTTCATTTCATTTAGAGTAAATATGTCAACTTACTGTATGTCAACCAACTTACCACAAAACCTCATGGCTTTTTAAGTCCTTCCTTCATGTTTCATTTTTAGTTGTCTCTTTCATGAAGTTCACTCTAAGGCATCGTGAAAATTATTTTATCAATTGCCTATGGGTGGATCCCCACTCTTCACTCTGGTCACTCAGATGGCTGGGAACCTACTTGGAAATTTACTGAAAGCTCAGAAATCAGCTTCTGGAATTCATCAGTTCAAGCAATCAAGCTTATATTCTCCAAGGTACTCATGTACCCTCAGAGATCCAGCACAGGGGGAGGTACAACACAAACTAAGCAGTAAATTTACACAGGAATTTTTGAGTTATGAAAATGAAGAAGGTAAGCCTTAAAAAACAGGCTATCACAACTGAATGCCATGATCCTAGCTAGGTCTTTGGTAAATTAATGCTTAGAGTAGTGCAGAAAGACTTTGAAGTTTTGATGCAGCTCAAGAAAATTGAACGCCACACATAGTTGCTCATCCTTTCCACAGCTCAGGCCATAAGTCAGGGAGAATAGCCTGTGTTGCCTATTTCTGTTTTGCTATGATTGGATTCATGTATATGAATATGCTGATTTATTATTTCAAACATTTATGTAAGCAAACCTTGCAACTTATTAAGTTTGGATACAACCTTTTCCATTTTATCAATGTGGAAAAACATTATAGCTGTTGCACCAGAGGCTAGGCTTTGGAAAATCTAATTTATAGCAATTTTGGAAGGCTTGTGTTAATATATGCTGTTTTACCAGTCAAACATATGTAGTGCATTGTAAATCTAAATTATTTGAATGGGTTTGAATATGCTGACTAGAGGGAAAAGTTTGTGGTGTAGAAGGATAACTCTTTACAATAGAAATATGAAAGATAATGACTGTACTGGAGCCTAGGGAAGAATTTTTATTCTAAGTTTATAGTAATCAGATTTAAATGCTTAATTTGAGCTGTGTTTCTCTAACATTGCAGACATGGTTTACAGCCAAACTTGGATGTGGTGAAATCAGACATACTGAAGCTACACAGAATGAATTCCTTCAACTCCTTCAAGGTACTTGAAAGTATCTTAACTTTCACTAGTCATTGGCTAAATTAACAGATACATTGCAGTACCAAGCAATTCTTTGCACACTGAGCCTACTACACATGCATTTCTCCATGTGCACATACGGCTCCTTGTTTGGGCATTTCACAGAGAAAGGCAGAGTCGCACAGGCTTCCCCCCCTCAATATTAAAATGCGTTCAGAGTGTTCCTACTTAAATTTCAACCACATCATTTACTACTGATGTTGGGTTTTTTTTAATGTAATTGATTAATTTTAAAATGAGTCTTGTCTTCATGGATTTGCGGGTGATCTTATAAAAAATACACAGCATAATTAAAATAAATGAACATGAAAAGCTGTTGTCAAAAAAATGGTGAACCATCATTAAAAATACATTCTTTGCTCGAGAAATTGCTGCATTGCTAAATCACTCTTTGAAAGTGCTGCTTCTGTGACACTTTCTGGGAAGAACTGTAGGGTGTTGGAAGCTATGCAGCTGTCCTGTAAATCAAGAGTGATATATTTCTTACAATATCTATGTAAGCCTGCAGGGAGAAAAGGTATCCCATGTTTCCTCCACTAATGTTTCCAGCAGTGTTATTGTGCTTGCAGCGTTGGTTACAGCACTGTATCAGTACTCACAGGAATAGCATTGTGTTTTGAGATTTTTGGCAAGGGTGTTTTAAACAGGGCCCTCTATAAATATAAAAACAAAGAACTAACTGTAGCTTACAAATGAGATAGTTGGTAAAAAAACCTGAATGAAGCAAGAAAGCTTTTCCAACTGTCTAGTAAAATAAATGCAATGACAACACTATAAAGCCTTAAACTTGCTCAGTTTGATTCTGCTCCATGATGTTAGACTGTTTACAATGCTACCAAGCTCAGTGGTTTATTCTGGAATTACTGGAAGTCCCACAGGATGTAAAGGCATGGAAGTCATGGATCCTTAAATTTCTAACTAGTTATCTTTTCTGCCTCATTATAATCTAAAGATATACTATCAATTAGATTATTTCAAGAAGTATTTTAAGAAACGATGATTCCTCCTAACTGATGTATGTGTTCTGGAATTTGCAGCATTTTTTTTTTTTCCTCACATTGAATTTCTTTTAGGGAACAGAAAATACACAATAATAAAAACTCTGAGAAGGAATGGAGACTAGTTTTGTTTGGCATGTGCTCTGGGATCATGATACAAGATGACACTGTATGAAAATAAGTACAAGCTGTAAGGCTACCCAATGACATGACAATGGTTTTCTGGGCTTTCATGCAACACAGCACTAAGTCTCTTACATTGTCTTCATTGCTTAAAATGACTTGTCAGAAAACTGGAATCTCAGATAGCCATCGGTTACAATAGACAAGACCTTTAGTTTATTTTAGCTTTGAGCATGTGAGGTGAATATAATCAGTTATTTTGTAGGCAGCTGTTTCTGTCCCTGTGCCTTCAAGCTCTACGCAGTTGGCTGAGATGTGAACAGAAACCCCAAGGGGTGCAATTTTTGAAATGGATCCAAAGCAGCTTGGCTCACGCTGTGTTTCATGTAAGTTTTATTTTTGATCATGATGACATAGGTTAAAAATATCTGGGATGTTTGTACTGTTCATGAAATAGCAAATACTCTGGGTTTCTCACTGTCAAAACTAAACAGACCAAATATCTTTAGTCTGACAGCTGTGTTTCTGCTGTCATTCTTTTGTGAACTGGTACTGTCGTGGAAGAAACTGGTTGTATTACAGGAGAAAATTTCTATCTTGCTAGATTATGCTAAAAAAAGGGTTTTGATGACAAATTGATAAACAGCAGCCTTCAGAAGGTGGTTACCTCATGGATTAAGGTGAATTTTAAATGCATAAAATTGAATGTAATTTTGGAAAAAAATGTGGAAAGAACAAAATCCAGCTGGAGGCCAGTCACAAGTGGCGTCCCCCAGGGCTCAGTCCTGGGTCCAGTCTTGTTCAACATCTTTATCAATGATCTCGACGAAGGGATTGAATGCTCCCTCACTAAGTTTGCAGATGACACTAAACTAGGAGGAAGTGTTGATCTGCCTGAGGGTAGGGAGGCTCTTCAGAGGGATCCGAACAGACTGGACCAATGGGCTGAGTCCAATGGGATGAAGTTTAACAAGGCCAAGTGTAGAGTGCTGCACGAGTCCAGAGAAGGGCAACCAGGCTGGTGAAGGGCCTGGAGGGCAAATCCTATGAGGAGCGGCTGAGGGAGCTGGGGCTGTTTAGCCTAGAGAAGAGGAGGTTGAGGGGAGACCTTATCACCGCCTACAATTACCTGAAGGGAGGTTATAGAGAGGAAGGTGATGGTCTCTTCAGTCAGGTGACAGGTGATAGGACAAGGGGGAATGGCATGAAGCTGAGCCAGGGCAGGTTTAGATTGGATGTTAGGAAAAAATTTTTTTGCTGAAAGAGTTGTGAGGGCCTGGAACAGGCTGCCCAGGGAGGGGGTTGAGTCACCTTCCCTGGATGGGTTCAAAAAAAGGGTAGATGAAGTACCTAGGGATATGGTTTAGTTTAGGATGTGAATGGTTGGACTCGATGATCTTAAAGGTCTTTTCCAACCTTATTATTCTGTGATTCTGATTCTGTGATTTGTGTTTGTCCTTTTCCTTCCTTCCTTCCTTCCTTCCTTCCTTCCTTCCTTCCTTCCGCCCCTCCCTCCCTCCCTTTTTTTGTTTTTTTTGGGGGGGTATTGTTTTGGGATTTTTGTTGTCTCAGAAAAAATTCCAGCTTAATACTCAGTACAGTCTATAATAAATATATCGTAAGGGAAAGCAAATCTGTGGAAAATTCAGAAAATGCAATTGGCAAGGAAGAAACGTATTATAGAAAAAAAGTCTTTATTCTGGCAAGACTGAGAAAAGTTTAGTTACAGTTATTTGATTTTCATGGTCTGCTTTTTCCCAGTCTTTTTTATTCCAAACTAGTTTTGATTTGTGCAGAAAAAATAATAATCAGAAGTGAGGGTATACAGAATATAATTTATGTTTCTTACATTTTGCTATTCTACAGTTCTTATTCTTTAATTCTTTAGTAATCTACTTTTGGTTAAGTTCCGTAATACATCCACACAGTAAAGTAAGGTGAAGACCATTACATGTGACACAGCCAGTTGAGTGATGGGTCTGAGAATGTGTTTCCAGGGCTGAGGTTCACTGTCATGGAAGAATGTGCTACAAACAGACTAGAGAACAGCTGCCCCCTCTTCAGTCTCCTCACCTGCTGAAAAGACTGAATCAAAGCTTGAATCATCCCCATCTCCATTTCTCCACTTATTTTCTGACTGCCATTTAACCACTGTGATATATTCGGTAGTTCAAGATTTTCTTACTCACATAAACACCCTTAAGTTTCTAACGAGTTTAGCTGCCCTAAGTGCTCTCTCTAACTCATTTCTTTATTTCAGGTAGTTCACTAAACCTAATGGGATTTTAGTTTATGTATCTTTTAAACAGAGGTAGGCAGTAGATATTTCAAGACTAAAATAGTGATTTTAAAATGCTTTGACTTCTTCAGAATATCAAAATTGTTGAAAAAAGCAAGTGTCATAATGCTATTTTGCCTCTGCTGTCCTCCTGCAATAATAGTAAAATTAAATTACAGGCTTTTGCTTGCATTCAAAGATGCTAGATATGCAGTTTAGGAAGACTGGGAGAAATATCCCTGGAGTTTATTTGTTGTGGTTGAAAAATGCTAAAATCTTGCTTCACTCTATCATTTGGTGAGAGAAAACTATTAAAATAATCTGAGAGACACTAAGGAACTACATGTGTGCATAAGCTGATAATAAAACCCTGGCAGAAATTTTGTAGAATCATTTATATGAGTCTGTCTAGAATTATTCCATTTCCTTGGCTTTGTTCTTCAATTGTGACAAAGCAGGGAGTTCTGAGCTTTGCTCACACATGGATAGCAGTAATTTAAGATAATATTAAGGTTTTGGTATACCTCTATGATATTTCTTTGTACTTCTCTTCACAAATTAAGGGGATCAATGTGGCTCAGTCCTATTGATTTTGTACTGTAGATCCATTAAAAAACCCCACAAACTCAAGAAGCATGGTACCCATACCCATGTATTCTTTTTGTGAAGTATTTTTATTTTACTCATTCATTAATGGCTCTTATGTACTTTATAGGAAGCTAACCATAAAAGGTAATAGCTACAATAAGATTTGAAAGATTTTGGATGCCACTGGAACACCAGTTCGTAGGACACACAATTAAAAGAAAATCAGGACAGTATATTAATTGGGAAGTTTAAATGTTAGCAGAGTTTAATGATTTCTCAGTCAGCTGTATTACTTACTTTGTTGTTTTTTTCTCCTCATACTGCAGTAATAGAGGGCCAAACATGAAAGGGGGAAGAGTCAAATCTGACAGTTCTGCATCTACCTGAAATCTTTCCTTTCCACCATATGAGATATGGTGTTGCTGTCCTTAGAACAAGATAGGGCAAACTGGTCTTCTGTGGCCTATGCAAAGAGCATGTCTAAAGGTGACTGGCCCTTCTAGAGAATGAAATTAAATCCTCTAGGTCCCAGAATATCCTCATTCAATTGCACTTTAGAATATGATGGAACAGAAACTGAGTCAGAAAGATGGGTTTGATTCCTCAAAATTCTTCTTTCTAGGATTTATTAACCTGCATGTCATTTTACAAAAGGGTTATTGGAGGTACAAAAAAGATTCCTTAACTACCACCTCTGAATATAGCAAGTCCTGAATTCTACACTGCATATTTATTGTGTACACTAATTAAGTAAATATATACTTTTAAAATTTAGGAGTCTTTGTTAAATTCCCAGAGGCTCTACCAGGCAGGAGGTACTCAGGTTTTTCTTTGACACTTCTGACCAAAGGAGTCTCTAAGAAAAAGAGATTGGCAAAAACATCAGCAAGCTTAGGTTCAGAGAAGAGAAAAGAGACAACAAATGCCATTGCAAAGCTGGCTCAGTTCCCATGAAAACACTTGGAAGATGTCAAGAAGACATAATTGTTATTGGAGAAGAAAAAGGAGAGATTAAGGATAATGAAGAGAAATTGAGGATGAAGTGGGAATCGGTTGGGTGGATTTTAGAATAAAGAAAAAAAAATATAATAGCAAAAAAGGGTGCTTTTTAATTGATGAGAGGAAAAGAAGGTTGAGAAAAAAGTCAGAAAAATAAAGAAGAGAGGAGCAAAAATATAGTAGTTTTAAAAATGTTTCAGAAGAATGGTCACAACAGAGGTTCTTCCTTTTCAATGAGACTATTTCAGAAAAACGCAGAAACGTTCAATGTTCCAGCCAACAACCTATCCCATGCCCCCCAAAAAAGTACACTCTTGAGACAGTTTTTGGTGAAAATAATATAGATTTTTAATTTTTAATTCAAGTCTCCAAACCTTTAAACTTTGTGCACAATCGAATAAAATTTCAAGCAGGAAGGAAAGAGAAGAATTGATTGCAACCTGATATCCCAGAAAGGTGCCATCCTATGAAATCTAGGTATTACTATTCATCTTCATAGAAAATGTAATTTATAAGTCAATACTGAGGTGATACATGCTTATATATCCAAGTACAGTAATGTGTCCAATAAGAATAAGACTATGATCTTAAATTTTCTAGCATTTGGTGGTATTTATAGAATATCCATCATCATTTTATTAGCTGTCTGGATAATTTATTATTTCAGTATATTTCAAACATAGAATAATTTAACAGGATTTTAAAAAAAAGAGTTTTCCAGATGGAAAGTTATCCTGAGGCATAATGTTTTGGGAAAACAAATATTATTTTCAAAATATTTATACATACATACATATATAGATATGTGTAAATACGTATGGATTTAACATCTCCCTGTTCAGACATTATTACCAATAAATGAGAAACTTTCTTGGTAACAAAAAAGTACGTAAGTTAACATTACTATTGTATTTGCAGAGAAACCAAAATTAAGATTAAAACAAAGGTGGTATTAAAATTACATACTTTGTCAATTTAAACATGCCTTATGTGGAAAAACATTGCGGCAATCTTATAACACATATGCATACTCCCACAGTTTATTGCAATTCTAATAAGAAATATCATTAAAAAGTCCTCAAAATGGGTATAAATTAATCTATTTGCAGCCATTTAGATTTATAAAATATGGTCCCTATTACAATAAATCAAATTTTTAAGATCAAAATGTGTTGTAAATCATAATAGAAAACTACTTATTGGTAAAATATAGTACCTTAAGAAAGTATTATTTTGTATCTAGCCATGCTGGAATAACAGTAGGTAGCCCCTGACAAGTAGAAGTGTCAAATAAAGTGCAGCTTCTCTACTAAATTTAGAGGTTTAATTTGCTTGGTTTTGTTTTATTTTTTAATTTCCATGTCACTCTACACTAAAAGATGTTGTCCTATGCTACCTCTGAGTGAGCTAGTACCTCTTCACAACTCAGCAGAGCAACATCCTGGAGTAATATGGCTGTATTTCAGAATCAAAAGTAATAAATCAAAGCTTGGTATAGTTCTGCTATAAGTGTGATGTTTCAAAGTTCAGGTCTAGATGGCCAAGAACTTACTGAAGTATATCTGCACAACGAGTGTCTAAGACATTATTCCAACCTGAGAATGTTAAGGATTATGAGTTTAATTGTGTTTGTTCAAGCATAATGGTGATGGAAAGGCATAAAAAGTTTATTCCATTTTACTGCAATCATAAATTTATTGTCTGTAATCAGTAAAAGTGCATACCTGTTAGGTGTTTGCTGTCAGCAGTTCTTATGGATCCAGAGGGTGTCTGAATGAGGTACAACACTTTTCTGTGTGAAAGATGAGCTAGACCTCTTATGCCAGGGTTTTTTTTTCCTTCTGGACTCTTGTGCAGATTCCCTGATCACATTTCTTCTTTCCAGCCCTAAACTGATTGAGGTTCTCATCATAGAAACTGTAAGTAGACTCCAAGAGTAGAGCCTTTTTTTTTTTTTTAAGATTAAAAATTAAATGAAATCTTGCAAAAACCCATAAGGGCTTGGAAATGTTCCTTGCTGCACTTCCTCTGTATCTTTTAGCTATTAAAATGACCAAGGTTTAGGACTGAATGAACCCGAGGGTAGCAAATCTTGTGCTGAATGACTTCCCACAGCTGTCCAAATACTCTTCACTGGAAGTGAAGTACTCAGAGGGTCAGATCTGATGACTGTATGACTGGTTTATGCTGTCTGGGCAGAGACTCTGCCATTTAAACCATGAATCCTGAATATTTCAGGTAGACAGCTGACTAAAGTTCCGTAAATTAAACATTAGTCATTGTTGTGACTTTTCAAGGTGAATGTACGCCACCAAATTCAGCTCTGCCTTGGCTCTGATCTTGTGCTCTGTTCCTGTGAAGTATTTGCATTCAGAGTGCAGGCTATAGGCATCTATCTGCAGCCCTGGATTTGCCATACCTTCAGGCCCCTTAAACATGCTAAAAGGCCTAAACCACCTCATTTTCAAGCCCAAACTTGTCAGGACTGCAGTCCCTGGGCTCCACATTGAGAATTAGCCTTGTTCAACACAGCAATTCAGCATCTGATTTCTGCTCTCTCAGGGGCAATGACAAGGCTATTCTGTGGCCAGTCTCCTTTCATTCAATTTATTCAAATCAATAGTATTTCAGAGAAGGCATAAAGGGAGAACAATTCCTGGAAGTGTCTCTATCAGATGTTCTGGCTCTTATGGGAGATTTTGACCTCCCTGTTCCTTGATGGAATGACAGTACAGTGGGATACAAGCAGTATCCTGATTTCTGAAGGTGACAGAAGTACGTGGTGGACAAAGCCTGTGTGACATACAGACAGTCCTACATTCACAGGCAAGGAGTAACTGGTTGGGATATGGTAATCAATAGCAGTCTTGGCTATAGTGACCTTCAAGTAGTGGAGCTCGGAATGCCAAGGAGAGTGACAAAAGAGAAGAGCAAGAAGTATGACCTTGGACTTCTGGTAATTATCCTAAAGTGCATTCGGAAGGATACTGTCCCAGGGAAGAAAAAGAGGACATGGAAGCTGAACCAGCTACAAAGGAAGAACCGTTACCTAGGTATGTAGGGACTGTGCTAGGAAGGATAAAACTCACCAAGATGTGATGCTTGCAAGGAATATGAAAAACAACAAGGAAAAAATTTTATGGCTACATTAGTACCAAAACGCTAAAAAGGAAAATATGGGAACATTGATGAATGGGACAGGTGACTTACAGACTATAGTTTCAAACTAGACTGAGTTACTCAGTGGCACTTTTGTCTTACTTTTCATCCATGGCATCTCCCAGACCTCTGTAATTAATGAAAATCTCGAAGGAAGGGAAGAACTACTAGTGTGAATGAGGATAAGGCTGGTATTATTTGGTCCAGTTCTGTTCAACATTTTTATCAATGATCTCGACAAAGGGATTGAATGTTCCCTCAGTAAGTTTGCAGATGACACTAAGCTGAGAGGAAGTGTTGATCTGATTGAGGGTAGGGAGGCTCTTCAAAGAGACCTGAACAGACTGAACTGGTGGTCTGAGACCAATGGGATGAGGTTTAACAAGGCCAAGTGTAGAGTGCTGCACATGGGACGTAACAGCCCCATGCAGCGCTACAGGCTTGGGGGAGACTGGCTGGAGAGCTGTCAGGCAGAGAAGGACCTGGGGGTGTTGGTTGACTGCAGGCTGAATGTGAGTCAGCAGTGTGCCCAGGTGACCAGGAAGGCCAATGGCATCTTGGCTTGTATCAAAAACAGTGTGGCCAGTAGGTCTAGGGAGGTGATTGTGCCCCTGTACTCGGCATTGGTGAGGCCGCACCTCGAGTGCTGTGTCCAGTTCTGGGCTCCTCACCTTAAGAAGGACATTGACGTCCTTAAAAGAGTCCAGAGAAGGGCAACCAGGCTGGTGAAGGGCCTGGAGTGCAAATCATATGAGGAACGGCTGAGGGAGTTGGGGATATTTAGTCTGAAGAAGAGGAGGCTGAGGGGAGACCTTATCACCACCTGCAACTACCTGAAGGGCGGTTGTAGAGAGATGGGTGATGGTCTTTTCAGCCAGGTGATAGGACAAGGGGAAATGTCACAAAGCTGTGACAGGGCAGGTTTAGATTAGATATTAGAAAAAAAAAAAAATACTGAAAGAGTTGTCAGGGCCTGGAACAGGCTGCCCAGGGAGGGAGTTGTGTCACCATCCCTGGATGTGTTCAAAACAAGGGTAGATGAGGTACTTAGGGGTATGGTTTAGCTTTGTTAGGGAATGGTTGGACTTGATCTTAAAGGTCTTTTGCAACCTTGTGATTCTGTGATTCTGTGATTACCTGAAAGAAACGCCATATAGAAATGTCCATAGATCAGGCTGTATACAAGGATTCTGAGATAACTGACCAATGTCCTTGCAAGACTGCTTTTTGCCATCTTTAAAAGGTAATGGAAATTGGGGGAGATTCCTAGTACTCATGTTCTAAAAAAATCCAAAAATATCATCTGGTGAACTACAGGCCATTCAACCTAACATTTCCCCTGGGAAAACCATAAAGCATGTCCTCTTGAAGCACACCTCTAGGCATATAAAGGAGAAGAAGGTGACTGGGTTACTGAGGTTAAATGTCTTACTAACCTGGCTTCCACTGTAACATAATGACTAGATTTACCAATGAGGGGATAATAAGGGATGTCATTTGTATAAATTTCAGCACGGCTTTCAACATTTCTTCTACCATTTTTTTACACTTAAATTGGAACACTAAAGGCTGGGTAAGTGAACAACCAATAGCAAAAAATCTAGTGGAATGCTTGGGTTCAAAATGTAGAGGTTAATGGATCATATTCATATTGGAGGCTGATAACAAATAAAATATGAGAGGTCTAACCTGGGAACATTTTTTTGAAAAAGCAACAAAGTGTAGTCTCATCAGCTTTGGACATGATACAAAATTGAGGAAACCAGTCAATATGCTTAACAACAAGGATGCCATACAGAAGGACAAGCTGAAGTAATGGGCTGGCAGGAGCATTATGAATTTCAACAGGATCCAATATGAAGACCTGTACATGGAAAGGACAAACCCCCTACAATGACAGAGGCTGGGGACAGAGTACCTGGAGAGTAGCTCTGTGAATAAAGGCCCTGGGATCTTGACAGAAAGCTAAATGAATATGAACCCTGAACATGTCTTGGCAGAAAATAAATCGAAAAGCCTTTTGGGCTGTATTGACAGTTGTAGGGCTGGTAGATCAAGGGAAGGGGTTATCCTCCTCCATTTACCACTCATTAGACTGCATCTGGAGTACTGTGTCCAGTTTCAGGCATTCAATACACTCTAGACATTGACAAATGTAACAAGTTAATCTAAAGTCCACCAAGATATATGGGGGTTGGAGCACTTGCCCTGTGATAAGCAAAGGAAGCCTGGTTTGTTTAGCCTGGAGAAGTCTTCAAGGAGACCATATAGCTGCTCCCTCCCTGTCCAGTACCTATGGGGAGGTTATGTAGGAGGCAGAGCCAGGATGTGCACAGTGGTGAGTAGAAGGGAAATAATATGTAGTGGGTGTAAATTGAAAAAAGGTTAATGCTGAATACAAGGAGAAACTTGTGCCGAAGCAAGTAGAGGATGACTGCAAGCCAGTTAACCATAAAATTTGTGCAGTCTCTGTCCTTCTTTGGACATTTTCAAGACATTATTTATTTAGGATAAAATCCAAAATAATCTGGTTTGACGACAGGGAATACCTGTTTTCAGGAGGAATTTGGACTAGAAATCTTCCAGGTACCTCCCACCCCAAATTACTGCAAGATCCTATCCTGTTATCCCATGATCCTAACACAAGAAACTGCTTATATGGCTGTATGTGCATGAGCCTCCTATCTAGTCACTCTTCCTCTGCTTGAATACCCTAGTGGATTTGACCTTCTTGTGCCCTCCAGTGTTTAACTAGAGTGTGTTCCTCTTCCACCTCTAGCTTGTCTTTTCATTATTGTCTGTGACTTTTTTTTTCTCCCACTAGCATATCAAGCCACATGCATTTAAACCCACAAAAATAAGCAAATAGGGATTAATTACCATTCACAATCACAGAATCACAGAATGTTAGGAGTTAGGAGGGACCTCAAAAGATCATCTACTTCAACCCCCCCTGCCAGAGCAGGATCATGTAGTCTTCAGTTCTCTCAGAACATCTATTTTATCTTACCATCTTAGTTGGTACTAGGAGAATTAGGAAAAAGTTCTTCACCAAAAGGTTACCAAGTGTTAGAATAGGATGTCAAGATAGTGCTTGAGTCACCATCCCTGGAAGTATGTGTAAATGTATTGCACAGGGGTATGGTTTATTGGTTGGACTTGGCAATGTTAGGTTTATAATTAGACTTAAAGGTCTTTTCCAGTCAAAATGGTTCTATGATTCTGTGACTGCCAGCAATATAAAATCCATAAAGATAGATAAAATGTTTGAAACAAAAATATAACATTGGTCAAATATAACACGATTCCATAAGTTTTGTCTCTAATCATTATTATCATTATGCACACCAACTCCTTCAAAGATTACCTGATAAAATGGGTGCCCTGATCAAACACTTCCTAATTGAACAGAACACTCTGTATTAGCAATGGCTCCTTGGAGAGCTTAATATACAGCAGTTAATACTAAATGCAAAATTTAGTTAGGAAAGAGGAAGCAAATACTAATATCAGGTACAGAGATGGTATCAGTTTATACTGAGTGCATCAAGGCATTGGAGCTGAATCCCAGGAGCAATGTCATTCCATAAACATTGAGGCAGCTCATACCACAGTATCACAAAATCACAGAATAGTAAGGGTTGGAGGGGACCTCTAGTGATAATACAGTCAACCACCCTGCTAAACCAGAATCACCTAGAACAGGTTGCACAGAATCACAGCCAGGTGGGTTTTGAATATCTCCAGAGAAAGAAACTCCACAACCTCTCCGGGCAGCCTGTTCCAGTGCTGTTACCATCAGAATGAAGACATTTTTCCTTATGTTCAGATGGAATTCACTGTACTCCACTTTGTGCCCATTGCCCCTTGTCCTGTCACTGGGCACCACTGTAAAGAGTCTGGGTCCTTTAGACATCCACCCTTTAGATATTCATAAGCATTTACAAGATTCCATCTCAGTCTTCTCCAGGATAAACAGACCCAGCTCTCTCAGCCTTGCCTCATACTCAAGATGTTCCAGTCCCCTGAACATCTTTGTAGCCCTCTGCTGGACTCCCTCCTGTGTTTCATTGTCTTTCTTGAACTGGGGAGACCAGAACTGGACAAAATATTCCTCACAAATGGCAGATAAGCTCCCTTGACCTGTTGGCCATGTTCTTCTTCATGTACACCAGGATACAATTAATCTTCTTGGCCATGAAGGCACCTTGCTGCCTCATGGAGAACTTGTTGCCACCAGGATGTTATCCGAGGTCTGTTTTTGCAGTGCTGCTTCTCTGCAGGTCATCTTCTAATCTGTACTGGTGCCTGGGATTATTTCTTCCTAGGTGGATGACCCTACTCTTACCCTTATTGAAACTTATGGTACCTATTGGTCCAATTCTCGAATTTTTTCAAGTCTCACTAAATGACAAAGCATCTTTCCTATGTGTTGGCTGCTACTCACAATTTTGTGTCATTGGCAAACTTGCTGAAGATATGCTCTGCCCCCTTGTCCAGGTTATTGATGAATACATTAAATAAGACTGGACCCAGAACAGAACCCTGGGGCACACTGCTAGCTACAGGCTTCCAACTAGACTCTGCACCACTTATCACAACTCTTTGGTATCTGCTGTTCATCCAGTTCCCAATGCACCTCACTGTTCACTTATCTAACCTGCATTTCCAATGCTTGCTTACAAGAATGTTGTGAGAGACAGTGTAAGAAGCCTTGCTGAAGTCAAGGTAGACAACATCCACTGCTCTCCCCTCATCCACCCAGCCAGTCATGCTATCATACAAATCCATCAATCAGGCACGATTTTCCTCTGGTGAATCCACATTTACCACTCCCAATGAACTTCTTCTCCTCCATATGCTTATCAATAACCCCCAGAATGAACTGTTCCATCAGTTTTTCAGGGGTGGAGGTCAGACTGACTGGTCTGTAGTTTTCTGGGTCCTCCTTCTTGCCCTTTTTGAAGACCAGAGTGCCATTGGCTTTCCACTAGTCCTCAGGCACCTCTTATGTTTTCCGTGACTTTTCAAAGGTGATGGAGAGTGGCTTAACCATAACATTTGCTGGTTCACTGAGCACTTGTGG
Source organism: Porphyrio hochstetteri (assembly GCA_020800305.1). Taxonomy (NCBI): domain Eukaryota; kingdom Metazoa; phylum Chordata; class Aves; order Gruiformes; family Rallidae; genus Porphyrio; species Porphyrio hochstetteri. Next base: position 51,591,960 of record CM036905.1, read on the forward strand.
GTACATCCCATCAGGGCCCACAGATCTATGGATGTTGAGTTTGCCTTGATGCTGCCTAATTAGATCCTACTCAACCAAACGAAGGTGTTCCTTTGTTCAGACTTCCCTGCCTTCCTCCAGGGTCTGGGGTTCCTGAGGGCCAGCCTTAGCAGTAAAGACCAAAGACAAGATGGCATTTAGCTACTCCATTTTCTCTCTGTCCTTTATCACAAGGGCACCCTCCTCATTCATCAGAAGGTCCACATTTTACCTAATCTTTTTGCTGCTGATGTACTTGAAAAAGCCATTTTTGTTGTCCTTGACATTCCTTGACAGTTTTAATTCCAAATAGGCCTTAGCCTTCCTCATTGCATTCCTACATACTTTGACTACATCCCTATAATTCTTCCAAGTGGTCAGTACCTGTTTTCACCTTCTGTTAACATCCTTATTCCCTTTGATGGAAAGAGAAAAGAAAAATTCACTGGTCTCTAGTGCAAACATAAGAAGACACGATTTGTAAGAACTGTGTCATAAGTGGCAGGTTAAGAGGATGTCAGAGCATCTAGAGATCCATGATTATTACTTTCCAGTGAGGTTCATGTATTTTGAATACTTCATCATTGTTTATTTAGGAAGATCGTGTCCATAGAAAACCAGTCTATTACCTATATACCAAGACTCAGCATATGAATGTTAGAAATAACCCAAGTAAGGTTCTTCATGTTATAAGACTTTGTTACTGTTACTGGGTTAATTTGTGTGAAAGATTAAAAAAAAAAACAACCAGAAAAAAAAATCTACAAAATTAAATGTAGCATTTACACACTTTACCCCTGCTACGTATGTATGTTATAGCCAATATTTGGAACAATTCAGTATTACACGGTATTTATGTTAAGAGTTTTTAAAAAAAGTCATTATGCAGCTTTTTAATAGTTTTACATATACAGTTTGTTCAAGTTGCTGGAGCATCTAGTATTGCTGAGTTATTGACAACACAGTATCTACTCAGCAGAAGGACATGGAGACCAAGAGCAGGACTGAAGAAGCCCAGAATCAGGGAAGTAGCTACCTTGGTGTCAAAGCATTCATGTAGAATCAAAGAAATTAGATATCTAATTTTGATGTACTGACTTGCTTTGATGCATGGATTTACATTCCTTTATTCATTAATCAGGGAATTTTGTACTGAACATTGGTCTGCCGAACTGCATCTTTTAGAGGCCTAGAGTAGTTGATTTACCTACTTCAGTTACTGGGGTGCATGAAACACAGCATAACCTGTCAGCTTTGCTGTGGCCTCACCTGGAGGAGTACTGTATGTGGTTCTGGACCCCACAATTTAAGAACAATCTGAAGGTCCTTGAATGGATCCAGAGAAGGGCAACAAAGCAGTGAATGGGCTTGACAGAACATTCTGTGAGAAGTAGCTAAGGACTTTGAGCTTGTTTAGTTTGGAGAAAAGGAGGCTTAGGAGTAACCTTATTGGTCTCTACAGTTCCCTGAGAAGGGAATATGGAAAGGGAGGTGCTGATTTCTTCTCCTTGAATTCCAGTGACAAGAACAGTTCAAAGCTACATCAGTCAGGGGAGGTGTAGACTGGACATCTGGAAACATTTCTTTACTGAGACACTGGTCAAACTTGGAAACAGGCTTCCTAGAGGGGTAGTTGATATGCCAAGTCTGTTGCCTTTTAAGAGACATTTGGACAATGATCTTAATAACAGGCTTTAGCTTTTGGTCACCCCTGAATTAGTCAGGCAGTTGTTCTAGATGATCACTGTAGGTCCCTTCCAACCGAAATATTGGTCTAGTCTAGTTTATTCTATTTTTGTTTTCTTCACAATCAGCTCAATTAAGCTTTCTGACCAGATCACACTTTTCATGATGCACTATGGTTCCATGTCCTCAGTGAGTCATTGGAGAGGCAGATTGTTTTGGGAACTGAGACTACAGGGGAAAATGGAGATACAAAGCAACTTCGATATGACTCACATAAATCATTACAATAGAAAGATTTTTTTTTTTTAACTTGGTGTTCCCCCAAACCTTATCTCCTGACTGGAAAGTGAGTTTGTCTTTATTTGCTTTAGCAAATAGATCAGAGACCTCTGAGCTGTGCAAGCAGTTAACACAATAAACAGGAATATGGTTTTGAGCAACATACAGGTAAAGAAAATTTCTTTTTCAGTAAAATTGTGTTTTATATCTTTTTCTGATTAATTTGCACTGTGTTTTGCTTCCTTGTTTAAAGAGCAGTGTGAGTAAAATAACAGTGCTCACTTGCCATTTATACTTGTTACCATGACTTGTTTTATTTTGTGTGTTGTTCTACTGAACTGCACAGAGTAATACATGCTTCACAGTACTCCACACAGATTTTCAGGAAATACTGCCCTTTAAAGCATCGGTACCTGATACCGCAGTATGTGTGTTGGCTACATTTGTTCTGTGTCATGAAAATACATGAACAGGTTGTCCCATTCCTTTGCCATGGGTAGCCTATATTGTGAGCAATGAACAATATTCATATCTTGAATCTCAACCCCACAGAGACCTCTAATCTTAATTCTTAGGCACTGTGTGTTACAGGTAGGACAAGGGGGGAAAATTTTCCTCTAATAGACAATGAAATGCTAAAATCAAAACCTCTTCAAGGTTCACAAATGAAAGCAACAATAATAGACCAGCAACAGTTTTATGCATTTCAATACATAAAGGTTAAAAGCTGTTGTTTTATGAATATTAGCATTTAATATTATGAATAGTTCACAGCATGCCCATCTGGGCCTAAAATTCTCAATGTTTAAATATCATTCAGCAGTTATGAAACTGTCTGAAAATGTCCTTCTCCTGCTGATTCTGAAAAGGTATTTATTTCTTGGTTCTTTTATTTATAAATTTAAATATGAGTAGTATATCTCTACCTTGTGGTTTATTAAACCTGGAAATATTTGCTCAGAAAGTAGCATCTTTTTAAACACAGAATTTTTGTGGTCTGAATTTCCAGATGTTGGGTTCTGTTATAATTTGTTTTACTAGATTGAAAACTCTGCTCTTATCACATAGCTGTTTCCTACAGCTGTAACAGGAGAGAAATCCATAAAAGCTAACTTAGCCTACAGAGGCAAATCCTCTCTAGATTTATTCTATTTTCAACAGACTCTTTCTCAGAGGTAGTTTTGGAACAGGACTGGGGCATCGCTCCAATAATCTTTTTCCATTTACGACTGCATTATCCTAAAGTGACTATCTTCGTGAATACTCCCACTCTCTTTATCCCCAATACCACAATTAGTCTTGAGGCTTTTCTTTGAATCGTCTCCAATTTAACAACCTACTTCTTGAATTACGAATAGCAGAACCGGACATATTATATTAATAGAAGCTGAAATAGTGCCAAATGCAAAAGCAGAATAAGTCAGGTATTTTCATCAATATTTTAATTTATAAATGGACAGATTTTGACAACAGTGACCATATTGTCTGCTCATATTTGCCTCCGTACCCAGTATGATCTCTGTCCCCTATTTTGAGACAATACTTCCCAGGGTTTCATCTCTAGAGCCCAACATTCTTTGCTCCAGCGTGTATGTCTTTTTTATTTTCCTATGTTAATGCATACAGTTTGGTAATGCATTGTTAAAAGGTAATACAATTTCCTTTCTGCTTCATTATTGAGAATTCTTTGCTCATCTGCAGGCTTATTGGTCATGTATTTTATTCCAAGACTTCCAAGATGTTAAATAATGTATGGTCAAATAAAAGCCGATGCTGTTGGACCTCAGTGAAAGCACAATCAGTTCCAATTACCCGCTTAAAAAAAAATTTTGTATCCTATGAGTTTTCAGTCCAGTTACCATTTTCCATGTGGTTAGACTTACTTAAGATTCTTAATGAATTTTGCCGTGTCATACCAAATAAATTAATATCTAGAACTCAAGTAAACCACATCACTGGTGTGGACTAACCTCAGTAGAGAGTTGGTTTTGGATTTGTTTTTTTTTTTCTCCTTAGTGTATGGGCCAGCCTCGTAAAATGTCCATAAAATTTGTATTGAGTTCACTTAGTCCATGACTCTAGACTCCATCTGCTACAATGGTCACTGAGGACAGGAGAGGTGGAGTTACTGGGCACCGGAGCCACCTCAGGTCAGGTCACCGCTGTGCTTGCACTCTTTCTTGTAAGTCTTGTCCTCCAGTGTTTTGAGTGGTTTCTGTTATAGTATTTCCTATAACATGCAACTCAAATCATGGGTTACAACAATTTAACAGTAAATCCACTACAGTGTCCATTCACGGTCTCTTTAGAACAGGCCATAGGGTTTAACACAACAGTGAACTCCAACCCTAGCCCCTTCTTCAGCATGGACTTATTCAAGGAGCATTGTCTCTTCAGGGGAGTATCTACTCCAGCATGGCCTTAACCACAGGAACCATGTCTTAACTATGTATCTTATATGTTGTGGTTTTAACCATAGGCAACAGCACTTTCAGGGTTAAACTTGCTGTGACATGGATTTATTCATACCCACGGACACTTTGTAGTATCCTGGCATGGGCTGTTCATGGCCACAGATACATCAAGGTGTATGTGCTCCTGGGTGGACTTGAGGCCACAATCCCTTCAGCAGAGTACCTGCTGCAGTGTGGACATATCTGCAGTTTGATATGTACCTGCTCTTGTGTGTACTCATCCACAGGTCACAGTCCCTTCAACTTGAGTTCACACTGGAGTTCCAGACTGTCTAGTCCAGCAGCAGAGAAACAGCAGTAGTACCACGGACATCTGCCAGCCCAGGTATATCTCCATCGCTGTTACCAAAATGTTTCCATCGCAGTAAGATGACAGGCAGTACAGGAAAAATCAAATGGTAAAAGCAGGCATTAATAAACACTAGACTCTAATACACAATACAAGCCCCAAGGTAAATGCAAGAGTCTGCCAAGTAGTATCTAAACAGCTATAACATCCACAGCTTCAATCTAGCACATTCCAACCAAATATCTCACTATCTTGAACCCTTTGACCCCCACATTCATCATGAAAGAGGACTGCTGTGGTTTAACCAAAGTGGGCAGCTAAGTCCCACACAGACTCATGCGGTAGGATGGAGGACACAACTGGAAGGGTAAAAGTGAGAACACTCATGGGTCAAGATAAAGAAGGTTTTAATCATAGACTCACTTGGGTTGGAAAGGACCTCAAAGGCCATCTACTTCCAACTCCCTTGCCAGGGGCAGGGACACCCATGACTAGACCAGGTTGCCCAAAGCCCCATCCAATCTGGCCTAGAACATTGCCAGGGAGGGGGCATCCACCACTTCCTTGGGCAACTTGTTCCAGTGTCTCACCATATTCACACTGAAGAACATTTTCCCTAATAGCTAATCTCAATCTAGCCTCTATCATCATAAAGCCATTACCCCTTGTGCTGTCACTTGCCCTTGAAAACAGTTCCTTTACATCCTTCCTGTAGGCCCCTTTAGGTATTGAAATGCTACTATAAGATATCCCCAGAGTCTTCTCCAGGCTGAAAATGCCCATCTCTCTCAGACTGTTTTCACAAGAGAGGTGCTCCAGCAATCTGATCATCTTCATGGCTCTCCTCTGGACTTGCTCCAAAAATATATCAGCTAAAGAAAAAGCTGCCAGCACAAATAAAGCAAACTAAGTAATTAATTCATTACGTCCCATCAGTAGGCAGGTATTTAACCATCTCCAGGAAAGCAGGCTTCATCAAGCAGAGGTATTACTTTGGAAGACAAACATCAATCCTTTTATTGCTGAAAACAGTGCTATATGGTCTGGGACATCCTTTTGGTCACTTGAGCTAATCTCTCCTGGATGTAACCCCTCTCAATTTCTTGTGCACCCCCAGTCTATTTACCGGCAGAGCAGTATGAGAAACAGAAAAAACCTTGGTGCTTGTGTAAACACTAATCAACAACAGAACACCCTGTGTTAGCAATACTGTCTTGGAAACAAATACAGAACATAGTACCATACAAGCTGCTATGAAGAAAACTAATGATATCCCAGCCCAAACTAGTATATCTAGGAAATGTCAATGCTAATCAGATTATATTCTAAATGGTATATGTATTGAGAGGTTGATAAACCATGTTGAATGATAAGGAATAAATGTGTGGGAAGTGTGGCAATGGGGTACAGCATCAAATGAGGTATAACTAGCAAAGGGCATACAGGGTTATAAGATTTTATGTAAACTAAGAGTGACAGTAAAACTGAAGAGACCATGTTCCAATACTTATTAACAAAGAAGGGTCAATAACAGATGATGTGAAGAAGACTGGGAAGTTTAATGTCCCTTCAGCTTAATTTTCATTAAAGAAGTAAGCTGTGATCAGATAGATAACACAATTACCATCAATGGGGACATATAAATATTGGGAAGTAATAAGAAAAAATTAGATTAGAGATTACTTAGATAGGTTAGATGTCATCAGCTCATTTGTGTGTGACAATAGTCATATCAAAAAAAAAAAGGATCTGTTGTAGTTTTGTGTGTCTGGGTTCTGGTGGAGGATGGAGTGATGCAGGGGTGGCTTCTGCAAGAAACAACTAGAAGTTTTCTGTTGGTCCAAGAGAGTAAACACCAGCCATCTCAAAGCCATACTCATTATTGACCAAGGGCAAACCAATTAGCGATGGTCACAGTGCCTCTCTGAGTCACATTTAAGAAGAAAAAAATTGCAAACAGCTGCTTTTTGCCACCAGAGAAGGGAGTGAGAAGATGTAAGGAACTGTGCAGACAACAAGGCCACTGAAGAATCATAGAATCACAAGGTTGGAAAAGACCTTTAAGATCATCAAGCCCAACCGTTCCCGTCCTTTGCTAAACCATATCCAAAAGTACCTCATCTACCCTTTTTTAAACACATCCAGGGATAGTGACCGAACCCCCTCCTTGGGCAGCCTGTTCCAGGCCCCAACAACTCTTTCAGTGATTATTTTTTTTCCTAACGTCTAATCTTAACCTGCCCTGGTGCAGCTTTGTGCCATTCCGCCTTGTCCTATCTCCTGTCACCTGGCTGAAGAGACCATCACCCACCTCTCTACAACCTCCCTTCAGGTAGTTGTAGGCAGTGATAAGGTCTCCCCTCAGCCTCCTCTTCTCAAGAGTAAACTACCCTAGCTCCCTCCTCACATGGAGTCCTCGATGTCCTTCTTATGGTGAGGAGCCCAGAACTGGACACAGCACTCGAGGTGCGGCCTCACCAATGCCGAGTACAGGGGTACAATCACTTCCCTAGACCTACTGGCCACACTGTTTTTGATACAAGCCAGGATGCCATTGGCCTTCCTGGCCACCTGGGCACACTGCTGACTCAATTCAGCCTGCAGTCAACCAACACCCCCAGGTCCTTCTCTGCCTGACAGCTCTCCAGCCAGTCTCCCCCAAGCCTGTAGCTTAGTGTCATCTGCAAACTTATTGAGGAAACATTCAATCCCTTCGTCGAGGTCATTGATAAAGATGTTGAACAGAACTGGGCCCAGAACTGAGCCCTGGGGGGACACTACTAGTGACCAGACTCCAGCTGGATTTGGCTTCACTTAAGTCTGCTAAGAAGTTATGTCTGCTAAGAAGTGGGGGTGGTGTTTTAAGATCTGGTTGCACTTCTCATTATCTGACTCTGGTTTCACTGTGTGTGTAGTGTAGCGTAATAAATTAGAGAGTTTTCTTTCCTTTATTCTGTTGTTGTGTTGAGTCTGTTTTGCCCGTGATGCTAATTGTGGAATGATCTCTCCCTGTCCTTATCTCAACTCCTAAGCCTCTCAATATAGATTTTCTCCTCTGTCCAGCTGAAAATGGGAGCAATAGTGCAACTGTGGTGGGCATCTGACACTGTTGTGGGCCAGTGTCAAACCACCACAGGATATATATTTATATTGCTTGAATATATATGTCAGGAGTTGTGGGTACCAACCAAGCTGGGGCTCACTGGTGTTTACATCAATGTAAGTAAACAAAATTAAAAGTGTGATGCATTACCCATGAATTTGTAGCAACTAATTCATGCCACATTTATTTGACTTTTAGAATGAATACCCTCAAATGCATAGCTGCCTTGGTCAGAATATTAAATTTCTTTGAACAGGTGTTTAGAATTGAATAATTTTATTTTCACTTAAATTGCTCCTGGTGAGCCTAGCACAACATGGTAATAGAAAAAAAACCCATACAAAATCCAAAACAACAAAAACACCTAAATAATATTTTATCTTTTGTGGATAAAAGTTCCATATAAAACTTTGGAATAGAAAATTTTCAAATTCCAGAATCCAATGTCCATTAGGAACAGTTTCTGTGTTGAGTGTAGTATTATCCATTCAAAGTCATATAACTGACATTATTGTATGTAAGCATCAGAAACATAAAGCAACTCTCTTATCCACAGCTGTCAAGGGAACAACAGTAGGGGATTCTATTTGTAGAGGCTATGTTATTGATCCAATTGATTTTAGAACAGCTTTCATAGCTTGGCAGAAGGCAGACAGTACTTAACAGATTATTGTCACTAGCATTCATAGAAATGATGCAATACTTTTTTTTGTTAATTCCTTTTCAAAACTTTTAGACAAAGGTTCCTGAACTAGCATAGCACAGTTTCTTTCAGGTACTGTTCCTGCAGCTTTTCTGTCTGTCCATACCTTTGTCTTCCCTCTATTTCTTCCATGATGACCTCATTGCAATACCACCACATCTTTCTTGTTGCCCTTAGAGCCTCCAATATTCCAGAATACATCCTTCTTGTGTGTCCACGCACTGCCAGATTTAGGGTGACATCCATGTCAAATGATTATGTACCTTTCGGCATGTTTAATGTATGCTTAAAATCTTGATAATGAACAAAGAGGAAGCAAACCTTATATGTAAATAAAGCCACGGATTTTTTGTTCATATCATAGAAATCTTAAGAATATAACCATTATAAGTTCAGATCTAATTGTTAAAGTAAGAGTCATAAGTAAATTAAATTGTAATCTTTCTGTTAGATGCTAAAGTTATTCAGCCATAAGGCACAACTGGGTAAGAAACCGAGTTTATTTTTGTTGAGATGGTGATGGAACTTCTACTCTATGCAGAGCTAAGTTTGTGTGCTTGTCCATTTTGGACTTCATAAATTAAAACTTCCTTGAGTAGATTGCATCTGCTAAAACTTGTTCATCTCATACAAGTTTACTAGCTTTCCAGATAAAAGGCAGTCTACATTCTGCCTTGCCTCAGCAATTGATTAGTAATGAATCCTGGATCTCCCACAGCCTGGCTGAAATTGATGGTCCACTTAGTTACCTTGTAGGAGGACCTCAACAGCATCACCTTTGTTTTGAAAGACCTACACCAGCGAATCATGCAAGTCCTAAGAAAAAAAGTGTGGCTTCTATAGGACATCAATATCTGAGATGTACTCATATCATGTACACCATACTGTCGTTTCTGGGTCCATAGCTTAATGCAATAGCTTAATGCATAGTTTAATGCTGTACAGTCAGGAGTTGTACTAGATGGCCTTCAAAGGTCCCTTCTAATACAACCATTCTGTGATTCTATGATAACCACCTCTCAGTCAGAGGCAGGGACAGTTTCTTTCATATACAGCATGTTCGGCTCCCCATCTCTGGAGAGGTAGAAAAATGTGGCCACAATGGGAATTTTGCCACTGATTTCAAAAGGTTCAATGTTTCTACAGGGTATGGTGAGAAAGTGTTTAACCCGTATTTCTGACTTAGTACAGGGGTTGTGAGTTAATAAATCAGTTATGAAGAAGAAAAATCTGCTCAACTTTTCTGTTCCTTATATGGAAAAATATGCTTCTTTCTACCCAGCAGTAAAAAGGTGCAGAGAAGTTAGAGGGAATTTTTTTTTTTTACTTTTTTCTTCATAGCTGCTGGGAAAGTTCAATTGTCCATTGCCCCTTGGAATATAAAATTGTTACTCAGCATTAGGGATTTGAGCAGAAAAATCTTAGAATCATTTATACTTTTTTTGAATTGAAAACTCCCAGTGTTCATTTATGATGATATTATAAGCTGCAGTGAGGTTCTCAAACATCATTAATCACTACAGATGGCTACAAACCCATTAAATCTTTTAAGCACCTGTTTGCTTATCAAATGCTCACATTGTAAGCTACCCTCTGGTTCACGTAAGTACATTAGTTTTAGAACATATAATTAGCTTACAATAACTGTACTTGTGCTAATTACCAGTCCACTGAAAGAAAGAAGTGGATCCTGTTGAGTAATGGGGGTGGCTGGAACTTAAAAACAGTTTCTAGACTGAGCAACAGGGTTGGATGACTCAGTGTAAAATGTTTACCTTATTTCTGGTAAGCCTGGTACAATTCCACAGTGAGCATCTAAGTGAAATAGCTTGATTTTCTCTGCCATCAATCACAAGAGAACACTACCACACATAATTTATCACAATTTGTCTCTTTTGAAGAGGTTTTCAAGATAGAAATAGCATAAAGACCAAATTATTTCTCACTCAAATGGGTTGCACTGTATTTGAGAATGTGGTGTTGGACAGAAATTGCAATCTCCTGTCATACGTGAAGTCTTATCAACATGAAGCTCTCTGCTAGAGTACACTGGAGTGCTCACTTTGCCAGAAGTATTTAGTGGCAACACCATTTATTCCCAAAGTAATAGTGCTCCTGTTTGGGATGTTAGGATTTCATTCCACCCTGCAGAATGGTTAAATTAATTCAACAAACAAATAAGCAAGGACATGATCAGGTAAATTTACACAATACATGATGAGAGGGTTATTTCACTAAGAGATTTCAGTGCCCTCTATACTAGCTTCATAATAAAGGCACAGGAAAATTCTTAACCTGAGTGAATCAGTATTGTTTTGTTAGAGAGATACATACCTCTACTCTCTGGATGTAGTCTGCAATTTTCTTATAAACTAATCCAGATCTAGTCTGAAGGACTGTATTCTGATGGCATACTACAGAAAGAATGCCATGTGAGCAATCAGATGTGTTCTTGACAATACTGAACACTGATCTGCTTTTTTTCATAAATTGTTTCCCAAATGTGCCTTTGTATACTGTCACTTTCTATACTTATGTATAATCTCACCAGAGAAAATACACAAAAACCATAAAATAATCTCATTACCATGCTGTAAACTAGAGAATTAGTTACTTAAAAATGTCTCCACCATAGCCATACCATAACAGCAACACAAGCCAAACTACATTATAAGCCTTGAATTTATTAAAAAATCTGGAAAATTCTGTTTTGTTTTTTTTTGTTTGTTGTTTGGGGTTTTGTTTTGTTTGGGGTTTTTTTCACTCCCTTCTGTATTTTATTTAATAACATTTGATATCAAAATTCAGAAATATGAAGACTGATATATGATCACAATGCTGTGCAGTCATTCTGCTGAAATTTGCAGAAAACTTAAGAATGGCTGAAATACGCTGAATTTTTTCAAGGGTCACATACCATTATTTCAAGGGCACATTCTTGTCCTTATTTATCTGGACACTGACTGCTCCCATATAATTTGAAAAACAATCTAGAATGATTGTCCAGATGCTAGTTTGTTCTAAATAACATGCTAGACTGCATCACCAGAGAATATGAATGCTAAAAAGCTAGAATGTCTACTACAGGTTTATTGGTTGATGTGTTTCTTCTCAGTCTGGTAGTGCCTGAAAGATTTTAGATTGAAAAGATCTTAGAAATTTTCCAAAGTCCTACACGCAGCTGACTAAAATATGTGCTGCTGGGGAGAATGTATAAAAGAATAGATTGAGATAAGAGATAGGTAGGGAATTAAAACTACTTTTCAAAAAAATCTCACCAAAGATTAAACTTGGGGAATACAAAAAAATATTGATACCCTAAATATAAGCTGTTCCTATTTTAATCCTGAAGAATTTAGGTCCTGAAGAATCTTGGTTAAGGGTCTTTAAGTTCAGAGTGTAGAAAAATATATAATTTATAAAGCCAAAGGGAGGGTGGGTGGAAGCTCATTCCTTTATATACCCTCCAGTATCCTCTAGGCATTCAACATAAAAAAGAACATTACTTTATATCCTTCACTGTCTTACTCACAGACAGAATCAAATTTAGGATTTGATTTGCAGCTTACACATTGACCCTAGTAAATCAAAGGCTATGCCTCAGAGGTAAAACTCGTTCCCAAAAATCCATGGCAAAAACGGTTGTTTAATTATATGTGTACCATAGTCTGACTTTGAAAAGTACTTACAAGTGAAAGGAAAGCTGTCTTCTCAACCCTTTAAATTGGTGTCAGTTCAACTAATGGGCCAGTTAATTAACTAGTGGTTTTGATTTACAGGCCTTATCCTGAGGTAAAACAGATTAAATATACCACCTAATTGCCTAGTATGTGTTGAGATAGTTTATTGGTGAGCCTGGCCCAAAGTTTGTACAAGATTACTTGAAGTACATTTCCATTGGAGAAATATCAACAGGTACAGAAAAGGAACAAATGAGACATACAGTAATTCTTCTAAAACATTAATGTGTTTCTCCTTAGTAAAACTCGAAGTAAGAATTAGTAAGAACTGCCAAGTGCAATGATGGTAGATGGAAATTGGAATGTTAGTAAGATTTTTGTTAAGAAGGGAGGGCTGACCATTCAAAACCTTGTTACTTTGTTGGAGAATTTTATAGATTGAGATGTACATTAACTAGCACAAATGAGATATCAGAATTATCAGCTATAACCTGTGAAATTTATAATAATTGCATTTCACCTTAAACTGCTTCAAACTGCAGCATTTTTCATTAGTATGCAAAATTTTGTGTTCTGCCTCCTCATCCTGATTCTAGAATGCATTATTATATTTGAAAAAAGAATTTATTCCTGGATTGATAATATACCAAATTTCAGTGAATGCCCTCAAATTTGTCATGAACCATGTGCTTTTTATTTATTTATATCTCAGTAAAGATTATCTTTGACTCTTAAACAAGACTTTCTCAATTTAGACATGAACTGCTTCCGGCACAGCATGGTTGTGATATCCCAAAGATCTTGGGTAGCTCATTATAGGCAAGTGGATCTTGCTCCATCAGTCTGTTAGATATTACCTGCACCAAAAAAAACCCCAAACCAAACCAAACCAAACAAACAAAAAACCAACACCCCTCCCAAAAAAAACCACCCAACTATCCCAAAATCCCCAAATCTCAAACCAACCAACCAACCAATAAAAACCCCAAAATTGTTTACAATTTCATGAGATGTAAGAAAGAATTTTGAAAAACTAGACCGAAGTATTTGAATTTCTGTTGAGATGAACTCGTGAACTCTCCTCAGCTTCACATACCCTTTAGTTCCGTTTGTGTGCTCATAGAAACCTGGCTTAGTTTTGATGCCTTTTTAAGGTCTATAAGCTCACATTCACCAGCTTCAGGACTCTGATTTTTTCCATGGCTTGTTCTACCATTTCTTTTTCCAGCTTCATATTGCTTTAGCTCGTTCCTGTTACTTTTCTGTTATTTTCAAGTAATATTCCAACTGTATTACTTGAAACTTGCTTTCCACCTGCTCAAAAGTACGACACACAAAACTATTTGCATTTTCCAGGGTGACTTTGCAGACACTTGGACTGGACAGCCTAATACTTTTATTAGCTTCTTAAATTCCGGAATATATGATAAAATCTGCATGAAGATCTTTTTTCCTTTAATAATAAACTCAACACAGTAACCACAAAGCCATTGTCTTGCAGTGTACGTCTTTTAAAATGATAGAATTAGACTGTTCAGTTTGAACTAGCTGTATTCTTCAGAATGAAAGCTTTTGTAAAATGAATCCCATATTTCAAGCTTTTAGCTGTACTGTATTTTGACAGTGTATAATTAGGTGGTTTTTATTTTAGGACAGTGCATGTCCTAAGGAATAACAAGAAAATGGTTGAATTGTGCATTAATTGTGATTTTCATGAAGGTCTGAAGAAATATTGCAAAATCATATGATCATAGGTAGTGATGTGTCTAATTATTTGTCTATTGAGCCAACAACCTCAGGATGAATAGAGAATATCCTAGAAGTCAGGCATGGTGTAAATTCACTGGCTCCACTTGTATATTGGGTGCAGAAAGTTCAGATTAATACCTTTGATATTCACACTGGATTCAATGAAGATGTATTGTAAAACCCTTTGTGAGAGGTTAACATATATAACTCAGAATTGAAGATGATGTTGAAAAAAAAAGTTTCTAGTCTTCTGGTTTCAAGATAATCTTCACAATGTAAATCAATCCACAGGGCCTTTGTTGAATTTATATTTGTCCTTGTTTCAGTTGAGGTAGGGTATGGGATTATGTTTTGGATTTTTGTTGGAAGCAGGGTTGATAACATAGAAATGATTTTCTTATACATAGGTGCTTTTTGTTACAGTTGAGCAGTGTTTACACAGAACCAAGGCCTTTTCTGCCTCTCACCCCACCCCACCAATGAGTAGGTTGAGGGTGTACAAGAAGTCATGAATGGACAAAGCCAAAACAGCTGACCCTAACTGACTAAAGGGATATTCCATACCATGTGACATTGTGCTCAGCTTATATGGGTCTTAGGGAAGAGAAAGGTCTCGAGGGTGTGGCAACATTTGGAGTGATGATTTTGTCTTCCCAAGTCACCATTACATGTGATGGAACCCTGCTTTCTTGGGCATGACTGAACACCTGCCTGCCCATGGGAAGTGGGGAATGAGTTCTTTGTCTTGCTTTGTTTGCTCACACAGCCTTGCTTTACCTATTAAACTGTCTTTATGAAGTTTAACAAGGGCAGGTGCTGGATTCTGCACATGGGAAGGGGAAACCCTGGCTACACATACAGACTGGAGGATCAGACACTGGAGACCAGCCATGCTGAGAGGGATTTGGGGGTCTTGGGTGACAGCAACTTAAACATGAGCCAGCAGTCTGCCCAGGAAACCAGAAGGGCCAACCATATCCTGCGGTGCATCAAGCATGGCATTGCCAGCTGGCCCAGGGAGGGGATTGTCCCACTCTCCACTGTGCTGGTGCAGCCTCACCTCCAGTACTGTGGGCAGTTTTGGGTGCCACAGTACAAGAGCGACACAAAAATATTGGAGAATGTCCAGAGGAGGGCAATGAGGATGGTGAAGGGTCTGGAGGGGAAGTCTTATGAGGAGAGGCTGAAATCTCTTGGTTTGTTGAGCCTGGAGAAGAGGAGGCTGAGGGGAGACCTCATCGTGGTCTATGGCTTCCTGACAAGGGGGACCGAAGGGTCAGGCACTGATCTCCTCTCTTTGGCAGCCAGTGATAGAACCCAAGAGAACAACATAAAGCTGTGACAGGGGGATTTAGGCTGTATATTAGAAGAGGTTCTTTACTGAGTGGGTGGATGAGCACTAGAACAGGCTCCCCAGGGAAGTGGTCACAGCACCAAGTTTGACTGAGTTCAAGAAGCATCTGGACGATGCGCTTAGTCCCATACTCTGACTTGGCTGGCCCTGTTTGGAGCCAGGAGTTGAACTTGATGATCCTTATGGGTCCCTTTGAACTCAGGATATTCTATGATTTTTTTATCTCAGCCCATGAGTGTTCTCACTTATATTGTTCTGATTCTTTCTCAATCCCACCAGGAGTAGTGATCCAGAAGCTGCATGGCTGTTGGCTGGGGCTAAACCGCAACAATAACAAGGTAACCTAAAATAAGGTCACAAAGAGAGGTTAAATAATAACTCTTCTAAATGGCTTCAAAAAATCCTAGTTGTTTGCTATTGGAAAGAGAAAGTTTCCCTGAAGATTGTTAAAGACTTAAATTTTAAATGGCTTTTAGAAATTACTCTACAAAATTAGCTAACCTGCTCCAGCAAGAGTTTTGCTGTGAACTGACACCAGGTAATCTCTTTGACCATGAAAAAGAGATTTTAGAATTTCAGCTTACATTTTAAGTTCCCATTTGGCATAATTTAGAATTCATTTTGATTGTGTAGTGCAGCCTTAACAATTCTCCACAGCACCAGTTTGAAGATTTTAAGGAAGATTTAAATATATATTGTAGTATTAAAAGTGGCTGGAACATTCTGACCTGTGTGACATTTTTGGCAAAATATACTGGTTCACCAAAGCCTCAATGTTCCATAGAGACATAACTGTTTCCACATAAAAGTTTTTGGTTCAAGAAAGAACATCTTATTGAGAAGAATAAGATACAGCTCAGTGTCTGGAGTACTGTCTTGAATGTTGCAAGTGCAGATTTACTGCAATGGGATTGGAAAGCTCTACTGTGTTGTAAATATAGCACTGACCAGCAGCTGGAATCAACACACTACTACCTGAGAAATAAGGTTACAAAACCCAATGCATGTAAAAAATAGTAAAAGGATACATATAAAAATTATTTTGTGTCTAATTTAGATGGTGTTTTATTTCTAAAGTGTTGTATATTGTAATCTTTCTGTTTGTTTGTGGGTTTTTTGGTGATTTTTAGTCAAGAGCTGTCAAACAGAAACATTGGATGTAAATGATTGATAACATTTCAGATCCTCAAATATTGTAATGTTTCTACTCCAAGGATTATTACAAGTAACTAGTGTAACAACAGCCATAAAATTTAGCTTGCTTTGTCACCCTTTTCCAATTCAGCTGCACCAGATCTAATAAACCAAAATTACAACTACTCCACAGCTGATTGAATAAAATGTTCATGTAATGAAAAAGTGTCCAGTCTCATTCTTACTAAAGTCAGTGGAAGGTTTTAAGTCAACACTATAAAGTTAATGGGGAGTGTATTTTTTTTCAAAGTAGTTACTGATAAACATAAAGAAAATGCTGTGTCTGAAGTATGTAATTCATATAACTCTTAAATACATTTAAAATAAATAAAAGCAACCATAACCTGTCTTGTAAAAAACGTTTTTCCAGACTACTGGATACAAAAAGACAGAAGATACAATCATTTCTGCAGAGAATTTATCATTAAGTAGAGCAAATAGATAAAATATTGCAACAAGGAAAGAAAAAGCTCGAGTCCTGATTCATCCCACCTATCTCCAGGCATCATGCTTGGAAACATAGCTAATGGATACTCCCTATGTACTCAGCAAGGAGAGAGAGGAATCTCCAGGGAGTGATTCAGTTCAAAGACAAGGTGTTTTCCAATGGAGATGCCTCTGTTTCTCACCAGTATCATAAATAAAGAACCTGCAGCAACCAGGGATCCTAGCTTAGGAACGTTTGCAAGGTGCCTAAAGGCAAAGAGGATGAAACTGGTCTTGGATAGGAGATTAGGGATATTCAGACAAACAATAGTGCTGGCTGTACAGGTAGAAATAACATCATAATCTGATCTTGGATCATGCTGTAAGGTAGTGTGTTGCAATTTTTACAAATGCTGTAAATTAGAAAATATTACAAACCTGTACAGTTTTAAAGAGCATATGACCAGTATGAAAGCATATGCAAATACATGTCCTGTTTGACAACAGCTTGTAATTTTACTGCATGATGTGCGGTATACCTGGGTCTTGTAGAAAGGAAAGGATTTGACTTGACAGTAAGTTACTCCATATTATTTGGACACACACACACACAGACATAAAAAAAAAAAAAGAGCTTTGCCTTAAGGTAGTTTATGTAACGTTGTTTTATTAAAAGCCTTTGATGACTGTATGATAATATCCACGGAACCCATGTGAAACAAGGGGAAGGACTGTAATTGTTGCTGCCCTTTTCTTCCCCTCAAAGCTCAGGTTTCTATATTTCAACAATGTATTGAACATGTGTGGTTACTATGTTTTCTTTCCAAATTATTTACCTGTTCTCTCAATTCTACCTTTAACTTCCATATGTTTTATTGTGCCACTGGCTTCCCTGTGCTACTAATGCTGCCAGAACGATCCCAGCTAAAGAAGTGAGTCACAAACAGAAAAGTGAAGTGGAAAATGAAGGGGGGTTTCTAGCCCCACATCCATAAATATTGTGAGAGGCAATTTCTCTACAAATATTCGTATCACCACTCCCTGCACATTTAAGAAATAATTATTTCTCCTACTTTAAAATAATTGCCCTTTCCCAGGAACCAAGATCATTCTCAAGTGTGAATTAATGAGGTAACACCAAAGATGGATTTTTTTTCTCTAAGTTTTTAAAATATATTTGGAATACAAAGAGAGTTCAAATGCTTATTCTTTTAAAATGGGCATTAAAAAAGCCCTAATACTCTACTAATTAATGATTTTCATCAGCCTTTAAATAAAACAGTCTATATCCTTTTATCTTTTAACCTAGATGTATACTTTGTAAGCACACACACAAATACTGTTCTTATTTTTAATGGCTTAATTTTCTGAACATCTCTTGTGCTCACCTATGCATTGCAGTGTGTTATTACTGTGAAATATATTAACATCACTTAAATATGAAGAATTTATAGATACTTGATTTTATATGGCCATGGACAGATGGACTCAAATGCAGACTTATGCTTTGTACTTGGCGGATATACATTTATACTAACGCAATTGCCTCCAAAATACATTCAGCTAATCCTAAGATTTTAAATTGCAGATACCTCTTATTGCTTAAATTATATAGAAAGACAAAGATAGACTGCCTGTATTTTTCTTCTGTTTTCAAGTATCATAACCATTAATGCTTAATGCAAATAACTCTTGGGGATAAAAAAGTACTCATGTGTAAGGTAATTGGGGACTGCTAAGTGAAAGAGGCACTATTACCTTTTTGTAATTTCACATCCCAGACAAAAAGGAAGAAAAGAGCTGACACCTTTACAGAGGAAGACATGGAGAAAAGTAGGAACTAAATGGGGAAAAGAAAAAGACAGAAAGAGAAGGACTATTGTGAAACCCAAGACCGCAGAATGTTCTGAAAACAAGGGAAATCTGACCAAAATAAATCACTCTCAGAAAGAAAACACAGTAGTAGATATTGTTGCTGTGTGAAAAGACTTATCCAGAGCAAATGATAAAAATGAAAACAACTCTTTCTAATACTGTGTCCCCACATTAAAATTCTCCTGATGAAGGGATGGAAGTTTCTGTTTTCAATAATCTACAGCCATAAAATGTGAGCAATTAGACCATTTCCTTTTTTCATCTTCAAGAAGGAAAATTGTCAGCATCCTGTAACAATTTATGTTGGTTTTGTATTATTTTAGTTCTATATATCTACTAGTTGCCGGAAGAAAGGATAATGATGTATTGAGATGATCTTAAAACCTCCCCTTATCCAGCTGCCTTCCACGACAAAGTCAGAATAATCATATTTGAGGAAAGGCTTGATAGATATTTAGTAGAATACGTTTGAGTCTATTTGTCTGACCTGGCTTAAAACTCAGTAGAGGAAATCTAAGTTATACCCTAAAATGCTGTTTTCCTTGTCATCTCTTGAATATAATCCATAACTGAAGATCTGCTGTCTGCCTGTCTTCATTTTACAGACTATGCCCTGTGCTTATTGCTTTGTCAAATGTAAAAGCTTGTTGAGTGAATTTAAATGTGAGATAACTTCTGAAAAAATGATCCAGAATACTTAGCTGATTTGGTTTTTGTTGCTAAAAAAATTATAATAATGTAATACTTTGGCACTGTAATTATGTTTAGCTCTAAAAATAGTTTCCTTGTAGAGTAATAGGATTTTCATGAGATCTGTGCTGCTGAATTTCTAGGTTCTTCCTCCTGGAATAAGCTTGAAGCACATTATGGAGATGTGAATGGGGATGGAACCAGGAAGATATTGGAAAGAAGAAGAAAATCTCCTTGATTTTACTTATTTTTTGTCCTATTAATCATATTTTCTTTTGCTGTTTTCCTCTTCCTTCTTTCTTCTGCCTTCTTAGCCCAAATTTGGCTTCATGCCCCTTGTTTGGTTTGGTATTTATGCTACAGGACATCTTATCCCCAGTTCACTGTTTCTGCTACTGTGTGGTTGTTTCTCCCATCAGCATGCCCAGTTCCTTGCTCCGAGCCTATGAACAATGATGATTCTCACAGGATTATTGTGTTCTGTGGCTTCTTACAATGGATTTAAAGCTTTCACTCTGAATTCATGCTGAAAGTCAACACTGTAGCTGAGAATGGAGACCAGGCCATTTAAGTCTGGAGTTAAAATTGACCAGATTACTCTCTGTGATATATAAGGATTAAAGGCAATAACCGAGGTAGCCTTTTTAATTTTTTTTTTTCCTAAAGACTAATAACTTTTTGACTGTTTGTTAAGATGATGCTTTGGGTTGGAAGGGACCTCAAAGGTCATCTAGTTCCAAGTCGATATTTTATTAATTTTTCCTGAAAATTCAGAAGCTAATTCTTAAATAAAATTTACTCTTTTCACAATTTCTGATCTATTTTAAGCCATTCTTACTTCCTCTTCTTTGTCCTGTGATTTTGAAAGTTTAGCAGTGCTGTGTCGAGGTCACAAAAATTGCTGAGAGGGTGGACAACCACTGGAACAGGCTCCCTAGGGAAGTGGTCACAGCACTGAGCTTGACTGAGTTCAGGAAGCACCTGGATGATGCGCTCAGCTCCTTCCTCTGATTTGACTAGCCCTGTGTGGAGCCAGGAGCTGGACTCAGTGATCCTTATGGGTCCCTTCCAACTCAGGATATCATGTGATTCTATGATAATCATGGCTATACACAGTCCTTTAATTAATTTTGTAAGTGGAGAAGGTGAGCTATTCACAGATTCTGTGCTTGCATCTGTGTCCAGAATTTAGCTGCAAACAGTTCTGTCTGTGTGACAAGAATGTAGGTAGGTAGGTAGATCATAGAGTGAGGGAGTGAGAACTAGCGAGCCTGGTTGAAAGAGATCTATGGAGGCAGTCCTGGAGGACAAAGATGTCCAAGAATGCTGGGCATTCTTCAAGAAGGAAATCTTAAAGCTGTGGCAGCAGGCTGTCCCCAAGGACAGAGAGACAAGATAGAGGGAAAGAAGACCGGATATGTTACACAGAAAGCTTTGGCTGGAACAGAGGTTAAAAAGAAAAGTTTATTACCTTTTGAAGAAGTGGCAAGCAAGTCAGGGGACCACAAAGATGTGAGTTTATGCAGGGAGAAAATTAGTAGTTCCAAAGATTAACTGGAACTTTATCTGTCCATTGCTATAGAAGACAATAACATATATTTCTATAAATATATTAATAACAAAAGGAGAACTAAGGAGAATCTCCATCCTTTAGTGGATGCAGGGTTGTACCAAGTTGGGTGTTAATCTCTTTCCCCAAGGAAGAAGTGACAGGATAAGAGGAAATAGCTTCAAGATGTGCCGGGAGGGTTAGATTGGATGTTAGGAAAAATTTCTTCAGCAAAAGGATTATCAAATATTGGAACAGTCTTCCCAGGAGGCTGGTTAGTCACCGTACCTGGAGTTATTTAAAAGACATGAAGATGTGCTTAGGAACATGTTTAGTGAATGGACCTGGCAGTACTAGGTTTCTGGTTGGTCTTGATGACATAAATAGTTCTGTGATTCTATGATCTGACAGGAAAGTAAACTGTAAAGACATATGGATGATGACCATATTTATCATTTGTATTCATACGTGAATATAGATTAAAACTGAAGTAGCCATTCATCCCCCTTCTTGAATGGAGTCGGTTCTTCCCATATCAAAGCTTATTTAGGACGCAGCTCCTGAAACTTCACAGTATTCAATATATCATAGTAGGGTAAAAAGGTTTGAGACATTTCATTTCAGTCTGACTGAAATGCTGGTCATGAGGAGCTGTTTCGTGAGCCATCCAATCATCCATCCTACAGGGACAGCAATCTGTTGTTGATGCGATTTGAGGCAGACATGGAGCAGTAATGCTGTTGGCATCTACTTTTAATCTGTGAACACATAAATCTGAGGTCTTAAACTTCACTCATTAGAGAGGTTATGCTGCTCTCTAACTATACTGGCATTAAAGGTGCTTAGAAAAACAATGCTCAGATGTGCACAATTATTTCTCATCAAGACAAGCTCATAATTTTTCTAACTCCATTATATCCAAGGGAATCATGCCTGCAAGTAATTTGTCTGTTCCATTCAGTTTGATTCAAGGTCTAAAGAACTACAAAGACAAGGGGGAAATTATGTATACTGGGGTTGACTGATGGCTGAAAGAGGAAAAAGGGACAAAGAATATCAGCCCAAACCAAGCTGAATGTAATTTGTTTTTAAGGACAAGTGATAGAAAATTTTATAGCAAAGAAATTTATGTAATCTTTAAAAGCTGTTCTAACAATGGGGACTGTAGGACATGAAGAATTATTGATATTTCAGTCTCCAATTGTAGTATTTGAAGTCAATTACAAGACAACATAGATATTCAGAAGTATTTACAAGGGGATTTTCACTAAGTTTAATTTTGTGCTTGGAAATATATAACTAAAGAATATCCCTTAGTAGAAAGGGACTGAGCACCTGGAGCCCAGGTAACTTCATTATCCTCAGGATGTAGAACTCTGAACTGAGCATTAACTGGGAATATTAAGACAAATTGCATAGTAGCAATTGCAGATATCAGGGAAGTCTGTTCTCCATCACACCTGCACCCTTGTCTCCAGTATGAAACTGGAAGGGGATGGATATGGTAATGTTCACCAACATATTACACTAGAAAGAAGTATCCCCAGCAAGGGACTTCTTTCCTTTCTAGTTTTCACCTTCCTGACACCTCTCCAGCAATAGATAAAGGACAAAACTGTGTTACAGACCATAAAGACCATACTCTTACCATGAGAAAATACACCGTTTGACTCAACTCCTCTTTTTTAGTATAAAATACTAGTCAAGTAGGGCATTTTATTTTTATTCTGTTATTTTTGTAGAAGTCAGAAATGGTAGTTAAACTGTGAGCTTTTACGAACGGCTTTGTTTGCTGTGATTTTATCTTGAATCAATTAGCTGTCATTCAAACATACTGTTGTGTGCTTTATGATTAAACAACAACATAGACTCCAGCTACAGAAAAACACTCCATGCTCTTAAAAAAATCATTTGGTTATTCAAAGAAAACGGTCAGTTTTCTATACAAGTCTGGCACTGTGCTAGAGATTTTAATAAAGAATAATATTCTACACAATAAAGTAAAAAAATTAATTCCTACACAATTCTACAGATTTTTCCCCCAACATAATTGCATGAGACCTCTCCACAAGGCCATGTTTGACTTAGCTTTGTAAGATCATTTGGATAATTACCCTTATTATGATATTGTTTAGAGTGCTGAGTAACTGCTGGAGGCTGGCCTCAAGAGATTGCAGGTTTGCCAGGAATTGTGACTTTATTTTTACGTTTGTTGCTATTTTGTTAAAACATTTCACTGTGGAATAACTTCCACAACCTCCTTTCAGGTAGTTGCAGAAAGTGCTAAGGTCTCCCCTCAGCCTCCTTTTCTCCTTGCTAAAATAATCCAGTTCTGTCATCTAGTCCTCATAAGACTTGTGCTCCAGACCCTTCACCAGTTTCATTGTCCTTTTCTGGACATGGTTCAGCACCTCGATGTCTGTCTTGTAGTGAGGGACCCAGACCTGAACACAGCACTCAAGGTGTGGCTGCACCAATGCCAAGTATAGGGGAATGATCACTTCCCCATTCCTTCTGGCCACACTGTGTCTAATACAAGCCAGGAGGCCATTGGCCTTCTTGGCCACCTTGGCACACTGCTGGTTCATATTCATCTGGCTGTTGCCTAGCACCGCCAGGGCCTTTTCCAACAGGCAGCTTCCCAACCACTCTTCCCCCAGCTGGTACTGTTGCACAGGGCTGTTGTGATCCAAGTGCAGGACCCAGCACTTGGCCTTGTTGAACCTCATGCAGCTGGCCTTGGCCCATCAATCCAGCCTGTCTAGATCACTCTATAGAGCCTTCCTACCCTCCAGCAGATTAATATTTGTGCCAAACTTGGTGTCATCTGCAAACCTGCTGAGGGTGCACTTGATCACCTGGTGCAGATCGCTGGTAAAGATATTAAGGAGAACTAGACTCAGCCCTGAGCTCTGGGGAACACCACCCATGTCCAGCTACCAACTGGATTTAACTCCATTTACCAGAACTCTTCAGGCCCAGGCACGCAGTAGATTTTTACCCAATAAAGCATATATCCATCCAAACAATGAGCAGACAGTTTCTCCAGGGGAATGCTGTGAGATACAGAGACAAAGACTTTACTAAATTTAGGTAGATAATATCCACAGATGAAGACCTATGGCATCTGTTAAGAAGCCACATTCTGTGTGGCAGAAGACACTGCATTTGGATAGATATTTGTATAGTTACATGTCATATTTCCTATCATAGTTATAGTTTCTAGTTTGTTTTGAATCCAATAAAATAGAGTGAAGTGGTTGTTTGTCGTACTGAGTCACTTCAGCCATTCTGCTGTAATGGGGTAAGGACAGGTTGCTTTTGCTCAGCATCATTTAGAAGGTGACTGTCAAATACTGAGGTCATTTGATAATGACAGTCATTAAGTCACCTATCATCAATAACACAGTCAAGATGCTCCTCTAAGCATTATTACATAACAATAACTCCCTTCTTCTCTGAGTTTAATTTAAAGATAAATTAATATTCCTGAGAAGTGACAACTAAGTGAAAAGTGAGAACTTGTGTTTATACAGAAAACAGCCAGCAGTGGGGAGAACTTCCAATGTTTGCTAGCTTGAGTTACTCTATACTTGAAGAATGTGGTGTTAGTTTGGATTCCATGACTATCTTGTTTTTGGCTTCTTTTCCCTGCCAGCAGGGATATCAATTGTGATAGCAGGCTAAGTAACAATTATTGGGATTTTTGAGAGCTATTAAACAGTTAGTGTCTGCCAAAAGTTACCACGCACTGGTATCTTAGATACCAGAACTATTTGACTGCACTTAGCACACTATATCTCTCAGGGATTTTATGATGTGGTAACAGTTGGCAATTTGTGACTTACTAATAGTGACAACTGGATGTATGAAACCATCAGTTCATTTAGCATCAGCATGCCTATTACACATTATTCCAGCAACATGAAATGAAGACAGCTGGCACTGGTAAACAACTTAACAACTTTTAAAAACAATTAAAAATGTGGAAGGTGACTTCTAAGTAAAAAAAAAAAAGTTACTGGCACTAAAAAATAAAGACAAGGCAATATTTTGTGAGGCTTGAAAACTTATCTTCAAGAGTTTTTGAGAATATGTTAGTTAATTTTTTGATTATCAGCATGATTGGATGGGTAATATTTGATTAATAATTCACTTTCCAATAAATTAAATTTTGGTCAGTGAAATATCTCCGTGAAATGCTGCAAATAAAATTGTTTGAAAAAAATCAACTAATTTTAGAAATATTCAAGGGGTCAGGACATTTGGAAAATTACTTTTACAACAAGCTCTATTATGAAGTTGAACGAGATACAGGAATTTTGGTACTGGTAATAACATAGACCTGTTGTGGTGTTGCAGTGTGTATCTGCAGTACAGAAAGAATTCAGAGAGGAACGGGAATGGAAGGGAAGGGGAGGGATAGGAAAATTAAAAGGAAAATTAAAAGGAAAGGGAAAGAAGGAAAGCGAAGGAAAGGAAAGGAAAGGAAAGGAAAGGAAAGGAAAGGAAAGGAAAGGAAAGGAAAGGAAAGGAAAGGAAAGGAAAGGAAAGGAAAGGAAAGGAAAGGAAAGGAAAGGAAAGGAAAGGAAAGGAAAGGAAAGGAAAGGAAAGGAAAGGAAAGGAAAGGAAAGGAAAGGAAAGGAAAGGAAAGGAAAGGAAAAAGGTGAAGGAGAATGAAATTTCCGTTCAAAGGGATCTACAACTAGGTCTAGTGCAGTCCAACTGCCTCACTACTTCAGGGTTTACCATAAGATAAAGCATATTATTATGGCAATTGTCCAAATGTCTCTTAAACACTAACTACACTTGGATAATCCAGTTTTCCAAAAAAAGGTCTTTTGGGGTTTTTCCATACCCTTACTTCTATATTAAATAATTATACTTTGTGTGACCAAATGGGAAATGGAATATCTTTTTATAGCAGGATGTCTTTGGCAGGAAGGACCAAGAAAGCCCTGCTTGAGGATGCTCTACAGTCTAGTAGCTCAGACTGTAGAAAATAGCGTTCTTGTAAATCTTGCTTTTTAATAACAGAAGTGGGTGATTTTACCCCATATCTTTTAACTTCCATATGAACTTCTTAATCATATATCTAGACATTGCATAACCTCAGCTGCGCTCTTCTTCCTGTTTTGGATAGCTGCTGCAAATACACTCATGTCTTTCCCTGCCCATGCTGTGATGAAGCCATTTCATTGCTTTTAAACACAAGTAATCAGCTGGTGAGGGGGAAAAAAAAAAGATTCACATGTTTAAGAATTTTGATGTGTATAATTTACTACAAATTTTGATATTTCTAATTAACACGATTTGGTTAGTGTATAAATATGTATATAAGTATAAATCTAGTTGATAAACTCAACAAAGGAACTCCACAATTATTTGCACAGTTCCAATGCCAGTTACCTAGATACATGAAAATTTGTGACTTCCGTCTGTAAATGTCAGTGAAATGGAGAACACTGCTTATTTTAGTATGTTTCTCTTAAAACTCAAGATATGCTATTCAACAAACAAGTAACCCTTTCTGCATTTTAATCAGTATTTTGATTTCTTTTTTCAAAACTTTTCTTTATGTTGTATAGTTGTTGATACATCCACTAGAGCTGGCATTTCTGGCAGAGCAAATAGCTTGTGTCTGTGGTCTGTTGAAAATTTTCCAGTGACAGATCCCCAGTCACCACAGATGTGGTTGACACCTTGGAGGATTTCCAGATGAATGTACTGGAGGAACAAAGCAACAAGTTGTTACAAAGTGCTGCAGGGTTAGTTCCCTTCTGTCAACAGCTACAGTAATGTTGCATATCATATAGAGATTGAGCTACTTTAAAGATTTTTTAAAGATTCCATGGAATATTTGTTTCTTCTTAAAAACTTACAAAGTATATACCAGACTCTAGATAATATGCTATCATTTAAAGTCAGCAAAAATCCTCCTTTTCTCTCAAATTTGCAAACAAACAAAAATGCATAGCACAAAAGCATTATTTCTTTAGTTTTGAGGTAACTAAGTCCTTAAACAACTCTAACAAGTATAGATTTGAATTTGTCTGGAGATGTGGTGAGTGAGCCTTGGTTAATAGCCAAACTGTCATCCAGCTGCTCTCTCTCTCCTTCTCTCAGTGGGTTGAGGGGTGAAAATAGAAAACAAAAATGAACACAAGAATAATAAACTCATAGATAAAAATTATGAACATTTTTTTCCAGTTAGTGTCAAAGGCAAAACAGACTCAAACTTACGGAAAACTCATCTAATTTTTGTCCAAGTAAAATTGGTATTTAATTTTAGAATTGGGTAATGATAAAGAAAAAGAAATATTTAAAAACTCTACCTTTCCATCCCTTTTTCCCAAGCTCAGCTTCATTCCAGTCCCCTTTTCCCCCTGCAATCTGTTCAGGAGAACTGGGGTGTGGGGTTACAGTCAGTACACGGCCTTTTTTCCCTGCTTCTCCTTCTTCTTCACACTTTCCTATGCTCTAGCATTGGCTTTTCCATGTACTGCAGTCCTGATGGGGAAAAATTAACCCCAGTGTGGATTTTCCATGGGCCACACTTCCTTTGGAAATATTCATCTGCTCTAGGGTAGAGTCCTCTGTGCACTCTGGAAAAACCTTCTCCAGTACCTGGAGCATCTCCTCTGATGTTCCTCACTATTTTTATTTTTTATTTATTTTCCCTTCTCCTCTGCTTATCCATCATTTTATTTCCCCTTTCTTAAATATGTTTTCACAGAAACACTGCTGATGGGCTGAGCTGCTTCCTGAGGTTGGTGGGTCTGTGTCCAACACTGGACAGTTCCCGAACTCTTCTCGTAGAAACCATCCATTTACCCTACTACCAAAACCTTGCCATGGATACCCAATGTGAGAAAATATGAAAGACACTATGCAGTCCTTCTAGGAATTGAAAAAGTTAGTACTTTGTGTCATTATTTTGAAATATCTTCCACTTAAGTACTGAAAGAAGTACTTAGAAGTCGAAGCCCTCAAAAGCAACTAAATTTCTCTCTTCTCCCACACCTCTTAACCGTATTTAATTTTCACCTTTCACCTTAGTTATCTGCAGAAAGAACTATTGTATTTTTGTAGATGTACACCATCCTGAGAAATCATGGTTCCTAGGTTTTACAGTCTGCCATGTCCACTGTTGTTTCTCAACCTAAATTCCACTTATAAGTATTTTCTCATTTAAAAAAAGTGTCAGCCCTTTGGTTCCACCATGTGATGGGCCCATAGTATCCTAAATGCATATATTCTACATGCTGGAACAGGGTCCAAAACCTTTGTTAGCATTTCTTTTTCTCCAAGATGAAAATACTAGACACAATGGTCTTCTGATCACATAATTCTGTAACACATGTCGTTGTTGTCTTCAGTGCTAATTCTTTTGGTTTACAAAGCTTTATGTGTGATGATATCTAGATGTATTTAAACAGAATCTTAAAATCCAGTAGCCATTGTCATCTTTCGGTGATTACCTATTATACAGAGTTTTGAAGAGAGTATTTAATTCTTACTTTTTTTTTTTTTTTTTTTAGTTCTGTCTTTCCAGCCCATTTATTTAAATTATCTGGGGTTTGCTTTATGTAACTTTTCCCTATGGATATTCTTAAAGTACTCTGAATCAGCAGTCACAATTCCTGTGGAATGTCCTAAAAATTGTTCCATCTTTTAGCCTTTCATAGGGTTCCCAAGCAATAAGATATCTATCTTCATTCTAGGACAGATGGTTCTAGTATGTCTATCAGGACATAAAATATACCTCTTACCAAATTGTATTCCAACAATGCCATCTCTCTCTTTATGTACTAGCAGGCTTCAACAGTTAGAGTTCTTATGTGTGGATTTAATCTAAATATCTGAAAGTGAAAAACCAGTAATAGTATTATTCTTCCTACTGATGTATTTAGCAAGTTCAGTGCACATAGAAATACTACATTAATTTGCTCATGTCTATCACACCTGACCTATGCACATGGGTACACACTTATGCCAGGCTCTAGCCTTAACTTACCTTCCAATCATTGTAGCAGACTCATGATATTCCAAGATTATTTTAATTAATTCCCTTCAATTTCCAGCCTGAGTTTTTCCTCATTTTCTGACTAATTCTAATTGATTTAATTAATGTCAACTAAGGCCACTATTTCAGAGTAAAGCAAAACCTCCTGCTTCACCACACAACAGCGCTGTCAAGGCTCCTGCAAACCTTTAGAAAAATTGCCACCAGGCTACCCTAATGCCACACCACCACCACCAAAAGAATATGACAGGCAAAGCATGGTGTGCTAAGAACTGAATTACAAATGTGGTACTGAATTATTTATTAACTTCTGTAGCAGAGTGTTATACCCTGAATATTGATGTCATAACTGTTTGTACTATCAGGCTTCTTTGATGTCACTACACAACAGGAGAGTATAAAGATCATTTCACATTAATGTTGGATGACCTTGTATTAGAATTCTGATACTTCTCTGTGAACATGGGAAGTGACCAATTCAGTGAGAAAACTCAGGTTTCACATGCCAGAGATGTCTTTAGATCAATTATTTGTACTATATTCTAGACTCCATCTTCACTCTAGCAGAATAAGCCCAGGAATAATAGGCTGTCACAAGAGGATTTCACACATTTCTATTCTGCCTTCTCCTTCTTAATTCCCTCTGGCCAGTAACATACAATGCTCCCTGGGATATTTCTTGATGTGAAAAATACAAAATGAGTCTCTGGGCAACCTGGGCCAGTGCCTTACCACATTCACAGGGAAGAATTTCTTCCTAATACCTAATCTAAATCTCCCCTCTTTTAGTTTAAAGCCATTGCCCCTTGTCTTATCACTACAGTCCCTGACTAACAGCCCCTCTCCCACTTTCCTGTAGGTCCCTTCAGGTACTAGAAAGCTGCAATAAGCTCTATCCAGAGCATTCTCTTCTGCAGGCTGAGCAAGTCCAACTCTCTCAGCCTGTCTTCTTAGGAGAGGTGCTCCAGCCCTCTGATCAACTTTGTGGCCCTCCCTTTGGACTTGCTCCAACAGCTCTATGTCTTTTTTGTACTGTGGACTCCAGAGCTTGGCACAGTTCTCTGGTGAATTCTCAGAAAAAACAAAGTAGAGGGGCAGAATCCCCTCCCTTGACCTGCTGGTTATGCTTCTTTTGATGCAGTCCAGGATATGGTTGGATTTCTGGCCTGAAAATGTGAATTGCTGGCTCATGTTGAGATTCTTATCCACCAACATCCCTTAGTTCATCACCTCAGGGCTGCTCTCAATCATTTCTCCACTCAGCCTGTAGTTGCACTTGGTAATACGCCAACCCATGTGCAGGGCCTTGCACTTGGCTTTGTTGAACTTCATGCAGTTCACATAGACTCACCTCTCAAGTTCTGCAAGGTCCCTTTGGATAGCAAGGCAACTATTTCCTCCAGCATGTTGGCCACACCATACAGCTTGATGTCATCAGCAGACTTGCTGAGGGTGCACTAAATGTCACTGTCCATGTCACCAACAAAATTGTTAAACAGTGCCAGTGCCAATACTGACCCCTGAGGAATGCCAGTTGTCACTGACTCTCACTTGGAAATGGAGCCATTGTTTGCAATTCTTTGAGCATGACCATCCAGCAAGTTCCTTATGAACTGAGTGGTCTATCTGCCAAACCCACATCTCTCCAATTTAGAGATAAGGATGTCACGCGGGACAGTGTTAAATGTTGTGCATAAATCCAAGTAGATTACGTCTGTCACTTTTCCTTTATCCTCCCATACTCCATAATAGAAGGCCACTAAATTTGTCAGGAACTATTTGACCTTTATGAAGCCGTATTGATTGTCACCAATTACCGCCTGATTTTCCATGTGCCTGAGCATAGTTTCCAGGAGAAACTGCTCCATGATCTTGCTGGGCATAGAATTGACACTGACAGGTCTACAATTCCTTGGGTCTTCACTTTTTCCCTTTTTAAAACAGGGGGTTGTGTTTCCCCTTTTCCAGTCAGTGGGAGCTTCATTGGACTGCCATGAACTCTCAAATATAATGGACAGTGGCTTAGCCACTTAAGATGTAAGTTTCTTTTGGACCTACAGATGCACCTCATCAGGTCCCATGGACTTGTGAACCTTCAGATTTCTTAGATATTATTAAACCAAATATTCTCCTACAGTAGGCAGTTCTTCATTCTCCCAGTCCTTGCCTTTACCTTTTGTGACCTGAGCAGTGTGGTTAAGCCTTTGATGGTGGAAACTGAGGAAAAAAGTTTGAGTGCCTCAGCCTTCTCTATATTCTGGGTAACCAAGAGGCCCATGTTTTCCTTCATTTCCTTTTATCACTGACCTACCTACAGAAATATTTCTGGTTTTTCTTGATATCCCTGGCCTGGATCCTTTCAGAGCTTTAGCCATTTATCCCAATGTTATAAATCTGAAAATTGTGTCAGTAACACCACCCACAGACTGGGTACATCTGTTCCTCCTAACATTGCTACTTGCAACTGGAAGGAGGGAGGAGAAAATAACCTATGCTCCAGATTCCCTCAGTAACCATCCAAGACCCTGAAGTCTCTTTTGGCCACCTCTGCACTGGGCTGCACTAGGCTGGGAAGTTTCTTAGTGATGTCCTTGACACAGGTCCCAGGGAGGCAGGAGACTTCCCTAAGATAGGGGTCTTCCTGGCATATTGGACCCTCTGTACCCTTCAGAAGGGATTTGCCTACAACTATAACCTTTGTCTTTTCTTCCTTTGCCTTCTATAGCCTATGCCTTTTCTTCCTTATAGAGGTGGTCACAATGCCGGTCGTGGGACTTTCTGACCTTGACTTTCTGCAAAATCCAAAGTAGGCAGAAAGAGTCAACTACATAGCTGAAGACATGGGTTTGCCTAGTACTCGCCATAAAACCAAATTACTGAAAGTTAAAGTCAGATCCAGACAATTCTTTTAGTCCTGATTAAGATATATGGAGTAATGTTATTTGCCTAATTGATTTTATAAATCTGAGTTTAAAGGATTATTATTTTTTTTTTTAGTGCATAAAAAAAGAGGTCCTTTTTCTAATTTTTGAATTGTTGAAGAACACTGCAACTGTGTTCTCAAAATGCAGACAGTATTTAGCTACAGGGAAGACAAGGCAAAAGTAGACTTTCTATTCTGTGCTTTTTTGGTCTGTTGTAAAGGGTAAGGTGGATTGTAGCATAATTTAGACTTCCTGGCTTGCCTGAATCCTTTACCCTGAAGAATGCTAAATTCATCTGTAATGCCCAGAACTTTCAGAAGGGTTTATGTTGCTAATCTATCATGATGCACCAAACTTTCTGGGGAGTCTGAGAAAAAAAAAAAAAATCTGCTTTCCCCATCATTTTCTTATGAGAGAGTTCTCCCAGGCTTAAGACAGAGTTTCTAGGCATCCATTTCTATGAATCCAGGAACTAAACAGGAGCTCATTTTTCTAGTCTGCCTTTCAAATCCCATGTGAAAATAATGACAGACCAGTATGAAAATCTCTAAAGGCTTATATGGGTATATACTTTCATAACTAGATATTTTCATCTAGTTATCTTTCTGCTTTGGATTCCTTATACAAAATCTGTTCAAGGTCACACATATTTAGTGATCTCAGTGAACAGTTCATTAAATTCACCCATTACAGAGTCGAACAATAAATCTTGGGATTATTTTCCACTATTGGGCAGCCTTGTCAAGAAAATGACCTGAACTATTTTAAGTCAAAGCTGAAGGTACCAGAAAACTGTGGTGGATAGGTTTATTAGATATTCTCGTAAGTCTTATTCTTCCAGTTTTGATGACCTTAAAAATACTTGCCACATATACCTAAACACATTCTATGAAGGAAAATACACATGCTGCTTTACTGAACATTGTGTTTCCCCTGGGCAAACCAGGCCATATATATATCATGTTCCTACTGAAGCTCATTTTTTACAACTGCTATAAACGACT
Organism: Porphyrio hochstetteri; assembly: GCA_020800305.1. Lineage (NCBI taxonomy): Eukaryota > Metazoa > Chordata > Aves > Gruiformes > Rallidae > Porphyrio > Porphyrio hochstetteri. The sequence goes on from CM036905.1 coordinate 51,624,983, forward strand.
CGAAGTTATATTTTGGGATTTTTTATGAAAATACCAGTATGTTTCTAACAATTCAGAACTGTAGCATGCTCCCACAGTCAAAACCCATGCTAAAAAAGGGCATTTGAAAGAAAACTCAGAAAGAAAGAAAAAAGGAACCATGCTTAAAGTCAAGTACCTGAGTTACTTCTAAAAAAGGATTTAAATACCTTAAATATCAGGGATTCAAATGCCTGCTGTTTCTATGAGCTGTTTGAAATGCAGAGCTCTGTGTTGGAATCACAGGATCCATACACATTACACAGAAAAGGTTATAGGTGACAGAACAGCCCCCAGAGAAATCAGGCTGCTGAAACGGGATCGACTTACAGCCATCCAGCAGAGACATACTGAGGACAGGGCAGTCTTAACTGTTGTCCATCTTTATGGCTTACTTGTCTGATGGTTGCATCTCCTTTCAAAGTAATGCAGCTGAGCCTTTTCTTTCTTCTGAGAGCTCAGGCAGACTTACTCTCCTAAAACACAGCAGGCAGTGAGTGGCAGTGATAGCTTCACAGAGGTTGTGTGCTATACTCCACCAGTTGAAACATTACCCCGAAATAGGTGAGGTACAAATTCATTTCCCCCTTCTGTTTGAAGGAATTGAAACCAACACTCCCCAGTGTGTTGGCAGCACCCTCCCCAGCAGGCTACCCACTCCCACAGCATGGCCAGGCAGCAGTAGTCTTCAAAGCTATTGAGCTCTGCAGAAAGGAAGGCACAACTTGTCTGGTAAAAGAAGGAAAGTTAAAATAGTGACGATATTGTTCACAGATTGTAGAAGGCACCCAGGAAAAGCTAGTCCTGGATCCAGATGCTGTTGCTAGGGCTGTTTGTTTCACATTTTATCCAGTGATTGTTTCAAATTACTTCCATGAAGTTACTGAGTCAATATTAGCTAGAGTGATAATTCCATTGGTAGACGCTCGGGGAAGATTATTTTTATTTTAATGAGAGCTGTTATAAATGTCAACAAATAAATGATTAAATAGTTGTATGATAAATGAAACAAATAGGTATTTTTTCTCACGGGGTCTGCATAGCCTTACCTTGCCTCCGTGTGACTTTGGCAAGATGCACTACTGCTTCTATGATGATAATTTAAAAAGTTAATTCTGATATTAGAGAACTTTCTTTGAGAAGCAAGTGCAGTATCCAAATGATATTGTAGCACGTAGCATAGGCAAAGGGAAGAAAAAAAATCAAGAATATATTCTTATGCTTTTTTTAAAAAGGCACTTTTCTTTTTTCTTTCTGTTTAAGAAATGCAGTAGCACTGAATATATTTATGTAGTGTAGGAAGAACAGAAATCCCAAAGCACATTCCAATTATGAATATGTAATTTATATTTTATAGGCAAAAAGAGTTATTTCCCCAAGCACATTGTTTTCTTTTATCTGTGTGCTTCCTTTAATCCTGTCAATAACCCAGCATGCAGCTGCTTTCTGCTCATAGATTTTTGGGAAGATAATAGAAATAAGCATGCACGGTAGATGGAACTATTCATGGGTAACATAAAAATACCTGCTGTTCATCAAGATTTCTGCTTGCTAATTAACTGGAAAAATTTGGCACGATAATTTTTCTGTTTTTTAACTGAAATAGTGAAACGTATTAGCATAAAAAATAAAAATAACTTTTAGTTAAAGCTACAATGAAATGCAAGATTTACATTTATGTTCTAAGGTAAAGAACATGTTTACTAATTATTCATGGCCTGAAGGAGTATTTTAATATCTATATAATTTTAAATATTAAATTGTTCAGCAAGTTGCAACATACATCATGATGCTACACAAATTAAAAACATTTAGGGCAGAAAAAATCCCCATAAACTTATATAGATAATAAATGAGGATTGAGCTGAACAGATTTGATATGCATCAATTTCCATACATATTACGTGGTTGTTTGTAAATAATGTCCCTTTCCTCCCTACAAAGTGAAGAATCATATTATGGGCTTAGCAACTTGGTAAGATTTGACAGGAAGAAGAAAAGTTTGTTCCATTATCAATGAGAAGACTCCTCAGCTGTAGTAAAAATTACTGTGGATATTTTTGTATTCTACTGGTAAAGATGGACTAATATGCCAATATAATTTCCCTACTTTCCTGTGGTATCTTTGGAAATTTTATCTCTCTTCTTGTGCATTCTGATCCTTTTCACTGAAGAATATCAGAAGGAACCATTCACAAATGGGCAGGAGATAAATCTGCTCAAATATGTCTGACGGTATTACATCTATATAGCTTCTCTAATGTCTGAAGTAGTAAATACCAGGCTGGGATGCATACAGAGTTATCTAATAATCTGGTTTTATAGCCACTATATATACCAAAAACTCATTCAAATAAGCACATGTGGCTATGCACAGATTGCCACTTTGGGATTCAAATTCACCTCTCTCGTGCCTCTGTTGTTTTTTTGAGGTTTTTTTTAGCATTGTACACTAAAAAAGCTGGGATATTTTGCTCGAGGAAGGTTTTCCCATACAAATTAAAACACTTCACAAAGTCACAATACCCTCCAATTCCTAGTTCCTGTCATATATTTTCCTACCACAGAAATTACACAGCTATATAGTGAGTGATTCTCTTTTATTAAAATATTTAAGTTTCAGAGGGACATACTGGCAGTGTCTGAAGAGCAAACACCATGACATTTTATAACATGAATCATAATATGCTTATGAAAAAACATTATATGTATAGTAAAAAACTGGCCTATGGAACCAGACACTCCTAAAAATCCCGGGCTCTATCACATAAGAAACTTTGAGTAGAGAACCACAACATTGCTATGGTGAATACAAAGCAAGTGATCAGAAGCGAACTTAAAAAATAGATAATGTAATGATTTTTGTTTTCTGAAGGCTTAACCACCAGAATTCGCTTTGTTTATTGTGATTGTAAATGAGCTATTACCAATATATGAAGTGGGTATTTTATATTATAGGGTAGTAAATAAGCTAATTTAATGTAGTTCAATAAAATTTAATTGTGCCATGTGTGTCTATTATTTTGAAAACCATAATAAACTTCTAGGTATAATGAAGCTTAGAGCAGAATCCAAAGGTAGATACTACCTGCATTTGTTCTCTGGTATGTGCAGAAAAGGAGACTGCAAGATCATAACCCTTACAGTGGGTGGTGGTCAATGGCTCCAAGTCCAAATGGAAGACGGTGACAAGCGGATTTCTTCAAGTGTAAGTGCTGGGGCCGGTGCTGTTTAATATCTTTATTAATGATATTGACAGTGGGCTTGAGTGCACCCTCAGCAAATCTGCTGATGAGACCAAGCTGAATGGTGCAGTTAATGTGCCAGAGGGACAGGATGCCATCCAGAGGGACCTGGACAGGCTGGAGAAATGGGCCCGGGTGAATGTCATGAGGTTTAACAAAGCCAAGTCCAGGGTCCTGCACCTGGGTCAGGACAATCCCTGTTATCCATACAGGTAAGGAGATGATGTGCTTGAAAGCAGCCCTGAGGAAAAGGACTTGGGAGTACTCATGGATGAGAAGCTGGACATGAGTCACCAATGTGCATCTGCAGCCCAGAAGGCCAACCGCACCCTGGGCTGCTGAAAAGAAGTGATAGCCAGCAGATCGAGAGAGGTGATTCTGCCCCTCTGCTCTGCTCTGGTGAGACCTCACCTGGAGTACTGTGTCCAGCTTTAGAGCCGTCAACACAAGAAGGACATAGACCTGTTGGACTGTGTCCAGAGGAGGGCAACAAAATTGATCAAAGGGCTGGAGCACCTCTCCTGTGAAGACAGGCTGAGAGAGTTGGGCTTGTTCAGCTTGGAGAAGAGAAGGCTCCAGGGTGACCTTATAGCCAGCTTCCAGTACCTGAAAGGTGCCTATATGAAAGCTGGGGAAGAACAGTTCCTGAGGGCATGTAGCAATAGGACAAGGGGTAATGGTTCTAAACTAGAAAAGGGGAGATTTAGGCTGGATATTAGGAAACAGTTCTTCAATGTGAGAGTGGTAAATCACTGGAAGAGGTTGTCCAGAGTGGTAGTGGAGACCCCATCCCTGAAGGTGTTCAAAGTCAGTCTTGATGGGGCTCTGAGTGAGCTGATACAGTGAAGATATCCTTGCATACTTCAGGGGGGTTGGACTAGATGACCTCTAAATGTCCCTTCCAACCTTACACACTTTATGATTCTATGACATTAAACTCAGAGCAAGTTGACAGGTTTATATAGTTAGAGTCCAACGTTAGGTTTAACAATACAGAATGGATCTGATGAAGCAGCAAAATCCAAATTTGAAATTGAAGTTTGTAATCATATTTTGACAGAATGACCAGGAGGACTTTTGAGTCCCAAGTGGATTTCTATGTATGTGATTCAAGGATACAGGGGATTAAAAACTGGCTTATCAGAGGTCCAAAGCTTCAAACTTTCATATCACTCACACTAGTTTTCTAGACCTTCAGTTCTACTCAAATATATAACCTGATTTGCTATTTAAAATGCTTTTAATCTATTTGCTTATTTTTCTTTAATTTTATTATCACAATAATTCTATTACTTTGGTAAGGGAACAAAGAATTTTGCATATTTTCAAAAAACTTACAATCCCATAATTCAAATAATTATTTTTTTCACTAAAGAACTCAAGTCTGGAAATATAACTGGTTGTGAAATTGTTCAACCTCAGTTTTTGCACACAATTTTTCCTTAATTTTTTTATATAGGAAAAGAAATATTTGCAGTAAAACATTTATTATTATTTTTATTATTTTTGCTAGTTAATGAACTGAATTTGAAGGACAGCAATTGAAATAACTTACTATATAAATAGATAAAGGAATGTTCTACATTTCATATGACTATAGGAACTTTTTTATTACATTTTTCTGTAGACACAGAAGAGTTTATTTTTTTAGTTTAATATGTTCATATTAGTTCATATTAGTTTATTATGAAGTTCTTAACAAAAAAAATAGAATGACGAATTCAGAAAACAACCCAACAAAACAAAACAAACAAACAACCAACAAATAAACACAAAACAGGTTGCTAAATGCATTTTTTCCAAATGTTTAAAAAAGCCAGACCCAGTTTCAAACTAAAAAATATTTAACTTTTAAATAACAGAAAATGCAGGGGAGAAATTGGTATAATATTTAGAATAGCTGAATATGATTTCTTCATAAAACGAAACAAGAAACAGGAAAAGTGCAGCATATATAGTCTAAAAATATGGGGGGAAAAAAGAAAAAAGGAAAACATCTTAGAGAAAACTTTAAAGGATTAATCCTAAAAGTAAGAATTTGACAATTGTGGACAAACAAAAAACCCCTACAATTGTGATCCCACTTGCCAGCTAAATGGAGGTTCACTTTCTGTAAATAAGGAAATATTATGTGTAAATTCCAATTTAAATGTCAGAAATGTACACTTCATTTCAGATAATGTCATAATTCTCAAAATACATATAATAAGACCAAAATCAAACCAAAATTGATACATCTGGCATTACAGACTTTATTTATATTCTACACCAAACAAGTCCAGATCCTGTACATACACACTTACAGGTACTATTTTATCCAGTCATTCCTCAAGCAGTGAAGGAATTGATTGTGTTAGGAAAGTTTGATTTCCTCTTTTCTTTCCTTTACTAAATTCAATTTTGAACTACAAATCCCAAGAAAACTAGAAGCAGACTTTTTATGACTGGTTTGTAAACATCTGAAATGATAGTTATTATAGAAGAAAGAGAAATACAGATCATAGTTCAGTATCATGAGTACAGCTATTATAATAAAACTTTGAAAATTTGCAACTGTTATTGCTACAGCTTGGAACAGCATTTTCATTATTTTGTAGCTTATCTTATCATTTCTACATACTAATTATTATGAAAAGGGTTACAATGTGTATTCTAATAACAAAACACTTCCACTGAATATAATTGTAGTTTAATAAAAAACAATTCCTTATATGCTATCAGAAATACATCATTTTAACCCTTTCACTCTTTTATTAAATGGGCTAGCAATTAAAAAGAAGCACACACAAAACTTTCCTAAGATTAAAAAAAATATGTTTCAGCTTGTTCATGTATCATTCTGAAAATTTGTAGCATCTAATATACATTGAGAGTGCATTCAAAATACAGCTTCTGGAATACAATAGAAATGTATGTATTTTAAAGAAGATTCATTGCATCTGTTACTCTTACATTTTAACAAAGCTGCCCAGTCCTGGGAATAGATTTAATCCAGAATGACCCTTAAATTCAATGTCTGGCATTCCTATTATCCTCAGAGAGAGACTGGATTTGGTCTGAATTTAATAATCTCTCCTTCAGCTACTTATAAATCTCTTTCCTTACAGTACATGATGCTGCAGTCTCTAGGATGCGTTCGTAACTGTTCTTTATGTCTGACCTCTTCTCATGAGGTGCTGGCAAAGACCAGTGGAGTAGGTACAGTCTTTCATTTTGGTAAGGGCATCATAGTACATTTTAGATTATACATTCGAAATGCATGGTATAGCAGGGTTTACCTGCTCTAAGGTCTTACATGAAACAGGCTGCTTGGATTTCTACATGCTATGGATAGAAATGCATTTGGATTGAGGTTTGCATAGCTAGGTAGATTTTTTTAGAAGTAGTTTAGTGAATTTGTACTAAACTGCATTGTACAGTGTGATTTAAAGTTGTCTAATGTTAAGAAAAGAGAAACCTTGCAGTTCACACTATCAAAACACCATTTATTCTTTATATTTTAAAATTATAAAGCCAGAAAATGGGTAACCTCCTATCATCTAAAACCAGCTGAATTGAGCAATGCCCATAATTGTTCTGCCTTGAAGAGAGAGAGGATTATTTTCATGTTGTTTTCAGATTGTTTTTATATTTCTAATTTTTTAGATTGGAATAAAATCCCAACTTTCACAAACATTTCTTTGGTTTGGTTTAGCTTGGTTTGATTTGTTTTAAGACATTGGACACTCCAGGGTATCTACCTGATAGGATACTCTGGAGTAATGAATGTGGGAAAGTGTTCTGATAAGTGTTGGAGTGCATCCCTAGGGAACGCAAGACCTGCTTTTTGCAGTGTTGTGGTCTTCCTTGTTCTCCTACATTACAGAAAGAAAGGACAGTTTGAACAGCGACAAAAAAAGTCGCCCCATCCTCCACAATTCCATGCCTTCCTAATGTTATGCAGTTTTCACACCTAATTCGTGCAGGTGTAAGCACCAGAGAATAGGCAAAGCAGATAACAACTAGTTATAAAAGTCACATTTTAAAATATTTCCAGCACAGTTTATGTCAGAACAATCTGATAGATTGTTATTGCGTGTACTAACTGAAAGTTTTAATGGGATACCCATAAGGTACTTAAATCTAACCATTATCCATACATTTTCTTCCTTTCCTCCGTAACCTGTAATAGCTGCTTTGTAAGAAGCAATACCAAGGTTTTCAGATCACAATGTAGATGTCAATATACTTAAAGAAGCTGCTACTTCAGTAAGGGTAGAATGATTCATTGCACCTAAAATGAATCTATTACTTTGGTCATAAATCTAATTCTTCGGTTCATTGTACTGATACTGTCAACAGGTACAGTACAAACAGAAGGTAAAAATGTGAAGCAACAAACTTGCTTTCCATTTTCACCTTCAATTGTTTTGATGCTTAACTTTTAACAATTTGAGCCAATTTGGTTTACAACCAAATAATAAACTCCTTAGCTGTAAACTAAAATTTTCATTAAACATCATTTTATGTCCAGTCAATCAATTTGAACTCAATTAAAGGCATTTTATAATACCTTCTCATTTTATAATACCTTCTTATTTGAATCAGAAGTAATATAACAATAATCAGCAGATCGTTTATGGAAATAAAAAATAGCAGATGTTATAACATACTCTAATTTCTGTTTTCTGTGCAGCGACTTATGTCTTTACATTGATCAATGTACTTTAAGTTGACAAATAGAACATTGAAGCCTTTACATTCGATGTAAATACTTTTCAACTTTTCAAGACCACTAAATTAAAAGAATTAAATCCATGATGATTCACAGACCAAGATTCTGATCTATATTTTGAATTGTCAGTTTTCTTCATGGATACTAATTTATAGTGTCTTTGATTGCCAAGATAGGAACATTAATTTAGTTCTATCATTTATTATATCATCCCCAAGGAGAATGAAGGAATTTGCTGGAACAATTAAGTAACAGAATGTTCTTTCATCTGAAGACAGTTTGGTCAAAATATAAGAGATAACTGAATGTGAAGACATGAGAAATTGGAGTGGAATGTCCTATAAACTCACAAAGGCCAGTGTTACATAGAGAAACCAGATTTTGTTCACAGGATTGGCATAAATTTTAGCACCTTTGAAATTACTGTCTTGATAAGAGAAGAATTTAATATTTAAAGTTGGTGTCCTTTTTTATTCTTATCAAGGTGAGGTATGTCATGCAGTTCCTAACTGGAAAGTTTGAGTGCCGTCAGCAAAGAGCAAATGAGAAAACAATGGATTTTTTTTGTACTGAACTGTATTATTCCAAAATTATGAGCAAGACCAGTGAACCAGCCAGAGGTTCCATCACCCGCTTACCTTTGATTCTTTCACTCCTACTGCAGTTGGGTTTGTAAAGTCTCCTGAAGCAAACTCTCTCACAAAGGACACATGGAGGATATCAAGGTTTGGGTGATAGGAAAACAGAATTATCATGATTGATTTTGAGGACTTTTGTCAATGACATGAGATTAAGGGACACCTGTCCTTATTCTGACTGGCTTTCAGGGAAAATGGAGCTGTGTTAGAAACTGAGATCCAAATCCAAGTCTCATCTTCCTAATTAATGCTTCCTTTACCTGCAGTCATGCTTGCCTTTTCCTGCTTTCTTTCCCTCTGTTCCTAGAAATATTATGTATATTACTGCAGTGACATGCTTTCAGGTGTGAGTGTGATTTCTTCACTTTTGTGGCTAGTTTATTGCTAAAAAAAAAAGTTTACAGAGATAGATAATATATGAAATGGGTTTATGAGAGAAACAAAAAAGAAACTGCAATGCCCAACCATGATATAAGTGTCCATATGTGTACAGGAGTACACATTTGGTTTCCAAACCTAGTGAAAATATGGGCATCCATAAATTTCCAAGCACTTGAGAGGGGGAGTTGTGGCTGAAATGGGTCTCTTGAATTCTGTGAAAGTGTTGCTTTGGTTACTTAGGAGCTTTTGTGCATCCAAGCATAAATGAAATTTGAAAATCGAATCTATATGACAGCAGAAAAATGTTGCTGTAAGGAATTCACAGAAGTCATTGGCAAAGTCAGGCTGAGAATGACAGCGTTGTAGTCCTTTACACAGTTGATGGAGACCGCAGTATTCAAAGTGCAACATGCTATTGGCACAATAGAAGATTCTGATGGCAAACATTATTGAGCTTGCCAAGTCAAACACTGTCACCAATGCTGTATCCACAACAGCAGAAGCTAGATGTTAGTCTGACTGGAACATTTGTAAAATTACTTTTGACTAATGTGATGAAGAAGGAAGCAGCAGTTAATCACCTTTAGTGCTTTTAAGAACCTCACTATGCTTACCACATACTGTGAGCTGCAGTCACACTTGAAGCTGCTGGCTTAAGAAAATACAGCCTTCCAACAGTGTTGTTTGTTAGGACAGTACTTCATGTAATAAAACAGCTGGGAGGTTTAGTAGCACTCAACAGTAAATGAAACAAATAAACAAAAAAATAAGACAAAAATAGGCACTAAAACTAAATTTTGACATTACAACAGTCTTTTCTACACTCTTGCCACCTCTAGTATTTAGTATTTCTCCCAGTATGTAATTTAGTAGCAAAGGTGTCTCTGTGTTAGACCACTGTCCAGTCTTTTGTGTTTATTCAAAACCATCCTGCTTTGAAGACTGACTCTGTAGTGGAAGATTATTAGCAACAGTGGTTTTGTACTCACGCATTGTTACATGACTCTAGGTGTAGCTCACATGTCAGAAGATACTATGTATAGATAGCAAGGCTGAAATCTCTAGATTTCCCTCAGAGGACAGGAGAAAAAAAATCTCTTCTGCTGTGCTTTGATGTTTAGGGCCAATTAGTGTGAGGATTATAAATCAAAAGCAGCAACAACAAATTAAGAATACTCACAGAAAAACCCAAACAAGCAAAACTGACAAGTCTTCATAGCTCTGCAGTGATCTCTTCATCCTACCAGCTCCGAAGAAAGGAGTAGAGGTAGCACATATGTCATGGCAGAGGAGCTAAGTAGCATGTATGTAGCATACATATGTAGCAGGTCAAAGGAGGTGGTCTCCTGTACTCCACTCTTGTGAGATACTACCAGAAGTATTACATCCAGCTCTAGACTCTCCTGTTGCAGAAAGACTTTGCAGAATGACCACACCTTCTGCATTATTGCTTTGACTCTGTTATCTCTTCACCCCTTATTTTTAATGCTTGACTTCTTTCTGTACTGTTGGTCTGATTCAACTCCTGAGGGTCCTTAGGTTGCCTCCAGTGGGGATTGTATCAGTGTCTGTCCAGAGAACCCCTTCTTTAAGTCTGATTTAGCGGGTACCTCCTGCATGAGGCTAAGGAGAGAGAAAATATTACACCTGGACTCTGCCATGTTTGCAAGGTACTAAGGCATGCATGTGAGATTGAAACTGATAACCACACTCTAAAAGCCAAAGTTATCCCAAAATTAAATTCCAAATTTGACTTTCTATGATGTTTGAGGTGGTTATCTCATGGAAAAAAATCATCAGAGAGGTAAAAGCCAGGTCTCCTCTGGGACTGACAGGATACAGAACCGTATTCACCTATGACCATGTCTACACCTAGAATGAGTTCCAAATGACATGTCTTTGCTCTGTCTTTCTGCTGATGGTCAACTGTAAGACCAGAGGCATTTAGCCAACTGCTCACTTCTAGTGTTCTATCTTTCTTTAAAGCTTCATACACAGATGAGGGCATGGAATCTTGCCTTTTCATTAAAAAATATTCCTGGCAGAATTTCAGAAGTGCACCTAGCTGCCACATGTAATAAAGAACACTTTTGACTTCAAATATAGTATTTTTCAGATGTTTTAAGACAACCTATAAAAAAGTGGATTGCAATAGTTGATGTATTAAACTTTTAACCTTTTTTTAAAGAAAGGAAAATCCCATGGTATTTATAATTTTTTTTCCATTAACCTGTACATCATGCAGTCACAGAAGAATTACTTCAGCTCACTTAGCATTAAGTATTCTGTGTGATTTGAGACCTTGTAAGGTATTAAAACATCTACATGTGATTGGCAGATATGATTGAAGTCTTCTGAGAGATGTATTTGCTTCTTGAAAGTGGAAGACACGAATCACTACTGTGACATTGAAAAAATACAGGGCAAAAATCCAAACAATTCAAAAGTTAGGTAAATGGATAAGCCTTTTGATGCTATTTCTTCTGCTGTTTTGAAATTTCTAATCATAATATATTTTAAAGTGGGGAAGTTTTAATGGTGATGTTAATTAAATCTGGTTACTGATGAAAGAATACTCCTTTTTCCATTTGTGTCTTAAAAATGAGATTAATCTCTTCTGACTTAGACATTTACAGTGTAAATTTCAACATCCAAGACAAGACTTAAATAGTCAATGGAGAGAAATAAAGCACTTCTTGAATAAGAATTATCAGACTTTTTCTAAGGACCTTTTTAGGAGAAGGACAGGCACTTTTTATGTCCTATCAGCATACCATTGCTTCTTTCCAGCTTTCCTACCCAAACGACCACTTCGTCCTATGAAATGAGTAACCAATGCTGGAGATCTGCTATGGCTGTCTCAATATGAATTTGAAATTCTGAAAAATCAGAGAGATTGTGATATTATTCAATGTTGTCCTTGCAGTCTTAGTAAAAGAGTAGGTTTCCTCAATGGAGAGGAAACAAATTAAAGCACAAAGATCCTGGGATCAATGCTACATATTTTTTGGACTCTTCAGCATGAAACACTTCTTCCTACCTGTATCCCTCATAAAATTTTTGACTTTTTTTTTTTTTTCATGTTTTCCTGTTACTTTGAATTATTATTTTTATAATTATTTTACACAAATTTTTGAAGAATTCACCATGGTCTCACTTCAGGTTTTTTTCAGTTTCAAGATGCTTTTTATTTAACTAGTAAAAATACTTGAAGTGGATTTATGGTGTGTGTTTAACTGGATGAGATCCCTTGGGTAGAAACTGTGGAGAGTCTTCCCACATGTATGTATTATATCTTGCGCTGCCAACACCATACCAAAAGTATTCTAATGGTGATGTAAAAATGGTGGTTTACAAAGAGTTCATCTTTCATACTACATAAAGGCAAAATGGCTGCAAATGGATTAAATTATAATTCTTGAAATCTTCTGGCAAAAATAATGTTTGTATTATCATTTTCATTCCAGTTTATGACTGGTAGCAAGATCAAAAAAAAAAAAAAAAAAAGAAAAATAATCATAGAATCATACAGTCATAGAACCATAGAATAATAGAAACATTTGGGTTGAAAGGGACATTTAGTTCCGACCTCCATCCCCCGCAAGAACATCCCCCATTAGATAAGATTACCCAAAGCCCCATCCAACCTGGCCTTAAACACTGACAGGGAGGGGGTAACCACAGCTTCTCTGGGCAATTTTTTCCAGTGCCTCACCACTCTCAGAGAGAAGAATTTCTTCTCAATGTCTAATCTAAATTTTCTTAATTTTAGTTTAAAAACTTTATCACTTGTCCTATCATCACACAAAGCATCGATATAGTAGTTCTGTATTCATTAATGGTCATCCTCTTGGTTTCCTTTATTTTTGCCAGGATTTGCTCTTAAATATGTGTGGGTTATCTAAGAAGCCAGAGGTTTTCCCATATTGTATTCTAATTATCTTTTCATTCATGTTTCCCAGGAAAGGTAGACTGAACACCACATAATGACTGGAAAGGATGAAGGCTATAAGAAGTGTCATTGCAAAAAAAAAAAAACCCAACCCTAAAAAACCTTCTAAAAAGATGCATAAGTAGATTGAAAGCTTTAATAAAAGACATGCCAGAAGTGCTAGTGAGTAGAGTGCATTTTACTACACAGTATTGTTTGAGATCCTGGTTTTCAACTGCTGAGGACCTTGCATGGAGATTCAGAACCAGTGATTCAAAGAAATGTAATCATGCTTAATAGATTGATATAGGTGTAGCTTAAGAGACAATTAATATAAGAATTTTCATGGTTTTAAAAATAGATTAGTTTAGGAGAAAGCTGTAACTGTGTAGCCTACTTGTGAGAGCACCTACAAAACTTAGCCATAACAATGCAACAGTAACAGCCTTGAAGATAAAGTAAGAATTTGTGTGTTTTTAGGAATAGATTAGTTTTGGATTTTAGCAGTCATCACACAAGTGGTTTCATGAAAGCAGCTACAAAACTCAGCCATAACAGTGCAACAGCCTTGAAACTAGAGGGAGCAGGAGATAGAGGAGTCATAAATAATAAGACTAACGACCAATTAGGAGACAGAGTATATCTTGTTTTCAGTGAAGCACTAACTAGTCGGTGCAGGTGTTGGGAGCCCAGATAAGCATGGAGGAGAAACGTAAAGAGCGTGCACTGAGAGCAAGGAAGACGTCCAGCCTTCATCCATGAAGACCACCGGAAGACCCCCTGAGTGTCACTGAGCATGCTCTGTCTGGGAGGGGTTAATGTAAATGACTTCTTAGAAATAATTAGCATAACTCTGCCTTTTCTTAGAAATTATAATGAATATGTATAGTTAATCTGTATAAATATGAGAAATTTGGCTTCAGTAGGCGCACACATTGGGAGGAGTGATCCCCTGTGCGCCCAGCGCTGCACTAAAGGATACCTGCTTCATAGTCACCAAGGCTACTGAGTTTTGATTCCGGCTTTCCGGGGCATCACCAGTTACTGCTGTGATAATTAGTTCTTGGGTTTTTTTGTAGAATTGCCCTGTTCCACAGAGCATTTAGTCAGGTGTCGCTTTTAGAAACATGAAAAATCATATTTTGGAAAGCCTCTCACAGTTCAATACAAGATATAGACTTTATGTCCTTTACTGAATTTAGGCTATAATGAGACATAAGGAGACATTTCTCCTTTGCCTAAAATATGTTCTACCATCAGTTTGACATTGTAATGTTAATTTACTAACATAATTTCTCAGGTATATGTCATATTTGCATCTGGGTACCAAAGTATATATGTAAACATTTCTTACAGGTTTTTAAACTTGTAAAGACTTTGGATGCAGTTTACCTATGACTTCAGATTTACAAATGCTTCTACTCTACAGTTTCAGTGGCTGTTGTAAGTTTCATTGATGATGGGATGAGAAATGCAGATGAGAACAGAATCGATGCCAAGACCCCTCTGCCAGATATGACAGGCGTGTTTGCTTTGCAATGTAACGCTACATATTTTAGCTTGTCACTTGGCTAGTGTAATTTTATCCTAGGATTTTTTTGCATTTTAATGAAAATATTGAAATTCAAAATGACATGCGTACCTGCTTAGTCTTACTATAGATGGATTTTCAAAACAAACAGAGAAAGATATGCTTTTTTTAATCTAGCAAGACATTTTACTGTGAGACTCTCCCTTGTTATGAATTAAAGAAAAAGGTGGATGGCTTGTATTGAATGGTTATGAATATACACATTGCAAAATGCAGTAAGCACACATTGCAAGACATCATTTCCACCTGGAAATTACACTTTTCTGGCTTCAAGGTGGTGAATAAATTTAGAGATGCTTTATTGCAGACTGAAATCACTGCCTATAGGTCAATTCATGCTATAGGGAATTAATTAATTACTGGCAGGCAAAAAATCAGCTTGCATGTCCATAATGTGGTTGAACACATACAGTCAGATATTTAATTCAATAACAACAAGAGCTACCAAAACAATCCCAACAGTAACTACCCCCCTCAAAATTACATGTGTAATAAAGAATTGTTTTACCCACAGAGGACTAAAGCATAAAATACAGTGATACATGAATTTGTGACCTAAACACAAGGGCAAAAGTTCTTTTCTTGTTTCATCCCTTTGCCTTACTCACCTCTCAAGTCAACCTACAATAAAAGTATCAAGGATACTGCAAGGATTTTAAAAAAAAATGTTTCAAGAACTTATTTTACAGATAGAGCATGTATATAGAGCCTTGAAAGAGTAGGATTATTAAATTATATAATGTACTATAAATGAACAGTTGGGTAGAAAAGCAATTTTTCAAAAATCTCCTAGTGAACATACCAAATGAATGACTCTTTAATCATATAATAAAGAGAGAGAGAGAAAGATGTTTATTTTCAGAAAGCAGGAAAAGACTAAATGAAAAAATCCCCAGACATTTACTGCAGTGACATAAAAATTGAGAAGCAAAGTCTTTGGGGTGGTTAAAGTAAAGTACAATGAATGTCAAGGAATTCATGCAGTCCTATAGACTGGATTAAATAGCAAACATCCCCTACACTTCAATGTTCTTTATCCCTTCTATGTGCATATTATTGACAAAAATAAACAAACAACTTGTTTCATAAAAAAAAAAAAAAAGGTGGGATTTTTTTACTTCATGTGCCCTGGAATCAGGAAGTGACTTTACTTTCAGTCTAATTTCCTCTTTCTCCTTTCATTTTTTCCTTCCCCAGATAATTAAAGGCATCTTGACTATACAAATCTGGGATGGTCTAATAAATATGACCCACAACAGGGAAACAAAGAATTAGCAAGGTGTCTGGGTTTTCAGTGGAACAAATGTGTTTTAACATGGCCAAGGCACCCTGGAGCCTGGTGTGTTCCAAGTTGCTGGTAGGGTTCAAGTAGCAGCTTTACAAACACCTAGAACTTGAGGTGTATGTAGCTGACCTCATACTTTAAATACAAGATCAACAAGTATGTCTCCATTTCAGTTACAAGTAATTCCATATGCAACAGCTGTTCTTTGCGTGATAATCCCTTTGTCTCTTAAAATTCATTCTTCCATTTACAATGAGCTCAGACCTTCTTTACCTTTTACCCTTTGGCTCCTGCAGTTTTGGCAGTCATTTGGACTCATCCAGAGTTGCCTGTCTACCCCATTGGCAGTGTTTCCTCTTCCAAGTGTTGTTCCCTTGCCTTGGCACATGAGGGTGTGAAGGGAGTGAAGTAATTTTAAATTAATACTGGTACATTGCAGGGGCCACAGTTCAGAATAGTTACAGTTCAGAAAAGAAACAAACAAAGGAATTTGAGTGAGAAAGAAGAAAGAAAACTTTATTGTCTGGTGAAGACCCTACCATTTGGTTCTTCTTGTCCCCTGTGCAGTCCGTATAGGTATACTTTATGATCAATCTTGGTTGATACTTTCTGCTCGCTGCACAGAACTGAGATGAGGCTGAACCCCTGCTATACTGTATTTCTCTATGTGGGCATTTAGTATACAGCAAGACATGAAAAATATTTATCCCTGTGCTTTCTACAGATGTAGGAGGTTGCTCTTTTATACACAGAATTTATTTTTTTTTCCTGCTTGTGTTTTCATTGGGATCCTGAGAATGGGGTTCAGATATAGCACAGACTTTTATTTTTTATAGCAAAGCTCCTTACTGAGTGGAGCTCCTGCCTTTTTCTGCTCTTGCCTAACTGTTCTTGTGCTCCCCCATCCTTGTGACAACAGGTCCCAATGGCTTTTGGTCTCATGTATATTTTATCAGTCATTTATCCCAGATGATTTGTTAGTCTTGCCATGTACTGAAACATTTTTAGTAAAGTCTGATGAAGAGGCTGGAACAGTCAAGAAATGATTTTTTAAAAAAATTTCTTTTAAAAACAAAACAGAATATGAAACAGTATCATGATGGGTCCAATGTTTCCTACCAGGAAGGTTCAGTGCACTTTTGCTTGATGTGTATGTTTCCTCCTGTGTTTCTTGCCACCATCCTTGGGTCTCGCATGTGCCGCATCCAAACCCTGTATAGCCAGGAAGAACACAAAATCAGAAAATTATTGAGTAGGGAACCATTTATGTTCCAGTGCTCCGGCACCTTCAGATTAAAGAAGTTTTTCCACATGTTCAGATAGAACTTCCTGTGTTCTAGTTTGTGCCCATTGCCCCTTGACCTGTCACTGGGTACCACTGAGAAGATTCTGTCCCCTTCTTCTTGATATCCACCCTTTAGATATAAACATTGGTCTGATCCACGGAATGCTACAGTCAAACTTAATTTGCAATACATCAAGCTTATCAAACTGAATCTAAAGTTTGAAAAAATTGAATATTTTAAAATGACAAATAAGACTATATATGGTTTTCACAGCTATAACAAGGTTAATCAACATTCATAATTTAAAACATAAACTCAACAGTGGAAAAGTTGTGATTTTTTATTCTTCCATTAATATTGGTCTTATCTATGTTTATATCCTTTATCTTCTCCTATAAAGCAACAGCTGTGACAAGGGATTTATATTTTTTTTCCAATTTTTAATAAATCCTATGGGCTAAATTTTGTTTCAGTTAAATATTTGGGATTATTCTGGTTTTACCTAATTTTTCAGAGATCAAAACCTTGCTCTTTTGGACATGCAACATTTTTTGCAGGTCTAGTGTTACAGTTTAAGAATTGACTTAAATGTAATGTTAAATCACATAAGAACCTCAGGGACTGATTATGGATTTACTTTTAAATGTACATATAAGACAAACATCTTTGAAATTCTAATGTGCTTTTACTCTATTTTCTTACAGCATATACTTCTGCCTGCTGAACAGTGCTTCTTACCAATTTCACCAGGTGCGGAGCAGATAGTTAACAGTGGAATATTAGAAGCATCTCTAGAGTGAAAATAAAAACACGATAACTTCCTGAGTTACGTAGTGTCCTTTTCACACTTACTGAAATATGATTCTTGTGTAATTACTGCTTTTATTAAAAAAAAAAAAAAACAACAACCCAAACCAACAAACCAAACAAGAAAAACCAAACTAAAAAAATAAGCAAAGAAACCACAAAACAATCCCTTTCAGAATCTTTTACAACTTGATGGGATTTCTACCATAAGAAAATGGTCAGGAAATCTACATGAAAAACAATTTATTTCTCAATAATGTAGTTAAATTCTTCCTAGTTACGCTCCGAAATAGCCAATGTCGTCACTTAAAATGTGTAATAACTAACTTTTACTTATATGAATAATATTGTGTCGAGTTTTTCAAGTACTCCGTGAAGGTGTTGTTCAGTTTACGTTCTCTATGGACCAGATATATAGAGGCTTACTTTGTATATTTTACAAAGTACATGCATATGTTTTAGTACAAGCAGAGCTTCTGGTTTGTGGTGGCTTTTACTGTGGGTTTTCTTTCAAATTTCCCCAGTGCAAATGCTAAAGCTCTGGGGAACTGTTTTTCACCAGTTTTTATCAAAAGTGTCACACTGGGGTTTTTTGTTGTTTTGGGGTTTTTTTTCTTTAAAGACATGTATATTTTTATATGACATCTCATTTACTTTTATTTTGATAGAATCAAGGTGTTCTATTAGTTGAAATATTGGACTGTAAATCTTCTATGTCAGTCAAAAAAACACCCCAACCCAGTTGGTGCAAGAAACCAGATGTTTCACTACTTCTAATTATTAGCAAAATCATTCTGGAATCTTTCATGTAGTTCATATTGTCAAGAAGACTATTTTTACATAATCAAACAGAATGCCTGCTGTGCAATGGGTCTGGATTTGGGACCTAGCTGGCAATATTGTGATACTATTAACAGTAAAATGCTGCTTTAAACAGCATCAAAAACACAGGAGTCTTTCAAATGGTTAAGGTAAATAGTTACAGCAATATTAAAATAAGAATATTTTTTAGTTTTATTTTAGGGAAGCTCTGTTGTAGATAACTGTGAAAATTTGGAAACATCTCTTTGGCAATAATGCCCATGAAGATCATATGCATTTGAAACATCTCAATTCAAGTAGTCATGATACTCAGAAAAAAGTTACCTAAGACAATAAGGCAATTATTACTGCCCCAGCAGCAGTGGCAGATTTAACTTGTCATTTCTTTTTTATATATTTTTTTCCTCAGAAGGCTTCTGAGTCATTTTAGTTAACATGTGAATTAAACCTAGTGTACCCATCCTTGGCCTGGGAGCAATTTATTATTGAAATAACAGGCCTGCTCTTTCAGAACTAAAATTCATGGCATACTTCAGGTTTTTTGCCAGTCATACATGTGTAGATCTATGAATGCATATGAAACTCTAGATTCATAAGCATCTTAATGGACACATGGAAAAAACAGTTGATTCATAGACTACAAAGGCACATTACTCTGGTAACAAAAAAAAAATCTTAAAAATATTTTTTCAGACATGTAACACACAAGGTATGCTTTTAAAATAAGTTTTTATTATATATATATAGCAGGTAAACTATGGTTCTGATGAAGGAGCTATTAGAAATTAGTGTTAAATTTATTGTATCTTCCATTATGACTATTTCTGCTTTTTCATGTTCTCTTAAACTCTGATTTTAAATAATATTTGGTACTTCTTTCATTGAAATTTGTGGAAATTTTATCCACTGTCTACATCCTAGGATGTAGACAATATAAGAATCGCAAAGACTGGTTCTAGAGGTACTCTCATACCACATTCTTTGAGTTTCATTTTGGATTTAAGAGTGCTCATGACTGTATCACCAATGCTGAAGTCAAGAAAATCTATAATTAAAGCTAATGACATATAATCAACTGCTGCTGATATAAAAGGAAGAATTGCGATTCTAGAATTGTATCTGCTAAACATATCCTACAAAACAGTTACATCACAAAGTTTTCTCACAAAACCTCTGTGCAATATGCTTTACCTTTGAAATATCAAGTGCTGTTTATTTTTTAACACACAGAAACATCCAAATCTGCCTGTTTAGGTTCATATTAAATACTCCAGGGATTTTTCTCTGGATAGCTGCTTTCAGAGTCAAATCCCATCACATCTCTTAGAGGCATTTTAGTGTGATATAATTTGTGTTACTTTGATGCCTTTCATGTATACTTGGATATAAATTACTGTAGTCTGATGTTAGGAATTGTAGGCATATATAAACCCATGGAAAGGTTTTGCATAGGCAGAATATTGAGCACCGTTTACTTTTTGAACCCCCTTTAGTTCTTCTGTAACTTTGAGACAGGAGAGTGAAAGACTGGACTGTCATGGTTATTAGCATGTTTCTTACATGGTTTGTCATAGTCAGTTCCAAGACAAAACATAAGAGGGTTCTGGCATGAAATGCAGATTACAAAAAAAGTAACACCTTATACTAAAAAATTCCTACAGGGTATTTTTTTGGGGGTTGTTTTTGGGTTTTTGTGTTAGTGATGTACATAGCCTAGATAGGATATGGTAATTTATTTTATACTGTTAGTAAAAAGTCAGAAAGGGCCATTTTCCCATCAAACAATCTTGGTCTTCTCTAGTCATCATTTAAATGATTTTGTATTTTATCCTTTTTCTTAACAGTTCCCCAAGCCTAAGTATTCTCATATTTTTTTATTTTACAGTATTTTTCGGTGCTTCAAAGAGTAATCTAAAATAAAAGATATCCTTGTTAGCAATTTAATCTTTGTTTCAGGCATGTAAATTTCAACCAGAGAGCTGCTGAACAGGTAATGTAAATTTAAATTTGAATTTTAGGAAGATGAATGTAAACCAAATTCCTTACCAAGCCCTAATGCTCCTTAAAATATACTCTTTCTGCAATGCAGTTCAGGTCCCATGGTCCTTTAGCAACTTCTCTCTGTAGCCTCTGCTATTAAATTGCTTTGGCCTTTATATGTCCTCATAGTGTGATAGCATATCTTCTGTGCAGTTAAAATGCCATAAACTCCTGTAATGCTTGATAAAATAGAAAACAAGAAAACCAAAATAAAACCTAGTGTCTTGTTTGTAAGGGAGTTGCAAGCACTTCTACTTCTCTCTGAAACCAAAGAAAGCAGAAGACTCTAAAAGAAATCTCCAGAAACATGACGTGTGTAGTGAGTGTTTTAAAAGCAAGAGGCATAAAAAACAAGTGTAAAAGTCATGTTTAAATTTGGTTCTTTTTTCTTAAGGCCTCAGAAAACTATTTATTTATATTTCTTTTGCTCTTCAGTGATAGAAAAATTCATGTCAATTGTCCTCAGTATGTATTTGTCAGGCATGTTTAAAAATAACTTTGTCCTTTACATTCTTTAAATAAAAATGAAGATATTTATATACTTTTCTCCAAAACTGAAAAAAAGAAAAAATCACATTTGGATGGGAAATGTGTGACAGGAAATTATTATTTGCACCATGCTGAATACAAGAGAAGAGATGTCTGTGTGTGGGTTGCAAGTGAGGAAAGTTATAAAAGGAGCGCTACAAATAGAAATAAAACCAGCATAGTATCACAGAAGTAAAAGGTTACTGTCTCTTAACAACGTGAGAGAATTGGTATGACTAAGGAGATAAGTGCCAGAACTTACAGGCAAAAGGAGAGAATATAGGACAAGAGGAAAGAAAATGCTCAGTGCGGTGAGGTAATTCACCCAAAGGAAAGGGGGAAACAGGTTCCTGCCCTTCTGTCCACCTGCTAGATTCCCCAGAAGGAGCAATGAACATTCCATGTGGAAGCGCGAGAGGTGCTGTCTGAAGAGGGGAAGTACTCTGCTGTTGAGAGTGACTTGTGTGACATTGTAAAATGACAAGACACCATACTGTGAAGCCCCACGGACTGTTCAACCGCTTATCTAGAGACTGTGACATCTCTCCTTATCCTGTTTCCTCACAAATAACCATGGCTGCTTCTGATAATTTCTACTTGGGAGATACAGATCCCTGTCTACTCTAGAGCATTCCAGTACCATTTTAGTGCCTTCGCATGCCTACAAAGTACTCAACACAGAAACAACATACACAATGTTCCACCAAACTATGCAGCAAAATTCAAACATGAAAAGTAAACGACAGCTGCAGTAAATGCCACACAACGCACATTCTTGAATACAAACAGTGGAAAATGCACGATGACGAAAGCTAAGACATACAAAGTTAACACATTCAGTCTATCCTCAAGTTACCTGCTGCTTAAATAATCGCAGTATCATTACCACTTAGGAGTGCCATGGGCAAATTCAATCAATCACAGTCACACAAAAGCTTGGAAACAATCTAATCAGAGCAAGGCTTCCACTGCAACATTTCCACTATATGGCTTCAAATGTAAATGATTTCCCTTCTTTAAAGTATTATTCACAGCTGCTTCATCTTAGAAAGCCTAAGGAGCAAGAAAAAGAAGAATCTACGTTATTTGCAATACAGACTAATAAAACATGTGGCTTTAAAAGCTTGACAGCCTAAGTCACAACACATGCAGGAAAGAGGGGAGGGAGCAAAAAAGGATAAAGATGTATAGCAGACCTGCCTGGGATGTGTACATTATGGAATAAGTGGGAGTAAAGTAAAAGAAAATAGAAATCCAATTTCTGCTGGTGGCAGGTTGCTGGTGAATTTAAATCACATGTCTCTAAAGAGGAATTTTTCAAAATTATTATTTTTATTTTGCATTTTATGTATCATTAATCTCTGAGCTGACATTCACTTTCTAGGCAATAGCTTTGGAAATTGGAGTGTTGTAAGAAAAAACAAGTTTAGGTATTTTTACCCAAAAAACATATTTAAATACATCGTTGTTTCCTTATAGAAATGTAAGAAATGTCAAGAAATTTTACTGATCACATACAATGAAAAAAAGTTGTTTTTCAGAGACATGGATTTGAGCTCAGCATATAGATCTGCTGAATAAGAATGAAGGACAGAATCAGTATTTTATTTGTAACAAAAAACAGTTAAAGCTTTGTTCATGATTTAATTCTCAATAGAGTTGATTTTCTCCCCAAAGGAAAAAGAAGATGAAGTTTATATGGATCTGACAGATAGTCCCTGCAGACAACAGGCAGAGTACAGAAAGTTGGTTAAGTTTACAGGACAGTTTACTTGCCGTCTGTTTCCAAGATCATTCTTCCCTGAAATCCTTGACCTCTCATTTGCAGGAGTTACTCTCTTCCTGTCCCAGTTTCGGCAGAGATAATTTTCTTTCTAGCAGCTGGTGTAGTTCTGTGTTTCAGATTTAGGATGAGGATCATGTTGATAACACACTGATGTTCTAGTTGTTGCCAAGCAGTCAAGGACTTTTCATCTTCTCATAACAAAACAAAAAGGCAGGAGGCACACAAGAAGCTGTGAGGGCACACACCAGGACAGGTGACCCAAACTGGCCAAAAGGATATTCCATACCATGAGATATCATGCTCATTATAGAACCTGGGGGTTTGCCAGAAGGTGGCACAGCACAGGAACTATCTGAGCTTTGGTTCCAAGTAGTGAGCAGTGGTGCTGTGCATAATTTCTTTTTTTACATTATTGTTATTATTGTTGTTGTTGTTGTTATTATTATACTTTTCTGTCCTATTAAACTGTCTTTATCTCAACCCAGGAGTTTTGCCTTTTTCTTTTTGATTCTTCCCCCTCTATCCCACTAAAAGGGAGCAGTGATCAAATGGCTGTGTGGTAGTTTTAGCTGCCTGCCGGTGTAAACCACACACCTCCCCAAAAAATTTCCTTCAAATGGAACTTCTTGTATTGCACACACTAGATAATGCTAGTCTGGTAGCAGTGTGGCTGTGTTAAACATGTTCCCTGCTTTTAAAGTCATTTTCTCCGATATTCATTAACCCATTTATTTGTAATTAAAATAATGATCTCTGATTCACTGCCAAATAACATTTCATGTTGTTTGAAAAGGAGATGATATCTAGAAATTGAGAGAAAGAGGACAGTTTGTGGGTGAGAAAACTGAGTGGCTACAGCTGGGTGAAATAGAGGCAAAAAAATGGCTACGTTTCAAACTATTATTTTGATTATGCCTGAGGAAAACTGATGCAATCAAGAAAGACAGATGGCAAAAGATAAATATTTGTGAGTTTGGTTGTTTTGGTTGGGGTTTTTTTTTTGTGGTTTTTGGTTTTTTGTGGTTTATGTTTTGTTTGGGTTTTTTTTCTGTGAACATTGCCAGGAGAGAAGTATTAGAATTACTAACAAATCATTAACAAAGGAAAATTTGGTTTGCATTGGCCAGGAGTCATACCCAGGACTCTCATCTATCATATATTGCATCACCAGTTAGCTGTCAACACCAGTAGCTATAATAAGCTATTGTCCATTGAGTGTGAGTATGAGCTTGTATTCACACCCAAAAAGAACTACCAAATTTAGATCAAGCCTGAGACCAGGCAAAGTTGAGACAAGATTCAGGGCCTGCCAGAGGAGTAAGACTTGGTCCCATATGACTGCTCAGAACAATCCACTGTGAATCTAGGTATAGGTGGATCCCATCTGTCTCTAACAGGTTATGGTCATCAAAGAATGTCCCATTGTCAAAAAACCCAATACCCTTATGATGGCATCAGCCACATAGCCAGGAGTTGATATGCATTATACATCTATTTCTGGCTGCTCCCTTTCCTCCAGCTGGTAGAATGGAGGAAAAGATAATGTGGGCACCAGTGTTTTTTCACTTGCACCCCTGGGGCTTTATAACCTTCCTTGATTCTACCCAGGTTCCAGATTGCAATATCGTTTATGTCCACAGGAAAGAGTAGCAGGTGTGCTCTTCGCAAGGTCTGGCACCCTCTCAGTGACTTCTCACATCTTGGCTCACAGAATACAGAATACCTCTTGTGACTCCCTGTCAGGTTGGCAGATGGGCACTTCACTGCCCCTTAAAAAAGTCATGTACTATAAATATTTGCTGTTTCTTTTTACAGTACCTACTGTGTGCTGTTGGTAGTGTTTCTCCTTTTAGACCTTGCTCATGGGTTTCTAGCACTGTTAGAGCTTCATATCTGGTTTTGGTTATGAAGCTGGAGGGTGGAGACTGAAGTGGAGTCCTGCTTTTGTGGGTTACCATGGTCCAATGTGCCTCACTACAGGTACTTGGTTATGAAACCACCTATCCCTCTGTTTTGGTCCCCCTATTAATGCACAGACTTTTTACTGTTTCCCACAACTCAGCCACCTGATGCAACAGAAAATCAACTTGTTCACACCTCGTGCAAGTACTTACCTTTTCTCCAGCAGAAATCTCTGGTCACTCACTGCAACCTACCACCTGTACTGAAGTCTCTTTCCTTACTAATTCCATCTGGGAATGCCAGAAATCACATTTTATTCTTTGAATGCATGTCATAGTGGTATGTTTGTGTGGTTAAGATAAACACATCTCAGTCTGGTTATGCTCCCTCTAAGAACCGAGAGAGAAAGAAAAATATAGAGATAAAAATAAAAGAAAAATACAGAGATAAAAATAGGAAATGTTCTGAAACAGGTAGATTAGACAATCCTAGCTGCAGATTTTCTACATAAAAAATACTGACACACACACACAAATGGAGTTAAAGGAAGGATTGATTATTTTTGTCAAACAATATGTGCTTAGTCTGAAGAAGTCCAGATACCTGCAAGGCCAGGACAGTAATGCCACGTGAAGAGGACAAATGTGAAAAATGTCTTACCTGAGATATAGAGTTTGCAGGAACAGCTACCACCTGGAAAGCTAAGAACTTTTTTTTCTCTCCTGTGGCTTTCCTCTTCCCAGTGAGGTTTTCAGTACTGGTCAGTGTCAGGGATGTGCTACAGAATTTGTGAATTAAGAGTCAAATGCAATATTTATGTGTGTTGTGGTCTTCTCTACCTTTGCTGCTCTTACTATATTTTTTCTATTATTTATCTTTCCAAATTTCAGTACTTTTGAGTTCTCCACTTAGGTTTAAGTCTGCAGCCACTTCTTACCCCTCCTGCCTTCCCCTCCTGTAGCCTTCTTGTCTTCTTTGGGGATTACTCTCCATGTCTGTGAACCCATTTCTACTTCTCTCTTTATTTTCCACATTTCTTGTCTCCTTGGTCTCTTTGTTTACCTGGAGGTTTTCCTGATCTTAGGCTCCAAGCACTGAATTGAGTAGGTGAAAGATTGCTAATACCTACTACTTTCTGTTTTCTATCTCTATCACTCTGTTGAATTAGGAACCACAATAATTGGACAATATACTGAGATGTCCAGGATGCCATATAAAATGCATCAAATAATTTCTTATTAATAGAACCCATCGAGTTCTTTTCCAAGTCATACAAACTCCTTGTCTGCCTTCACCAGAGCTGTCACGTTTTATAGATAATATTTAAGTGTCCTAGCCAGAATAAGTTTGTCATATAATTTGCATATATTTTACATAATTTTACATAAAAATACACTTATACACATAATTTGCTATATCAGGTATAATTTCCTATGCCTTCAGTTCTGTGCCCAAAGGTTTATTAAGTGAAAAGGATATTCTTTATGCCATTCATGATTCTGAATACCATTATCACACTCCCTCTTGGTAGTGGTGTCTCTGTTGTGTAAGAGCTGAAATCAGTAACGATAATGCTTTGCTTGTCAGTAATACTCAACTGCTGGGACGAAGTTTCCTTAGTAAAAATCTTCTGATACAAAGATCTGGATAAACAAGAGTTTTACAACCCTGCTGGCATGCTGCAAATCTTGTTGTTATGTGTAAGTCTTTTTTCTAAAAAAAAAAAAAATAAAATTTGTTGTTCATGATTTGTTTGAATAAAGCCTGTGTTCCAGTGCCCAACTAGCTAGAAGTGTCAGTGAAATCAATGGGGTCTTTGCCAACCAGCACCTGGCCATGCTGGTAAGAGAGCAAGATGAAACTTCAGGTGTTTGATTTCCTCCTCTGTCCCTTCTCCCTCAGAAGACAGGTGACAGTACAGAGATGGGTACCAAGAAATAAGAGAAATAAATGATAGCAGCTGATGAATTTTGATCTAGCTAGGTGGCAACAAAGCTGCAAGATGTTTAGATCAATAAAAACAATCAATTAAATGACTAAGATATCACAGATGGCTAGATCAATTAAAGGCAATCAATTAAATAGCTAAGAGATCACAGATGGGTGGATAAATTAATAGTACAAATAAATCAAATATTCAGGATGCTTAGGAGGAATATAACCTGAGAAGATAATCATGGGGTGAGTGTCAGTGGGTGTAGTGTTTAGAGTGATGGCTGTGTAGAATCTGGTGTCTTTGTGAGACTATGTGATGCTGCTTTACTCTCCAGAGTTATTGCTTACTGTTTTCACACTTTTGCTATAACATCATTCAGCTCTCCTGACAGTCTTAGATGTGTTGCTGTTGACTTTTTGCCCTTGATGTATATTAACTTTCAAAACCTGTATATACAGAGAACTTGAATATCAGCCTGCAATGACTGTGTGAATTTATAGTCAATATTTAGATTGTTTAGCACAAATAAGTTTATCTTGTTTTAAGCTCCCACTCAGATGAATCTAATGACTTGAGTGGATTTACAATGTCAATCTACAGACTGGATCTGTTTGTGTGTCTATGTATAGATAATGTACATAATGAAATGCAAGCCTTTTGTCTGGCCTATATGAGAGAGTTGGTGTCCCTCTGAATTCACTCTTCCATTTAATTCATCACACTGGTACAGAAGTCATAGTTCTGCACAACCAACAACTGTAAAGGGAAAAGTATTGCTTGATTTTTATTTTTAAGAGCTTCTGTTCTTTCAGAATTCTTTTATTTCCTTCCTCAAATAAAATCCTACCAGCAACACTCCAAATGTAACTGTTACTGTATCCTCAGTGTCTGAATACAGTTTAATCCTTCCTGTTTTTCTTTAACTTCTCTGTGTAGTGTTGTAACTTTGAATGCTAAGATCTAGTCTTGGACAGATGTTCTTGTAATTTTAAAAACAGATAAACACAGTAATGGTCAGACCAATTTGTCTCCAGCCAGTTTGTATCATCCTATTGATGCAGGACTAAATGATATGAGAACCCAAATAGAGTGATTGGGTTTTGTTTGTTTGTTTTTTTTTAATTTCTAAGTACAGAATATTAAGAAATGGACAGTTGGTACTGACAGGAAAGACCAGCTTTAGAATGACTGTGCCAGCAAATTTTAATCATCTGATGTCTGTTAATATGGACAGTGAGAAGTGAAAAATAGAACAGCATGACCACTGGTGTCATGGTAAACTGGATGCGAAGATGAAGAGATTTTTTGCAAGAGAGTATGAGGATGTTTAGGTCATTTTGTGCGCTGCTTGAGGTGGCAGAGGGGTGGAGAGCTGGATCTTGTGACACTGACTCTAAGTAATCTCTCTGCTCTACAAAAAAATACATCATATATTCAAACTGTCTTCAAGGGGTATTGATTTCTGCAGTCTGAGAGATTCAGAGCTTACAATGGTGATGTTCAGCATTGTATAAAGAAGTAAAATGGAAGAAGATTAACTACATTCAACCCTGTGGACCTAGTTTTCAAGGAAGGGATTTTTTTTTTTATCCCATTCAGAAAGGACTTCTTCCAATATGCAGACAAAAATAACATTAGAGGCAATATAGTACCTCTGCTGAATTAGGTGAGTGCCCTAGTCATAGAGGATACTAAGAAGGTAGAGTAACTGAATGCCTTCTTTGTCTCTGTCTATACTGCTGAAGACTGTCCTCAGGAGCCCCAGATGCCTGAGGCCCCAGAGGAAGTCAGGATAAACACGGAGTTTGCCTTGGCTGATGAGGCCTGGGTTGAGGATGAGTCAAGCAGTCTGGACATCCATAAGTCCATGGGTTTGTATGAGATACACATGTAGGTGCTAAGGGAGCTGACAGATGTCATTGTTAGGCCACTCTCCATCATGTTTGGTAAGTCATGGGAAACAGAAGAGGTGCCTGAGGACTGGAGGAAAGCAAATGTTATTCCAGTTTTCAAAAAGGGCAAGAAGGAGAACCTGGATAACTACAGACCAGTCAGCTTCACCTCCATCCCTGGGAAGGTGATGGAACAACTTATCATCACCGCAGTGTCCAGGCATATCAAAAATAAGAGTGTCATGAGGAGCAGTGAGCATGGTTTTATCAAGGATAAGTCATGTTTGACCAATCTGATAGCCTTCTATGAATTCATAACCAGGTAGAACAGTGGATGTTATTTATTTTACAGTAAAGCAATTGACACTGTCTCCCACAGCATTCTCATGGCTAAACTGAGGGAGTAGGGTCTGGAGGATCAGGTGGTAGGGTGGTTTGTGAGCTGTTTGAAGGAAAGATGTCAGAGTGCTGTGATCAATGGGACAGAGTCCAGCTGGAGGCCTGTACCTAGTGGAGTCCCTCAGAGGTTGGTACTGGGACCAGTACTAGTCAATATATCCATCAGTGACATAGATGAAGGAACAGAGTGCACTGTCAGCAAGTCTGCTGGTGACACAAAACTGGGAGGAGTGGCCAACACAGAAGAAGGCTGTGCTACCAGTGAGAACAACCCCATGTAGCAGTATAGGTTGGGTATCTCTTGGAGAACTGCGTAGGGGAAAAGGACCTGGGGTCCTGGTGGACAGCAGGATGACCATGAGGCAGCAATATGCCCTTGTGGCCAAACAGCCATCCTGGGGTGTGTTTGATGGGGTGTAGTTAGTGAGTTGAGAGAGGTTCTCCTCTCCCTCTACCCTGGTGAGACCACACCTGTAATACTGTGTCCAGTTCTGGGTCCCTCAGTTCAAGAAGGACAGGGAACTACTTGAAAGAGTCCAGCACAGGGCCACTAAGATGATTAAGGGAGTGGAACATCCTCCTTATGAGGAAGGAACTGGGTCAGTTTATCCTGGAGAAGAGGAGACTGAGCGTGACCTCATAAATGTCAATCATACAATGCATTAGGTTGGAAGGGACCTTTAAAGGTCATTTAGTCCAACCCCCCTAAAGTAAGCAGGGAAATCTTCACTGTATCAGCTCACTCAGAGCCCCATCAAGACTGACTTTGAATATCTCCAGGGATGGGGTCTCCACTACCACTCTGGACAACCTCTTCCAGTGATTTACCACTCTCACATTGAAGAACTGTTTCCTAATATCCAACCTAAATGTCCCCTTTTCTAGTTTAGAACCATTACCCCTCGTCCTACTGCTACATGCCCTCATGAACTGTTCTTCCCCAGCTTTCATATAGGCACCTTTCAGGTACTGGAAGCTGGCTATAAGGACCCCTGGAGCCTTCTCTTCTCCAAGCTGAACAAGCCCAACTCTCTCAGCCTGTCTTCACAGGAGAGGTGCTCCAGCCCTTTGATCAATTTTGTTGCCCTCCTCTGGACACAGTCCAATAGGTCTATGTCCTTCTTGTGTTGATGGCTCCAAAGCTGGACACAGTACTTCAGGTGAGGTCTCACCAGAGCAGAGCAGAGGGGCAGAATCACCTCTCTCGATCTGCTGGCTATCACTTCTTTTCATGCAGCCCAGGGTGCGGTTGGCCTTCTGGGCCGCAGATGCACATTGGTGACTCATGTCCAGTTTCTCATCCATGAGTACTCCCAAGTCCTTTTCCTCAGGGCTGCTTTCAAGCACATCATCTCCTTACCTGTATGGATAACAGGGATTGTCCTGACCCAGGTGCAGAACCCTTCACTTGGTTTTGTTGCATGTCATGAGGTTCACCTGGGCCCACTTCTCCAGCCTGTCGAGGTCCCTCTGGATGACATACCATCTCTCCGGCACATTAACCTCACCACTCAGATTAGTGTCATCAGAAACCTTGCAGAGGGTGCATTCAATCCCACTGTCAATATCACTAATAAATATATTAAACAGCACAGGTCCCAGCACTGATCCCCAAGGAACACCACTTGTCACCATCTTCCATTTGGACTTGGAACCATTGACCACCACCCTCTGGATGCCACCAGCCAGCCAATTCCATATCCAGTGTATAGTCCACCCATCAAATCCATATCTCTCCAACTCAGAAAGAAGAATGGTGTGGGGGACTGTGTCAAAGGCCTTGCAGAAATCCAGATAAATTACATCTGTAGCTCTTCCCTTGTCTTCTGATGCAGTTATTCCATTGTAGAAAGCCATTAGATTGCTCAGACAGGACCTGCCTCTAGTTAAGCCATGCTGGCTGTCTCAAATCACCTCCCTGTCCTCCATGTGCCTCAGCATAGTTTCTAAGAGGATCTGTTCCATGATCTTCCCAGGCACAGATGAGGCTGGCCTATAAAGTGTAAAGGATGAGTGTCAGGAGGATGAGGCTGGGGTCTTCTCAGTGATGCCCAGTGATAGGATAAGGGGCAATGGGTGCAAGCTGGAGCACAGGAGATTTCATGTGAATATAAGGAAAAAAATTTTCACTGTGGGGTGACAGAGCACTGGGACAGGCTGCCCAGAGAGTTTGTGGAGTCTCCTTCTCTGGAGACATTCAAAACCTGCCTGGATGCATTCCTGTGTGACCTAATCTAGGTAATTCTGCTCTGGTAGGGAGGTTGGGCTAGCTGATCTTTTGAGATCCCTTCCAACTCCTAACGTTCTGTGATTCTGTGAATCAGGTGAACAGGACCTTTCTATTAAGCATTATATTAGAGTATTTGGCTATTACTCCAGCAACAGTAACAAAGTGCCCTGCTGAGTCTTAACTCTCAGAAATATTGTAGCTTGTGCTTGCTCTCAACATTTCTTTTTCCATTCAGTGAAGAAACACTTCTGTGAAACAACTCTACACTTTTTTTCTAGCTACCTATATCTGCTATAAGAAATCTTTCCGAAAACTGTTAAAGATAATGGCTAAGATACAAAGATAAACCTCTTGCAGTCCTGCACTGTACTTGTCCAGTCTGACTCTTTGCCACTTATTTAACAATAGTTATATAGCCTTGACATTTTCAATGCTCTATACAAGCACAAACTAATTAATCTTTAGTTTGCCTTTGAGGCAGGTGAGTCAGTATTCTCTCTTCTTTCACAGATATTACAGTCAGAGCAGAGGAGGTAAGTGAATAGCCTGAAGTCCTACAGAAAATTGGTGTCATACACAGCATTTTAACTTGGGCCCTTTTGGAATAAAAGGTGCTTAACCCTGGAACGTTTCCACTTCCCCATGGCAACCCTCTGAGTGTTATATCTGCATTATTGACTGTGATGACTAATCTGAGTACAGACCGAAGTTGTGAAGCCATTTGTCTACAGTAACTCTTACGTGTGTGCTTTTGAAGGGGCACCAGAGGTTACAGTGGAATGAATGCCCACTTCTGATGCTGCATTTGTACACTGGATGTTATCCCTTGCTTGTGTGCAGAATTCGAAGCAAAAGCTGTGCGCTCCCTATTCCAGCGTATGGGAAAGCCCAGTTCACCAGCTGCTGCTGGTCTTGTCATTATCTGGCAAAGAAATTGTGCTCACACTGGTTTATTTAAGTCTAACAAATTCCTCTCTGCAGACTAAGTGGTATCTCCTTCATTACTAGTATGATGTATTAGATACCATGTGAAATATTTAAGGAATACATACCCTTCAGATAGCAGCTGCTCTGTCTTATGCTGTCTCAGTTTAAAAGGAGATGCACTTTCGGACTGCCAACGTCCAGTCTATTTTGATAATGACTGTGCTGAAGAGAATTCCAACAGCATCATTAAATACATTTGAGTTAATAAAACAGCCCTGCTAGTATTTCATCTTTCTATTGAATGATATTGGTGCAGACTGTATACTGCTGTAAAACTTTCCAAGGCTTTTAACTTGAAGATAGGAAAATTTAATCTGTTGTTTAGAGGTCAGGTTTGATTTTCATGTGTAGGATAAGGCTGAATAGAAGAGCTCCAGTCCTATATGATGTACTCTCACCTTATTTTTGGCTAGGAGCAAATATATCTGTTTCTGCTGGTAAAAAGGTGCAGACTATTACACTACTCTATAGCTATAGCTTTTTAAAAACTTGATAACAGTGTTCAGGCACTGACATTATGCTTTGTGTTAATTTACCTGGATATCAACACAGTATCTGATATTCTTTCTTTATCTTTCTCTGTTCAATATATTCTGTAAATGTTATACAGCCTGATAGAAGGCCTCCAAACTGAAAAGAATCTTCTAAAATTCTGTCCTGCATTAATCATAGAGAGCTCTTTGAAATCATATATTCGGGTGCCGAAGGCATATGAAGTCTGTAAAAGCTATAAAGATATTTAATAAATTTGTGTAGTGTTCACTTATATGGAAATTCTATTTAGTAACTGATGTTTGGATTTCAGAATGTCTTGTGTATAGCATTACTTATAGCCTCAAGTATTCTTATTAAAATCAGTGGGATTGCTTACTAAAATAATGTTTATACTCAACTGTTGAACTTTACTGTTATCTGTTTAACCAGCAAAGTTAATTAATAGTGCCAGTCTCTGAAAGACCAGGAAGCTCTTCACTTTGCTTTTATGTTTCTTTTAATTTCTGTTGCAGAGTTTAAATCTGCAGCCAAAATATCCGGGGACTAGAAAATTATGTGTTTGATTCTTCATCTGAATTATTTTAGTGTCATGCAAATTTGGGAATGACAAGTATCACTTTTACAGAAGATAATGTTCATAATATGTGAAATAAAAAGTGGTTGAATATAACATGTCAAAGTATAGAAAGACTGTGCCTTTACTGTTCTCAGACTCCCTAGATGCAATATCTATAAAGTCTAAGATAAGGAATGCATTCTGCAGTTCCAAGATATCTTGTTTTGCTAGTCTGCACTCAAAGTAAAAATACCTTTGTTCATAGTTCTTTTGTTAATTTTCATTTTTAGTAAGATTAAAATGTTTAGTGTCTAAATAATCTTACTACGTTTACAGTAAATATAATTTATTTTTCAGTGTTCAGTAATTCTCTTTGATCTTTCCAGACGATTACCAAAGTACTGAATAGCTAGATGTGAAGTTACAGCTGTTCGCCAACAACTTGTTCATGGTTTTGTTAGCCAAGTAATATTTTGCATTGACTCTTTTGTTGAAAAGTATTTCTGCTATTCAGAAATATCGATGGGTTCTGAGAGACCCATGAATAAGACACTTCCAGGTTCATGGAAAAAAAAAAAAAGAAAGAAAAAAAAAAAAAGAAAAAAGCCACGGGAGGAAAAAAGTACTTAAGAGAAAAGTGCCAGGGAGGAGCTTGCTGAAAAGGAATAGGGGAATCTCTCTGAATCAGTTCAGAGATTTGCTGGGGGGGGTTGTTCATTCTTAGTGACGGTTGCTTTTTTGTTTGGCAGATTTTTTTGCCACTGGCTCTAGTTACTGGGCTTCTGGTACATCCCTGCTTGTATAGATATATCTCTTTTATTGCTCAGTTATTTGTCCCAGCAGTCATCCATACCTCCCCTCCAGCTAGGATCTGAAGAGCAGAGACTGATTGAGAAGGACCCCATGAGCAGGGAGAGAAGCTTCTCACACCTGTACTCAGCACTGTTTGGAAGGGGAAACTGAAACTGGCTTTGCCCTATGAATTGCTTAGAAAAAGTGATTATTTTTTTTCTTCAGTTCTTTTCAGAAGAAATGTACAAAAGAACATCAAATGAAATGACTAGATGTTTCTGACTAGGATAAAAAGATTAAGTATGTATTCATGGACATGGTGGATTGACACTGGATGGAGGACAGATATCCAAAACCGCTCTGTAACTCCCCTCCTCAGCTACACAGGGGAGAAAATATATAATAAAAGGCTTACTAGTCAAGATAAGGACAGGGAGAGATCACTTACCAAGTACTGTTGCAGTTCAAACAGACTATACAAGGAATAAAAATAATCTAACTTATTACTCAATCAAAAGAGAGTAGGATAATGAGAAATAAAATAAAATCTTAAAATACCTCCCATCACCTCTCCATTCTTCCTGGGCTCAAATTTATTCATGATTTCTCTACCTTTCTTGTAAGGTTTGGTCTAGATGAAATTGGCAGTGTCTCCTAATGACTTGTATCTTTATATTCTTCTTGTGTACTCTCAATCATGAGTTGTCCATTTCTAAAATTAGGAAGTCCATCTTCCAAATTGACCAACAGTCTGGCCTGATGGCATTTCATAATAAAACTTACACAAGACTTCTAATGAAGTTCTTACTAAAATTTGAACTTCTTTTTAGTCACAAGCACTTCTAAAAATATAAATTCACTAGTAGTGAGAAACATTTCTTTCTTTTAAAATGAGTTCTACTCTGAATTGCCTCCAAAGCATGAGTCCAGATTAGAAAGGTTAATATCTCTGCTGCTCATAGGTTTGAAGATTACTGCAGTTCAGAGGTGCTTGGCTCTTCTTTAGCCAGAACAGTTTTGTTTACTGCATCTGTATCCCATTGCCTCTTTCTGTTTCCAGTTGATTTTTTTTTATTTGCACAGAACCCTTCAGAAAAACAGTCTGAGGCAGGCTACAGAGTTGTGCCCTTTTTGCTGTTCAATCAGTTGTTCATGGTCCAATGGGATTCTTTTTTTAAGGACAGGAGATTAACAACATTCTCAGCCACGAAAAGAAACAGTTGTGACAAGGAAAGATACAGTATCAGACCTGAGGTTAGCCTCCACAATGCTACTGTTATCCAAAGCCATCACATATTGGTTACAAATAAAATCCAGAAAAAACAGATTTAATTTTAAATTTTAAAAATTACAAAAAAATTTGCAAGGGACTAAGTTTGTCTGGGAGTTCTCCTGTTGCCACTCAGGGAAAGTGAAGAATAGTGACAAGGTGGATCTGTTCTAAAACTTCGTTCAGTGTTTATATGGAATGCAAGGCTGTCTTCAATAAAAAGGTTTGTTTCTTGTTCTAAATAGTTATTTTTCTCTCTTTGCATCTAAAGTCCTCTTAGTTCTTTATATCTCCTACACTGCTGAGTTCATGGATCCAAACTGGGCATAGGTAGGTATGACTTTTTTACCAAGTCTTGATATAGTTAATGCCCTTTATTTGGGGGGCATTATTTGGAATACACCTACATTCACACTGTTTTGTGAATATGAATTGTTTAGATCTTAAATTCCCAGGTGTTTAAACTTGTTTCTGCATATAGTTGGAATTTCTGAAGCCTGTGTGGGACTTCTGACTCCTACCTCTGAATAAGTAATGAAGTCATTCACCATATCCTGTTTCTGGGCAGGTATTATTTCAGGTGAACACATGCAAACATGACAAGAAACCAAGGGTGCAGGTCAACGTCACTAAACAACAGATACAGATATAATTCTGTCAGTGAGGAATCCCATAGTTCTCTTACTGTCTGCAAACTCTATGTCTAGAGTATGTCAAATGTCTCTTCAGCCTTGAACTGTAAGATATTTCAAGATTCCTCCTTTGGATATTGTTTTTGCTTGAAAAGTGAAATAGAAATCATATTTTTCTCCTTCCTAGCACATATTTTTCTGGAGGCTGTGAGAAGGACAATATAAGAGCATAAAAGAAACCATACCAGATTAGACCAAAGGTACCTCTTCACCAGTTTTCTGTCTCCTATTGTGGATACAAGCAGAAGCCAAGGAAAGAATATAGGAATAGGACACAGAAATACAATCCTTTTTCTACATATTCTTCTAAACTCCAACCATTCATAGACTTGTGCCAGTGTGTTATAGCTTCTCTTAATTTTTACTTTCAGACAAAGCACCAAAAAGAAAGCCAAGAAAGAACCTGAAACAAAAGCAATCTTGATCAAGTAAAGAATACAGCACTTGTCTTGGGCTCTGAAAGAATTTTTCATTAAAATTTTGTCCGAGTAATAGCTGTTCTTGGTGCATCTGCTCTTTTCATTTCCTGGGTCCTCATATTCATGATAGGATTCACTGACTCTATAGTGGAAGAGGACCTAGCATCCTGTTAGACTATTCAACAGCAGAAAATACTATAAACCCAGATTATTTCCCTTCTAATATTTAGCTAAATCTTTACCTTAATCACTTTTGAAACTTTCTTAAGCACATCACCATAAAACTTTTATAATGAGTGGAGGAAAACTATATTAGGGAAAATAAATCACAGTAATAGCTAATGGCATATATTAATATTCACAATCGTATAATCACACTAGCAAATAATAAAGCAAACATGCTTTATTTATGAAGCAAAATGCTTCAAAGTTTATTAAGCATTGGCAAGTTCGTAGAGAGAATTACAAATAAGGTGTGAGAAGTATGAAGACTGAAGGAAAGAATAATCCGAAACATCACTAGATAAGGAGCTGAAGAACAAGGAAAGGGAGGGATGGGCAGGAAGAAGTCTCCACAGTGATTTTTTGAAAGGCCACAAAGCCATCTAGGTAAATTAAACCAGACTAGTGAGCCAGAAATACATAATGCAAAGTATAATAGAGAAGGTTGGAAGTAAATGAGGGCAGAAAATCACACCCGTGGAATAAAGAATTAAAAAAAAAGTAGTTGTCAATTGACTAAACAGGACAGACAACCAAAAGGTTTTCCAATGCTAGTGAAGAGTGGCATAGGAAGTCATTCATGGAGGGCCTGAAGCTGAATTCATTGAAGCAGGACTGCAGAGGGTTGAAGTGCAACAGAAGGGAGATAACAGACTCAGAAAAAAATGCTTAAAAATACAGGGATTAATGGAATTATAGGGAAGCAGTTGAAGCAGTATATAACTGGCATCACATGGAAATTCAACACCAGAAGAAAGTCTGCATGAAAAGGAAGAGGAAGAAAAAAATAGCTATAATATAAATAAAGCATTATGTTACAGAAGTTGAAGTTCTACAGGTGACAAGCATGCAAATTAATGAAATAAACTACTAGTTAAGAAACACCAATGAATAAGCAGATAGACACCCTTCCTGTAAGTACAGACTAGCTCTAAATGGACAAGATTACAAATATGTTAGCTCATGATACTTTATAAAAAGGTAAGTTTTGATTAAAA
The DNA here is from genome assembly GCA_020800305.1 of Porphyrio hochstetteri. NCBI lineage: Eukaryota > Metazoa > Chordata > Aves > Gruiformes > Rallidae > Porphyrio > Porphyrio hochstetteri. Next base: position 51,662,845 of record CM036905.1, read on the forward strand.
TAGCTTTTTCAATAAAATAAAAAGCATCGTAACATCTTGAATACTAATTCTTTTTTTAATTTTTTTTTATTTTAAAGGCATCAAATTTGCATAACAATGATTAAGATGCATAACAAATTACATCTAATATGTAGTTTCATATAAAATTGGAAACTTTATGTAGATTCACTTATTTATGAAACCTGTCGAGTCAATCTGATTCTTAATAATTCAGCCATAAATACCTGCTTTCATCTGCTTAATATAATTTGATTAACCACTTAGTATTTAATATATTTCATAGTAGCATTAAGAAAAAAATATAGGAAGTTGCACAGAGGAAAATTTGATGCTAGAAATCTTACCTTCACTCCACTAAGATTTGTGAATAATTAGCCACAAGAACACTTAGTAAAAAATATAATAACCTGGAATCAGAATGCTCCAAAGATCTGCAAAAAACATTCAGATGTGTGATTTACTGTACACTTATCACAGAGTGAAGCTTTAATATCTAACAAAATATGGATAACTTTTGACACAGGGAGTCATGGAAAGGATTGCATTAAAAGTGACTAATGAGTGGACTAAGAAAACTTTAATGAGAAGGCATTTAAGTTATTGAAACACTGAGGAGATTGTTAGTATTTCAATGGCATGGTATGTTTACCTAACATGAATAATGAAGACATTTATTTCATACTGCACCAATTTATGTTTTTATATCTGTCAAGAAAACAATTATAAGAAACAATAGCACTTTCCCCAGATGAAAATAGGTATATATTACTTATATTCCTGTTTAGGTTATGGATGCTCATTATTTTGTCACCTCATATTGGACTAAGAGTGGAAGGACATGGCATCACTTACAAAGAAACACTCTTTGTTATGATTACTCTTATTATTTACTTATTTATTTTAGAATACTACATATTATAAATCTTATTCCATAACATGGGTACAATTGTTATATGAAGTAATTTGCCATTCTTCTTTTAGAAATTTTGCTCAAGTATTTGAAAAGTAACACTTAATTTGAATGGCTTCTTGGTATTTTTTTTTGTTCAAAACTCTTGAAGCAATGTTGGGCATCAAGTATTCATTTACGGTATTACTATCCTAATAAAATGAATAGTTCATAGAACCTGGGTTATAATTCAGCAGGAAATAGTACTACATTTAGATTAGGAGGAGGAGAATTTCAGCTGCAGTTGTGGGAAAAATAGAAGTATTTCTCTTTCAGCCCTCAAAAATAAAAAAAAAATCTGACAGAGAAAAAATGTTTGAGAAAGGCTAAGTGCAGAAAGCAAACAAGGCTTGAGTTCTGTTTAAGCTGCATGTTCTTGCCTATTTTCTGGGCTTGGTGTAGTAAAAATATTTGTTTCAATGACACTAAGAGTTCTGCTAATGGGAATAAAACCCTGTAGGACTACACTGACCAGGGATCTGGATTTTCTTCCAGGTTAAAGCAGTATAAGCAAAAGAACCTGTTTTTACTTAAAAAGAATTTTAGAGGCATAAACCATAGCTGTCTCAGCAGGTAGCATTGTAGAAATGAGGCAATTTTATTTATGCCTAGGTGATGTCTGACAGTTTGGGAAGGATGCAGAACAGTGAGTAGAAAAGGGTGAAGATGAAAGCAAGAAGACATGTATCTCATGAAAAAAATAAACTTACAAAAGACTACAATTGGATGCTGATAGCATTTAAATAATTAGCTTTATCTGGAAAGCTGGAATAAGAAAATAAAAAGGAGGATTCAAAATATTTCAATGTAGGTAACTATCCTATTTACAGATTCATGTTGAAAATTATGTACAACTGATAAACAAAGTGCTAAAAACAGAGCAGAAAGAGGCAGTCTGGCGTGCTTCAAGCAAATGCATATCAAAAGTACCCTGAACAGGTCAAGAAGGTACATCTTTCATGCATATGTCTCTCCAGTTTTTGAAGTTGTTGTGAACATTTATTTTCTATTGACTCTACTACACGTGAAAAGAGTGATTTCCTTATGTAAATTCTCAGTTACAAATGTTTAGTGAATAGCTATTTCATGGTATTTCCCTTCTGAAGTGCTCTAATATCTCCCTTCTTGACTTGAAGAGGATGAATGTGTATGTCTGTATTGCTTGGCAGGATTTTTCTCCCATCAACCTTCCACAAAGAGAAACTCAAAAGAATCAAATTCCACTAAATGAGTTTAAAATTAACCTGTCTTTCTTTCCAAGAATCTGTAAAAGAAACACTTCTTGCTTATTAAAGAAAATACTAACAAGAGGGGAAATAAAAGTGGCAAACATACAAGAAATATATATGTTCAAAAATGTCTAAATTTGAAATAAAGCACTACTGGAAAGCACTCAAAAAATAACCTAAAAATAGTACTTCACAGTTCAAAAGAGTTGCAGATATTCACATTATCTAATGCACTACAGAAAATTAATGAGCAAAATTCTGAAGCTCAGTAGGTTTTGCTACTGGTTGTTTAGAAATTGTTGAGACACTATAAGAAACTGGCTATTAAATACCTGAGGAGCCTCCAGGAAAGATGGAGAGGGACTCTTTAGCAGCGGGTGTAGTGATAGGACAAGGGGTGATGGTTTAAACTAAAAGAGGGGACATTCAGATGAGATTTATGAATAAATTTTTCACTGTGAAGATGGTGTGGCACTGTGACAGGTTGCCCAGAGAGGTTGTGGAAGCCCCCTCCCTGTCAGTGTTCAAGGCCAGGTTGGATGGGGCTTTGGCCAGCCTGGTCTAGTGGAGGGTGTCCCTGCCCATGGCAGGGGGTTGGAACTGGATGGTCTTAGATCTTTTGGTCCCTTAAAACACAAACCATTCTATGATTCATGATTCTTTGATTATGGCACTCTCCAGGTATGTAAGTGTCCTTCAGAGTATCCACATATGTTTCACCACCTCAGCAACTTGCCATATTCTTATTTTCTGATGTTGGAACAGTAATAATTGTGGACCAGCTTCATCAGTGACTTACAAACAGCATACAGCAATGCGGTTACGTGCAGAGTAAGTCAATGGTTAATTTGGTAAAGTGATTAGTTCAACTTGGTTCTCAATCATTCGCTGAACCTCATATCACACTAGACATTAATTATTCTTGCTCAGATGTAAATATCTTCAATAGATGCAGAAGGACTGTCATCCTCCTCTTGCTCATTTTGTGCCCGTCACTTAGCATGGGTACTGAACTGACAGAACTGACATACTGGCTGCCAACTGGGAGAGCTAGAGCACATTGTCAATGGTTGAATATTGCATGATGCCTGATCTCAACATCACATGACTTATCTTCAATGTATCCTCCACCTACCTGGATAAATAAGATGTTAAAATGGAGCTCAGGACACTGAGGATTTTTTTTTTTTCTCAGCTTGGTCTTTGAGTGAATACTAAATAAAGCACATAGGCACTTACTTTGCCAGTTCCCCATCTGTGAAATTGAGAAAATATTCTTCTTTCTAAAGTGACTTTTAAATATGCTATAAAGATATAAAAATAGCAATGTTCAGGGTTGTAGGGTTTTGTTTGTTTGGTTGGTTTTTTTTAACAATTCTTATTTGAAAATGTTTTAAAATATTAGTATAATTGATCCCTTTCAAATTTCCTAGATCAATTTAAGGGGCTTAAAAAACATTAAGTAGCGTGTATTTAACTTCTCTGCTCTGACAATGAAGCTACCAGAACAAAAGTATTTGGGTTTTTACTTAAGAAAGTACTTAGTTAATAAGACTGGAACAGAGACAATCAGGAATCAAACCTTGCATGTTAGGATCTTCTCTGGGAAGTGTTTTTTCCTTCCTACCTTAGGTAATTTTCCTTATACAACCCTACTGACCTTTAGGCTACACAACTGAAGGCTCTGCCTATAGCCACTACCATTTTATTAAATTGTGACAATTTCTATGCTGCTGTTCTTGCCAGCTATTCTCTACCAAAGATAAAAAGTGTCAATAAATGCTCAAATACTAATAAAAAATAAGCATCAGCCAGTAAAACCTTCCCCTTCACCTTCAGTAGAATTGATCTTTCATCCATGAGTTTTCATGTTATTTTGTCTTACTTTGTTATTGTTAGCATGCAGTACTTGTGTATCATTCTGTTAATGACATATTCCTTTTCCTGGATGCAGTCAACTGAACAACAGACACTAGGATCAAAATTAAATCTTGAGTACTTAGAACACTTGGAACAGTAACAATAAAAACTGTGATTTAGTGCCACGTAACATACACGTTTGTGATTCAGCGCAAACTGGATAAGTTTAGACAAACACCATTAAACTTGATTTATGTAAACAGAAATAGGAAGATAAATCTGTGCATGCAACTTCCATACAAAAGTTTAGTCACTTCAGATGTTAATCTCAAATTTGGCATGATCAGTATTGATCACAAAAATGTCAGGTTATTTATTTATTTAATATTGATGTGAATTGACTGATATTTTATTAAGGATACTTTATGAAAAGATGTCCATCCATGACATTATAGTTTGAGTCAGAATAGATTTTCATTTGTTCAAAATATTTTATAGTTCTTTGGGTTTCTACTAGAAATATTGCCAAAGAACTTAGTGGGTTTTTCTTAGTATCACCAGCAAATTCAGCTAGTGTTTCGGAGGCTGAATGAAGTTTCATGGTTTTTTGTCTGTGACATGGATCTCAATAGGCATATGATTTGTCTACAGTAATATACTATGGAAAAGCATCAATAGAAATAATTCCAACTACATGTAAAACATTTTCAATTTATGTTTGACGAACTCAAAGAAAACTAAAAATTCTTAAATTAAGTATAATATACATATACATTGGAATTCAATAGACTTGAATTTTAAACTCAACAATGCCAAGTCTCCAATCTGTTTTGCAATGTTTCAGTAGCTACTGGAAGACTAAATGCTGCTTTAACCTTATTTAATATGGAAATAGATGACAAAACAGATGTACATGTCCCTACTTGGCTGCCTCCAGAAGAAAGAATTTTTGTCTAGGTTAGTCTAACATTTCACAACTAATGATATTACATATTATAATAACGTTATAACGAACCTTTGCTTGTTCAATTCTATGATTTATGGAAACTGAAAACTCAGTATGATTTTGCAGTTATCAAAAAGTCATAAAGCCATTAGTTGTATTTTCAAACATACCTATATCATGATAAAAAAATGAATGAAAGATAGAATTATAAGGTTTCTAATGATTCCAATAATATTTTATGAGTATTGATGAAAAAGTCATTACAGTATTTTAAATATGTTTAAGGAAGATGGGAAGTAAAAAAACAACAGTAATAATTTGGGTATTTTTCATTTCAGAATATTGAAATTGCAACATTTCAAAATAGCTCATTCATTTTCTTATAATGCAATATATTAATTTAATATTTAATTTGTTCTGAAAGAAATCAGTTCTCACCATAGAGAAGGTCAAATCTGATGCTCTATACCAATTTACTGAATGGATCTATTTGTGAAATAGTGAACTTTGGAGTACAGTGAACAGTAACAAAATCTAACCCATGGTGTCTGTTCTTCCAAAGTTTAGAAATATTTGTTCCTTTTCCTTCTACTTCTCAGTATAAGGTCCACTAATTTCACAGGAACCTTTCCTATATCCTATTATTTTACTTAGATCTGCCACCATAAACACACCCTTGGACCCAACTGGTATTCCTTTCCTCCTGAATAGGCTTTGAGAAGTCTTTCTTATTCACCCTGCCACCTTACTAACTAACAATTCCGTGTGCTGCTCTAACCTTTTCCTACTAAACTTGACATTTGTTTTGCTTCTCCTTCCACCACTTCTCCTATGGCATTTCAACAATTTCTTCCTACTGTGATGCTTTTAAAACATTTTCAGTCTTGAATTACAATTATATAAAAACAATTACATTTTCAATGTTTCTTTAAAAACTGAATATGCACTGCATTTAAATCACAATATTGCAATGTTTCAAATATTTTAAAGATGTTATAGTTAGAAGAAAATGCTTTCAGTACAGATACACATATGGTAGTATGAGACAAAATGTTCCAGAAGTCTACTTTTCTTTAAACAAATATTTTTGCTGATAGTCACCACCTAAGGAGAAGACAGCAAAAGTGTACTATGATGAAATAATTCTACTCACCTGTGCTAAAACCAGTAAATATGTTCTGGATATAAAAAAATATCCAGTTTGGAAATGCAGAATAGATGGATACACAGGGAGTTTAAGTGTGGTTTTGTTTACCCCTGTAGTATGATCTGTGTAATATGATCCTGTACTATGATCTTCTATGAATAAAGAAGGAAGAGCATTTAGTTGTTATTTCCTCCTAGGAATTTTTTTGGGTTTTTTGTTTTGTTCTTTTTCATTTTTAAGAAAATACATTCTGCCGCTTATATTCTACCCTATTAAAAAGAAAAAAGGAAAAAATGAAAAAAAAAGGAAAACTTTCCCAAAAGATTGTCTATGAGTGTAACCTTCTAGTAATATATTCACTGAAATTTACAAATTACTTTAAATAATGCCTCAAAAATCCTCTAGATTATCAGCTTGTACAAGCCATCATTAGTTCATAGATCTTTTAAATTTAAAAGACTTTTGAACTCCAACCTATCTTACCTTCATTGCAATATTTAATGTTCAAGGAGGCAACCTGTTATGAAAGTAGGTAATTTGGCAATTTTCTTGTTCAAGATTACGGAAGCCTGGTCAGATCAAACTATCCAATGTTACTTCTTTGATTTACGATTTATAAATTAAAGTGTTATTTATAACTGGCACAGTTAAACCATCGATGTGTCTGTCTCACATTGAAACCAAGACCATAATGTCACACGGATTTAGGTTTAGACTTCATTCTTCCTAAGTAATTTTATAATTTTGCAATAATAGCCTACAAACATATAGTAATAAAAAGCCTGAAATTTTCTATTGCATTGAGACAAATAGAATTCCAGAAGGCTTTATACTCAGAACCTGAGTGCTTTATTAATGTACCACCATTTATTATATTAAAGCAGTGAATGTAACATATATATTGTTATTAAATATTAATAAATGTCACTATAATAATTACATTCAAATGATAATTGTCTTTTTTGTTTGTTTTTAATTAAATAGGTTAAAAAAAGCTCTGGTAGTACAGGAAGAGATCTTTTACAAATATTCATTGATATGAGACAATTTGGTGGTAAAAGGTTGTCTTAATGTCTTTTTACTGACAGTTATGAATAGGAATACATGTAAATATGTTAGAAATATAGCTAATATGATAGAAAAGCACTATTGTACAAAATCAAAGTGATATTTATTAGTAGGGGTGGTGTTTTAATGAATCTGTGAAGTTTTGCATCTCAACATTTATTTTCATTATGTAACAGTAGCTATTATTGGACTTAAACATGTAAAGAAATTCAGTAACTCAACACCTTGTGGGCAAATACTTCTCTACTAACTACGTATCTTTTTTAAGATTTTCAAAAATCGGTCTTTTCAGATCCCTTCGTATAGTCACTGATGTCTCATTTCAAATGTCGTATCACTTAACTGTCATCTTTATGCATGAACAAGTGCTAAAATAAGTGTTCTTGGCAATTTAAAAAGACATGTATTTTATTTTCCAAATACATGATAAACAAGCTGAAATAAACATTTTGACATCTAAAATAATTTTTTTTAATGCTTGTTTTGATATAAATTCAGGTAGCTGGTTTTGAATCTGTAACAAAAACTAGAAGGTAGCAGCAGTCTGACATCAGATATTTTAGTGGCATATGTGGAGGACTGAAGAAACATACAGGCCCTGTCATTTCAGGATCTTAGGCCCTGACTCTGCAAGTATGAGCTTCCTTTCATATATATATATTGACTTGCTAAATCCAAAAAGATTGATCAAATGCTTAAAAATTAAACATAGGCAGAAATGCTTTCAAAGCCATCATCTTAATAAACTTTGGAATCACAAATTGCTATGAAATGTGAATCACAGAATCACAGAATCACAGAATCGTAGGGGTTGGAAAGGACCTCCAGAGATCATCGGGTCCAACCCCCCTGCCAAAGCAGCTCCCTAGCACATATTGCACAGATAGGCGTCCAGACGAGTCTTGAATATCTCCAGAGAAGGAGACTCCACCACCTCCCTGGGCAGCCTGATCCAATGCCCGATAATCCTTTTGGTGAACAAATTTTTCCTTATGTCGAATCTGAATCTGCCTTGGCACAGCTTGAGGCCGTTTCCCCTCATCCTATCACCTGTCACTTGGGTGAAGTGACCAACCCCCACCTCTCTACAGCCTCCTTTCAGGTAATTGTGGGCGGCGAAAAGGTCTCCCTTCAGCCTCCTCTTCTCCACACAAAACAACCCCAGTTCCTTCAGCTGTTCCTTGCAAGGTTTGCTCTCCAGCCCCTTCACCAGCTTAGTTACCATTCTCTGGAAATGCTTCAAGGACCTCAATGTCTTTCTTGTAGTGAGAGGCCCAAAACTGGATACAGTATTTGATGTGTGGCCTTACCAATGCCAAGTACAGGGACACAATCACTTCTACTGGCCACGGTCATAGTCTTTCCTTTATATTCTGATAATCCACCCAGATCTCTCCACGCAGTCACGCTTGTTTTCTTGCTTGCCAGCTCATTTTCCAGCACACAGGGACAACCTGCTCTTGTGCTGACAAGATTTCCTTCCTGAAGAGCATCCAACTCTCTTGGGCTCTTTTGCCCTTAAGGACTGTCTCCCATGGAACTTTATCAACCAGCCTTCTGAACAGTCTGAAGTCAGCCCTGCAGAAGTCCAAGGTGGCCATTCTACTGACCCTCTCCTTACTTCTAGAACTGAGAATTCTATCATCTCATGATCACTATCCCCGGCGTCCTCCAACTTTCACATCTTCCAGAAGGCCTGTGTTCTCAAAAAACAGGTCCAGCAGGGTGCCTTTCCTAGTCGGCTCACTCACCAGTTGTGTCAGAAAGTTGTCTGCCACACACTCCAGGAACCTCCTAGACTGTTTCCTCTCTGCTGTATTATACTTCCAGCAGACATCCGGTAAGTTGTCTTCCAAAGGGACAAGGGCTAGTGATCATGAGGCTTCTCATTTTGCTATAAGTCCTATTGTTATTTCTCTGCCTCTCTGCTGTTCCAGTAAAATATCCTTATCCCAACCGACAAGGTTTGCCTTTGCTTTTCTTTTCCTTCCCCCTGACCCAGCCCCCCCATACTCCCCTCCATCATCAGATAGAGTGGCTGCGTGGTGCTCAGCTCCCAGCTGGGTTGAAACCCTGACAATCGTACAGGGAAATTCCATCTGCTTGACTGGTAATTTATGGTAATGTTCTAAAAGTATTGTTGCTTTGTTTATTATCTAGGTTATCTAGAACTAATGTAATAGAAGTTCAATTTATTATAAGTGAAATTAATATGCAAGTCATATATAAGATTAAGTGTAAGCAGCAAACAAAACATCTTCATTTCAATCATATTTCACCAGTGCCACAAAGAAATAAATACTTATTATTGCTGGCATAAATTTTTGACAAATGTCAGTGGTTCTATTCTTGTAGGATCATCAAACATAATACACAAACATAAGATAAATATTTCAGGTATAAACTGATTTTTTTGTAGGAACCAAGAACAGAATGAACATCTCCTAGGATTCCTGCTAATATTCCTATCTACGGATATTTTAACAATTATATGTAGTTTAATTGTAAATTAATAATTTCTAGTTATAGATCTATCCATAAAATGGCTGTATTTTTTTAAATTAAGAAATAATTTTTTTTGGTATGCAAATATGTATAGGTAGTTATTAGGTATTTCACTTATGATCTTAATCTCTGAAATCAGTAACAAAAATGGAATTTGAAAACAGATTAAGTCTAAAATCTTAATTTTACAAGTTGAGTGAAAAGGAGCAGTGCATTTTTTTTCTGTGATTAATTTCTCGGAGTTTTCAACAAGAGCTATAAAGAAAAAAAAAAGATTTTAGCTACCTTGTAAACTTGATTTCAATATTCAAGCCTTAAAATTTTACTTACGTATTTATATTAGCTTGAATTCTTTTAAAGGATTTCTACATTAATTTGGCAAATTTTTAATATTGATACAAACAGAGCAGGCTAAGCAATCCTTTACTTTGTGTTTGTATGGTCAAGAATAATAAACCTTGACAGTAGCACTATAAATTTATTCTGATATGGGTTTGTAAATGACTCAAAAAAAAAAAAAGCTATTTTAAAAATACTTGCATCTTTCAGAAGAAAAGCCTGCAGTTCTCCAAATCATGAAAGATCTCTTTCATTCTTCTATCACTGCCTGTCACTTTCTAAATGAAGATGTAGTAGTATAAAATATAAAAAAGCAAAATGATCAAAGCTTAGCAGCTAGTGCCACAAATACCACCTAACAGGGCTATTAATATTTCTAAAGTTCATCTTAGACAGAAAATTCCTTTTCCTGTCATCTCTGCTAGTCTTTCTCTCACAATATTTAACTACTGCAAGTAACTACAAACCTAGCTTGCGAATTGTGGGCTGCAAAATCATATATTATTTTAATTATGGGATGCAGGATGCTAGATGCTCTTTAGAGGACAGAGGCATAGCTATTTTCTGTTCTCCCTCCCTACCTGTGTTTAAGTATGCAACTAAGATTTGACAGGTTGTTTTTCATCTGGGCACATACACTTGGATGGCAGGTTTGTGATAGCATTCCAAGCTTCTAACAAAGAGGAAATACACAGCTTTGATATGCTAGCCATTCTGGGATTGTGTTAGGAGTTCTTATCTGTGTGAGATCTGTACTAGTAGAACTTGAATACCAGGTCTATGTCATTCAGCTGATAACATGCCCTCTAATGAAAAGGCTTTATTCATCTTCTATGGCTGTAGACATAGAGAGAGCCCTTCTAGGCCATGTATCAAGTTGGGTGAAATACTTCAGCTCTGATCATCGGTAATTCACTATTCCAGTGCCATATTCCATGGCATGTGAGAGAAAACAGTGTATTTTTACCCAGTTGGACAACGCATAGCATTGTTCAGGAAGAGGGAACTGGAAACAGGTCAGATAACATTATAGTCAGGCAGTGACTGAGCTCTGCTTTAGCTAAGGATTGATGACACTACTTAATGCATATAGGGCTCCAGATACTCCCCTTCAGTGAAGCAAACATTAATTAAGTCCATTAGCTCCAACATGAGACAATGCTTCTTTAGAACACACCATGTCCCTGTGATTAAGGTACCTGCCTGAGAGGTAAGAAAAATGTCCTCAAATTCACTTTCTTCCTCCTTTAGGCCAAAGATTTGAACTTTGAATTCCTAATTGACAGGTGAAGCTTTTTTTACACACTAGGGTCTAAGGTTTTCTGCAGTAGAGCACTCTTTCTCTGGAGGTATTCTAATTTTCATAAAATACTTTCATGCCCTATGGAAGTGAACTGGCTCTATGCTTTGGTAGTTTAAGATGTTAGTACAAAACCTAATGACTTTCCTGATAGCTTTGTCTGGATGGCTCATCTATCAGACCCTACTTTGGACCAATTCTATCCCGTCATCTGTTATACTTCCTGATCAATCAAAGTCACCAACTGTCAGGTAGAGAGGATATATAACACCCAGCAGATACCAAAGGATGTCAGACACCTGTTGTCCAGTCCTGACACCAGCCAAGGTGTATAACTCTTCTGCAACACAGAACCAAACCAAACTACCTTTACCTCTCCAGATGTGTAATGTTCAAGAAAATTCCCAGACACGGCTTCAGATCTCATCTGTGGTGGAAATTGACTACCTAACCTAAGTTAGTGTCCTTCACACTATATTTTCAGAGAGAAGGAAAGAAAAGGCAAGATTAAGTTATCTTTTTAGTTAGCTTTCTTTTTACACATGATTTGAAATCTCTTGTATCTCATTGTATTTTTTATATGTGGATAAGAACTGTAGCTTCTTATTTCAGCAAGATCAAACAAAAGCAAAACGTCATTGAAACTGAACATTTTTTTCTTTGCTTTTCCAGAATAATTCCAGTACTGAAAGCCAACAGATATTTTTTTTTTGAGTATGTGCTGACCCTAAATCAAGTGGAAGCTAAACCATTTATTGAGATTATAGTAAATCTGATAATTCTCCTTCAGTGTTAAGTAAAAATTATACTTGGACCAATTTTTGTGCTTTACATATAATCCATTAGACAAAGACAATTTCCTTTCCTAAACTAATGCTAAAATTAAATATAGTTTTCATAATAGTTACACATCATTCAGAACTTTTTCTAGTTAGGTCATATTGTCGATGTAATTGCCTAGAAATAGTTTTAAGGTCACACTTTCCCCAAAAATATCTATCTGGAAAAATGTAATCTTAGTACAGTTTTCACATCTTATTCTCATGGTGGTCTAACTTTCATGTAGGTTCTTCCTTAATTGGTTTTAATCTAAGATACTAAAATACATTTTTAAGGTCATTTCTGCAAACACTAAGAACAAGTTGATGAATCAAGTTTAATATCACTCTTATCCTGTGTTTGCCATCTGTTTTTATATTCTTTGTTTGCTTAATTGGTTTCTTGATGCAGGATCACTGTTCAGACTTTTAGGAAGTGGAAAATTCATGTCACTGAATATGTTAAACCAGAGATTGCTATGTAGCTTTTCAGGAACTTCTTCATGTTGACAAGGACACATATTGCGGTAGGCATTCCAATTATTTTAAAATCATTGTTAGAAAGAAAAGCAGGTTTTTAAAATTCAGGATCTATTTTTCTTTGCTCCTGCCTCATCAGTTCTCTGCTGCGTTTTAACTTTAAAATAAATGTGACTAGCAGTCCTTTAAAAAAAAGAGTAACTTATGAATTGAAACCTAACAACTCCTGCTCATGTTTTCCACCAATAGTCAATCTGCTCTACAGAACATTTTGCTAGAAATATTTTAGAAACCTTTTTTTTTATTGTTATAAAAGCAATTATGATGGAAGATGTGTTGTCACTTCACTACTGTAAACCTAAACCAGTGTTTTACTCAGTGCCATGAATGGGAATAAATGTGTTGCCGCATAAAATAAGAAGGAACTTCAGGAAAGAAATGCATCTGCAGCACAGCTGCTTCAAAGAATGCTATTTACTACTGCTCTTTCATAGTTATATCAGAAAGCTGAAGCAAAAACCTGTGTCTGACTTTCAATTAGAAGAGCATCAGTGAAAGTTAAGATGAAGTTCACAGGTTGTGACAGTTTTCCCAGGCTTTATTTAGGATCTTTAATAGTTTTAATCAACGTTATTTCATGTAAAGACAAATCAGAGAACATTTGTGACCATGTGATCTTCCAACAGTATGTTAAGGAAATGCAACTAAGCATCAATAACCATGTCAGGTTATATATGTGTATATATATATATATAAAGTGTAAGTGCAAAGTCTGTGGACAACACAAGGAGTCTGACGTGAAATGGGAAAACTATATATTAAATGTGAGAGGTTGGAGATATGATCATATGAAGCTCAAAATTTTCAGAAAAGGAATATTACAAGGTAATGAGCTTGTGAATTCTTGTAAAGTGAGAGAATTTTGTATAAATTTTATGTGCTATAGCAGTTTCTTCCAAAGGGTTTTTTTTTTTCAATCATTCTAGTATTCTCAGACAAATAAAATTGAATGATATCTGGGTGGTTGTTGTGAGTTTCATATGAGAGAAATGGCTTGAGATTGCATGTGGAATTGTTTTTCACTATGCTACAATTAAAACCAACTGAATAAGTAATCTATATTAGTAGACTCAGGAACTGATCAGATGCCCTTTTCATATGTACAAAAATGTTTTATCTTTTTTCTCTATACTTTTGTTTTGTCCTTACAAGTAGTATTGACAAGGGCTATTGATATACAACACATTATAATAATAACTTACTTTTTACTGTCAAAGTTATAAAAGCAGTAAAATAAACTTATAAAAACCACTTCAAACTCAAATTTAAATAGGCTGCTGTTCTATTTTCTAGATCTTTTGCTAAGAACAAACCTTTCCAAATTAATATGTATGTGTAGCACAGTTTTTCAAAAGATAGCAAAAAAAAAAATGTAGTAAAAACCCAAAAAACACCCCCAAAACCCAAAAACCCCAAACAAATAGAGATTTATCATTTAAATTCCATATCCCTAAAAAGGTGAACACAGTATCTTGTATATGAAAATAATTTTATCAGGCAAAGCAATAGGAAATGTGATGAGGAAGTGTAGCCAGTCACTAGAAAGGATGGAGGTTCGTTGCATAGTTGAGTTTGGGCAGCCAAGTCCACTCATTGCTTTGTGTTACAGTTGTTTTATGTGAAATGTCTAAGAGTAGCAAGGCTTTCCCCTGTTCTATAGGAAAGCTCTCTTAGCTTATGACCCACCAAGAGATAGATGCAAGTAATATTTGCACACATCTTGGAAGACTACTTATTTTCCCAGTTACACTGGAAAGACCTCTAACATTCACAGACAGGACTGGGACAGAAAGAAAAAGCATTTATAGCTTTTTCCTTCTAGCATGAATATATGAGAAATAGTTCCTCATTACTTAAGAAATTAGAACAGGTCTTCCTGTTCCTGACAGTCATGAACCATTTCTGAATTCCTACTGCTGATTCTAACCCAACACATAGAGAAAAGGGAAACAGTTTTCTTTGGCATGTGAAGGCATACAGCCAGTCGTATGCAGTCCAGACAATTTCTGCAGTGTGTTGAAGACAATTTCCTGCTACAGATGGTGCAGGAGCCCACAAGGGGAGGGCGGCTGCTGGACCTTGTTTTCACTAACAAGGATGGACTTGTTAGGGAAGTGAAGGTCGGGGGCAGCTTAGGGCAAAGCGACCATGAAATGGTTCAGTTCATGATCCTGGGTGGAAGAAGCAAGCCAAAAAGTAGGATAGCTACCCTGAATTTTGGTAGAGCTAACTTTGATCTCCTCCGCCACTTAATGGGGGCTATCCCGTGGGCTACGCTGTTTGAAGGAATGGGAGCCTGCGAGAGCTGGCTAGCATTCAAACTGCACTTCTTCCAAGCACAGGAACGATGCATCCCTTTGAGGAGGAAATGGGGAAAGAGAGGCAGAAGACCTGCATGGATGAACAGGGAGCTATTGAGCAAACTCAAAGAGAAGCAGAAGATCTATGAATCGTGGAAAAAGGGTCTGAGCACCTGGGAAGAATACAGGAATGTGGTCAGGGCCTGTAGGGATGCAACTAGGAAGGCTAAAGCCCTCTTGGAAATTAAGCTGGCAAGGGACATAAAGGATAATAAAAAGGGGTTTTTTAGACACGTGAACAGTAAGAGGATGTCCAGGGATAATGTAGGTCCCTTGCTGAATAATGAGGGTGTCCTGGTTACGGGGGATGCTGAGAAAGTGGAGATATTGAATGCCGCCTTTGCTTCGGTCTTCACTTCAAAGGCCCCCCGGGACCCACAGACACTGGATGAGAGTAGGACTGATTGGGAAATGAAGAATTTCCCTCTGGTTCAAGTAGGGGAGGTCCAGGAGCGGCTCAAAGGGATTAATGCACACAAATCCATGGGCCCAGATGGGTTACATCCACGTGTGCTGAGGGAGCTGGCGGAGGTGATTGCTGAGCCGCTCTCTATCATCTTCGACAGGTCTTGGAGGACAGGAGAAGTGCCTGAAGACTGGAGGATAGCCAATGTCACTCCAGTCTTTAAAAAGGGCAAGAAGGAGGAACCTAGTAACTATAGGCCAGTCAGCCTCACCTCTGCCCCTGGAAAGGTAATGGAACAGCTTGTTCTGGATGCCATCTCCAAGCAATTGGAAGAGAAGAAGGTCATGAGGAGTAGTCAGCATGGATTCACTAAGGGGAGATCGTGCTCGACCAACCTCATAGCCTTCTACGATCTCATGACAGGCTGGGTAGATGGAGGGAGAGCAGTGGATGTCATCTACCTTGACTTCAGCAAGGCCTTTGATACTGTCTCCCATGACATCCTGATAGCAAAGCTGAGAAAGCATGGGATAGATGAGTGGACAGTGAGGTGGGTTGAGAATTGGCTGTCGGACCGAACCCAGAGGGTTGTGATTCGTGGAGTAGAATCTGACTGGAGGCCTGTTACCAGCGGTGTTCCCCAGGGCTCAGTGTTGGGTCCAGTCCTGTTTAATATCTTCATTGACGATCTTGATGAGGGAATAACATCCACCCTCAGCAAGTACGCCAATGATACAAAGCTGGGAGGAGTGGCTGACACGCAGGAGCACTGCGCTGCCATCCAGAGAGACCTGGACAGGCTGGAGAGCTGGGCAGTGAGAAACCAGATGAAGTTCAACAAAAGCAAGTGTAAAGTCTTGCACCTGGGAAGGAACAACTGTTTGTATCAGTACAGGCTGGGGGATGACCTGCTGGAGAAGAGCTCAGTGGAGAAGGACCTGGGGGTCCTGGTAGATGACAGGTTGGCTATGAGCCAGCAGTGTGCCTCGGTGGCCAAGAGAGCCAATGGGATCCTGGGATGCATCAGGAGGAGTGTAGCCAGCAGGTCAAAGGAGGTGATCCTCCCTCTCTACTCTGCCCTGGTCAGGCCCCACCTGGAGTATTGTGTCCAGTTCTGGGCTCCTTGGTATAAAAAGGACAGGGATCTCCTGGAAAGAGTCCAAAGAAGGGCTACGAAGATGATTAAGGGCCTAGAGCATCTCCCCTATGAGGAAAGGCTGAGTAAGCTGGGGCTGTTCAGCCTTGAGAAGAGAAGACTAAGGGGGGACCTAATCAAAGTTTATAATTATCTGAAGCAGGGGATGCAGGGGGAATCAGCCAGCCCCTTTTCAGTGGTCTGTGGGGATAGGACAAGGGGCAATGGCTGCAAGTTGGAGCATAGGAAGTTCCGCACCAACATGCGGAAGAACTTTTTCACAGTGAGGGTGACTGAGCACTGGAATAGGCTGCCCAGGGAGGTGGTGGAGTCTCCTTCACTGGAGATATTCAAGACCCGCCTGGACGCCTATCTGAGCAATATGAGCTAGGGAGCCTGCTTTGGCAGGGGGGTTGGAGCCGATGATCTCTCGAGGTCCCTTCCAACCCCTACAATTCTGTGATTCTGTGATTCTGTGATCTAGGTTTAGGCATCTTTGTCTATTGTAGTTTATTCATTTCACAACCAGTATTTTGTATGATCACTTTGGTGATTAATTAAAAGAAAGAACATTAACAAGGATACAAGAGATCAGGAGGCTTCCGTTGCCCTAGCTGATGCTTACCTATAAAGAACTACTTACTCTTCCACTTTAGTAGTCTTCCTTTCGTTCCGTGGACTTTCACAGCCTTGGATCCAGAGGTTTGTTCCAAGAACAGAAATGAGGGCCTTACCATCCTGGATTCTTCCCAACACTGCCTCCCTGCTTTCCCCACAGTGGACTCTCACAGCCAGAGTTAGAAAATGGTTAAAATTTATAGTACTGATGTTACATTCATATCCTTCTGTTCACTCACTGATCGCACCTATCATGAGCATATCCAAATTAAGTATTTGTAGCAAAATATCTACTATGCTCTACCAAGTCTTCTAATCTCCTTACTTTCTTGATTGTTGTGAAGTATATTTCCAGGTGGGCAATTCTGGTGATAAGTGGTGAGAAATTTGAGGAGTGTTAACAACTGCTAAAATATCTCTTTATGGTGTAAAAGTTTTGCTGAAAATAAAGTATTTGAGTTTTGACTTTCATAGAATCATAGAATCATAGAATAGCATGGGTTGGAAGGGACCCCAAAGATCATAGAGTTCCAACTCCCCTGTCACAGGCAGGGACACCAACCTCAGGCCTGGATCTACACTAGGTTGCTCAGGGCCCCATCCAACCTGGCCTTGAACACCTCCAGGGACGGGGCATCCACCACCTCTCCGGGCAGCCTGTTCCAGCACCTCACCACTCTCTCTGTAAAAAACTTCCCCCTAATATCCAATCTAAACCTTCCTTCCTTTAGCTTTAGTATGTTCCCCCTTGTCCTGCCATTGTCTACCCTTTTAAAGAGTTGATTCCCCTCCTGTTTATATGCTCCCTTCAGGTACTGGAAGGCTGCAATGAGGTCCCCCCGCAGCCTTCTCTTCTCCAGACAGAATAAGCCCAGCTCCCTCAGCCTCTCTTCATAGGGCAGGTGCTCCAGCCCTCTAATCATCTTCGTGGCCCTCCTCTGAACCCTCTCCAACAGTTCCACATTTTTCTTGTATTGGGGGCCCCAGATCTGGACACAGGACTCCAGATGGGGCCTCACAAGAGCAGAGTAGAGAGTGACAATCACCTCCCTGTTTCACTTGGTCTCATTTCCTCAAAGCGCCATTCTGCATTTGAACTTCTTGCAGAAGTTTATTTTTAATCAAGTGTCATTACCAGGTCTAGACTACCACAAGTTTCTAAAAAAAAAAAAAAAAGAAAATTAACTACCCAGAATTTATGAAAATCCATATTTTTCTGATAAAAAATTCTCCTTTCATTAAAAACATTTTATCTTTTGAATGGTGATGTTCCTTCAACAATAGAAAGGATGAGGATGGTTCTGTCATCCTGCCACAGACTTCCAGGAATTTTTTGTGTTTATACTAATTGTATAGTGCAGTCTGTTATGAGGAGATAAACATGCAAAGCAAAGGGAAAACAAGTGAGTCTTTAATTTGACTTGAGAGCTTGAAAAAGTGGTGACGTCCCTGTCAGATTTGTGAAGGGAATTCTTTACTGAAAGTGATAACTAGCTGAATTAATAGCCATCCATATCGGCTGTTTAGACAACAGCAAGGAAAAAAGAAAAAGGATTAGCAAGAGATCATTCATCATGAATAATTTAACTGGCACATAAGAGGAAACATACAGATTCACTGTCCAATTCTAAACAGCTTTATCATTCAAGATTTTTACCAATATTAAGGGAATATCTGCCTGATTAAGAATTTACAGAGGTTTTTTGATTATTTTTTTTCTTCCTCCCAAAGATCTCAATTTCATTTAGATGGCTTAGTATTTTTTTCTTTTAGACTCAGATTACCATTTTCTTTTTCAAGGTTCACTTTAGATTAAAACATGGAAACGCTACTGTTTCTTCAGTAATTCTGTGAATACTATTAACAAAAATATTCGTTCAGGGGTCATTCAATGATAGAATACATGTTTGTTTTCTCATGTTTTGCTTTTTTTCTCTTTAATTCCTGGAAAAATGCCTTGGAACACTGGAGTGATTGTCACACCTAAACGTATTGGAGATTAAGCAATCATTTCGTCATCAAGACACTGTACTTCTACATTGTATGATCCTGTCTGAGAAACTGAAATAGACAAAAGTAAGAATGATTACCTATCTCTGTGCTTTAAAATGTATCCTAAGAAGCCAGTGCAGCTTGCGAATTCCTCATAATAGCAACTCTGAAGAAATAAAGACTTAGGGAATTATAGAAGCTAAAATCATGCCTAAAAAGAAAAGTAAATAAAACCAGCATTTGGCTGACTCTTTCCACTGTAATTAATTTAAATTTTTGCAACTTTATAACTATCAGTGTGAAAGAATAATTTAATGCTTAAGAGGGCAGATGGTGGGCAGTAAATTACAAAATTAAATAGAACATACTTGATTTAAAAATAAGAATATATTAAAGGCAACTGGACATTTGCCGTCCTGAATGGAAAATTTACATTGCGAAATGTAGATTAAATTAAATAAAACATTTTCCAAAGAAGGTTTAATTTTAATGTAGACAGTGCCACTGGTTCACTAGTTGCATAGTGAGAATGTAAGGAGAAAACTAGTTCCAAGTGCATAGTGAGAATTTGTAAGGACGAAAAGGTAGTTGTGCAAGTATATATTAATAGTGACCATACACTTTATTTCAATATGTAATTTAATGTCAGCCTGCAGGTGTGGGTTGTTGTTGTGGTTTTCTTTAAGCACATGCAACTCAGGTGGCTGTGTATTTTCTCATTTGTTATGGGATTCAATGTGTCACAAAATAATCAGGGAACTTGGATTCTAAGCTAGTGTGAGGGAAATACAAAGAGGTTTTGTTGTTGGTATTTTTATTCCACTTACCAGTGAAAAATACAGGTCACAGCTCTTCTCCATATGACCTCTAGGAATGAATAAAATACTTTTTGCTTTCATGTAGGTACAATGATGGGAAGGAAGACATGCTCTCTGTGCCATTTGTTGTGCATTGGTAGTTAAATTAATGACCTGCATTCTCACTGTCTGCAGTGCCAGCTTTGAAGGTCTTAGTGAGAGATGGGAAATAAAATGGTAAAAAAGGAGTACTTATGCATTAGTTGTACAGAAACGGGGAGAAAAATCCGTATGAGAGACAAAAGAAGTATTAATCAGCTTTTACAGGCAAACTCATTTCTGCTTCCTCTTTAGAATATAAAGGCCTAGTTCATGCATATTCGTCATATGTTTATGGAGACATAGAACTTATTATTGTCTGGTTAAAATGTACTTAATCCCTTCAAGCTTCCACTCACCATTCTACATTATGATTTTTGTTAATTCTTCAGGGCTTTTTGTTGGGTTATTTTTCAGTATAAGAGGTGGGATTTTTATTGTTTAAGGGATTTTTTTGGTTGCTTGTTTTCTCAGTTTTTGTTTTTGGTTGTTTGCTTTTTTTTTTGGTTGGGCTTTTTTTTTAATGCATCTGTCATGTGGTTATCAAAAGGATAAGGCAGTTGTTTTCTTCTCAGCCTAGAGTTTGCTGCTATCTCCTAATATTACTGCAGATCTAGGAAAAAAGAAAAAAAAAGAAAAATGCATACATAGAGGGGATACCTTACTTGCACATCTTTCATATCAAATCCATCTCTTTTTCCCTCAGCTCCACAATGTATCCCCACCACACTGAGACACACATGTGTTTCTTTAGGATCCTCTTTCGCTCTGGACTTGCATGCATTCTGATAACATTTCTCTCCTTCAGGACATCCGCTCGAGCAGTAGCAGTCAAGCCATAGCTCCAAATCTTTGACTCTTTCCTTCTTCTGAATTCTTCTTAGGTCTTCCTTCTTCCTCTGTTGAAATTGACCCTTTATCTATTCTCCTCATTTCAAAATCATCTGACATAGATATATATGTCTCCAAGGTTAGGCCTTATTGTTTCCAATTTCATCTGTTCAGTCACACTAGCTCTTTTCACCTCTACTTCTGATTCTGTATCACTGACATCAATGGGCAAAATGGAGCTTCAGTGCTACTAGAAAAGAACCACAGAGAAACAGCTCCCCCAGATGGTGCAATAAACCTGAAAAAATACATGTTCACACACTCAAACATACATACTTACCTCTCTGTCTGTAAATATTAAGGCTAAACATATGACCTCATTTTTCAAGGTCTGTTATTTTACATGCTTATGGAGTTAGATTAGCAATTCATAATCATAATGAAATTCAAAGCTCATACTGCGTGTTCTTTCAATGTAAGGAAATTGTCGCAGATGCTGAGTTTACTGCTTCTACAGACTTGTTCATATGGAGCCAGGGGGAGAACACAAGACTCACAAGCTGTATCTCCGATTAAAAACATGCAGGGACTCTTAAGATTCTGGGGCAAAAAGTCTTTCCCTGAAGAAAAAGACCTGCAATGCTGCTAATCTCAATATCATATTGTGGGCAGGAGAACAATTTTCAACAAAGACACCATACAGCACATATGGAGTCCCAGAAACTCTAATAATACCCAATGGAGGCACTGTGTAAGAGACAATAAAATATTTTGGAGCTCTCTGTGTCTTGCTTAGCTACCTCCTTATTTTAATCAGATAGTATGAGATTGCTTCTTTCTTTAAATGGTTAGAATGGATTAAATGTAAACAATAAAATCAGTTCTGCCTCTTGAAAATATTTACTCCTTGATGGGAACTGTAGTGCTGCATGAGAAAATTTTACATGAAAAAAAAAGTGTGTGCTTGCCTTTATATTACACTGTGACACATTCTACTATCTATGTGGCTTACATGTTAAAAAGATCATGAGTTTTTATTTTAAAGGCTTAACAAATCTCTTTTTCAAGGCTAAATATTGTACATTCCGTGGCTCCTTACTCCATTATTTTACGCTTTCTTCGTGAAAGTCAAGCTGTTAGACCAATAAACGTGGTCTGTTTGACAGAGTATCTGTCTGTTTGGACAGATACTCTGTTTCTTGCTTTGTTCTTTTGTTCATTGTCAGTGGAAGAAAATAGCTAATAGCCCTGAACTCTGAAGGATGAAACTATGTGGTTCATGTAACTCTTCAGCACCTGAGTCATTCTTCTTTTCTTTGCTACCAAGGGCGGTCATTACAGCTCCTCCCCATCTCTTTCTCTGTCTTTACTACATCTTTGTTAAACTGTCAAGGATGTTTGAAAGCAATATAGTTCTCCTTTTCTCTAACTTCAAAGTTTGCTAGTAGATTGATAACAGACTTCTTATTGATCTCCTCTGCACCAACACAATTCTTGCTTCTTTGTAAATACAACACAAGAGAATAGAGTATAGTGACAGACAGTTAACCGATATATACTTCTTTCACCCTTCTAATCAGAACTGGGGAACAGAAGTTATCTTTTTAAGTTAAACTTCTTAAGCAGAAGGATTACATTTTCGAATATGCTGAAAGCCAAGCATTGATTTTTTTTTTCCAGGTACCAAATTAAATAACTGATTTCTGAGTTATGACACCTGTAATTTCTATTCGCTTCAGTACTTTATGCTGTTCTAGGGGCCTGATCCAAAGTAATTGATTTTTGTGGGTCTGTGGTAAGTTAGAAGGTGATGAGTCATGAGGTTTCTCCAACACTGAAGCTTTACAAGGAAAATCTTTTGCTTCTGAATTTTCTAAAGATCAGGTTATTACAGAAAAGATACAATCTCTTTCTGATGGGTATTTCTTCTTTATATTTACTTCCATTGACCAGCAAAATTTACTCTGGACTGTCTTTCTGAAAAGCCCTTCCCTAGCCAGTTGCCAGACAATACTGTTTTGCAGAGGTTAGTCCATCCCAAATGCTGGACTTGGCATTTACTGTGTTGAGCATCATGAAGGTTTTGTCTACTCATTTCTCCATCTGTCAAGATGCCTTTGGATAGTAGTCCTGCCTTCCAGTCTATTGACCTTCTCCCCAGCCTCCACAGCCTGCTGTCATTAACAAACATAATTCCAGGAAGACTTTGTCTAATCTTACCAGGGAGTAAAGCCTTCTTGCCCTTCTGAAAGATGTTTGCCTTTTTCCAGTTAACGTGAACCTCTACTGATTGATAAGGCTTTTTGAAGATGAGGAAGAACAATCTCATAACTATATCAGCCAGTTCCCTCAGCATCCTCAGATGCATCCCTTCTGGTCCCATGGCTATTTAAAGTGTCCAGTTGTGTCAGAGTAGTCCCTAAGGCTGTGTTCTGGTACTGTGAGTGGTAGCATCCCTCACACTGACTCTGACAGCTCACATATGGTCCTGAGATGCCTGAGGTCAGGTCTTAATTGTTGAAAACAGAGGAAAAGAAAACCATTTTCCATGTCCTCTGTCAGTATGTTCAATGTTTCACATTTTCCTTAGCTTTCCTTTTGCTTAGATGGTACTTTTAGAGGCCCTTTTTTAGCTTGCCCATCCCTCCCTAGTGTCAGCTTCTGGTGAACTCTGCCATTCTTAACTTTTTCTCTGCATGTACAGATTCTTCTCATGAAGCACATCCTTTTTCTTCCTTCTACATACTTTGTCTTTTGAACTTTATCTCAATCATGAATTCCTCATTCGTCGGTACTGGCCCTCTGCCATGGTTGCTTGACTTCATGCACATCAAAATTCTTCTGCTTTCAGGAGCTTTTCCTGAATATGAACAAGCCTTCTGGAACCCCTTTTCCCAGAGGATTTTCCAAGGGGGCATTGCCAAACATAACCCTGAATAAGATGAAATCTGTTCTCCTGAAGTCCACATTTGTGATGCTGCTATTCCTCTTTCTCCCTTCTCTTAGGATCTCAACTCTGCTAACTTGAGAGCATTTGTCCCTGCTGTGAAATCTGCTGTTGACCTTAATACTCTTAAAGAAGAATTGGTCCTTCCTTAATCATAACTAACATGTCCAATGGCCTTCCCCTGCCAGGGGACACTTCTGTCCAGACATAATCCTTGATGCTCTCCAGAAATCTACATTACTTTTGCTCCTTAGAATTGTCCTTCCTGTATATGTCAGAATGGTAAAGCCCTCCATTAGAAAAATGGCCTGTAATAGTGAGGCTTCCTGAAGATGTCAGTACTTCCTCTTCTCAATTAGTCATTCTGTAGCAGGAGTGTACAACACTATTACACATCCCATGCTGTGTGGGGATATATCTTCTTTTCAGTAGTCTGTGGAGATAGGGCAAGGGGCAATGGCTGCAAATTGGAGCACAGGAAGTTCCACACCAACATGCGGAAGAACTTTTACACAGTGAGGGTGACAGAGCCCTGGCACAGGCTGCCCAGGGAGGTGGTGGAGTCTCCTTCTCTGGAGATATTCAAGACTCGTCTGGACGCCTATCTGTGCAATATGTGCTAGGGAGCCTGCTTTGGCAGGGGGGTTGGACCCAATGATCTCTCGAGGTCCCTTCCAACCCCTACGATTCTGTGATTCTGTGATTCTGTGATTCTGTGATTCTGACCCTTTCCCATGAGCTCTCAGCTGCTTGTTACTCACACCAAAGCACAGCTCCATTCACTTAAAGTGTTGTTTTGTACAGATAATGACTCCTCCTCCCAGTCTTCCTGGCCAGCCCTTCCCAAATGGAAAGGCAGACAAAATTGTATGCTCCAAGACACCAACGCATTGTCAGGGAAGACAGCAGGCCTGCTAGCAGCCTAGCTCTCTTCTCCCAAGATTTAGGCCCTGACAATATTCTTCTGTTCCCATGAGAGAGGAAAAGTTACTCATGATGAGAGGATCCTAATAATCACATTCTGAAATCACAGCGGCCTTGTTGATAAGGGTACAGGCTACCCTAAACCAAGAAGCAGTTATGGGAAGGTATTTGGGAGTAACGGAACATGTTAAGAACCAACTGTAATAGATGGTCAAAAACAGCAGGTGTGCGGATACTTTCAGGCATTAAACTAATGATATTTAGCTATAAGATAGGTTTATCAGAACTTGTTATAATGAGTTTTTAATTCAAACCAATCAGTACGGTGTGAACGGTGTGTGTAAGCAATTAGCAGTTTTTTAGCTTGCCACGTTTGCAGTAATAAAGGTATATAATCTGTGTGATTGCACCTAATAAGATGGCTCCACCTAAAATTCATATTGAATTGCGTGTTGCTCTCTGTCAGCTGCCACAAATGCATAGACTCTTCTACATACCATTGAAAGGGACCAACAGCTCTCCATTCAATTCATATGCTCAAGCCTAATTTCATATTTTATTTCTGTTTCTATTCCAGAGAGTGTAAGGTGAACTTCTTGCATTACACACCAGTACAGTTCTGTGGTATGCTGTAATGCCTGCACAGTGTTGTGACATTTGTAAAAATTTCCACTCTGCAGAAGACAGTTTCTTGTGCACCATGTATGGAAGAACCTCACACCAGAATCAAGCAAATTCACCAGTTCAGTTAGACTGATGCCTCAGAAGTGAT
This sequence comes from Porphyrio hochstetteri, assembly GCA_020800305.1. NCBI lineage: Eukaryota > Metazoa > Chordata > Aves > Gruiformes > Rallidae > Porphyrio > Porphyrio hochstetteri. Next base: position 51,688,427 of record CM036905.1, read on the forward strand.
ACATGATGCAATTATATTAAGTAGCCATATTAAAGAAGACTATGACGATCTTTACAATAAACCTTAAATGTACTTTTTTTCTCCTCCCTGAATTCCCCACAGAAAACTCTCTCTTTCTGGGAAAATGTTTCATGTTTGTCTTCTGCATCAGGAAAGCTGAAGTACAGACAGTAAAAACAAGGAAAGATATAACTAGAGACTTGGCATCTAAGACCTCATCATTGATATTTTAAGCTTACAGGAGGAGACAATATCTCTTTTACACCAGTATCTCTCATTTTCCTTGGCAGAGATGTACTCTAAGCTGCCAGCTTCGTCTCAGAAAGAGTACTGCAAAAATGTTCCCCAGTCCAATAGTCCTACAGTTAAAATGGTTAACTGTGATATTATCTTCTTTTCCCACAGAAGTAGTTGCTCTTAGGATATATTACATAAATAGCAGAAGTATCTCTACTTTTGAAATTGAGATTTTGTCATTTCTCTTTTTTTTTTTTTTTTTCATGAGAATTATTTGTAAGACACACATTTCCTGTACCGCTTCAGATAGGGTCAGCATGATTTCAATAAGAGTAAAGCTACAGCATTTAGAAATCTTTGCACGAGATAAATGTTATATACTGTAGCACAAGGAAAAAGAAAAAGGAAGAAATTAAGGCTGTAATACTTTATTACAGTTCACTGAGAACAGTTTCAGAACAGTTTCATTTCTGTCTCAAGATTAATTAAATTATGATTGCACTAATCTATTCCACTCAGGTCTTTTTCTGTGAGTCCCTTAAATGGACATTTAAGGGAAAATTTACATGTTCGTGTAAAAGTATGACATTAGATGTAGAAGTTTATGTGTAAGTTTTCACTTTCTCATGCAGCAAAGAATAGATAATTGTTGATAAAATTTTGACAAGATGAGAGTTAATGAAATTTATATGAGTTTTTAATTCAAAGTATATTAATGTGTCACAGTGGAAGTGCTCTTTAAATATTAAAATCCTGAAAATGTATTCAAAAGCGTATGGTACATGTAAAAATAATTTTATCATCCAAAGTTAACGAGGAGGTTGTGTGCTGTGGCACTCTAATTGTAATGTCTGCTGTAGTTTTCAGTCCTAGAAGAGATTTAGGCCCAATCTGCTTCATAGAGGACAATTCCCACTAAAAGTCATCTGCAAAACATGGCTTCTGAAGGGAAAGCCACAGGGAACACTAGCAGGGAGAATTTAACAGCAGTATGGTAATACCGAACCACTGTTGTGGTGGTTTCCTGAGAGCTTGCAGAACTTATGTCTTTTCTGTTTTGGGGTGACAATCCGATTATTCTCCTGACATCTGAATGAGAAATCCAGTGAGCTCATGAGAGAACTAGGGGAATGGTCTTTTAATTCATTAACTGGAAATGCTGAATCATTTGTGAACAGTACTAAAAGTTTTAATTTATAGAAGGCAACAAATATTTTTGAAGTATGGAACAGAAGACACTTTATTCTCCATCCTCACAAGTGTCATAACCATTTATTAATTCTTATTCACATATTTTTCAAACTGCTTAGATGCTTCTGCATTGAGCTATAAGGGATATTTCTCACCAGAAAGAGCTTGCAAACTGAATAAACTTTATATGGGATTAAAGCCCATAGTTTTTGCACATAGTTCAGCATGCTTAATTATAAACGTAAGACCACTGTTGAAGAGATTTTTATAGAGATGAACAGAAGAGAAAAAAGCTGCAAAGTCAATGTGTGGGCTGTAAATCTATGAGTGGTTTTGGGCCATTCCATACCAGTGACTTTAACTGGGAAAAAAGTGGAGCACTCATATCCTGTCCCGCAGTTTTTTGGTGAGTCTGGAGATAAGTTCTATCAAAGCAGAAAATATATTCAGGCATATAGCCAAAACAGAATGGTGGAAGAGACAACCAAAGGGAAAGTGAAAAGAAGAGAAACTGTCAGAGTACAGCGTCCAAGAGACGTGAATTTAATTAGCAGAAAGCTGTTATGTAAACATTTAGATGGAACCGGTGAATATTCAAAATTAAGTTTCTCATAAAAAAGTGAATAGGAAGTGACAGTTTGGCTGCCAACAGCTACTGAATGTGCAGCTAGAGATAAGAAAAGAGCATCTAGATAGAGAAGATAAGCATTATAATGGAAGTTAAAAAACAATAACCAGTATGGGAACAATAATTGGTTTCTTAACATTTTTTTACTACCTTTCTGCTGAGAGTTGTTTTTCTTGGTGGAAAGAGATAGTGAAACTAGAACTCTGCCAAATGTTCTTTATTAAAGAAAATATTTAAAATACTTGTGGAAGAGACTTTACAAAACTTGTGATCAGATGCAGAAAAGCATAAATCTATTCCAATTGAGCAATCCTAATAAGCACATAGTTGAAATAAAGTAGGTGTTTAACTGTTTTGAATAACTGGGGCATTTGTACAAAATAAGGTTTTTAAAGACATTTGGCTTTCAAGGATTTGGAGTATGGATTCACCAGAGCCTCCTACACATGACAGCCTACTGCTTTATTCCTATAGTAAACAGTTCTATCAAATGCTTATGTCTTATTGAGAAATCCTTCACCTAAATTGCAGTTCAACCTTAAATTTTCTAAAATAGACATTGTATGAATTAACAATAGTAACAATACAGAAGTACATGAACAATGAACGTGCAGTGCCAGTCACAGAATAAATATTCAATCTTGCAGTACATTGATTTATTCATGGGGGAAAATGAAAAAAAAAATTCCCTGCCTTCTCTTAAATTCTCTCTTCACTGACCCTACATGTTTCAGAATTTCCTAGCAAGAGAATGCATTATCCTCCTCCTATTTATATTTCTCTTGGCTTATACTATAATTTTCTAAATATATCATGTCATGTTATTTATCTTGATACCCAGATGCACAATGTTTGCCTAGTCTACTGACTCTAGGATTCTTGCAAATAAATCACTGTTTCCAGAGTTCATGCTGCAAAGCCAGGGTTAACTGAAATATTTTTCAATTATACAGTGTCTCAATAACATTGTTATGCAGAACAAAGCATAGTAATTTGATTTCCAGAATTAAAGGAGTAGGTTATTGCTTCTCTACAGATGGCTTTCTATAAATCTAGAGGGAAAGAAAATCTATTAGAACAATCAAGATTTGAATAGACAATGAAAAGTGATCTAAAAATATTTTTGTTTTTATATTACTACCATTGCTTCTGTTTTCTAGTCAAAGGTTCCTCACAAAGTACAAAGCAGCTCAGTAATATAAAAAAGGCCTTCATGTTAATAAAAATGTCCCTAAATAATGATGCTATTCCACACTATTTCCAAGGAACACACAAAGAACTATTCAAATGACAGAATCACACAATCTCAGAGTAGTTGAAGTTGGCAGGGATGACTGGACACCATCTCATAGTATCCCCTGGCTCAAAGCAGTGCCCACCAGAGCAGGCTGCACAGTACATTGTCAGCCAGGTTTTGAATATTTCCAAGAAAGGAGACTCCACAACTTCTCCTGGCAATCTGTTCTGGTGTTTGAAAAACATCACAGTAAAAAAAGTACAGTGTGTCACCACGAAAAAGTAGTGAATTTTGTGTTCAGACAGAACTTCTTGTATTTCAGTTTGTACCCGTTGTCTCTTGTCTTGTCATTAGACAAAACTAAGAGTCTGGCTCCATTTTCTTCCTGACCCCTACCCAGTATTTATTTATATACATTATCAAGACCCTTCGAGCCTTTTGTTTTCCAGGATTTCTCAGCTTCTCCTTGCATTCCAGCTGGTTTAGTTCCATCTCGCTCCCCTTGGCTGAATTTACTCCAGCATATCCATGTCTTCCCATGTACTGAGGAGCTCAGCACTGCATACAACACCCCAGGTATGTCTCAACAATGATGGCCAGAGGGGAAGGATCATCTCTGTCGACCTGTTGGTAATCACAGAATCACAGTACAATAGTGGTTGGAAGGGACCTCAAGAGATCTTCTAGTCCAACCTCCCTACTAAAGTAGGATGTCCTAGAGCAGGTTGTACAGGATCACATCCAGACAAGTTTTGAATATCTCTACAGAAGGAGACTACACAACCTCTTTGGACAACTTGTTCCAGTGCTCTGTCACCCTCCAAGTGACAGGTTTTCCTCATGTTTTCCTCATGAGAAAGTTTTTCCTCATATTCAGGTGGAACTTCTTGTGTTCCAATTTGTGCCTGCTGCCCCTTGTCCTGTTGCTGGGCACCACTGAAAATAGTCTGCCCCATGCTCTTGACACCTGCCCTTTAGGTATTTGTAAGTATCAGTAAGATCTCCTCTCAGGCTTCCCTTCTCCAGGTTAAGTAGATCCAGCTCTTTCAGTCTTTCCTCATACGATGCTCTAGTCCCCTAGTCATCTTTGTAGCCCTCCACTGGACTATCTCCAGTAGTTCCATGTCTTTCTGGTACTGGGGAACCCAGAACTGAATAGAACATTCCAGAAGTGACCTCAGCAGGTCAGAGTAGAGGTGGGGGAAAAAACTTCCTTAGCCTTCTGGCCATGTTCTCTTCAGCACGGACTGAAAAAAAAATCACAACAAAACCAGAGAGAAACTAGAGTAAGATAATGAGAAATAAAACCAGATCTTAAAACACCTCCCCCAACCCCTCTCTTCTTAGCAGACTTAACTTTATTCATTATTTCTCTCCTCTCCTCCCACATTCTAGCATGGGGAGGGGGCGGGGTATGGGGGTTTCAGTCAGTTCCTCAGAAGTTGTTTTCCTTCTTAGCCGGGGTGGGGTGGGGGGCATTTCCCTGCCTAAGTGTGGAGTCCCACCCACGGGATATCGTCCTTAACGAACTTCTCCAACATGAGACCTTTCCCACAGGGCTTCAGCTCTTCACCAATTGCCCCAGCATGGGTCATTGCTATGGGATGCAGTCATAGAATCATAGAATGTCTCTCAGGCCCAGACTGCTCCAGCCTGGTCCCCAATGGAGTCACAAGTCCCCCCAGCAAACTTGCTACTGCATGATGCTCTGTCTCCATAGGCTGTGACTGCTGCCAGGAGCTTTCTCCAATGCGGGCCACAGTGTCTTCAGTATGTCTCCACCCACTCCAGCATGGGGACTCTCCGCAAGCTGCAGGTGAAATCTTTGCTCCCCATCCTCTTCCATGGGCTGCACAGGGTACACCTGCTCCACCATGGTCTTCTCCAGGTGCTGCAGGGAAATCTTTCTCTCCGGTGCCTGCAACACCTCCTCCCCACCTTCTTCACTGACCTTGGTGTTTGCAAAGTTTCTAACATATTCTCACTCTCTTCTCTGAGGGCAAAAAGCAGCTGCTAGTGTTTATTTTTCTCCTAGATTTGATTCATAGAGGCACTATGACCATTGCTGATTGACTCAGTCTTTGTCAGTAGTGGGTCCGGCCTTGAGCCCAGCTGGTGTTTACTCTTTTGGGCCTAGGGAAACCTTCTAGTTGATTCTTGCAGAAGACACCCCTGAAGTCACCTGCTTCTCCACCAGAAACCAGCCATGCAAAACCACAACTGGGAATATGGTGCTCTGTATTTTAAAGACCCTTTAATTCATCTATAATTACTGAATAAGGAAGGTTTTTTGCTACTTTACATCAAGATATATAAATATTGTTTGTGGGATATGATGTGAATTACATATGCCAAAATGTGTATCTTGAGGAAGAGTTATAATTTAAATTACACTTGTTTAAAGACTATAATTCAGCAATTTCTGGCATAAAGTTAGTAGGCATTTAGCATCCCAAACAAATGATAGAGCATCCTTCTTTAAAATACACTCATTTACCTAAAACAACCATTCCACTACCAGGATGAACAAGCATGCTACTTGCTGTGTTCATTAGATAATAAGACATCCTTGTATCAGAAAGAAAATTATCTTCATAGTGACCCAACTCAATACCAAAACCATACCCTATCCAGGATCATTTAATTGTTTACACTTGTCATTCCACCTTACACAGATATTTTTCTCATTCCTCTTCTACTTATTCCTTGGCAATTACTCATTTCCTAATCACTAGATTGACATAAGGACATAAAAGAATTTTCACACTACCAAAACCCCTTGCAGGTGTTTCTTCATGTGCTTATGAGTAAAATATGAAATACAAACAGCAGGAGAAATTGCCAGATGGAATTCTTTGTTTCTGTTAATTTCTTTTTCTGGCCAATAAAAAAAAAAAATCTGGCCCAAGGATGAAGCAAATATTTTTGATCTACCAGTTACTGAAGAAAAGAGGGGTGAATTATCATTATGCTGCAGGTTTGGATAGATTTTAAACACGTATGTTAGCATATCATGTGATTTACAGGCAGCAAGTTAGAATGCCTCTTTAAATCTTTGGGATTGTTTGAGATATTGCAATGCTGGGAATTGTCACAAAACAATTGTATGGTACTGAAACAATAGAGGAAATACTGAATAAACTTTGTGCAGGGATCAATAACCACAAAATATCAACTATGTTTATGCTGCAACTACTTGAGCACATTAATTACTTAAAAGAACTGGATAAGAAAAAAAAATTAAAAAAAAAGAAACTTCAGCTTCAGAACCAAAAAAGAAGTATGTCCTAAGTTAATGAAAAAAATAGTAGTGAAGTGCTTGTTTGCTTAAATTTTGTTTTTATTTATAGTTCTGTTAAATTACTGTTGTAATATTGAACAATCAGAAACTTAGGAGCACAAAAAGATTTTGTAAGGTTTCTGAAAAAATGTTTTGGGAATGGCATTCTTTTCTGTTTGAATATTCAGGCCAGATAAAGCTTTTTAGAAAAGTAGGCATTTAGATGAAGACAGTCATATACTTTTAGTAGAAGCTATATGAGATATTTTTTCTCATACTAGATATCCGTGCCTTATGATTATTTATTTATTTGTAATTTTACTGAGATACTCCAAATATGTCACTGCGTTTACACTAATTGCAAATAATATCTGCAATATAATTTCAGTATTATTTGTGTGTGTGTGCATGTGCATATTTGCCTTTCCTTGGAAGCTTTATTCCCAACACATAGAAAATAAATTGAGCATTTGTTTTCATAATTTGAAGCAATACTACAAAATAAATGAGGTGTTAGTTAATCTATAATTTTTGGTCTTCTATTAACCATGACCAATATAAGATAAGAATCTCATTATTTATGTTGATGTCTCCACAAGAAAACCAAGAGAAGTAAAACAACAGAATTAGAAGACACTAATTCCTTCTTTGGTACATTCTGTGTAAAACTAAATGTTATTTGCAGGCTAACATATTTATGATTAAGCACAGATTTAAATTACAACTGATATATCAGTGGAGTCTGGCTGAAAACATGTCTAGATGAGAGTCAGCCAGTGTTTTAACCCCCTTTGTATAATAGAATATCTAGGTAAAAGTGCTCTGTGGGTTGGAACTTGTCTTTATTCTGTCACCTTAGTGGTAATTATGTGGAAAAAAGACACTTTTTTCTGAGAGTCTGATATCAGTTCCATCAGAAACATAAGCCAATTTCAGCTGTCTTAAGGTATATAGGTTTAAGATAGCAAGGAGATGTGAAATTCAAGGGTTAATTTGACCCTCTTTCCACTGAAGTCAATCAGGATTTTACATGGGTCAGGTAAAGAATTAGGCCAACATGGAGTGCCATTCCTTCATCATTCACACCATTCCTCCATCATTCATCTAGTTAACCATGCCCTAAGGTATAATGAACTGATATAAGAGTCAAGATTACCTACATTCTGCTTAAGCTACAGCAGTATTTTGTTTGTTTGTTAATAATATGAGAAGACAATCTAACATCTGAAAGAGAGGGAGAAAGATGAAGACTGGTGGAGAGGAAATCATAATGGTAAGTAGATCAAACTGAAGACAGAAGTTATAACATTCAAGCTTGTGTTGACTGTGAGAAATAAAGGCTTAAAAGAAATTAGAAAATCTGTTGAGTGTGAATCTTGGATACACTCTCATGCTGTAGCTCTGCTGTCACCTAAAAGATGGATAAGCCTGACTTATACCTGTCCTTCACTAGAAGGTCAGTCAGGACACTCGTAGTATTTTACTTATGTAACAGAAAAATATAAAGAAAGAAGTCGTCAAAATAGTTTTAAGTAGTTATCACTTATTTTATGAACTTGATGTCAAAAGTCCTGACTTGATCTGTAATAGATGCATTTTTAAGCTGTGCACATTATTTTATACATAGCATGTATCCTTGATTTACTATCATCTTGCTCCTCACATGGAACTTAAAGTTGTGCAGAATAGTTACAAAACATTAGTCTCTTGACTGGAAAAGTGAAAATACCTTGTTGAAAATATGGCAAAGAATTGAAGATTTTGATTAAAAATAATAAGGATCTGGACAATATGAAAGATAATACAGAAACTTCCTACTTCTCCAGAAGACTTTATTTGACTGGTCATTAATTCTAAGAGTTTGACAAGATTAAGATTTTTTTGTCAGACTAATAAGCAAGGCTATTAAAAAAAAACATAATAGTGAAACAAACCTTAAGTTGTTGGCTTTCTCACATCTACTACACTCTAAATATTTTACTTCTCTCTCTTTGCTATAAACACTTTCCCCCCCTTCAAAATGTATTTTTTCTATTATAAACTAATTTCATTTTATGAAGGTGAGAAGAGAGAGCAAAGAATATTTTGCACCTTGCCATTGTAATTAAATATTTCATAATCTTTTCTTTTATTCTTTTTAAGTAATAGCAATCTAGAAATCTTCATTTCATGATTTGAACACATTCCCTAGGTTTAATAAAAAGACCAAAAATTGATCTCCAAATTTTGTTTTGATTAAACCTGAAATTCAAACCTGAATTTCAAAAAGGTTTTGATTTTAGAAACTACTCCTTATCTAAGAACTTATTTTTCCTTAAACTGGTGGTGTACATATATGTGTCTATAGAAGAGACAAAAATTCATATATATTTGGGAATTTCAGTGTAGTTTTCTCTTTGTATATAGAAATGCTGCTATTCACACAATTGTATGTACTTACTGAAAGAACAAGAAACATATTTATCTGGAAACAAAGCAATTTTCAGGTACTCTCTGCATTGTTTAAATAAATCATGACTTAAGAAGAAAACTCATATGACATGAATATAACGTGACTTATCCCATTTTTTATTTTTATATAATCCCTTTATATGAATCTGGATTATATATGCAATCATTAAAAAGGAAAAAAAAGACAAAAATGTTATTTGAAAAAGTGGCCCTAAATTACAGTAAATTAAATGCTACTAACATTTGACATTGAATTCTGTCAGATTATGTCTTTTTCTTCATACACAAAGCATCAATAAAAAGTTAAATGGCAGTATTGTCTAGTATCTCTTCATGAGTATACAGCTGCTGTTTTTCTACACCATAGATCAAAATTTTTTCACTAAAAAAGAAATAGCATTCTCTGGTAAAAATATTCTTAATTTCTTCTACTCTACTTTTATTATGGAACTGTTAACAAATGAGTTTGGTTATTTACTTACTCAAAAATTCCAAAATTTCAAACTACATTTTTCACCAAATATTCGAAGTAATGCTTCCCTGTTGAGTTTTATAAGTTTTTATGTGAGACTGGAAAGATTAGAGCTACTTATTCCTTGAAGCTGTTTTATTGTCTGAAATGAAGTATACATGTTAGAGATGTGGAAACACATATTGTATTCAATGAAATGGATTAATATCCCTTTATCTAACATTTAATAATGTTCTCAAGGTTATGTATGCTAAAATTAACAGAAAAAAAAAAAGCTTTATTTTGCAACTTTGTCCAGCGAATTTTGAATGGTGAAAGTCTCGTCCAAAAGCACTTTATAGGAGAATCAAAGTATTTAAGAGCAGACGAATTTAAGACTGCTGTATGTAAAACTAAAAGGACTGATTATATATAATATTTCCAGTTCTAAATATAGAGAATGCCATGGCAACATCATCTACTTGTATAGGAAAAAAAAACCCAAATCACAACACATAAAGGATTTAATTGTACAACTGTGAAAAGTAAATCAACATCCTTTTTCTGTAAAACTGCTATAAAGTATACACTAAGCTATTTTTAATAGTTTTTTTTGTGGGAAAAAGACAAAAACCCCAAACCCACTTGTAAATTGATGATGGAAAAAAGATTTAGTATTGAATTCCTCATCGTGCAATACAACTGTGCCACACTACCTTTTTCTAAATGACTCTGGAGGAGATAAAGCAGTAAAGAACTGAAAATTTACATTACATAGGTATTCCTGTTTTATTACACAAGTTGGGAAAGCATTCTAGTCAAAGTAAAGCTATAGCATCCAGGATATGTAAACCAGCCTCTCCTTGCAAAATAAAGAGCTAGTCTTGCTAACCCTTCACTTTCCTTTGTGTTTCACATTCCTGTCTACACAGTGAAAAACTTCTGTGTGGTGAACACAAAAAACTGTGGAAATTGTCTTTAAACTTCAGACCTAAACATTAGTGTACATTGTTGCAAAAGAAAATGTCTTAGAAAAGTCTCAGGCTTTCGCTGGGCTGCCTGGGTTTTAGCTAACTGAAAGTCATTATAGAAGACTGCTTCTCTGCTACAAAACACAGTGAATTCAGGTAACTTTCAGTCCTGCAGCTCATACCTACTTTGGAGGTTTGCAGAGCTGATCCTTACAAAGTCTAAGTCACTCTGTTGAACCTATATCTGTGTACTTGGCCACTTAGAAAAGCATAAACCCTAGCATAATCAAAGCAGTGAGCAATATCCATACTAGTGTTAAAGCAGAGCCAGGAAAGAAGGCTAAGCCTGCTCACGTAATCCCTGGAAAAGTTTAGTCTTACGCTGACTAGAAGAGATCATTCCAGAAACATTTGGGATGTCAACTCACACTAGAGACCCTATCAGGTAAATACTCTGGACAAGATTGAACCACAATTTTTTTCCTGCCCATTTTACGCAGATCTCCAAGACTATCCAGACCAAGTAGCTATTGCATTGTCTAATATCTGTCATGACACTCCCTGAGGCATATATTTTAAGGCCACCTGCTATGCAAATGTTACTCACAGCCCTTGCAGCATTTCAAACACAAAACAGCAATTATGTCATAGATCTGTAGAGTCACTGTATGGATAGAGACCAAATCTACTCCCACAGTGCACTCTAATGTGTGTTGAGAGAATATAGTATGTTTTTGCTGAATATTGGCATGGATTTAATTAAAAGTGCATATGAAACATCTAGTTTCCAAAAGGGAAACATCTAGTAAATTAGAATAATCTCAAACACTGTCTTTGCTAAACTCTACCTATTTTTCTTTGAGGCACTTAGACCCTTTTTGAATCTGGGTTAACATTCCTGTGTTTCTATGAAGGTGACAGCCACAATGACAGAGAGGACACAGTGCAATCTATGTCTACATGGAACTGTAGAAAGAGAAAAACCCACTCAGCAGGACCACAGGAAGGTAAACAGGTTGTTATGACCTTTCTTCCCAAGTACAGTAATTCCGGGAGGCACCAAAGCCTCTTGATAGCTACATGATATTTTTCCTGCAGTAACACTGAGACCAAAGCACAGCCAGAAGATTGAGGAAAGTGACTAGTCGTCTCTATTCAGCACTTCTTAGACTGCATTTGGATTACTGTGTTCCATTTGGGTCTTCCCAACACTAGACAGATGTTAATAAACTAACTAGTTCAGCAGATGGCCTTCATGATAGTCAGGGACAGAAGCACTTTCCCTGTGAAAAGAGTAAAAGTGAGCTTGGCCTTGTCAGCCTGGATAAGAGAAAGGGGAAGGGGGGAGGAACCTGCTGCTAAAAATTCCAAGAAGACAATCAGGCAGTCCAGGGTCTCTCCTTCCTCTGAGGTTTTCTAGATCAGAATGGTTATGGTCTACGGCCACCTTGTCTGAGCTCAGACTTCTGAGTCTGACAGTAATTGTGAACTCAGAATACTGATAAGCATTGTAAATATAGGCAGCAAAGTAAATAGAAACCCAAAGTAACATCGTCATGGTGGGAAAGGATGCACTAACTGCCTCTTCTGGTTTACCTGTTGGTCAATCAGAATCAAGTACTGGCTAGAAAGCAAAGTCATAAAACAGTTAAACACCCAATAGGTATAAAGGAGAACATAAGGTATTCTAGGGAGAAAAAATAACATGGGACCTCTTGGATGATGAGGATGAAGATCTGTAAGAAAACATAATGTATTAGTTCCAGTATTCAGGAAAGTACTGCAAGATTATAGGTTCCTTTTTTCCCCCCTGACATAAAGAGGGAGATTTCTGGCTTGCAAAAGAAGCAGAGTAAAGGGCAAATTCAAATGATCTCACACAGAACTGATACACTTGGTAAAAAATGTGATACATATGTTTGCTTAATTATGAGAAATAGCTTAATAATCCAAGCATAAAGGGGCTTGGTAAAAGAAAATTACATCTGTTGTAACACCCAGTTCAAAACCTGACTAACAGCAATGACTGGAAAGACCAAAAGCTTGACGACATAGATTAAAACGTTATGTTGTAGATTGAGAGAATCTTGTGAATCTTAGAATTTCTGATTCCATAGAGGGATGTATGAAAGTATTGAATTTCACCTTGATTAGAAATGATGTTGTAGTAAATAATGCTGAGGAAGGAAAAAAGATAATTTCTTAACACTTTAAGGCACTATCCCATGCAGCAGAAATATGTTCAAATATAAACATATTAAAAATTTGCATTTTAAAAAGAGGTATCTTTGGCAAAGGGCTTTTTTATGAGCTACCTGTTCTTATGATACAAAATAACAATCTCTTACTGTCTGTTTCCTGATTAAGATACATTATTTTTCTCTCTGGATCCATGAATGAAAGAGTTAAGGTTTAGGTCGGATTGTTTGGGGTTTTGTGGGTTTCTTTTTGTCAGGCATGAAAATTGCTCAGCAATTTTTCTAGCCTACCCAAGTCTTCTGCCTGTAGGATGTGATAAAGGAATCTCCCCTTCAAAAAGGAAAACTTTACAAAATTTGTTTGCAAGTCCAGGGCAGCCCTGTGACATATAGCTACACATTTTCACTGTATGAAAATGGAAGTTATCCTCATTCTCTGGGGCAATAAGCTAGGAAAATGCGGATACTGTTACTCTGTGAGAAAGATAAACTTTTTCCCATTCTATTATGCTACATTGGAGGAAGCACTCTTTCATATGGACAACAGCTTGTGAGGAACAGCTGGCCTTAGGGCCACTTTTGTTTCTTGACTTCGACTGTAAAAATAATGCCAAAGTACTGTCTGAGAACCAAATGGTGACTAAAGTCCAGTGCAGGAATAACTCTTCAGTTCCTATTATAAAATTTCCTAATCGATACACACAGTGTCAATAAGAGACCTGAAATAAGGTTTTGTGATTTGCAGATATCAAGTATTTCCAAGAAGGTCTGCAGAGAAAAAAGTAAAATGTGGGAAAACCAGACCAAATCCTCTCCATTGAGAAGACAAGCAGAGGTCTGTGAATGTGACCTTTGCGTCTAGATTTGGACACACCTACTAAAAGTGATATGTAAAGTGGAGGGTTTATTCACTAAAGTAGGGTTGCCTGAAGACAAGAAGGTAGTGAGTGTGCAGATTCTCTTCTTACGTATCTGAAGTACTTCTTTTGACTTCAGTTGAGTTGTTCAATCATACAGTTCAAAATATATAAAAAGCACACTGCAAGCAATAAAAGGAAGTCCTCTTTTTCACTTTCAGTATAGACAATTCTAGCAAGAAGAGGAGTTCTTGAAACACTTTCTTCTTCTTCTGAATGCTACCCTCAAATGATCCAAAAGGAAATTCTGCATGTGGTTAGACTCAATGAGAAAAGAGGATGTGAAGCCTCACTTAAAGTAACGGTGTAAACCAGGTTTTTGTGGGTGTATTGTTCCAAATACCATTTTGTGGGAACCAGAACGAGTGGTTTGTCTCAAACAATCTGTCTTGCAAGATAACAGAACCTGCAGAGGCAGGATAACATTTTTTGGACTGGGTCTCACCTCACTAGGGGCTTGCATCTGCGGGGTGTTGGACTAGGGCCTCCATCCTCCAAAGGTTGCAAGGGCCTGTGGAGTCTTGATCTCAAAGCAGCTGCTCTAACAAAGTGGACATTATGCTTAGGTGGGGTCATTATCCAATAACCCATCTGTATGGTGTCCCTGCAAGGGCAGCCCCTCATTCAGTAGCCATCCTGATAAACAGGATACTGTTCTTATTGGATAAGGAACAGTGAATGACATTCAAGTGGGACCCTGTAATGGCAGAGCACCTTCTTTCTAAAATACTGTATGAAGGTTATTTGTCCATCAGCCCAGTTGGGGAGGGTCAAATGACCACTTGGGACCTCCATTCCCCACCAGTTCATTTCCAGAACACTCCACAACTGAACACTGAGTCTGCATAAGATATGCTTGGCCTTCCTGAAGGGTGGGGCCAGGGACCTCAAAAGATGCAGATTTGGGACATCTGGCATGAACCCGCCATCCAAGGACTACAATTTTATGATTATCTACACCGGATCCCTGGGACGTGATATCTTCTTATTTTTTTCTCTTATATTCTCTCTCTCAATCTCTCTTTCTCAATTTCTAACCTTATTCTTGGCACATAATAGTAACAGTTTTGTAATAACATGATAGTTTTGCTAAGTTCTACTAATTTTAATCTGTTGCTCTGAATATATAGTATAATGTGGTTTTGTTTGCAAGCTTTATAACTCTACTGGTTTTTAAGTAAAGTTGTGCTTTTCTTGGACCTCCAAGGTAATTATTGCTGCTCCTGAGTACTGCACAGGGATTACAGAAGCTAATCTCACTGGTGTGGTTGTTAAAAGACACTAGCTACAAGAGAGATAACCTGGCCCTTGGAGCAAGTAGCAAAGGTGAACTCTACACGTACCCATCTGCTGGGACAAGGCAGACAGGTCTGAATCTCTCTCATTTTCCCATCTCCTGGGACATGACAGTGGGATGTATAAATGATCCACTGTAACTTGCTATCACCTATGTTATAGATATCATTATTAGTTTTCTTTCCAACACCTCTAGATAACAGAAAATCTAAGTACTACTAATATTTTTATAGGTATGCAAATTCAGTGAGATTGGCATATAACTTTATTTCTCTTGAAATCATATTCTTATGACTTTTAATACATTAAAAATTATGAAGAACTGCATAAACTACCCTATTGTGTTGGCATACTGTAAAGACTGAGCATATTTGATTTAGTGCATTTTTCTCTGAGAAGTAAGAAAAGAAGAACATAACATTGTAATATATGTTAGAAATGTCTGTAAGTACATTGAGAAATGAGATTTAAAATGTCTGAGTAAAACGAGGAGCTGAAGTTGTTTCTCTTTTGAAAGTTGAGTTTGGCCAAAACCATGTGCATGCATGCCTTGTTCTGTAAGTATCTAAGTAGGACTCGGTAAAAGCATGTCTAATTTCTTTTTAAAATCTTTATGGTATTTTAAACCTGCAGTTCACACCTGCTCTATATGTAAACCTCCCTTCTGAAACCTGGCATTACTTTGTGCCTCACTGACTTAGTTTCATGTTCCTTCTGCATGCACCAGAATCCGTGTTACCTTATTGTGTCTTGTCTTTTCATGACTTGGCTTTTCAATCTGAACTGACAGTAGTCACTCCTCAATTTAATGTTGTCTTGGACAGTTCCAGAACTGAAATGAAGCTCATCAATCCAACTGTAGCTGACTGATAGTTTTCAGAACAATTTAAGCAGTATTTTCTTATGGTCCTCAGCTTTTCAAGGTATTTGTTTTTATTTGGGTTTTGGGGTTGGGTTTTTTTTCTGGCATTGGTTAGAAACAAACTAACTGAATTTGGGTAAATATACATGAAAGCACATAGCAAGGAGTTTTATTTCTTGTTAGAAAGGAAAATAGTTTTATTTGACTTGACTGAACACTTCATCACCTATTCATCTTTTAGGTTCAGATCATTACAACCACATTTCCTTCCAGCCTTTTAGCCTGTCACAGAGGAGACTTCATGTTTTCACCTCCTAACTCTTCTTACTTTTAAATTATACTTCCTCAGAAAACTGCACTTAATTTGTCTTAGAAAGAAGATAAATAAATACAAAAGCAGAGAAAGGATACATTTATTCTGGAATAATAAAAGGAAGTTATAAAATCAGATTAGCAAACTAGACTAACACTGCCAGCAGAATGAGATGTTAGGATTTAATTCTGGTCCATAAAATCTTTAATTTTGTCAATGATTTCCACTCTAGGTACTATTTTTTGCTGATTATATTTAGTTCAAAATAAGGGGACAGAAGTGAAATTGGGGAACATAATACCCACCTATCCCAAATGAGATTAATTCAAGAAAAATTAGATAGTATCATGAAGGAACAGAATATTTAAATAGAGTTTGCCTAAACTTGGTAATCTCTGATTGGACTTCCCCAAATGTATTTGTTTGTAAGCTCTCAGGAAATAGAACTTATTTCCATCTTAAAATGAGAAAGATGTTGAGTATTTATTTGATGCAAATTTTATTTTTTTTCACTGCACTGTTCAGTACTCTGGATACAAAGTTTAAATATTAATTAGGCCTTGATCTGAGCAATTAGTTCCTAGCTAACAATTTATTTGATGAATTTTACTCTCCTCTATGCATGAATTTTCTATGAGCAGGCTATGATTTTTCTCTAATTTATTCGGTATTCGAAATTATTATCCAAATAATTTATTTGAATAATTCTTGGTTGGCAAATTGCTTGGAAAGAGGTAATTTCAAATGATGTATGTTTAGCATGTGGCCCAGAAAAAAACATTCCAATACAGGTCAATCTTCTTTACTACCAGAAAATCTCCAATTCTTGTCAGTAAAGGAAAGATAGAGATTCCAGTGTCTTTAGACAGTTCTTGTTTATAGAAAAGTGTTCACCATTTTCACTGAACCTACTGATTTAGCTTAGCCAAAGAAGCAGGTCTTTGGAATTTTAATAGTAATTCAAGACTGGGAATATTATGATAATTTTATGTAACTCACAAGGACAACTTAAAACTTAACGTGACGAATCTCTGACATAATCAATTCTTGGAAAGTTATCTAAAACATCTTTTGTCCATGTACTTAATTGTATCTTTTCTTAACAATAGAACACAAAAAAATGAGTAGTCTTATAATTATATGTCATTAAATCTTCTTTATAGATACCTTTAAAATTTTACCTCTTTGAAGACTTATTTAAATATCATTTAATCTGAATATCAAGTAACTGAATATATATTTTTATGGCTGTTTTATTAAGGTATGGCTACTTTCCACTTTGAGTGCTACTTTCTGCAACTTTGCTTTTAATGAAGGGTCATTAAGACTCGGGATTTATAAAATTAAAAATTACATATTGTGAAACTAAGTACTGGGAGCATACAAGGCACTCAGGGAATCTAGCTCTTGATCTAGAAGTGTTGTTTCCATTCCTATAAAAGACATTAAAGGTCTCTTCTGGACTGTATTACAATTTTTTTAAAAAGTTCAAATATTAAATAATGTTTTAATGTTTATATTGATACCTAATATGTATCAACTTGAAATGGTAAAGAAAATCATTTAACAACTTCACTCATATGTATCTTTTGTATCATTCCTTCCACCTTAGACCTGTCATCCTGTGAAAGAAGCAGAGATGTTTGTGCTGTCATTCCACAGCTTTAACAAAAACATTAAAAATTGTTTGCTGGTCTAATAGATCCTCATACTGTGCTATTTATAAAAGCTGCAACACTTTTGTTTTTACTTGTTTGTTGGGTTTTTTTCTTTTCTCATGGAACTCATCTACTGTGTGAAATCCTCAGTTCTTTTCTGCTTCTGTCTCACTACAGCTCTGTGGTGAAATCAACACGGCAGGTGAACTGCCACAGTATCAAAGCCCTTTAGGATGCTGCAGATTCAACATCTTCAACAGTTGCTCTTGGTAACATCTGACTCACTCTTTCTTCAGTTAAACTCTTGCTGACTTGTTTCTGTGTTATAGAGTCAACTGTCACAAATAGGAACATTGCATGAGAGGCTATTTTGAAGAAAACAGGGAGTAAAAGAGTCAAGAAGTTGTCCTTTTCTGATGCTTTAGGCACATCTTCATGAAAGACCTGAATGGGATTTCTGTGAAATTCCATTACTCGTTTCAGTGCAATCATAAAATCACTGTACAGTATGAAGCCAGCAATCAATAGTTTAGCATACAGCCTTGATGAATTGTTTCTTCCTGCTTCCCACTTATATCTTAAAGAGGCGTCTAGCCTGTAGAGTTCACTACGTTCAACTAATACACCAATTAGCTGCTGTGATAACGTTCTGTAGTATCAAAAATCAAAGCTTCACAGAGAAAATAATCTTCTGGCTTAGAAAGTTAGTCAGGGAGGAAGTCCATGAAAGACTCCAAGGATATGTTTGCATAATATTAAACTCAATGTAGATTAAACACATTAAATAAGTACAAAAAAGTATAGCCTCTGGACAGGACAGACAGCAGTATCTTTTGAAATAAGCTACTGAAATAAAAAATATAGAACTAAAATGTTTCAATTATTAATACTAAACACTGCACACTCTGATCTCTTTTAGAAAGAGATTTTTACCTCCCAGGATTTTCTTTGAGGGGTTGGTCTGAGTAACTAGAGGAATGATAAGGTCTGCTGGATTTCCAAAAGGAAAATAATACTACGGAACTGATGCTATACCCAAGGATGGTTAGTATGAAATCCCAAAGGCACTACAGAGCACTCAAATTAAGATTTTCTGAAAAGCCCTCTGGATAGTGACTGCCTCACTAACCCTATGGTATACAGAAGGAAGTCTGCCACAAATTACCACCATACAGAAAATCAGGGCTGTGCTCATGGGTTGTTATCCTTAAATTAGCAGAAACCTTTCTCTTTCCCTCTTTTGGCAAGACTGACTCAGTTTTGTGGTATTTATCTTCTGATGCATGTAATAGACAGAAAAAAAGGGTGGTTAACAGGAGCTGAGTATGACATTTCATATGACTGTGGGATCACATTTAAAAAAGGAGGACGCTCCTAATACAGAATGCTTGGGCTAAAATTTGACCTATACCTGAGAGGAAGACCCAAGATAAAATTCATGAGGTTAGGCACTCATTTCTGTTCATATGATGAGGATAAAATATGTTTGACTTTGGTGCCTTCATTGTGACTTTCATTCCTGTAGGTTTTGGAGTTGACTGAAAAGAACTGTTTCAGATACTGGCTTTTGATTCCATATATATCAAATTAATAAATATTTGGCAGATTACCAAAGTAGTAGAATTGTCCTTTTATAAAAATTGAAATAAATCTCTGACAGATGGCGTATCTAATGGTGAAATGAAGAAAAACAATTTGCAGGGAAATTGAAGTCTGAAGATTTCCCATTTTTACCCAGTTCACGAAACTGTTCCCCAGAGCTGCTTTGCTTGCTTAAGAATTTCCTGTACATTCACCACACTCAGGACTGAAAACGTGTTTTGACAGTGATTTGGTAACATTTCTCAATCGAGTACGGATGATTTACAAAATCATTGTATGTCTTTGATAGAAAATGGAAGGTCAAGTCCTATCATTCTTGCATGTCAGTTTAAACCCTTGGGCGATTCACAGTAAATTTTCTTCTCCTCCTCAGCTGCTTGAAGCATAAGACTATTTTCTGGAATATGTGGTGCTGGCTTATACTGACCAGCATAAGGCTTTATTCTAAACAGAGACATACTCTCAATAATACTTCAAACAGAAGCTTTATTTGTAGTTTCCAACTGAGCAAAAGAGTTCATCCTTTACATATTCAGGATATAATTGCTGTCCATAATTTTCTCGTAATTCCTCAGAGATTGCAATAACTGTATTAATTCTCTGATATTAAAGTTTTTTCACTGTAAACTTGAGACACAAACCCTTTTTATTTCATGAGAACCCAAAATACCAGGGACAAATATTCTGATACTGTGACAAGACAAGAAGACCAGCGCTTTCTTTTTTATCAGGTTTCCAATATATCAGTAGCATCCTTTTCCAATGCCTTGACCTGCATTGCACTTGTACAAAACAGGATGAAATTACTGGAGAGAGTATTCATATACAGGTGTGTATGACCCAACAAAGTACAAAACCAAAATGCAACGTCACTAACAAAGTTTGAGCTTTATTGAAAATGTGAAGCCAAACTGGTGACATGGTTTGTATCTCTCTGATGTTAATGGATAACATTTAAACAAACTCTATCTCATCCAATGGATTTCTAAACTTTACTAAATGGATTTATCAAATTAAACCAAAGCTAACCCCTGCTCTTGGTCCACTAAGCCATGGATCAGTAAAATTTAATAATTTACTCATTTGTCCTAAATGGTTTAACTGTTACTGAAATTGATTTCATTCTCCAACAATTTAAGATTACTTTGCTTTAAGTTTTTTTTACAGTTTCTACCAATTTAACTATATCAGTTCCTAGACGTACTTTGTTAGATTGGTATAACTATTTAATAAGTAAATGGTCAGAGATCTACATGTAGTAGAAATATGAGGAAAGTAGCACTGAGAAATATTTTTTGGATTGAATTATAATTCAATTATCCATATATATTTCTTGTGAATTTCACCCTTAGCTCGCACGATACGACAAAGTGGATATTTGTTCAGATTAGAATTATATTTACGATTCTTTACAATTTCAAGGGAAGGATTTACATTCTAAATAAATCACTGAAGTACTTTTAAAGGCTGGGAAATGGATTGGATCCTAGGTGTTTTATAGAATATGACATTTAAATTACATGGGAAATTACAAGTGAAATGAGTCCACAGATATCTGAAAAACAGAAGGTTGCCTGACAATTCCCCAACTTAGATTACCTTGTCAAAGACACATACTGCTCTTTAGAAAAAATTAAAAAAAAAAAAAAATCAGCTCTTGCCAGTCTGGGTTCCGTATATTTTTAAAAACCCATATAGTTGGAAGGGAAAGTTGAGGCAGTATCTCATGGTGCTCTCAGGACAAGTCTGAATGCTGTTCAAACACCTAGAGATACAACATGTTAATTTGCATGTCTACAAGAGAAAATCCATCCTTTCTCTCAACTCAGCTGTAGAAGAGCCTCAAGATTTGTGACTGTCATAAGGCTTGGCTTGATTCACCACAGGTTGACATTATACTATGATGTTAGATGAAAACATTTTGTGAATACAAAATTTTCAGTCCTAAGAGAGTAACAATGATAAGACATTGAAGAATGAATGAGTTTCTTCAGAAATCAAAATAGCATTAGGATATGCTCTAACATCATAAAAGATAGTTGAGAAATCTCTATTTTTATAGTATGCTCTTTGTGTCGAAGTGGTTAAATCAATCAAAACCGTATCTCTGTATGGTTGAATGGCTCCTTCTCATGCCTGAAATTGTTTGGGATCACTCAAGCTTTAGGAGATATCCTTTTTCTCATTTTCATGTAAGTAAAATCAGGATGAACAGAAATAATGGCAGAGACTTATAATATTCACCCCGTGCCCTTTCCCAGCTGACTGCTTCCTTTGAAACCATTCCCAGTGCTTCTGGCTATGCCCTTTAAACAAAATCTGAAAAAGCAGGTAATGTCTGCACTTCCTCAAGAGCTACTGCCCTCTGTACTCCTATTACTGCAACAAAGATACAAGATAAATATAACACATGGGGAAAACAGTCAGAAAGGTAGAGCTTTGCTTTTCACCTCAGTACCTGCAATTGCTTCTTGTTTATTTTTCAAAATATTTTTCTTGCTTCACCTGGAAACAATTGCCCAGAAGTAGAAGCTAAATAAAACGCTAATAGGTCACAGAAACTGTCAGAAGCCAGTCTCTTCTCCTTCAAAATAGCTGCTGTCCAGTGCTTGCTATTGAAGTCTGCTGTGTGCATGGTTCACATGTTTGAATGCCCCGCTGGCTCACAAGAGCAGAGCAGCAGGTTGCGCAGAAGGAGAGTATGACTTACATAAAGGCACAAGCCAAACAAAAACAGCTTGGTCTAATTTTAAGCTTACAAGAAATGATTTTTTTTTTCTTTTAAATATATAGGTTAAGATTCTGGAAGCATAAGGAATTCATCACAATAGAAAAGTTCAACATTAATTATCATGTTGTTGTTGTTGTGATTATGCACCTGTAGGTAAAGGATGTGTTTACAAAATATTTTAAAGATGAAATACATAAAACTGTACTCTGAATAACGCACACAAATATTTGTGTATCTCCAATGGATTCCCATCCATTTGTAGCCTCAGGAACATCTATGGGGTTTGTAATATCTAATGATGGGTACTAAAATATTTTTAGCATTTTCAAGGAACCATAGACACAGAAGAAATACTGCAACCTATTACAAATATCACACAAACTCTGAGCAGTTAACAACTTGTTTCTTTGTTTATGTGAGGCCAATTTCCACCCTCCTTTGAGTCAAAGAATTTGGTTTAAATGCCTTCAACATTCCTTTATAATTTTCAAGTTATATAGCTCCTGTTAACTGTATTATATTTACTCTTGCTTTTTTACATAATGAACATGATTTTAAATGTTAATTGGTATTACCCTTGAACAATGTATTTTATTATTTTCTGTTCTATGATCTCATAATAAAATTTTGCCATCTGTGAAACTCTCAGAGCTTTTTAATATATCTCTGTTTTTCTGAATTGATGATGATGAAGTAGAATATAGCAATAATAATGGTATTTTCTGGCTGGTATAGTCTATATAAATTTAATCTTGTATAAATTCTTGATTTATAGCAAGGAAAAGGAATTTTTAGAGATTACAGGCCCAAGCATGTATGTGTACACAAAGACACTTGCATGCCACCTGTTTCATTTTTCCTAAAATCCATTATATGTATAAAATATGTGTAAAACTCTGAATATATTTGTGCACGTTATCACTGTTCGTAATTTTGTGGCAACAGCAGAGACAAAAATCAGGTATATCTTCTCAAATTCTTCCACAGTTACAGTTAAAGAATTGAGTTTAGGTGTTGGTTTCTACTTAGCAGAAAGGTGTAACTTTCAAGTTCAACAAAGCAGGACTAATAAAATATTCTTCCCTCCAAAGGAGAGCACTGTCATATATAAAGCACCCAGATATGATCTTTCAGCTGAACAAAATTAATCCTCACATAGTCTGAAAATAATAACACATTGACATCCTAAAACTTTGTGCTTACAGAAGTGCTTCATATCTTAGGCTTTTCAGACTTTTATAGCGATAACACTATGAAATTTCTGAGCTCTTTAAATCAGATTGGAGAGTTATCATATAAACTACTACATAAATTAAATCATAGGAAACGCCACTAGGACTTACGTGCCCATCTCAACTATTCCCAATATTTAGATCAAGTCCAGAGGAACACCTCTCACAGATACTGCTGAAGTTATTAAAATATTGTTGCAGTTAAGTTTCATAACCTAATACTGCAGGCAAAAACAGAAAGAAAAGCAAGGTGGTTTCAAAATGGAGTTGAAGACAAGAACAGAAATTAAGATTTTAATGTCAAAACATTCCTGTACTAGTTACAATAACAAGAAAAGAAATATTTTAAACCTAGGAAATTAATTATGTGAAGCTTGAGAAAAGCCCCAACATCTTAAGAAGGATATGTACAACCAAGACCCTGATTTGACCTTAGCATCACTTTGTTATGGTGTCACAGAATGACAACATCACAGTCATTACAATACCTTCTGCTGTACTCTTACTTGATTTTTAAAGGCATGCATTATTCCCTTATGGAATAAACCAGGCTGTCTGATCTAGTGCTTTATTTCCCCAGCTCTGGTTTTGTTTAGAAATGCAGTACCAGGGGATTGCTTTCCAAACTAATGTGTAGACACAAGCACTTTAAAATGCAGCTACTATTCTGTTAGTTGTTCACTAATAAAACTTTTTAACATACGGGACCAATTTTCTTTGCATCATTAAAAGCAACAAAATGTTTTTATATGCAAACTATATGTAGATTAATCTATATGCAAGGTAATCCTCAAGGTCAGTTGATTGCATTAATTTTCTGTAGAAACACAGAGCTAATCACTTCAGATTTAACCATATTCTTGTTTTTAAATGTACTTTCTATGCTTACAGACATTAAATATAATGAATGTCAATAGCTAGATTTATTGAAACCTACTTTCTAGGAATGTTGTTTGTGCAAAGAATTATAATAATTTGAACTCTGTGGAAAAGGCAACAGGTTGTATTAAATCATAGGTAATATTAAAGGAGAAACAATGGGTAGACAGCACAGGGTTCTGTTTCTTTCAGGTTTTAATTAGTTCTAATTTGTGAACTAAGTGCTGAATTTATTTGTAAATATTTAAAAGGTTTGTTCTGTCCTCAAAGTGTGAATGGAGAATTTTAGAGAAGACCTGCTGTCTTCTTCTATAAAACCTGAATGTTGAGTCTTTTATTTAGGAGTAAAACACCACCTCTTCAGTACAAATCAAAATGTCAAAGAAACAGGTAGCTTTTACTTACAGTATTGTCACTTTACAATGAATAGTATTTTCCTCTCTGTAAATGAAATTGCATGTCCTCACCTGGTCTTTGTCCTGTTTGTACTATTTGCTTGTTCAGAAATCTACCCTAATATACTTGTCTACAGCTTAAATAACCTGGTGTAATCTTGAAGCTATTTTTTTTTTCTTTATATTTATACAATATTTGAAGAAATACAGTCACAGGCTAAGGAACACATAGCGAGTAACTGTTTAACTTTAGGTGGCTTTGGATTCTTTTGTTGAAGCATAAGTTTGCAGACAGAGGAACAGATTATTTTCTACAACTTAGGTTTCAACTTTTGTATATCCTTGAAAATGGTGAACACAATATTCATGTGGACGTGTGAATGTGTGCACTCCTGTGGTACTCATGGGAAGATTTTAAGCAAGTGAAAGCCAATATGTGAGTCTTGAGCGAAATACCTATTTATTTTCCTGCTGCTCCAATTTCTGCTCCTTTGTCTTTCTCATCATAGTTTTCTGTCCCACAGAGCACAACATGAGCCTTAACAGACCACTTAGTTACTAGATAACAGCATGTGCCAATTTAAAATCAATCAGGTCCATGTCTCACCATGCTCCCTTCCCTTCTTCTACAGCTTCTTATGGGCAAAGGTCTAGCTGAACGATGGCAGCAGCTGGCAGGGAATGAGGAACAAGTTCCTTTAATGATGAAACTGAGACACCAGTTTAAAACAGACGAAGAAGTTCCTTCTCTGGGTTTGAAACTTAGCAATAGATGCAGATCCACAGGCACATTAGCTGAAGGTGAATGACCTTTGGCAGCATACTCAGAGGAAGTTCTCTCACAACAGGGACTCTTTCATTAGTGATATATCACTGTCAGAGGACAAAAGTGTTCAAGATGACATTCCTGTAAGCCTCCTTATGTTCACAAAAAGCAGCATTAGTCATTGCTATTTTCTGTTTAGATCTGTGCCAGAGACAATGACTGTTCCTCCTTACAGGTCTTCTCACCTTCTCTTTTTACCATGGTTATCTGAATTTATTCTGCCTGTAGGCTTCACAGAAGAAATAATACTTGAAAGTATTGCAGTGGGCAGGCAGTCTGGATGGCCAAGTATGCAGCCAGTTACTGGCTCAGAGGAAGTTTTGTAGGGAAGTAGTAGAAGAGTGACAAGTCAAGATGAATGAAACCCAGGACTGCTGTTTTTTACAAAAAGTCAAAAGAAACAGACTTTACATCCAAGATCTGGGGCATCTACATATGGTTACCTACATCATTACACATCTGCATTTCCCATCCCATAGTTAATTGTTGCAAATATTAGCTGTCTTAGACTGTGTTTTACTCACACTTTGAATGAAGGTTCCATCTTTATCCTGAAGACCTAGCTTGGTTTTGAAACTGTGATGCGTTGACCCATGATCTGAACAATCATTTTTCAGTGGTTGTCTGTGTTATACTAATACCTGATCTTGTTGCAAATACCAATGCAAGTTAGATGAAAACATGTGAAGCTGTAATTCCTGACATTCATTTGTACTAAGCTGTAACCGACTTGGCAGAGGACTATGCAGATGTCTTATATGTACTGCCCAAGGTTATACATGCTCCCACATAATACAAGCTTTCAGTGTCACATCCACCTGGGAGTTGAAATAAATAATCAGAATAAATCAGCTTTTCTAGAACCAATTTTTTTGTCAATTTTTAACACAAAGAGTTAATTCAGAAGGGTTTGGATTTTTAAATATAAAGTTGAAATAAATTATTTTGTATTTTGTATTTCAATTCTATAATGTGAGAGCAGATACAGTGTGTGGGTGAAGGGCAACTGGAACAGGCTGAGGAAAGCTAAGATGCGAAGTTAGGTTTTGCACCAAATTAACCAAGACTAGAACTGGTTGTAGGTATGTTTGCACAGGAAGTTCAGACTGAACAGAAGGCTGGCAAGGTAGTGTCCCAAGGTCATTGTCCTTCCAAAACCCAACATTTCTGAGTCCTATTATTCTTCAGCTTTTAGCAAAATGCTCAAATATTCCTGCTTCTTTCTGCATTGGCCCACACTAATGCCAAGAACCTAAGACTGTCAGTGAGTTATGTGGTTTACCTCAAGCAGCAGAAGCCTAAGAGTTAGTTTTCAGTCCTGATGTGGATGAAAATAAATATATGATGTGCTATGGCTTTCCTTTGTTCTTTAGTTTATTCTTTAAAATAGTACGAATATGGATGTAAACTTTTATTCAGTATTAGCATGCATTCTTTACATAGCAAAGATGTCCTTAAAAGTCAGATGATGCCCAGTTAAAATTATGGTACATTTTCATATCTTGTCCCAGTGTATTTTGTATTTATATGCCCATGTCAAACATTTTTGGTAAAATTCCTGAATCATTTGTTCCATGAACATGCTGAACTTGTGTCAGGGATGACTTTGCATGAGAAATGCCTATACTCTTTGTAGAATCCACACATCTTTCATTGTCAGAGGTTGGAATGTGTGTAACAATGTATGGTATTATGGGAGCTGAAAGAAAGATTTCATGTTTAGGTCTGTCAAAAGTTGCTGACACCAAACTTTCTATACCAGATAATGTCCCTTTTCTTAAGAATGTTACAGAGATGGAATAGTGTTCATTAAACAACCGTATACAAAGAAATCAGGAAGAGGTTTTTTTCTAAACCAAAACCATAATTCTGCAGTCAGCATGGTTTGGACAGTACACAGCAAATGGGCTATGAAACCTCTAAGCAAACAAAGAGAAGAAAACAAAATATTGACTATTTGCTCATTAAAGGAACAGATCTTCTGTGCAGTGAATATCACAGTATTCCGTTCTGCAATTTAGGTCTGTATTATTATGCATTTGCATACAGCAGCCAAATTAAACTGGTACAAACCATCTTAATTTAGGCAATCAGTATTTTTCTAATGTTTATTTTACTTTTAATTAAGTGGTATGATACATGTTTTTAAATTATGTGTACAGCTGGAGGATACACACTTGTATATCAAACAAACAAAAATTTGTGGATGTGTTAAAGAGTTTTTTTACTGCTTTGGGGTTAGGGTAGCCAGCTATAATAAAGCATAACATGTGATATTATGCAACTTCCATAATGGAAACCAAGCATGGAATTAGACTACCACTTAAATTATGTATCCTGGAACTTTCACAAAGAAGGCAATGGTATGAATCAAAGTTTTTCCTGGACTTGTAATATTTCTATAAGCACTTCTAACTTGCTATTTAGATTGTTTGCCTGGTGTGGAAATATTCTCTGATCATAATAAAACTGAAGGCTGCAGACAGAAGAGATGTTATAATAGGCCTCAAAACCCATCTTCTGAAAATACATGCATTTGCAATTGTTCAATTGATAGTTCATAAACTTAAGAAGCCTAGGAGAGGTCTAGGCTCTGAGAAATTCTACTTCAGATTAATTTTTTAAGTAAAAGAAGCAGCTCTGGAAAACAGTTTAAAAATTCCCATTTTTAAAAAAATGGATAATCATGACTAAAAGAACAAGCCTTTAAAACATGTGCTCTTAATGAGTGAAACATTTTACAAATTAATATTCATAGAATATCCTGAGCTGGAAGGGACCCATAAGGATCATCACATCCAACTCCTGGCTCCAGACAGGACCAGCCAAGCCAGAGCATGGGACTGAGAACATTGTCCATAACACTTCTTGAGCTCAGTCAAGCTTGGTGCTTCCCTCAGGAGCCTGTTCCAGTGCCTGACCACCCTCTCAATAAAAAAAACTCTTCCTAATATCCAGCCTTAACCTCCCCTGTCACAGTTTAATTAAAGTCAATATTTTTGTAGAGTATAGGGATCTTAAAAGATCATCTGCCCTGCAAACCTCAATATTCTACTACTCCTGACATTTGGAGGGACTTGTGTTTCCAGCACAGCTTGACTCCTGAAGAACCAAGCTGCAGTCAAGATAGGAATGAACAGCAAGGTATTGGCTGGATTTATATCCTCTCTTTTTAAAGACAGACACCTGCAGAAAATTTTTAGCCATTACCTTGAGGCAATGAAATCAATGTTTCTTTGGAAAATCAGAAGTGAAACAAACAGGGAGATGGAGAAACATTGTTCATGAGTGACTGCTTAACCATAGCAAGTGAAGAAATCTCTGTTCTTATCAATAACAGGTATTTTTTAAAAAATGAGGAGGCCATGAGAGTTCCATCTCATCACACCCAACAGGTAGGTGTTTAAGGTGCTGTAATGGTAATAAATACAAACTTTTTGAAACTTACTGGACCAGAAAGCAGACTTTTAAAACAGGGTTTGTCCTTTCTAAATGTGTTGTGGTTATCGGCCTATGTGTAATCAACAGAAATGCATCCAAAACCCAGTTCTGCTTAATTTGGTGTTGACAGAATTTAGATTCTAATTAATGCATCGTAAGAAACAAACAAACAAAAATTGGTAGGGGTGTTAAGGGTTTTTTACTGCTTTGGGGTTAGGATAGTCAGCTGCAATAAAGCACAACACATGATATTATGCAACTTCCATAATGGAAACCAAGCATGTAATTAGATTGTATTTTTACTTTCTACTTAAGACTGAGGAGCATAAATAGTGTTTTACCTCTGCAGCACGTCCACTTGCAATTTAGAATATGAGTCAAATTGGAACATGATCCTCTTCTCTCTGGTATTACCTCTCTCCTTTTGTAATTTATCTCTGACCTAAGTTTCACCGTTTAGCAATT
Source organism: Porphyrio hochstetteri (assembly GCA_020800305.1). NCBI lineage: Eukaryota > Metazoa > Chordata > Aves > Gruiformes > Rallidae > Porphyrio > Porphyrio hochstetteri. The sequence goes on from CM036905.1 coordinate 51,717,688, forward strand.
AAATGCTTGCACTTTATTTTCCAAAAATGTTTCTTTGTAAATTCTATTTTTATACCTGCTGAAAAATATGTCTTCCATTCCATGTCTGCTTTATTTCTTTTCAGTTAAACACTGAAAAAAATACTATTTTATTACTAGTTTGCCTTTATTTCTGAGTGATAATTTAAGTGAAATTAGAAAATGTTACAGAGGTGATGGGTCTGTTTCACTTCAACATCTCCATGGGAATCATCCAGCTTCACCAAAATAAATGGATTATATACAAATGTAAATCCTATGTAGAGTAGCAATTTTTTTTTAAACACTTTGACATCTTTAAGCTCAGTTTAGCTATGCAATTTTAGCATTTTTATATTCTCAGAATACTTGATGTGTCAGATTGCACACTTGCTATATCCTACCTGTCCTTTTGGAGATGTAAAATAGTACTTTGACTACTCAATCATAGTTATGTATAGCACATTTTATTAATCAAAACGGACAGAGGATGTCTTTCAAGAGGTGAGGAATGCTGTTGAGAACTGCATCTTAGACAAGTCACTCTCAATGGACTATTTCTCAGCTGGAAGGCAGCCCTCAACTCAAATACCTCCAGGGGTAGAAATTGCTGAGGCCAGGAGGCAGGTCATCCTGCCCAAGGGTGTCTGAGGGAGAAAGCTGAACCAGTCTGCCTAGGGGATTGCTAATTACTGAGGAAATAACATCCTATATTGCTAAATGTTTCTCTTTGCCCTCAGGGAAACTCGGCACCAGGGGTGTGTCAGAGACAAATGACTGTTAAGATCAGCCCGCAGAGGGATTTAGCATGTGGAGGTCAATCTCAAGCAGGTGATTTTGAGATGAGGTGATTTTTTTATTTCCCTTTTGAGAAGGCCATCCGGCAGGCTGATGTCTGAAGAGATATCCTCTCTGCTAACTCAGCATGAATGGTGGATTATTACACGGTTAAGTACAGACATTTTACTCACATTTAAGGACAGCTCACAGCAAAGATAAGAGTGGCAAAAATTAATTTCCTCCACTGGTAGCTGAAGCTATGATATAAAAAATAATAATTGTGTCTTGAATTATAGAAAACTTGCAATGCACAAGTGAAAATAAATCAATAAAATATCTTTCCTAACAAAATATGCAGTTTATTACAACACTGGGTACTATATTGCTTTTCCCTAAATAGAAGGTGGTTCTCTGTACTTTGTATCAGCATATTTCTATCTTGCAATAAATTCTGTCTATAAATTATTTATACTGTATCTTGCCAAGAGAGAAATGTTCTTTGGAAGCAAGCTATATATGTGTGTGTGTGTGTATATATATATATATATATATATATAAAATACTGATATATTCAAACTGCTGAAGTAAAAGAGGGGTAACAGATGACAAAATGGGTAAGGCAAGTTTTCTGCATAGTCAAATAAAAATGAATAACATAAAACAATTAAATATATATTTTATGCATCAGAAGTTAACTGCAGTTTTATAATAACAGCTGCCAATATACATATAATTATGAAATTCTCCTAGTCTGTTGTAGGAACAGGTTAATTTTTCTTTTTTTTCAGAAAACTCTCATGAGGCATCATTAAAATGGGGCTTTTAGCAGAGAACCAACAATAAAGACAAATGTATACAGTAGTTCACTTCTTATAGAGAAATTACATAAAATTGCTTTATAATTTCTAGTCTGCAGAAAATTCAGGTGGAAAAATTATATTTGTTAGGCAGGCTTTTTAGGTAAAACTCTAGAAATTACAGCAAAGGGCAAATAAGAATATTAAGTCTGCATGTAATATAATATAGATTCTAACTCCATGTCTGGTCAAGCAACAAATTGAATAGTACTGTTCATGACTTGCCTTGGAGCTTTATTCTTGAGAAATGCAACATTCCAGCATGCTGACTGATTTATCTATGCACGATGAGCCATGTTCCACAAGGAATACACAGTATTTGTTGTAAAATCAGATGCTCTATTCTTCATAGTGAATGAATGTTCATTTATGTCCACTGGTTGTTTCACTGAAGTAAAATATCTCTGAAATATGAAAATGTTGCAAATACTTAAAACATTGCTCTTGAAACGTCGTGCTAAATGCTTTCTTTTCACTTACTCACTCTACTTTAGAAACCAATAGTTAAACAATGAACAATAAACATTCGCAATATTTCAAGTAAGAAAAAATATTAATGTGAGAAGCTTAACCTGTAGGTTTGGATCTATAACTCATTTCTCAGGTAGTTACTACCAATAATATATACTCTCTATTCCACAAATCCTAACTTCACTTGAACAAGAGATGCTCTTGAGTGCACAGTGGAAAACATAAACAGTTTATTGATACTTCCTTTTTCTCTTTCATTGTCATAATTACTGAAAAGATAGCACTTCGCTTTAATGACAGTTTTAAAAAGTCTATCAGTAAGTAGCATCCAGAATGGAAGACTGATTGTAGGGGGCAGAGGTCAAATAATCTAATGCAATATACAGACATCCACAAATACTATGGTTTTTTGTTTGTATTGAAACCCTTTTTTCAACATTGATATTACTCACGGTTCTTGTAATAATTATGTTTGTGCAATATGGAGCCTGTCTATAAACTGAGGATGATTTTTTGTACAACAAGAACAACTTATGTCTGTTTCGTGTTTCTTCTAGACAGGGTATATAAGCATAGATGCATCAGTATTCACATGTGCAGTGAACAGAGCGAAGAGACTTTACTTGCTTTTCTCCAAGGATAAGAAAGAAATTATTCAACTCAGAAAAAACAGTTTTAACATGTGAATATAAGTGCTAGCAGTTATACAAGACTATCATAGCTATTGTTGGAGAATCACCACAATAAAAGTATAGAAAGTAATAATCTATCCTAAAAGTATCCTTTTTGAAGTTTCCATTTTGATCTAAAGTAATAGCCTGAATTTTAATGACAACAATTTAGATTATTCCACTATCATTATCAGTGAAATGTAGGATTTCCCATAAACTGATATTGAAGATAATAATTGCAATATTCTTTGCATTGTGCTTGCAATCAAAAAGGAAGAGTGAAAGAGACTGCAAATGACCTTGCCAACTGCAGGCTTGTATTTCACCCTAATGTGTTAATATTTAGAAACACAGGTTGAAATAATGTAAAGAGTACTCTTTGGAGTAACCCTGTCATGCTTTAGTAGAACCTATGGCAAAACTAAAATGGCAGCTTTTGCTAAAAATAAACCTTTATGAATACAAACCTTCCTTTAGGCTTTCCCACACTTTTTAGGTTGTGATTCTGCAAGTTACTCTGTGGTGGCTTTTTTGTTTTTTTTTTTCTTTATGCGATAGACACTGGCTGTTTTTACTGAAGCAGATGTACGTTAATACTGGTACTGTCAACAAAATATTAACCAAACTGTTTCTTGGAAGAATATTTTTTGTATCAACCAGCTTTTAAGATAGTCAAATAGTACTTGGCATTCAATTTTGTCAAATATCTTAAAATTATAAACCTTGTTTTCTTTATTTAGCCAAATTTATTAATATTCTTTTAATTGTTTGCTTTCTATTATTTGTAACTCATCTGAACTAGCATGTGGTAGGAATGTAATTTTATAAGAATTTACCCAAGGCGTTCTAAGAAACAGCCAGACAATTTTGACTCTAAACTTACACCTAGATTCAATCTCCCATTATTTTTGAAGTTTGTTTAATAACATGTTAAAAGCAACACAGAAGATTTAGAAGCTGTGTAATTAACATGATAGTTTTATTTCCAGTTTCGTGTAAGTGATTTTTCTTAACCTTCATCCTTCGGATGTCTTCAGAGGGTTCACTTCAGTGTTACTTGAACAGGAACATACTAGTATAAACACTCTGCATGCTATATTTGAAATACTGTTTCAAAACTACAGCCTTTAGAGTGATGATTTGACTTTACTGGGGACAGAATTTCATTTTTTTTTTTGTCTCAGAAGTTAGGAAGCTTTCTTCTATGGTAAGACTAACAGGTATTTAATAGCTTTGAACTGCAGGAAAAATAGATGCAGCATAGAGTACGTACATACTTTACTTTCAAACATCTGTAGAATGCAGTCTGTCTCTGAAAACTTCATGTTTTATTTTTTTGCTTTCATTTGTCTCTCATTTGTGATTTTTGGTTTGTTTTTATTTTTTCCAAATGACTCATATATGAGTGTCTTGTGTTTCAGTACACACCCCACTCACAGAACGCCAGTTTGAAAACTCCCCATTTTTAGATCCCCAAATAAAATATGTCATTGTTTTAGGATATATCAACTTATTACGAAAGCTTAATTTACTTATGGCAGAAAACACTACCTGGGATATAGAACTTGCTCTCAACAATAGAAAATTTTCTTGAAAAATACAGAAAGAAAAGGCACACTAGTTTACATAGAACATGCCAAGAAAGATCTGGGCTGAACTTGTAAGACAATAGGCCAACAGGCAGGACCCTCTTTCTGTATTTCCGAGTAAAAAAACCCTAGAACATAATTAAATTTATGATATATAATTCAAAAGATATTACTACCACTTCAAAACTCAGTTTGACTCTGTATCTTTCTCATGCACTTGCATATAATTAGGAGTGGACAGAAATTAGTATGGACAACTTAAAATTCAAGATCTGAAGTACAACCTCTATGCACTGACAACAAGCAATTAAAAAACCCCGCAACCTTCAATTTCCTGGTGATCATATGCATCTCCAGAGACTAACATGAGTCAAAGTCTTCAGAGTGAATGTATTCTGGCTGCTGATCACGTACTTTACAATATTTTGTTATTACCTCTGCTCCAAAGTTTTAACTACCTTTTCTTTTAAGTAGTACAGGGAGACTGCACAATGGTTTGATTATTAAATGTGCACAACTGACTTGAGAACAATGCAGGAATCACCCCCTGATTTTGGAGGTCTTGACGCTTAGTGACCAATTTGTGATTATCACATAGATCTCATGTGAGTACAAGCATATTTTTCAAAGTACACTGTAACAGTCTACGAAAAAGCATAGTAGTCAGTATGTTTTTTTAATACTATGGAAATACTTCTCTCACATTTTATTGTAATTATGTTGAGTTATTATACAGAGCATCAGTGCCCAGGCACTGGCAGCAGGGCTGCGGGGCAGCCTCTGTGAGGAGAGGCTGGGGTTGCCCCATGCTGGTCACAGCCGGTTCCAGCTGACTCCAACACTCACCGCAGGGCACGGCTCAGCCCCGCAGCCAAGGTGGCAGCACCTGAAGGGAAACAGATTTAAGAAAGGGCAAAATACCCTTTCCAAACAGCTTTGGACCAACCATAGCCCCTTATTCCCCATCCCCCCTGCAACATTCAGGGACAGGAAGGAATCATAGAATCATAGAATGGTATGAGTTGGAAGGGACCCCAAGGATCACAGAGCTCCAACCCCCCTGCCACAGGCAGGGCCACCAACCTCAGGCCTGGATCTACACTAGGTTGCCCAGGGCCCCATCCAGCCTGGCCTTGAACACTTCCAGGGACGGGGCATCCACTACCTCTCTGGGCAGCCTGTTCCACCACCTCACCACTCTTTCTGTAAAATACTTCCCCCTAATATCTAATCTAAACCTTCCTTTAGTTTTAATCCATTCCCCCTTGTCCTGTCATTGTCTATAGGAGGTAGAGGGGGTGAGAAATGAGTGAAGTTGAGTGTGGGAAAAAGTTTGTGTGTGTGGACAAATTTTAGTTTTTGTTTCTCACTATCCAAATCTATTTTAATTTGCAATAACTTAAATTAGTTTTCTTCCTGCTGAGTCTGTTTTAGCTGTCATGGTAATTGTTAAGTGATGTCCCTGTCTTTATCTTGACCCATGAGCTTTTCCATTTCATTTTCTCCCCTTGCCCTGTTGAGGAGAGGGAGTGAGAAAGAGTGGTTCATTGGGGTCTGACAGTTGCCCAAGGTAAAACCACCACATTTATCGTCTGCATTCTTTTGAGATATAAAGGACATTTCTAAATATTATCCTTCACTTATAATATTTATCTGTATGAGATAATCCCTAAGCATTGAAAAAGTACTTAAATGCATATTGATAGCATCCACCATCTATGACCAATTTAATTCATTTTGTGGCAAGCATGATGTTTTGAGTTTATTCACCAAAAAAGTAAAGAGTAAAACCCCTACTGTCCATCCTCTGTTCTACTTTACCTTTTTGTTGGCAAACTGACATGAGTTACATGCAGAAAGTTTCTGTTGTAGATCACAGAGCTGTTTCTGCAGCAATATGTGCTTTCTGTGTAATAAAATGAGAAAAGTAAGGCAGCAACTGTCCCTCTGAATATTCTCCTTTTGCTGCACTTTCTTACTCCTGTAAACTGTCAGGCCATGCAAGGGGTAAGTATTTTGACTGATCAAACTACTTTGAAGCTACCTGCCTGGGAGTTGTTTATCTGCCTCCTCACCTGTTCCTAGGAATGTTCCTTGCATTCATGTTTCTCATACAAACGGAAACTCCTCCTCCTCCTTTTTCCAGCATATATTTCTTAAAGAGACTGTATCCAACCCTCACAGCACTTCAGTAGTGTGCTGGAGTGTCCAGTTGTATCCCACCACATCTATGTTGCTAAAGAGATTATAGCCCTGTAGCTGCAAAGACCTCTAATTCCTCCTGTTATTCCCCATATTGCATGCCTTAGTACAGAGGCATTTGAGAAGGGCACCCATTCATGATGATTTCCCAGAAGTATGAATGCTTCTCCTATGGTACTGTCCTCTTGAGTCTCCCTTATTTGTGTGCATACATTTGGGATGGACCCTTTTCTAGTCTGTTTTGTTGATTATGAAGTCTGTCTTGTGTACATCACCTTTCATCCTTTTCTTGTCAACCTGGTTCACCATTTCCTTACTTGACTGAAGGTTGTCATCTCCCTTCATTGCTATTTCCAGCTCAAAGTTCTCCTCACCAGGTTGGTGAACCAGTTGGAAAAGATGCTCTTGCCTTGCTTGGCCAGGTGGATCTCATCCCTGCTTAGTAGACTTAATCCTTGAAGAGGGTTCCAGTAATAAAAATCAAATTGTTTTGTTTTCACATAATTTTACTGTGTAACTTGTAGTACAAGGTAAAGCATTTGCAAAATTATTAGCCTAAATGGCTTTCACTTCTGGCTGAGAGAATCTGCAGCAACAGCTGACATGTCTTTCTTTGGTTTTGCTTGTGTTCAAGATGAGGAGAAAGCAATAATCCCCATTATTTAACATTATCTGGACACATTATTTGATATATTCCAAAGGGTTTAGTATCTGAAAAGACATATTTCTAGAAGTATTGCTGTATGCAGCTTGATGAAAAAGTTCATTGAAATACTTCAAGGCTGTTTGGGATTTTCACACCACTTCACTCTAAGTGGTTCTACTGTACTTGACTACACTAATTTTCCTCTTATGTAGCATAACCTTTTCAACCAATCCACACATAATCACCAAGTAGTCAGAAACTCCTAACATCAGTGGCAGAGCTGATTCAGCATGTCACACTGCTGAACCTACTAAAACACTGAGCTTTGCAACATAAAGATGAAATCTTCCTCAACACTTTTGATAGCATGTCTTTTCTGTGACAGCCACTATGAGGGGGCCAAAGAGCCCACTGTGACAGATGTAACAAGGAACAGCATCTCTGACATTAGGACTCAAGAGAAAACAAGGGGACAGAGAAGACAAAGACTGAAGTCAGTTCTAAATCTACTAAAAGCCTTTAGTCACAGCAATTTCCACTTTTTTCTTACCTTGAGGGCTGAGGAAGTGGTACACCTTATTGTGGTTGGCAGAAAAACTACAAACATTTTGTCTAAGTCAGATAACCCATTTGGGATCCTTAGATCTGTGTTAAAATGAAGTTGTATATTGTGATTGAAATGCTTATGAAGAAATCATAATTTTAGTAAGAATGTCCCAAGCATAAACACGCTGCAATAGTGTAAACAGAATAATTAAAGAGATGCAGACATTAGAGACAAGATAAACCCCCAAGAATTAGGTATTAGTCTCTCAGCAAAATATACATTAATCACCAGTTAAGAAAAAAACACAGAATAACATGGACTACCCTCTTTCATTTGGAAGGGACCTGCAATGATCATTTAGTTTAACTGCCTGACCAACTCAGGGATGATCAAATGTTCAAGTCTGTTACTAAGATCGTTGTCCAAATGTCTCTTAAACACTGACAGGCTTGGGGCATCCACCACCTCTCTAGGGAGTCTGCTCCCATGTTTGACCAACCTAAGGAAAAACCAACATTAGGAAGCATTTCTTCCTAATGCCCAGCCTATACTTCCTCTGGTGCAGCTTTGAACTGTTCCTGCACATCTTGTCACTGGATACCAGCGAGAATAGCTCAGCACCTCCCTCCCCACTTGACGTCCTCAGGAAGCTGTAGACAGCCATGAAGTCATCCCTCAGCCTCCTTTACTGCAAACTAGAGTAGTCCAGAGTCCTTAGCTGCCCCTCACAGGACATGCCTTTCACCAGCTTCATTGCTCTCCTCTAGACATATTAAAGGACCTTCACATTCATTTTAAGTTGTAGTGCCCAGCACTGCACACAGTATTCCAGGTGAGGCTACACCAATGCTGAATACAGCAGGATAATCACCTCTTTTTACCAGCTGGTTATGCTGTGTTTGATGCACCCCAGGATGCATTTTTCCTTCTTGGCTGCCAGAGCACACTGCTCATTGTCTGCTGTCGACCACTACCCCCAGACCCCCTTCTGCAGAGCTGCCCTCCAGCCTCTCCCAGCAGTTTGTTGGTTTGGTCAACTGTACTTCAAATTATATGAAAACACGTGTGTTCCCTATACTATGAAACTTTGAGGAGGACACAATAGCAGGAAATCTAAATATGAGACAATGTTAATCAAGATAAACAATAAAATGTTAATAATAAATGTTAATGTAATGGAATGCTTCTCAGTAGTCAACATCCTAATGCACATCATTCAGGGCTTCTAAAGAGGTTGGGTGGTACACCTCCATTTACCTCTGCAGATTGTTTTCAGAGTTAACAATTTAAGTGTCTCAGAAAAATCTTGTAGTGGGCAGTAGCATTATCCCTACTCCGTAGCCATCTAGTGCTGAACACATTGGAAACCTACAGGCCTCAGGTCTGTTTGTCTCCTGATATGTCACCCCAAAAAAATGAACAACAGAGTAATAGGTAGTGAAATATTCTGGTTTTCCAACTAATGAACAGCAGTGTAGTGCACTTAAGACACAGTCAGTTTATTCTTTCTGTCTGCATTGTTTTACTTCCTTTGCATTTTGAAAAAAAAAAATCCTGAAGAACCTCATGTTGGGCTGTAAGTCTCCTGTGGTTTAAAATTCGGCCTGTGAAAAGGTTCCTCTCTTGCAAGCATGTTTATATTTCTACAATGAATCTTTCTGCTAAGTTATTTCATAGCTCTGTTCCTAATAGTCTGTTTGGCTGTTCATACACTTTTGTCAAGAAAGCCTATTTTTGCTCATGACATTGCATTATCCTACGTGCTTTATTGCTTGTCTTTGAGAGAAAAGGGAGAAGTGACTGTGAATTAGGGCTAGCATTAGGGATAATGAGCTACAATTACTACTGTAGTATACAGTTGCTCAAAACAGGGTAATGAAATGTTCAGTCCTGTTGAATGAATTGAACAGAACAGATAATATAATACATTGTATACTTATTCTGAAAATCATATATGATGTCTTACAGTTGCCCTGGAGTTCTCCTTGATAAACAAGGCATATGCTGATATATACTATATCCTGTAATACTCTAAAAAAGGTCTCATTAACCATTCATATTAACAACTTTCAAGAATCAGAGACCCCACTAAATTATGAAATATTTTAACCTGTCAGTTTTATTGTTAAATATGCATCCCAGGTACTAACTTTGACCCAGACTGTTTACTAAAATTGCAATCAAACCCTCATTTGGAGCAAAAAGGAAACACATCTAATGTGTAAAGCTAAGACATATTGTAAGTGACATTGAAATCTTAACAGTCTAATAAAAAAAAAATTCTTAAACTAGATCTTACTTTTCCTTAAAAAAGAAAATAAAGAATACCATTGTGGAAAGTCTCACTAATAATGTTATTATAATTGTTGCACTCACTATTCCTAGTATATACCCCTTTCTCTGCTTTTATACTCACACTTCTAATGTTTCCAAGTGAATCAGAAGGCTGTGGTTTCAGACTTGACATGGGGAGAAAGGCTTACAGCAAGCTGACATTTTCCTAAGCCCCTTGATGGAGGAGCATGATGTTGATTTTTTTTCCTCTTCTTTTTTAGTGGAGGAGATTTGTATACAGCTGTTTTAAAATGTTTCTATCATATTTCATGTTTCCTTTTCTTCATTGGTCTGCACCTCCATGTTACATCTTTATTTACTAGATATGGCCTATCTTAAGTATGTCAGATACTCGTTCTCTTTGTTATCCCTAAACCTGATTCTACACTATCCTCTGATCTCTGTTTCTTCATCTGGTAAGTTGTTTACATCTCTGGGGTTTCCAGTGCCACCTATCCTCTTGTGGTTTTAATCCCCCACACTGCATCCTGTATCCCCACTTTCAAGCTTTTTGCTGTCATACCATTCCTGTATTTCTCTACACTATAATGTTACTCTATTGTTACAACTATTTTGTTCTGTGGTGAATATTTCGTTCTATGCAGAACAGTTTTGTAATAAAAATGTGGTTGTACAACATAATCATACCAATATAAGCAAAAGTAAAACTGACCAGGCAATAGCCACCTGGTCATTAGAAAAAGGCTTCTGTATCTAAAGAAGCTAAAACAAAACTCTTCGTAGGCCCAAGCAACTTGAGACAAAGCCTCCCAAGTCTCATTCTCGATCCTATGACCTGTTCCAAGTGATAGCAACACTATGTTTACAAGGCCACATTAATAGCTACCAAGGATCTTTTTGTTGATGCATTATTGCAGACTTCCTTGCCTTCAACCTCCCTATCAAGGTATTTCTGTCTTTGTCTCTTAAATTCCTTACACAGATTCCTAGCCTACACCATTTCTTTTCTGAATAGTCTTTTCCTCTTCACTGTATCTGAGGTGCATGAATGAACACATGAAGAATTAACTTTTATCTAAATAAGTTCATTCTTGCACAAAGGTTTTTATTAAGTCTGTTTTCTGACTACAGTTCATCATGGAGAAAAATCTGCTTCAAAGCTCTTGAAGAATAAGTCTTAGGGTAAAGTACTCCTGATTGTCCTCTAGTATTAAGGTATTCAAATGAAAATTGCAGTACTTGTTTTAGTTTCTTTCCAGACAATTATCAGTGTGCCTAAACCACAGTCACACTCAGCTCAATACTGATTGAAGAGACGCACACTGCTGAGTTAGCAGAACATCTCTATAAAGGGAAGATATGCACAGAGAATGTAAATCAGATTGGATTCATACCAAACTCTAGACCAAGGTGGACCATCTCAGAGACTGAACTTCTGTTCTTCCTCTTGCCAATCATTCCTGTTCTGAAGTTTCTCTTCTCTAATCTGTGCTGTTGTAACTACAAGGTAGAAAATCCCTCTATCAAATTAGGAAAGTAAAGCTAACAAGTGAAAAAACAATAGAAAATTCTCATGAAGAAGAGATGTCCCTGAAGAAGAGATCTCTGAGAAAACAGATGCAACACAATTCAGACTTAATCCTGCCACTAGAAAGATTTAAATGACGTTTCTTCTTGTGTAACAGTGCCAGGAGAGCATGACACTTCACGTGTTCAGCTTGGGTAGATACTGATTTTTTATGGTGGGCCTCTTTTGGGCTTCCATTGGTTAAACAGAAAACTTTGTGAGAAATTTATAGCAGTGGTAAGTCTATCTGCACCTGATGACACACAGAATTTCAGTTACTGTTTTATTACCTTCTTCTACTTTCCATCTAAATATTTCTTTTTCAAAAAGGAAGGAAGACATCATTAATTTATAAATTCATTACTTAAGTAAGGATCCTTCAGGGCTGAAAAGCTGCTTGTTAAGAACCACTGACTTTGTTTACCACAGGGACTGTGTCCTGCAACATTGGAAACTTGTAGGATTCATGGGAGAACTGAATTTCATTAATGCATTTGCATTCATCAAAGAATTCAGTAATTCAACTTTTCTTTAGTATAATCACATAATCACAGAATAATAAGGTTGGAAAAGACCTTTAAGATCATCGAGTCCAACCATTCACATCCTAAACTAAACCATATCCCTAAGTACTTCATCTACCCTTTTTTGAACACATCCAGGAAAGGTGACTCAACCCCCTCCCTGGGCAGCCTGTTCCAGGCCCTGACAACTCTTTCAGTAAAAAATTTTTTCCTAACATCCAATCTAAACCTGCCCTGGCACAGCTTCATGTCATTTCCCCTTGTCCTATCACCTGTCACCTGGCTGAAGAGACCAACACCTACCTCTCTATAACCTCCCTTCAGGTAATTGTAGGCAGTGATAAGGTCTCCCCTCAGCCTCCTATTCTCTAGGCTAAACAGCCCCAGCTCCCTCAGCCGCTCCTCATAGGATTTGCCCTCCAGCCCCTTCACCAGCCTGGTTACCCTTCTCTGGACTCGCTCCAGGACCTCCATGTCCTTCTTGTGGTGAGGAGCCCAGAACTGGACACAGTACTCGAGGTGTGGCCTCACCAATGCCGAGTACAGGGGAACAATCACCTCCCTAGACCTACTGGCCACACTGTTTTTGATACAAGCCAAGATGCCATTGGCCTTCTTGGCTGCCTGAGCACACTGCTGACTCATATTCAGTCTGCAGTCAACCAACACCCCCAGGTCCTTCTCTGCCTGACAGCTCTCCAGCCAGTCTCCCCCAAGCCTGTAGAGCTGCATGGGGTTATTATGTCCCATGTGCAGCACTCTACACTTGGCCTTGTTAAACTTCATCCCATTGGACTCAGCCCATCAGTCCAGTCTGTTCAGATCCCTCTGAAGAGCCTCCCTACCCTCAGGCAGATCAACACTTCCTCCTAGTTTAGTGTCATCTGCATACTTAGTGAGGGAGCATTCAATCCCTTCGTCGAGATCATTGATAAAGACGTTGAACAAGACTGGACCCAGGACTGAGCCCTGGGGGACGCCACTCGTGACCGGCCTCCAGCTGGATTTTGTTCCATTCACCACCACCCTCTGGGCTCGGTCATCCAACCAGTTTTTAACCCAGCTGAGGTTCCACCTGTCCAGGCCATTGGCAGCCAGTTTCTCAGTCAGAATGCTGTGAGAAACTGTGTCAAAGGCTTTACCTAAGTCCAGGTAGATCACATCCACAGCCTTCCCCTCGTCCATTAAGCGGGTCACCTTGTCATCGAAGGTGATCAGGTTAGTTTGACAGGATCTACCTTTTGTAAACCCATGTTGACTAGGCCTGATCCCCTGGCCATCGTGCATGTGCTGCATGATAGCTCCCAAGATGACCCTCTCCATGATCTTCCCTGGGACTGAGGTCAGACTGACAGGCCTGTAGTTCCCTGGATCCTCCTTCCGACCCTTCTTGTATATGGGTGTAACATCTGCCAGCCTCCAGTCGACTGGAAGTTCCCCAGTCTGCCAGGATTGCTGATAGATGATGGAAAGGGGTTTGCCAAGCACATCTGACAGCTCGCTCAGTACCCTTGGGTGAATCCCATCTGGCCCCATTGACTTGTGGGTATCTAACTTGCCAAGTAGGTCGCTAATCATTTCCTCCTGAATCATGGGAACTTTGTTATTCTTCCCCTCCCTGTCAGCCAGTTCCGGAGGATGAGTACTCCCAGAATATCCTTCTTTACTGTTAAAGACTGAGGCAAAGAAGGAATTAAGGACCTCAGCCTTGTCCTCATCCCTTGTCACTAATGTGCCATCAGCATCCAATAAGGGCTGGAGATTCTCCTTGACCCTCCTTTTACTGTTAATATACCTATAGAAGGACTTTTTATTATCTTTTACAGAACTGGCCAGCCTGAGTTCCAGATCAGCTTTAGCCCTTCTGACTTTCTCCCTACATGATCTCACTAATTTCCTATAATCATCCCAAGACACCTGCCCCTTCTTCCAAAGCTCATATTTTTCCTTCTTTTCCCGTATATCAGCCTGAATCTCTCTACTCAGCCAGGCTGGCTTCCTTGCTCGCCGACCCCTCTTCTGTCCAACTGGGACAGCCTGTTCTTGTGCCGCCAAGATTACCTTCTTGAGGAGCAACCAACCCTCTTGGGCTCCTTTGCCCTCAAGGGCTGCCTCCCATGGAATCATATGAGCAGCTTTCTGAACAGTCCAAAGTCAGCCCTACGGAAGTCTAAGGTGCTAGTTCTGCTGTCTCCCTTCCTTACTTCTCCCAGTACTAAGAATTCTATAAGCTCATGATCACTATGCCCCAGGCGTCCTCCAACCTTCACATCCCCCACCAGGTCTTCTCTATTGACAAACAACAAGTCCAGCAGGGCATCTTCCCTTGTGGGTTCATTCACCAGCTGGGTCAGGAAGTTGTCTTGCAAACCCTCCAGGAACCTGCTAGACTGTTTCCTCCCTGCTGTATTGTACCTCCAGGAGACATCTGGTAAGTTAAAGTCCCCAATAAGGACGAGGGCTGGTGATCGCGAGACTTCACCCAGTTGTTTAAAAAACAACTCATCAGCTTCCTCCTGTATAGTTTATAACCAGCCATTGCAGCACTCCAGTTAGGTGAATTATCCCACCATGTTTCTGTGATGGCAATCACATCATAATTTCCTGTACTTACAAGGACTTCTAATTCCTCTTTTTTGTTCCCCATGCTGCGTGCATTGGTGTAGATGCACTTCAGCTGGTCTACTGATCTTGTTGTGCTCCTTGGGGAAGCCTTGCTTCCCAAGCGACAGCTGTTTAAGTTACCTAGCCTATCAGTAGTAGCTACATCTCTACTCTGAGTTAGAACACTATCCCCCTGATTAACTAGGGTGGCTGACCAGAGGTCATTACCTGCACACCATCCCTCAGTAACTCCACCAACACACCCAGGCTTTTTTCCATCTAGCCTGGCCCTGTCCCCCTCATCATCACAAACAAGTCCATATTTCATATTTGGTTATATATCTGAGATTTTTAAATGAAGGCAAACTTCATTCTGCAGACATATAATTTTACTGCCCATAATTTATTAAATCAGAAAGTATGGTCATATTTATATTAAAAAAAAAGTAACTGACAGTGGGAGAGGCACATCTGAAGGGAATGTGTTCATCATCAATATGGAGTCTGACAAGAGGGCTAGAATGAGTATGGCTGTTATCAGAAC
The DNA here is from genome assembly GCA_020800305.1 of Porphyrio hochstetteri. NCBI lineage: Eukaryota > Metazoa > Chordata > Aves > Gruiformes > Rallidae > Porphyrio > Porphyrio hochstetteri. The sequence continues at coordinate 51,732,982 of CM036905.1, forward strand.
ACTTACTAAATAGTTATGGAACTATGGCATTAGAACTGCTGATAAAGAAGGAAAATTATTAAGAAAATTCAATTGAAGCAAAAATAATGAAAGAAAATAGATGAGGTTCAGATGTTTATGCAATACAAAACAGAGAGATGAAAATTAACTTTCCTGATGATAAAGAAGAGCTTCCACATATGTTAATTCAGATCCTATGTTAATTTAGAGACTCCTAACCAATTCACATTTTATGTTTTTCGTTTATACAACTCATATTCCTATAAAATATAGCTGTATTATCAGAATCTGTTACAAAGGCTACATGATTACTCAAGCTGACAATGACAAAAATAATTATCATTAGATTGCTCCAGTATTCCTTCCTAAAATTCCTAACAAGATTTTAAACAGTACCAAGAGACTGATTCATGCAGCCAAATTGAGGGCAGAGCCAGAAATAAATGATATTACATTGACAATGACAAATAAAATTTTAAATTACAAGGGAGACTTAAATTAATTTGAGGAGAAATTGAATGCCCTGGCAAAAGAGATCATATATTGTTCCTAGTCAAAACCAAACTGTACTAAGAAAGACTATTAAAGGCTAAAAAAATGAACTTTATTATAATTTAAAGACACCATACTGAAATTAGTCAACAGAGTTGTGTAACTTATGTTTGTACAGAGTTTTGGGAAAAGCTTCTTGAATTACTTTTGCAATTAGCCATTATCTGTACAACATAAAATGAATAACTGCTCCTAGGTCTGGTTCAGTCTGGTTCATTTCACTAATCTGAGTTCCAATGCCCTTAGTATGAATCCAGTAACAATTTTGCTTTTCCCTGTCCTGACACCATGAATTGGAAATCTCAACCTATTGGCAACCATCTCAGGTGTTTTAGAAAAAAACACTCCTGAGTACTTCTTAAACATAAGTAACTGTAGTCCTGAGGAAAATAGGAGGGTAGATTCTAAACATTTATTTTATTATTAGCATAATTTTATATTACCTACCTTTCTGAAAATTGTATATTTGTAATCTATAATTCCAAAAACACTGATAAATACCTGGATGGTTAGATATGTTTCTAACAATATTGTTATTTTACATTTACATTCTTACTCTGTGTTTTCATTTGGGTTGTGATGTCATTGTGTGTTATGTCCTCTCTATTTGTCCATTGCATTTGATTGTTTTCTCATAAACATCATAATTAGGCAAACCCTGTTTTTCCTTATTTTTATTCTGGAGTGTTAGCTCAAAAAGGGTTTTCAGTAGACTAGGAATAGATCATTCTTTACAACCTTGCAAGCCATATGTGGTGGTTTGACCCTGGCTGGAGGCCAGATGTCCACCCATGTTGCTCTATCACTCCCCTTTGCAGATGGACACAGGAGAAAATAGATATCGAGAGGCTCGGGAGTTGAGATAATGGCAGGGAGAGATCAGTCCACAATTGGCATCCCAGGCAAAACAGATTAAGCACAGAATATAGGAAACAAAACTCACTAATTTATTACGCTACACTGCACTCCCAGTGACACCAGAGTCAGATGATAAGAAGTGTGACCAGATCTTAAAGCACCTCCCCCCACCCCTTCCTTCTTAGCAGACTTCCATTTAGTCATGATTTCGCTCCTTTCTTCCTCCCCCATTTTGGCACAGGAAAGGGCAGGGAATGGGTGAATGGGAGTTTCGGTCAGTTCCTCACAAGTTGTTTTCATCCTGAGTGGGGAGGGGTGGGGGGCAGGGGAGGTCATTTCTCACACTCTTCCCCTGCTGCACTCTGGGATCCCACCCATGGGAGACAGTCCTCCATGAACTTCTCCAATGTGAATCCTTTCCCACAGGTCTTCGCCCCAGCGTGGGTCACTTCTATGGGGTGCAGTCATAAATCATAGAATGTCTCTGAATCTCTCAGGTCCAGACTGTTCCAGCCTGGTACTCCACGGAGTCACAAGTCATCCTCTCTGCACCCACCCCCTCCAGCAAACCTGCTCTGGCATGGATCTCTCTCCCTCTCTCTAGCTTGTCTCTGTGTGTGTCTCTCTCTCCATGAGCTGCAAATGCTGGCAGAGACTCACTCCAATGCAGGCCACAGCACCTCCTGTATGTCTCCACCTGCTCCAACATGGGGTCTCTCCATGGGCTGCAGGTGGGGTCTCTGCTCCCCATTATCTCCATGGGCTGCGATGGGACACCTACTCCACCATGGGTTTTATCCACGGGCTGCAGGGGCATCTTTATCTCTGGTGCCTGCAGTGCCTCCTCCTGCCCCGCCTTCTCCACTGACCTCGGTGTCTGTACAGATTCTTACATCTTCTCACTCCCTTCTCTGGTGACAAAAAGCAACTGCTTGCATGTTTTTTCTACCAAATGTGATTTCCAGAGGCTCTATGACCATCGCTGTAGGGCTTGGCCTTGGTCAGCAACAACTCTGGCCTTGAGTCAGCCAGTGTTTACCCTGTTGGGCCTACAGAAAGCTTCTAGCTGCTTCTTGCAGAAGGCACTTCTGCAGCCCCCCCCTCTCCACCAGAACCTTGACACATAAAACCATAAGACCATACAAGAAAGATTCTCACATTTCAGAGGATGTGTTTCAAGAGATGATGGAGAACGAAGCTCTGGGATTTTTCACATCCAGAACACAATGGCTTCCTAAACTTCCTTATTACTCCAAAGTGGAATATGGGAAGGCTAAACATGATTTGGGTGATTCACTGTCTTCAATTTCAACAGTCCTTCATTGCTGCTGAGACAATCCAAGCTGTCAGTTGAATGATATAACCCTTACAGCAGAGCCTGAACTCCTCAAGCCAAAAATCTGATGTTGTAATCATGGAAACACATGACCTTCTATAGGCATTCTGGAAATCTGTTGAAGCTGGAACAAATCTTGTGTGAACACATGGAAAGTGTACAATAAATCATACATAAAATGATACACAGCTAGGGAAATTAAGATATATGAGGTAAATTCCAAATAAAGACAAATCTGTTAATATTTTGCTATAAAACTGGATACAGAAAATCTTTCTAAGTGATTTTTTTTTTAGTGTAGTATATATTTTCAGAATTGTCAGAGGAAACAGAAGTCTACAGAAACCAAGAGAAACAGCTTAATATGTTTTTCATTGAAGCTTCTGAAAGTTTTCTCTCTGACTAATGTGGTAATAAACATATAATGTATAAATAGATAATGTTTATGAATAAGTTCAATTTTCTTCAGTAAATTAAAAATCTTAAAAAATCTTTTAAAGACAATAAATGTTACTGAAGAAAATTATTCTACTTTTTTACTCTTACTATTTTTATATCATTTTCATCATAAAAATTGAATGCAATAAATCCAGAAATATTATTCTTAAACAGATGATGTGAAAAATCAGTAATGATTGGAAGTGGGAGGATATCTGAATCAAGTAACAATGAATGAGCAGTAGATGTAGTGGAGCAACAATGAGTTTCCCATCCTATATGCTTTTTCCATGTAAGGACTTTACAAGGGTGTTAAAATTAGGATTTTACTTCCCCACAGTGTACATCAAAAATTTTAAGACTGGAATTTCAATTATAAACCTAGGTTAGTGACAATGTGGTCAGATTCAGGTCCTCTACCTGCACCAAGTGATGTATGTGAGATCAGATTAAGACCCATTAAATCCAAATTTAGGAAAAGGAGAAATTTTTATCTGGATTCATATATTGCTTGATTCTTGCTCATTAATTGTAAAACATTAGTGATTAGAGGCTTCCAGCATGATACAACATGCATACATAGTAGGAGATCACACCTGTTCCAGTGCGCTTCTGTTACCCAAAGGAGTAACTAATTAGGTACAAAACATCTTCAATTTATTATTTATTCAATGTTGTATAAATGTCAAATGTCAAATTAGAGAGCAGAAATGCATGGAATTCACAGGGAAAACACACACACATTCATATTTATATCATTCCTGGTCAAATGTCTGGTCAAGCCAAAAACTTGGAAATTGAGTCTTCGCCACAAAGGTAGTGTCCAACAGCTTTGGCATGACATACATAGCAAAAGAAGCTCCATGGCCTCTTCTGTTCTCTGTGGCTGAATCCCCTGGGGGAAGCTGCCTCTGCACACCCTGGACAGCCTCATCTTGCTTTGGTTGGACTCTGGAAAAGTTTTTTGTTGATTTGTGCATTCAAACATCCATTTTGCCCTCCCCTGAATTAATCCAGTCCTGGCCAGTTCGCACTTTTTCTTCTTTCTATTGAGCAGCTACAAGATTTGCCGCTACATACCTTGCAAAACTTTCAGTGGTAACAAGATATGCAATGGCAGATAATTTGTTGCTGCAGTGGTTGAGGCAACTGTCTAAGGACATGAAGCAATACAATGGCTGACCCAAGAAAGGACACCAAAAGATCTTCTGATTTTAAGTCTAGTGTCACAGTCTCATAAGTGACAGTGAAAATGGAAGATCGCTGCAAACTCAATACAGGTTAGTAGAAAATGGGAAATGTGAAGCAGAGTACTCATGTCCAGATGCTTCTTGAAGTCAGTCAAGTTCTGTGTTGTGACCATCCTCGTTGCCCTCCTCTGGACGCTCTCCAGTACTTTTATGTACCTATTATACTGTGGCACCCAAAGCTGCCCACAGTTCTGGAGGTGAGGCTGCACCAGCACAGTGCAAAGCAGGACAATCCCCTTCCTGGACCAGCTGGCAATGCCTTGCTTGAGGCACCCCAGGATATGGTTGGCCCTCCTGGATGTCTGGGCAAACTGCTGACTCATGTTTAAGTTGCTGTCTACCATGAACCCTCAGCATGTCCTCCCTTTCCTTTCTCAAGATTTTTAACTTTAGAAATAGCTAAACAAAGTGCTCCTTATAGATTATCTGCCAAAAGTTTCATTACATATTTAAAAGAAAATACACAAAAAATATTTTAAGACAAATGTAGAGATCCTGAAAGACTATAAAATAGTTGAAAAACAGAGGGAAATCTTGTAAGTTATCCCTGTTGATCTCTTCTTTTACAGTGCAGCTTTTTCTGTCACCTTACATTTTAGTTAATCAAAATGATCCTTACAGATTGATAAAGCTGCATTTCCATCATGTAATTGGGAAACACGATTCACTTGATAGTAGAATCTATGAAATCGTTGTTTAGTGCAGTTAAATTCAAATTTAAGTTGTCTTTCTAAAACAAAGAACTAGGAAATGTATTTAGAATTTAGTTGTGAAAACTACACATCCTAATCACTGTATATTTCAAATACACATGTATTAACTACAAGCTATAAGTGAGACAATGTCAATTCACACAATACTGGAATGAGTGAACATGGAATTCTAACTTTTCAGCCTGTTGATAAATTGTTGTTTCAGTGAATAAAATGAGACTACTCAGAACATTTTCTTATTGCTGGACCAAATTACAGGACTTTAAAGACAGCTGTAAAAATTGATAGGACAGAAATAAGTTATCATGTTGAACCCAGTTGCTTCAAAATAACATCTACAAAGGTGAAAAAAATTAAAATCATGTTATAATAAGACTGTAACAATACTGTATTTTTTCTGCAGATAATATGAATTTCACAAAGGTATTTTGATGCAGAGAAAGATTCACATAAAAATGTATATTAACACAAATCAACTACATCTGCAGTACTTAATCAACTATCTCAAACTCCAAAGAAATTTTAGAGTGTATTTCCTAAATGACTTAGATGCCTGTGAAATAGACACTATTTTCTCTATTATATCTGTATTGAAAAACAGAATTAAAGAAATAGCATGTCTATAGTTAAGAAGTGCAATAAGTACATTCAGGAAAGGCATTCAGAGTGAAGAGACTCCTAGAGTGCTGTTTTGTCCAGCATGAAATAATGGGTACTGAAGTGTGTCAAAATTAACTTCATATACTATGGATCTTAATATTTTTATACATAGTAATAGATGATCCATCCTGATATCTTCCTCCATCTGCCACTAGATTATCTTTAAATGTGTTAGACCAACTGTTCTCAGCATTTTAAACTGATGCAAAAAATGCTCCACTTCCAGGTATTGCTCTGTATAAGTTCTAGGTCCAGAAGGGCAGCCAGTAGGAGCCAAATGCTATCCTTTTCTCATCCAGATCATTCTGGACAGGTATGCAATGACCAGCTGGAAACATTTGAATCTTTTTTCTGGCCAAAGCTTGGCAAGCTTGAAATCTTAGCAGACTTTGAAATTTAATGGTTGCAAAGAGCATTTTTTATTAGGCTTTGTCAATATAGGAAGTCCACCAATACCCTGCTTTAAGTACTTAAGAACATTTGCAGACCTGATCCTTGAACAGAGACTAATAAGGGAACAGACTACTTCAACATTCATTCTTCAGAAGCTGTTATTCACTGATTCAGTTGTGGTGACTAATGTGTTCGTGGTTCAGGCCCAGCTGGCTCCACACCCCTCCCCTCTCCAGGATGGGGAGAAGAAGTTGTGAGTTGGGATAAGGAGAGTTTGCTGGGAAAGCAAAGCAAGGGGGAAATAACAACAGTACTTGGAATATACAAAACTGGTGATAGACAACGTAGTTTCTCACCAATGACCATAGAGATCAGACTGCATGTTCAGACCTGTCCCAAAGCTGGACTGTCCCTAAGATGCATGTCTTGAAGCAGCACTGCCCTTCCCTGACTAGCGCCCTTTTATGCTGAGCATGACGTCATATTTTATGGAATACCCCCTTTGGCTAGTTAGTCAGTCCCAGCTTCTGGTAATAATTAACTCTATCTTAGCCAAACCCAGGAGAATTGTGTTCCTCAAAGGACACTGAGAAATCTGCTCATGGTGCTTGAGTACACCTGGGAATTGTTCAGGCACAAAACATGGGTAATATTAAAAGTCCAGGGTAATAGATGTGGAAGATTAGACAGGTCAGAAGAAAGGACAAACCTTTAGAAATGTCAACCAGAGGCAGAATACTGCTGTATGAAAATTCTGGCATTTAATCATAAAGAACAAGTTATTAAAGATATGATAAATCTGTACCAGCAATTTTTACTGGCTCTTCATCCAGAAAGATAACTTGTTAAAAACATCTGAGGAAAAGAAATCAACACTGATCTCAATTGCAGTGCTAATCACAGTGTAATTATCATTGCTCAGATTGACATAAGAATAATCATTAGACAGATATTAAAATCTAGTCTTAGGTCTCAAAAAATTTAATAAGGAGTATGTTTGATCAATATGTAGAACCATTATCCAGATTGACAAGACTATTTTCCCTTCTATTTAGTTGAGGAAGCAAAAGGTTTTCTGCGTCCTCATCAAAACAGCAACAACAAAAAGCTTTAGGTCTTTAATTAAACTTGGCAGAAAATATGAACACAGCAACAAGCTATTCTAAGTAGAAAAGTTAAAGAAGGAAGATTTAACATTTTTTTGTCTTCAAAAAAGATGTTTAATTGATATATAAAAACCTCCCAAAATAAGCCCAAAATAAGCTCTTCCAATAATTAGTTGCCCTTAGTGTTAAAAATACAAAATTATTTTTAGTACATACTTCTGTTCAGTTTTCAATAACTGGATCTCAATATATTTTTTTTTCTCTGTTATGTTGGACATTCATCAGACAACAAACATTTTTTCCATGCAGATTCTGAGACACTTTGTAGCAGGCATCAGGAATGGGAGTCAGTTCAAGGTATTCAGGTCTGTAAGTGTAGATGTATAAGCTCCTACTATAGTAAATGGATATCAAAGCCAGTTAGTGGAATATAAAAGAGCAATTCAACTGACTTGAAATGGCAAGTGAGATTCAATATACTTAAATTTTGATGTCTGTTTGTAGATAATGCAGTCAATGGAGGCCAATTGATAGAATCATAAAATGGTTTGGATTAGAGGAGACCTCAGAGATCGTCTAGTTCCAACCCCCCCTGCCATGGGCAGGGACACCCTCCACTAGACCAGATTGCCCAAAACCCCATCCAGCCTGGCCTTAAACACTGTCAGGGAGGGGCAGCCACAGCTTCTCTGGGCACTGTTCCAGTGCCTCACCACCCTCACAGGGAAGAATTTTCCCCTAATGTCTAACCTAAATGTACCCTTTTTTAGTTTCAGATCTGTGAAGTAAAAAAGCCCTATACTTTTGCCTAAACAAAATCACTGTCATTTGAGACAACTGACAAACTGACAACACGAGCCAGCAAGATATGGTATGGCAGCTAGAGGGAAGCTACATCTCCTGCAGAACCATATTCAGGCTAGGATAATGTTAAGCATCTTAAATGTCATTAGATGCCTCATATTATGTGATAGACGCATTAATAGAATTGTTGCACTTTGATGCTCAGAGTGTTTGGTAAAAAGCAAGAAAATGTAATTTATTGGCACCTTGGCATAGTGTAATGCTTGCATGGAGAATCAGATCTCCTGATGTCCTATGTGACTAGCTCATCACATGCATAATTCATCATTGTTGATACACCTAAAATGAGTACAAAATGGCTCCTAAACATCTACAGACAAAAGACTGTGCTATACAACCATTTCTGCACGAAAAGTTTCAATTTACTACAGATGCCTTATCTTGGAACAATTCAGTCATATCTGTAGCAGGAATGACCTAGGTGAGTCCTTTTGCCACTCCACCCAGAATGTTAATCAACACATTTAGGCATATAAATTGAAATTGACACAGCAGGAGTTGCCAAACTGTCCAAAGTTTCCATCTGGATGGCTTCTGCAACTATTAGTCAAATATGTCACTGTGAAGGTTCAATCAGTCAGTCACCTGGTTTCAAGTAGGTCCATTGTCTCCAGCCTGTCCATTAATTCATTTATACAGATGACTGGCTGAACTATTCATAGACAACCCAGGGAATTAATGATTTATATGTACTGGTAGATCATACAGACAGATCCCTGAAACCCAGCTGCTCCATAATTACAACTAAAGAATGAATTAGATTTTCATACTCAAAACTCACTTATAACTTAAGTGTCATAGCTCTTAGCCCAATTTTAACATAAAAAAATGTATAAACATTAATTACTACAAAAGTATGGTCTTCATAAAAGTGGTTTGTGAAAAAAAATGGTCTCTGGTATTAAGAATAAAAATGGGTAAGACAGAGCACAGAATGTGTGCAAAATCAACTATCTAAATGCTTAACAAATTAGCAGAAAAATAATTAATGATAGTCACAATAAATCAATGGTATGATGATGTCAAATCCCATTGAAATATGCTGCAGAAGTGTAACACAAAGGTCACTACAGAAATAGTACAGTTTTTGTACTTGCTGCCAATGAAGCTTGCTTAGGGTGTGTTTGGACAAACAAAGAGTTACAGTTCAGCTCTGAAAATATTTATGCAATCTGAATTTGCAATTTAATTTTAATATTTATTCTACTTCTCTAATGATGTCTAATAGTGTGTCTTCTCTTTTTACAGATGTAGAAACCCCAGATGTAATTTATTGAATTATTCAACTCAAAATATGTTTTCATAATGTTAACAAGAGTAAAAATACTTCCTAAACTAACGTGACTCACATAGTCAACAGTACTTTATGAAACATAAATGCTCAAAGAAAAACAGGGACTATCAATATTTTTTGAACTTATCAGATGTTCAATTAAGATCTGCTTTTGCAGGTGTTTTTCTAAACACTAATTATATGACATTTTCTAGCTATAGACAGCCTACGTATATTACATGAGAACTGAAGAGCAGAGTAATGACTCTGAAAGCATTGTAAGAACTTTGTTCCTGCCCCCACTGAATTCAATGGGAATTTTGCCATCATCTTCAATGAAAGCAGGTTGAGATTTTAGAGAGTTGACAGAGAGCATATTTTAAAGCCACCTGTGCAAATGCAACCACTGAGCCACCTTCTGTTGCTACTGTTCTACAGAATTTCCAGTCTCCAATGGTGTATTATTTTCATTTAAGAACATTAATTAAACTCATTAGCTGCAACATTTTTACCTAGGATCATACTTTTTTACTCTCAATCTCTGATGGAATTAAGAGATCTAAATAAAAGATCTTTTTTGATATTTTTATGGTTTTATCTCATCAGTGTTTTCCACAAAATCAGTCACATTTACTATACAAAGTTCAGACATGAAGAAAATCTGTGATGCTATAAAAATACCACTGCTAAAAATTGGTTTTTTTTGAAATAAAGCAACATTTCTTTTTAGTTTGCCCATGTTTATTTGATAGTCATACTAAAACTCCATACACTAAGGTCAGGTTCAGCTGTTTATGAAGGGATGGCAGCTATCTCTGTAGATTTAACTTTCAGTTATTTGAACAAATCAGAAAACAATTGTCTTTCAATTATTTAAATTTGGATAGACTGTCATTTACTATTATTACTATTATTATCACAACACAATTAGAGAAATATTTTCTTAGTTAGCATTTCATTGAAACAAAAGTTTTAACAAGTATGCCTTTAACTCTTCAGCCAGGATGTCTTTTCCTGCACTAAATTGTCTGTTTTCCCTTGGCCAGTTTGACTGTCCTCCTTTGCAAGAATAGCATCTCTTATAAAGATGTTACTTTACGTTGTACTGCAAATGGTAAGAATTGTAGAAGTATTTGCAAGTTGCACAGTTCCAGTTTTTAATACTTTTAGAGTAGTTTGGGTGTAAGGGCTTAGAGCCCAAGATCAGGACTGACGAATGGGCAGTGCTGTTAATTACTATTCCTGATACTGATTCGAGCCTGTGGCCTTAATATTAATATCACAAAAACAGAAATCCTCAGAGTTTTAACACAGTATGATACACACATCTCAGACCCTCGTTAACCTTCAAAAAAATCCAAATGACAAAAGATGCTGGATTTTAAGTAGGGCTTTTTGGACTATTTAGTGTGTATCACACTTTATTAAAGAGATTGTGTTGTACAACGCGTAAGCCAAACATATAGGTTGGACCCAATGATCTCTCAAGGTTTTTTCCAACCCCTACGATTCTGTGATATGATTCTGTGATTCTACCTCACTCCTGACTATTTGCTCTCTCTATGAAGAAAGCATACATTTTATATACCAAAATAACACCAAGAAACAATTAATTGAATTTTATTTTTTTTATAAACCTATTTAGCCACTGCAAATAAAGTAATAACAGACAAAGAATCAGTTCTTTGAAATCACAGTATTGAAACTGTTGATTTATAAATAGGGATGTGTATATGTTTATCTATGAGATTATTATTGCATCAGCTTTGTTATTTTGTCTCATAATTTGTTACAGCTAAACTATTTCATAACTGTTGGAACAAATTATATAATCCATACACAGACACTACTCAGAGCATCATCAAAGGGAATTTAAGAAAAACGGTCAAAATAGACAACACAAACATTGACCAAGGATGTTCCTAAATTATAATTAATAGTTTGCAAATCAGGGATCACTGACTATATAGATATCTTCCCATGCAACAACTACTCCTGTGATTTATTTGCCTTTTATTAGAGAGCAGTTACAGCAAAGTTAGTGTGACATAACTCTGCAATCTGATACAGAATAAGAATCATTTATTTCAATAAAATTTGATACCTGAACGTGGCCCTCTGATTTTGTTTTTGTTTTATAAATTTTTTGTATTTTTTTGATTTTTGTATTATTTTTTCCCCCATAAAGTACTGTGCCTTGTGGAAACAAAACAAAACAAGGAAAAAAAATCAGTTTTGACATAAACTGTACCTTCTTTCTTGTATAAATTATGCATTTACCTATAGATGTGAGTAAAGTTGTAAACTTTTAAAGCCCTTAGGAAACAGGCAGACACTAACCAAAACCCGAGTGCTGTGTACCCATCATAAAGGCCCTGAACTTCTTCTGGCATGCAAAACTGTGTTGGACTACTTTGCACTGTCTAAGGTGAACAAAGGGCAAATGGGAATTAAGGCATATCAGCCTGATAAGTGAAGGACCACTTACACCAGTCACTGAAGTGTTGCTAGCAACAGGCTACTGGCTTCATAATGATTTAACTCTGGCCATGGAACTTACAGGTAATTGTCATGTATGGTCATGGATCTGTTTCACCTGTGAATTCAAAACTGGAAAATGTAAGGAAAGACTCAGAAAGGATCTTTTCTGCAGCTTTACACTTTTTCTGCAGTGGCTTGTTTTGTTAATAGCTTAATTCTGTTTCTGGAATGGTGCGGTCTAACCATATGTGATACAAGTATAATAAAACTGAGAAATCACAATGTAACAAACCTGTGGAACAAAAGAGGAATGGAAGCAGGACCAAAATGTCTTCTTAAGAAGACAGAAAAATTACTCAAAGTAGATCCATGGCCAATGAATCAAATGATAGAGGAGTTGGAGCACCTCTCCTATGAAGACACGCTGAGAGAGTTGGGTTTGTTCAGCCTCGAGAAGAGAAAGTTCTGGGAGGACCTTATAGTGGTCTTCCAATACCTGAAAGGTGCCTATAAGAAAGCTGAGGAAGAACTGTTCACAAGGGAATGTGGCAGTAGACTAAGGGGTAATGGTTTTAAACTCAAAAAAGGGAGATTTAGGTTGGATATTAGGAAAAAGTTCTTCAATATGAGAGTGATAGATCACTGGAACAGGTTGCCCAGAGAGGTGGTGGAGGCCCCATCCCTGAAGTCATTTAAGGTCAGGCTTGATGGGCCTCTGAGCTACCTGATCTAGTGAAAATATCCCTGCTTACTGCAGGGGGATTGGACTAGATGACTGTTAAAGGTCCCTTCTAAACTAACATATTCTATGATTTAACGATTCTATGATTCTAAGCACAGGAAAGAAATCCATCAACATCATGTACCTTGTGATGAAGAATAAGACATGCTGGTTGCTCATCCCTGGACCATCTTCTCATTCATTCTTCCCATCCTTGAGAAAGACTAACTCCATCAACCTTAGCACCCAGAGAAGCAGTAAAAGTGTGAGCACAAAGGAGTAGGCATTGTTTTGTAACAGGAATTTTAGCTATCCTAAATGGTAGAAAAAATAGGTTTGAATTGTTAATATCACACTAACTGGAATAATAACAATCATAGAATTATAGAATCTCAGAATGGTTCGGGTTGGAAGTGACCTCAAAGATTATCTAGTTCCAACCCCCTTATCATAGGCAGAGACACTCTCAACTAGACCGGGTTGCTCAAAGCCCCGCCCAACCTGGCCTTGAACACTGCCAGGGAGGGGGCAGCCACAGCTTCTTTGGGCAACCTGTGCCAGTGCCTCACCACCCTCACAGGGATGAATTTCTTCCTAATGTCTAATCTAAATCTAATCTACAGTCCTTAATCTTAAACCCACTACCCCTTGTCCTATCACTAGATGCCCTTGTTAACAGCCCCTCTCCATTTTTCCTGTAGGCTCTTTCAGGTAGTGGAAGGCAATAATGTCACCCAGGAGCCTTCTGCAGGCTGGACAAGGCCAACTCTTTCAACTTGTCTTCATAGCTGAAGGGCTCCAGCCCTCTGATCATCTTTGTGGCCCTCCTCTGGACTTGCTCCAGCAGCTGAATGTTTGTTGCATTTTTGTTAGGTTGATAAAACTTGAGATGATAATGCCTTGAGTCCATGTGTAAATTATATTTGTCTTTTGCCCACAATATCATCTTGAGTGCCAAAGCCATACTGAGGTATTAACAGAGAAACATAGAGAATGGGGTGATTTCTTGAATCCCACTTCCACTAGGTACAAAAATGCTTTATTCAGTAAAATCAGGATCTTTGTTACATTATTATTCCATCAGCCTCCCTAAAAAACTAATCCCACCAGGTATAAAATTTTGATTTATTTATAATTTTGACTCTTTTTCCTACAGATTAGACTGTTTATGCATGTTACCTTCTCAATGGCTACATCTGAAACAGAATATGGGTTCCATACTCGACTGTGACTGTTACAACAGGCCCTAGAAAAAACTTTGCTCAAGGGAGCTGTTTTCCAGCAAAAGCCCAGGCACAGTTCAAGTGATATTACAGACCAAGAACTATGCTAAAATGGAACTACAGACAAGATTAAGCCATTCTGGTAAGAAAGAGAATGGAAAATACATGAATGTGAGCCTTGCCCTGCCCTTTATCCTCAGGGCCAGACAAGAGTCCCTGGCCTTTTTTAGTTATTAACAGAAATTTAGCCTGTGCCTTGCCAACCACACCCTCACAAGTTTACTTATTTATTTAAAAAAAAAAATTTGTGGTAGAAGGCTAGAGACTTGAGAAGTGTTATGATTAAGGGAAAAAGATTTCAGCTAAACTCTACTCCTTATTTGTTACTATGCTCTAATTCACATGACCCAATCAAAGGGAATGCTTCAATCAGAGATTGTATTTTCATAGACTGCAGAGTCAATCAGCCACAAAAATAAATCCATAGAAAATCAGGCTTTCTTAGTTCTGATACTAATTATTTGAGAGAAACAAAGCAGGATGACCTTCTTTCAAGCACTGTCAGTGATGATGCTGCATCTACTCTCTCCTATGGCTAACTCATTTTCCCAGAACAGGAGAGACCTAAGGTCAATGCCAGTTTCTGTCTCAGGGAATACAAACTCTCATCTCTCACCTCCCTGGCAAATGCAATAATCAACTAGATAGTTTATTTGGAACAGCAGGGAGTGTTTGTCTCTTGTCTTGTTGATTCTATATAGAAAATAATTCAAGATTAGCTAGGATAGAAAAAAAGGAAAATAAAAGTAAGAAAATAAGAACATGACTTTCTGGTTTATTAAAAATTCCCCTTGAAATGGAAGAAGCTGACAATATCAGGCAATACATAAAAGACAGTTAATCCATTTTATTCATGACCATTTCTTGTAAAACACAAAAAAGTACTTCAGAGCAAGGGATGGGGCTCAGATATCTCCTCACAAGTAGATTCTCTGGTCTGATGAAACATAAACAGTTGGTGTTGCAGGTTCATAAACCCATGTGAAGAAACAAGACCTGGAACTTAGGGGACAAGCCGCAGAATAACATTTGGGTTTTATTCTGCCAGGGCACAGTGAGGTCAGGATGCTCACAAAGGGCTTAGGGTAATTCCAGAGCTGGTCATGCCTTCAGTGATGAGTACAGTCCCACAAGGTGTGGTCTTTCCCACACGAAATTATTCTATGATTCTCTGATTCTATGACACAGTGGGCAGGGCTGAGATCCATTCAGGAGCAACAGAGATGCTGGACACCAGGCTGCAAGGTGAGTCCAAGGTCTGTCCAGGAAACAGTTTCAGAGGAAGGGCAGAGCAAGCTAGGATGCATGTCTTAGGGTCCGTTCAGGGGGTGAGCTACTTCAGAGGTCAGTTGAGGGACAAGGAGCTGGAACCAAGAATACCTACAGCATCACTGAGTCAGGTACCGATGACCCCAGGCTGAGCTGATAGGGGCCTGTAAATGCATGGGTAGGGGTGGTGTGTCCCCGGCTTGGCTGGACAGGGAGAGTAAGCCCAAAGTATTGGACAGATTCCCATTAGGCAGAAGCCTTTGTAGCTCAGGTCTACTGTACCCTGTATGAACAATCAGATTTCTGAGCTAAGGAAAAGGAAAACAACAGTTTGCTAACCAGCAAGATAGCATTCTTGGATTTAGCTATCAGAAATCCATCTCATTCAATGAAGTGTTCTGTGTCTTATTGCAAGTAAGGATCATTCCCCGACATAATTCTGAACTTTTCCTCCCTGTCGTGCAGTATCCATTGCAAGAAAACCTGGGCCATTTTTAAATCCTCTAGAATTATTCAAGGAGGTAACATTGTGACAACCTGGACTGATTGACCACCTTCCCTACACACTTAGTTGTTCAAGGAACCACTGCTAGGGATAATATCAGACTAGCTTTCTGTTGAGGAAAACAAAACAAAACAAAAGATCCTTTGTAAACTACATTGTATGAGATTTTACCAAGAAAAGGCAGGCAGGAAAATGTTAACACAAAAGATTTCCTCATCTTTAAATAAAATATCATTGGGGATTTTTTTACATTGTATCATATGCCATTATTTAGCCCACTTTTTCACCTGTGGAAAGGACATAATAGATACTTCACTGTTGGAAAAAAAAGTGATGTCAAGTAATAAAATTTTATTTCTAATATAAAGATACAACTACATACAGGACACTGCAGTTTGTTCATTACCATTGGGCATTTACATTTTTAACATGTACAGGACTAGTGCCAGAATATATTTCTTGTTAATTAAATATTTTGGGATGGATTATAACCAAACAACATGTCTTCACTAAAGACAGGAATGAAAATCTACCAAAAGAAACCTGTTGATGCTGCTGACTCTTTGGAAGAGAGTTTTCTGCCTTCTAACCTGTAAAATTAAGTCATCTTCTACCACAGAGGACAGCCAGCTTCTGAAATGTGCATTTCTAGTGTCAATGCACAGGAAAATGGAGTTATATGATCCTTCAGCATTTTCACCTAGTAATACTGTGAGTAAATCAAAGCACTAAAGGTGTCTTTATTTTATCTGTGTTACTCAGACTCTCTGAAGTGCCATTCTGCAGTCAAAAAGGCCAGAAGATATGTTCTCTTAAACTTAGTAAAAGAGAAGGACTTTAATACTGCCTTGACTTAATGAGTGACTTTCTGCTTTTTCTTCCATTCCCCTTCTTCCACTGTTAGCTTAATTCAATTAGAATTAGTGCATGCATTATGAGGACACAGCATCTGTACTAAGACTACTTAAATTCAGATGTGAATTAGATAGAAATAGGAGACAAGAATTTTCTTGTGCTATTTTTCATCTGGTATTATGTACCTGAAGGAGATAAGGGAAAACAAAGTTAAATATAAATATACCAGTGGGGCATCCCTTCATCATTTCACTAAAAAGTATATCCTCATTAGCTGTGTGTTCTTTGCATTTCTTCGTAAAATATGGACAATTTTTTGCCTTGTGCTTTGCTATGTACACAGAGAAATCTTTATTAAAGTTTGTGTTTACTAAAACAGAAGTATGAAAGAAGATTCATCTTTGTAGTGTGCTGCATAGCTGGGTTTTTCATGACTTGACTTTAAATACTGTAGAAACTGATGTACGATTTTAGTAACTGCTTTTCAAGAAGACCTGGAATATTCTATAGTTGGTTAACAAAGAGATTTGTTAACTTAGACTGAAGACAAGGCTATATCTTTGATTTATATGCTTTATGTACAGAATAATGGTTCACTGAACATAAATGCAGGGGGTTGCCTGCTTGCCAATATTTTTTTTTTTTTTATTCTTCTGCTGCTGGTTAAAGTTGGGAGACTCTGGAGTAATTTTGTCTTTTGTGTGTTGGAAATTAATGGGTATACTAAGGTGCAATGGGCGGTTTTCCAGTAGGCATTGATGGTGAAGAACACCTTAACTTAAAAATTATAGTCCTGCTGAAATTGGTACACAATTTATTCTTTCCATCTTCCCTTCAGTCATGTTTCTTAGTGCAGTTCTGCCTCCTGAACCAGCATTCTGTAAAAAAGACATAGAAAGGTACTGCTCTTCTTTATTACAAGAATAATCTTTACCAACAGATAGCTTTATAAGAGTGAGGATTTTCCTACAGTATCTCACAAATTAAAACCACCACATCTATTAGCCAGAATGATGTCATGGGCTTACAGTTTTTTACTAAGTTATAAGGCTTTATACATTTATAATGAATTTATACATTTCATTACTTACACAGAAGTGATTCAAATTGTTCAGGTTTTATTACATATGATAGTAAGCTCCAGGACTAATTCCATCTAAGTGTAGTCTCACTGGTAGATTTACAAATCCCTGTACAATGCTGTTCAAGATGTTCAGACAGTCTGTAAAAAAATATAACTGAAGGTTGGTAAGACTATTGCTAAGACTTATGACATTATGCTGAAAGACTGCTCTCACTTGCCTGAAATGTACCAAATTAATTAATAAATACTGAGAAGTTTTCAAGGAGATTCTAGAAATTAATTTCTAATCAGAGAAGATGATTATATGTTTCCGTAGAAGAGGAATAAAAGGATGAATACTATCAGATACCAAAAATCTTACCTCTTCAGAACTGATGTGGTGGCTGCTTCTAGCAGCTTACCAATTTTATATATCCATATTTTCTATGAAAAGTGCTTTAGTCAACTCTTGTGCTTCCTTCCGCAGTGCAGACAGGAAACTTTTTATGGTATGTATTTGAGCAAGTGGATACATCACTCTGATTTCCATTGCATTCAGCAGATAGTGTGACTTTAGATCTCTAAAATGTGATTGATCTGTAATATAAGATATTGCCTGGTTCCCTGTCATCTGCCTCAAAATATTATCTGGAGACAAGAATGTCCATGTTGTTAGAGTACTGGGATGCTTGAAATGGAATGAAATCAGAATTCAATGGCCAATGTTTAAAGACATAAAATGGGAAAGTCCCATTCCATTGTCACTTTACCTAAGACAATGCCGAACCACCATGGGCACTATAGCCTGTCACGTTAAGCATTACTAAAAACTGTTGGCAGATACTGACTCAGATTTGAGAATAATAAACCACTCGGCACATAGCTGATTCTTAAGCAAGAAATCATAAAAAATATCTGGCATTTAAAAAAAAATATACTTTTTTTTTTTGTATTTTTCTGTTAAATCTCCTTGTTACAAAAATTCCCTGAATAGGAGATTCCTTCCCTTTTGTATATGTGAATTTTTCTGTTGCACAATCAATCAGTGGCTAGATCACTCACTAGTGTGAGAGGGATATCAGGAAGGCTGACTCAAGTTCCTTCTCAAACTAAAGACATTCCTACACAGGTCTGCCATAGAGTTCCCTCAGCGCACAATAACCTCTCTGACACAATACTTTTTCTTCCTCTTGATGAAACTGCTCCATTTTGAAATAAACAATTGTAAGTTGTTGGAAAGAAGACAAAATTAAGATGGCAAAAAGAGGAATAAAGACAGCAAACTGGAACACAGCTCCTCAGTCTGTCTGTTAGGGCACTGAATTACTGCTGCTGTGATTGCCTCAATTTCTAATATAGACAAGGGTGCAAAATTTTTGGTCCTCCTCTCTCAACTTTTCACCAAATATCTGGTGTTGGCTTCTTAGAAAAGGCTATCAAGTTAGATAGGTCTGGGTTCTTGCCCAACATGTAACATAACAGTTATTATCATTATTATTTCTATCATTACTTTATACGATTAATATCTTAGAATCACAGAATCACAGAATCGTAGGGGTTGGAAGTGACCTCAAGAGATCACTGTGTTCAACCCCCCTGCCAAAGGAGGTTCCTTAGGACAGAGCGGGATCTTTAGGACCTATTGCCAAAGTCTTATTGCCAAGTTCTTTAATTAAGCTGTGAAATACTTTGAATGCTCTAATTTAATTTTTAAGGCAACTCAAAATAAAATGAGAGCATTCTTAACTTGCTCCCAGTTAAAAAATAATAAAAACTCATATGTATACATACTTTATATTCCAACAATATAAATATTTATTTATTGAAGAAATTAATAATTGCAAATGAAGACCTTTACATCAAGGCCTGAAGACTTCCATATCCAGTATTGGAGGAATTCTTCAAGAACAGTTCATCCTTGTGAAAATAATTACCTTCATAAAGTTAATTAGCTTCACAAGTGCTGGCTTCATGAGTTAGCACTGCCCAAGGGCAACTTAGCATTCATGAATCAGTATAATTCATACACGTCCTTTCTGTCTTTTTTGATGTTTTATGGCCTTGAGTACCCCCTTTTTTTAGTACTGAATCATTTGTCATGCAATCATAGGGAGTCATGTTAGTTTTATTGAACATGCCTAGGATTGCTGTTTTCCAAGACTTCTCAAAAAGTTCCAGAGAGGTCCCTCTGTAAATATTTACAAAGTATGTCAGGTCTTTCATAGCTAGTGAGAAGTCTTCATTACTTAAAAAAAGGTCAATATATGAGAATCTGTGTTCACATACTCAATCTGAATATGGAATAATTGGTGATGAAGTAATAACCTTTCAACATTTTCCATTTAGACCCAATTCAGAAACAGTAAGCAAATAAAATTATTCTGCCCTAATCCATTGATTCGTAAGGACTTGCTTTAGGTCATACATAATGTAGTAGTAGTTTCTTCTGACGTTAAGAGATGAAATTTTAAATATAAAAAATACCCCAAACCACAAAACCACAACCTGATAAAAAATACTGCTTAAAAAGCCTTAAAACCAACCATCCCTACCTGTATATCATATGATTAGCGAGGATGGTGAAGGGTCTGGAGGGGAAAAGAGAGGCTGAAGTCCCTAAGTTTGTTCAGCCTGAATAAAAGGAGGCTGAGGGGAGACCTCATTGCTGTCTATGGCTTCCTGATGAGGGGAAAAAAAGGGGAGGCACCAATCTCTCTTTGGTGGCCAGCAATAGAATCCAAAGGAACGGTATGAAGCTGAGACAGGGAAGGTTTAGGTTGCATATTAGATGTTCTTTACTGAGAAGGTGATTGGACACTGGAACAGCCTCCCCAGGGAAGTGGTCACAGCACTGAGCTTGACTGAGTTCAAGAAGCATCTGGCACTGATATGGCACTCCAGAAAGAATCGAGTTGGACAATGGAACTTATTTCTAGAATAATCTCATAGACTCCCGGGCCAAAGAACATGGCATCAAATGGGTATATCATACACCCTAAAATCCACCAGGTATATCATCTACCAGCCTCTGGGAAAATTGAGAGGTACAATTAAAAACCATACTAAAAGAACTGGATGGTGGAACCCTGAAAACTGTGATATGCATTTTGCCAAGGCCACTTAACTCCAGGGGATCTACCAATTGATCTGGTTCTGCCCAATCAAAACTCCCACAGAGTGTAGAGGGAGATAAAGTCCCTATAGTACGCATGAAAAATGTGTTCGGGAAGCCAGTTTGGGTTATTCCTGCTTCAGGCAAAGGCAAACCCATTTGTGGGATTATTTTTCCTCAGGGACTTGGATGCACTTAATAGGCAATGAGAAAGGATGGGGAAGTCCAGTGTGTACTCCAAGTACCCCATTGTGTGATTTAATTTTATATGAGGACAGCTGCTAAATTGTTGGTGTATGACAAAATCGATCCATGGCAGATGGTATAAATAAGGTATAATATGTTATGAACCACCCAAATCACCTGAAAAGGTAAGATCCAGGCATGATGTAGATAGTGTGGAAAAAAGGGTGGATAATGCCCTGGTTCTGGCTAGGCCAGAGTTAACCTCCCCAAGCAGCAAGCATGGGTGAGCTGAGTTAGCCCAGGTTGTTTTCTACACCACCTGACATCACTCCCCCATAAAAGGGGCTGGCCAGGGAAGGGTGCTCCTGTGCTGCTCTAGGGCAGTCTGAGTGTGGCTGGGTCTTGGGTTGGTCTTCATATTGGTGGAATGCTCAGTGTTATTGTCAACTCAGGTTGGTAATGTGCTCTGTGTTGCCAATGGTAATTTCTGCCACAGGGCTTGGCTATTGTTCCCCTTTTGCTGTGTTATCAGTAAATTTTCATCCCAAACTGAGAGGGCTCTATCTGTTTTCTCCTTGGGTCAAGGAGTGAGAGAGCTGCATGTGGTACTCAGCCACTGTCTGGGGCTAAACAACCAGATGTATTTAGATTTGGGTTCTTCAGTATAAGAAAGTTGTTCACATAGCATGAGTTCAGCTCAGTGAGCTACCAAGAAGGTTAGCAGGCTGGAGCACAATGTACAAGAACTGTGGGTTTTCAGTCTTGAGAAGGGGAAGGAGGTCATTGCTACCTTCTGTAAATACATGAAGACCAGGATGGATTCTTCTTGAAGGTTTGTGAGGGACCAGCAGACAAGGTAAATTCCAGTTCAATATTAGGAACAAGTCTACACAATGACAATAGCCAAACTCTGGAACAAGTTGCTCATCCTGTAACTTGGACTGAGTCTGGGTGAAAAACGATAAAACAGTATCCTCAAAGTTGCTAATTAGAGGGTCTATGCAGTAAACATGAAGAGGAGTCAGAGAGGGAAGGAAAGTTTACTGCATCTTTCTCTCTCCAAACGGATGTTATATAGCTTATGTGAGATTCTTAGCATTCAGCTTCAAAGGTACATAGTACAGGTCTTATCTACTTATTTTATTGAGAGAATTTCTCCAGTCTTCAAATGCTGTAATAGGAGCACCGTTCAAACAGGATAGTATTTCTATAGCTAACATCACAGTACAGCAAGTCAGCTGTTATCACAGGTAGACAGCTATGAAATAGCTACTGGGTGGACTACTGGCTTATCAAAAAGATGGATTAATTATGAAAACCACTGTGAGTGTAGCAAAAATTTGTTGTCTGCAGTTCTGCATTACACAGATTTGCTTTTAACGAATAATGGATCATTTCAACATTCTGAAACAGAAACCTATTTCACTATATATTTACCAGAAAATTCAAGTTTACTCTGTGGGAAAGAGTACATAGAGACTGCAGAGCAGTCTAATATAATTACTATCCACATTTCTACCTACAGTATTACCCCAGGTAAACTTTGGAGTGTTTCACACAGTGTATTTAGAGGGAAGCTCAGATGCACCCAATGCTTGTTCAGTGTGTGTACCTTCCATCATGTGCTTCCAGAAGTTATAGCTGCATTTGTTAGGGTGATACTGGTTATAAAAGGTGAGTGAGATCTTTCTTTGCAAGTTCCGTAATATTCTTACTGTAAGACATTTAGTTACTTCATTGGAACATTTGAGAAGGCTGCTGATATGATAGGAATTCCAGAGATAGTAACAAAATTCAGAGTCCTTTAAGAACTTCTGTAACTGGCACACGTTAGATCCCTGTCTGGGGAGTGAGAAACTGAACTGATTGTGCACTGTGCATTCAGAGTCCACCTTACAGCACTTAATTTCCCTGCGCAAATGAGCGTTTAATTTCTCCTTAATTTCCTTCAACCCCTTGTATCCTGCAGAGGAGTGACAGCGCCAAGTAACAAGACATTCTAAATTAAGAAACATATCTGCCTCCTTATTGTCACAAAGAAAAATATCACCCTTACTTTCAGACAAGATGGAACAGCAGATAACGCAGCTCAAACCAGACTATGGCACTTGTCTTCTATTTATGAGTTTTAGTCAGTAAATTATGCCTTGTCAAGCAGCATAAATGTCTCATATGACAACCATGTTAATTAATATACTTGGTTTTCTTTTTCCCTTAAGGAAAACAAAAACTTTATTGAAGCAAAATATCCATTTGTTCTTCAAATTATATAAATTTAAATATTAATATGAGTAGAGCATTAAGGTAAATAGCAGTAGAGAATTTTATTTTCTTGCCATTATTTGTCATAAGTACCTATTTTCAACCTGGAGACTTTAACCATTTGGTCGCAATTTCCCATCTGCTGAGTATCTGCTACACAGCACATTGTTTTAGAAAATTTTATCTGTCTTGGTCTAACAGGAACAAAGGAAAGATAATATGTTATTCTTTTGGAAGTAGATGTTTGGGTTTTTTGATTTCTTTTTTTTTACTAGTAGGTGACATACTTAAAATCATGGGGTTTTTTATGGATATATTTATGAAAACAGACCCGCCCAAGTTTCTAATTGTGGTGTTTTTTTCATCACTGTGAAAATAAAGAAGAGGCATTAAGAATAAAGGAAGTAAAACAGAAGAATGGGGGGAGGTAATTAAAATTTAGGGAATAAGCATGTGTCCTAACAGGCAGTTTGTATCTTCATTTGTAGATAAGACAGGGGAAACAGAGAATACCAAGCAGCCCCATCCTGAGTGAGATAAGACAGGATACTAATTCATCCTCAGTGGACAACGAAGAATGCATATAGTAGCAGCTTTGAGTTTTGAAAATACATTATTGTTAAATGTTTCTTGTCTTTTCAAGTGAGAATTGTAACAGTAAAATATTATCTTTGGTTTTCTGTCATTATCTGTATGATAAGGACACAACCCACTGAAAATTGTGTTTAACGACTCAGGAGCTATGACACTGCAGTGTTTGTAAGCACAGTCCCCAATAAAGTCTGTAGAATTTTGAAGGATACTTTTAGAAATTAATAGTTTTGTAGCTCATCTGTATAAATTTTCAATATATGCTTATTTTTAAGATTAATGGACTAATCTGGTAATTCTAAAGCAGCATCCATAATAGCTCTCCTTCTATATGATAAGCCTCTGTCATCAGGTTGTGCCTTCATTTTATCATAGCTTCTAACAGGAGTTAGAAACAGACCTAAACATGAAGTACTCACATACCATCAACCAAATGTATGATAATTGTCTTACATTCACTGAAATCAATCAAACAAACCAATGCTACTTATATAAGTGATCTCAGCAAAGTTGTAGGAAGAGCACACTGGAACCAGGGTTGGCAGGAAATTAACTAAGATTTTGCAGAAATGATGCACTGAAAAATCCTCCCTGTTTTTCAAAGGGCACATAAAACCATTCCCAGTGCCAGCTAGCTATACATAACTGGAAAAAAGCTCCTTGCACTGACACCGTATATTTTCATTTAGTCTACAGGTAGAGATCCACTAAATGAAACCATACTTGTGTTTTCAAACTTCCTTCTATAACCACTTTAAGGACTTTCTCTTTGCACTATGAGAGCCATCTTCTAATGAATTGTAATTAATTTCCTTCTAAAAGTGTTATCTGCTAAGTATTTTTTATCTTCCTTTGTTTTTTTAAATAATTCAGAGTATGCCATAATAGCAAAACTCTTCAGATCTATATATCTGTATCTATATGTGTTGTTTCTCAAGTGTTTTTCAATAACTTGCAGAATAACCTTCTCCATAATTTTACCAGGCAGTGAAGTGAGACTGACAGACCAGTAATTACCAGGGTCTTCCTTATTACCCTCCTTGAAAATTTCTTTATCAGCTTCAATTTGTCTGAGACCACTCCAGACTCCCAAGATTGTTGAAAAATAATGGAGAGAAGTCCCACGATGACATTGGCCAACTCTTTCATCACCCTGGGATGAGTCCTATTGGACCCCATAGGTTTATACACATCCAGATGAAGCAGCAAGCCTCAATTTCAGGGTTGGCTAGGAGTGTATCATCCCTCACAGAGAGATGTCTCTTATCTCCTTTCTTGCCATGCACACCCTATTCCTCACCTGGAAAGTTCCTATTCACAGTCCAGCACAGTCTGCTTTTCTTCTGCTAACATACACCCAAGTCTAGCTGTGTTATCACCAATATGGCAGGCGAGGAGGAGGTTATAGAGTAATAATAAAGAAAAAAGTTCCTTGAATTTTATAAGCAATGTTTCCTTCTACTCCCCTGGCACTTAAAATCCAAATAGCATATGAATGTACAAAGATGAACTTGAATGGTGGAATAAAAAGAGGAGCCATATCCCTACAGGCTTCCATGGTGCCAAGGCAAGATTTTGATACTTTTTCAGTCTGTGGTTTTTACTCAATGCTGATGGAAGCCCCCACAGACATTTTTGAGAAACAGCAAGGAACTGAGGTTTCAGTGTCATGTGACAGGTTTGTCATCTTTGAAGTCTTTGTTTTTTTTCTCCTTACTATATGTACATGAGTATGGCAATGGAGAGAGGAAAGATTACTGCTCTCTCAAAAATACAAAAAATTAATAGATAAGTTTATCCTTTTTTCAGTTTGTAAAAGATGGCATGTATCTCTGTTCATCACATATTAAAACACCAGATCAGTCAATTAAAGGAAAGACCCCTCCCCCCCAAGAAAAAGAAAAAGGAAGGTATGTTTTAAATATAAACACTGGTAACACTTCTTTCTGCATTTTAACTCTCCTACCCAAGTAAAAGAACCAATGATAGTGGAACTATGTGAAAAGGAGACACTACTGGATTAGAAAATGGGATTTTTTGTAAATGTTTAATTGACTCCAGTTTCCCAAAAGTGCAAGAACAAAACTCCTTGTTATAAAAGTTGCTGTTTCACCTCTGTTTTAATATGGATGAGAGCAGGTTCAGGTCATAATTTGACACAAGAAAACTAACAAAATGTGCACACTGGGCAGAAAGAATCAACATGTTTTATTAGTTGGTTCCCTTTCTGTCTTTTTGAACCCAAAGTTGTCATCTGATACCTAATTTTAGAAGTCTGGAATGCAGACATCTACCTCGGAGATGGTTGTCTAGACTGCTTTTATTATCCATGTTGAGAAACAGGAACTTTTAGAGTGTAATTAATATGACCTAATTTAAATGTCTTCCTCATGATAAGAGGAATAACACCTTGAAATATTTTTTTTTGTGTTGACTATAAAAGGGACTTCAGAGAAGTAGCTAAATTGTGGATGTCTACTTCATACATATATAATAAAAAGTCAGATTAAATTTCTCCCAAATGTCTGTTTAGTCAAATCATTTTTCACATGTAGCACATATATTTTTCGTTCTTTAATAACTCAATTATATTTTAATGATTGCTATCCAAGTGAAGAAGTGTAGTGGTTTTGCCCCAGCCGAGGGCCGCACCCCACACAGTCACTTGTACTTTTAAAAGGAAGGGGGAGGGAAAGTTGGGGGAGGGGGAAAAGGGAAGGAAGAAAGGAGGGAAAGAAACCACAACCTAGAAACCAGAACCATGCAGGTTGGGATAAGGATAGTTTACTAAACAATAACAGAAAACTAGATATAACAATAACAGAAGTTTAAAGCACAAAATAGATGAAACTGGTGATACACAATGCAGTTTCTCACCAAACCACAGAACGCAGGCCGCACAGCTTAGAGCCGTCCCCGAACCCAGAAACTGCACGTCCTGGCGTTGTCTCCTCCTCTTCCCCCCAGTCCCCCTTTATACTGAGCATGACGTAACTGGCATGGAATATCCTCTTTGGCCAATTCGGGTCACCTGTCCTGGCTGCGTCCCCTCCTTTCTCATTAGTAAGGAAGTATGAAGAACTGAGAAAGGTCCTTGATTGCCCGGCAACAACCATAAACATCAGGGTGCTATCAGCACTGTTCTCATCCTAACACCCAAACATGGCATTCCATCCACTGCTAAAAATAATTAACTCCATCATAGCTGAAACCAGGACAAGAAGTGAAGATGGGGTCTTCTCTGTAAATGCTGTAAGAGGTCATATAAAAGGTGATCACAGTTTTGATATAAAATAAACTAAATAGCATTTTATACAAAAGTAGTTTTTGAAATATACTAGCTGGAATGAACAGACAAGGAACTTTAATTAGGTCTCTCTTAGACTAATAAGCTTGATGAGGTCTAAAAAAGAATGAAGAATAGCAGGTGGAGATTTTAAACTCTCAAGGCTTCAAGTTACAGCTTGTATGTAGGTCTAACTAGAATTAATGGCATAACTACTTTTTTAAAAAAAAGGAAACAAAAAATCTGGGCAGAACCAGATGTCAATAGCTGAGGAATTGACATTATATTGGACAGGCTCCCATCTGTGCAAAAAAGCAGATGATTTTCTTTGGAACCTGCCGTCTTGTACTCTTCAGTTTAAGACAATATTTGGAATAACAGCATCCAGAAAGAAGTCACCAGAAAATAAACATGACCTTTTTCATTTTTATCTCTACAAATTAAAACAGGCAAGTCAATTTTTTACTATGTAGAACTTGAGAGCCTGAAAGTATAATCCTAAAGCTGAACACACCCATTCATATCTGTTCAGCACAGTTAACACTAGAATATTTTGAGTGTCAATATATTGAAGGATTACACTGCTGAGCAAAATGTGCAAAATGCTTCCATCACAATCAATGCTTGTGTGTGTGTAGAGATCATATGAGAGACGGGTTATATTATTTTCAAAAGGAGTGCATGCTGTCCTTGAGTGGTGCTCTGTTCTGAGGCTTCATGTAGCCAGAATTGGGTTGGCAGAGAGAGTTCTACAATTGCACTTGCTTTGCAGCTCTCCATTGTGACTCCTCTGGGAAAGTCCCATATTTAAGTTAAATCTCCTCTTTGCTTATGTTTCTTAGAGATTGGGCTTCTGAAGGCTGCATCTGTAGAGCACTTAATTTAATGGAGTTTGAATTCTCCTGGAGCGTTAAGGATTTAAGTTGCAATTATCACAGAATGAGTGCTGTTTTTTAAAATCCATTTTCCAATTGGCTGCTTGGAATTTCAATAGAAATATAGCCATATTCATGCCTAAGTCCCCCATGGAGCATTTGTGTCATTGCTAGCCACTTCTTTATCATTCCTAGTTTATACAACAGGGTTCTGTATATATATTAGATATTTCAGATTCACACATTTTTGTGACTATTTTAAAAAAATCAAGTGTACTGCTCTCACAGAAGCATTGTAATGTTTTTTTCTGTGTGCTTATTCAAAATCCTTCCTCACATTCTGGCAGAAATATAACCACTTAAATGCTGGCAGTCTCTACAGTTGTAGCTGTCAAACCTTGCCTTTTCTCATAATTTAACAGTTTCTTTGTGTCAAGTGTCATGTCTTCTATGGAGGAGCCACCATCCCAATGGCATTTGAGATAAACCACAGAATATAGAAGAAATTACTACACCAACAGCTGTCCAAGTGTGTATAATAGGACTACGTAGAAAGCCCGGCTTCCAGGGCTCTCTTCCTTACCTTGTCTTTGGAATCAGGTGCTGAAATGGAAATATTGCTATTAGGTGTTAAACAGATGCCAAAAGATCAGGGACTTCTGTGAGAAAACTACCAGCTCACAATAACATTTCACTAAAAGATTATTTGAACTCAAAATCTACTATATTAATCTCTTTACCTGAGGAGGTGAAGAACTAATACCAGCTTTTCAAGCCTAATAATTATATCAGACTGTTCTTAGACAAAATTATAGATTCCAACTCTACATTTAAAAAAATATAGTTTAACTTTCTTACTAACAATCATTAATTGACTATGACTTCATTTGCGTATCCTAAAGTAAATACCTTTGATTTAAACCATGTGCTTAATTATTTCAGATGTTCAGTTTTTCTCAGATTTTCTTTTTAACCCTTTTGACAGCTGCAATATTTAATATCCAAATAATGAACAGCTCTTTCCTCTGAGGAGTTGAGGTTTTGTTGTCATTTCATAAAAGAATTAGATTTAATTAGATTCTAACTATAATGGGCTTTCCTTTACGAGTAAAGTACCCGACAATGTGCTAACTGTCAGACAATGTATCCAGCCTTTAATAGCTTCCACTAGCAGTTTGTTAGCATCTCAAAGGGCCCAATGTTCAACCAGACCCCAGTGTGCAATTCTGAAGAGATTCTCTTGTGTGACCAATAATTGCAAAACATGAAACAGAATTTCACACATTTAGATGCAAAGCACACTGCTCTGCTATCAGATATGCAGAATATGAATAGGAATCCTTCCTCTGTGACTGGAAACCATGAGCAGATGTTCTTGTTGATGGTGACCTGTAGTGTAAAAGGCAATTCTGCGTTTTACCACCGGGATTCTTCTGCATTTTGTGAGGTCTTTTTCCTTTCCAAAAATGATCCAGTACAGCTGTGAAAAGCCCCATTTCCTCGGGGCTTAATGAAGGAAATTCTTAACATCACCTAAATTTAAAATATATATATATATCAAATAATGTGAAAATTAACCCACATCTTTCTCTTCTGAATTTATTATGACTTGAGAAAGACAAATCTGTGGAGAAAGGTTTGTGTGGTAGTTTTTAATTTTTGTTGTGAGATCTGTGCAGGAAGTATAACACAGAAGCAGATATTTATAATTAAATGTTCTTTCAATCATTTATGGAGATCTTACCCAAGGGAATAGTCATGAAAAGAACTTATATAAACTTTTTTTCAGTAAAATTTCTTGAATACCTGATGGTATTTCTGTAATACAAATTTTCTTAGCAAACTGGCTATGATGTAGCTGCTATTATCAATGCAAAAAGAAAAAAATCAGAGTTATGTTCTGCCTCCCCCTGAATTTTCAAAGAAGAATATAGATTATAATGTTTCATCAACTCAAAAATCCTGCCATGTCAAGTATGAATCTGGTTCTAGTTAGAGAATTCTACCAGTGCAGGTTGAGGGATGATGTGACAGAGAGCAGTCCTGTTGAGGAGGACTTGGGGGTACTGATGGGTGAAAAGCCAACCATGTGCACTCTCAGTCCAGAAGGCCAATTGTATCTTGGGTAGCATTAGAAGAAGTGTGGCTAGCAGATAAAAAGAGGTGAGTCTCCCCCTTTACTCTGGTGAGACCCTGCCTGGAGTACAGTGTCCAACTCTGGAGTCCTCATCACAAGAAGGACATGGACTTCTTGGAGTGGGTCCAGAGGAAGGCAATGAGGATGATCAGAAGGCTGGAGCACCTCTCCTCTAAGGAATGTCTGAAAGAGTTGGAGGTTTTCAGCCTGGAGAAGAGAAGGCACAAGGGAGACCTTATAGCAGTCTTCCAGTACCTGAGCTGATAAGTCCCAAATTCTTTTTTCAGCTCTGAGAGGTTTTGTTTTATATAGCTAAGGAAAAATGCTTTCTGTATGTATGTATGTCATAAAATTTCACAAAACAGCCATCTTTTCTTCCTTCCTTCCTTTCCTTCTTTCTTTTTTTTTTTTTGTTTTTAAATGATTAAGAGTGAAGGAATACATAATTGAAGGGAGGATGCAAAGAACAGGGAGTCAGGCTCTTTTCAGTGATGCCCAATGACAGGACAAGAGTCAATGACCACAAGCTGAAACACAGGAGGCTCCCTCTGAACATCAGAAAACACTTTTTCCACTGTGAAAATGACATTGCACTGGCACAGGTTGCCCTGGGAAGCTGTGGGATATCCATCCTTGAAGTTACTCAAAAATCATCTGTCTACAGGCCTGGGTAAACCTGCTTGAGGTATCTGCTAGAGCAGGGAGCTTGGACCAGATCATCTCCAGAGGTCCCTTCCAACCTCAACCATTCTTTATTTCTGCAATTATGTGACTGACACACAGAAAGAATGTGTTTCAGACAATCTATAGCAAGAATTTTTTAACATAGTGAATTCCATTTTTTATAATATCCTTTTGCTATTTGAAAAAATACTTTCAGTCTTAAACAAAAAATCACACTGCAGAATTAGGAGAAACTACTATTGTGTTGTTCAAATGTAATAAAAATCTCTACACCCATACACAAGTACAAACATGACAATTATAATCATAGAATGGTTTTTGTTGGAAAAGACCTTCAAGATCATCAAGTCCAACCATCTATCCAGCCCTTCTAGGTCCAACAGTAGGCCATGTCACCAAGTACAACATCTACTCTTTAAACACCTTTAAGGATGGTGACTCAAGCACCCCGCTAGGCAGCCTGTTGCAATATATAACCACCCTTTAATTAAAGAAATTTTTCCCAATATCCAACCTAAACTTACGCTGATGCCACTTCAAACTTTTTCTCCTTGTCCTGTCACTAGCTACCAGGGAGAAGAGAGACTGACCCCCACCTCACTACAACCACCTTTTAGGTAGTTGTAGAGAGCAATGAGGTCTTCCCTCAGTCTCATTTTGTTCAGACTACACAAGCCCAGTTCCCTCAGCTGCTCCTCATAAGATTTGTCTTCTAAACCCTTCAACAGCCTTGTAGCCTTCTGGGCATTCTCAAGCATCTTGATGTCCTTCTTGTAGTGAGGGGCCAAAACCTGAACACAGGACTCCATGTTCAGCCTCACCAGTGCTGAGTACATGGGAAGGATCACTTCCCTACTCTTTGCTGGCCACACTGTTCCTAATACAGGCCAGTATGCTATTGGCCTT
Organism: Porphyrio hochstetteri; assembly: GCA_020800305.1. Lineage (NCBI taxonomy): Eukaryota > Metazoa > Chordata > Aves > Gruiformes > Rallidae > Porphyrio > Porphyrio hochstetteri. Next base: position 51,764,641 of record CM036905.1, read on the forward strand.
CTTGGCCACCTGGGCACACTAGTGGCTCATGTTCAGCCAGCTGTTGATCAACACCCTTAGGTGTCTCTCCTCCAGACAGTTCTCGAGACACTCCTCCAAACCTGTAGCTTTGCACGGGGTTGCTGTGACCCAAGTGCAGGACACAATACTTGGCCTTGTTGAACCTGATGCAATTGGCCTCGGTTCATCAATCCAGCCTCTCCAGGTCCCTCTGTAGAGCCTGCCTACTCTCTGTCAGATCAACACTCCTGCCAGACTTAGTATCATCTGCAAATTTAGTGAGGGCGCAGTTGACTTCTTTGTCCATGCCATTGATAAAGACATTAAACAGAACTGTCCCCAGCACTGAGCCCTGGGGAATACCACTGATGATCAGCCTCCAGCTGGGTTTTACTCCGTTCACCACAACCCTTTGTGCCCAGCTGTCTAGCCAGTGTTTTATCAGGTGAAGCGTATGCCCATCCAAGCCACGAGCTGCTGGCTTGTCTAGGAGAATGCTGTGTGAAACAGTGCCAAAGGCCTTCTTGAGGTCCAAGTAGACAATGTCCACAGCCTTTTCCTCGTCCACTAGCTTGGTCACCTGATCATAGAAGCAGATCAGGTTAGTTAGGTGAGACCTGCCTTTCCTGACTGGGCCTGATCACCTGGTTATTCTGCATATGCTGCATGTTGGCATTCAAGATGATCTGCTCTATAACCTTCCCTGGCATCAAGGTCAGACTGAGAGGTCTGTAGTTCCTCGGGTTCTCCTTCCACCCCTTCTTGTAGACAGGTGTTACATTCATGAGCCTACAGTCAAGTGGGACCTCCCCAGTTATCCAGGACTGCTGATAGATAATGGAAAGTGGCTTGGTGATCACTTCCACCAGCTCCCTCAGCACCCTTGGGTGGATCCCACATGGCCCCATAGACCTGTGTATATCTAGGTTATGTAGCATATCACTAACCAACTCCTCATGGATTATAGAGGCTTCATTGTGCTTCCCATCCCTGCCTTCCCACTCAGTGGGCTATGTACCCAGAGTACTGGTAATTCATTAAAAGCTAAAGAGAAATCATGAATGTGATAGTATTGTAAAAGAGTGGTGATACTCTTTCAGCCTATTTACCACTTAGAGAAGGAAAAGAACTAAAACCTGTTGTCTGTGTACAGAACACCATCTTAGATTGTTTTGGAAGAAAGTTGAAAAAAATATCAGAAATTATTATCATCAATGCATCTGCAGTCTGATATATTGATTTTCAGGAATATGTCTTTTCTTAAACCATTTTTTTAGTCTTTAGTCATTCACAGTTCCTTTTTGGTTGCACTTCTGAAGAATGCACCACACTGTCCCTAAGCCTAAAAAGAATTGCTGTTTCTTCCTCTTTATTTAAGTAAATCAAATACAGAAAAGTTCAGTAGCAATGGATTTGCATAGTTGTTTTTTATGAGACAGTTCCTATGACTTTCAACTCCAGTTCAAGAATTCACTGCTGAACTGGATAATCTTTTTATATTGCTGTCTTTCATCACTTTGGATTTGTAGCAGCACAGCAATTAATACTATCTTGATAAACTATTTTCGTGAGGCAGATATTTATACATATAACAGTAATTAAAATAGTTTAAATTCCAGTTTATGGAATCTTCCATTTTAAGAACAAATATGTGAAACTATTTAATTGCTTAAATATTTATTTTGAAGAAATAATTAAAATTAGAAGCTATGGTACTTCTGTCAGTTGTTATTCCTTTATTTCAACTGAAGCCAATAAAAAAAAAAAATACTTCACCAGCCAGAGAGTCAGCTGAAATATTATGGCTGAGGTTACTGGTGTACAAGACTGAAAATACTTGTCAGATCAGTTTGGAATAACAGATGTCCCATAAAGAACTTAGAATGTATACTCTGTTCTGAAAATCTGATGCAGCAGTGGTATCTTCTGAGATACTATATGTGGCCAGGAAGGAGTAACATATAGGTACTGTATCAGTACTCAATAGTTTCCAATCCAAAACAATGACATTCCTAAAAGAAAAAGCTATTAAATAGTAAAGAACCAAGTATCTTCCTCTCAGAGGAAAATATGTTCAAATTCAGTGTGATGGATACGATCATTTAACTAGGCACATGGCCTCGCAGCAGTAGTTGGATCTGGCCTGACAAAACAATTCATCTGATACAAAACATAACATCTCCCTAAAGATACTTCATGAGAGATACCCTGAAAAGCCAAGTGTAATCTCTGCCATTTTGGTCCTAAAATATGATTTCTCCCACATAACTTAGACAATCACTTTCATAAGACTAAAACACATCTATCCACTGCCATATTAATGGACATGCATCTGTTGTGTCACAAGACATTATTTTTTTTTAATATGTGGTAAATGCATTCACAATGACAACAAGATGACAGAAAAGAATATGTACTGCTTGAACTCCAAATAAGTAACTACCTAACCACCTCAGCCTCACATGTGGGTGCTGCAGTTCTAAATCCCATAACACATTTCTTGAGATCATATTTTCAATGTTCTTTGAACTTTGCTTAAAGTTCTGAAAAGTTGTGAAGATCAATGTGATCTTCTATGTAGTCACAGTTTCTCCCATACCAGTCGTCATGAACCCGCAGTGTTAGCATCTTGTTTTTCCCCTCAAATTCAACTCCCAGAAAGCACCTGCTCACATCCTGCTGTTCTACCTTCCAGAAACTCAAAAGAATTGTGGAACTTCTGTTAGAAGCGGTATTGTGATACCATTAAATAGACTGCTCCATGACCATAAAATATTTGTGCTTCCAACAGAGAACTCAGAATTGACAGAATTCATTACCATGTTTTTCAGAACAATTAGATACAAAGTGTATTTAGGTGCTCAGAAGAGTGGTCCAGCTTGGAGAGAAAGAAACTTTTGGATTCGAAGTACATGGAGGTATGTGAGGTGATGAGGTGCTATCCTGAGCTAGACCTCTAAGACCCAGAAGGAGTTGAAATGTAAACACTTGTCTAGCATCCTCCATTAACTATCTCTATATATGCCAGTATTTCTGTGATTTATGGCCAGAGGTCAACTACACCCCTTTCCTCATTTTAAATAGTTTAATCCTGAAGAAACTTTATCGTCTTTGTAGTTGATTTAACTAAGTCTTTCTCAGTCTCTCTGTAAGAAGCAAGTATACAAATATCAAAAATATTTTTTCAATCACATATTTAATCTTTGTGGTGGATTGATCTGAGCCAACAGACAAAGACCTAGTCACGTGCTCACTTGATCCACTCTTCTGCAGGATGGGGAGAAAATACAAGTCAAGAAGACTCATGGATCAAGATAAAGGCAAGTTAATAAGGAGGCAAGACCTGTCCACAGAAGCAAAGCAAAAAGGGGAATTAATTTGCTACTGTCCAGAGCAGGTAGATATTGAGTGACTTCCCAGAAAGCAAGGCCTCAGCATGCGTAGTAGTTCCTTGCAAAGACAAATACCATAAAAAAAAACATTGAGCCTTTCTCCTTTCCCTGGGATTTTACAGCTGAGAAAGATGTCATATGTTATGAAATATCCCTTTGGTCAGTTTGGATCAGCTGCCCTGGCTATGTATCCTCCCAGCCTCTTGTCTATCCCCAACATTACTCACTGGGAGCCAAGGATCAGGACAGATGGGGAGACAGGAAACTTTGATGCTGTGCAAGCATTGTACAACAGCAGCCAAACATTGGTGTGTTAAGATCACTGTTTTAGCCACAAATACAAAGCACAGGACCACATGGGCTGCTGTGAAATAACTTAACTCCATCCTACCCAGACTCACTACAGTCTGGTCTTCCAGTGTGTTTGCTTTCTTATGTCTTTTACATGGATCAAATCAGATTCAACACCACAGTACCAGAGCCTTTCCTCTTAGGTCCTATTTTCTGTTCTCCCAAAACAAGAGTAACTATTTCCGTCATGGATATTGTCTAAAAAGACAACAAGCAGAGGTTTTCCTTATGAAATTTTTGAGAGCTGAAGTGAAAAGGAATAATGTTGAAAAAATATTTTCCTCTACCACAAAATGTATTGTTTGAAAACTCTTCTAAATGACACAATTAGATTAGCTAGATGCAAAACAGCTCCAGCTTTTTGTTTCCAAGCATTTGGTACAGTAGATAATGTCAATTATATAGTGCTCAAAGAATTATGAGTTTATATTTAGCTTCAATATTTGTTTCTATTTTATAGCCTCTCAAGTTTTCAACATTTATTCTTCCTCAATAATAATTTTACAGTGTTGACAAGATCAAAAATACTTGATAACCTGGTGGAAAGATAAAGCTTTTGTATCAATAGAAAAGGTCAACCAGCATCTTTCTGATATTTTAAGCATGAAACTATAAAATCTAAACCTTCTTTGTCAGTATTTTACTCTTAAAATATTTAAATAATGTATTTTCAGTGAACAATACTATTTGTCTAAAAGCTGTCAGAAGTTAAAGATAAAAATTAAAAATAAAATTTTTAAAAGAGAAAATTTAGACTACATAGAAAATATTTCAAATATAGTGTAAATAAATTCTTTACTTAAAAAAATACATTTTCTTTGCTTTATTAAGTTTTGATGCTAAGGTATAAACATTTTTTTGCCTAAAAATTAATTAAAAATCCACATCTTCCTAACCACAATCTAAAAAACAATACAAAAAAAATGTATCAGTCCTTCTATAAGCTAGGGAATAGAAAATCAGTTTGTGTAGTGATATCTATTTTCAGCTCCCTACTCTGAGGGACAGAGTATAGCAAGTATCCAAGCCTGACTGGGCAAAACCATGACAACTATGCTGATCAGAACCTAAATGTAAACTTCAAATCTTCTTTAATAATAGTTATTCAAACAGGTAGAGTATTGTTCAAATCCTGCAGAGTAGCTTGCAATGTTTCATTACTCTGGAAAACAGAAAAAAACCCCAAAATAATCCAAATTCAGTAGTGGTTTTGAGTCATGTATTTATATATATATGAAAGAGTATTCAAGTTTTATTAGAGTAGACAACACATGCTAATATAAACGTGCTGTGATTTGACCCAGAAGGCAGCTATAACAGCCACACATCCCTTGGCTCATTCCTCCCACACAGTGGGATGGGGGAGAGAATAAAAGTGAAAAAGGTAAAATTCATGGGTTGAAATAAAGAAAGTTTAACAGGAAAGAAAAGGGAGAGAATAGTAGTAACAGTAAAAATAATAATAAATGATATACAAAACAAGTGATGCATAATGCAATTGCTCACCACCCAGAACCAATACACAGCTAGTTCCTCCTAACCAACTTCCACATTTATATAGTGAGCATGACATCATGTGGTATGGAGTATCCCCTTGGTTCATTTGGGCCAGCTGTCCTGGCTGTGCACCCTCCCAGCTTCTTGGGTTCCCCCCACCTCCTTGTTGGCAGACAAGTATGAGAAGCTGAAAAGTCCTTGACTGCTTGGCAAGAACCAAAATATTAGTCTTATCAACATTGTTCTTGCTCTAAATCCAGAACACAGAGCTGTACCAGCTGCTAGTAAGTAAATTTAACTCTATACCAGCTGAAACAGAGGCACAACCAAAACTGATGAAAATCAGTATCTATATCTTGAAACTTCCAACTCTTTTGCAACTCAGTAATCAGTACATTCAAATAACAACATCCTGAGCCCTATTCCTTACATTAAAAAAAACCCTGTTTTTTTACATGAAAACATCGAGCAAGTAGGAAGAAGGTATTGAAAGCTTTCACCTAGGTTACTGTTGCTTAGGGAACCAGAAGCTCAATATTAACAGATATTCATCACAGAAGTACTGCATTAACTGGTGAAGGACAAGGTAGCCTCACATGACATTTTCACCAAAATAAACACTTGGATTGTTGGCCAAGTATAATCCCTTGGGATGTTACTGACAGTTGAAACTTCAGGAATATTACAGTAATTTAGTGCTGTTATAGTCCCCCAGTAATATTGTAGGTAGATGATACAGTAAGTATCTTACTGATTTCAATGTTAGTAAAAATAACGGCACTTGAAGTGCATATGTGTTAAGGGTTAATGTCAGTAGAGAGTTGAGCACCAAACAGATCTTGCTTATTCCCCCACAATTGGATCAAGGAGAGAATCAGAAGGGTGAAACAGAGAAAGCTCATGGGTTGAAATAAAGATGGTTTAATAGGTAAAGCACAAGCCTCATATGCAAGCAAAGCAAAGCCATTCACCACTTCCAGTGGGCAGGCAGGTGTTCAGCCAGCTCCAGGGAAGCAGGGCTCCATCATGCCTAACAGTAACATGGGAAGACAAATACCCTCACTCCAAATGTCCCACCCTTTTCCTTAGCTCTTATTGCTAAACATGATGTGATGTAGTGTGGAATACTCCTTTGGTCAGTTAGGTCAGTGTTCCTGGCAGTATCCCCTCCCAACTTCTTGAGCAACTTCTTTGTTGGTGGGGTGGGGTGAGAAACAGAGAAGACTGATATTGTACAAGCACTGCTCAGCAGTGTGCTATCAATAGTCTTCTGGCCCCAAATCTTAAATAAGTTACTGTGTGAGAAAATATGAAGAAAATATACTCTTTCCCAGGCAAAACCAGAACCATTTGGTAAAGAAAACCATTTTTCCATTTCAGTGTTTAACATAAAGCATCCTCTTATCAGGTCCATAGCATAAGATGACAGAGATCACCTTGCTAGCTTTTGATGAATCATATTCTCCTGTCTCCATACTCTAAATAAATTATCTTAAATACAAGCTTTGACCATTTCCTAAATGTATATACCTCTTTTTCTGAATGTGCATCACACATTGCATATCACAATGGCTGGGAGTGCAGGTGTGTGACCAAGTGGGTGATCATTTGTGAAGATCAACCTGAATGAGCCAGCAGGAAGGTGAAATGGCCTGGAATCAAGGGGTGTGTGTGAGTGAGGGCCAGCTCTGGGTGTGAGAGCACCTGTGTGTCTCTAAGGATGACAGCACAGGGGGAGTCAGCTATGGTACCAGGGAGTCATGGACACCTCTGTGTGTATGTGATGGTTGACACCAGCAACCGGAACAAGGCTGTGCCCTTGGGGGTTAGTATGTCCTGGTGCCAGCAACTGGGGATACTGGGATCCAGAGGCAGCCACTGGGCAGTCTGGGTGTGTGAGCCCAATAGCCATCTCAGTCTTGTATGTCTTTATATAGATATATATTCCCTCTCAGCTAGAATTGGGAGCAGGATAAGGCCGTTTATACTGTCTGTGTTCATGTGTCTTTGTATCCGTTATTTGTGTGGCCAGACCTGTAAATATGTGTATATATATATATATATATATATATATATATATATATGTTCTGTATAATGTTAATTACCTATCAGGACAAGGTGCTCAATCTTGCTATTGGAAAGACTGGGCAACTGAGTCAGACTAGAAGGAACTCACGCCTTAGAGATGGCCAGAGAAGACCCAAGCTGCACAAGAGGAGAAATTTAATGAAATATACCCAGGGCAAGTATAGACTCTTGCATCTTGGGAAGAACAACCCCATTGTGGAGGTTTGACCCTGACTGGAGGCCAGATGCACACCAAAGTCACTCTATCACTCCCCTTTTCAGCTGGACAGGGGAGAAAATAGATACTGAGAGGTTCAGGAGTCAAGGTAAGGACAGGGAGAGATCATTCCACAATCAGCGTCATGGGCAAAATGGACTCAATACAGAATAAGGGAAAGAAGGCTATCTAATATATCTCCTTCTCTGGAGATATTCAAGACCTGTCTAGATGCCTACCTGTGTGATATGTCCTAGAGAACCTGCTTTGGCAGGGGTGCTGGAGGCCAGTCAACCTCACTTCTGTCCCTGGAAAGGTGATGGAACAGCTTGTTCTGGATGCCATCTCCAAGCAATTGGAAGAGAAGAAGGTCATGAGGATTAGTCAGCATGGATTCACCAAGAGGAGATCATGCTCGACCAATCTCATAGCCTTCTATGATGTCATCACCGGCTGGGTAGATGGAGAGAGAGCAGTGGATGTCATCTACCTTGACTTCAGCAAGGTTTTCGATACTGTCTCCCATGACATCCTGATAGAAAAGCTGAGAGAGTATGGGATAGATGAGTGGACAGCGAGGTGGGTTGAGAATTGGCTGTTGAACCGAGCTCAGAGGGTGGTGATCAGTGGAGCAGAGTCTGACTGGACACCTGTAACTAGCGGTGTTCCCCAGGGCTCGGTGTTGGGTCCAGTCCTGTTTAATATCTTCGTCAACGACCTTGATGAGGGAATAGCATCCACCCTCAGCAAGTGCCCGATGATACAAAGCTGGGAGGGGTGGCTGACATGCAGGAACACTGCGCTGCCATCCAGCGAGACCTGGACAGGCTGGAAAGCTGGGCAGGGAGAAACCAGATGAGGTTTAATAAAAGCAAGTGTAAAGTCTTGCACCTGGGGACGAGTAACCGTCATTTTCAGTACAGGCTGGGGGATGACCTGCTGGAGAGGAGCTCTGTGGAGAAGAACCTGGGGGTCCTGGTTGATGACAGGTTGGCTATGAGCCAGCAGTGTGCCCTGGTGGCTAAGAGGGCCAATGGGATCCTGGGATGCATCAAGAGGAATGTGGCTAGCAGGTCGAAGGAGGAGATCCTCCCCCTCTACTCTGCCCTGGTCAGGCCCCACCTGGAGTATTGTGTCCAGTTCTGGGCTCCCTGGTATAAAAAAGACAGGGATCTCCTGGAGAGAGTCCAGAGAAGGGCTACGAAGATGATTAAGGGCCTGGAACAGCTCCCGTATGAGGAAAGGCTGAGTGAGCTGGGGCTGTTCAGCCTGGAGAAAAGAAGATGAAGCGGGGACCTGATTGTTTATAAATATCTTAAGTATGGGATGCAGGGGAAAATGGCCAACCCCTTTTCAGTGGTCTGTGGGGACAGGACAAGGGGCAATGGCTGTAAACTGGAGCACAGGAAGTTCCACACCAACATGTGGAAGAACTTTTACACAGTGAGGGTGACAGAGCCCTGGCACAGGCTGCCCAGGGAGGTGGTGGAGTCTCCTTCTCTGGAGATATTCAAGACTCGTCTGGACGCCTATCTGTGCAATATGTGCTAGGGAGCTGCTTTGGCAGGGAAGTTGGACCTGATGATCTCTCAAGGTCCCTTCCAACCCCTATGATTCTGTGATTCTGATTCTGTGTTAGGAGGTTCCATGTGAACATAAGAAAAAATTTTTCACAGTGAGGGTGACAGAGCACAGGGACAGGCTGCCCAAAGAGGTTGTGGAGTCTCCTTCTCCGTAGACATTCAAAACCTGCCTGGACATGTGATCTAATCAATGTGATCCTGCTCTGGTAAGGGGATCGGACTAGATGATCTCTTGAGGTCCCTTCCAACACCTAGCCTTCTGTGATTCTGTGATTCTCAACCATATTTGACCAGGTAATCTGAACAGCGAGAACTGTCTGAAACTATAAACACGTTTTCTGCGTGAATAGCTATCACTGAAAAGGCATCATTGAATGTATGATAGAATTTATGGTGGGTGTGAATGTGTAGCCACTTAGTTACACTAGGAGACTGTCAGTTAAAAGTCCAGTTTTCTTTCACTGAATGACCCTAGGGAAGGTTTTTTTAAACTATGATTTAAGTTTGGCCATGTATAAGGTAGTTACTGCCCTGTCTCATGGGAATACAATGAACTGATATTAATAAAGAAGTTGGTAATCTTTGTAGAAAGGGTGACATCTCTGTATTGGATTAGAACAAAGGACAAGGAGATTAGGTGTCATACTTTCAAGAGAGGTTAACCACAAAACACTCACAGAATTTCAATAGCTTTTGTCTGTATAACACCATTAAACCTTTTTGAGAATATTTCAGTTTTCCAGGTTAACATAAGAATGATTGAGAAAATTCACTTACTTCAGCAGTGAAAACTTCTTGTAGAAATGACATGTTGATTTTAATAATTAAAGTGTATCAAAAGCAATTTGAATATCTAAAAACGCAGCATGTAATCAGCATGTAAAGTCCATACTTTATAATGTCTGAATAAACAAACAAAAAGGAGGTACCACAGCATCATGTCTTGCAGATGGGTCTGGAAATTTTTCTGGATGTAGGTTGTTTGTTTTATTTCCTTCTTCATTCTGTGATACACCTTCTAATCAAAAGAAATCCCAGAAGGGGAATCCGAGTATCTGTTCCCATCTTTCTTCACTACAGATTTTCACTGTAGCTTTGCAATGGTTATTTGTTACGGACATGCATCTGTTTCTTCACATCTCATGAAGTCTTTATTTATGCAACTACTATTCATATATCTACTATTAGCATGAAAATACCATTGCATTGTTGCATATGGTCTTAAATCTTCTTTGAAATAGAAAATATTTTAAGACCCTATTATTCAGTATTCCAAGACAAAATAATTTGATATTAAGAGTTATAATGATATTTTTTAGTTCTCTTTTTCTTATACAGAATGAAGTTTTCTGTTTCCTGCTGTGACAGGTTGTTATTCTCTTTATACAACAAAAAGGACTGCCACAATGAGGATGGACTAAAAGCCAAAACTGAGTGATGCTTACACAGTACAAAAGAAAGAGTTGGCAAGTCCTCAAGACTGATCATTTAAAATCTATTTTCTAGAGGATCTGATAAAATGAATTTCCACAACCTGAAATGGCTATTACATAGAGATATCCCCAGGCACTGCTCATAGTCAACAAATCAAAGATAAGATGAGGGCTCTTATCAAATTTGATCAACAACCTGTAATCCCTTTAAAATTTCTCCAAACATGTTTAAACATTTTTGCAAGCCTTGTATAGTCTTACAGCACACAGCCTTCTCTTTCTCTCCTTTTACTTTGTAAAGGACTTAATTCAATTTTTTCTGCTTAAACAAACAATCTTGTAATTCAAAAGTACCCCAAAATAGGAGTTCTCTGGGACTCCAGCATCTGGACTCACTACTTGTTCTCTAAGAGACCATCAGATGATGAATGTTACATGAAAAAGATATTACCAACTTTCAAATTACCTCTCAGCTGTCTTTTGTACTGGATTTTACAGTATTTTTGCCCACCTGTAACATGATCAGATTGTCCATCTGTCAGTCTTGTGTTGGTGTTCAAATTAAGTTTTAAACAGAGGTGAATACATTCTGTAAGTAGATAAGATAGGTTCAACTAGAAGGGATAAGCAGGGATAACTTGGCCATTGTCAGTCCTCATTGGTAACCAATGAATGAGCAAGTGGAACCTGCAGTTGGCTGATCAGCCACCATGCAGGAAGGTCAGATCCAGCCATGGCAGACTTTACCTACTTCCCAGGTGACAGACCAAAACACTGTGAAGGACTTGGGAAGAGGAGTGGATTCTGTGTGTAAATGCACAGGGAGCACTGGGGATATGAAGATACTGCTTGGGACAGTGATGTAAACCTTTCTCTGGAAAAGTTTGGGGGTTTTCTATAGATTAGTCTAGGAGACAAAAGACAAAAAAAAAATTGAAAATAGAGTTCTGCTCTTCATGGGACTTTTTTTTTTTTTTACCATTATTCCTTTTGTAAACTTAGCAAATTCTTTGGGTATATTTCTTTTTAACTTCCCCTGTTTCTTATACCTTCTGTGGTAGACTTACTTTTCTCTCTGCATTGACATAACTGAGATCAGCAATAAATACAGCATATTTAATCAGTTTATGATAAAATTTGTCTTAGTGTGGGTCTACCACAGAGTGTATTGAAGAACCTTTAAAGCTGATACAGCTGTATGTCACAGCACAATGCAGAAATACAATCTCCTGTTTCAAAAACTGTTGCCCTGGGGGTCTCTGCACCAAACTGTATCGTGAGGCATAAACATATACCATATTTTGAATCACAGTTGGGTTTTGGGTTTTTTTCTGTTGCTGGTGTCCTTGCTCAATAGTTCATCATAGTCATATTACTATAGAGCATGTAAAGGCATTTTCCACTGTGCTGGACAACAGGAGACTCATTTGTGGAAAACAGAAGAATTAGAAAGTACATTTGGTGTATTACAGAATAAATACTTTTGACATAAAACCCTTCAGGTGGGCAGCTGTTTCTTTATAATCTTGTCAGAAGATGCTGTACACCTTTTCCTCTGCAATTTTAGGTTTGCTACTCAATGAACTCACAAAAAGGCTGTTTCACCATCTATAAGAACTATATTAGCAACCTGCTTCTATCTTACAGCACCCTGGTTGTCATACATCACAATTAATACTAATTGGCAAGCTTTTAGCAAGATCATAAAATGTTAAAATAGTCATGTGATATAAAAACTTGTCCCCTGAGTAAATGCCTTTATCTCTAAGACAAAGAATCCTCTCTCCTCTCCTCTCCTCTCCTCTCCTCTCCTCTCCTCTCCTCTCCTCTCCTCTCCTCTCCTCTCCTCTCCTCTCCTCTCCTCTCCTCTCCTCTCCTCTCCTCTCCTCTCCTCTCCTCTCCTCTCCTCTCCTCTCCTCTCCTCTCCTCTCCTCTCCTCTCCTCTCCTCTCCTCTCCTCTCCTCTCCTCTCCTCTCCTCTCCTCTCCTCTCCTCTCCTCTCCTCTCCTCTCCTCTCCTCTCCTCTCCTCTCCTCTCCTCTCCTCTCCTCTCCTCTCCTCTCCTCTCCTCTCCTCTCCTCTCCTCTCCTCTCCTCTCCTCTCCTCTCCCCTCCCCTCCCCTCCCCTCCCCTCCCCTCCCCTCCCCTCCCCTCCTCTCCTCTCCTCTCCTCTCCTCTCCTCTCCTCTCCTCTCCTCTCCTCTCCACAGTTATTTTATACAATTTTGTGTACAGCAAAACACCTCCAAAATGAGGCCTGAAGTATCAGCTCCCTCTTTGTTTTCCTTCTATACAAAGAATAACTAGTAGTACTCACTATCGACTAGTGATTGTAATATTGCCTGGAAAGGTAGAAACAATTTCACAGAAAAGGAGGTAAAGCCTTAGTCTTGCTTCAGGACTGTTTGGGGAGGGTGCACTAAACACCAGGTTACTTTATAAAATGCTGTACTTCTATTCCTTAAAGGACAAGGATGAGTCATAATCAGTGGTCTGAAAAAAAAAAAGACACTGTGGGTTAATCTTCAAATTTATTACTTCCCTCTCAGCAAAGAAACCTTCTTGCAGCATTTGAGGGACAGCTCTGTCTTCTGATCCCTAACACCAGTGCCTGAAGTATGTCTGCTGTTTTGAACTGCCATTCTAGGTTTCCTAACACTATAGAGGGAAACTATAAAATCCATTAACAGCTCTTGATTATTCACTAAAACATAGAAACCATATTTTGCATTTTATTTTTCCTAAATTTTATGGCTTTGAGTGACCTTACCTTTGGTCCTCAGCTCAATCGACAGAAAAAAAAAGAAAGGTAAAAAAAGCAGTTGGGTATAAACCCAGGATGTTTAACTTTTATCTTTTTATTACTCAGTATCTTCTTTATTATATTTTTTCAATTTTCTTGTATTTTAAGCAACAGTGCATTATTACTGCTAGGAAATCTAAATAATTAATGGTTACAGAAAGTGTGCAAACAGGACCAAACACAACTAAAACATTAAAATGTAAATCTCAGAAAGACACTTATTTTCTGCTTTGGTTTCTACAGTACAGGCAAAATTTAGAGCTTGTAACTCTTGAGTACCAGTGAGGAAAAACAAGTCTATTTCAATTTAATAAGGAACTGGAATTCATATATGGAAAAAATACTGGACTTCTAGTACTGTGATTTTTAATATGTTGAACTAAAATGTAACAAGCAAAATAAGGAACTGTACATCTGTAATCCACAATAGTTTAGAAATAAAGCAAGGGACAGCACAGAATTTCATCCAGTGAGACACTGAGATCTTTCCACATGTTCACTTCAGGTAGCACCTCATAATTAATGTATGGCTTAAGAAATACAGATCACAAACAGGAACTGGTCTTCAGATACTAATTAAATGTCTCATTCAACCAGGTAAGATTTTCTATCACCAGAGCAATGGCTTTGGAGAAGTAGAGCAGTTTATTATCCCTGTGAAACCTGATGGCGGTATTTATTGTTTCTGATAGCAATGATATTATTGCTGAAGCCATAAAAGATGACACATTCATAAATGCATAGCGTTATGTCTTAATTTCTGAAATGCATCTGGCCATGTTTGGCCAGGACAGCATTTACCATTCATTATCAAGAAAATCATTATATTCTTTCAGGAAACCTAAAGATATTATAGCTTTGTTTTGACATTATAAGCCAACCTATTCTCTGCAGGAAAATTATTTTAGGAACAGAAAAAAAGTGTTCCAAAAAATAGATACTGGATTATATATATTTCAGGTTTACCTGCCTACTCAGTCTCATTCCAGTGAAGACCTTAATTGGGAGCTCATCTTTGCAGGGGATCAGCCATTTGTTATAGCTATTGTTTGCTGGCTGTTGTTTCAGTTTGATTGCTCTGTTAATATGATCCAAAGGCACCTAAGGAAAGAAAACCAAAACCACAACAATTCTTCACTTTCAGGTTTTTCTGCTAAAAACTAATGGAATTGAAATGTTGCAGAAGATGTGCAGAGCAGTGCACTAATACTTGGATGTAGCTCTATCTCAACAGTAGACATTTAAGAAATTTCCCCCCTTTGAAGTTTTGAAAAGCTTCATGAGATTTATGTTCTGGCAATAGATGTTAAGCCATACAAATTCTTTGCTCTAGCTCTTTCTTCACCTTTGCACGATAACAAGGGTTTTTTAACAAAACAAGAAACCTTTATTCCTAAGAACTTGACCTGGGCAAGAACTAGCCATTAAAAATATAAAATATCACTGTGTTGCAATCTATTCAGCACACTGAAAAATGGACAACTCTATGACTGAAGCAATCACAGAAATTTCATGGAGCTTTTCACTGTTGAAAACCTGCATGTCTACTCTAGACACAAACTTATGGACAACAATATATTTTGATTCAAGCATTAATCTTCCATCAAACTGGATACAAGTGACATTTTATACCTAGGTTAGTGAAAAGACATAGCAATCATTTCTTATCAGAGTAGAGCTAGTGTCAGGAAAAGCCTTTAATTATCACTAATTACCTTTCTGTTTACTTTCTCTTTTTCTTTTCTTTTTTTATTAAAGGAAAATGAAAAATGTTAATTAGTACAAAGAATCAGAGAACAGTTTGGGTTGGAAGGGAGGTTTAAAGACCATACTCTGTGGATTCCCCTTCTACCATTTAAAAAAAGGAAACAAAACAGAAGTCATATTCTGAATGAAGAGTTTCAATTGCCAGTTTCGGCGCCTCCTTCCCTATTATCATTCAGCTGCCGTGGTGGAGAATAAGAAGATGAGGTTTTGTTCTGAACAGGTTAGGAAGAAGGAGATTACTTAGTCTATTTAAAAATCAGCTGCTATCCTATGCCAAAGCTTACCCAGCAGACTTGTGTAATAGAGCACAGGAGAGCTGGATTTGGAAAGGACCTTTGAGACTCAGCCCACAGGCCTCTGGGAACAGCCTAGGGCTTGAATGTAAAGTGTAAATTGGTCTACTTTGGGAGAAAAAGGGAAGAAAAAACCAGTTCTTTTCTTGAGAACATATAAAAACAGTGAAATTTAAATTCTGTGTACCTCTATGTGGTATCTGGATGCAAATCAAAGGTCGGCTTATAAGAATTGGGATTGCCATCTGGACTTCAACAACTTGTAGTAGTTTCCTTTAAGTCAGTATTGTTGATCCTGAACAGATACCCATGGGGTACTGCTGTGGCTCAGCCCCAGCTGGCAGCTGAGAATCACATGGCTGCTCCCTAGCCCCTTGCCCTCTGAAGTGCTGGTGGGGAGGATGGAAAGAAAAAGGTAAAACGCACGGATTGCAATAAAGACACTTTACTGGGACAACAAAGGGAGAGGGAAATAAGAGGATTTATAAAAGAATATCCAAAGCTGGTGATACAAAATACAGTTTGCTTACCTCCCCAAAGCCTGATGGAAGCTCATCCTCAAACAGCAACTTCTTCACCCCTGCCAGCCCTCTTTACATCCAGAACATTATGTCATATGTTATGGAAAACCCCTTTGGCTGGTTGGGGTCAGCTGTCCTGGCTGTGTCCCCTCCCAATTCCTTGTGAAAATTAATTCTATCCCAGCACAAATACTGAAAATTTAGTACAAATACCTAGTTTGCAGAGGAGAAAATAGGGTAAAAACGAAAATCTAAAACCAAAATTGTGACATCTTTACTCATAGAATCACAGAATCACTGCATGACAGAATCACAGAATATTTTGTGCCAGAAGGCACTTTTAAAACTCATCTTGTCCAAATCTCCTGCAATGGGCATGAACAACTAAACCAGGTTGCCCAAAGTCCCATCCAACCTGGCCTTGAACTCTGACAGAGATGGGGCACCTAACACCTCTTCCAGTGCCTTACCATCCTCATCATAAAAGATTTCTTCCTTATGTCTAGGCTGAATCTACCCTCTTAGTTTAAAGCCACTACCCTTGTTCCTATTACTATACTCCCTGATAGAAGAGCCCCTCTCTGGCTTTCTTATAGGCCCCCTTTAGTACTGGAAGGCTGCTATAAGGTGTCCTGGGATCCTTCTACTCTCCAAATTGAAAAAGCCTAACTTTCTCAGCCTTTCTCCAGAGGAGAGGTGCTCCAGCCCTTAGATAAGTTTGTGGCCTCCTCTGGACCTGCTCCAACAGGTCCTTGTCTTTCCTGTGCTGAGGACCGCAGAGCTGGATGCAGTACTCCAAGTGGGATTTCACCAGAGTGGAGTAGAGGGGCAGAATCACCTCCCTTGACCTGCTGGTCACACTGGTTTTGATTCAGCCCAGGACAATTTCAAAATAAAGATGTGGGGGACTGTATCAAAGGCCTTACAGATAACACCTGTAATTCTCCTCTTATTTACTGGTGTAGTCAATCCAATAGTTCTACTGTCCAGTATGATATTTCTACCATGTAAATGAACTGGTAATATATAGTACAACAAATAACTTCGCAGACATGTTCAAAGGCAATGACACAGATATATTAAGGTATTTATTTCATATTTGTTTCATAATCTTAACACTGTTATTAAAATTTCATGCATATAATTTCACTTTACACCTTGCTGATCTGCACAGAATCCTGTGCAGATTTAGGCCTGTGGAGACCTAAAACAATGCAATTTTTTGTCTAATAAAAAATAGCAAAGTTATCTCATGGCCCTTTTTAGAGGTAACTATGGAAAAGCCTGTTTCTCTCTTTTGACTGTAGAAGGAAATTGCAAATATTATCCAAGTGATTTACAGTTCTCACACAAACTATAGAAGTACTAGTGAAGTCTGCAAAGATATTTTTTGTTAAAATCTTACTGGGAATTGTAATGAAACTATAATTCATAACTTATTGGTTCTGCCTGACCAGCCTGGTGGGTTTCTATGATGGGGTGACAGCATCAACGGACACAGGAAGGGTGATGGATGTAATCCATCTGGACTTCTGTAAGGGCTTTGACACAGTTCCCCACAATATCCTTTTCCCTAGACTGGAGAGATATGGATTTGAAGAGTGGACTGCTTGGTGGATAAGAAATTGGTTGGATGGTTACATGCAGAAAGTAGTTGTCAATGGCTCAGTGTCCAGATGGAGATCTGTGACAAGTGGTGTCTCTCAGGGGTCTGTACTGGGACTGGTATTATTTAATGACTTCATCAATGGCATTGACAATGAGGTTGAGTGCACCCTCAGCAAGTTTGCAGATGACACCGTGCCGAGTGGTGCAGTCAACAAGCTGGAAGGATGGGATATCATCCAGAGGGACCTGGAGAAGCTGGAGAAGTGGGACCATGTGAATTTCATAAGAAAAAGTGCAAGGTCCTGAACCTGGGTCAGGGCAATCCTTGTCATCAACACAGATTGGGAAATTATGTGATAGAGAACAGCCCAGCAGAAAAGGACTTAGGAATGCTGGTAGATGAGAAACTTGACGTGAGCTGACAATGTGTGCTTGCAAGCCAGAAGGCCAGCAGGTCAAGGGAGGTGATTCTGACCCTCTTCTCCTCTTTCATGAGACCCTACCTGGAGTCCTGTTTCCAGTTCTGGAGTCCCCAACATAAGAAGGACTTGGAACTGTTGAAACGGGTCCAGAGGAGGGCTACAGAGATAATTAGAGGGCTGGAGCACCTGTCCTATAAAGAAAGGCTGAGAGAGTTGGGGTTGTTCAGCCTGGAGAAGAGAAGGCTGCGGGGGGACCTTATAGCAGCCTTCCAGTACCTGAAGGGGGCCTAAAAGAAAGCTGTGGAGGGACGTTTTAGAAGGGCATGTGGTGACAGGACAAGGGGAAATGGTTTTAAATTGGAAGGGGGTAGATTTAGATTGGACTTTAGGAAAAAAAATCTTCACTAGGAGGATGGTGAGGCAGTGGAACAGGTTGCCCAGGGAGGTGATGGATAATCCCTCCCTGGAGGTGTTCAAGGCTGAGTTGGGTGGAGCCTTGAGCAGACTGGTCTAGTGAGAGGTGTCCCTGCCCACGGCAGGGGGGTTGGAACTTGATGATCTTTAAGGTCCCTTCCAACCCTAAACATTTGATGATTCTATGAAATATTAAGAGATTAGGAAAAGTTCATCCATATATAAGGAAAATCACAGCAGGTAAAATTAATAAGTGGGTATAAAAGAACTGTTCAGCAGTAAAATGAAAGTGTGGTGAAGTTCTGGATAAATCTATGATGGGTAAGAAGGACACTGTCAAAGAGGCAAGTGCTCCCATATAGTGAAATCTATCTATCTGCTTAATTTTTAAAAGTAGCTGCTTGTGCATTTGCAGATAATTGTACAAGTATCTGAAATATCTTACATTAAGAGTTATTTTTATCAGGTCCAGAAACAGTTCAGAAAATGATTACTAGTTATTTTCATATATTGAGAATATATTCACATGCACAGTAAAATGTGTGAACATTTTTTTTAGAAGCTCATTAATTTCAGGAAAAATATCTTAATCATTATGAGTATAAGGAGAAGTAATGAAAAAATAGTTTTTAAAGGATGGTTGAGATATTCTACGTCAGGTTAGAAGCTCGTTCTGTGGCTTTTTCATGCAAAGGTTTTTCCAATAGCTGTTCCATATCTCTCATCCAACCATGTGAGAAACTAGAGATAGATGCCTAGTATAAGATTAAATAGATTCTGCTACACACTGATTTCCAGAATGTATGAATAAGCCTGTTGTGGTTGCTGTGACATTTAGAAACGCTGCTAAGTCTGTCCCACTGAATTGCACAGGGAACATCAAGTCCTCTTTTATTTGAAGTCAAAATTCATCTTACCTAAGCTCTCATTGGATATTATACAGTCATGAAAATCAAATCATCTTACTTGGGAGAAAAGGTCTAAATTGGACATATTTTATATATAGTGGAGAATTGGTAAAAGAAATCTGGTTGCAAAAATATTACTTGAGTTTACAGATTCAGGAGAAACCACTTCCACACTTTGGTCCACTGTAGTACAGGTTAGAGTAAAATACTGTGTTCAAAAATCCCCATCTATCAGGACAAGACAGCAAATAATTACTTACTTTGATTTTTCGTAATCCACCACAAATTTGTGCTGTTAGGAAGGAATGTTTGTTATTCAGCTATTCTGCACTTTAAAAGCCATAACAGAGAAGATGTATCTCTGTCAAACTAAATCTCTTGAAGTACAGTAGGAAATAATACATTTGCAAAAAAAAAATTGAACACATGAGGAATTCCATAAAGATGTGCTCTTCTGCTGTGTACAGATGGTCAGATGCAATTTATATTGCAATCCATCATATATGAGCTGGTATGATTCAGCTTGTCAAATTACATTCTTGACAGCCTCAGTCTTTAAAGAAGTACTAAAGCTTATATAACAGCAATAATTGGTCAGCACAGGTCTATTTTCAGAAGCATCTGATGCTAACCAACTTTGAACAAGGGACCATTTTGGCAGAAAATGATTGATCTCAGAAAGGAGACTTAAAGACATATGTCTCTTTGGATTTAAGTTTATGAAAAAAAAAAAAAAAAAGAAAAAGAAAAAGAAACCCAAACAACAACTAAAAAATGAACAAAAAAAGCAGGCCCACAGCTTTAGAAGATTGAATTTTATTATTTACCTTCCCTAGAATTAGAGAGACTTCCTCCTCCTCCCAGAGCACAATATTCAGAATATCTGAGGCAGAATCATTGCTTTTCAGCTGTAAGATCAGAGAATACAGAGTTGGGAGTTAAGCCATCCCCAAGATCTTGGATCTGTGTTGTGACTGTAGAAGCCATGGCTGTACTAAAAGGCAAGGGAAAGGGGCATAATATAAACTTCCAAAGGGTCATAATAGGAGAAATGGGAGCATGGAGGAAAATATCACATCACCATGGACTGAAAAAGAGTGTGGTGGGCTACTACAGACTCAGAAAATGGACTACTACTAGCCTTATTAGAGATCAGTCCCCTGCATTCCTTACTGAAGTAAAAAAAATAAAATATATAGATTTCATAGGAGCAAATAAGGAAAAAAGAAACATCAAACTGTAGAGATGTTGCACATAGCTAATGTGGAACACCTCCATCCCAGCCAGCCTGACTGTTCCATGCATGCCTTTCCAGTTGCAGATTACCAATACCCCAGGTGCTTTCCACATAGCACAGGAATCTTTTGCCTATCTGGTGTTCATCTATGTAATAGCAAACACATTTCTGAAAATACAGTGGTCATCTTTCTGCCACGTTTGATTCAAAAATACAAATTAGCTCTGCAGAGCCATGCTTGGCCCAACTTAAATGAAATGTCTTCCATATATTTTGGTACCTAATAAGAAAATTCTAATTTGCAATGTTTCATTTCAATATGTCTATTAATGCATTTTTATTTACTTATTCTTAAGGCATATTTCTTAAGCTGTAGATTACATTTATATCTTCACAGTATTTAGCTTCTTCAGGAGAACAGAATGTCTATACATTTTGTGTAAAATATGTCAAACGTTTCAATGGTAATTAAAAAAAATACTATCTTGCTACAGGCAAATATTTAGTTTAAGCAAAAGTTTCTGGAAAATACTTATATTATTTTATAATTTTTTTTCATTCTCTATTTGTCCTACACAGATTATTTTTCAGTCTAATTTCAAACAGTTTTAGTTATGATTCTACCAGATCTCGAGAAAGCTTTATTTAGTTAAACATTTTTCTTTCGAGTATTCATTTACAATATGTGTGTAATTTTTTCCCACTCCTTTTATTAAACAATCTTAGGAGTTTTATTTGGACATTTGCTAACAAATTTGTTTAATTAAACATTAATGTTTCTTAATGAACATTCACAACTGCATTTAGTGAAATAATATTCCACATTCCTAATTGCTTGTAGGGCAGATACAGATAAGTAATAATACAGCTCTGCTTCCACCCAAAGTTAGTAATGTGGGGACGCCTAATAAGGTTTTTATTCTTTACAAATTCACAGATTCACAGAATTGTAGGGGTTGGAAGGGACCTCCAGAGATTGAGTCCAACCCCCCTGCCAAAGCGGGTTCCCTAGGACATATCACACAGGGAGGCGTCCAGACGGGTCTTGAATATCTCCAAAGAAGCAGACTCCACACCTCCCTGGGCAGCCTGTCCCAGGGCTCTGTCACCCTCACTGTGAAAAAGTTCTTTTGCATATTGGTGTGGAACTTCCTGTGCTTCCTACAGTCTCTCTCTGCATGAGTATAGCACCCAGCAGGATACCAGCACTACAGAATGCCTATTATAGCAACAAAATATGGAGTCCTTAATAGGATGACATAGGAAAGAGGTCAGACTCATAAATTAATTTTCTTCTTTGGTTCCTGGGGAATATGATATGATCCCATGCTGATGCTTTTTCCACTCCACTTATTAGTGTTTCCTCATAGGCCATATGCTTGACTGTTAAAACCCTTTTTGGTATCTAAAATGTAGCAGATATATTGGTTTTCATTAGGCACCAACCCTCTAATGGTATTGTTGAGGTATATCTTAATGTTTGTTTCCAAATATGTAAAAATATTGCTTATTTACCTCTATTTGTTCAAGTTTTTTAATCATAGCTTAAAAATAAATTTTTAATTTTTTTAAAATACGCTTGCAGGCAAATATCATTCTTAACTGAGTTTTTAGGGGGTTTTTTTCTTTACAATAAAAATACGGCTTCCAGGGTCAGTGTCTGTCAGATATTTCCAAAACAGAGAATATTTCACTCCCATTGCTCACACACTGCAAATAAGAATAAATAGGTTTGGTAATTTTAATAAAGGCAGAAATTGAGTTGTTTCATGCACAGCCTAATCACTAGGATGCTCTTTGTTTGATTAAAATGTCAGGAAGGCTATTAGAAAGCAAGGACAAAGGCAAACAAATTACTTGAGATAAATAGTCGAATACCAAAACTACAGGACTAATCAAAAGCAATTTGTCTATATTCTCTGCCTCTGATCCTCTGCTGAGTTCACTGGGTTAGCTTGTTAAAGGGT
Organism: Porphyrio hochstetteri; assembly: GCA_020800305.1. Taxonomy (NCBI): domain Eukaryota; kingdom Metazoa; phylum Chordata; class Aves; order Gruiformes; family Rallidae; genus Porphyrio; species Porphyrio hochstetteri. Next base: position 51,787,117 of record CM036905.1, read on the forward strand.
CAAGAGAAATCCTACAGATAGACTGGTTGTAAATTGCACAAGGAGTAAATTAAGCAAGGAGCCAAACTGACTCTCAGACCTCAGGGCCTAGGACTGACTGAAGCCTGAAGGGTTGCGTAGGTCTCTAAAAAAGTCTAACAAGATATTAGATATTACTGATATGCATATAGAACATTCTTTGCTCCAAAGTCTTTTTATTCTTCCATTATGCTTTCACTTAAGAAGCTGTCTGGCTACCCTATTCCCCCTCAACTATAAAATCTTGCAGAGATCTTCTCTTACAGAGAATCAGCTAGAGAAAAGCTGATCAATGGACAGTTTGCCCTAGCCTGGTGGAGCCATAGGAGTTTGAATTTTGCATAAGCCTTCATGAACAAGGGAGCACACCCAGGCAAATGAAGCAGGATAAAGACCTATTATGTCTTTAACTGTGACACACTTGACATTGAATGTAAAGTTATCCACACTTAACAAAGGGAAAAACGAAATGACTTGTCCAAATGCTAGTTCAAACTGGAAACAGCAATATAACCCAGAAATCCCATGTTCTTCATGAAATAACCTTTCCTATAGGTTTTACTGCTTAGCATGTTGATTAGACTTTCCTCTGACTAAAACACCGCATAGGACAAGGAGACCATCAAATGTAGTTGCACCATAGGAGGCAGTGGCCCAATTAGATGTATTACTGGAGTCAAGATGGATTCTGCAGCTGTCATGAATAAAAGGTTTGTGAGAGTAAAAGCATTTGCTAAGTAAATTGTGAAAAACAAAACAACAGAAAAAGACCTAATATTTTTTGTAGAAGTTGAAAATATTTCTAATTGAAGTGAGACTTTCATGATTTTGCAGTCAATTCCTCAAGGACTCCACAAGGTAGAAAAAATATTGCATCTTCAAAGAAATTTTAAGATCATTTAAGTCATAGTTATTATATGTATGAGAAAGTTAATTAAAACATAGTACCTAGATTAAATAAAATACCAGATTTGAAATACAGAGGCAAAAAAGAGTAAAATGAGTATGTCTTAAGCTAGTGGAATTTGAGGCTCTGTTTCTACAACAAAAATAATAGCAAAATTGAAGTGTAAAGAGTACCAAATTATAAAACATCATCTTCTGCTAAACTGTTAGGTTACACCTGGAATCAGTGTAAAATTTACTATTCACTCTTTTAGGGAGTTGTTACACCATTTCCCTGCTGTGTTCATGATTGTGACTACCCAGCAATTTTCACTACTGAATTTTGCTGGAGTGTATTTTATGTGACAAACATTCATATAAATAGGTTTGAGATTGAAATAGTACCTTTCAAGTGATATTTCAGAACATGGCTAACACTTCATTTCTACTTGCTCCATCTAAACTGGCAGACTGAATGGGAGATGTATTCACAAGTGTTGTCTGAGATTGACAGTGTGTCATTGATGACTCTGCTCACTTGCTCCTCAGACACTACTTAGGTCCACATATGTGGGCTCTGCTGGCACATTTTTGTTCCAAGATAGTTTTGCAAAATCTAGAAGATGGATGTATTTATCCTATTTTCTCTTCATTTCTTCCCAGATGCCTATGGAGATAATGATAATAGCCACAACAACAGAACGATTTACATTTGTACAGAAACTTCTATCAGAAAGCACCTTACAAACTACACACTAGAATCAATCCACCAAATGTGACCTTGATACATGGAATGAAATGCCATAGTTCTTTTGAAAATTCTCACACTCAGTATTACTGTCTTGAATATTAAAGTTTGAATTGCAGGAGAGTACTTGTAACCTTTCATCCTATTTGCAAAATAAGGACAGCATTTCAAAACTTGTGTGACAAAAGACAGACTTCTAAGCAATATAGTGTTGTTTGGTGGGATGGTTATAGCTGGGATAGAGCTAATTTTCTTTGCAGTAGCTAGTTTGGGGCTGTGTTTCTGTTTGTGTTGAAAGCAGTGCTGGTAACACAGAGATGTTTTTGTTACTGCTGAGCTGTGTTTACACACAGCCAAGGCCTTTTCTCTCTCTCACCCACCCCATCTGCGAGTAGACTGGGGGTGCACAAGGTGTTGGGAGGGGACACAGCCAGAACAACTGACCCCAACTGACCAAAGGGATAGTCAATGGTATATGGTATCACACTCAGCTTATTTAAAGCTAGGGGAAGAAGAAGCAAGGAGGGTATGCTTAGAGTGATGATATTTGTCTTCCCAAGTAACTGGTATGTGTGATGGAACCCTGCTTTCCTGGAGATGGCTGAAGAACTGCCTGCTGATAGGAAATGTTGGATGAATTCCTTGTTCTGCTGTAACCCCAGTTGCCAGCTGGGGTTAAGCCATGACATTTGGCAAACATTTTCTCTGAAAGACTTTTGGTCCTCTCACTGGTGTCAGTTCTGGCACTAAAATCCTTTAAAATGTATGGAACCTAGTTTAGTGTCTAAAGATAGAATACAGCATCCATAATGGAAAGCACCATGATTTCTTCAAATCTTTTAAGTGTGGAACTGGAAATAAGGTGTACTTAACAATCCTTTTTCTAATTCCTAAGCTGTCACCATGTTTGCATTATTATTCTAGATTTCTTGCTCTAGAGGATGAGTATCATTTATCTCTCATCACTTCATCAGAGATACTTATATGTCTGCAGATTTATATGTCTGCACTGTCTCTCCACAGTACTTCCAAAGTCATGGCAATCAGGTGATGTCCCTGGTAGCTAGAAAAAGGGAAACAGTGCTCCAAATTTTTTAAAATAGTAGAAAGGAGAAACAACTGACCAGTAAGCCTCAGTGCCTGGGAAGATCATGGAACAGATCCTCCTAGAAGTTATGCTAAGACACATTGAGGAAAAGGATGTGATTCAAGACAAACAGCATGGTTTCACCAAGTATTAGCTGAACAAAGTAGCTGTTTTCCATGGGCAACCTGGTCTAGTGAAATTGCCCCTGCACATGGGAGGGGGTTGGAACTAGGTGATCTTTGAGGTCCCTTCCAACCCAAAGCACTCAGTGATTCTGAGACTGAGTAACTACAGATGTGGACAAGGGAAGAGTTACAGATTTGTGTTTGGTGAATGGGTGTTTGGTTGGATGGTCACCTCCAGAGGGTAGTGGTCCATGGCTCAATGTCCTGGTGGAGAATAGTGACAAATGGTGTCCCTCAGGGCTCACTACTGAGACCAGTACTATTTAATAGCTTCATCAATGGCATAGACAGTGGGACAGAGTGCAGACTCAGCAAGTTTCCTGACAGAACCTAGATGAGTAGTGTGTTTTACCTGCCTGAGGAGTAGGATGCCATCCAGAGGGACCTGGACAAGCTCAGGAAGTGGGCCATGTGACCCTCATGGGGTTCCACATGGCCACATAGAGAGTCCTGCACCAGTTTTAGGGCAAGCTGTGGCATTAATGCAGGCTGGTGGACGAAGCCATTGAGAGCAGCCCTGCTGAGAATGACTTGGGGTTGTTGGTGTGTGAGAATCTCAACATGAACCAACAATGTGAGCTTGAAGCTCAGAAAACAGCCATGTCCTGGGCTGCATCAAAACCACAATGACCAACAGGTCAAGGGAGGTGATTCTGCCCCTGCAGTCCCCTCTGATGAAACCCCACCTGGAGTACTGCATCCAGCTCTGGGGTCCTCAGTACAGGAAAGACATGGATGTGTTGGAGCAGGTCCAGAGGAGGCCACAAAAGGATCTGAGACTTATACTTTTTCTTCCCATTCCCCTGACCAGTGCTCCAGAGGGCAAGGGGCTAGGGAGCAGCCATGTGATTCTCAGCTGCCAGCTGGGGCTGAGCCACAGCAGTACCCCATGGGTATCTGTTCAGGATCAACAATACTGACTTAAAGGAAACTACTACAAGTTGTTGAAGTCCAGATGGCAATCCCAATTCTTATAAGCCGACCTTTGATTTGCATCCAGATACCACATAGAGATACACAGAATTTAAATTTCACTGTTTTTATATGTTCTCAAGAAAAGAACTGTTTTTTTCTTCCCTTTTTCTCCCAAAGTAGACCAATTTACACTTTACATTCAAGCCCTAGGCTGTTCCCAGAGGCCTGTGGGCTGAGTCTCAAAGGTCCTTTCCAAATCCAGCTCTCCTGTGCTCTATTACACAAGTCTGCTGGGTAAGCTTTGGCATAGGATAGCAGCTGATTTTTAAATAGACTAAGTAATCTCGTTCTTCCTAACCTGTTCAGAACAAAACCTCAACTTCTTATTCTCCACCACGGCAGCTGAATGATAATAGGGAAGGAGGCGCCAAAACTGGCAATTGAAACTCTTCATTCAGAATATGACTAAAAAAAGAAAAAGAAAAAAGTTAGATCTCTTTTTACTTTTCATTTGCTATGTAACACATCTGTTTTCTGTTAATGGAAGTCCAATTACTGTGTAAAAACCTGATAGCCCTAGAAAAGTCACCATTTATGCAAAACTTCCTGAATGAGAAATCAGAGGAAAAGTCTGCCTGTTTCTAATTCTGAAACTTTTAAAATGAATTCCCTGTCATTCTTAAAACCACTGTACAAACCTTAAGGGGGAAGTCAGACTGAGGTTCATTCAGTGTCCTGTCATAGACCAATAGTGTGAAAGCAGATATGAAATGGTAAATTTAAGATTATCCATTTGAGAATTTCAGAGACTTCTCTCTTCCTCACAGCTCCACTGATACTTGAAGCAAGCAAATGCTTGAGCTGAACTTTTAATGCACACAGCATAATTGTCTCTGAAATTTGTGCCTGAGACTTTTTGAAAAAAGCAGGTATACCTCATCTCTATTCACGTCCTTTGAGAAAGGATTTTTGAGAGACATGAAGGAGGAGACAATGAGGTTTACACTCTGTCGTTCTTCTGGCTTGACTTCTGAAGTAGACTGGCTATAACTTATATGTGTAATCCTCAAATTTTTTTTAATAAATGTAATATTTGTTACTTTTGAATCTTTAGCTACTTTTCTGCAAGTTCCATTTAGACTTATTTTTCCCATGTACTCCACAAACACACTGAAGTCAAAAATTATGGAAGAACGTCTCAAATTCCTGAAATCCAGAGTTAATCACCTGATCGTATCTTAAATATCAGAGGCAGTCAATGCCAAATCTCCCCATGTACTGTAGTGAAGCATAGCAGGGAAGTGTTTCATTTAAAAGCTTCTCAAACTTAATACTCCGTATTCTCCAGAGCAATAACGGAATGTTAGCAGGATTTTCATACGAGCCCAGCCTAGACAGACAAATTACTATTTATAATAATGATTTGTAAAAATATCAAAAGATGAGGTCCTGACAGAGAAATGCTATTAGACATTTTTTTACTCATTTATTGGATAAAAAAGCCCCACAAGGTTCTCTGTTTTCCCTGCAAAGAACTTCATATGGCATAGTGGTTTGATAGCTGCTGGAAATAGTTAACAATCCAGTCATCGATGGACAGAATGTCAGAAAGACAGAACGACAGAACTGAGCTTCCGGGAAGTAAAAACTCCTGGAAAAAGTATCGATTTTTATGGATATGCCATTGTGCTACACACTGATATTATGTTCAGTTTCAGTTTCATACAATTAAGATTAAGAAAACAAAGAAAAGAAAGCGGAAGAAAAAAAAAGAAATATGGGTGAAAGTAAAGGTGGAGAAGAGTCAATATTGTATTGTAAATGATCTCTACTGGCATGAAAAACAGTTTATAAGGTTAAACAAAATTATTCCAAGGAAAACAGACACAACCCAGCTTGAAATTCCATTGTTAAACAAATCTCAATCAATCAAATGATTAATTCTACCTTCCGAATGTGTCAGTTACAAATGGCAACAACCAGAATCAATGGTATATAATTTGTCATCTCTTTGAAGGCTTAAAGATTGTTGATAGGCAAAATACCAATGAAGGTAACAATTGTTGGGTAAAATATGATTAATATTCTTCTCCATGTTAATTTTCTTTCTTTACAGATATAGGCCCTGTTTCAATCAAATTACAGTTTTGTCCTTCCAAGGGCACAATAAATCACTAATATGTTCAGTATCTTTGAGTAAATTTATTCACTTATACACATTTGAAACTTCACATGCTGTGCTTTTCTGGGAAGAATGTATATTCCTGTTTGAATTTAATTTCTATCAGGTATTTTTTATAATTTGTGTAGTAGTTGGTTGCTTTGCAAATTAATACAATTGCATTTGGATCAACAGAAAGCCAAACATGATAAACTAGGAAGACTCATTTGATTACATATTTGGAACTGAAAGACTTGAATATTTGTTCAGGTTTCATTCAAGCAATTGTAAAAAGTCTTTGTTAGTACATATGAGCTAAAAAGTACTTAAATTTTGAAATGTATAACACATGGAATTTTCATTATCCAAGTATAATGTTGCTTGTTAATGCTATATTAAGTCTAGAATGTTACAGTATCTTTCGTAGTCCACCTGAGATTTACGTTTCATTTTTTTATTTTTAAGAAATGGACTGTACAAATAACAACTTCCACTAGCTTTCATAGAATCATAGAATCACAGAATGGCATGGGTTGGAAGGGACCCCGAGGATCACAGAGCTCCAACCCCTCTGCCACAGGCAGGGCCACCAACCTCAGACCTGGATCTACACTAGGTTGCCCAGGGCCCCATCCAACTTGGCCTTGAACACCTCCAGGGATGGGGCATCCACCACCTCTCTGGGCAGCCTGTTCCAGCACCTCACCACTCTCTCTGTAAAAAACTTCCCCCTAATATCTAATCTAAACCTTCCTTCCTTTAGTTTTAATCCATTCCCCCTTGTCCTGTCATTGTCTACCCTTTTAAAGAGTTGATTCCCCTCCTGCTTATAAGCTCCCTTCAGGTACTGGAAGGCTGCAATGAGGTCCCCCCGCAGCCTTCTCTTCTCCAGGCTGAACAAGCCCAGTTCCCCCAGCCTCTCTTCGTAGGGCAGGTGCTCCAGGCCTCTAATCATCTTTGTGGCCCTCCTCAGAACCCTCTGCAACAGTTCCACATCCTTCTTGTATTGGGGGCCCCAGATCTGGACACAATACTCCAGAGGGGGCCTCACAAGAGCAGAGTAGAGAGGGACAATCACCTCCCTGTCCCTGTTGGCCACCCCTCTTCTGATGGAGCCCAGGATACCATCGGCCTTCTGAGCACATTGCTGGCTACACTGAAGGAGCTCTTCTCCCAGTCTCTATCTATGTCTGGGATTCTTCCAGCCCAAGTGGAACACCTTACACTTTGCAGTGTTGAATCTCATTATGTTGACCCGGGCTATCCCAAATTTTGGCTCATAATTCCTGTTTCCAGTGGTTTTTTTCCTCAGAGGTTTTTGGGCCAGCGCTTCATCTCCAAAAATGCTTTCAAATCAATCAATAAGGAGCAATGCTGAAAATTATATTAAGGTAAAGATCAGTATCTTGAGTGTATTCTTCAAAACTTTATTTCTACAACTTGCTCATAGAGTGATCTAAGTTACCAAAACTGTGAGATAATATCCACTTGCTGGTGAGAAGCAAATGGCCATCGAAAAAGTTTAATTTAAAATAGTACAAGTACCCAGAGCTCAGTACAGTTGATGTACGCTTTTTTGTATCAGTTTATCCAGAGACTAGTGGAAACAGCTATACATAATGCCATATCTTAATGCCTCCATATAATGTCTGGATGCATTTCTGTATGATATTGCTCCCACAGGTTTAAACTATTGTACTCAGCATAGGTTTGTGAAATATTATATTAGACAAATATAAAAGCTGATCTGTCTGTAAGTGTCCAGATCAAGGGCCCACCACCTTGCCCAAAAAAATGAAGATAAATTGTAATATTACTCTACAATTTTTTTCCCTTGTTTATTCATGCATAGTCTGGCCAAAGAAGCATTATTTAATTACAGAAGTACTGGTTTGAGAAAACTAAGCCTTAGTTGAAACTAAAGCAGCAGTGAAAGACCTGGCACTCAAGTTTTTTTAGGAGGAGCATAGTAGGACACCTGCCCTTTTAATGTCCATGGAGCCCAGGGCCAGGCAGATATGTTCAATTAAAAAATTCACTTGGGAAAGGAGGATGTGACTGCAAAAGCCAGCAGGTAGTACAGCTGAAGGTATGTTTATAAAAAAGGAAGAATCTATGATGTTGACCTTGTAACAGAGTGGTTGCAGAGAGGATACCTGTAGGAATGGTTGTGTATAGTCAATAGAAGGTCCAGATTTTGAGCACTAGAAGATGTATTATGAAACATAATTTATGATTTTATATATGGTATAAAAAACTATTTTAATCTTAACTGGTATATGATATATCTACTCATAGTAGCATTAGGTTCTAGGATTGTTCTCTATAATGTGTTTTACTGTCTAACAAGGATGACTATGAATTAAAGTGTTTATTACTTGGATTTTTTTTTCAATTTCAATTTGAAATTTAACATTCTGTAACAGGCTAATTCTAAAATGCTACGTCTTTCATTGTGTTTAATGGAGTATCATAGTGAACATTAATGCTTTTTGTTGATGTATAAACTATGGATAAAAAACTAAACTATTTTAGGTTCATTTTTAAATTAGATGCTGAAAGGCAGATGAAGAGGTGGGGAAGAGATTCAAAAGAAATAGAAAGGACTTTGTTGTTGAAAGTTCTGATGAAATTAAAATATAATTAATTGAGATTTGTTCTGCAGCAGTCTGATCCTAACAGGTTACTTTAAAGACTCGACTATGGAAGGACTACTTATACTATGAAACATCCTTTTTTTTGCACTATCAGTAACTAAAGGTGTTTAGTTAAATCCACATTGTGGATTTATGTTCTACTTAGGATTCATGTCAATAGGTCTGATACCTGCAAGATGTAGCATGGAAAAGATTTTAGTAAAAAACAAAGAAAAAAAGATGTTCTGAAATAAATTATGAAAAGGTAGTGTCCTGATTATGTTTTATTTGGAGCTTGCTATTTTCACTGTTTTTACAAAGCTATCCAGATTGCTATAGCTACTCTTCTGGTATCCTTCAAATGCACAATTTGCTCATAACAATTAAGAGACAACTGCCTAGCAGCTTCAAACTGGTATTAAATTCTCAGTTCTAAAAACTGATTACTCCAGGCATACTCTTTATATAACTGCGCTGGAGCATAAATGGAGTATTGGGGATGTTTTTTGTGGTTTGATCTTGCAAAGCCATCAACCCTTATGCAACCATGGGACTAACACCACATAAAGCCAGAAGGACCTAGGTAACCATACCAGAAATACCAGAACTGGTGTTAGAAATAATAGAAGAGGTATCAGAAGGAACAGAATAGATATGGATGTAGAAAACAAAATTGGGACAAAAGGGAAAAGATTCTAAGAATTATGTTTTTTATTTGAGATCAAGTGGGACTGTGGTATCAAAAAGGAGAAAGAAGCGTTGTAGAAATTATAAAGGGGATAATAAATCACATAACTGTAGAGGTTGGAAGGGACCTCCAGAGATCATCAAAGTCCAACCCCCCCTGCCAAAGCAGGTTCCCTAGGAAACATTGTAGTTATTTGACCAGAGCTATCTCTGAGAGAATCATGTTGGAGAAGTTTGTGGATGACTGTGTCCAATGAGACTCAGGAGAAGAGGGTGAGGAGTTCCTTCCCCCAAGGAGGAAGGAGTAGCAGAGACAGCATGTGATGAACTGACCACAATCCCCATTCCTCATCTCACAGTCCTACTGGTGTAGACTAGGTAGGGAATTCAGGAGCAAATTTCAACCTGGGAAAAAGGTAGGAGTTGGAGGAAGTGTTTTAAAATTTGGTTTATTTCTCATTGCTCTACTCTGTTTTAGTCAGTAATAGACAAATTTTTCCTAAGCTGAGTCTGCAAGTGTACATTGCAGCTCATGTTGAGCTTCTCATGTACTAACACCCCCAAGCCCTTCTCCTCATGGATACTCTCAATCCCTTCTCTGACCAGCTGGTAGATGTACTCGGGATTGACCTCACCCATTTGCACAGCCTTGCACTTGGTCTTTTTGAACTTCGACATCAATAGAAATGAATGACCTGTACATTTTAAATGTATTTTTAGTGCATTTAAGATGGTTTTATTTTCTCAATATTTTTGCCCCAACAATAGAATCCATTGAATGAGAATGCAAGAATAATGCCATCAAACAATATTGTTTTGCCAGAAATACAGACCTTCTGGGAATATTTTTTTCTGTCTACTTTCTATATTAATATTACCGGAAGTTGGCTATAAGTAAAGGATAGTGCTGTGGGAATATGATCTCTGTCTTCTTCCTCACTGACTGTAGATGAGTTCTTCCAGCTCTTCGAAAAAAGAAAAATGAATGTACTTTCTCCTGAGGCAACTGTTTCCCTAAAAAAGCATTTACATTACTAATTCAAGATGTATGAAACAGAAACATAACTCATGAAATAGCACATGGAACATTGTTTTAATGCCATTTAAATAGTAAGGCTGACTGCTTGACCTACCAATCTTTGCTTTTCTCAGCTCAGACTGAGCAATCTGGAAGTCATCCCAAGCCTGTCCTCTCCTTCAGAGTAGCAAGAAAGAGTGCTCAGCTCTGCTCATGCAGCTCCAGTCTGAGGACTGAATGCTGAACAGTTGGTGCAGTTTCTTTATCCCAACAACCCAGGTGTCTTTTTGAGGTCACTGCATTTTTTTTCATTGAATTGTTTGAATTACTAGTGTGACACTCTAGGAACAAAAGCAGTACCTACTGAGGAAATAATCCCTCCTAACACTTAAAGGATAATATAACTTGTTGAATTAATAACATCACTGATCTGTAAAGGAGGACTGTGCTTGCTAACTGTGACATGAGGAAAGGGGGAAAAAAAAAAAAAGGAGATCTATTGGTTTCAGTTTCCCAAAATAAATACTGGGGTTTTTTTAATAGAAACTGCAGGAAAAGAACAAAGGAGCTAAAGATCATATGACAGGTCAAACTTGTCTCTGGGAGACAAGCTATTAAAAACAATTCCGTCTTTCTGCAGTTTTTCCAGGTCATTTTCCCTTCACTCATTATAAGTACTAACATTTACATGAAAATAAGCTTTTGGTTTCTTAAAAAATTATCTTCTTTTTATAATTATCATAAATCATAATCCTGGTTTCTGTGTTAATTAGGTTTTCAATAATTTTTCAGTGGCTTTATGAAGGTGAACATGTGCTAGGCTGTAATCCAATAATAGCATCCATATAGCATACCTAAACCAAGTTTTTCCAATATAGGAGCCCAAAACCATGTTTGAAGATACCTGTCTATTATGTCCATCTGCAGACAGAAGTAAATTGACTATTTCTTTTTTTTAAATTGCTGATGCTGGGAACGCCTCCATGTCAAAGGCTTAGCATTCCTGAAAATCCTATTACATACCAAAGTTTCTAAATCCAGGCAATTTTTTTTTTTTTAAATTGTGACCTACTTAAATAGGAGCTCTAACAAGGCTGTTCAACTGTGAGTGAGAGCCAGAGCACAACAGTAAGAATTAATCCATTTAATCCAGAAATATAAGGGTCATTCCAGCTTCATTTTGAAAGTACTGATAATCTTATCTGTCATTAAATGTTTTTAAAACTGAATACAGAATGTCAGCTAATTGAAGCTTTGTATCATAGCCTCACTGTGTTTTGGTCTTTCCATTTATTCCTATATGGATGTACTCTGTGACACTACTAGTCAACAAGAAAAAGTTTATGGACCATGTTGGTACAGCAGAATATTTGCTAGTTCAAAATGCTAATCTAAATTTATTGCATCATGTACCTGTACCTTAACTTTCTATATCTAAATGAGCATTTAATTGACATAAGTAACATAAATAATAGCACAATGTGTTAAGTTTGTGTGGTTTCAAATGCTGGTCTCTGTTGCAAGTAGTATACATTCATTGCATATGTAAACAATTTTCTTGAGAGATACTGTTACTCATTCAAATTCAGCATTTATGGTAATTTTCACATGGCTTTTCACTGTACATATCATGAAAGATTCAAGAACACTACCTTTGTCATTTTATATACCTGATTTTCAATAGCCGAGCACAACACATAGACAAAAACACTGGTGAGATGGAAAGATGGAATGAATCATAGAGTCACAGAATGGTTTAGGTTGGAAGGGACATCAAAGATCATCTAGTTCCAACAGTGCTGCCATGGAGGACTGGAAGATTACCATACTGTCAGGTACAACTCTGACTACCTTTTTCTGTTCTTTACTGCTTGGTGTTATTTAGGATACTCTAGGTCCAAAATGTTGTCTTAAAAGATTCCTTTAGGGTGACAATTATTTTGAGATTATCTGCTTCCACCAGGAATGGCTTGTCACCAAAATTCACTATATAACATACCTGACCAGGATTTATTGGAAAGTACAGGGGTTAAATCTGACCTGCAGATTATATTGAAAACAAACATAATTAGGAGAACTCATTTATACTTCTGCCACGATGTAAGACAAATATAGATTACATGATATAAACAATGCTTTATTTGTATTTAAAAATTCTTATGCTCTTTCAATTTGATAACATTTCCATGAAAATCACATTTGTTTTATATAAATGCTCTGAAAATCACTAGCCCCATCCCTGGAAAATAAAAAGAAGAGACAAGTCTTCCCTGATAAACATAAAACATAAAAGCATTATTTAGCATGTGAAAAATATATAAGGTTAAATTAAAATAAAAAGGATTTTAGATAGAAAAAGAGCAATGAGAGTATTCAGTTACATACATAAGTGTAACTTTTTTTTTTCTATAATGCATCTGTATGATTTTTCCTTTCCTTAAATTGTTGTTAATTCCCTGATGTTTTCCAAATGTTTTCTACATTTCATGGTACATTAGCTTTTCAAATTCATTGGGAATTCTTGTCTACAGTAAAATTTTACCTGACATGACTTAACCTTTCAGTGAAAAAAGTGGCAGAACTTACGATGTCTGTGCAAAAAGTGTGATTAATTTCTTCCAAGTACACTTTTCTAATTAGAAAATCTAGAAACTTCAAAAATTAACCAGAAGAAAGTTCTATTTTTGGAACAACTTGGAAGTGATTTTTTTTAATTCTAAATTTACTGTTACTGTACTTGATTACCTCTAATCTCTTCATCAAAATGTTATCAAATCATATTTTTAGCTGAGTATTCTTCATATTAGGATGATTTGCAGTAATTAACCCAGTTATTTAACTTACACAATTATTATGGGCACTTTATAGGTTTAATTTTCTACAAGGTGCTGAGCAGTCTGGCCTTGATCCAATGAAGTGATTAAGAATCTGCTTAATTTTAACCACATAAGTCATCCTACTGGGAATTTTGCAGGATCAAACTCTTCATCAACCAGTCTTTGAACAAATAGTCTTTTCCCTGATTTACTTTTTGTTTGATATCACTTAAGTTATCTCTGAAATTTCTTTTATTTAAACTCTTTATATTGACCAAAACCCTCCGTGTACATTATCTTCAGGATGATATCAAAGCTGACTAGTGGCATCAACCAGGAATATCTTAAATGTTTTTCCACAATTTAATTTTTTACTCACTTTTTTTTTCCCCCCCAAGAAGAAGATTTAAGAAGCCTTAAGTACTTTAAATCCCTCAGGGATAATCAGGAGATAACTGTAACCTACTGTAGCAGAACTGTATACGTGTTTTTATTTCTCATGTTTATCTTATTTATTAAGTTCCCCCCCATCAAAATAATACAAGATTTACTGATGAGATTTAGATTTCACATTTTATTTTCTCTTGTTAAAGCCACACAAAGTAACTGAACATAGGTACTTGCCGCAATACATATTTTCTCTGGTAGTTTCTGCACTAGAGCTGTTGTAAGGTACTGAAAAACACCTGTCCTAAGGTTATGATAAGCCCTGAACAATGTATTTGCTGGATGTACTGTTCATATTATTGCAGGCAATCTAGGCAAAAATTTAAACTGTGTCAGAGAAACATATGGTCTACACAGGTATAGCACATAAGAGAGCAGATGCTGTAGCTATCAGGCTCTTTATCCAGTGTTACATCAATAGACCAGCACAGCTGCCTCTAGCTTCACTGGTAGATATGCTCTCTCAACACCAAAAATGATCTTATCCCTGAAACTATAGACATGTAGAGAAAACATTGTTGTTCAATCACAAGATTCCATTAAAAGCAAAATCACCCTAGGAGCCAGTATGTATTCAGTCTTGCAAAGAGACTATACTGGTTCCTATCCAATCCAGCAACCTGTGTAAATCTTCATAACTTCTCAGACCATAGGGAGTTATTTTACCCCAGGTAGTATGGCATTTATTCTTAGGGAATTTACTTAGATTTCATTTAGCCTAATCCCCAAATTTACCAAGGTCCCTCTGGATTGAAAGGTCAGGCTCCCTATCACAGAATAATAGGGGTTAGAGGGGACCTCTGGAGATCTAGTCCACACCCTCCACTAAAGCAGGATCACCTAGAACACAGGATTGCATACAGGTGGGTTTTGAGTATCTCCATAGAAGGAGACTCCACAACCTCTCTTCAAGTGCTCTGTCATCTTCAAAGTAAATAATTTTTTCCTCACATTGAGATGGAACTTCCTGTGTTCCAGTTTGTGCCCATTGGCCCATGTCCTGTCACTGTGCACTATAGAGAAGAGTCTGTACCCATCCTCTTGACATCCATCCTTTAGATATTCATAACTATTGATCAGATCCCCTCTCTGTTTTCTCTTCTTTTCTGCAGGCTAGACAGACCCAGCTCTCCTAGCCTTTCCCCTATAGCTTAGGGTCATCTGCAAATTTTCCTCAAAAGTATTGTGTGTGATGACCCAAAACACTCAAATGTTGAGCATTATGGTTCTGGGCACTAAGTCGTAGAGTACTTTGCTCATTCCAGGTCACCAGATGAATACCCAACCATTGATCACTGCTATTTGGACCTGGCAGTGCAGCCAATTTTCAGCATACTAAACTGCTCAGTTGATGCATGCATGCAGTTTTCAATTAATAAGCACTGAGAGAGGTGATGTGAAAGCCCTTACTAAAACAGAGGTATCCACCATTCATTCTTCATCCACCCATCCAATCTAGCACAACTTGCCTTTTCTAAATCCATGCAGGTTACTCCTTCATTTACTTGAAAATAAATTCCAAGAGCATATTCCCTATGATCTTTCCAGGGAATGAGTGAAGTTGATCAGCCTGTTGTTCCCTAGATCACAGAATCACAGAATCACAGAATTATCAAGGTTGGAAAAGACCTAGAAGATCATCCAGTCCAACCGTTCACCTATTACTACTAGCTCCCACTAAACCATATCCCTCAATGCAACATCCAGTCTTTCCTTGAACACCCCCAGGGATGGTGACTCCACCACCTCCCTGGGCAGTGCATTCCAGTGCCTGACTACCCTTTCTGAGAAGTAGTGCTTCCTAATGTCGAGCCTGAATCTCCCCTGGCGCAGCTTGCTACCATTCCCTCTAGTTCTGTCACTGCCTACACTACTAGATCCTCCTTATCACCTATTTTTAAGATAGGCATAAGGTTAGTATTTCCAGTTGCCAGACTCTTACCATGTTTTTCCATATGCGATGAACAGCTTTCTTTTCAATTACAGTGTCGTCTCTTTCAACAGTCTCAGGTGAGTCCCAGCTGGTACCTTGGATCTAAATATGTCCAGCTGTTTTACAGATGTGGAGAGGTGCTAGTACCATAACAAGGTTGGTGCTGCAGGTCATGATGAGGTATAGTGACAAAGCTAGTCTAAAATTATTGTCCTTCTTTACCTGTATATAAAGGTGTATGTTCTTGCACTACTTAAAGAGTTGAGAAAAAAATAACTGCAGAATTTTGTGCCTAGCTTGTACAGTCTTGGCATTTAAATTTTTCATGTATATTGAATGTACAATGTAAATGATCAAAGGTATACAGAGCATCGTTTGAATGCAATGTGATTCACAGCCTTTCAGCAATTTACACAAGATAGTTATGAAACCTTCAGGTGAATCCCTGAAGTTTTCTTGTACTAATCCCTTGAAACCTACATTTTTATATTCATCCTTTGTGATCACTTGTTCTTTTCTCAAAGCTTATCCTTTGGGCTAGAGCCATAGCTAATAAAAACTGAAGTCTCCACTTTGTGCAAATTGAGGATCTGTTCCACAATATGATCATAAAGAATTTTTTCTACTAGAAATATAACCTGACTTTCTATAACATTAAAATCATATAACACTTACTAAGGAACATGCACCACTGCATATAAAATTCTTTACTGCATTTTCAAATTAAATGTCTTTTAATTACCCAAAGTCTCCTTACAAGAACTTTGCTTTTCTGATAAGGTTTCTACCCCTAAGTGCATATAGTCTTCCAAATTTCTCAATCTTCCTACAGGCTAAATCTCCAGCCTTCATTTTCTGGATGCTTTACTCACTTCACTGTACTAGGACATGTTTTTTATGATTGACGCTTCATCTACTTGTATGCACAAACAACTCTGTTGCATTTCAGTAGATCTATCTTTAGTCCACCCAACACATAAAAGAGCAAAACCAACTTCATACCACAAAACAAAAACCTTAACACTTTCACAAAAGAGTAAAATTAGTACGAAAATGACTAGTAATAACAATGATGTTTGTGTTGTGATTCAACTGCATATTGAGATTCCTAATTCAACTGTATATTATAATTACTATATTAAGCGTGCGTTGAGATTTCAATATATTTCTGTATCACTGTGCTGTGTCAAAACCCATTAAAATATCAAATAGCCTCAGATAAGTAAACTTGGTTTTAAAAT
The DNA here is from genome assembly GCA_020800305.1 of Porphyrio hochstetteri. Classification (NCBI taxonomy): domain Eukaryota; kingdom Metazoa; phylum Chordata; class Aves; order Gruiformes; family Rallidae; genus Porphyrio; species Porphyrio hochstetteri. The sequence goes on from CM036905.1 coordinate 51,803,894, forward strand.
ATTTAAACCTTCTCATGTGGGATATCTAATTAGAAAGGACTGGACTCCAGCAATTGCTGAAATGATTCTTGTTTGGCACTAACTTTTACCTCCATGTCTTAAAGTAGTCTGGTACTGGATGGTGTGTGGGACCTTAAAGGCAGACCTGAAATGAATCCCAGTACATCTGAGAAATGAGCTATTCAGTCTTCATGAAAAGAGGTCCTTCTGAGCATTCTTCTTAAACTGGATATTTTGCCCCACTACATTTCCTTGATGGTGTGCTGAGAAACAGACTCTTGATTCATCATCCAAGGTTTCCAGGCAGTTTAACACTATCTAGAAAACAGTATTATCAGAGCCTAAGACAGTACCAGTCACAGTCAGAACTTTTGTATAAATTCAATATCATTTTGTTCTTGGCAGCAACAGAACAAAATCATGCCCAGGACCTGTCTGAGAACTATGTATTTTCCCCCCACCTCCACTAACCAATCTTAAGTCACTTGGGGCAATTTTGGATCAAAACATTCAAGGTTTGAGAATTTACAACCATGCAGATAGAGGAAAGTATAACAGGAACATTTTTTAATTTTGTACAAAATAGTGGTTTTGCGGTGTTGACCCTGTAAAGCACCCAATTTTTAATCTTTTACCTCCTCATGACAGACCCAAACAATGAATGTTGTGATCAGTTGCTGTTTTCTGAGTGCTAGTTTGCCCAATCCCAAGTTACCTTTCCTTTCTTAAAAGATAAGACCTTTAAGATCATCAAGTCCAACCGTTCCCATATCCCTAAGTACCTGATCTACCATCTCCTTAGCAAAGGTTTAAGAACATTGATTCATTCAAGGTTGGAGGTTGAAAGAGAGCTATTTCCTGGGTGCTGGCTCAAAAAGGAAGAGTGGAAATAGGGTTAGGAGGGGCCTCATAGAGATGATAACTCTCTCTCTGCTCAATAAACACTATAGCTTGTCAGGCATAGAGCTACCTGCTGTTAGCACTGCTCACAGTTAATTCTGAAACATGAGGCAAAGAGGGGCTTTCTTGTGGAAATCTATCACAAGAGAAAGATTTATTAACTCTGTCTTTCATGGAATACTCATACAAAATTAAAATAAACTCAGAGTTTTGACCAGCAAGTATTCTGTGAGTGCTGAAATCGCTATTAAAAGTGCTCTCCATTCTAGGCTGTGAACACTTGCTGTTTGCTCACAGGCTATATGAAATTAAAACAGTCAAGGTTTTCTCCTAGACAATAGTAACTTTTTGTTGGCTCTTGTTGGAAAATTTATGTTTAAAGAGCCCAACTTTTAACTTAGAAAACTACATCCCTTCTGGACGACTCTGTCGGTTTCCATTTCTGCAAAAATAATAGGAAGAAATGACATAGTTCTGCCAAAACTTAGACTTTCCTAGAGAAGCTATACTGACATTATTACATTCTATAATCTCTCTGCACTCACGTAATTCCCAGGGACCTTTATGATGGTTTCTGCTGTGAGAAGAATACAAAAGGATTTTTGCCCAGGGTCAAGACATAGTGAAGAGTCTGTTTCTAGCAACTATTTATGTTCTGATTATCTTTTACATGGTTGTCCCTGTCATTGAAAACCTAGGGAGTCACATCAGTCCAAGCACACACGATTTCTGTGATCTCACAATGTCAAGTGTAAATCAACACTGTGAGTATGATGTACCAACATGCTTCTTTACCCTAGGTATGTTTTAATCTTACATATCAGCTACATTGCAGGTTTGTACTAGTGTACTGTTGACAAGCTACCTTTGCAGGAGCACATTCGGTATATTGAAATTCTTGACGAATAAATTGGTCACTGAACATCTCTTACAGTTTGGCAGAGGTCTGAGTTTTTAAAGGTCATGAAGGTTAACATTTGTAGTGACCTTTGTAAACACAGTACAACAGATGAAACACTTTGCACTGCTGCCAAGTGTATAAAAGCACTGTAGCTTTAGCTCATATTCCATTAATCTTAAAAGTTGTCTCTTAATTATCAAGAAACAATGTGTATGACTATTAAAATCCAGGTTTTTGGGTTTTTTTAAATTAATAAAACCTATCTGCTCCTGCTGTTCAACGCGTATTAGAGCTGTCAAACAGTTGTCTGCATTTTTTTGCTGTTTATGAGACGTTAATTTTCTCTCTGGAAACATTCTTAAATTTTAAGCACCTCTGTAGTCAAGTATCCATTAGTAGTGGCACATCTGAACAGTTCATTAGGGCTTGGAAGCTTAATTTCTGCTTAAAAATAGAGAAGATACCCTGGAGACTTCTCTGAATATCAAATTCAATCAATAAACTGTTAAATCTGTTTCCTTTCTTAAGTCTTTCATTGGTTGATTTCCTAAAGTTTTTAATATATTTTTCAAATTTAAGAACAGGTGTTGATACTCCTACAAACACTCTTTTGGCTGCCAATGCAAAATCCTAGTGTGGGGAGAATGACATCTGTCAGACCCACTGTACAGTATGTATGTGTTGTACACAAATGGAAAACCACTTCACCAATTTACAGGGGTGAAGAAAGTGGTATAAAAATTAGCCAGAATAATTCAAAACCCTAAAATTCAAACTATATTGTGTGAATCAGTCATGAATAATTACCAGCTTTTGAAAAATACAGCTTCCATGAATATCTAAGTGTGAATTATAACTCTGAATTAAAATTCAGTTGTTACATATTGCCATGTTTATATTAAATTTATAGAGATGTCAAAACAACCAGATAATTATGATCAGACAGAGTTTTCCAGTACTGAATAATATAAGTAGTTCCTAACACAGGAGAGTATTCACCTCTCTTGCTCATCATTTGCTATTGGCTTATGCCTGATATTATCACATCAAAGTCTGCAGTGGAACCAAATGTAAGTTGACACAATGTAGTGGAAGAACTGTGTTTCACAGGAATAGAATTTTCTATTTGTCTTCTAAAAGAAAAGTAAGTCCCAGAACTTATGGCAATACCTCTGACTATGAACTAGAAGTTTCTGAAAATTGCCAGTCCAAAATATTTGTAGATAATTGGTGTATTCTCTTTGATGAGAAATACATATAGTGGCAGATTTTATTAGGCTTATTCTTGGGTGTTTGGGTATCTGAATTCTTACAGAGCTAATTTGCAAAGAAATAGCAATCTCTTCTTAAAAATCCCTGGTCTTCAAAGAATTTAGACATAAATGTGGGAATAATCTTTGACAAAATTTACATATTTTTCTCCATAAACATGTAATAATCAGAAAAAAAAAATATATTTTGAAATGAACAATAAAATCCATACACTTGTACCAAGCCATGGTTTCCATTTGACACCTCAAACCATATACACTCACCAGAAGAACAATGATATCGATGGTACCTCTGATACATATTACAAATGAGAGAGTCTGGTAATAGAATCATAGAATCATAGAATCATAGAATGGTCTAGGTTGGAAGGGACTCCAAGGATCATGGAGTTCCAACCCCCCTGCCACAGGCAGGGCCACTAGCCTCCAGACCTGGATTCTAGACAAGGTTGCACAGGGCTTCATCCAACCTGGCCTTGGACAGGGGATGGGGGATCCATCGCCTCTCCAGGCAGTCCATTCCAGCACCAAACCACTCTCTCTGTTCTATTCCCTATCAATAATATTGGTCCTGTCCTGCATTGTGTCCTTTCCATGTGTGACCTATCAACAAAAAACATGAAATCACAGGTACAGCCAACTCCAAGGATACAATTATAGACCACTTTAACTTCAACTTTATTGGCTGACACTTACAAGAGAATATTCATAGGGGGTCAGACCAGACATTTTTGTAGCCTAGTTTGAATTAATCCTCTATTTGCATATGGTGAATATTTAAGAAAAACGTGTTATGGTGAATATTTTGGAAAACCTTAATTCATGATTCATCTCATACAGTTTAGGTGTTAGAAGTTATGCTTTTATACCATAAAGAGTTGGATGGCAGTGCTGAACAAAGATGTCTCCAACCTGGCTCTTTCCAGCACTGTGCTGTTGCAAATTTCCTTTCCTCACAGATGCTCTAACACTAGTTTTTCATGGGACGAGTTGTGAAAAAGACTGTGGAATTCCTGCAATTTTCAAGGAAAAAAAAAAATTGCTCGATTACTCTCTTGATTTGATTTCCAACCCTGAACTACAAATGTTTGTGTAGGGTTCCCCTCACTATGGGGGAAAGAATGAGTAGCAAAGTGTTAATGGAGATGGTGGGCCTGTAAAGATGTTACTTTTGCCAAATATTTTACATCATGAAATTGCATCCTAAATAATTTCAGGCTTCCTGTAGAATGAGAGAAGAAGTATATACATCCAGAATTCAATTGAAAACTTCAATTTTTCTTTCCTGAACAGGACCATCTATAGGGACTTAAGCAAACTCAAATGTCTAAAATTAGAATGGTTGGATCTGGGCCATGGAGTCTAAGACACAGCAGATGTATACGTTAAACTTCCTCTGCCATGCTCTCCCAAGTCTCAGCTGTCAGTGGTTTAGGGACTCTGAATCCTTTCATCTAGACGAGCTACAGATGGGCATTTCTTTTATTAGTGCCTTTTGACATATTTGTTTTTGAACCTCACATCTTAAATAAAATGTATGAAAAAGATATTCTTTCATTTACTTTAGACCACCGTATGAGAGCTTCATTTGGTACCTTTCAGTTTGCATGTTGTGAAAAATAGTGAACTCCGTATCTTCATACAATCCATAGTTTTATAAAGTGCTGCCCACTATTCTTTCCCAGGTGGGAGAGTTGGTAATTTCTTCTTTAGCACATCATCCTGTTCTGTCTCTCCTAATTCCATGGTATCTCCTTTGAGACTGGACAGCCAAAATTTTATACTGAATTACACCTAGTACATGAACACACTATCCATTTATAGAGTAACTTAAGCTCATTTTCTGGTTTACTTGTTGTTCTGCTCAGCTTTTTGTTCACCACTGCAACTACTACAGAGCACTGAAAAGTCATTCTTAAAGAATTATTCGCTTTAATATTGCTTTTCTGAATGGTAATAATTTATTCTGTGTGTCAATGCATATGTATCATTAGATTGTTGTAGGGTTTTTTTAATCTGGGTATATTACGTTAGCTGATACCAATTTTAATTTAGTCTCGTTTTGTTTAATTATAGTACCATGTACTTCTTTTGCAGGTCTTCACAGTCCATTTTAAATTAACTATCTTCAAGAATTTTCTACCAAATACAAATTTTGCTATTTCACCATAACTCCCTTTTCCTTGATCATTCATAAATATGTTGAAAATTTTACATCTCAGGCACATGTCCAAGCATTTTTTCTCTATAAAAACCCTTTGAATTTATTGGACTGTGGTCACTATTAGAATGTGGGGTTTCATTGTTTCAGAACCTCTGCACTGTTTAGAACTGTTTAGGAATTGCTTCTCATTTTATGGCTTTTTTTTACTTACAGCTCCAAGAATCAGTAACAGAATACCGCAAGAAACACATAATGCACAACTCTTGCTTCATGGTGAGTTTTTTGGTTGAGGGTTTTTTTCAGATTAAAATGGGGATAATTCAAATCTTTTTTAGAAATCCGCAGCTATGAGGCAAGTTTTAACCTCAGTAATTTCTCAGGTAGACTACTTGCCATTTAATATTATCCAGAACTTTTTTTGAACTGTTTCTCTTCTGTGTTCTTCTGCACACAGGGACAAACCTAGCCCTAGTGGGTCTCTAATGAAGAAAACAGAGATACACAAGGGATGAATCTGGCCAATTATTTATCTTCATTTCAGAGTTTCCTTTTTTTATTTAACTAGTTGTCATTGATTTTTCCATTTAATACTATCCTCAGTTTAATCTTTTGCCCTTTCAAGGTGAAGGCCTTTTAGCTGAAAGCTTTCCCAGATGATTTTAAAAGGACTACTACTGACAGCAAATGAGATTTTTCTGTGGCTCAATAGGTAAGCCCAGCACTTTCCAATACTTGGGTCATGAGTTCAATTCCTTGACAAAATAGATCCATCATGAATAATATCCTTGAGGTAATCTCTGCTTTGTGAGTTATCATGCTTCTTGCACTATCCACTGAAGGTTTTAGTGTTGAATCTTTTTGGCATCATTCCTTTAAAAATGGGAAGGTGGTTGGGTTTTGTTTGTTTGTTTGTTTGTTTTGTTTTTAATCTTTATGCAGTTAATTGTTGCAAGGATTATAACATGAACACATAAGGAAATTTCTTTTCTTTGGAAAGGTTAAACTGAAAACTGTTGAATAAAAATGTAAGATCCTATGAGCTTAAATCTTTGAAATTGTCCTTTACTTGCTTAGCTTTGTATACTGCATTATATTATGTCTAAATCCCACATTTATTAGCATCTTATACTAATTCTTTGCAGGTTTACTTTTTGTTTATTTAGCTTGAAAAACAATTAAGCTCATATATTTATTCATAAGCAACATCTATTGAAATATTCAGGTTGGAACTGTTATATTAACTTCAGCAGATTAAGAAATCTATAAAAAACTTTTCTATGGGTGACCAGAAATGGAAGTAAAATTCTTCATTTTTTTGAGATACAGTTTTCTCGTATAGATTCAATCCTTTATCTTCTTTCAAACATTAGAACAAGGGAATCTGATGTAAGAACAGTAAAAAGGAACATTTTTTTAATGAGATCATTGTCTTGTGTTCTTGTAGCCCTTAAATAGGGAACATTCCAGATGAAAGGTTTTTAAAGTTACCAGTTCTTCTAGTTATCATTTGGCATTACACCAGATATTAAATGTTCTTACCTATAAGACTGCAGTAAACCAATTAATAAGCAATGCAGCTAGAAGACAGGAAAAGGCACATTTTTAACTTATGGAGTACAAAGCAATTGCCTGGCTTTTCAGGAAGTGGTTTTATTTTTCTATTTCACTGGCAGCAGACCAAACTCTTCACATGGGATCCAGTGTACCAATAATAACTTTTTACTGTATGTGTTTACCATGCCTCATGTATTTGCCATGAGATCCTTTTAGAGTCATCCACTGAGGAGACAGTGGAAGTCATTGGCTGGAATTCAAAGCTGTCATTTACATCCTTCTCATGTTAAAATAATTCTATGGATGTGGAGATTTAGCCTCAGTTGTGCTCATCAGTCACTACCCAATGCCTGTGTATGAACAGGAGAAATTAATTCCTGAGACAATAAGTATTTCTTCTTTAATAGCTCAAAGAGTGTTCACCTGTGATCTCATTATGAAGTGGGGGAAGAGAATAGGGAAAAGACTTTTTATATATCACAGGACTACAGTTCAAAGCTTATTCTTCTCAAAACAAACAAAATAACCCAATGTCCAATTTAGTAATAAAGAACACCTGATAAAAATAAAGTACATCTTTAAATAAAAAGCTGTCAAGTTCTGTACAAGATGTGTTTTCTCAGCAAAGAAGTAAGGAAGATTTCCTAAGTGGATATTTTTGTAATTTGGAAATACTTTTTGATTAAAAAAAAAAAAACAAAGAAAAATAAATACATGGCATTAAAACCATTTGGTCACTTATATGGAAATTTCCAAATAATTTACTTTAGGGAAAAAATGGAAACATTGAAGATTAATATTTTCATTAACCGTTTTAATTTTAAAAGTTCCTATCGTTTTAAATTTGAACATTCTCAAATACTCCATATAACAGAATAACACTTTTTTTTTTTTCATTTTAATTGCATGATATTTTATTCAGTTCTTTGATTCTCTGAAAACTTGCACAGGTTTTATTTCAGTCATGAACATTTTTATTTGTTTGGAACTGCCACTGAACCAAAAATGTTCTCAGCTTTAAATACTGTCTCAGTATTCCCAGAGTATGTACTACAAAACCAGACTCACGGGTTCCAACATTTTGACAGACAGAACTTCCAGTTCAAGCTACGTTACTATTTTGAATTTCAGTAATGGCAGTGATGTAGAGACATCCATCTGCAAATATTTTAGGAGGCTGCAAACTCTAATAGTCCCCTCAATCTTCCTGAGTTTCCCTCACTTTTGAAGACACGTTTTACTAGCCCATTTTGTGCAATTCAAATTGTTTGAATTTGAACACTACCTTCACTGTAAAGTAACTTAGCTGGTTTTCCTTTTATTTCAGCAAATTAGCCTGCATTTTCCATTGTTGAAACTCTTGTCTTTAACTCTGTTATCTTTCTCATTCTTTGGTACCACCACCCTAAAAGTGGTTTTTTTACTGGGCTTCATACATTTTAACAGCTTGGGCTCTTTTCTCACAGCCATCTTTTTGATAAATGGGTAGACCTTTGCCTTGTATAGTTATCTACATGATCAAGAACGCCGTATTCTAGTAATATTTACAGTCATTGTCTTAGACATTATTTGAAAGCTTCTTCTGCTTGCATCTGTGATATATTTTTTCCAACCTTGTCATTTATGTGATGAGGGAAGGGACAAGCATGGCAGATATGATCCAAAAATTAAATCTTAGTTTTCACATGACTTGGTATCTTGATTTCTAACTTACTACCAGCTGAGAGAAAGGCATTTGTTTAGTGTCCCTTACTGAAAAATAAAGACTGGATTTATGAAGCAATTTCAGGTTTTCAGTTAAAAAAAAAGTGAAAAATTAAAAAAAAAGGGGGGGGGGGTTAATGGAAAAAATAGCCCATAACCCGCCCTTTGTATTAGTAAATGGTTAGGTGCAAATTAAATAAAAATATTTCTGTGCAGATTGAATTTGAGAGGTTTGGCCCCAGACTTCAAGAAGCTGAGAGGAAAATTGAAATGCAGAGACAGTGATGGATGGAAATAACACTATTCTGAACTGAATCCTGGAAACAGAAAGGTAGTGAGAAATCGAAGAGATGGCTGAAAATAAATTAAAAAAAGATACTCTCAGGTTAAGGAATACATAACCTCAGACTAAGGAACTGACATTGCTAAATAGTGTTAATGGCAGAGACAAGAGAAACAAATCTATATTTCTAAAATGTGTTATAAAGAAGATAAAGAAGAATTGATTTAAGATCTTTTCTCAATATGTTAAAGAATTTTGTGTGTGGGAAGACAAGACCTTGCTCAGAAACAACCTGGTCCAAGATGATCCAATGCACTTTCATTTCTTAGTACAAGTCAAATCTATTTAAGTATATGAATCAGTTCTAAAAAGTAGGAAACTGCTGCAAAGTTTATTTTATACTACATTCTGCTTCTGTCATTCTGCTTTACAGATTTACCTGTTTCTTATCTTTTCACTTAGTGATCAAGACAGTTCACAACAGCTATGAATAATAAATATGGTGCATTTATATATGTTTCTGAGTTTCCTTGTTTCTTCTTCATTTAGTGAGTTAAAATGAATAAAATTCAAGATTTATTCCAGTGTTCATTGAAAATAATTTGTTTTATCCACAGAATTATCTGCATTTTTAAAGGTCACCTTTTAGTACTCTGAAGATTTTCTAGATATTTAGGAGATTCACAACTCCTCTTTTGGTAATTGCCATATGGCATAGCCATCTGAGATGTTTCTCACTCCTCAGATCACTTTTAAAATTCTTTTTCTTCTGCAGACAATAGCAATAATTTACCAATGGTAAAAATCGCAACAGAGATATTCTCTTTGACTGTGAGCACCTAATATGTTCATAAATCTTAGCTTTATATTTATCTTACTCGTCCTTCTCCATCCTTCTGTCCAAGTAGATGCAGTTGCCAGTCTTACTTTACAAATCATCTGCTATATAGGTTTTGCTTGGCCTTCACAGTTGTAAACTTGTCTCTTATGTACCTATTGAAAATACCACTGATTCATTTCCTTGCTCCATGAGATCCCTCTCTTTGCATAAAATCCCTGCATTGTCTGTCTCATAAACATGAACAGCTTATATTTTTTTTTTTGTCCAGGGCTTTCACTAGCAATTCATAAAGTACCATTTCTTCTTTACTACTGTCAGTTCCTGCCCATGATGACATGTCCTTCACATACTTTCAGGTGCTCAGAGTCAAACTTTCTCTCACCCAGGTCATGTTTAGGGAACACTGTTCCTCACAGCTACGTTGCTAGTTTTCAAGGAAATCATGAAATCTACATCTATTTGAGCTAAAAAAACACCCTGTCATGCTAGCCAATGTTTTTACAGTATTTTCTCTACATCTGTCTTGTTCTTCATATCCCTTACATTTATGCTTAAATTATAAATGCATTTCTAAGATGACATAGGCCATTTTTCCTATTAGATTGTACCTATCCAATTGAGATATTGGTCAAGGTCTAGGATTTCTCTAACAATAATTTTTATTCAAACCAAAACTAAGTTCACTGACTTTTAACAGGATTTAAAATGATAATCCTATACTGAAATTCTTATGGCTAGATTAATTCTACACTGATAAATAAATATGAGAAAGGATTTTAAAATATGTCACCAATTTAAAAGCATTGTTGAATAATAAACAGATATATGTCAGCTACAGTTGCTGGCCAAATAGATTTATTCTGAATCTTCAGAAAAATCATTGGCTAATTAGTAATGCAGGATTTTTTTTTAGCCACCACATTATCTGAGCAGATAATTTAAAAAATAAACTTATTAACCTTTCTAAAACACCTTTCTAATTAATCATGTCTTTTACAGTTCCATTAGCTATGGGGCCAACCAAGTGCAAGCAATCATATTTAATTTCTCACATATTGATTTATAAAGGATAGTTTATTGCCTCTTGCTCATTAGTAGTTACAAGCAGGACTCCTGCAGGAGGTTATGCCTCTTTTGTAATTAAACCACATTAGGATACCAAAATGTAATGCAGCCGTTTAACAGTGAGTTGTAATTTGTTGGAAGTCTAGTAAAATTTTAAAACCTCAGTAAAGTGAAATACTTTGGCTGATGTAGCTGTTTTCTTGCTCTATACTTTCCCACTCCATATCTCAGTGGCATTAGGATGTAGTCATTCCAGAATTGGTGGTGAATCTTGCTTCAAAGGAAAACATAATTTTAAGCAATGTGTTAGAATTGATGATGAATCTTGCTTCAAAGGAAAACATAATTTTAAGCAATGTGTTATACTGAGTTTTATTACTACAGTAACTGTTATTTAGTATCTTGAAACAATTCACAATATTTCAGGGTGTTTAAAAGAAGAATTTTAGTCTCTGAACATATTTTTATTGAAAGAAAATATACCAAAGTACTCACATTCAGTAGAGAATAAAAGCTTCTATCTATTGCAACTCCCAATTTTCTTCAGACAGATTAGAAAAGGAGTTTTCATCACAGTTCCATGAAAATTGTTCTTGAGAGATAATGAATCAAACAGCACTAATTTTTATTTCATTTTTTGTGAGCCAATAAACTATATTGCAGCATCTGTAGGACATTCTTGTAAAACTGGTTAGATCATTTAGTGAAATGAATTCAAGATGTTCAGAATTACCTAAGCTTAGTGATACAAAACATTAATGACTTTTCTCTCAGTCTAAAGTTCATTTAGTGTTTGTAGCTTAGCTGCTTTACAAAAAAAAATACACCAACCCTCATTTTAAAAATGAATACAGTCTATGTTGTTAATTACCATTATATATATATAAAATTGCAGCCTGTCAAACAATGGGTCTTTTCTGAGTATCAGTACACTAAATTGAAATTTCAAGAAAAGAGCTGCATCAAAGGCCATGGACCTTGACCAAATGATCAAGCAAACATTTCAAAACATTTAAGTCAACAGATGCATGAAACAGCAAAGCCAAAAACTGCAAAGGGAGATGAAAGAGGACAGAAGCTTTGTAATCATGTTGTTCCTTCATGTCAGTTCAGTACTCTTTTCCATTTCTCTCTAGGATCTTCTGATGGCTGATTGCAGGTGGAAGGAGGTGAAACAATAAATTCCAGTAAAGGAGTGAGAAAGATCTTTGCTTGATTGCATGCTTGCTTTGATTTACAGTATCGGTTTTGTTATCAGAGTCTTTTTACAGATTGCATAGAGAAAAAAAAAAAAGAAAAAAGGACACATTCTGGAGCAATGAAGAACTACTCTCAAAAGACCAGGATCAAGAAAGAAAATATTTAAATAAATTGCACAGATTGAAGTCCATGGAACCTATTAGGATTTACCCATAAATCCAGAGGGAGCTGGACAATATTGTTGCAAAGCCACTCTTATCTTTAGAAGGCCATGGTGACTGAGGATGGTTCCTGGAGACTGGAGGAAAGCAAGAAGGAAAAATTGATGAAGCACAGGCCGGTCAACTTCACCTCAATCCTGGGGGAGCTAAAGGAGCATATAATCCTGGAAACCACTTCCAAGATTGGAAGTGATTGGAAGTTGTCAGCATGGAATTCTGAAGGGGAAATCCTTCCTGACAAACCTGTGAGTCTTCTACAATAAAATGTGTGGCTTGGTGGACAAAGGAAGAGAAGTAGATGATGATTGTCTCGACCTTCGCAAGGTTTTTCAGAATCATTCTCCATAAAATCATTGCTAACAAACTGAAGAAATAATGAGTAGTAGAATGGACAGTCAGGCCCTGAATAACCTGCTCTAGGTGGCCTTGCTCTGAGCAGGGGGCTGCCTAAATGATCTCCTGATGCCCCGGTCAATCTCGGTGACTGTGATTGCGTGATGAGAAAATAACAGGGTCACATGTTGGTCTTCAGAAAAATGACATTCACTGTAGTAGAGCAGTAAGGTGTTAGTATTAACTTTAGTGCTAACAAAGGACAAGTATTAGTGTTCTTTTAAGAAGTCTCTCAGGAAGTGATGAGTAGGTGCTGGTGCTTGTACCTTTGGGCTCGAAATGGAAGAGGTACAGTGATACAGTTAATAAAACTGTTCACAGGACACTTAATCCACTCATCCAGGCATTTTACTGTTACAAAAGCAATGTCTCTTTTCCCAGGACCTCCTGACTTCAGAAGGTTTTACTTGTGTAGAATTGTCTGAATGACTGATTTGGGTTACTGTCCTTAGTAGACTGGTGATCAAGTTCAGGGTTGCCTCACAGGTTCCCACAGAAAGTCCTGGTCAAGTGGTTACCTCATCCTTCTGGTCTTAAACATTATTCATGTGGCTACCTAGCTCCTGTTGGCCATGCAAGTCTGTACTGCACAAAAGGTCCCCAATGCCTACCTCCAAGTATTCATGCAATTTGCAGTTTTGTGGTCTTTTCTGTAACTCCACCTTTATCACCTGTGAAATCCAGCTAGGCCTTGTGGTCTGATCTGTAACTTTTGTTTGTGTTTCACCATGTTATTTCTTAAGACCAGAGGCTTCTCATGTCCTATCCTATGGTTTTCCACACAGTGAAGTGAAATTTGGGATTAGGCCATGGTTTAACTATGTTGTTTTCAGCCCAAAGGGTCTGAACACACACAAAATAAATAAAACATTTCAGACTGCATTTTCATAAAAAGGTTTTGGGAAATAAGGTATTTAAGCATGGAAAACTTAGCATGTAAAACATTAAGCCATCTTTACTCTGTAGCAAAACAACAAGTAGATGCAGAGAATCATCATACATGGTCAGTGTATACCAGTTCTTTTCCCTCTGGCCTTCTCATTGAGTCTCCAAGCAAGGTCATCAGTTAGAGACAATAGCTACACTGGGTAAACATTCTCACAGCTTTCTGCAGGTAATGAGATCAAAACAGTCCAAATCCTTCCTTTTATGGTAATATTCACTCTTTTAAAATACATGACTAAAATAATCAGAGGACAATAACAATGGGGCCAAATTCTGAGTTCTTTTTACATCTTTTAGTACATTGGTGTGAGAGTAGCATTGACAACATTGTGTGTGTCACCTCCAAATTTGAATTTAAATTTCTGATCCCATAGGAAGTGACATAAAAGGATTAAATTGCAGAAAATATATTCTATCACAGTTACCATATGTTGTTTACCAGAGTCAGAGCTAAGTGATCAAGGAAACTCTTGGGTATGTCTAAATATGTGTGTAAGATTTATAGTGCTGCAATGTACATATTTATTCTAGGTCTCTGTGATACATTACATATTTAGCCAGATTATTATTACCTTCAGTTACTTTATCAGCAAACCTGTTATATGACTGAGAACATTGTATTGGGTATTCAAATATCAGTAAAAAAGATGGTAAGTGAGGAAGCAAAGTCTGAAAAGTAAGGTGGTGTCATTGGATGAAAGGGAGAGAGGAGAGGAGAGGAGAGGAGAGGAGAGGAGAGGAGAGGAGAGGAGAGGAGAGGAGAGGAGAGGAGAGGAGAGGAGAGGAGAGGAGAGGAGAGGAGAGGAGAGGAGAGGAGAGGAGAGGAGAGGAGAGGAGAGGAGAGGAGAGGAGAGGAGAGGAGAGGAGAGGAGAGGAGAGGAGAGGAGAGGAGAGGAGAGGAGAGGAGAGGAGAGGAGAGGAGAGGAGAGGAGAGGAGAGGAGAGGAGAGGAGAGGAGAGGAGAGGAGAGGAGAGGAGAGGAGAGGAGAGGAGAGGAGAGGAGAGTTCAGAATGCCTTCTCGGTCTGGATTGAGTGAAAATATTTAATTTCCTGAGGTACAAATCAGGAAAATTATGTGATGCTCCAACTATTGGGTTTATTACTAGACTTGATTGCTTAAGAAAGCTTTAATATAAGGAAACATCTATTAAAAATGAAAGATCATCTCTGCAAATTAGCTTTAGCAGTTTCACACTGACTCAATGTTCTTACAGAGGGTTGAAATAATCTTGTGCTGATTTTGGCAAACCATACAAATTCAGATATACTGAGTGGAGACTATCTAACTGAAAATGTCTTCAAAGGATGCATCTACATTCATGCTAATCCTCTGGGGCCCCTTTTTGGTCAATAGTGAGAAAAGGAGGGACTTTTAAGGCACTATTGATTTCTCGTAAGATTGATGTTTAAAATAAGTCAGTTGAATTGTACCCTGAAATTGCTTATTTGTCTCCCTTGACTCAAAAGGGAATGATTAGCTCAGGTTTGTCCACTGAAGATGCCTGTAATACAGACACCTAAAGTTTGATTAAATGACTCACATAACTTGTTATCATTAAACACCCTAAACCAGGTTCTTCTAAAATGCTTCTTATCAGGGTCATTTTCGTCAAACGCTTTTTAGCCACGTGGAAAGACATTCTGCAAGCAGAACACATACATTTAAAAGTGGAATGTGAGTATTTATTTCGTATCTCACAAAAAAGATAGCTAGGATTGAAGGGGCTAATATAAGTAGCATTATGTTCTTTGTTCAAAAAAACTACCCAAAACATTTCTGCTGGTCAAATAGGGTTTTGTCAGGAAGAAAATGGTTATCCTTCACTGCACTCTGAAACAGACACTTAAATTGCCAAGTTGCATTTTATAATTTTGTAGCTTCCCATGGTGGTGCTTTTCCTCTTCAGTCCTTGGAAAACTAAGGATCCCTGTTTCAACACTTGTAGCTCTTTACCTTTCCTACCTCACACAATATCACTGTATTAGTGTCCTGATTCTGGCCAGGCCACAGTCAACCTCCCCAAGCAGCCAGCACAGGTGAACTGAGTTACCCCAGGCTGTTTTCCACATCACCTGACATAACTTCCCAATAAAAGGGGCTGGTCAGGGAGGGGCATATTTTTGGTGCCTTCAGGTCAGTCTTGAGTGTGTCTGGGGTGCTGGGTGGGTCCTCATGTCATGCAGTACTCTCTTATAGGGAGGTTGATAAGGTATTCTGTTATCACTGGTGTAAGTGAAATTTACTGTGGGCTGGTATTCTCCTTTCACAGTGATTTTGTCAGTAAACTGTCCTTATCCCAACACATGGAGGCTCTGCCTTTTTCTCCAGAAGTGAGCGAGTGATGTGTGGTGCTCAGCTACTGGTTGGGGCTGAACCACCACAATGAACTTCCTCATTAGTCTTTCTCACAACCTAATAATTTCTTCGGAGGTGTAAACTGAGGGTACTCAGCTGGGCCATGTCAAAGTTTGGACCTCTGGACCACAAACAGTAGAACAGGAGTGAGAAAGAACACATGGGAGGCAGCATACAGTGTGGGCAACTTTAACCTGCTATTTGTAGAAAATGTGAGTCGTTCACTATCTGACGTTTGAAGGTAGTACGCTCATCCACACACCCACAAAGGTATCATGATGGCTAATAACTGTCATTACAACTGTTGTAATTATACCTGTATGAATAAGTTATAAAACTCACAGATTAGTTCTGCAGAAGAGTGGGAGTTTGGGGTCATATCTGTGGAAATGCTAAGAATTAGAGCTCCACTTTGTTTAAGGCTAGTGACAGCTGAAGTGCTTGTGTAAAGCACACTTTCCACTTCCACAGAAATATTTGCCAACTTTTTGGTAAAACTATATTAAAAAAAAAATCTTAATTCCCATTTTACTGGCACATGTAATCATTCAAATTATGTAATTGTGAAGTTGTAGTTGTTCATTAAACAGTTCAGATATGAACATGACAAGTGCTGGTTACTCATAAATTGCTGTTATTTAAAATGGAAATTATATTAACAGAATGATTTAGGGAATTTGCCTACTGTCAAGATTAGGCCTTTAAAGTTTATTCATTGAAACCTTTAGAATGATAGGCAGTTTCTTAAAATACCTGATAATACAACATTCAAGGATCATTTAAATTTAAAGCACAACTAAAGAAATGAGAAGAGATTACAAGTTTTTTTTAAGATATCCCCCTCATCAGAGAGTAAAATCAAATTAGACTAACCCAGACTGGTTTTCTAGTTTGGGTTTTGTGTCTGATCTCATAGCCTCATGTGTTTGGAGTTTTAAAATAATACAATAATAAGGTCATATGAGGATCTTCTGGGTATTTTGCTAATATCAGATATTTTTGACATACATTGTCTTTTTGCTTTCTTCCTAATTAAGTATAGTGTTGAACTGTGAATTTTAACAAGATGGATTATTAAATCAAAATTACTGAGGCATTAAAATTGTGAATTCATTAATTTAATGTATGTATATCTTAAGTCCAGATTTCATCTATAGATAATGTAGAGGCATACAGACAAAACCAAAGGACAGTAAAAAAGAAGGACAAGAATATTTGATGCTCAATTCAAAATGTCAGAGAACCTTGTTGTGCTGGTGTTCTTTGGCCTTTCTCCATACCATGAAGCATATAGTACATATATCATGCATACCATATGTTTTATACACTGTATTATATGTATACTCAGAAAAATTTTGGGGGTTGTAGCATATCATTGTACTGGGAAGGAATACTCCTGTGGATATTTCTTGACCAATGGTAGGATTTATCTCACTTGATTTTGGCCACCTAAATGTCACCTAGCTTGTGCTAGTTATATGTGTAGATAATGCAGATAAATAAGCCTTTTAATGAAAGAATTATTTCTCTCTCTTTTTCTCCCCACCCTCCACCAGATTTTGGATAGGATTTATTTACCAAAGTTTAGGCACTTGTGGTTTTGATATCAGAGTGTGAGCTTGATACTCAAGTTTCCATAATGGTGAAGTTTGTTCCAGTTGGTAGTCAATGGACTTGATGAGAAACTTTAGATAAACATCCCCTCACAACATTTCTGTCAGCATCAGTGCCAAATTTCAGTATTTTACCTAAAACTATTTTGTTTAAACATTCCAGTTTGACAGATTGTTGTCAATTCAGAATTATACTTAGATAAGTATTGAGTTTTTTCCAGTGACTAAAAAGTGGTAATTGCTATTCCCTACTGATAAGTCTGCTTCTAGGTAATGTGTGGTGCAGTCTTTTTCCTGTCCATGGAGATAAGCGACTTAAGAACTGTCTATTCCCTTAGCTTCGCACCCGCAAGTACCAGAAGCCCTCACCTTTTGGAGATACACTTGCTAAGGCACTGAGAACACTCCTTTTATCAAAAGTGTTAAAACTGCCAGACTTTTCAACGGCAATAAATTTTCCTTCATGACTTTGTGATGGGTTGACCTTGGTGACTAATGAAGCACCCAACTGTTTGTTCACTTCCCTCTGCATCAGAGGTGAAAACTTAACTGAAAAAAACTCATAGGTTAAGATAAAGAGAGCTTAACAAGTAAAGGAAGGTAAAAAAACCCAACAAACCAATCAACCAACCAACCAACACACACACACACACACACACAAAAAAAAACCCCAAACCAAAAAAACCCAAATTATTTAAAGGATCTCCTCCCACCACCAGACCAATGCCCAACCAGTCTCTGAGCAATGGCTGCTTTGGAAAAACTCCTTCCCCACAGTTTTCCTTACTGAACATGGTGCCATGTGGCATCTATTATCCATTTGGTCAATTTGCCTCAGCTGTCCCAGCTGTGTCCCTTCCCTACCTCTGCCTATGTCCAGACTACTTGCTGGGTAGGCAGAGTGAGGAACAGAGAAAGTCTTGATGCTGTGCAAGCACTGCTCAGCAGTAGCTAAAGCACTGGTGTGTTACCAATGCTCTTTTAGTCACAAATCTAAAACGCAGCACCATACAGACTGCTATGAAGAAAATTAACTCCAGACCAGGTGACCCACTACACCTTAAAAGCAATTATGAATGAAAGCACTGGGAGTGATTCAGGTATGCAAACATATGCATTTGGTGACATGGCTGGCAGACGTAACACAAGACCTACAGGAGACCCATGGTCTTTGCAGTGAGACATACTGCAATGGCATGTGACATGTTTATCCAAAGCTGAATTCCACCCATTACTGTTATAACACTAAAATCAGATAATTTAGAAGGGGGGTTTCTTTCATTAATTAAGGGAAGCTTTTCCTTAAGCATTAGGAATTCATTGAAGTCTAGCAGGCAATTTTACTTCAGACTTTCTCACTTCAGTGTTGTACTAACTAAAACCTTAAACACTCAAATATCTCTCTAGTTAAAAACTGAAGTCAATGTTTTGCAGCTACAGTGAATTATCATATAATTTAGAACACACACATATGTGTTCTAAAGCATGTGAAAAAAGCAAGGAAGTTCATTAGATTCTGTCTTCATGTCTCCTGAGACAACATCACTGGACCACTTACAGCAGAGAAAACAGACTGACAGTTGATTAAATATGACTAAATTGTTAAAAATCTGAAAGCCCAGATCATTTAATTCTATATAACATCTAGTTATGTTCAAACCATTAAAAAGGGAAATCTCAATGTACCATAGGGGTCAGTAAAAGGGCAACATTTCTAAAGCAGTTTCTTAAAAAAATCTTTTCAGTACATACAAATAGAAAAGGAAAAAAAAATTATATTATTTCAAATAGACTCTGTATTGCCAGTTTCAGAGATGACATTGAAAACAGTAAAGGGGAAGCTGTTGAGTAGCTTTGCAATACAAAAAGCAAAAATAGTTTCATTATTCAGAGCTGACGTGATGGTCTTTTCTTAGTCTTATTTATATCTAGCAGGACAATTTTCGTGCTTCTTTGATTTTGCAGTGGGAAATGCAACTAGGTCACAGGATATAAAATTTCATTTACTTCTATCCTAAACAAGTAACTTGTGTTCGATGGAAGTACATCTTCTAAGGAGAAATCCAGTTTTGACCTGAAGACATCAAGAGATGAAAATTGTGCTGTTTCTCTTCCTGATATATTCTAATGAATAACTATTCTGAGTGTTCCTTGAATTTATCTGGCTTCACTCTTTGCTGGTTCCTGTTATGGTCTTGTCTTCTAGATAAAAGAGCCTTTTAAATACACAGCTACTCTTTCTTTTGGAAGTGATTATGACCTTAATGAAGTCACTTTTTTTTGGTTCTTTTTTTATAAAGAGATTAAGGTCTTGACACGTGTCACTAGTAGACCTTTTCATGTTTTATTCTTTACTCAGATAATAATGGTATTTTTGTAAGGAATAGCAACAGCACAGCTGTATGCACAATTCCACTACTAGGGTCATACATGCTTAATACAAACATTGTCTTACCCTATTTATCCCTCTGTGAATGGCATTAGTCCCTTTTGCAAATGCATTATGCTGGGATATCACATCATTCTATTTTCAACTTCTTTCTCAAACAATCTTTTCCTGACTCATAGTTACTGAAGATGCCATGTCCCATTCTGTAGGTGTGCCATTCATTCCATTCCAGTTCCAAACCTCTAACTCCCCTTATGTCCATATCAAATTGAATTTGTTTGCGTGGACTCAGTGTGCTGCTATGTTTAACTACCCTATATTAAAAATTTCTATATTTATATTGTCCTTCTGAAGCTCTTGCCCACCCCAAGACTAATCATGGTGCACTATGGGGATGGGAGATGGCAGGGAGAGGGATGTGTAGAGTGAGAAACAGAGAAAGTCTTGATGCTGTGTACTGTGCAGCAATAGCTAAAACATTGGTGTGTTATCGACACTGTTTCAGTTGCGTAGCATAGCACCAGACAGGTTGCTCTAAAGAAAACTAATGTCAACCCAAGCAGACACAGTACAACCAGTTACTCTCAAAATACCTACAAAATCAGGTCAATAATGGGGCATTGACTTTTAACTTGGAAATCAGCAGTATGATACCTCTAGTTTGACAGTAAATTCCTCTCTCCTGTATTTTCACTCGATTATAGAAAAGAGGCCCTCCCCACAGACATCTTTTTTTCAGAAGCCAATGTGTTTTATAGCTAGCTTACAGGACAGAGAAAGCTTGAAAGCTGGAAATTGTAGCTCTCTGCTGAGTACGATCCACTGTGACATAAAGATTTTATGCAGCATTATATTGTGGCTCAGCAAAAATAGGAGAACAAGATGCACTACACTTGCAGTAGTTGTCTTTTGACTTCAAAACAGCATTACTGAAATCACAGACACTGATTCTACCATGCAATATTTTTTCAGCCCGATGGGTAACACAAAGCACAGTTTTTAATATTCTGCTATTTTTAACTATTTTAGTTAATATACAGAAGATTAATTTGCTTGGATCTGCCCCAGTCTCTGCTGCCACAGAGAAAAAAGCAGTTCCTCAAGGGCACACTGTATCATCTTATGGTGTACTTGCACTGAGGAAGAACTATAATTTCACATGTGGAACATTTAGGGGCTTTCAGTATAAGAGAAACACCAACTTCAAGTCTGTTAGCTAGAGGAGAAAAGTGAAATCCTCTAAATGCAAACAAGAGGCAGAGGAATGTATTTTCATATTTACAACATTGGTTGATTTCTTATTATTCATATTTTTATTCAATGGGTTCTTAATCATCTTTACAGTTATATGTCTTCTAGGTCACACACAATAGCCAGAGATAGGCACTTTGAGTGGTGTTTCATTTAAATTTAAAAGCTTTCTAATTACATCATTAGGAAGTAGAGGAGCGTTTAATCTTAACCTATCCATTTTAGTACTTTGTATGTAAGGTCCCATCATGACAGCTTCTGAGTATCTCATTATCTTTATTGTAATCATTCTCAAAACATTTTAAGGAGGTAGAACTGAGGCAAAAAGAGTTAAAGGCCAAAGCAATAAAGGATTGTGTGCTGTGTTCTTAAAGATCGCTTCCTCCTCTCTCTGTAGAATTAAATCTGCATTTTTTAACTCTCAAAAAAGTACATGAATGAAGATTCTATGGCTTATTCAAAAAAATGCTGTAGAAGCAAGGAAGCAAGATCCTTTCTTATGTGGAAGAGGAGACACATGCATCACCAGAATCCATAGTTAGACCTAGCAGGTACTGTCTTCATCTGGGTTAAAATAATACAGGTCCCTAATCTATGATCTGAGGACAGTTCCTATGCTTCACAGCAAAATACAATTAGGATATAATTTCTTCCCTTCTGCTCACTGTCCTAACACTTTTCAGGAGCAAAACATTTGCATTTTGTGTTAACTGAAAGCAAAATAGTACTAGAGCTGAAATGCCTTAGAGACTTTAGAAGGAATCTGAAAATATATATTTTTCAAAATGCAGATAAATTACCATGTTTCTAGTAGATGTTTTCCTTCTCTTAAGAAAACTGGGTAACTGAAAGCCAGAAGGCTTTGAAAGCTTTTGAGCCAAGATACTGTCTATATTGTTTAAGGATGGCAATTACACATACATTCAGAAGGTAACAAAAATAATAGTGAAAATCAAATATGTTGTTCCTAAATTTTGAAAGTGTAATTAATTCAATGTTCATAGAAGTTTTGAAATACTCTCTGAGAACTCCACTTTTCTTTATATCCCCTGTATTATTTAGAAGTAATTTCAAGTTTACTGGGAGGAAAGTGTTTTAATGAACATTACATAGAAGATGCTATTTAAAAGCAAAATGCTTTGCTTTTTTTCATGTCTAGTAGAATACTGGAAAAGACATAGAAATCACTCATGGAGAAATTTGGGCTCAACCATTCCCCTGCTTTCATACTCTGAGGAACACATGGATGCATTCCTGTGTGATTTAATCTAGGTGATCCTGCTCTGGCAGGGGGATTGAACTAGATGGACTTTTGAGGTCCCCTCCAACTCCTAATGTTCTGTGATTCTGTGACTGTGTGAACTTCATGGTAAATGAAATCTGACAGCTCTAATTTCAGGAATAGGTTTATTAAAATCAGTAATAATTAGGAATAAATGACAGCTAAAGCAACATTTTTCATAAATAGATAACACTGAAACCACCTGGAAGTGTGGTTATTATGAGTAGAACCCAAATACCATGCACACCCTCCATATCTTTCCAACTGGGATATTTTTGGTATATCATGTGAGAAAAAGATTCTCCGAGAGATTTTGAGTCTTTGACACAAGATGCCTTCTCACTCAGAGATGTTTTAGTGGGAGTTCTGAACAGAAATTACAAGCACAATAATAATGAAGAAAGGAATAACAATGCTGTGACAAAACTCATACAGGTTGTAATGAATTTTTGGGTATGAGCACAGTCTCCTTCTGTGAATAAACTCTTTGCCTCAAATTGTGTCAGAGCAACACGAATTCATAAGTGCTATATTCATTACTGGCATTTCAGTTAGTAAATCCTGGAGAAAGAAGACATAGGAGAAAGCATATTCAAAGAATTACAATAGGCTTATGTATTTTTTCCACCTTGAAAAAATGTGTCAGAAGGGTTAATTCTTCAACTTTTGCTTGGAACATTTTCTGGAGTCTTGTCTGCATGGTACTTAACATAGAAATTAAGCAAGCACCTAGCTGGCAATTATTCCTTCATACTGAAGCAGTTGCTTTTGACTAAAAGATATTCTAATTTGTAATTACTGGGATTGATCTCATTATGTCCTCCCCGTTAATGGCAAAACAGGTAGTGTAAATACTTCAGAAATGGACTGTATAATAAATCAAAGGTAAGCATTAAGAAATAGTTGCTTATATCCACATATATGCCTTCTCCAACTCTACCATCTCTTTCAAATCTTACAGAGGAATGCTGTATTTGGGAAATGAACATGGTGAGTGCTGTGCGTAAAAGTGATCTGTCTGGCCTAGATGCCTGTCACCAAAATATCAACTGCGTAGGATTTGAGTAACAGCCTATAGGGACAGGTTAAGTGCTTCTCAAGATACGAATTCCATATGCTTATGAGTACAGGGAATAATGGCAAATATGAGGATCTAAATTCACTTGTAATTCATTCTGCCTAGACTTCTGAGAATGATCTCATAATCAGAAATACTGTTGTTTCAGGGATGTTGCCTGCCTTCTGCTTTCTGATTACACAGTGGAATCATCTAAGTGTACTATAGCTAGCACATCATGGGACATTTTGACTGAAAGACACTTTGAAGCCCAAAATACAAGAACTACAATGACTGCAAAGTCATCAGGAACTTCTTTTTTCTGTATCCTAGTGGCAAGGACACCTAATTGGATATAGTGTTTTCCAAATGTTTTCCCTGGAATACGTCTGCATTTCATATCAGAACAGTATTAATAAAGACATAAAATTCTTTTAAGTACACAAAATAGAAGTAAACATCTTCCCACTTTCTCCCCTTCCTTACCTGCTGATTGCCTGCATTCAATGAAGCAACGATTTCCGCCTGGGATGTAAAACCTTGTTCTGTAGAGTTTTCCATCAGTCAGAGGTAGACAGAAACTGCATTCACAAAGGAGAGTCAGTAAATTATATCCAGATGAGTGGGATCAATGTAGTCTACTAATTCCCTTACTGTCTACCCTTCTCAGGTCCCTTACATTGTGAATATGTTGGATGACTGAATCTTTCACTGAAAGGGATTATTGGGCATTGTGTCACATCAACAATTTCACATATACTTAATGAAATTTATATTGTGAAATGTACAGAGAAAATCCTGTGATAATATAAATAAAGACTGAAAGAGTCTGAGTTTGTTTTCTTTGATAAAATAAAAAAGAACAAAACCTAGTTCAGTAGAAAACCAAACAAACCAACCTAACAAAAAAACTCAACAAAGCCCTATATGTGTATTTTGATATGTAGAGGAACATTTCAGAAGCATAATATTGCTAAAAAATTTAGTTCTACTTTCCAGTGCTGTTCATGTATTGAGGTGATACTAGCAGCACATTGACAAGAGGCCTTAGTGGGTGGGCTATTGCAAGAAGTTCAGCATTTCTACTCTAAAACATTCAGATCTTTAATTTTTTAATTGTCAGAAATCCTTAAGAAAACCTACCGGGAGATTTTTCAAGAGTGGTTAAGAATGTTTTAAGGTTCACTGAGTTGAAGAGTAAACTTTTCATTGTTTCTAATGAAAGCACAGATAAGCCAACACAGACTCTGTAAAATCCCACCCTGAATTAATAGACAATCTTAAACTGCAAGAGAAAATAGATTCACTGTGAAGAAGCAGAAGTTGAGAATATATTTTTCTTACATTCTTTTCCCACTTGTGAAGCCAATGGGTTTTTTCTGTCACCTGCCAGCCTCACAATCTTAACTCCTTTCCCTCTTTACCACCCTCAACTCTCTCATCATTTTCACCAGGTGTATGTATACTTGACATTTTTCTCTCCATCTGAGAGAGTCTGAAAATATCTTATTTTCACTGTTATAAAAATGGGGCAGCAATTTAGCACACACCTGTTCAAAGTGTAAACATAGAAATAGCAGGAAATAATTTGATGAAGGTCTTCTATTTAGTATCAGCTCTGGCAAAGTGAATTAGATTTGAATTTCCATATAGAACCCAGAAGACTAGCTTGGTCTTTTTCCTAGCAGAATATATAAAATATATTCTAATTGCTTGTTTTGTAGGTCATGTGAACTGCAAGAAACACCTTTTTAAATCTTTTGGCTATGATGATATGCAAGGTCGTCTGTTGTTGTTTTTTGTAATTTGGAACAGTGTCCCAGTGTCTATCCATTCTAGTGACACCATTTCATATATCAGGCTAATTGCTTTTTTTCCTTTTCAGTCTAATTTTAATTCCTACAAAATGCTTTGGGTATTAAACAAAAGGAGCCATTTGGTAGTCCTTTGTAACTGATTTAGGAATAAAAAAAGTATTGAAAAACTTAGTTAATATTTTTTGCAAAAATATATGCATTATAAAACCATAAAACTTAAAAAAAATAATTGTTTTGGGGCTGTATTATGACACCTACTGTCTGTATTCTTCCTAGTACTGGTGACTAGACTGAATTTTTTATCTAGAAGTATTGGGAGAAACAGTAGAATTCAGGACATTCTGACTCTCGGAAAAGCAAGATTATATGTCACTCTCACTTTGTCATCTAATTTTGTAACCATTATTTTTCTCCCTTTAAAAGTATTAATTTCTGTTACTGAACTGACCCTGTTGTTTCCTATTTACAATATACCTGCTCTTGGCACCCATGCAGTTGACTGCTGACAGCAAGTCTTCTTGACACTGATATGCAAGGTTTATCTTGTGGGAGGAAAGGAGAGGAGAAAAAATAAAATACAACATCTGAATAAAGTGTTCTGAGAAGTCTGCTGTCAGCAACCTACTGAAATCATAGATGTTTTTACTGAAGTGGTTTTGTTAAAGCTAAAAATATGTTTGCTGTGCAAACCTCCCTAAATGGCAGAGAAGGACATTTGTAAAACCATACCTCCACAAAATCACTCATCTCTATAAAATGGACTGTACCATAGACAGGAAGAAGGTGGAAAAATTCTTAGTTGTCTTTTATTTCCCCACATCATAGGATTCTTCATCCATATTTACATAGCTTTAGGCTTTTATATACACCACAGAAGCAACATGTTCTGCCTATCAGCTTCAGTTCTAGCCTGGATCCATGTGAACTGTTGCTTATTGCTAACTGCCTGCCTCTCTCTCTCTCTCTCTCTCACACACACACTTTGTAGCTGTACTGTAATTCACTACGGAGTTGCCATACTGGAAGACAATTGCACTGGTCAAAACGAAGCCATTTAGTTCCACCTTACCGTGTCCTGAACTTCTTATTCTAGAAATAAGTCTGGAAAGAGTTAGGGTCTCTTTAAGGTTGTGTTAATTTAATTTCTAGTTTACGCTAGATATATTTTCTTACTAACAAGTCTAATCATAACCTTGTGTTTGTGTAACTAATGATTGTTTTGGGCAGAGGATTTTTGTTTCAGAGCAATTCAATCTTTTCATTTTGGGGACTTGAATAATAAGGCTTCTTTGAAAGTGAATGTAGATTACTCTTGCTCTATTCAAGAACGTTATCTTTACTATGGAAAAATTATTAAGGACAATCTCCAGAAACATAGTAATCTGCAATGAATAGTTTAGTGACAGTGTTGGTTAGGTACTAATGAATCACCAGTATTGCTCAACCTCTGAAAAAAAAGGGCTCTTCAATCTTTTATTTATATAACTAGATTGATTTTAAAGATCCAAATGTCTAGATCTGCTATAAAAAGAAAAAAGAGGGTTAATAGAAGACAATATGAGGAGCAATCAGCACAGGAATGCCTTTTTCTGAATATCATGTTATAAGTCATTATTATATTCATATGTCTTCAGAAGATACAGGTTGGTTTTTTTCACATGCTATGCTTAGGCATCTCAAAAATCAGACCCTTGATTTTTGCAAAACCTATCCCTGTCCTCTTGAAGTTTTACTGCATTGGTTGGAATACAACCAAGAAAAGGAAAAAAATAAGGCAATCTCATGGGTATTCCATTGTGCAATAAATGGTGTTTATCACAGGCTTCCTGGGTGACAAAAACGTAAATTAGAAATAAGTAGTGGTGGAACATAAGCTATCCCTCGGTACTGTAAATTTTCTGTCAAGCCTCAGCAGATCAATAGTTGTCCACAGTGTACATGAACCTATTTCAAGTTCACAGGTGCCAGAATGTTATGATTGAGAAATATAATAGTGAGTAGCTCTGTGTGAGCACAATACACAACTGAATGGCAAAGTTAAGCTGGTAAGTGTACCTCTTACCCATCAAAGCTTAAATGCTAGTTTGCTTTCAGTTTGGCACTGCCCCAACTTATTCAGCTAGTGCAGACATGATACTTGCATGGAAGATGCAAAAGCAAAAGACGTATCAGATGTTTTACCTGAAAATCTCGCATACGGATAACCAACTTTTCTACAGGCTTCATACCTGTAGTCATGGTACATTTCCTAGTCATGAAAAATCATTTGGGCAACCTGGTTTAGTGGATTGTGTTGGAAGTGACCTCAAAGATCATCTAGTTCCAACCCCCTTGTCATAGGCAGAGACACTCTCAACTAGACCTGGTTGCTCAAAGCCCCACCCAACCTAGCCTTGAACACTGCCAGGGAGGGGGCAGCCGCAAGTCCCCTGGGCAACCTGTGCCAGTGTCTCACCACACTCACAGCAAAGAATTTTTTCCTAATATCTAACCTAAATCTACACTTTTTTATTTTAAAGCCATTACCTTTTGTCCTATTACGACATATCTTTCTTAACAGTCCCTTTCCATCTTTCCTTACCTTTCTTTAGGTACTGGAAGGCTTCAGTAAGGTATCCCTAGAACCTTCTCTTCTCCAGGCTGAACAAACAAGACTGTCTTCATATCAGGGGTGCTCCACCCTTTTGATATCCAACAGCTCAATATCACTTTTTTTTATTAGCAACCGCAGCACTGGACTACAAGTACGGTCTCATGGAGTGGAGGGGAAGACCTGTCTCCCTTAACTTGCTGGTCACACTAAAATGGAATGTCTAAGTTAGAATTTAGAACTAACATGAATCTTTAATTTAAGAAGAAGCAAAGAAAAGAGAGATTGCAACTGAGGAGTGGGGAGTGGTGTGTTTCTTTCAGTTTGTTTATAAAAGCCTACCCTGTTGTTCAAATGTACAAACATATTTTGACCCTTACTTCATAAATAGCCAATTATGCTTATATCTGACCCTCAAAAGGAAAATGGGCTATATACACAAGTTCTAATATAATGTCTGTAGCATCCTATCAGTGTTTGAATTATTTTGCACTGATGCTCTGGAGAGTTTGGGGAGTTTTTAGATAAAATATTGCTATTTTTCTCAAGACTTATTTGATATTATTAATCTCCCTTGTATAATCCATTATCTATTTCTAATGTCTTTGACTTTGAATCTATCTTATTCTTTCTCCTCTTATGGGAAAAGGTGAAGGCGTCTTTGTTCCACCCATAGAGTTCCCTTTTTATGACAGTGACATAATATGAGCAAGACTCACCCCATGGAGTATTACTGCCTTTTGCTGTTAAACACAGTTAACATATCTCATGGATATACCTACATTCAGTTACATGACCTTTCACTTTTAATGGTGTGTGTATATGAGCTTAAAACACTTCTTTTCTTTTAAGTGTAGATATTTAATTAGATAATCTGATTATATGACTCTGCTAGACTGCATTTTGGCAAGTAGAACTCCTGTAAAGTATGATATGACATAATTTACCAGCATTAAAAATGGTTTGGAAAAAGATTTTACAGGTTTCTTTCAAATATCAGTCTGATAATGCCATTATTGATTTCTTCAAAACAATACATTACGTATACTCTGGATCTCATGTGTTTAAAATCATAAACTTCTGCAATGTTTCTGAGTTCATAGTACTCAAATTGTGTCCATAATCTGTCAAAACTCAAGGCAATGTGTCATATCTAACAAATATAATTTCTTTGCTTACAATTCTGTACTTCAAAGTTATGTTTTTTCTCATTTGAATTTATAAATAGTGAGAATACAAATGCAGTAGAGAAATTTTTTTATGTTTTATTAAAAATAAAAAAGGAAACATTTCATATCAACCACTGTAAATAGGCCTACAGTGTCTACATACATTGTCACAAGATCATTTGCTAGATAATTGCTACATCTTGTACTTTTCATTCATTTCCCTCCCGTCCTATATTCACTCGGGGTAGAAGGTTTAGTCCTGATATTTGTCACAAACATTTGGGGCAGCTTCAACTCCTTTCCATTTTCATGTCTAGTACATTAGAAAAAGATAACATCTACAGCATAAAGTTCACCTACAAAATAGCTCTGAAGACCCTCTATAGTGTGTAAACTAACAAATGCTCCTGTTGCCTTAGTAAATTTTTTTTTCTTGTGCCTTCTATATTGACAGAACACTTCTGTCAGAGTCTGAGCAAGCTTTCTAATCCTATTTGCATGTCCAACATCAGATTTCTGTTCTTTTACCTCATACTCTTGAAAACTCCAGACAGGTTATTTGCTACAACTGATATTTTCCAGATTTTTATTCAGGTTTATAAATCAGACATCTACAAGTGACAGAGCAATCTCCTCAGTCTCTTTCTAACTCCTTTTCTATCATTGTCACTAGTATCTGAGGATACCCTTTCATGGTGATCTCTGACAATCTTGGCCACGTAAATAGAAACAAAACATTTGGCAAGTACGTATCAAACTTAGAGACATATTCATCTTTGTGCATACTGATGATAAGTTTAGATTAAGGTTTAGAGAGTATATAATAGAGGTCCCAAGTATATACAGATCAGCTTCAAGAACTTTTTTACAAGCATCAGTTGCAAACATCCATTATCTGATGCCTAAAGGCTGAATTCCAGCCATCTTTATCAACTGTGAGATTTCTAGATATGCTGTCTACTTCTTATCTCTTCCTGTGGTACTAGATTCTACCCTCATGTGGAAGATAAGGAGAAATGTGAATAAGGGCTTGCAATTAAATTTTCTGAAGGCCTCATAATTGAGTTCTTAGAAAAAACACAAGAAAAGTAATAAATATGTATTGGATCTGTATGAGATGGAGTTAATTTGCCCCACAGCAGCACTTACAGTGCTTTCTGTGTACTGGTAACAAGCAAGGTGTTAATGACACACCAATGTTTTTGTTACTGCTGACTACTGCTGCCACACATCAAGGTTGCCTCTCCAACATTCCCTAGCCTGGGGTTGGTCAAGATCTTGGAAGGGGACATAGCCAGGAGAGCTGACTCAAACTGACCAAAAGTATGTTACATACCTTGTGATGTCTGCTCTGCAATAAAATCCACAAGGAAAGAGGAGGAGGGAGGCATCAAGTTGACCACAAGCCAGAAATGTGTGACTGTGGCAATGGTTGTCACCTGCCTTCTGAGCTGCAGTAGGTTGCCAGCAGGTTGAGGGAGGTGATCTTTCCTCTCTCCTCAGTATTGGTGAGAAATATCTGGAGTGGTGTATCCAGTGCTGGGCTCCCAGTGAAGAAAGACATGGACAAGTCTAGTAAAGATCTCTGGAGGACTGGAACATCTGTCATATGGGAAGATGGTGAGAGAGTTGGGGTGGTTCAGATTGTTTTAAGGGAGGATTTGGACTATGTGATCTCCAGAGGTCCTTGCCAACATCAACCATCCTGTGACACTCTGATTTTATGGTTCTTCTCCAAGACACAAGCAGGTTGCTTTCAGTTTGTTACATTACTGCAGATTTATTGCATTTTTACTGTAATGTTTCAGTGAATTCACATGCTTATACTTGTTTTTCTGATAATTCCTGTTCTGTGGATGGTTCACTGAATATATTTATTCTATTCCCAAGTCAGGTGTCTGCAAGTCTTAAAGAGATATTTGCAGTGTGCAGCAGTGAGCGGTGGTTATTGACTATTTGTTACTAATCTACTTTTGCAAATAATATTTTTTTATTTTAATTCACATCTTAGAAATATTCCTATGAATACATTCCGTTTTTAATAAAAGGGCAAGTGAACCCCACTTACAATAATTAGCTTTGCAGATTAAATGAAGATTCATATTTTTCTCTACAAAATTTTCCCAGTTCTACTCACACCTAAATTTCATAATATTTTTCCTAAGTGTGAGGCACTGGTGCTGTGTAACATCTCTCTATACCAATGGGGGAAACAATGAGTCAACTAATTCTTTAGCAATTCATCCAGGTATGGTATGTAAAAAGAAGCCCAAGCGAGAAATACAACATATTTATATATGTGCATTCATAAAAATAAAAGCCCCACCAAATTGGATAGCACCAAAAGTATCATCTCCAGGGAAGATACAGACTCTTCAGGAAGAGCATCAGAAACTATTGCAAACTTGATAATTCATTTCCTGCTTTTTCCTTTTTTCTCTCTTTTATTTTTTTCTTTTCCCCAGAGCTGCCAAAGACTGCTCCAAAAATGCATTTCTGGCCTCTTTCCACAGGTATCTTGTCTAGATGGTATATTGTAGACATCAATAAACCCACAAAACTCAACACCCCACTTGCTCAGGAACACTACGTCTTTTCAGTTACTTTTCCTTAAAAGAGTACCACTACACTCATCAAAGTGTGTTTCTTTTCCATTTAAATACGTCTTTGTGTTACTTCTGAGTGGAAAACATCTCAGGCAACAGAAAAATACCATCAAACCATCAGATGCAGTCCTAATGTTAGGGCATCTCTATGCTAATGTACATGATCAAGAGCTGTTAAGGCTGGGTGGATTTTGCTTATTATTCCAACCTAATAAGAAAATTTTAACAGTAAGAATAAAAAGATTTTGGAGCTGTAGGGAACTCAGTTATTCCCACTCTGGCCTGGGGCAAGTGCAATCTAAGAGAAATGCTCCAGAGAATCTGTTGAGCATGAGTACAAGAAAGGAGCAGAAGCTGTAGAGTAAAGATAAATGAAATGTTCCTTTGAATCCATTAAAAAGACTTTGTGGCATTTTCTCTTTTAACCTTCCTGATCTCCTGTACTATGATCTGTGTGAAGCTGCTGAAAAGAACATTTCTTAAATTTGCTTTAATAACCAGTACTTAAAGTGAGCTCATGACAACAATTTTGGAAATACAGATCTCTCATAGCTATATTCAAATTTAAAGATAAGAAATTAATCCAGTCTAAGACTTTGTAGAAAAATAAATCCAGTGAACTCATTCAAGACACCATGCTCCATATCATCTGCGTTAAATACATGAATTAAATATGTGACACCAATGGCATTATAAGACTAAGATGAATATGTAAGCAGAAGCAGGCATGGCTGTTTAAAGTTTTACACAGTCTAAATTGCAAGGTCATTTCCATAGTGATAAAGCCAAAGTTGGTTTGTTTTTCTTTAAAAAAATAAACCCCAACAACTGGAGACTTAATTTTTTTCCACTTTTGTCTATACAACTATTAAAATTGCACTCAGATATTTTTTATCTTTCTCATGCTAGAAGCAACTCTCTGGATTTTGTGCACAAAAGGGAATAGAATATGATGCTTATCTATAATGTCAAAGTGATTTATATAGTAAGTTTTGCAAAAACTTTCAGGATTTATTCATTATAAGTGCCATTTCTAAATATGCAGGTTTCATATAATGCTTGTATTTCCTAAAAGATAAGTGAATCACTTGAGGAAGGCTGCTTGCACATTTTGAAGAAATCTTTCATAATGCACTCTATCTCAAAAGCTGAATGTATTTAATAGGTTGGTGATCATGAATCAGAGAGATGCAGGTTAGCTTATAGTAAGTGTTAAATCTTCATGTTTACTTAGAAATAATTTACAATATATGCCTATGATTTAAAAAGTTTGAATTCTATTTTCAAGGTAGACAGGAAGATATAGTCCTTTTCCATTCCTCATCCAAAAATGTATAGGCAGTCTGTATACATCCATGAGGCCTTAAAAGAGTCTAAGTGAATTGGAAACTATAGCTATGTGTATTTAACAGATGTTTAAATGGAGAAAAGACTTACAAAACTAACAGTAAGTCTATGGCAAAATCCAGGCATCAGCCTCCATATTCACTTGAAAACCCCGTTTCAAACATACTTTCAGAACTAATTCACAAATGCGATCTCTTTTCTGACCAGTTATGTCACGTATATTCTTATTTCAGGCATGCCATAGGGTCACAGCATCCTTCAGCTGTCTCTACCTGCTCTGGTGTGGGGTCCTCCACAGGCTGTAGATGGGATCTCTGCTCCCCGTCATCACCCATGGGCTGCAGGGGGACAGCCTGCTTCACCATGGTCTTCTCCATGGGCTGCAAAGGAATCTCTCCGGCACCTGGAGCACCTCATGACCCCCAACCTCCTTCTTCACTGACCTTGGTGTCTGCACAGCGTCTTACATATTCTCACTCCCTCCTCTGGTGACCAAAAGAAAAGGAAAAATAAAGGCTACTATCACTTTTTTCTTCTTAAATGTGATTCCCAGAGGTGCTATGACTGTGGCTGATGGGCTTGGCCTTGGTCAACAATGACTCCATCCTTTAGTCGGCTGGTGTTTTCTCTCTTGGGCCTGCAGAGAGCTTCTGGCAGCTTCTTGCAGAAGCCACCCCTGCAGACCCCGTTCTCTGCCAGAGCCCAGCCATGCAAAACTACAACAATAGGTTAGAACATATTAATATTTTCCTACTCATAAAATAGCACAACATTTTAATTAGTATTACAATGTTACAATATTCTCTACTTCATGATAAATGTTTGAAGAAAATTTCAGGTTTAGTATTATGGGTTCCTTCTTATGTACATACAATCTCTGAAAAACACCCTCTCAACTTGTTACAGTATTTCCTGATCTGCAGACCCTCCAGAGCAATAGATTTCTTCTTGGGACCCAGATGATCTCTATACCATCTTCTCTAATTCAGAAGAATCTAAAAAAGGCTCTTGTTTTCCTACAGTTTGTCTCTCTCAGAGCAACCGAGAATCAAGAACTAAGAAAGGCACCAGATTTTTTGGTTGGCTTTTCCTTTCTTCCCTTCCATCCTTTCCTGATTTGCTGCCTTCCCATTCGAAACCATTTTTATCATGGATGATATTACCAGAATACACTTCCACTGGAAAGGAGTAACAAAAATAGAAAAACTGTTGATTTTGGTTTCTAAATCTTTCACATGATCTATCATGGATTTCATTCCGTTTATGGATTTTAAAAGGGAAATTTGGATATCCTGAAAATTTCTTGAAAGAACAATTTCCACAATCAATATTTTACATGAGAAGAATGCCACATACTTCTCATTCTCCTATGCCATTCCTTTTCATTTTTGACTAAGAAAATTCCAAGGAAAAATATCAAACAGGCAAAACAGTCCAAATGTAAGAGATGTGAACAATCTCCTCATTTTCTTCCAAAGCTGTCATAACTTTTTTTTCATGACATCAGCACTTTTTACCGCAAACTAGACCTGCCTTTCATTATTAGAACTACAACAACATAAGAAAGTGATCTGAGGCTCACTTTCAAAGATTTCTAATTCCATTCCAAATCTAAATTTGATTATTTTCATATTCCACTGATGATGAAAGGAAGAAGGCAATGAAAAGGCAACCTTTCCATTGCGGTCACTGCGAAGACACACTTAACCTAACGTTAAGATGAATAACTTAATCTGTAAAAGATGGGAACTCAGCATGGTTTAGCCTACATCTCACTGCATCACACTTCAGTGACAGCACCACAGGCATGTTATATGGAAAAAAAAATTTCTGAACTGCGACCTTTCCCTGTACGAGGACCATATTGTACATTTACTAGTAGAGAAAATGACAGGCCAGAAAATGAAAATAAAACTACCTTCTTCACCCCATCTCACACCAAGGTTTCTCATGTCATGTTATGTGCAGCTGTCCTTAATATCTCTCATGTCAAGATGAATGATACACCTGTGTAATGCTGCTATATTAGGCATATGTCCTAGTTCCTAATCAAAATATACTAAGCACAGATTTTAGCAAAGGTATATGAATAAGCCAAAGTGTTTATGTGCATATTTAGCCAGAAAGACAGATTAGAGTATATTTTGTAGTTCAAATCCAGTTCTCTGTCATTAACCATCATTTTAGAGACAATCATAAATTATATATTTTTTTTTCTCTCCGTGAACTTTCTTTAACAATCAAATTCTCAGTTCCATGCTCTTAAAGAACAAGTGAGGATGATTTAGGAGCTTCACAGGGTTCAAAATTCACCATGCCATACTGCAGTTTTGAGCATTATTTCCTCTGAGCAACTGCTTAAGTAAATTGAATTTATGGTTATAAGTCTTCAGTTAAGACAATCTGAGAAAATAATATTATTCCATACCTTAAATATGATTAAAGGTATACCTTCATAACTTGGTGGTTTGTTAGTTTTGATTTTTAATCATCAAAATATTTTGAACTACTACCTAGAATTCAAGGTATGATTGGTAACACTGTTTCCTTGTCAAAACATCAAATATTCTTCAGACTTTCAGAGACTTGCCCAGCTTTTTTTTTTTTTTGCTTAATTCAGCTCCTTCACAGTTCTTCCTTCAAGTGAACTCCTTTTCAGATTCCCCACATGGCATCTGCAGAAGTCTTTTTTAAGACAAAAAATAAAATCCAAAACTACTTACTTAACCTCAGAAGATGTCTTGAGCTGGTTACCTCTACTCTTCTCATCTTAACTCTTGTTTCCTTCTCTCTTGAGCTCTACTGACCTAGTAATCTGAGGGATTAGAAGAAGAAAATGGTGGCTAAAATACATCGACTCAGTTAATCTGTGCAGACAGCATAAATACCGCACATGGGTTTCAGGAGCTGAGTCAAATCAGAGTTCAGGTTCAAAAGGCTGAATACAGAGAATATTCATAAATTACATTTCCCCACACTTGTCATTTTGTATCAAAGACTACAAGGTAGAAAGTCCCTTGATAAAATAAGGCATTCTGAGAAGTTCTTAATGTGAAACAGCTGCTTTTGAATAATTCGCATATTCTTCACACTGAAAGCAGTATTTTGAATACCTAGCTATTAAATGGCAAGACTCTGTGAGAAAAAAGGAAGGATCCTAATTCTTCCCAAAATTGATTTCAGATCTCTCTCTGTGCATAGAACAGGATGAAAAGTAACCCCTAATCTAATTTGTCTGAAAACAGGCAAAATGGACAAAAGAATTATCATCTAAATTGGAGAGAGAAAGCTGGAATGGGGAAAAGTATATTTCTCTTGCAAATTCCAAGCAACAGAAACAACCCATGGGCATGGGAAATAAAAAACGCTTTAGAGCACCTTCATCTTTCCTGAATTTCAGGAAATTCTGGAACATGAGCTCTTAAATTGACAACAATATTAGTTGCTTATCCATAGATTTTATTCTACTCTCTAGTAGCAAATCAGAGCTGCTTTACAGTCTCAAAAGTCTTTTTAGTGTTGAACTACTAAGTAGTCCTCTGCGCTACCATTATGTGAAAATAGTTCCTCTAAGCAAGTGGCACCACCTCCTGTTTATTTCTTTTAATCTATTTCACTTTCTTTCTGTTTTAATGAGAAATTTCTTCCTAAGAAATGGCTCATAGTATTTCAAGTCTCATAGTATTTTAACATAT
The DNA here is from genome assembly GCA_020800305.1 of Porphyrio hochstetteri. NCBI lineage: Eukaryota > Metazoa > Chordata > Aves > Gruiformes > Rallidae > Porphyrio > Porphyrio hochstetteri. The sequence goes on from CM036905.1 coordinate 51,840,508, forward strand.
TTCATTGAAAGATAATATTTTAATATTGCTTTAGAAGGAAAGTGAAATGAGACAGATTGACTCTGCTCTTTGGTATCTCTGCCACACAATAAGAATTAATGGAGCCAGGGTACGTAAAAAATATCCAGTTGGTTCTGAATGTGTGTGTAAGCTAGAGTTAATTACTTCATGAAAGGTTTGTACAGGAGCCATTGTTAGACACAACAGAAAGAGACTCAAATTGAACAAGTGGATCCTTCAGAGAGAAGGTCAAAGATGACTAACGTGTCTTATCTAGCTGAATTTACAAATGGCTTCCAATTTTGCTACTCTAATTACAAATTCTGTGACTTGACATCACAGTGCATGTGATGAAGCATGTAAAGGAGTGGTAATTATATTTCCCCACTCTAAAAGAAAATAAAAGCAAATTAAATAAAACTATAGGGTATGTAGTAAGATGTGGGGTCAGATATCTCATGATGCGTATACAAAGTTATTCTGTAGGACAGTTTTTTCTACAGTTGTATTTCCCAAGTAAAGTAAAACCTAACCTGTGTCATATGCTTCAAATAAACTATAAAGCATAGAAATCATAAGTCTTATTTGCAGAACATCATCTCTAGGAGAATAATCCACTATACCATGTGAGATAAAGTCTGCAGCCCTGATTTTTCTACTTTTGCATGAAATACTGCCTTCTTTTGAAATTATACTGGTTAAATTAATTTGATTAGTTCTTTGGTAATTCCTTTCCCTGAAGCTCTTCTACATGAGATGAAAAATATTACCTTGCTGAATAGTACATGGGAATATAATAACAATAGGCATTTATGTATTTGGAGCTTTGCAAAATGAAAGTGCACTGAACAAGTTTATCAACACTTTCAGATGAGACCGAGATATTTAGATCCCAATTTTTGAAACTGGTAATATTAGTTAGTTAATAAACATATAATTTTGTTGATGCCTAGAACAGGTATAAAATGTATGTCTCTGCACCAACGTATTTGCTCAGGTTCTACTAACATTGCATGGTGAGTTTGCTTAACTAGCCAGTATGCTTCCATCAATGTTCTTGTGCCTAAAATGTACATGGTAGAGAAGCAAAGGGCTGCTCTTGAATGAAATGTCAATAGTCCCTGAAGAAGATGCCTGTGAAAATCTATAAAAAAAGTTTGTTCCTGCTTATTTTTGAGCACTTAAGCCTAACGTCTGTCCCTGTTGAGATCTTCAAAGGCACCTGCATCTCCTGGCTATTCATGGAATTAAAGATGATCTTTTCAACAGTATCCTAAAGTTTAGCCCTAAGCTACGTGCCTAAGTTAAAACTCCTACAGTTTAAAGTCTGAAAACTGAAGGGATGTGCTCAATTAACCTATGCATGTTACAACAAACTGAAATCATTAGATGAAATACAAGGGTATGTCTTTCCCTCTTTTTACTATATTTTTGTAGCCTCCTGTTTCCTTTGTAGTTTTGTATTTATTCTCCTTGGGGTGCTTTATCAGTATTAAGTGCAGTTTTTCAAGTAAATTTACTTTTGGCATATAGCACAGAGCTTGTACCTGCTATTCCCTTTTGTATTATCATTGAAGTAGAAGGATGCTTCATCTTAGCTCAATCTGTCACAGAAGTACTACTGTTCATTCCTCCAACTACAGGATAGAAGTATTTTTCTAAGTAACCCTCAGTTTGATACAGTTACTGGGACTTCTCCCAGTTATCTCCTATAAAGAAAATTTTACTAAAGACAATTTTTCAAGCACAATTCAGGCTTTTGAAGGAATAGCAAGTCCTTTCTTATCATTCTTTAAGTATTAGCTGAAAGAAAGTAATACATAGATCTCACCAAAAAAAGTACAGCATTGCCAATGCACTCAACAGCAACACCCTACACAATTGTGCTCATTCTTAATCTTTTTGGTCATGCACAACGTCCCAAAAATTTCAAAGGATTTTATATTAGCTTAAAACTTTTGATAGTTTAATCAGTTCTATTAAATATCATATTGCTATGCCTTTCTTACACTAATGCAGAACAGATTTGTGATTTCTTCTGTATGAAAAATAAGTAGGAATAACCAAGCTTACAGCAAGACTTTCCTGTATCCTGTATCACAGGTCTCTAAGAACTCTCATTGCTTGTTTTCTCCCTCAGAGATTGCCAAAGCTCCAGAGGACAAACATGTCCCAAGAAACGAACATAAAAGTTATGGGACTGTTTAAAAAAAACGCATCACATAATGCATTGAACTCCATACTTTTTATGAAAACACAGCTTCCTACCTTGGAGCAGGAATAAATATGTCTTAAAGGCAAATCTAAATTTTCTCATTTCAGCCCTGAATTAAAGTTTCAGAGTAGAGAAAAACAAGCAGAACTAGAGGCATGGACTAAAGTCTCCTCACCAGTGTTAAGTATAGAGGGTCATTGTTAGGTTGCTGTCACAGCAGGCAGTAGCAATTATCTTGATCAATCTCTCTCCTGTGACTGACGTAATGGCTGGTTGTAGATGCCAAAGATTTAGGCACAAGAAATGATTAAAGCCATTGTGCCCATGGTAGAACATTTTTCCAGTTCAGCCAATGATAAATTCATTCTCTGAAATGTAAGTTGTTGTATCCTTTTATAGAAAAAAGATTAGAAAGGAATTTCTGATTTACTTTGTGTACACAATCTGCTATTTTCTCTATATTGACTTTCTCCTCTTATTTGTTAAATTAAGCTCTAAATTAAGCATACCTTGTTCTTAGCTTCTTTTTTGTCTGGGGATCTGACTCTTATCTCCAGTCAAGTTGTCAATCCACCTGTGAATCCCTTCTGTAGGGAGTGAGCTGCTACATTTTGGCCCATTTCCAAGCAAACAGATATAGTCCACATAGTTGCAGTGCTCACAGCCAGAAGAAATCTTCATGCTTTAAAGAGAAGACTGAGTCCTTCCAATTGAGCTCTTCTTAGTGCCATGAGTTTCCCACTCTTATGTTTTCACTTTCTTCTTGGGAAGAAACAGGAGGGAAAAGCAGCTGTAGAGACTAATGATAGCATAAGTCTTACCCTTAGATAACACAGCATCCACGAGTCTTTTTTTCATCATTATACTTCACTGACCAACTGACTCCTAAAAACAACCTCAAGAAAAGGAAAAAAAAAAACCCTGAAAAAAGAAACCAGCTCAGTCTGTCCATTCTGTGATCCTGATGTTAATTACAAGATTAATTTCAGAAATATAGCTCTAAATAAATACTGGAAAAATGATTATTTGAAACATAGCATAGCGTTTCTTATTTCATTAATCTGCATGTTGTGTATTCCACACTAAAAATCACCAATTGTTCTCCATCTCTTAACAAAGATTAAATATGAGAGTGTTTTATTGACTACTTAGTAACTATCTTTTTTAAAAATAAATGCATTATCATGTGTATCATGCTACCAAATATTTAAAAAGATAGTATAAATTTGTCAAAGTAAACGAGCAATCATATTTTCATGACTTATACTTGGTTTCTGTTTGGTAATTCAAAAAACGTCAATATTTTACAGTCTTCCAGACACTAGCTGTCATGACTTAAAGAAGATACTATAATTATTGCTATAATAGTGTACTATTTAACAGATTACAAAATCTAACATATGTTAGTGCTTATGCTGTCTTTTGAATAAGAGTTCAGGTATGTGGTAAAATTAGACAATTAGAATCTGATTTAGAAATCCTTATTCTCTCAAGTAGTTCTTTTACTAAGATGAGCACTTTTGCTGATGCTGTCTACAGTTCTCAAATTTTTCAACAGTCACCTAAGATCACCTGAGGAACAAGCAGGACACCTGTCAGAAAGAAAGCATTTTTACAATAGCTTGTAATATTGGACATGAAAAGTGCATAGCAGTTCTGATATTCAGCATTAATAATGCATTGTTAATTAGCAAGCTGCACAGTAAATTGGTCTTCTTTCACAACCCTGCAGCGATATCACTTCTTCCAGACTACTCATTTGAAATGAGAGAGGACTTCAAGTCCTCAGATACATATATGCACTGACTTTGTAATTTGCCTGTGTGCAGATCCCTCCACTGTTGGAAGTAGATACTTACAGTACTTATCTCGAAAAAGAAGACACTACTTTTCAGAACAGCTATGATGCTAAGCTTCCTCTTTCAATTTATAAATTATATTGGGTTTTCATAGCAAGGTTTTGGTTGCAAGAAGACTACAGGGGTGGCTTCTGTGAGAAGCTGATAGAAGCTTCCTCTATGTCTGACGGAGCCAATGCCAGCTCCAAGATGGACCCACTGCTGGCCAATGCCAAGCCCAAGATTGACAGTGGTAGCACCTCTGTGATAACAGAGTTAAGAAGGTGAAAAAAAATGATAAATAAACCAGTACTTTCAACCAGAGAGATGAGTGAGAAGATATGAGAAACAACTTTGCAGACTCCAAGGTCAGTGAGGGAGGAGGAGAAGTTCTCCAGGCACCAGAGCAGGTTGTCTCCCTACATCCCATGGAAGATGATGGGGAGGAGAGATTCCACCTGCAACCTATGGAGGACCCCATAGTAGAGCAGTTGGAGACATCTGAAGGAGGCTGTTACCTAGTGAGAAGCTTGTGCTGGAGCAAGCTCCTGGCAGGACCTGCAGCCCATGGAAAGAGGAGTCCATGCCAAAGGTTTGCTAGCAGGACTTGTGACCCCATGGAAGGGACCCAGGCTGAAGCAGTTTGTGAAGAACTGCAGCCTGTGGGAAGGACTCAGGTTGTAAGACTATCTCCCATGGGAGGTAATCTATGGTGGAGCAGGTGAAGTGATAGAGTAGCTTCTCTGGGCACCCCACCCCCACAATTGAAAATCTACATCAAGTCAGACTATACTTTCTATATAGCGTGTTATCCTATTCTTAGTTGCTGCTGTGGGAGCAGTACAGAATGGTTAAAACACAAGACATTGGTATTTCCTTATTAACTCCAGGAATTTAAAGATTTCTTAAAATAGAGGAGTGGAATTCTTGTTGAATGTCATTTGATGGAATATTTTTTTATTCTTGTGATTTGCTCTTGTACTTGTTCTACTGTTTTACACAGGAGGATTTTTCAGTATTTATTTTTGGCATTGGTTTTAGTTACATTCATCTCCTGGTATCTTTGTTTCTTAGGAGGCCCCATTCTTGTTTCAAAAAGTTAGCATACTTTCTTCCGCTGCATCTTTGAAGTATTTGAGGAAAAATTTTACTTGAAAATGCAATTAGAATCGTAATTGTAATTGAAAGTACTGCAGCAGGTTATTTAATGAACTACCTTTTAAATACACTATTGGAATGATACAGTGTCCTGTTTTGGCCTCCAGTAGATGAAAGACCTTGTTAAACTGGAGCACATCCAGCACAGAGCAACCATAATGGTCAGGGCCTAAAGAGCTAGCCTGCAAAGAGAGTACAAGGGAGCAAGTTTTGATCAGCCTGGAGGAATTATTTTTGGGCAGACATAAAAGCAACCCTTATAACTATTAAAAGGTTATAAAGCAGATGGAGCCTGGCTCTTCAAGGTGGTGCATGGTGATAAGACAAGAGAAAATGAAATAGAGAGCTTCCAGACAGGTACAGGAGAAACCTCTTCATCATGAAAACAGCAAATCATTGGAAGAAGTTTTCCAGAGAGGCCGTTCAGTCTCTGTCCTTGGAAGTTTTCAAATTTGATTGGATAAAGCCCTGGAGTTTGGACTAGAGCCCTCCAGAGGTGCATTTCAACATGATTTGCTTTGCAGTTCTATGAATGATAAGAAATTTTAAGCACAGGGCCTTCCTAATTTGGAGGAAGGTGGAATTTGTCTTGTTTTAAATAAGTTTTTTCTTCTACTGCCATGTTTTCTCATGAGGAAGATCAAACCATGTTTCTTTTAAAAGAATTATCAGGTCATTTTATTAGTTACTCTTATCTTCTCTAGGTGGAAAGTATAGCAAGTAACAGACTTATTTTTCAATGATAATTGGTGCCTGGATGGATGATACTTCCTAACTTTTTTAAGGAGAAGAGAAACTTATAGTTAACATCCCAAAACAAGAACTAGAAATAAGTGACTATAGATGTCTGTAATGTAAATTTTGTATATTCTCTTACATCTGTTCTTAAAACATGTTCTACTATAGATCCTATGAATTGCTAGTGACTGAACCTATTTAGGTTGAGACATTTGTTTGTTCCTATTAGTTTTATTTGTTTTGTAAGCACTTCTCATATTTACTGTTTATGCACAACTTGTGACAAAATATTGGTAAAGATTGGGAAAAGAACAGGAAGAAGCTAATGTTCTGCAGGATACAGAAATTATGACATTTATGGCCACTATTATTATGTTTGCATATACTGCATGTTTAAGAAAAGCAAGGCCAAGACCCTGGCCAATCTGGTTAAGAAAGCTTTAAAACAAGAGTGATGGGGTGAGGCAAATGGCAACCCACAATGAAGTGAAGAAGTAGTGAACCAGGTTGCAAGCAAAGGAAGCAGGATGATATGGGCATGAAATGCCTCATAATCAACAAAACAGAGAAGGTTTCTACCCCAAGTGTGTGCACACAAATAAAGAGGTGCTGTCATGGTTTAGCCCCAGACAACAACTGCACACTTCACAACTTCTTGCTCACACCTGTTCCCAAAGGGGATGGGGAGGAGAATGGAAGAAAAACTCATGGGTTGAGATATAGTTTAACAGGGCAACACAGGAAGATTGTGATGATGCTGATAACAATAATAAGGTGATGCACAAATACAATTGCTCAACACATGGAAAAGGAAAATAAATCAATCTGATGCCCAGATTTTTTTCTGAGTGGTGATCCCACCTCCCAGCTAGCTTCCCTAGTTATATCCTGAGCATGTCATTAAATAGTAGGGAATACTGTCTACTTTTGCTGTGTACTGTAATATGCCACTGACAAACTGATGAAATGGAGGCTAAGTAGGTGGATGGTGAAGCAAACTAAAAACTGGTGGCACTGGTGGGTTTAAAGGATTGTGATTAGCAGCATTAAGTTCAGGTGGAAGCCAGTCTCTGCGGGTGTACCACCGGGGCCAGTTCTGTTTAATGCCTTCAGTAGTGATCAGGTTAATGGGACAGATTGCACTGTCAGGAAGTTTGTATACAAACCTGTGAAGAGTGGATGGCATGTGCTGCCATCCAGAGGGACTTCAACAGGCTGGAGAAATGGATAACAAAGTTCAAGATAAGGGAAATTCCAGGTCCTGTCCCTGGGGAGGAACAGCACCGTGCACCTATTCACATGGTGGTCCAACAGGCTGGAAAACAGTTTTGTGGGTGGGGACTGGGGGTCCTCATGGACGAATTGACCACAAACCAGGAATGCACCCCTCAAGTCCAGTAATCACTGATTGGAGTGAAAACAACTAACAATGTTAGTTACAAACAATGAATGCATCTAACACTTCTTAACAGGTATTAAAAATATGTGTTAAAGCTATTAATCAAACTAGGTTGATAACGATTCTATTAATCTGAATAAATTAATAAAGAAAATTAAGGCATATCCCTTTTCATGGAAACATTTAAAGTTAGTTGTAAACAGCAAAAGGTTTAATAAAATAGGTTGGTTTCATAAAACAACTTCATTTTGTACACCCCAGTATATGCAAGATCAATAATACTTTAAGAATTAAAGCCTGTAAGTATCTAGCAGATAGTCTTCATTTCTAAATTCCATTAATATCATGTCTTCTACAATGTGTTACCATAATACCATTCTAAAGTTTTCCCATTATTTCTCTTATCTGTCATATGCATGTATTTATCACTTCTCCAGTATTATACAGCAGCTGAAAATGCTGTCTAATTTCTATGGACAGTGAGCTGACCCCACAGCAAGCTTATGGAAGCCTGTGCAGTCTTCTGTGTTACTTTGGAGTACCAATATTATTCTTCTTGCTGGATCGCTGCTTTTTTGTTCAAGTGAGATGACAGAAGGCCTTAAAATACTGGAAACTGCTATTCATCAATAGGCATGTACAACTTCATAATGCATTCTACATGTTTATGTGTTGCACTACAAACCAGCACCAATTAATGTTTCTCTGTTCTTTTTCATGTGAGAGGATGAAATATAAAGTAGGCACATACAATAGTCACCGAAATTGTCCATAATTCTAGAGATTCTAAAAGGTTGTAATAATAGGTACATTTTCTAACATTCTAATATGCCTGGGTGCTGTTACAGTGTAATCTAATAAATAATTAAAAAACATGTTGTCGAACTCTATAACGTACATAAATCTGAGATGGGGGAGAAACCATTCAGGCTGTAAGAAGACAAACATGCAAGTTAGGCAAACTACCTGTGAAGATGAGAAATGGAGGTTGGGAGGAAAGGCAATTAAAGAGAAAGCAAAGGTGTTATTTGGATTATCCACCCCTTATTCCATACCATTTACGTCATGACCAGATCAAACTATTTTCTTTGGGTACAACCAGTTTCGTGTTTCACACACCCATATATGTATGTACACATGTATGCACACATACGTGCATACAGATCTTATTCCCTCAGTCTGTGAATCATCCCTCTGAAGTTGTTGAGTTCATTTAGTCCATGATTTTCAGGCTCCATTTGTCGTAACAGTTTCTCAGGATAGTTGTATGTTCCATTGGCTCGTTGCATGCTGCATCTCAGGCTCTTGGCTGATACACCTGGCACGGTCCATGCTCATAGTCTGTGGGTCAGAGTTTATTTTCAAAGGGAGAAAAAAAAAGTTCTTGAGAGGCCAGGCTTTAGTTCCATCATCATGGCACTCATTCTTCATTAACTTGTATGACTCCGGCTATAATGCTATGGTACAACATACAGCAATCATAACAACAATGAATATACAATAATGGGTTGTTTGGCAATTATTATAATTTCTACTTTATTAATTATATTGGCTATTCTCACCCAAAATCAAATCCCCTTGAGGTACACATCGAACTTCTCCATCCCTCTGCATTACCCACCAAGTACAGCCAGGTCCTTGAGCAAAAACAATTCCAGACATGGGTTTACCTTTGCCTGAAGCAGGGATGACCCAAACTCTCTTTCCCAATACACTCTTCATATGCACTACTGGGACTCTGTCTCCCTCTACAGTACATGGAAATTTTGACTGGGCAGGGCCAGCCCGATTGGTAGATCCCCTAGAGTTAACTAACCACGTGGCTTTGGCCAAATGTGTATCCCAATGCTTGAATGTCCCACCACACATTGCTTTCAGTGTAGTTTTTAAAAGTCCATTATATCGTTCAATTTTCCCAGAGGCTGGTGCATGATAAGGAATGCGGTACACCCACTCAATGCCATGCTCTTTGGCCCAGGTGTCTATAAGAGTGTTTCGGAAATGAGTCCCATTGTCTGACTCGATTCTTTCTGGAGTACCATGTCGCCAGAGGACTTGCCTTTCAAAGCCCAGAATTGTATTTCGAGCAGTGGCATGGGGTACGGGATATGTTTCTAGCCAGCCAGTAGTTGCCTCCACCATTGTAAGCACATAACGTTTGCCATGGCGGGTTTGTGGGAGGGTGATGTAATCAATCTGCCAAGCCTCCCCATATTTGTATTTCATCCACCGTCCTCCATACCAAAGGGGCTTTAACCGCTTAGCTTGCTTGATTGCAGCACATGTCTCACATTCGTGGACAACTTGTGCGATGGCGTCCATGGTCAAATCCACCCCTCGATCCCGAGCCCATCTATATGTTGCATCTCTCCCTTGATGACCCGAGGTATCATGAGCCCATCGAGCCATGAATAATTCACCCTTACGTTGCCAGTCTAGATCTACCTGAGCCACTTTAATCCTAGCAGCCTTATCTACCTGATGGTTGTTTTCATGTTCCTCCATGGCCCGACTCTTAGGTACATGGGCGTCGACATGACGTACCTTTACAACAAGTTTCTCTATACTGTTACACTTGGGTGTCTGACATGTAATATATTCCTTTATGGGATATCTTTCCTTCACACTTGACAGTAGTCGCCTCCAGAGGCTGAGGATTTCCGGCCTCCTCCCAATTGCTTTGTCAATTCCTCCTTCTCTAGCTAGGGATCCCAACTGCTTGGCCTCTCTGCCTTCTAATTCCAAACTACTGGCCCCGTGATCCCAACATCGGAGCAACCAAGTGATAATGTGCTCACTTGGGTGGCGAGTGAAATCTTTTCGAACCTCACGCAGCTCACTCAGAGTCAGGGATCGGGTAACAATCTCTGGTTCTGCCTCATCCTGATATCCTCGAGATGATCCCGGTTGATCATCATCCTTATCCGTCACTATGCGAACTGATTTCTTTGTGCCTTTCCTCTTTTGTACGGGAGCAACAGACACTGGTGTGGATTGGTTTTTCGGATCATCTGCACTGTCTGCTGTAGAGATTACAGTAGCTGCAGTGTCGGTCACAGGGGTTGCAGTAGCTGCAGTGTCAGCCCCAGTGGTTGCAGCAGCTATAGTATCTGCCAGTCTGTTTCCTTTCCCTTCTCCCTGACAGTGCTGACAGTGCTGACAGTGCTGCCTGCTATCAAGCAGTGTTTGATAAATAGTGGCCACAGCCCAGCACAGTGCAGTAAGGTGTCCGTCTCTGGGAAACCTACAGCAATTTTTCCTTAGGTATGCAGTCACTTGATCGGGGTCTTGTAGCTGTTCAGGAGTGAAATTCCAAACCATCGGGCGTGAGAAAGTACCTAGGTACTCGCCCATACTTTGCCACATGCCCTGCCACTCGTGATTATTCTGTCTCGGAGAAAGCTCTTCAGTGGTATTCATAAACCTATGCCTGATATATAACAAAAACTGAACCATCTGCACCAAACCTACCAATAGCAAAATGCTAGTTTGAATATCCCAGAGATATTGAAGATTTTCAAAAACTGCCCTAAGAGCTGTTGTATTTAGCCCAAAGGAAAAGAAAGCAGTGCCCCCACCATACCGGCTGCTGTTATTAACCCCTCCCTGTCCAAAGAATGGACAGGACAGCAAAACCTCATACAAGTACCAGCTTAAACTCATGATCATCGATATTATTGTATCATAGACCGATATCATAAAATACACTATAATGAAGTATGGGAACAAATACGGGAGCCGCAGACCTGAGAGAGTAAAGAATCCTGCCAGGATTGTATACAGCATGCGGTGGTTTTGCTGCCACAGCCTTGTGAATAAATACCACAGCATCGTGACCAGAGATTGCTTAAACAACAGTGCTTATCTTAATTGCGATAGTTAGGGTCAGATCTACCGTTATCCCAACCGTTCGTGCCCCACGTTGGGCGCCAAAATAACTGTCGTGGTTTTGCCCCAGCCGGGGGCCGCACCCCACACAGTCGCTTGTACTTTTAAAAGGAAGGGGGAAGGAAAGTTGGGGGAAGGGGAAAAGGGAAGGAAGAAAGGAGGAAAATAAACCACAACCTAGAAACCAGAACCACGGAGGTTGGGATAAGGATAGTTTACTAAACAATAACAGAAAACTAGATATAACAATAACAGAAGTTTAAAGCACAAAATAGATGAAACTGGTGATACACAATGCAATTTCTCACCAAATCACACAACTCAGGCCGCACAGCTTAGAGCCCGTCCCGGACAACCCGACCGTCCCCAGAAACTGCACGTCCTGGCGTTGTCTCCCCCTCTTCCCCCCAGTCCCCCCTTAAACTCCGCATGACGTAACTGGCACGGAATATGCTCTTTGGCCAATTCGAGTCACCTGTCCTGGCTGTGTCCCCTCCTTTCTCACTAGTAAGGAAGTATGCAGAGCTGAGAAAGGTCCTTGATTGCCCGGCAACAAATCGGAAAACATCAGGGTGCTATCAGCACTATTCTCATGCTAACACCCAAACATGGCATTCCATCCACTGCTAAAAAAAAAGTTTAACTCCATCATAGCTGAAACCAGGACAGGATCTTACATACATATAAATTAAAGCCAATGCTATGTCATGTATTTTCCAATGTTCCACTTTTAATAACCAAAAGGATCAATCCAGTAGTTCCTCTTAATGTAAATAATAGACTCCACAAAAGTAATTCTGACAATCTTAATTGTTTATTCCTAATACAGTCCAGCTATTTAAGAACACCATAAACATCCTCCCTTCCTTCCTTCCTTCCTAGTTACTTACTACCAGACTGAAGAGTCAACATTTTGCTACTTATCTGAATTGTCTTCCATGATACTGTTTTCCAATACAATAGAAAGTATTTAATTTCCATGACAATTATTTTTTCATATTCTTCTAAAGATGAGAACAGTTTCTGGCTCTTGTCTTTTAACACTTGTTCTAAGTGTTCAGTTATGCAGATTTTAACTAATAAGATTGCATTAAAAGTGTTGTAACACCCTGAGGTATTAGAACCACTAAATATTTTTGTCTTTGTTGCATTTGTCCGTTGTGTTTATTTTTTTAATAAATCTTTTTAAAATGTGGAAGAGAGGTTAGATATTTATTTATACAACTTTTTTTTATCAAACCAACCAACCAACCAGTCACTGATTATGCTGAAACCTACTGTAATATGGCAAACAACATTCAGTGTGTTAGTTGTTTTATGTTAAATAAGCATAAAATTGATAATAGGCACATTTTAAACAAATACACATTTATAATTATTATATAAAGTTTGATAAATAATTACTATAGCTTATATTATTGTCATGAATATTGTATTTGATGATTCTTATGGGTCCCTTCAAACTCAGCATATTCTATGATTCCATCATAATGAACTTAGAGGTAAAAATATCCTTTTCACCTGTTTTCATCTAAAATGTTAGTTAAATACTAAATATCATATTTCTTATTTGTTAGCATTTTAATGTTATTTCTGTATAACAACTTCCTTTTTAAAGTGGAAGAGGGGACACATAACGTAATTCTTCTGCATGTATCATTACAATCAACATTTTGCTATCTTTCTTTTTCACAAACGCGCTTTCTCCAATCTTGCTTTCTATGAAAACAGGAATACCCTCCAGCCCTCACTGAAAGCTTTCCATTTAGTTCTTTCACTGCTCAGAACTAGATGGGACATTTAACATTTTGACAAGCATATTTGTTAAAGCATTAGCTTTTCACATTCTGTTGAATTCTAACTGCGTTAAGACTCTTATGAATCCTACCAGTGTAAATTTCAAGTACTTTATTTTTCTGTAGCTATAAAAAGTTCAAAGCAAACCCCGTTCTTCAGTGAAAATTTTCATAGGATGATATAATGAACAGCACAAGTTAAATACTTTCCAGGGTATTTTCAACTTTTAATCATAGGATTATAAAATATCCTGAGTTGGAAGGGACCCATATGGATCATTGAGGCCAACTCCTGGCTCCACACAGGAGTGTGCCAAGTCAGAGCATGTGACTGAGTGCATTAATGTTAATATTTTTCTTGGAGAAGTTGAACAGTCCTTTCCTTATGAAAAGTCAAGCACACCTACAATGAAGATAGAAAAAGAAATGAAAAGTTCTCAATTTATGATTGTTCAAAGCTAATAATGAGCAAAGAACACTCATGTAACTGTCACCAGATTCCTTTAGAGTAAAAAGTAAATAAAGGGTAATAATTTCAGCCTCTGAATACAAACTAAGTATTTGCATTCCTCAGGTATAAAATTCTGAACTTTGTAGAGACTGAAAAAGGCAATGAGAAGTTCTGTATCAGGGTCCATGTCCTGGTTTTGGCTAGGATGGAGTTAATTTCTTTTCTAATAGAGGATGGAATGCCGTGTTTGGGAGTTAGGATGGGAACAGTGCTGATAACACCCTAATGTTTCCAGTTATTACCAAGCAATCAAGGACTTTTCAGTTGTTCATATTTCCCCTCTAACGAGAAGGGAGGGGACACAGCCAGGACAGCTGACCCAACTGGCCAAAGGGGCAATTCCATGCCAATTATGTCATGCTCAGCATAAAAAGCGGGCTGGTGGGAGGAGGAACAGGCAGTTCCAGGACGTGCGGCTTTTAGGACGGTCGTTTGCGGGATGGTCCGGTTTTTTGGGACAGCGCTGGGCTGCACGGCCTGAGTTGTGCAGTTCAGTAAGAAACTGCATTGTGTATCACCAGTTTCATATATTTTGCTATAAAGTCCTGTTATTATTGCTATATCTATCTTTCTGCTATTCCAGTAAACTATCCTTATCCCAACCCTTGAGGTTCTGATTCCTTGGGTTTGGGTTTTTTCCCTTTCCTTTCCTTCTACCCCCTCCCCATTCCTTTCAAAGAACAAGCGACTGCGTGGTGCTTGGCTCTCAGCTGGGGCAAAACCATGATGTCCAAAATAGTTAGACCTAACTGCTTTCACTGCAATAGGAAAAAAAAAACCCTCCTGACTGGCATATTGACTCAATTAATTTCTTAACAGTTTTCAGCCTTGATTTCATATTCTGAAGTCAGGTCTGAATTTCTTTGCTGTTTCTTCATTACTGTAATGAGAACAAAGCAAAATAAGTTTCTTAAATCTTAAATTTCCAAAAGAGAAGCGTATGAAGAGCTCATTGAAGGAAAAAATAAGCATCGCAAGACACTGTTTCTCTACACAAAAGTTTAAATTAAAATATTTTTCTGAATTGAACTCATGGAAAAGGAGTTAAACAAAGTAATTTTGAAAATGTGTTAAAAAAAACAAACAAGGAACTTCTATAGCTTTTTATGCTTTTTAAATTGAAGGCTGAATGAATAGATAGTTAAACAATCTATTGAAAAGTTCCACAGACACTGACTGCTGAATTTCAATCAGCAGTCAGTGACTTGGAAGCTATTTATAAATACAAAGGAAAAGCATGATAAGGCAGACCCCCCCCCAGTTGCCTACATCAACTATCACTCGTATCCTAAGAATTTAGAATTTTAAAATTTTTTCCCTAGGTGCTTTTGTATCTCTGCATAAATAGTGCAATTCTCTGGATTGGGGTACCTCGCCCCCGCCCCGGTGCTGCTAGAACACTAACTGCTGCATCTCACAGGAGCCGACAAGTAGCTGAGAAGAAACATAGCATACATCACTCACATCACTCAAAATTCACCTGGTCTGCCAGCATGTAGATAAACACATCTGAATCCTCTGAAAAACTACAGAAAAATGTTGATTGTCTTGTCTGTATAAGTACTGAATACCTAGAAACTCCTCTTTTTTGGTATAATATTACACAAAATTACCAAGCTAGTAGTGTGTAGCTTAGCTTGCTGTTGTTGTACCTTGTACCAATTACATTTTTTTTTCCTGTTAAATTAAAAGCTGACTGGTTGTTGAGTTATGGTATAATATTTCACATGTTGTGAATTTAACACCACTCAGACTCCAGTGTTTTACCTACTCATGCACAAGGCGTGAATTATAGTTTCATCACTCACACACTGTCATTTCTCGTTGCTCGAGCATTATATTAAGGTCAAGCAAAAAGATGAATTGGTTTTAAGTTTTGTTTCTGTCAATTAAAACTCACTTTGAATGTTTCATAGCAATAGGTTGTCATCAAAAGCGTTATGTTAAATTATTGGAGAACAAAAAATTCATAATATATTTTAAAAGTGCACAACTATTGATGCCAGAAGTCCAAGACCAAAAATTGGATTCACCCTGACTAAATGTGGTCAGTTCACTTACATTGCAGCTGCACAGTCACGTTTTTGGGTAAATACTAGGACCTCCAATTGGCAGTTCAGATCTTTGGTAAACTGTCTTAATAATAGCACTAAAATAATAGTGTCATAATATTTCCCTGACTGAGACTTAAAACTCTGGCAACAAGTAACAGAAGAAAATACAGTTTCATATTTTGCCCTGGTTGAATCAGGTCTAAAATTGTTACCTATTCAAACATTCAGCTGCCCTGTGTGGTTAGATAGCTCATCTTGTGCTTGGACATAATTACTTGAATGGAGGTTGCAGAGACATAGGTGTTGGTCTCTTCACCCAAGTGATAGGTGATAGGGCAAGGGGGAATGGACTCAAGCTGCACCAGGGCAGGTTCAGATTAGACATTAGGAAAAAGTTCTTCACTGAAAGGGTTATTGGTCAATAGAACAGGCTGACCAGGAAGGTGGTTGAGTCACAAAACCTGAATGTATTTAAAAGATAGGTAGATGAGGTGCTTAGGGATATGGTTTAGTAGAGGATGGGTATGGTTGGACTCGATGCCTCCAAAGGTCTTTTCCAACATAGTAATTCTGTGAAGTGATTGTGCCCCGGTACTCAACACTGGTGAGGCTACACCTTGAGTATCTGTGTTCAGTTTTGGGCCAATCACTACATGAAAGACATTGAGGTGCTGGAGTGTGTACAGAGAAGGGCAACAAAACTGGTGAAGGAACAGGGACTGTTTAGTCTGGAGAAGATCTAATTGCTCTCTACAACTACCTGAAAGGAGGTTGTGGTGAGGTGGGCACTCACCTTTTCTCCCTAGTGACAAGTGATAGGGCAAGAGAAAATGGCATCAAGTTACACCAGGGGAGGTTTACATTAGATATTAGGAAAAACGTCTTCACAGAGAGGGTTGTTAGGCATTGGAACTGGTTGCCTAGGGAAGTAGTGGAGTCATCATCCCTGGAGGTATTTAAAAGACAGATATGGTGCTGAGGGACATGGTTTAGTGGTGGATGGCAGGTTAGGGTGATAGTTGGACTTGATGATCCAAAGGGTCCATTCCAACCAAGAAAATACTATGACTATTCTATTCTACGAAATAAATCCTGCTCATTGGGTCATGGTGATTGCCTCTTGTATTTGATATCTTCCATCCTCGTGCATACATAATATGTCTCAAGTCCAGGACATGTACTATTCTGCTTCCGTCCACGCATCCATCCATCCATCCTTCCATCCAATTAGGATATTGAACTCCACTATTTCATGGTTGCTACAGCCAAGACTGTTGCTCATTATCATACCCCAGCAAGTTCTTCCTTGTTTGTGAGCAGCATGAGCCATATGGGTAGGAGAATAGTGGGACAGACTTCATACATCAATAAAAGTTTATCTTGGTTGAACAGCTCATACCTCTTGTTCAAACTGTGTTCAACATTACTTTACCTTGCTTGCTGTGAGGACACTAAAATGGAGAACAGCATTCCAGCAGCAATTTTCCATTGCAATGTAGAGAGGCAAAATTGATTTTTTGCTTCTTGGTATTACCCACTTCATATATGTGAAGGTTGCATTAGGCCTTTTCACTGCAGCATTGTGCTAAAAGCTCATGCTGAGGCGATTAGCTACAATGACCCCTAAATCCTTCTATGAATCACTGCTTTCCAAAACAAAATGCTGTTATGGGTTAATAATAGCCATGCATCCTTCCCTGTGGTTAATTTCACATTTACTGAAATACTGGAGATTCTGTTTGGCTGACATTGAAGCTAGTGGGGTTTTTTTAAGTACCTTAAACTCTCCTCTGATTTTATTAGACTTAAATATATAACTCTCTAATTTACAGTCACCAAGTCACATTCCCAGCTGGTGTAAATCAATGTGACTTGCTGTTTACCTCAAATAATGATCTATTCCACACACTGTAGTTGCTTAAATGAAGCACAGAGAAGACATCTATATGATATGCATTACTGGATACTTTAAACATAATAAATCAAGATTAATATTAAACATTATGTTGCATAAAAATTGAAGTCGGAATTATTTGGAAAAATTAGGAGTCATTTAGATGTGGTGATTGCATAGAAATTAAAACATGAATCTTTCAATCAAAGCATTGAATACCCTGAGAGATTACATTGGCATAAGGCCATTGTTCCTCTGAGACTTTCTTTATCTACTTGACTGAATCCTCCTTCTCCTCAGTCATGCTCCCTCCCCTCTCTAAATACATACACATGTGTTCACTAAGCCTTTATCTTTCCCAGAATAGACTCCTGTGATTCTCCCATTAGCAGTCAGAAGGCAGATCAAGAGCATTTTCCTCGGTAGGTAGGACAAATTCAGGTATGTACTGCTGATCACTTAATGGCTGCATGAATATAATTGCCTTTAAAACTTATTCCTAAAAAAAGAAAATACCATTTAAGAGGAGACTCAGTTCGGTGCACAAGAGGATTCCATTTAACCTGCATTCTTCTGTTATTCTCTTTTTTTTTTTTTTTTTTTCTTTTCTGGAGTCAAAGAGGCTATTTGTGAAGCAGCTACTGGCTGAATGTACTTCTTGTCCTCTGCAAAACTGAATCAGAGCTGCCTTGTTTCACCATGAAGAGAACAAAAGGAACTGAATCAGGAGGAGGTCCGTAGCATAGCCAGAGCACTGCTGTATTTCTGAAGGAGTGAGTGAATGGGTTTAGAGGTGGAGGAGATGTTGGGGAAGAAACCCATCTTGGTACAGTTCATTCTTAATGTTTGTGGATGGAGTGTGCTGTCAGATTTTTGAGCCAATACTGTGTGAAGAATGCAGGCAAGATTATTCCTATCATAACCCGCTGTTCTATTCAAATATGTGTGTTTAGAGGCACAGAGAGGAAGAGTAAAGAAATCATGCCTCCTGCATGTATCTTTCTCAATAGTCTCCCTTTATTATTGTGGCTCCTGTGCAGGAGCACAGATTTGATTCTTTAAAATATTCATGAACTTGTAGAAGCATGTCTGACTTTCTGCAGATCCCAAATGTCTAACAAATGACATCACCTTCATTCTCTTCTCGCAAAGAATATGTTGGCCTAAATCCTGGTGGTTTTCTGAGCCTGATTATATCTTTACGGATAACTTGGAAGAAGCCACAGAATTAAAGTCAATGGTTCTCCTTGCAAAGATGCTGTTACAGTTAGATACTGTCCATTTACCTTCCTGCTCGTGAGCAGACTTCCACTGAATTAATTTTTTACAATTATTAACCATTTCCCTATGCAAGTCAATCCCTTTCAGACAGACATACAACTCTATCACGTTCGGAAATAATCACCATACAACTCCAAATTTATCACATTTGTATCTCTTTAACATTCTTCATGATTTTCCCCCAAATTAGACTAGTTAATTTTTTTTCTCTTCCTTTCTTACCATGCAAAAAATTGCATCAAATGCAGTTTTTCTGTGTTGCTGAAGCTGTTCAGTAGTTATTTTACCATAAAGATCTACATACATTACAGGAAATGGAAAAGTCGCTTCTGTATTTCAAGGAGGAAAGCTTTTGTTCAGTGACCTGCAAATGTTACAGAAAAATCTATTTTAAATTGAATGTTGATCCAAACAAGAAAGGACTGTACCACATCACATGAAAAAGATGCACTCATTATCCAATTATTAATTCTTTGCTAAAGTCAATCCATCTTTCTTTCTGCAATTGTGTAGTGAACACAAAAAGCATCTGAATCTCTTGTTAGCCATGGAATTAGGGTAAAATTATAGCAACAACTATAATGCTAAACTCCGACCTTTCTGTTTTCTTATTATATGTATAATGCTAGGGATAAGGGGACTCAATATGTTACATGGGCTTCTGTTATAGACCCAAGTAATTTTTATACTTTCTGTATAAAAATGCCTGCTTCCTACTGCATGACTTACCAGGGTATGTTGCAGTAATGTGCTGTGGGAGCCACTTTTCTGCTCTTCCAAGCAGGAACAAAATGTATCGTTGCACCTTTTGCTGATTACAGCACATACACAAGGCGAGTGATGGGTACAGAGCATAAAATACATCCTGCATCAATATACTGGACTGTTTAAGGCCTCATTTCACAAGTGGAGCATTTGTTTCCTACGTCTTTTTTTTATGAACAAAGACATGACACTGAGAAATGTTTTCCACTCTCAGTCACAGCATCAATTGAACAGGACAGGAGACAGTGTTACACTATGCTAGATTTGTTTTAAAGAAGGTATTTAAAAGTGCCTATGGTATTTTTTATGGCATGTCAAAAATCCTGGTAAGGAAAATATAATTTTTTGAAATTTATCTGTAGTTCATGGCAGAAGTCTGAGATTGTCCCTGTGCGTGGCCCATAGGTGAGTGAAATGATCACCTGTGTAGGTATAGAAACCAACAGATCTTTCTGTCCTGGCACCCTGGATGGACCATCCTGCTAGAACTAGTCCAAAACAACTTCATCAAATCAAGCGTCAAATCAAAATGTCAGAGTCCTTATATTTCATACTATTGTAAGTGAGAAGGGTAGTTGAAAATGCAGCAGTATAAACAGAACATAAAAGCCTTGGAAAAAAGAAGAAAAAATGTCCCACACATCAAGTATGTTTACTGGAGCCTATCCATCTCTGCCAAGCTTCCCTCCGTTTTCTTCCGCTAAGCTGCCCTGACTATCCAACCAAGGAACTCTGCAGTTTGACACTTTCCAAAATCTTGTCAAAAGAGATGTTTGTTGACACACTCTCAAAAAAAAAAAAAAAAAAAAAAAAAAAAAAGGTGTGTAATGAGTGTAGGTTTGTATTTTTTCAACTCAGTAATGACTGCTCCAGAGAAACGCTCTATGAGAAATAAGCTTCATTAGTCAGTGGAATCAGGACTTCAGGATGATGGAATGAAAGCTAAAGCTGTGATTTTTGGGGGATAAATGTAATCTGCCTTTAATCTTCTAATTTTATTTTCTGTCCACAGCTTTTTTCTGTCACCTTTATTGTCATGTGCAACCTCAAGCTTCTAAACAGACAGATGAAGTGTCATAGATGTCTCAGAAGTTTGCAGACTGGGCCAACATTAAGAATGTCTCTTCCAGGCATGTTCAGCCTCATTTTAATTAAGGTATCAGGATATATGGATATGTTCTAATTTGCAAAGGCAAGCAAGTTCACTGGGAAGCTGCAATATGTTGACTATTTGTGTAGAAGTTCTGATTTTGAAAGCTGTACCTAGTGATTCCAAACATTTTACTTAAGCTTGCAATCTGTCCATTTTGAAAACATTTCAGTAACAATAACACGTGCTATCATACAAAGCACAGATCCCGATAATATGTTTATTTATGCCCTTTTTCCTCTTTTACTTGTCTTGATATTTTTATCTGTGTGTAGTTAGCTAAAATGAAAGTTTCACACGTGTTACATACTATAAATAAAAAACAAATTCAGTGTTTAATCTTATGAAATCCCAAGTCAAATGAATGACAGGATGGATAGTCATGCTAAACACATATATATGTACTTGTGTACATTTATGGGGAAGAGTTACTTATTCTGTCTGATTGTCATTCTTTTGCCCATGCAGTCAACTACAACCTGTAGCGGGTATAAATATTGCCCAGATTTTTCAAAACTGGTTCAAGGTTTTAGATGCTTCCACTATTACATGCCTTGGATGAGAGCTGACTTTTTATAGAATAACTTTGTGGCACTTCAAGGACAATATGCCTTGATATTGGGTTTTGAGCTTAGACATATTATGAAGTTTCACACAACTCGGAAAATAGCTTCTGAATGACTGTTTCTCTGGTTTACCTCATTTTGAAATGTTCTTGTGAAAATAATTATCTCTAATGAGCAACAAAGATGTATTTATAGTTCAAGAACAGAAGAACTAACATGTATGTGACTACATTTGCAATCAGACCCTCTAAAGAAGGTAAAGGACGGAGTGTGTTTAGACATGTGTGCTGGTTACCTCATCCCATCCTGATGTCTAGTTCACAGAATCACTGTGTTAACTATGCCTGCTGAGAACACAGTGGAATAGCCATGTTGGATTTTATATTGAAAGATTTTGTGTAGGAATCCTTTAGCTAAAGAGTTTGAATACCATTCTATCTGTGTGACAAGTGTGAAGGAAAAATCTATTTCTGAATGCCTCAAAAGCAAAAGGAAGATGTGTTCTGGTTTTGACGATTTTTTCTATAACTCAGAGAACTGGAACTGCACAAGTATAATCTATGTCTCGAGAATTACACAGAACTTTGGTTACTGGTTTCAGTGAAGGCTCAATTTTCCTTTTTATTTCTCTTCATGGTTGAATTTTAAGAAATTCCTGAGACAGAATGCAGATGCAGCAAACATCTTCAACTTCTGTCCTTGTCAACTCTCCAATAGTTACATCTTCTTATTTTGGAAAATGAATATACACATTTTTGTTTGTCGGTTTGACAAAAATGGCTGAATGTTCAATAACTTATCTTTGAAATTAACCTGTCAAAGTAATCATGACACAGATATAATGATGAAACATTACTCTGCTCTAAAGATGTATTTCTGTAACAGTCATAACTGGCCTCTGGGGTGTTACTGATTGATGAAGCAATACTTTAATAGAAATTGAACTAATTTATGTGCAGGTCTGCACAGAAAAATCTACATATTCTACTATGAGCAGATTCATTTGGCTAACCACCAACAAAATCATGAAGGTTGTAGATTTTGATTTGTGTTTGCTCCAGAAACGTGTTAAAATGACGTATATATTAACCTAGAATAGAACTGAAATATATGTACACATGTGTATCGTGCATTGTACATTATTTTTTGCAATGTTCCACAATAAGAACTTATTCATCTTTGAAAATATCTGGCAACCAATTATTAATCTAAAGTTAAAATTTTTATATACCAAAAAATTTTACACAGTGAAGAAGCTATAAAACACATACTGCCAAATTCAAACCTGGATCTAAACTTTCTCTAATTAGATATTAACATCCTGTAAAGTTAATCCCTGTATTCCTTGACTGATTGAAAAGGTACAGAAATTGTAATAATTCTAGCATATAATATCAGCTACATGCTTTTAGTTTTTTTACTTCTTGTAATATAGTGCAGATTTTAAAACATATTTGGAAGGAATTAAACAAGGAAAAAGAGTAATAACATAATCCAGTGAAGCTGAATATTCAAAAAAGTTTTCAAAAACTCTAAATGAGAAATTATGAATTTTTAAGTCATGTAGTATAATGATATCTAGACAATTCATTTGTGGTTTTGGGGGTTTGTTTTAGTTTGGTGAGGGAGGATCATCATTACTGTTTTTGCAATTGCTTTGCAATGTATGACTATCTGCCAGCATAGGAATGCTTAATCTATAAATTTTTAATTTGCTAGAAAGACAAGAAAGACCCTTGTGGGATTTTACTTTGGGTTGAGATATGTCATGTCTTGGGCTCAATAACTATATTGACCAGCTCTCCACTGATACGAAGGGAGCTTGATAATGGCTTTCTCGGTTACAGAAGCCTATGCTGTAAGACATGCATATTCTGCCATGTTACTTTCATTTTATTATCACATCTTTTTTTTTACTACTGTGTTACTCTTTACACATTGACTTTCAGTCAGATGGTCTAGATTTATGATTGTCTCAAAATGCTGTTGTGTGACAGTGCCACTGTTCTATGAGGATGATACAGAATGAGTGTTTTAATAACATCATTATAACATCTTGGAAGAATAGACCCTCTGTTCTTTCAGTTAATCAGCTGTGAATTGATAAATATTTCTTTAAATTAAATAAATATGTAGACAGATCAAAAAAGGATTTTTAGATCCTTTGTAGACATTTGCAAAAAAGACAAAGAAGATAAAAGTTTGTTAAGAGGTGGTTTCTTACATACATATACATACATATATATAATACATGTATGGAATTCAAAATCTTTTCATGTGGGTAGGGTGCTTATGTAGGTGGGATATTACCACATTCAAGCATATGTGAAGTGTCACAGGTAAGGGAAATTTGTTTCCAACTCTGCTTTCCAAAAGTCATACAGCTTCTTTAAGTGCTAGGTTTTATTTAGGAGGGAGATACCATATTTTTGTAGTACTGCAGAGAAAATGAAAAGACCTTTTAGCAGGATTTATTGAAGAGAGTTCAATAAGGGTCATCCAATCAGTGTCTGAAAGATCTCTTCATCTACTTGAATTTATCCAGGAGTTCATCTCAGTTGCTCCTATATAATACATTATTTAGTGGGAACACTGTGTACAGAATTACCTAAGTATTTTCTATTTTACTTTAATGCTTTTGAAAGAAGCTATTATTTTTTGAGAAGAGGAAGAAGCATATATTAATTTTCCTATAATTGCCATCACCAGTTCTTTAGACTCACAAATGACCTTTTTTTCCCCCTTTGATCAAAAGAATTTGAAATGCTCTGAAACTTCGAATTAAAGTTTGCTTCAGTTCAGACTATATTTTTTCAGTAACTTCATCCACCAACATATTTTAAAGAAGAATCTGATGATAATTTTTTTTAGATGAAATGGGTTTGTTTACTTGTTTAATTTTGGTTTGGGGCACACAAGAGTGTCCCAATCAACTTTATTTTTATATCAGGACCATTTCATAGAATTTAGGAAAAAAAATAATTAAGGGAAAATGGTGTCCTTCCAAATTTCAAGACATTAGCCACTTGGCATGTAGCTAAATCCAACGCTCTTAATGTAATTTCTTCACATGCATTCATGTACAATATCAGACAATCTATTTATCAATTCAGTAGAAGGAACTAGTACTATATATTATATCAATATTTTTCAAATATTTCCACTGTCTTCCACTGATTTTTATCTTTTTGAACTCTCTGGCTCACAGATATACATGGTAGCTGAATTTATATACAGTTTGCAAAATGTTCCCTCGAGTTTCTTCAATGAGGTTTTAAGACTTCAGTGTTTAAGCCTGTCCTCTGTATTCTCTTCATCCTACTCCTCGTTTTATGACTTAGAAATATATTGGATAAATTTGGGCCTTTCAACTTCTTCACCCTGAAGGACTCTCCTTTGAACGGGTAAACACAGAGACATAAAACTTCCAGTTTCCCTAACTTTGGAAATAGAGATGTGACAGTGATGATGGTTTTCCTACACAAGGCTTTTCCTTACCCAAATGTTTCTGTGATGGAGACCTTTGAAAACCCAGCAAAAAATAGTAGTTGTTTCCTGAACAGACAGTTTCCCTAAATCAGTTCAGGAATAGACTGCTCTGCTTCATTTAGACCTTCCCTGTGCCATGTGAGCAGAGCTCTGTGTCATCTGAGGAAGCACAGAGAGGACTAGAGGAACTGCCTCTTCAAGGCTCCTCTCTTACTGTGAAGGTTTGCCTGGGTGAAACACGGACAAAAGACTGTCATTGCTCTGCCTCCCTCTTTATGGATATGGTCATGCATTTTTCCCAGCTTTTAAAGTCTGTAGAGTCTAGGGACTTCCATTCAATGCAATGTGAGACAAGTGGAAGGAAGTCTTCTTGTGTGTCCTGTGTTCTACCCTACTTCCATGCAGGTGTACAAAGATTCAGTTTGTCCTAAACCTTGTAGTTGTAGGGTATGTTTTCCTGTGGGTTTTAGACAGGCTCTCCAACTGATTTAGAATCTCAGTGAGCAGTTTGAAATATTCAGCCTTTTCATGAAGTAAATAATGAGCAAGCTCTTAAAATAAGACAAAATATTGTCTCCAACACAAAAAAGAAATATAATTTTGTTCAAGCTGGGACTTGGACCATCTTGCTTAATGTGTTTCCTGTTATGGGTGGATGTTGACTTTGCTGAAGAGTAACTTCTTTCACACAACTGAAGAGTATTTTGGCAGCTCTATGATGCGAATAGTGCCTCCTCCA
The DNA here is from genome assembly GCA_020800305.1 of Porphyrio hochstetteri. NCBI lineage: Eukaryota > Metazoa > Chordata > Aves > Gruiformes > Rallidae > Porphyrio > Porphyrio hochstetteri. The sequence goes on from CM036905.1 coordinate 51,865,989, forward strand.
ATCTGTCTGCCAGATCACACTATGAAATTTCATACGGAAACCTAAATTTATATCACAGAAGATGTCAGTGTTATAAAAGGACTATGTTATATGTCCTCATGTTCCAGCCTGTCTAGGAAGTTGAAATAACATGAGGCTACATATATTTTTGCCATGCTTAAAGTTTTAAGATACTTTTCTGTATAAATAGAGTCTACAGTGGCAGACTGGAATTGTCTTGTCTGAACTCTTGACCAATACCTAAGAATGAAATATTGTGAGGTAAAAAAAAAAAAAATAAAAACAATTAAAAATGCACTAGAAAAGAATAAATATGTTAAAATTATCCATTGCTGCATAAACCAGGTTAAAAATATACAGCATGCAGATGTTTATGCTTTAGGGCATAAGTCAAACACTAACCTGCCTGAGGTCAGGAATATATTTTCCCTCCAGGTAGTTGTGCATTAAAGATTTTTTTTTTACTTTTCTCAAAAGCTGTTACTTATATTTCAGAAACAGAAACTGGATGAACTGAAACTATTGGTTTAAGCCAAAACAGCACTTTTGCAAATTTTGCAGCACTAGCAATTTTTTCCTTACATCAGAGCTATGACTTTCTCAAACAAGCAGCACAATAAGAGCAGAAATACACCATGGCATTTGCCTGCATAGCAGATTGCAGTGACCTATATTTGTCTTCTGCAACCAGTTCTCAGTAGCCTCTGTAATGATCAAATTGATGGTTTAAAGGTATGGATCACTGGAAGTAATAAAACATGATGTTTCCCTTGTATTTCAGCTTGGAAATGGTTGAGAATTTGTGGCATGTAGCCACCAAAAATACATCACAATAATTCTCTGAATTTAATGACTTGTGGTTATGTAATCCCTCAAATACGCCAGAAGTAATCTTTTTAAAACTGATTGATTTTGACCCATGGCTTTCTCTATGGTTTCTTCTGTATAAAACAGCACTTTAAAATGTTCTTCAACTTGAGCTTGATGGTATACATTTTATTTTCATTTCCAATTGCCATTTATTTTAAGATTGAAGGCACTTATTTAGTATTTTACAGGATCACTGCTTGGGCACAAGTGACACTACTGCGGTATATATTGTTGCAGTGACATCTCTCACATTTAGTGCAACTCCTGACTAAGCCAAGCTACACAGCCACAAGAGAGCTGTCCTAACAAACATTAAAGTAGCTGTGTATCTGGTGTACACGTATTTTTCCCTTTCTTTGATTTTACGACTACCTATCTCATGTACTGCTCCTCCCCTTAAAGTAATCCAAGAAAGTACCCCAACAAAAATGATTGGCACAGAGTGATTTTTAAATGGAAAGTTAGGAGGATTGTGCAGACTGCACCAACTCTTACATATTTGGAAACACAAAGGCACTTAACCAGTCTCTTAAGCAAAGTGGATTTTGACAAACTAACCTGAGTTTGGTCTGTAAGTAAATTCTGCCCTAACACAGAGATTCTTCATCTTATACTAGTTATCCAGTCTCTTGGCAAACAGCTGCAATACAAAACTGCAGTTTTTCATACGAAGAGAGAAAGCAATCACCACCATGCCTGCAAAAATGTGTAGATATCACCAGATGCCCCATGGAACAGATTTTACTATGAGTACTCAGAAGCCTTTTGCAGAAACAAATTAATGTATCCAGCTGTACTATAAATAGGAAGGTCCAGAAGGAGAACACCTAACCCAGAATTTCCCATCTTGTAGAATCAAACCTATTCTTTCATGATAAGTCTAAGTTTTCACTGTGTCCAGGGTTTTATTTATTATTATTCTCATCAGAGGGGTGTAGTGGTTTGACTCTGGCTAGAGGCCAGATACCCACCAAAGCCGCTCTATCACTCCCCTTTTCAGCTGGAAAGGGGAGAAAATATATATTGAGAGGCTTAGGAGTTGAGGTAAAGACAGAGAGAGATCAGTGCATAATGAGCGTCATGGGCAAAACAAACTCAGCACAGACTAAAAAGAAAAAAAATAATCATCTAATTTATTATGCTACACTACACACCCAGTGAAACCAGTGTCAGAAAATGAGAAGAACAACCAAATTTTAAAACACCTCCCCCCACTCCTCCCTTTTTAGCAGACTTCACTTTATTCATGATTTCTCTCCCTTCCCCCTTATTTTATGTCAGCAGTATAGTGCAGTTAGCTGACATAGTACAGTTTTCCATGTACTGTATAACATACAATCATGGACTGGATGCATAGACTTTGTTACATAAAAGAAGATCCTGTTACAGGCAATAAACGCCTGGAGGTAGGATTGTACATCCTTCAGCTACAATTTCTACTCCAAATTTATATCATTCAGTATTTTATTGTTTCAGTACTGTTTGGGGTACAAACACAGTCTACAAATCATGCCCTTCTGATGGCCAAATGAATGGAATATGCTCAACAGATGCTAAAATTCCCATGTTCAGCAATGGATTTGGCAGCAAATTTAACTTCTGACAACTTTGCTATGAATTATTTATTTAAAATTGAAAACTAAGCTTCTAATTCTGAAAATTAGAAACCTACAAAATTAGATCTGGCGCATTTTCCCAGTCTCTTTTGAACCTCTGCAAATATTCATGTCGTCTGATGTTGTTACAAGTCAATAACACTCCAGGAAGTATGTTTATTTTTATTAGATTAATTTCATCCCATATGTTCCCTTGCAATTATTTCCACCTGTTGGGAGCCATACTACACACTTTTAATTCAGACTACAAAAAATCCTTGCACGATATTTTAACCCTCTGAATCTGAGCTGAATGTTTATTTAGTTCAGTGTAACTCTCCATGAGAACCTGGAGCTTTACTCTTAGTGTGGAAAGGGAGAAGAAAGGATCTGTTGAATGCTCCAGCATCAACTGTTTGCTCAGAAAAGCTGTCACCCACAGAAAACTCTGTAACACTATGATTCAGTGTCCCTTCCTTTTCTGAAATGAAAGGCAGCAAGGAGTGAGCCCACTAAAACTACCTCTGGGTGAAATACTTTAGTTTGACCAAGTGGAGATTTGATGGTGCACAATGTAAAGTAGAGAATGGCAATATCCAATATTTACACTGTGAATAGATTAATAGGAAAGGTAGAAGGCTGGTACAGTCAAGTAGAGGTGCTGATGTATGTTACAAAATCCAAATAGTCAGTTGGAGAGAGATGAGGAGAGAACTGAACAATGTATTATGGGTGGGCTGGTGAAATAAACCTGTTAGCAATGGATTTTATGGTAAAATAACTTAAGGGCCCCTGTATGAAAGCATACAAGGACTGAAATTAGAAGTAAATCAAGCTGTAGGAGTAAACATTTCTGACTATTGTACCTTCTGTACTCAAGATGGGATAAGGAGAAAGGGTTGTCTCTCGCTGAAAGCATATGAATGTTGTCTTTTGTCCCTGCCCTTTTCCTCTGAGTTTTTATAATTCTATGGCAAAGTTTCTTTTGCTTTTTCAGCTGGTTGACTAGCATGCTCCAAATTCATACATTTCTCTATATTGCCTCTATTTTGGTGCAAATCCTGAAGAAGATATCAGGAAAATAACTTTCTTAGTTATCTGGGTTTTATTTTAGAATGATCAATGCATTTCAGAGTGAAGGAACTATACAGTATCAATATTTGGGTCTGTAGTCACCAATACTTTCCTTCAAGACTTACAGATTTGTGTAAATAGATTTGAAACTAAAGACTGACATCTGAGGCAGCAGGCTATGTAATTATGAAGACATGAGTGCAGATTAGAAGATGACATAAGGATTGCTTTCATGGTTTTAAATTTACCTACACCTGGATGAGAATTCAGTAGTGATAACATAACAGCTCTTCACAGTAAGAAATACATTATTACAATGCAGTTCATACATATTAATATTTCTCAGTAGAAATGATAATCATTTTTAACATCATATAATGACAACTTACAGGTGACATTTATTATGTCTTGCAGAACCTACTTTAAGCCAAAATAATTAGCTATGCCATCAACAATACCTTGCACAGTAGTACCATATTGTGGCAGTTTTAATACTGTGCTTCAAACTAGTGAAGTGGTTTGGAAAATGTAAATTATCATCTAATTTTTTTATTCCACCTGTCCCTCTTTTTCCCTCCTACCTGGCAGAAATGTAAGACATCAAGATGAAGAATCAAAAGGATGAAAATATTGATTCTGCCTATAAATGCAATGGCAGTAATGAAACTGCTAATTTGTGCTTGTTTTAATATTTATGTATTCAATATTGATGCATGGTTTGGGATACCTCTGCACTAGGGGCAATTTTCTTCCTCCTGGTTGCAATTTGCAGCACCTTCATTACTAAGGTAGGACAGAAAACTGAACATGTGCCAGAGGGAAAAAGCAAGCAGCCTTCATCACTGCTTGAATTTTGTGAGAAAGGATGAACTGCAATTTCTATGTTTGCAGATGATGTCTTCTGTTTGGTATATATAGTTACTATACCTTCTGATTGACTTTAGAGATTTTCAGTATGAGTACTGAGCTATATCATCTGGCTGCTACTGTAACGTGCTATTGGTTTGTTCCAAGTTATTATCCATATTTTCAGAGTGTCTCAAATGTTGGCTAACTTTGCATTTGGCAAAAGTTGCAGACTTTTAATATGCTTTTTATATCAGATGTAGCTTGGCCAGCAGCAGTAGGGAAGTGATTGTCTCCCATAAGCAACATTGGTGAGGACTATACCTATATATCCTGTTCAGTTTTGGGCCTCTCGCTACAAGAAATATATTAAGGTGTTCAAAGAAGAGCAACGAAGCTGGTAAAGCGTCTAGAGCACAAGTCATGAAGAGCGGTTGAGGGAACTGGAATTGTTTAGTCTGGAGAGAAGGAGGGAAGACCTTCGTGCTCTCTGTAACTACCAGAAAGGAGACTGTAGTGACGTGGGTGTCGATCTGTTTTCCCAAGTAAGAAGTGATAGGACAAGAGGAAATGGCCTCTCTTAGTCCTGCATCTCATCACTGCAATCTGTCCTATCTTGTTATATCTTCTGCTGAAGGCAGCACCTTGTCTGTGGGAGCCTATGTGACCAGCAATGTCAGTGTCCTGCTTGTGTGTCCATGTGTGCCTATGTGTCTCTGGAATAGGTGCTCAACTCCTTTAACTGTTTGAACATGTAAACAGAAAAGTGGCAGCTGTGTCCCTCAGCCTGGAAAGAGATTCCCTGGGCTGGACTTCAGCTGTATAGGCAGGAGGGGCTGGAGGAGGTGGCTGTGCTTTAGTATCACCAAATGATTTGGTCTGTCTCCAGACACACCGTGACACAGACAGCCTCCTTCTACTCTGGAGGTTTGGTACATGTAAGGTAATCAATCCAGTACCTAGTCAGTAGATGGTCCAGTCCTTTTTCTGTGTTTAGGCCCAAAATCTGTACCTAGGTACAACCACACACATTCCTCCTCTGAACACACCACAGAATAGTGTGTATGCTTTATCTGGTGCCTCAACACCAGATTGTCCTTATAGTCTGTTCAGTCCTACTAAATGTTTACTTCTTCCTTAATGGAAAGGCAGTGATTTCATACCATTCATTACCTAAGCATACATGTCTACTCATTTTTCTTTAATTACAGTCTCTCTTTGACTGACTGGATTGCTTGTGATTCACAAGAGTCTTGTGATTTTTGTACAAAAAGCTCAGTTCCCACTCCCCTCAAAGATCACTGACCTACATATCAGTTTCTATGCATTTTGACTAGAGTTTGGAAAATGCCGTGTTCCTCTGTTTTTATACAGCATTCAGCACAACTGAGTCCAGTTTCAAGTACTCTTCTGGTGATCTGATGCTATGAAATTGCCCATTAATATTAATAACAAAAAAGAAAAATAAAACCTAATGTCATTTTGAGTTTTCTTTGGGTAAAATAACTTAATATCTATTCCATTTTTATTACCATACACAGGATCCTGTAAAACATATTCTAAAACATATTCTAAAAATTCAGACACCAAATAAATGATGCCTCACACTAGTATACTGTTATTTTTCCTGATTCTTTTAAAATAACACATAAGGAACATCTATACTTTAATTTTAATCATTTTCTGGATTTTAAAAATACTCATATGGCAGACTGAAATAATTTTAAGACATTTCCCATTTCTCTTATGTAAGAATAAAGCATTTTCTATTGTCAATTTGTCTAACAGATTGCTCAACAAATAGAACATTAAAAGCAATGTGTTTGTTGGGATACAAAACTGGCAAAAGAAGAGTACTGATAATTTTTCCTTTTTTTTTTATCTGCAGAAAACAGCAATCCACAATCTATTCTTCAAAAATAGAAAGCATTTAATTCCCCAGGATGTTGTCAAAGGCTTTTGCTGAACTCCAGTGACTTCTTTTTCATGTTTTGAAGTTTTAATCCATTACAGTCAGACCATAGAAATCAGACATCATTTCCTCTTGTCTCTCTTCAATATAATTGCATATTTTTAGTAGAAAATTTAATCCTCTTTATCATCATACTTACCATTTAATTTAATGGACACAAGAATTATTAGTTCTATTATTACTATTATTATTACTGTTATTACTCTAGTTCACAAAAGTCCCATTTCAGATCTAATATTGTAAGATTTTAAAATTGTATGTGAAGTTGTTCATGTCCTCAAATGTTTACAATCTAAAACAACAACCAGGCATTTAATACAATTAGATAGATGAGGTAGAAAATCACTGCTTTCATCATACAAAGTTTTAGTATAAAACATATTCTGGTATATTCACCATCCTTCAGCTTGAGAGGGCTGTTTAAAAACTGCTTATTTGGTAGGAAATTATCAAGTTGGGAACACCATCACTTCTTTAAAAATAGAAGTAATATTTTTTATATCGTGTTTGGCATGCAAAATCACTGCTATTCAGCAGTAGAAATTCACAGTGACCTTCAGGATGGAACCCCTGTAATAAGAATTTAGGATGATCATATTGGTACAGGTAAAACAAAAGCTTTCTTTCACTAAAATATTCATCAAAAGCAGAGAAGAGTTTCAACTACCTTTTCATCAGTGTTAAAATACTATTTTCTATGCATCCTTGAACTTTCTGAAAGGAAAATCTGCATAATTGTATTACAAATACCATTGCTGGATAGAACCTGTGGGCAAATATAGGTATGTTTTGGGTAACCATGTAAAATTTTGGAATAAAATTCAACTGCTATGCTTTTTACAATTCACCCAACCTTACCTGAACAATCATCCCTTAGATGTGGTTAAAATGAATTTGCATAAAATTCAGGAAGTTATTACTTGTAACTGTTTATTAGAAATGCTCCCTGGAACTACTGCCCTTTAATGTAAATCTGTAATAACTTCTATTGTTGGTATCAAACCATTAAATTCTTGCTGTGTGTTGATAGGAAGTGGAGGGGGGATATATCATCCAACTGGAAAGCAGCTTGGCAGAAAAGGAACTAGAGGTCTCGATGGATATGAGGTAGAACATGAGCCAGTGATGTGCCCTTGCTGGAAAGAAGTTTAACAGTATCCTGGACTGCATGCAGCAAAGTATTTCCAGAAGGTTGAGGAAGGTGATCGTTCACCTTTACTCAGAACTGGTGAGGCAACACCACAAGTACAGTATTCAGTTCTGTGCTTCTCAGTACAAGAGAGGCATGGATATACTGGAGAAAATCCAATGAAGATCTGGAAAAATTATGAAGGTGAAGGAACCTCTTTCCTACAAGGAAAAGCTAATGTATCTGCCTGCAGAAGAGAAAGCTTAGGGTAATCTCATGGGCACAAACTTCTGAACACCAGGAAATAATTTTTCACTGTGGCGGTGACTGAGCACTGGCACAAGTTCCCAGGGATGTTGTGGAGTCTCTATCCTTGGAGATATTCAAAAGCCATCTGACTATGGGCCTGGCCAAGAGCCTTTGGATGGCCCTGTTTGAGCAAGGACTTAGACTAGATGAACTCCAAAAGTGCTTTGAGACTTCAACTCTTCAATTTTGTGACTCTGTGATACTTGTAGTGAGGAACGCTTTCCCCTTCACCCCCTCCAGCCCCCCCCCCCCAATAGCACAGGGACTTTCATTAATTCTGTGTCTATGGAAAAGCTTTTACTGAAAAAAAAAGTAAAAATATTTTCATGTTTCCCAACATCTATTTACTTGATAAAAATGAGAAGCATTTCCTCTATTGTATAATTGTATGCTACTAATGTTGCTTTGAATTTAAGGGACCTACACATATATTTGACCTTAAACATGGAGTTAAGCATTTTCTGAATAGTGACGAGCTTACACTTAAAGTTAAGGTCATATGTAATTGCTTTGCCATTCAAAACAAAAATAACAAACCAAAACAAACCACTGTGTTATCTTGTCTCTTGTCAGGATCATCATTCTACAGTTTCTTTTGTGGAGTATGCCTGCAACTTGTCTTCTTATTTCTGTAGCTATTTTCACATAATGAAAAGCAATGACTGTCAAATATTCTTTATTCCCTGTTTGATTTTTTTTTCTTTTTTCTGTATACATTTCACTTCACCTGGGCACTTGACTTCATTATGGAAGTTCACTGTGCATATATGCACTGTGCATATCTTAACACTGCAGAAAATGAGCAAGGAAAAAATGTTGTTGCTTAATTAGTATTTCCTCAAGACAGTATATTACACCTATGATTTATAATCTGCATCAATTGCCAGTTGATTTTTAAGATGGTGATAAAAAGATTAGGCCTGACTGCCCAAGAGGAACTGTCACACTCTCTTTTGATATCACAAGAATGACACTCAGTTTCCTCTGCTCTGAGAAAACTCGCATGTTAAGACTCAAAAATACACTGCCAAGTACTTCTCTGTGTGTGAGGCAGGGGAACTGAATAAAAAGGAACCACAGAAGGCAAAGGATCAGATTCATTTCAATAGCCTATGAGTTCTTTCACGACTGCATTTATTTAACAGAAGTACAATTATCATTCTTCACTTGGACCATCCTACAGAAATTTAAAAATAAATATGAATAGCTACATTCTTTGAAAGAATATAATGAAAAGCCGAGCAGGATTTTGTGAAAGATTTAGTTCACTGGTATATTTATGGCCTCATACTATGCTTTGACCATAAGCAGCAAGACTTCACCTTTACAATTTTCAGATGAATATTAACTGAAACAAATCAGAAATGAGGCTGTTTCAACAAAGAAAGGCCATTATGTCCCTCACTGGCTCTCTAGCTAGGTCAGGCATGTAACTTATCCTTATTGGAGCCCTCTTTCCATCTCTTGGGTGTTTCATTTTAAGTAAGATGGAGAATTATGTACTTGGTAACTGCCGAAGGTCAAAGATAAATATGCAGAGCAGCAGAACATTGTGCAAATATCTAACTGTGCAATCACTGTAGGTTTTTAAATAGATTTTCTGTGTCTCTCAGCTGCCTAGCTACATGAAGGTAGTTAAGACAGCAAAGAAAAACAGTTGACACTGACAATCCACTCATTTAGCTTGAGCTACTGCACATAAAGAAGTACTTCTTCAATAAAAGCAAACACAAGCATCTGAAGTAAAGAGATTGTATAAGTATCAAACAACCTTGGATTCTTTTTTATCTTTGTAAGACATTAGTAAGCAATTCAAACATGGAGCGAGGTATTGGCACTGACACCCTTCTACTTAAAAATTGATCCCTTAGTTCAACAGCACAATGTATATAATGATATGGTGAAGTTTGTGGATATATGGCATAAACCTGGTATGCCCTATTTGAAAGACTCCTGATTAATATGCACTTGATCCAGTTTCAAAATGGTATATGTGTTTCCTAGTACTGGAAAACCACACTTCTTCAAATCCACATTCAAGAACCAGGATTATTATAACACTTATCATCTTCCCTTAAGTACTCCTCTGTTTAAAAAGTTTCCATAACAATATACAACACCATGCCCTTCATATGGATTATAAAGCTGCTGTGAAAATTTTAGAAATTCAGCGAAAACATATAATATTCACTCTTTTGAGTACAAAACAAAATAATTAAAATTTTTATTGCCTCTGTAAAGCACCAAGCTGTCTTTATAAATGAAAGACAAATTTTCCTACAGAGAAATGAAAGAACCTCAGGCATGGCCATGATTTCTTAAAAAAAAAAAGAGATATATTGCATACAAAATAAGAAATAGGAAAATATGGTTTTGCCATATGGAATAGGAGAGCATGGCTTCTTCATTATACAGATATTTTTTTTTCTGTCTTTTGCAGAACTTTATATCCTCTGCAAATGAGAGAGTAGTAAAAAGGAGCAGGAGGAGGAGTTGACCCTTCTCTGCTCTGTAGTAACAAAGGAATGTCAAGAGGAAGATGAAAGAAAACAAAGGGATCAATCCTGCAAGACATAGAGCTTTTGATGAAATTGGCAAGTGCTCTTGTTAATCTCAGCTACAACTGAAAGTGCTCAACAGCAGAGACAGAATTGGGCCTTTGCAGAACTCTTAACAATGTAATAGAAAAGATTTGCTAGAAAGAAAACATCTTCATAAATAGGAAAATAGCATGCACACAGGATGGAAAAGGACATGGTATTTTGAGAACAATAGTGCCATTACAAGTGACAAAAATAAATAACATTATGTTGATAGGAGGGGAATGAAACATAATCAGGGCTCACAACAGTAGTTTTTCTCATGTATACAATACAAGAGGTGTGTCTCATTGGAAAGATTATAAATAAATAATGAAACATTATAAATAAGCTAACTCTGTCTTCAACATCCAAAATCCAGGGGCATTAATGAATTTAGATTAAAAATAAAAATAATCTTTCTTTTGTGAAGGAGGTGATAAAGGACATGATTCTCCTGTCACATCAGTTCTTCCCATGGTTGACTCTGATGGTTTTAATAGGTCAGTTCCTTGTTTGCACTGCTGGCATTGGAAAAAGGACTGATTCTCAGACTATAGGGCAGAGAATGCAGACACATTCTACACATAACCATGAGTTTCCATATAGTATCTTTTCCATAAAATTTTGCAGTATGTACCCCTAAGCTTTAAAACACATCATTCTTTTGAGGTTTGAGATGTAGAGAATATCCTTGCAATCTGGATTTCAAAAGGAAGATGTGCTGCAGGGTAGAGTCCAGGTGTGGGTCTCAATAATTTCTTGAACATTCATTGTATGTAATGAAAATGGCAAGGCAAATATCAGGACATTTGACATAATTTTTCTATGTCTTTCATCTTTTTCACTCAAGGCGGCCTCACTCCTGTGAATAGAATAATATTTGGATAAAGAGCTCATTGAAGACTGCAATGAGCCTGGTTTTCTGGAATAGAAGAAAAAGTTGCTCTTATAAATAGATCTTTTTCTAAGGGATCAGGTTGCTTCCCTAGTTGAGCTAGTGAGTGTCACAAAATGAGTCAAGCTGATCCAGGACTAGTAAATGACATGCTTTAACCTATTTTTTTCTATAAGGGACACATAGCAAGATATCGGTCCTTATTAGTCAGTCAAGGGAATTTCAGCTAAAAAATATGTGCTCTCAATATTCATAAAGAGACATGTTAGCAAGATAATATTTCCCTTGGTTTATTTTGTATCTGTTCAGGAAATAGGTACTAAGTAAAACTTTACCTGCATTTGGAAAAGGAAATACAAGCTTTTTAATTTAAAGAACATGTCAGCCTGATTCTCTTACCAATATTAGCGTGTGATGATTCTTAATCAAACCTCTCACAAGGTACAAACAAACATATGATTTCAGCAGACTGTGTCTTCCTATAGACAGTAGTCTGGATGGAATCTACATGTAATTGCTGAGTATTCTGGGTATCCTGAATTTCTAATTCTGATCAGCTTGAGGAAGCATAAGAATGAGATATTGTAGAATTGCAGATAAACAGCCTAAACCATCTGGAGGCAACAAACAGAATAATTTAGCATTATTTATTACATTAATAATCCTAGCCACTTAATCCTACCATTTCAGGGCAGATTAATCTTAACTGCTTTTATTACTTATTACTTACCCGCTTATTCTATCTATTTACTACTGTCTGACTGTGTAGGTTCTTCTAGAGTCAATGGAGAAAAGATGGATAACCATACCTAAGAGTCCATGTTTGGTTAATGCTTTAAAATTATCTCTCTAACTTATCCCTCCATTCAAGGGTATTTACGCTTTAAGAGATGCAAATATATTTGAAGTGTCATTCTCTTCAATTGCTCACTGAAATGTTATGCTTTTCTAACTTTATCCTTTTTTTCTGGGAACTGTGATTCGATCACAGCTAAGCAGAGGGATACTCAGTTATGTTATAAACCTGCATAGCGAGAGAATGTGTTTTTCAAAATCTGCTGCCAAAATTATTCTTCTAATACAGTCTTTCTTTTTTATATCTGTGCTAAATTAAAAAATGTAGTGACAAGAGTAGCATATAACCAAAGCGTGGCATGTTAAGAACATTAAATAGTAACCTGTTTCTTAGGGCTACACACTGTTATTAAAACATCATAGGAAAAATAAAGAGCAATACTTTTGTGGGAGAAAGAAGAGTTAGGGTATCATATAATTTGCAGATTTTTTCTGTTTAGTTTAGAAAATTATACTTTTAGGAACTTTCAAACTCTACTCTTCCTTTCTTCATGCAAATTTAAATCTTTTCATCTATCCCTTTACCAAGGGCATTTTGGTATATAATACAGAATATATGCCTGATAGTGGAATTATTTTAATTTTCTTGTGAATTATATACCCTAAAAGTAAATCCAATTTTAAAGTCAGCATATTTAGATTTGATTCAGCATTTTACTGAGGTGCATGATTAATTTAAAAATCTTCTCTGAATCCATGAATCCCGTAGTCATTCTAAACGGCTACCCTTTGTTGTCATTTTAGTCAGTGGAGACAATATTTTTATGTTTGATGATTCATGAAATCTATTTTAAATGTCAACTTCAGTAAGAGATGAATCATACATAAATTTGATTATCTATATTAACTATGTTGGCTCATTCAGATATAAATGTCTGTATTATAGATGCTTGTTTGTTATGACAAATTATCTCTGGCATATTAAACATAGTTACAGTCTATGGCCTTACTTTTCCCATAGTACTGAACTGTAAGTTTCTGACAATATTTCAACACTTGTAAACAGTGTATTTTTGCTTTTCATTTCACAATACTTTTAAGACCAAAGTATTTATAAAAATACTCTTCACTTTAATCTTCCCAATATTCACTAGTTACAAAATCACTAGGTTGGAAAAGACTTTTAAGATCATGGAGTCCAACTGTTCCTGTCATATGCTAAACAATACTGCTAAGCACCCCATTTACCCTTTTTTTAAACACATCCAGGGATGGTGACTTAACCACCTCCCTGGACAGCCTTTTCCACATCCCAATAACTCTTTCAGTGAAAGTATTTTTCCTAACATCTAATCTGAACCTGCCCTGGCACAGTTTATTGCCATTTCTCCTTGTCCTATCTCCTGTCATCTGGCTAAAGAGACCATCACCCACCTCTCTACAAACTCCTTTCAGGTAATTGTAGGCAGTGATAATGTCTCCCCTCAGCCTCCACTTCTCAAGACTCAACATCCCCAGCTCCCCCAGCCACTCCTCATATGATTTGCCATCCAGCCCCTTCACAGGCCAGTTTGAACAAAAGGTAGCTGCTGAGTACTCCAGGTGCTGACCCAGCCCTTGATCTGACCATGTCATGTTCATTATACCTTTCCATTTGCATCCTCTCGAGGGAAGAGAGTTGAAGTTTGGGGTTTTATTTTTATTATTTCCCTTTTCTTTCTTTGCATTCCTCTGATTCTAACTTTGATATTTCCTCAGCTATCCATACTGCTCCTCACATTTAAGCAGTTGTTTATTTCACAATCTTTAAGAAAATCTAGCAAAGCCACCCACTTCAGTACTGCAACTCACCGAAGTATTAGAAAACATTTTTCTGTAAGGTCTGGAAAATTTACTCTGTTTTTCTTCTTCAGTTTTAGAAAATCTTCCAAGATCACAAATGTTCCCATAACAGCTCCTTAATTCAAATTTGATTTAGAAAACTGCCATTCATTTTACTTTCCTTTACAAAATAGTATATTTTAGTTAACTATGGGAAAAAAGTTACTATGCATAAGTTCGAGCTATGGGCACAAATGGGATCATAGATGTTATTGCATTTTAACATTAAAATAAAATAAACTTAGCCAAGCAACCAGAGAGAAGAATCAAGAAAGTATGTTTACTGGTATCTCCTGTTTCTTGGACCTCATTTCATGCTTTGTAGTTTTACCTCCTTCATATCACCATCCCCACTTTTTGCATCTATGTTCTTTTTGGTTTTACACCCTTCAAGCTAGATATGAGTTAGCTAACTTTAATGTTCCATACTAAATTTAAGCTTTGAAGAAGCCTAGCATATTTTAAGTATTAATTTCATCAGAGGTATATGATAACTGCTAATAATAATGAGAAAGAAATACATGAATGAATATAATTTTCTCATTAGGAATGTTTTATAATACAAACATTAAACAGAAAAAATTAATAGAGGTTGAAAATAACTGCTTCAACAAACAAACAGATGGTTTAAACCACTGAAACAGACTTGCTATATCATGAAAATGCAAGAATAACAGATGTTACAATTACTAAATTAATAAAATTAGACTATTTGTTTAAAGCATGCTATCGTTAACATATTAACACATTAATTTTTTCATCAAGCCAGCAATCACAGAACAGTAGGAGTTGGAAGGGACCTCTGGAGATCATCTAGTACAATCTGTTTGTTAAAGCAGGATCAAGTGCAATAGCAATAGTAACAATAAAAAATCCCTTCCATCAATCTGTTCAATATACTGTACAAATCCCAGAGTCTCTACAGACTTCTATTACGTCAAGATTTCATATCATAGAATCCTGGTATTTGGATTTTCTTAAGCATTTATGGTCAGATTCTTTTACTATCCAACATTATCTCATGTATTTTATGTGAGGAATAGATGAAAGAGCAGAGTGCAATCCGTCATAAGCTACATTATCACAATACTTAACCAATGCTATTGCTAATATTTTGTTAAATCTTTCAGAAAGTCATGTAGAATTAGAATTGATACTTGGAATACGTATCATGCTTTTTGTACCCCAATACTGATACACCTTTGTCAAATCTAATGGTGCTCAAGTAAAATAAGTTTCTTAAACGTTCAGATAAGGATCGATATCTAAATGTATTGCAAAAATGGAGGAATTGGAATATTTCAGATTAATTAGTCTTATGATCAGCTATTATTGCACAATTTGGAAAGTGATAGATTAGTTTTAATCATATTACAATCATATTACAAATTGCTTTCTATCATAAAAATCCACATATTTTCTCCTTTCTTATTACAGAAACATGTGTTTGTCATTTAGAGCATAATTTGTTGCCGCTTTATCCCTCTTTTACAGTGCTACAACTCTCATGAAATGAAATTAAAATAATACACTTCGCTTCATCGCGATTCTCAAATACGTGCCTAAATTTCAGCATTCAGGTAAACATCAAGCTGTATCTGCACCTTTATTCTCAGAGTCTGTTTAGACTCAAAGGTGTTCTTAAAAAAAAATCCATTTTGGAAAAAGTACAAGCTAAAAGCGATGCATATTATTGGATTATGTCCTCAGGGAAATCAATCACTGTGAGTTCCTGTCATACTTGCCCCCTTGCAGCTCATAACACATGCTAAGCCCAAGTGGTCAAGCTCATTGTACTGCTCACGAGAGATGTTTGAGAACACTGTCATATAGAAAAACAGTATAGTATTAAACATTCTGACTCAACTCTATTTTTTTGAAAATAAAACCAATTCTTTGTGTAAGGAAGATGCAAGTTTGGCAATTTGTGTCACAATCTGAGAACCTGAAAAGTAAATGACTGTTGAATATTATTGCATGAACTTATAAAAGTGGCACAAGAGCATCAGTGTAACAGCAACATGACTTAACCTTCAATGTTGAAGGAATTTAGACCACTTCTCATTTCATTACTTATTTTTATAATACTAAAAAGTATTTTACAATTTCCTCATTTTTTTGTCATACTTTCTCTTATATAATTGAGTCCTGGGTCTGAATTTGTACATGCGTTTGCATATGTAAACAGATACACAGACATGATTCATTCTACCATGTGATGAAATTTTTTGTTATTGAAAGTAAATGGAATACTGTTTTTTTGGACAATTTTTATTTATGTGTTAACAACCTGAAAAAAATAAATACATGTCCAATAATGATGTACAAAATGAAACCCCACTTTAGAACAGAATCAGAAAGATGTCTGACTGGAACTATCATTTAAAATTATAATGGATATAGATTATATTGCTTCTGAAGTACAAGACAGATTGAAGATTTGAAACATTTGCTTGGCTGGTACAGGAATCCAGACATGACAGCATTTAAACAATTGTAATCTCCCAACAGAAATCTAATAACAAAGGGTTAATCTGCAAGGAATCAATGTATGTGTAATTCAAGTAATCAGTCAGGTGGGTTTTTTTAATTAAATATAACTAGCTGGGCCTGAGGCATTTCCTTTATGTCTTTCTTTATTAATCTGAAAGCTTCCTTTTATTTTATGAATATTTTTACCTGAAACATCTGTGTTCTGAGTGCACATAAGAATTTCAAGGCAGATATTGAAACTTGTTAGTACTATCAAAATAATATAAATCGTAGAAGACCATCTATTTGCCAAGAAGTAGTGGGCTGCACATGATAACCAAATAAAGACACACACATACAGGTTACCTACCTGAGGTCCTCAAGGCCTGCAACATTTCTGCCTTCCACTGAGTAGTATGTAATATCAATGTCATGGAAGAATTTCTAATAGTTAAGTTCTGACATGAAGCCAGATGACAAAAATAAATCAACTGCATTAACCATAAGAGCAAGAGGGATTTAGAAACAAAATTGGCAAAGAAAGCTTTGACATGTAGAGCAGAAAGGGAGTGGAAATAAACTCCTCATTACACACCAGTGTGAGAGGGAAAATGTTGCATGGCTCAAAGTTGAAAAGGAACATCTTGTTCATAATTCTATAATATATAGAAAATTAGACTCAGAATCTGTTCCTCTGCCTGCAGATGTATGACAAGGTAACTGAGATTTTATGGACAGCGATTAAAGAAAAGGCAGGCAAGAGTGACATGGGTGCATGCTACAGGCCAGCTGATTAGCAAGAACAAGTGAAAGAGGCCCTCTACAGACAAATAGGAGCAGCCTCATGTTCACTGGCCCTGGTCCTCATGGAGGACTTCAACTACTCCAGAACCTGCTGAAGGAACAACAGAAGAGGGCATACGGTTCTTGGATTGACAAATTCATCTTCCAAGTAATAGAGGAGCTGACAAGGATAGGTGCTCTTCTGGACCTCAGACTGACCAACAAGATGAGCTCAGTGGGGATGTGAAGGTCAAATGCACCCTCAGCTGCAGTGACCGTTAGATGATGGAGCTCAGGAACCTGGAGGGAGAAAGAAGTGTAAAAAGCAAGCCCACAACCCTGGTCTTCAGGAGGGTGAATTTTTGCCTCTTCAAAGATCAGCTGGGAAGAGTACCTTGGGATAAGACCCTGGAGGGCAGATGAACCCAAAAAAGCTGGTTCACATTCAAGGGTCACCTCCTCTAGGCTCCATCTCAATGAGTCAGACAAAAATGCCAGGAGATCTGCATGGATGAAAAAGCAGACACCAAGCAGACACCAAAAGGAAGCACACAGGCTATCGAAGGAAACGTGTAATTTGGGAGAAATGCAAAGACGTTATCCAAGCATCCAGGGATGATCTTAGAAAAGGTAAAGCCCAAATGGAATGGAATCTGGCAAGGGATGGCAAATGATCTGGTAAAGACAAGAATGGCTTCTATAAGTAGATAGGTGACAAAAGGAAGGGTAGGGAAAATGCAGTTCAACTTTAATAGCCAAACACGTACTCAGAGATCCCAGGTTCCAGAGACTGAGGAAAAGTTGGGACCTAGACATATCCTTGGTAAAAGAGAATCAGGTCACTGAATACTAAATCAAACTACATGTGCATGAGCGTGGACCCTGATGGGAGACAGCCATCAGTCCTGAGTTGCTGGATGATACCATTACAAGACCATTCTCTACAGATCTTTGATTGATGATGGTGAGTAGAAGTTTCACTGCAATATTCAAGAAAGACAAGGAGAACTCAGGGAACTACAGGCTGATCAGCTCCACCTCAATCCCTGGGAAGGTGACAGAGCAGCTGATACTGGAAATAATTTGAAGCCACATGAAAGACAAGAAAAACATCAGGAGTAGTCAGCATGTATTCACCAACAGGAAGTCATGCTTGATCAGCTTCTATGATGAAACGACTGGTGTGGTAGATGAGTGGAATGCAGTGGATGTTGTCTATCCTGTCTTCAGTAAGACTTTGAACACTGCCATGAGGCAAATTGTTGATATATGGGATGGATATATGGGTGGATTGAAACCCAGCAAAATGTTCACACTCAAAGTATCATGATCAATGACACAAAGACTTTTTTGAGGCCAGTAACAAGTGGTGCATCCCAGAGATCACTAGTGGGTTTGATTCTGTTCTACGTCTTCATTAATGACCTGGATGAAGGAGCAGTATCTCCCAGCAAGTTAGCTGATGATACAGAACTGGAAGGAGTGGCTGAATTGCAAGAGAGTGATAATGCCATCCAGAGGGACTTTGATAGACTGGAGAAGTGATCTGACAGGAACCTTATAAAGTTCAACAAGGGGAAATCCTTCACCTGGGACCACTAACCCCATACATCAATATATTTTGGGGTGCGGGGGGACAACACAGCTGGAAAGCAGCTCTGCAGAGAAGGATTTGGGGGTATTGATGGACCAAACCTGGCCATGAATTAGCAATATGCCTTTAGCAAAGAGGGCCACCTGTCATTGGGTTGTATTATGCATTATGTTGCCAACATCAATGGCTGTGATCCACAAGTTGAAATACATGAAAGATTTAGACCAGTTATCCAGTCATGTCTCTTCAATATGTCTGCAAAGATGCTATGCAAGACCGTGCCAAAAATCTTGCTAAATTGAAGGTCAATCCCATCTAGTCATCTCATCATAGAGGGCAATGAGGTTGGTCAGATATTATTTACACTTGGTCATGCTGACTATTCCCAGTTATCTGGTCCCTTATGTACTTCACAACAGCTACTAGGAAGAGTTGTCTCTTAACATTCCTATAGACTGAAGATAGAGTGGTCATTATCTGCTTTCCTTTCTTCAGAGTAAGCTTGATGTTTGCCTTTTTCTATCCAACAGGAACATTTTCCAGTAATCATAACTTTTGAAATTGATAAAAAGTAGGCTCAAAACTGTGTCAACCTCCTTAGCATCCTTCGTTTTATCATATCTGGTCCCACAGATTTGTGTATGCTCATCTTGCTTAAGTGATTTTTAACTTGATCTTCCTCTAATGTGGGTAATACTTCACTCCTACAGGCTGTCACCAGGCACAGAAAACTGGGAATCCGAGGGTTACCTTAACAGTAAAAATGTCACTTATTTTAGAAATTCTAAGGGGGGGGGGGGGGTGAGGGAGGGGAATGAAGAAAACAAACTGGTGCACAGATTGTGTTTATTCTGCACAATTATACTCTGCCATGTGAGAGTCATCACAGCAGTTAAAGAAGGTGTAAAGAATCTACATCCAAAAATGAATTTGTGCTTTAAAAGTGTGAAAATAAATGCAACCAGTACAATTAGAGGACTCATTGAACATTATACTTCTTTTGGCATGCATGTCTTTAATCACATTATGCAAAATAAAGGCAATCACAGAGGTGATAGGTCTCTTTATCATTCAGACTGTGTTATACCTGGCATAAATCACAGCATACTTTTAAATGTTTAGAGACAAAGATCTCCTAGACAATGGTCATTTACTATCATATAAAGGAGAAAAATCAAAATTATGTCTTTTATTTTAGTCTTTATTCTGCTATCATAAACACTATGTGCTAATTAAAATCTGTTCTGAGGAGACTGTGTGGAGAGCCGTTCCATTCTCCAATATATAAATTTGTATCTATTGATAATAGTCAAGAATATTGCTTGGATGAAAATCCTTCTTTTGACAGTTTATTGCCAAACAGAGCAAATATTTCAAAAGGCTGAAAATAAGATTGAGAGATTAACTTCTCTAAAGCTACTGGAATTTGGATCCACACATTTTGTCTTCCATTTTCATCCCCTTTCATACTTTTTCCTTTTGTAAAAAGCTTCCCTAGAATTCTCAAGGTTCACTCAATTTAGGACTTAACATATGTAGGCAAAAATTTTTTTCAGTAATTAATTAGGGGAAGAGAGTGGTTCATAATTATTTGCAGAATTATTTCTTTAAACCAGAGATGGCTAAAAATACCAAAAAAATCCTGCAGAAAATGCTGTTTTCTTGTAAGCAAAATTGATTTGCAGAAATGATTCATATTGATCACAAAATCAGTGTCAAAGGGAGACTTTTGACTTTCTCATTCACTTCACTAATGTCAAAATATTTTGTTTCACATTATTTCATATTCATTTTGTATTTGAATATATCTTTTAATCCTTTAGAATCAAATCTTTTGTGTTTCTGAGGAGGTCTTTTTTTGTTGCAAATTTCATTCCATAAAAAGTCTTTAAGTTTGAGCTGTTCATTCGAATTTGCAATAAAAGAGGACAAAAAATCAGAAGCTTGATGGTTTTTTACTTGCTTTATTTGCCATTGGTTTCTGCCTAACAAACACTTGGAAAAAAAATAATTCAAATTTTTCTCAGCTGGCAGCAGGGAGAGATGTAGGTTTTCCTTCATCCTCACTTCACCTTCTCTGTTTTCCACCATGTGTGGATTTGTGGATCGTAGAATCATAAAATCATAGAATGGTCTGGGTTGGAAGGGACCCCAAGGATCTCAGAGTTCCAACCCCGCTGCCACAGGCAGGGCCACCAACCTCCAGGTCTGGATCTACACAAGGTTGCTCAGGGCCCCATCCAATCTGGCCTTGGACACCTCCAGGGACGGGGCATAAATATATCAGAGACAGGGCATAGATATACCAGAAATCCTTAGTATTCAGCAGTTAGTAACTTTATATTCTGTATAGCTGTCTAAGGTTAAGTAATGTGCCTATGTCTGTGGGGTTTCTAAACAATTGTCACTTTCCCACTGAACTGTACTTAAATACAATTTGCTAGAGAGGAACTAACACTGTTCCTTTGGCCATTATATGCAGGGGTTTTGATATCATTCCAGGAAACTTAGCACACTGACAGATTGCTGATAGTTCTGGGAATAAAGTTCATCTCCAGTACACTGGGTTTCCCAATACCTTAATGAAATTCCTGGAAGTGCCTTTTTCAGATAGAAGTACTTAATGGAATGACATAAAAATAGGAAAATGCAAGTAACATAGCTGAAATAGATTTGGTTTTGCAAGTGCCTCCAGGTTCAGGGACATAAGATGGAGAATGCCACTAATCTATCTCCACATCAGTAGCTTGTCTTCTAAATGAAAAAATCTATCTGAAAACAAAGGCATTACAGACTCATACATCAGTCACAGAAATACTCAAGCCAATATCTCAGGTTTTCTAGTTGGATAATGTGCACATCTCAAAGGTTTCTGTGATGCATCCTCACCACAGCCTTATAAGTTAACAAAATTCTGCTTCACAGTTTTGCTGTTGGGGAGCTAAAGCACTGTGAAGCACTAGACTTTGGTCCCCCATTAAAGCATTCATGTGTGTATTCGCTGTTCCAAGCATGTGTATCTCTTCCATACTGGAAACTACTGAAATTCACATAATCTTGAAAGCTGCCGAAGAGGGACAAATTCATCATAGGCCTCTAGTATCTTGGGTATGCACCCAAATACTGAGGCACTGCATAAAGTGTAGATACTGACCTGTTAGAATTTGTGGTGCCAACTCAATTAAGGGTGTCTTAAGAATGGGGTATTAGTTCATATCTTGCTTGGAAAATACAGAATATATGTTTCTGCCCCACGAAAGCTTAAGGATCATAGCTGTACAACATCTCCAAATACAGTTGATTCCAGGCATAGTCTGGAAAATGCCACCAGGCGCTGAGACAATTTTAAATCACTGGTTTATAACTAAATTGCATTCAGGTGTTGAACATGGAAATTCTCATCTGAGCCCTATCAAGCTTAAGTATCTGGTGAAAGGCAACCTACTATGCATACTATAAAGATCTGAACCAGTATCTCTTGGATCTGAAGAAAGTGTCTTCACACTGCTAGATTAGACATCCTAACAGCATTTACATGCTGAATAGCTCTATGATGGCAAAATATCTGCTGCCACCTGAAATATATTTTTGGAGGATTCTGAAAAAAATCAGATATCTGCACAGTCAGTGATATGGTCACAGATGGAGAGAAAGAATGCTATATGCAATTTGCTGCTGCAGTAAGATAAGTTGTAAAGAGAACTATTAAGGGAACTATCACACAGAAGACTGAGGAACAGGGCAACATAAACATATTGCAGACTGCCCTCAAAAAACCTTAAATGTGTCTCACCCCCAATGTTAAATTCAGAAAAGGTGTCAAGCATGGCAAAAAGAAGTCTGGTAGGAACTTTTTGTTTCAGAAAATATACCTCTTCTTGAAAGAGATGCACAGGAAAAGCTTGATATTTTTATCTTCCTGTTCAGGGAGCAGGAAGGCTGATGAGGCAGCAGACTCACATATAAGGCAAACAGGAAGAGCTGTGCCAGGTAGCCTTGTCCTTATAGCTTGTGTTATTTTAACTCATTCTGCAAAAAGGTATTGTTCCTGATTTTTTATTCTGTCTGACTAACCATATCATGAACATTATTTAACACTGAACATAAAATATGAATTTCAAGATCTCTGCACATCGCTATTTTTATCATATGTAACTTTAATGTATATGTCTTAAGTTCATGGTGTACAACTATATAGATGCATCCACAGAAATGAATCATTCTAATGAGGGCTGGAGTCCAGAAACATTAACTGAGATTATGCAAATAATTTTGCCAAATAAAAAATCCCAAGTAAATGAGTCACAGAGAGATGGGGAGTAAAAGCCAGATTCTGATCCCAAGACACAGCTCTGGTCAATGGAAAGTGCTGAATGGGATATTTCTTTTAGAAAGGCCACTAGTGAAACAACACAGTGAGGTTTTTTTTATCAGCTCTTTGAAAAGAATCAGTCACCTCGCTTCTCTTACAAAGTGCCCCAAATCCTACCTACTTAATCATACTGCATTGGTTCATAATTAGAAGCTTTCTCTTGCAGTCACAGTAATTGCATGAGGGGGTTTGTTTGTTTATTTGTTTGTTTTTATCCATTGGTGTTATAAGCAAAGACCAAGTATCTGTTGAGAAATTTTGGGGACAAATGAAACGGGTGAATAACTTCTCCAACAGTACTTCACATTAAATTCCAATGTTTCCACAATTCTATCTCTAGGTAGAGTTTTGTTGAATTTTATCTATAT
This sequence comes from Porphyrio hochstetteri, assembly GCA_020800305.1. NCBI lineage: Eukaryota > Metazoa > Chordata > Aves > Gruiformes > Rallidae > Porphyrio > Porphyrio hochstetteri. The sequence continues at coordinate 51,889,526 of CM036905.1, forward strand.
ATATTTTTAGTGAGCCTTGACTTCAGATTAATAAAAGTCTGCTGAAACTAATTCACTTTTTTAAGAAGTCAATGATTTTATACCTATTCTGGTATTTTACATATCCAGAGGAACCCCTAATAGATGTGCTAAGTTCTTTTAAAAATGATGTTAGAAGAGGTAATGTTCATTAATATATAATTAAATTTAGACACTATAGTAATTTTAATTATATTTACTTTGCTAATCAGAGACATTGGGAGTTGCATCCATTTATTGAGAGCTTGACAAGTTTTATCTATGAGGATTTTATAATTAATATCATATATTAACTTGTTGCTTGAGGTAATAAATATTTCTAGGTTATTAAATAATGAGAGCAAGGTCTGTTACTTAGCTGAGAGTAGGAAGAGCATATTCTAGAGGAATAATTTTGAACAGGACAAGCCCCTCCCCACACCCAATTATATATAAGGTTTAAAAGAGAAAAAAATCTGGGTTGGACGAACAGAGGGCTAGAGAAAAAAATCCTTCCATGTATTATTCTCATTCAAATTAATACTAATTTTCTTTATTTTACAATGCATTTCTAGAAGCTCAGCAGCTTCTAGATGCTAAAGTAAGGTATATCAGGAGAAAAAAGAGATGTCTCTTTTTTTCTGATGTCTTACCTTGCCACAAATTCAGAAATACCACGATGGCTGACAGAGTCAGCAGTGCAAAAATGTCCAATTCCCTTAGTTTGTTGGATGATAGAAATATTCATGCAGGGAACAAACTTGTATTTATTTCTTGACTAATCTTCCATTTTTGCCCACAGTCACATTCCACATCTTTTTAGAAATCACAGAATCACAGAGCATTAGGAGTTGGAAGGGACATCCAAAGCTCATCTAGTCCAACGCCCCCGCCAGAGCAGGATCACCTAGACTAAATCACACAGGAATGCATCCAGGTGGGTTTTGAATGTCTCCAGAGAAGGAGACTCCACAACCTCTTGGGGCAGTCTGTTCCAGTGCTCTGTCACCTGCATAGTGAAAAAGTTCCTCCTTATATTCACATGGAACTTCCTATGCTCCTGCTTGCACCCATTGCCCTTTGTCCTATCTCTGGCCATCACTGAGAAGAGCCTGGCCCCATCCTCCGGACTCTCATCCTTTACATATTTGTAAACATTAATGAGGTCACCCTTCAGTCTCCCCAGAGATAAGGAGACCCAGCTCCCTCAGCCTCTCCTCATAAGGAAGACGTTCCACTCCCTTAATAATCTTGGTGGCCCTGTGCTGGACTCTTTCAAGGAGTTCTATGTCATTCTTGAAATGAGGGACCCAGAACTGGACAAAATATTCCCCGTGAAGTCTCACCAGGGCAGAGTAGAGGGGAAGAAGGACTTCTCTTGTCCTACTAAACACACCCCTTCTAATGCACCCCAGGACGCCATTGGCCTTCTTGGCCATGAGGGCACATTGCTGGTTCATGGTCATCCTGCTGTCCACCAGGACCCCAGGTCCCTCTCACCTACGCTGCTCTCCAAGTATGTATTTTTTAATTGAACTGAGGCCATTTCTGAATGAAATTCCACATTTCAAATATTTCCTCTTTCTTCTTGCTGTGTCCTCTCATATCATTTTTCTATCACATATGATGACAACAAAGGCCACAGAAAAATATAGTGACCCTAGTAGGTATGAACCCCAGTTTTGTAAACCAGATTCACACAGTACAAAACATATGTTTACATGGAGATTCAATTAGGATAAACTGTCCTAAGTGGTGAGGAGATACCTGAATCCTCCTGTGAACTGACTACACAGCTGCTTTCAATTCCAGTCTCAGTGACAACATCAAGGATGAGAACCAGTACCAATATCAAACAATTTGGATAGCTCACATTCCTTCTTCTTAATATGAAAAACACTGTTTCTCTGTTTGGGCTTTTTTTGGAATACTAAAAGTCCTTCATATTTTGGAAGTAGAAGCTTGATTGATTACAGCTGGTCCTTTGTTCCTCTCAACAGGTTATTGTGTGAATTTGTAAGGCAGGCAGGTAATAGATGCTCCCACTGTTCTGGTACTTGCATCTCTCTGTTGCAAAAGTAAGCATACATAAGCCATCAACAGTTCAAGCCTAGCTATACAAAGAAGTTGACATGTGCGTACAATATAAATGTTAAAATCTTAACAACCATGTTTCAAACAGCACAATGCTGAAGTGTCATCTTAATATTTTTGTAGCTGTTTTGAACGATATTTCTGTTTTGTGGTCTCAACAGAGTTCTTTCCAGTTCATTTCTTTTCCCCCAAATGCAGCACTCTATAATATGTACCACTGAGAAATGAAATGGTGATATAAACACTAATACGCATACTCTCGGATAGAGTAGTGCTCTGGGTATACAAATATGCCTTTCTAGCACATATTTGAGGCTAATTAAATACCAGTTGTGTTGTAAAACATTTTCAGGATCAATCTGCCTTTAAGTGTTATCAAGACTTTTTAAAGCTCTCAAAGTGGCACTAAAAGGAGGAACGTATGCATTTAAGCACTGTTCTCTTTTACTCATTTTCTACTGAGGTCTCCTGGTTAGTTCCGTTTTAGAAAGAAAGATTGCAATGGGTATTCTTCCCTTGCACATAGTTTGCACCTTTCCAGCGTTAATCTGGAAATTCTAAGATAAAATTAGTAGAGTGGTGAACAAGCACCAGAAGAGAAGTAGCAGTGTTAGAGCCTTGATAAGCATGTTGAGAAGCAGCTGGTTATTAGTAGTTCTCAAAAATCTTGCAGATCTTCATACTTCACTGTTGTGAATGGAAACATTTTGCAAAGCATATAGGATGAAACCTATACGTTACTGGTAATGCACATACATGAATTCTTTAACACTTCAGCATTTTAATCTAAGATTAAAAATTCAAGGATAAATGTATGGCTTTAATATTGCTCATCCCTTGACATTCACTTAATAAAACTACAAATCATATAGTGATAATATAGCACAGCAAATATTTAATACTAACTTTCAAGCATATTGTTCCCTGATGATTTTTCCAAGGGGAAAAATGCCTTAGAGAATATATGCACACGATATGGCCAATCAGTAGTGTCTGAGCCTCAGAATGAGAAAAGAATTTTAATGTATGTCTATCTGTTAAGGAACAAAAAAAAACAAAGGTGGATTTCATTAATAAGAAAGACTGTAATACTTCTCCAGCTGTTTTTACAAGAGTTTAGTAGAGGGAATTTTAAAAACATATGCATCTTCTATAACAGTTTTTAGTTGCATCGAACCATTAGTTTTAAAGCAGAATTCAGATTTCCTAAAAGGTATTATATTGCATTTTCAGTTTCTGATTTTACATTTTTGCTCTGTTTAGTGCCCTGTCCACATTTTTTTTTAAGTCAAGAAATACCAAGGATACAATTTCCCATCAAAAGCCAGGGTTTGTGAGAGCAGAAAGGCACTCTTCTAAAAGAACTTAGAAATCATCAGTGTTAATCTTGCAGAACAATTAGTATTTTACAGGATACTAATCACTGAAGCAATAAAACTCAATAGAATTTTCCAAATTAGCTTGCATCTTTTACATTTGGAATTATACTTAGATATACATAAGAAATGTTTTCTGTATAATGTTCTATGACATATCATTACAGTCAGCTCTGTTTCCTTTGACATCCTAGTTCTCATTAGGCTAAAACACTGTTCAGATTTTGTATTCCTTACTATAAACTTTGTTTTATGGGGTTTAACAGAACCTGGAATAATAAAGTAAATCAATCCCCAATACCGCTCTGTGATATTGTACAAACTTTATACCTGTATTATCTTTAAACAAAAAGGAGTCAAAAAATCTTTGCTTCCCTCTAACTCTGTTAAGATAAATATTCCCCACTGTAGACATTGAATGTAAAATCAGTAGTACAGTCCATGTAAAAAAAACAATTTGGGGTGGTGTCTTGCTTGTACATTCTTTTGTAGGGTTTTTTGTTTGTTTTGGTTTGGAATTTTAGCTATTGGTAGAGATGTTTGCAAAAATGTTTACGTTTATCTCAATATTTCTATCCCTTAAGGAAGGACCATAAGTGAAAAAATGTAAAATAATTTATTAATTTTGGATGCATGTATGCATTAAACACGCTGCAATATATTAATTTTCGGTAATTTACCTGCTCCATATATGTTTCATAGGTAGATGGTATAGCATTAAAATACAGTATTGTTTGTACACCATAGCCAGGTTGAAGCAAAAGACAGTAGAATACTTGAGTGCAAAATTACATATGTTTTAATCCCTCTCCTATAAGAAGACAATTTAATTTAGCACTGCTATAAACTTCAAAGCATGTTAAACCAGAACATTCACCATGTACAGCAAAACTGAGATCTGGCTCAGGTAAAGAGAACCACTCACAGGGATGAGGATTTTTCTCAAAATGTAATGCTGAAGAGACCTTATTCTCTTCATCATGACTGGTATTAGTTCAAGTCCAAAATTAAACGCATGATCAGTGTTCTACAGCTAGAACTGCTGTACTTTTAGTACCTCTTCATTAGCTTGACTGATGCACTATGCATGAGTGGGCACAAAAGAAAGGTAAAGCTCTACCATGGACAATTAAGTATATTACTCTGCTTTTCATGCTATAGTAGCTATGCTACTTCACACTGTTCAAACATTCTAAGGAAGTTATCTTTTGCCTTTTAAAAAACAGTTGGCCTTATTATTTTTAAGCCCTTCTCATCCTGAAATTGATTTCTGGCCATTAAGTCATTAATTCTTAAGTCAGCCTGGACAGATAAAAGTATTCTTGTGACTACTTTACAGATGAAGAAACTGAGCTTAACGCTCAGCTTAAGGTGAACAGCCTGAATTGCAGAGATTTACATTAGTTCTAGAAACCAAAAGAAGTGTAAGTGCAACTTCTGAAACATGGTAAACCTGAGGCTACAGAAGCAATCATTATTTTGGGTGGGGTTAGAGTACCTTTTCTCACTAGAAGATAAAACCTTACTGTATATGAATACTGCAAGGCTCACATTCAGTATTTCTATCAGGAAATCTTAAAGCAGTGAACCAAGGGTGCCACTGTAATTCTTCACATTTTATAAATGACAAAATAGAAAATCAAGAAAGTGGCAGTCATATGTCTTAGTTTACCCACCTGACTGAGGGTGGACTACAGGTCCCTTGAGCCCTTTGACCATTATGAAGTACTAATACCCTTAAAGAAACTGTTAAGGGAAGTAGTAAAGTGATGACATTCAGCAGGTTTATGCAGAGGCTCTCATCATTATACATATTTCCATTCTTTCTCACAGGGTTTGGAAAGACTTAAAAATAACACAAAATCTTTATTAAATGTTTCCTTGTTAATCTATCATGCTACTTTAAACATTTTCTTAATACAGTCAGATCCTATTAGTAACCAACCACTCTCATTAATTCAATAGAAAAAATGTTTTATCGTATTGACAGTGTTTTTATTGAATTAGTGGAGATGATTAATAGTAGTGTAATTCAATGGAAGCAGCTACTAAAATGTTGTTTAAACATCCTAGCCTTGCAAGGGAAGTTATTGTTCAAAATCATATTTATCATTGCTTGACAACAAAACAGCCCAAATGTCAACATTTCTTGTAGATGTCCATAATTGAAACATGGTACTTGTTATCTTTATGCACTGCAGCCTACGTTATGATATACACAGAAGAAAAGTGCAACAAAAGGTAAAGAAAGTCACCCATTAAAATGCTTTGTTTTGTCCCTAAGGATTTTCAGAGATTTTCAGTGTCTGCTCAAGGATAGAGGCAATATCTTGGATAAGAGCAGCAGAGCAATAAAGCAGTTCTATTCAGCTACATAACCATTTGTTCCATTTCCCATGGAGGTGTGATGAAAAGCCTGAAGGCACATATTTGTTTAGTAGTTATGTTTGGGGAGATGGAGAATTTTCCCTTGAATTCATCATTAGCTACGTCACTCAAGCGTAGCTATTTTTGTGTATCAAGGAATAGGCTCTTCAGCTGAACTCTAAGAGATTTTTTTCCTCAAACATGTTACAAATGTTTCAGCAAACACAGTAATAATATTTCCCATGGTTGTTGCAAAGAATAAAACAATTTCGTGAGTTGAAATTAATTACAGCTCATCTGAACCCTGACAATAGACACTTAGTATTAATTAAATCTTGCTTCCCATCCCATCCCAAAAGGTAAATCTACATACAAAATTAGAGATTAACTTGATTATCTTGATGATAATATTAGGTTTTAAGATAAATTAATATATTTGAAGCCACTTAGAAATCAGTAAATACTATGTGTTAAATATAAAAACCAAAAACAAAACAAAAAAGGAAAAATAAAAGTTAAGAGCAAATGTCAGTAAAAAAGAACCACTATCCTTTCAACTTTTCCTTGTTACTCTCAATTTCTTTGCTGTCATAAAAGGGACTGTTTCTGCCCCATTTGACCCCACCTTCTAGCAGTTTTGATAACAGTACACCGGTGAGTGTGTTACTTATTTTTGTACTGGGGTAGCTGGAAAGCAGAATTTCCCTCAGCTGCATTGTTATGCTTTCCATGGAAAATTTTGTGAAGATGTGCCTACATTTTATAGCTTTCTTTTGGCAAGACTTTTCTTTCCCACCTTTGTAATCTTTTCAATGGCAGACGAGCACTCAGTATTTTCTTCCAAAAACAGCAGACACAAATTTGATTACAAACACAGTAAAAATGAGCACCATGTCTAGAAAACACCTGGCACTTGCCTTTTGCTGTTCCCAGTTACAATCCTGGGTCTGTTTACTGCTGTCGACTTTCCAGCTCTTTGGCATGTCTGGGGAATTAGACTTGTCAGATTTGTCTGAATCAAGCCTCCATCACACTAGTTTCACCCCCTGGGCCCTGTAGGTATCTCTAAAAACCACCCATTCTCCTTGCACTTTGTAAGCCAAGCAACCCACATTTCTAGTGGGATGCCTGACTGGCAATCTGGGCTACAATTATCAAAAGCAGATGACTGGCACTTCTTTCTAGTGAAGGGTAAGGCACAACTAGTTACAACAGAACAGTATTAAAGTACAAGGCACTTGGGACTTCTCTAAAGGTTACTATGATCCTGAGGGCTACTTTTCAGAAAGCATAGAGTCATTTAGTCCTCTACAAAGGAATTCCAAAATATTTGCTTTCTGATATGATTGTTTTAGCAAACTCTCTGAACGGGGGTAGATGATGCACACCTTGTATGGAAGTGGGTTCAAAGCTTCATTTCTTTCCCTGCTTCCCAAGTTCTAACTCTGCTGATGGAGGGCAATTATCTAGTAATATGACTAAAGGACCCAGTTTTGTCCCCTTATGGCATGGGAATTCATTCAGATTGCTCTCATCCAAGCGCTGATAAACTTAAATTCACTAGTGTCTGTGGAGAGTGAACATAGAGCTGGCTTCATGTTATTACACCTGGAGCCCAAATCATTGGATCATAGCTGCCGAGGAACCAGATAGCCTTTGCTCAAACAGAGTCCAGTCAGTGTAATGTGTTATCTCCTTAACACAGAGTCATTGTAAATGTGTTATCTCCTTAAAAAAAAAAAACAAAGAGGAGCTTCATGTTATATAATAACGCATATTTCTAGACTTATACAGGGGGAAACCTGATGGACATAAATATTCTGAGTTAACTAGATTCAAATAAAAGGAAAAGAGTCCAAAAAGGAGCATGACTATACTTAAAAAGAAATTAGAAGTGTAGTTTTGAGGACAATTGCTGAGATTGCAATGTACTAAGAACTTTTTAAACAAGCAAATACATAATTATATGCATAGCCCTTCACATATTGAGCAGAAATTTTCAGTATCTTATATTTATGGTTTTGGTAACCTAGAAACACATTTTCTTGACACTGACCTGTGATTTTCATAGTTCATCCTAAATCAGATTAGTCTTTTCTGAAACACCAGATGGTATTAATTATGTAGTTGTAAAACTTTGACAGAACCTTTACAGTGTGTTACTCTCTTTTATTTAAGAAAGCATTTTATGATGTGCAATTTCACTGCTTTAAGCAAGTCTGTTAAAAAATTCAGTGAGCAGATAAGACTTTCAAATTTCATGATATTATTAGATAATTTTTATGTTTTTTTTTTTTTGAGTGGCACTTCATCTTTTAAAGAAATTTTTCCCACTCAATTCTGACCTTTGAACTGTTCTGCACATCTGGTATTATGTAAAAAGAAGGCTTCTCGAAGGGGATGACAATAAGTTTCATGCTAGTTCCTTCAAAAATCTGCCCATCTCTTTTTGAATCTGCGTAACTCACCACAGATACGTATCAGAAATAATGAAGCACAGTATTCTACTACTGTTGGTAGATCTACCTTGGGACCTCATTAGTATATGACTCTTTTGCAGTCAGTGAATGTACATCTTGGAATGTTATAGATCTCTTAAAAACTAGGTAAAAGTAAGAGCTGAATATTGTTCTTTTTCTTTCGTTCTTGTCAGTGGCAACAGAGCTAAATTCAAATTGGTCCTTGCTGATCCCTAGTCAATAGGATTAAAAAAAAACTTCTAAAAATAGCTTAGTATGAGATTCGTACACATAAGGAACCTAATATGATATGACTTACACCCACTCAGTGACAATTCTCATAGTACTTACTAGACAAAATTGCACGGACAAGAAGAATAAAGTACTGTATCATTAGAAGGAATTACCATATGTGCTCAGACTAACACATGACTAGAATAAATTCCTCCTTCCCAGACACTCCCCCAAATCCAAAACATGGGAGAAACAATACTTGTAGAATAGAATCACAAACTTTCAGATTGATTTATGTCAGCAGACTTTTCTGGAGGTCTGGAGTTCAGGGTGTTTTACTATTGTCCTGGTTTCAGCTATGATGGAGTTAATTTTTCTTTTTTTTAGCAGTGGATGGAATGCCATGTTTGGGTGTTAGCATGAGAATAGTGCTGATAGCACCCTGATGTTTCCGATTTGTTGCCGGGCAATCAAGTACCTTTCTCAGCTCTGCATACTTCCTTACTAGTGAGAAAGGAGGGGACGAAGCCAGGACAGGTGACCCGAATTGGCCAAAGAGGATATTCCATGCCAGTTACGTCATGCTCAGTATAAAGGGGGACTGGGGGGAAGAGGAGGAGACAATGCCAGGACGTGCAGTTTCTGGGGACGGTCGGGTTTTTTCCGGGACGGGCTCTAAGCTGTGCGGCCTGAGTTGTGTGGTTTGGTGAGAAATTGCATTGTGTATCACCAGTTTCATCTATTTTGTGCTTTAAACTCCTGTTATTGTTATATCTAGTTTTCTGTTATTGTTTAGTAAACTATCCTTATCCCAACCTCCGTGGTTCTGGTTTCTAGGTTGTGGTTTCGTTCCCTCCTTTCTTCCTTCCCTTTTTCCCCCTCCCCCAACTTTCCTTCCCCCTTCCTTTTAAAAGTACAAGCGACTGTGTGGGGTGCGGCCCTCGGCCGGGGCAAAACCACGACAACTATGCAATCAGAATTTCCTTTTGCAACTTGTGTCTATAGTTTTTTGTCCTTTCTCTCTGTGTCTGCAAGATGCTTCATCTCCTCTATAGCCTTCCTTTAAGTGGCTGTAGAGAACGTGAAGTCCACCTCCAGTCTTTCCTTTTCCAGGCTAACCAAAATCAGTTGACTTCAGATTCTGTGTTGTGTGTTCCACCCCCCTGACCATCTTGGCGATCTAGGGGACTGACTTCAGTAAATCCAATCTTCCTTGCACTGGGGAGACGAAAATTAAACCACAAATATGGCTAGCAGAATATCTACTTCAGAAAATTTGTCCTGAGTCTGAAGAATTTATTTCAATAAATGAATCCAGTCCCTTTGATGTTGTTTGTCACTTAGTGTTATCATCAAAGCTTCTCTATTTTGTCTGTAAAGAATCTTAGCCCTTATCTGTCCATGTTGGTCTAGATTGCAGACTCAGTCTTGCACAGATCTTCACACATGCATCTCAAGTAGGATCCTAAAGCAAAAGTCAAATCTGCTATCACACTTTCTGTCCCCTCCCATTTGCAGAAGGGCACATGCAAAGAAAGGAATTCCTATTGTCTGGTTCTGATACAAAACTTAGGCTCCTATATAAAAAGCTTGTGTTCTGTATACAGCCAAAAGTGAGAAGTACATTTTCACACAGAAGTTAAATTAGTGTGTTCGCTCTTACTATATTTGAGCTCAGGATCTTTGGATAGACACTTGAAGTACATGCTCTTATGGTGATGTCTAATAAGTCTCATTATTAATGGAGGATGACTTTTTTGCCAACTATGAAACAAAACTGTAGTAATCTCAAAACTATACATATTCTGACTGTAGAAAAGCAAATTTATACAAGTCTGGACTGAAACAGACAAAGAGATGAAAAACATTCTGTCAGAGAAATATTTTTATCCAGCATGACACTGGTAAGTACAGGAATTGTATATTTAAAGTCTTCCTCTAACAAAGTGCTTTAAACTACTCTCTGTGAGAAGTTTGTAAGCATCAGTCCACAGGTTATTTGAATATGAAGGATACGGAAGGACTTTAATACAAGAATACACTCAAATCTCTCACTTTTGCAGATGACAGTTGAGCCCAAATAGAGGATTGACTCACCAGACTGGTGAGTAAGGCACCCACACAACACGGCAGAGCTCCAGGTCTCCAGTGCCTGCCCCAGTGACTGCTCATGACTTACACAACTACAGAGTGATGATACAAGTGTCCTCCTGCCTCATGACTGTCACTCTCCAGAGTGATGAGCTTTAAATATCTTTAGACAGCAGTAAAATTTAAAGTCAAACTCTCCGCATACTCAGTCTATGCCAGAAACTTGACTGTTAATTGAGAGAGTCCTGTTAGCATTACCATGCTTTTCCACACTATTGGCACAAATGTCCATCTAAAGGAAACCAGTTATTCACAAAGCCAACCTCATATTGCTAAATCACCTAAATGTACCAGTGCTGGACCTGCCTGTGGTTTACATCGCTAAATACAGTCTCAGTAGTTAGGTGTTTCAATTTCTTTCTATTCAGTTCTTCTCTAATTATTTTTCAGTTTTGGTCATAAAAGCTAACTATGACAGGGAGGTGGGGAAAAAAACCCACATCAATAAACTCCAATCTCAAACTCTTTTTCATAAGAAGCAGTAGTCTCCTCACACTTCACTGCTTTTACAGCCCTTATTAAGAGAACTGAGAATACAGTCTGTTTGATTTATAATTGGAATTCATAAACTATAACATTCACCTGCTGTTCATATGCACAAATGGAATGATACAAGGCAGTTTCATCACTCAAGATAATAATTGGCATGAACCAGGTTTGGTATGCAGCACTCAGATCCCTAAGGTCCACTAACGAGTTACTGTAACTACATGCAGCTGTAGAGGAAAAACAGGGAAAAACAACACAGCATTTTTCATATCACTGTTGTTTTGATTAATTCATGTGGGGAAACAGAGAAGTCTACCTTGGGTTTTGTCCTGATCATACAGATGGTACTGTAAAGTGAAGACAACCCCACTCACATTAAGGCCTCGAACTAACCTGCAAATGAAACTAGAGAAGAAACAACTAGAGAGTAGCAACATTCTTTACCAAAAAAGGGTTAAAATTAATATAAGTTACTTCATAGTGTTAGACTTATCTGGAACATAAATTAGATTATAGAAATTTGACACTTCAGCATAAAGAAAAGCTAGACTTCTCTGTTTGATTTTACCCTACTAAACTTCAGAAAATAAACCAAAGTAAGTCTCTAGCTCATTTTTAATTCTGAAATCATTCATGATGAAGTTATTCTTTTCCTTTAATATTTCCTGTACAGAAAGAAAGAAAAACAACTGTTAAAGAGGAAAACTGTGGCTCCTGTCACTTGAGACATTGAAAATTCTCTCGAAATTTCACTTAATATTCTGCAATTCTGTTACTTATTTTTCCTTGGTAGGGTTTCTAGCTAAGAATACCATAGACTAGTGCAAGCAGAAAATAAAGGAATTTTTAAAAAAAAAAAAAAAGTCCTCTCTAAAATTCTAAAATTTTCTTTTCCCTTCTTCCAATGCTACAGAAATGTAGGGGATTTAAATGATCACTTTTCAAAATTTTTGCCACTCAGGGCTGAAACAGGAAATGGTGGAGATGTTTTGAATAAAGAAATCCTTGAGTAGATGTTTAAAAAAAAGAAAAAGGAAAATGTAATGGTGCAGGTAAAAGTATGACTTTACTGCCTCTCTTAAGATGCATGGGAGATGATGCAATACCATTTCATTCCTCTCTACCATTAGCAAAGCTTTTAAGTACATAGTTGTCTCTAGGCAGGTGGGAATTTTTATGGAACCATGTGTTACTACTCACACATTAAATATGCTTGAAAACTGATAGCAATTGATGTGCTTTTCTCATAATCATGTGCTACGCAAATATCAGTCAACATACTAGTTCTTCTCAGTTACAAGAGGAAAGTTCTGCCCATGGTCTTAGATATTATCAGTTGGGAAGGAAAAAATTCTCTGCTCATGAAAGTCGTAAGATTTCTGTAATGAAAGACATAACACATAGACTTCCTGCGTGTCAAATAAATATTTCTAAATTTAACAAAGTTTGCAAAAGTTTAAATCAAAAATGGAAGACAAAAAGATAGAGATACAGCAGGGGTTCATGTGAAAGTAAGTAATCCCACATTGGGGAAAACAAGCATATATAATATTAATGACATTATTATGATGAATAATCATATTAACATATAATATTAAATAGTAGCTTTCTCTTCTAGACCGTTGTGCTCTTCAGTTTATTTACAGTAGAATGATAGTAATGCGCCAATAGGTGAACTCGTAGATGACAAGCAAATTAAACTGACCAAATACCGTGTTATGAAATGAATCTAAGTTCTGTGTAAATGCATATGCATTCTTGTAGGTCTATGGATTATTCTCTGCTAAAAAGTTCAACATTTATGGAAAATCTTCTTTACATAATGCTAGTTATTTCTTTTGCTAAATGCAGCAAAGTGCTGTCATTTCTGATATCACTCTAGCAAGACTGGATAAAGGTTGAACTTTTTTAACCAACCTGTATACCTAAGGTAAACATGAAAGTAAACATAATGATGAAAAGCCTTCCCTTTGTTGGAAGGAAATGTTAATGGCAGCTTTTGTTATCTGTGTATCTAAACCCCATCTTGGTTAGTGACTTGTTTTTGTAAAGCAGAAAATTGTTCTTGACCTTTCAAACCACTGTGGCAAATGTGCTCTATAACCAGACTTGGGTCAGTGGCATTACAATAGGAAAGAGGTGGCTGCCATTTACAAAGCTTAACCACATGTTAGTGGTTAAATGCAACTAGTCTGTGACCCAAGGTCTGCATTTTTAGAGTAGGATGAATAATTAGAGCTAGCTGTCTCAAAAATTGTTTTTATATACAGCAGCGTAAGAAAGGGAGAAAAGAACACTGAGAGCAGTGACAAGTATTGCTCTTTAAAGGAAAACTATATATGTCTTAGGTGACAAAAAGGGGTTTCTTTGTTTGTCCTTGTCTTTTAATTTAAAATACTATATTATATATGCCCTAAAATATCTGCTTTAGACTTTCTGAAAATAATATGCTCTGTTGAAGGTGTCATTTGCAATCTTTGCTTTGATTCATGACTCATCTTGATGATACTTATAATGTCTAATGTAATTTCTGCCCAGACCACTCTGACTAACCCCATCTATACTGGGACTCACCTCAAACTCCCCTAGGCTCTAAAACAGGGATTTTATTGCTTACTCCAATGACTAAATACTCTTGGTTTAAATCCACTGTTTTTTTTCTAGTATCATTGCAAATATAGGCTCTCAAAGCTGGATTTCACCAAGGACAAAACTTGTCTGCATGTGTAGCAGTCTCAGCAAGTGACAAGATCATGTTAAACAAAAGATGTTGCAGTTTCCATGACTGTACTCTGGTTACCACAGGTCCCCCCAGTTTAGGGATTCATTTCTGCTTCCATTAAACTCCTGAAAAATATGTGTTTGGAAGAGGGATAATTCTTCATTGTCTCCTACCTAGGAATCACAATACAATGCAGACAATCCCTGAATCTCCAGGTGCAGAGATCGGCAATGGACAACACACAGTTCGATAGGAATTTTAGGTGAAACCGTTTATTGAGTGAAATCTCACAGATTATATATATTTGTTATTGAAAACATGGCAAGCTAAAAAACCACTAATTGGTTACACACACTGTTCACACCAAACTGATTGGTTAATAATTATAACGAGTTCTGATAAGCATATCTTATAGCTAAACACTCTTAGTTTACATTTGATGTCTAAAAGCATCCGCACACTTGCTGTTATGACCATCTATTATGGCTGGTTCTTGACATGTTCACTTACTCCCAAATACCTTCCTACAACTCCTTCTTGGTTTAGGGCAGTTTGTACCCCTGTCTTCAAGGCTGCTGTGATTTGAGAATGTGATTACCAAAATCCTCTCAGCATGTGTAACTTTCCTGTCTCACAGGAACTCGAGGATATTGTCAGGTCCTATGTCTTCTGTGAGGAGAGTCAGACTGCTGTCAGGCCTACTGCCTTCCCCAACATCCAGACCCACACATTTACTGCTAACTAGCTCCTGTTACAAATTTGGGTAATCTTCACCATCACACCTTCCTTTGAAAATCATTATAAGCAGAACTCCTGTTTCTCCAGAATATCAACCATCCACCCCCAACATATTTCCTTTGCAATCCAAAAGAAGAGCAATTTCTCAGCACGTGTCCAAATCTGGGTTTTATTCTAGCTTGGGGAACCAAATACCTGAAATCATTACTTTTTCCTTCTTGTTACGTATCTGTTTTAATTGAAAGTGACTTTGAAAAAGTGAATTGAAAAAGAAAATATGATTTACTTCACAGAGTAAGGAGGTAAAGTAACATTCTATGAAAAAAAGCATCAAAGCTTCACAAACTCTTTTCATGGGCTGGATGGGAATCACAGATTTTCTCCTAGAAGTGGTCTCATCTGCTGACATGGTGCTTGTTCCCACTCTTATTAAAATCACTGAGAGTTCTATAGATCTGGGGGAAGACAAGAATATGTTGTAACTGTGTCCTGCTCCATGGTAGCACAGTCCAGAATATGTAAATAGATGAGAATTTTGAAAAAAACTAGTTTTGATTTTTTTTTTAAATGTTTTAATTTTGTTAACTTCAGCTTTTTAACATTTACTGGAGATCGGCAATTTCATCACTAACAGCTAACATAGTTAATGCATACCAGAAACTTGACATCTTTCCAATTTCCCCACAGTTTTCAATTTCTGTCTTTCTAGAAGAATGAATTGACTGGCTTTAGTCCTGCTGTATTGTGCATCAGCCCACAGTTCGTTCACTGTCCCTGCAAAGGTTGAACATATGAAGCTAAAGTCATTCCTGGTGGCGTGTCACTGATTTCAGCAGAGTTTCATCAAGAACACATTTGGCCCACAATCTCATAGCTGCAGTTTGAGAAAACAGCCTCAATTTTTTCTAATGCAGGCACAGCCACTGAAAAGTAAATTTCTCTTTGTTATTATCCATGATAAATACTAGGCTAGTCAAAGGACATTTGCAAGTCTATTTATTTATCATTTGATGATTAGAAACAAATAAGATAACCATTAAAAAGCCTCCCTATTGCTAAATTACTTTTTACATTTTCATTCAGGGTTTTTTGGGTTTGGGTTTTTTTTACTGTAATTATTTGTGTCATTTCTTGGTCCAGAAACAATGTCTCTTTATCACGAGTTTTAAAGGTACATACCAAACCAACCAGTCAACCAAATGGAAACCAAACCATGTAAAAATGTAAATTTCCTAACAGTCAAGGAATTTTTCTCTTTTTTCACTTCAACCATAAGGCTTCTACTTAAAAGGAATGGTACAGCTAGGCTTTAGACTTGCTCATTGGTCTTTATTTTCCTATTTAGACAGAATAAAATCAGTGGAATAAATGGATTTCTGAAACAAAACACATTCCATGATTTTCCACTTGAAATAGGAAACTGCCATGTAATTTATATGCTAGGTTTTCTGTGGCTTTTCTGAAGAAATTAAAAATTCACTCTATTTGCTAGAAGCCTTAGTTATCTATCTGTTCTGAAACTGTGAAAGAAAAGGACTTTCTGAGAGTGCCTTTCTAGCTTCAAGCTCTTGTTGCACCTCATAAAGGTGATTGCTTTTCTTTTCTTTCAGAGGCTTTATGTTTGTAGGTTTCCTATGAATCTAAAGTTTTTTTGGCAGTACAGCCAGTTACTTTCCTACTCAGCTGGCCATTACCACTGAATTAATTTACTGGTTTGAATCTGCTACTGTCCTTAAAGGAAATGCCATATTCTTGTTATATCCTTCCATTATATTAAACATACTGCCATCTTTTAGGTTATGTCTGGCTTTAATGACATTTAGTGACATTTCCCATTACTATTACAGTTACTTATCTACTCATGGTCACAGTCTGCTGCTTTCTATCTCTAGGGTGGTTTTAATAAAACTCTGTGGGGACAATGGCTCTCTTAGCACTTCTACATAATTCTTACGTGAACTGTATGGAAGATCTGCAGAATTTTTCTGTTATCCTACGTATGTTTTTTTGATTCATTTAGGCAACATCCACCAGTACAATTTTCTTTGGTGCCATTGGGTAAGATTAGTTCTGCCAAGCAAACCAAATTTAACCATCCTTCTCTGTAAGTGTAGCCTGTCTGAGAGGATATATTTTTACTATTTAGTAATTGTTTGTTTGGGGTTTTTTTTAAATAGATCTCTTCTTAACTAGTAAAAAAACCCCCAGAATTATGGAAACACTAATGGCTGTTAAATTCATTGCCTGCCTACTAGATACTATCTCATAAAATCATATTTGTCATTGTCATACTTGTTTACACACACAAACATATAAACTTCTCCAACTGTTTTGATTTCTGCAAAATTTTAAAGAGGGAATTATTTTTGAAAACATTAAAAACCTACAAAGGAGGCCCTGAATACCAGTTTCAGCTTTGTTTAGGTTTGGGTTTTGGTTGGGTTGTTTTTATTCTTGTCAAACTGACTTGAAAGTAAATGAACAATCAAAGTAAGGACGAAGTTCAAGTAGAAAAACTTGGAATTTGTTAAACATATTTTTCTCTAAACTGCACACGCAAAACAACTGAGCTATATTTGACTAACTGTAGCTTTACCTCCCTGGCATTCTTTATCTGCCAGTAGTGGAAGGCAAAATGGATCCTGGAGATAGGGCAGTGGATTTGGTCTCAAGATACCCTGCTACTATTCCTGGCCCCGCTAATGATCTACTGTGAGATACAGAGTAAATTACTCCACCTCTCTTTGTCCTAGTGTCATGAGGAAAGCTACATAAAGCATTTTGAGATCTAAAGATCTTTGAGTTATATGCTATTATCATTTATTATTTATTCTCTGCTCTGCTGTGAGAGTTTTTTACAGACATTCTGTGCCAACTAATGCACATTTTTCTGAGGCAAGCAACCCACAGTTGTCTGAAGAGTCAGGCTGTGAGCACAATGAGAGACAGCTTTTTTTATCTTGTTTCCATAGAGTTCCTGCACAGATAAATTTCCTACATGAGAATTATGAGCTGATCTGGTACCCAAGTGTATGAGTTTCCAATAGGGAAACACAATCTCCCCATTTATTTCTATGCATTTCTAGTACATCGTCATTCAAGGCTGAATAAGATGTGCTTTGCTAAGCTACAGCCTGTTTGAAGTTCATTCACACCAACTGCAACAGTACAGTAACATGCTGACTGGTGCAGACTGGAAGCCATCTTCTACCAATAGCTGACACTGTAAATATTGTAACACTGAAGATTTTCTTTTTCAGAAATGTGCTACAAGCACTCTTTGAAAAAAAAAAATAGGAATAATTTTACCTTTTGTTTCCAGTGTTATTCCACACTGTATTTTAGATTTTCTTTGTTTGCCAGCCCCAGCTGTTGTTTTTATTAGCTTTCCTCAAAAGCTGGCAATAACATCATGAGGCTCTTTCAGAGCTTTTTCTTCGACTCCTAACGCCCACACAGCTGTACAAATGTGATGGGTTCTAGTTGTGCGACAGTTTAGTTAGCAACAGAAACAGTATAAAACTTGGAGATGTACCAAGAAAAATTTTCATCTCCATTCTGGTCCCTTTACTGACTTAAATGGATTTAAAGTGATACCCATACACAAGGATATGCCTCTAGACAGCCTCATGCAAGAACTTGGACAATTTTTGGATGTGGTCCATCACCCAGATCACCATGTTGGCATGTTATAAAACCCTCCATGCAGGGTATATTATCTTGGATTTGGCATGATGTTTACTGGCTACAGGTTTGCCCTGGATTGGAAGATGTGTTTGGAGTGTGGTCAGCATGTGCTTACATCTGCCTGAAAATTACCTGCAAACGCTCCTCCACCAGCCCCAAAGATCTTTTGCAGATGGTTACAGGCAGCCTTGCTTATGATGAAGGCAACTGCCAAGGGTAGAACTGGGAAAGGGTAAGAGACTAGCCTGCCACAACCTGCAGTGCTGAGAAATCATATAAAGTGCTGCTGTTTGCAGGCTGGCAGGCAGAGCAGCTCCCAATCAGGAGGGCAGAAGAGAAGCTTAGCGCAGAAATTACTCTGGCACAAGTCCTACTCCTATTAGAATTCACACTGCTGTACCTCATCTTTCTTCCTTGGGAGAACCACTACTTGCAGCGACAGGCCATTCAGCTCATAGGCACACTGCAGTCTGGGTTTCTTTGCTGCAATTATTACCCCTAATGTCAGCTGCCACTTAATTCCAGTCATGCTGTTTGGTTGTGCTGAAATCCATCATTAAGATCTTTAAAGCTCCAAACATTTTCTTTATTCCAATCTCCTAGAAAGTTACAAAGCAGCAAAGAAAAATGTTACTGCTCCTTCATAAGAGCTGCGGCTCTAGCATTTGCTCAAAGCTTGTTCTCATAATTTAAGAGACAATATTAAAAAAGGAAGGGATGGATGGGAAAAGGCTTGCAAGAGGGAATAATGATTTTGCAAGTAGTAAGTAGATCAGGTAAACAAAGAATTTATGTTACCAGAAAAATTGATTGCTTGTTCTGTTAGAGAGACAGAATTACAGAAGTAACAGATAAGGGAAAATAGCAAATGTGATATATATGGCAGTAAGGACTTAATATCCCTGAAAAAAGGCTAAAGTGTGAATAGGCCTACTAGGTCACGTACTGGAAGTTACTATTCTTTCCAAAGTGGTATCATTTCTTCAGAGGTTTAATGACCCGTAGTCCTCATTAAAAAAAAAAAAAACCAAAACCCACAGAAAACAAAACCAACACAAAACCAACCAACCAAAAAAAAACCCAAACAAA
The DNA here is from genome assembly GCA_020800305.1 of Porphyrio hochstetteri. NCBI lineage: Eukaryota > Metazoa > Chordata > Aves > Gruiformes > Rallidae > Porphyrio > Porphyrio hochstetteri. The sequence goes on from CM036905.1 coordinate 51,908,929, forward strand.
AAACCCACAGAGGTAAAGTCTGCATCCTACAGTAACAATTCATGCCCTGGCCCTATGGTCAGTAAATACTAGAGCAGAGGAGTGTCCAGGGACTTAAAATATTATGATGGTATCTACCTAAAAGGAATTTAATTTTAAAAAAATCCTTTTAAAAAAGGAGAGCATTCACATGTCAGAGTAACTGTATCTGCTCATCCAACTATGATCTAAATTCATATCTATTGATAGCAGGTACCTGACTAGCTGCTTCTGCTTTGCTGCTGTTTCACACTGACAAGGCGAGAACAAAGTAACTCACTATTTTCATTATAAGTAATTTCTTCTTGGTCTCAGTGTGATGTCGTGACTCATCACTAGTATTTTGTTTCCCATAATTTCTGCTGTTCGTATGTGTAATTAATAAACATAATGTTGGTGCATTTAGTTGCTATAGAAACCATTATTTCTTTAGCTTCTCCTGAGGATTCTGAGCAAATTGGCAGTAAGTTTGACCCAACTTTGTCACCTTTTTACAGTCTTGAATGAAATAAGTTATGACTCTTGGGAGGCATGTTTGAATTTCTGTCTATGGGCAAAGTTCTATGAATCTACATATTAATTTGTCCCCATAGACTGTTACCAAATATAGTCTCAAAACCTTATAAATTATATCACCCGGAGGGATGTTATTAAGCTTTCTTTCATTACATAAAAACAATCAGTGTTGGTAATTTCAATGTGGCTTGCTGAAACTTCCTGCTAATTTGAAAATAATGTAAAATGCAGACAGTCAATTGTTAGAATAAATAAGGTAAGGAAAAATTGTATGGAAAAGTCAGGGCTGGACACTACTTATCTTCCCTGAAATGGAGAATACAAGCATCCCAACAATAATGAATGTATTTTATTCTTGTAGCACCCTCCAACGCTGTCTTATAAACAGTTGGTGCACGTCAACATTTCAGCAATGAGTTTTGCAAGCAGTTCCTGGTATTTTAGAAGTATATGTGGTACACAAATGCATATGTCAAAGTTTGTACAGTACACACACATGATACAATATGACGGGAAGGCAGGTGGACAGAATTGATGGCAGTACGAGTGACAAGGAAAGGCAGTTTAATTTATAAACCATCAGCATGGAGCAGAGCACAGGTATATCTCATTTCAAATGAATGTCTCAACCTGCAGGTTAGAGAACCTTGCTCATACCCAATAAAACTTTAGACACGTTGATACATGTATAATCTGAGGGAACGAGAGCATCTCCCAGACCACTGTAATACTCACAGTGCCGAAATTAATGCACATTCGCAGGATGTGTGTTACAGTACTAAAACACTGAACTACTGAGAAACATGTGGAAGATCTAATGGCTTCTTTCACTGTGGCCATGTTTGGAAGGAAAATAAGAAAATGTAGCACTGAATTTTTTTGTGGCACCCAATCTCATAGAGGAAACCTGTTTGGCAGTAAGTCTTGTGAAAGGTACATGACAGAACCACAATTACTAGATCTGGGTGAAACTTACACATGAGATGGTCACAGAGTTCTTCAGTATGATAATAAGAAGAAATCCAAATGTAGGATCCTACAGAATTAGTAGCCTCAGCCTGCATCCACCTTTGGGCACCCTGTACCTCTTACCCTGGATTTTGGAGCAGAATCCTTGCCTACCCTCGTATTTTGAAAACAGAAAGATTTATATTTAGTGAAAAATAAGAACAGGTGAAAGTACCTGCAGGATCACAGCTTGTGTTTGAATAGCACCACCACATTATGGCAAGCAAATATATTTAGGAGTGGTCAAGGTTCTTTAAGTAAAAGAACTAATGGATAATGTTCTGCTGGAAACTATTAATATATGTTAATAAAAAGAAGTCATAACAATAAAAAGGAAAATGCCATCCTTACAAAAGCTTTATCCTTTTCTTATTTCTCTGTCTTTTTTCTGAAATGAGATCTTGACAGAGGAGACTATTTGAGTATTGCTCTTAATGGGCTCTCAAATATGCCATTATTAGGAAATGTAATGAAGTTCCTCCCCTGTGTCCAATTCAATTTTATTTGTTTATTTTAGGGATGTGGAAAGGGCCGAAATTTTTGCCCCTGTGAACTTTATGGAATAATGGATCATTTCCTCTAATTGTTTTCCTTTTTTTTGTTGGTTTTTTTTTTTGTTTACAAAAGAAGGACAACTTAGTAGACATTCTGTAAAGGCCCAGGGATGTCATTATGTCTATTTCTATTCATAATTGGATATCTCCATGTAATTTAAAACTATTAATGAATAAAATATAAGAGTACTCTCTCTACACAAGTAAACAAAACATTTTTACTAGATGGTAGGGTTGTTTTCATCCCTTCAGAGACCGGTTGATATTTTCTGATGAAAATATCCATTGTATTTCTTCAGGATATTTAGTAACAATAGTGAGGGAAAAGGAAAGACAGTGGAAGAGCTCAAGGCATGATTGATTTTATATGAGAGCAGTCAATATTTTTAAAGACTCTGATACTGACAGAATACAGAATTCTAAAGCATTTGCTGGGTTTTTTTTTAAATATACTTTTACTAATCATAGAAAGTTTTGGGTTGGAAGGGACCTCAAAGATCATCCACTTCCAACCTCCCTGCCATGGACAGGGACACCCTTCACTAGGCCAGGTTGCCTGAAGCCCCCTCCAATCTGGGCAGGGAGGGGGCAGGCACAGCTTCTCTGGGCAACCTGTTCCAGTGCCTCACCACCTTCAAAGTAAAGAATTTCTTCCTAACGCCTAACCTAAACATATCCTCTTTCTTTGAAGCCATTGCCCCTTGTCCTATCACTGTAAGCCCTTGGGAAAAAATCCATCTCCATCTTTCCTGTAGGCCCCCTTCAGGTACTGGAAAGACGCTGTAAGGTCTCCCCAGAGTCCTCCCTTCTTCAGCCTAAGTCTCTCAGCCTATCTTCATAGCAGAGGTGCTCCATCCCTCTGATAATCTTGGTGGCCCTGCTCTGGCTGTTCACTAACAGCTCAATGTTCTTCTTATGTTGAGGACCCCACAACTAGACACAGTACTCCAGGTGGGGTCTCACAATTGTGGAGTGACCAAATCACCTCCCTTGACCTGCTGGTCATGCTTCTTTTGATACAGCCCAGGATACAGCTGGCTTTCTGGACCGCAGATGCAGCTCATGTTGAGCTTCTCATCCACCAAGACCCACCCCTATGTCCCCTCAGGGCTTCTCTCAATCTATTCTTAGCCTAGCCTGTAGTTGTGTTTGGGAATGCACCGACCCATGTGCAGGAGCTTTCACAGGGTGCAACAGCATGACCTGCTACTATGAATATTACCATCTGTTTCACATGCTTTCATAACTGTCTTACCTGTATCTTTACAATGAAAGCAAAGTTAATTGTGTGCACTTTTGCTCATCTTCAAAATGGCACTAGAAGCTTCCTAGATGTGTTCACTAGAAGCTTCCCTGGATGTGTTCAAAAAAAGGGTAGATGAAGTACTTAGGGATATGGTTTAGATTAGGATGTGAATGGTTGGACTTGATCATCTTAAAGGTCTTTTCCAACCTTGTGATTCTGTGATTCTGTAAAATTATCTTTATAAACTGCAGGAAAAACATGAAATAAGGATGGTCATGTTTTGTAGTGGCCAGCTAGGATGTTTATGTCAGATACATACATTATAACAAACAGTTACTGATACCAGCAAAATCATAAAACTCAGTTTAAGTCTTACTGTGCCTTTAAGAAGCTTGTTTTCCACCTTTGCTTTGGAGATACCAATGACTCGTTCAGATCTATTTACTTTTTCCATTTTCTTATCTTGAGATATTAATTTCTTACTTATTAGTGCAATAATTTGATGAATTGAACATAGAAGAAGTAGTAGTGATAAGAAACTTCGTCATATAGCCTCAAAGCTTTACTGATCTGTAGCTGGGAATCAGAGGAACATAAAACTGGACACAAGCAATGCTTGTATTCCTTCAGTCACAGGTTAGATGCATGGCTTATTTCCTGGTATATCTAAAATATCTTAAAGCTATCCTATACTTAATTCCTGTACTTCACTGCTAGCATAATTATACTGACAGAGGAAGATATATTGAAATTTTCTCCTTGCCCTCCTGCGGTGTTCTCACTACAGTGGAAAAATGATATTATCCAAGGTAGTAAAATCTTCAGAAGCACATGAAAATGTGTGTTGACTGGTCTGTGATGACAGAGTTCTTCAAATCAACTGGAGAATACCTGGGAAAGAGATCCTACAGCAATTTTAGTTTACTTGCCATTGACCGGCACCAACAGAAGTATTCTTGGAAGAGATTTGAGCTGGTCTTGAAAGAAAAGGTATAAATCCCTAACTCTTTTAAGGATTCAGAGATAAATACTTTAAATCTATGAGGTGACAGTTTTAAGACACCACTGCCTTCCCAGAATTTCATGCATAATAACCTCACTCTGACTGGTATGAACTCCGTTTTGCTCTCCCCACTTACTTGCGGCTGTGAATTCCACCAGGGATCAACTCCAAGGCTCAGGAATACCAGGGTAAAGCTATTTGTACAACTCACAACTTTTAAATACCAAGGAAAGAATTTTGTACAGGAAAAGCTCCCAAAACAGTGTTTAGTAGAACATCTGTGATCACTGAAAGTGAATCAGAAAATACCAAAAAAGGTTTCAAATGTAAATAGGAACACAATTATACAATAACTTTAAAATTAATTGGGGGGGCTTCAAATTCCTATAAAACCAAGGAGAGTACGAGAATTATTTAAATTAGGATATGATGTAATCTAGGTAAACCTGAGAAGAAGACAACTGCCGGGATGATTGCTCATTAAAATAAATCATGATTTAATTCAATAAAGCAAATCATATGAATGTAAGCCTGATACTTATAATATACAAACAAGGCATACCATCACTAAACAATACCAAGGAATTTTGTCTTTTACTAAAAGAATATGCAGTTGTGACACTAGCCACTTCATAAAGTGCTTTCTAAGATAAAATTCTTTTTTAATACTTTAACAATGGGATATGCCACTTTTCACATGTTCGCATACTCTAGAGGAATAAATATTACAGAGGCAAACCAATAATTGACTGAAGAAAGAAGAAAAGGAAAAGAAAAATCATAAAGATTCCAGCATGATACCAAATGAAAGTGTTTCGGGTCAGGTCTCTCCCACTATGGGAGCTAAAGTCATTGATCTGTTTAACTCTATGAGGCAGCTCTATTTGGTGTTGTCTCTGGTTAGACTTAATGAAGCAGTCAAACTGTGTGATCAAGTGCTAGATAAGAAGCCCAACTCATAAATAGAAGCCCAAGATATTTTTCTTTCTTTTGACTGTAAATTCAATTGCTTTTCTTTGCATGGTGGAATAATTAATACAATTAAAATAGAGGTTGTGTTTCTTTTTCTTTTCTTTAGTTAGTTTATAATCCCACAGACTCTAGGATCCTAAGTGGAGAGAAATGTTACTCATACTGTACTTTGGGGTGAAGCTAAATCTCTTGTTCTTTTGTTCTCTCTCCTCCAACTTCATTCTTCCACAACCTTCTTTCTCTTTTCCTTCTTTCTCCTATCTGTTTCTCTGTGGACCTCTTTATTAAAATAAAACATGTCTTTTAAAATTTTAGCATTAACAAAAAAGAATCCAAACCTCTTCCTTTTCTTCCCATTTTAAGTTATATGCCACTTTACCCAAGCTATGTCTAAACAGGCTAATATAGACTAACATAAAAATAGACTAAAATATTGAATGTTATCATTTGAAGACAAAAAAAAAAATTCAAAATTAAATATAAAATACAGAAAAGCACAGGTTAATTAGATGATGAGAATTTCTTGGTGGTTACCTGTGAAGTTATTAAAAGTAGAAAGAACCCATAGTTTTCTGCCTTTTAAAAATACTTTCTGGTTGCAATCTTTCAGAGTTCCTTAGAAAATATGAATTATTCTGTCATGAAGATTAAAAAAATTGCTTAAACCATATCACCTTTGGAAACTTAAATCTGGTACATGTGGTACATGACAACTTTCATCTAAAGGTCTTTCAACTTAATATAGCTTTATTTTCTCATTTATACTTCATCATTGATCAATACAGCAGGTAAATGATCTTTATATCCTGTTTCATGTCTCAAAAAATATGTATTTCTCAGGAATTACTTGTTTATATACATAAAATAATAAGCTTAATTTTCATGGAAACAGTTGTTGCTTCCACAAATTTTCTTTCTGTATCCCAGTATAAAAAGCTTCATGGTGTTCTACTGCTCCTTTCAGTGGCTCCTTTTCTGCTTGTTCATTTGTTTTATTTTATTAGTTAACATTGTGGAAGTTATTGGGAGAATTAAGATTAACTAAAAGAAGTCAATTAAAAAAATATATAAGGTTCTTGGAATGGAAAACTACTTCTTCAGAAGAAAACACAACTACTGGTATTTCATTCCTGCTCATATTAGAGAAATAACTTAGTGCATAAGAATTCATTGAGAGGTAATACTCAGCATGTGAAACAATCCAAATTTTACAAAATTTTGAGAAGCATTTTTTTCTATCTATTTAAAGTCAATGAAAGTTACCTGGAAACTACTACTGAATCCCACAGTCAGCACTTCTGTCATCCTCTTAGAAAGGAATAAAGACTTTCTTTTGCTTCAAAACATTAATGGAAAGAAGTAACTATTTGCCTGGGAACAGTTTTAGTTTTAACACCAGTGTCACAGTAAGTTAAAGATGATAAACCATTACACTGATCTACTCATATTAGAAGACACTTAGTTGAGATTAATTTTTAGAGTTACTGGTATTTCTTTTTTTTGTTTGTTTTCTTTTCTCATGCTGTCTTCCAGAATCTGTGTCTACTGGTGTGCCATTGAATTAACACTGAATTTTCACTCAGAAATGTTTCCATACCTGTTCTTTCACTGCAGATATTTTCCTTATGAAAATGTTAATGAAGTTCAGGAAAACAGCCAGAAACATACTTCTAAGTTTCAAGGTCACCTTTCCTTTGCGGAATAACTGGAATGGCTCAAAGCCCACGGGACACTACAAACAATTTTGCTAGTGTTCTTGGCTGTTTCCCAGATCTTTCTCAGTAACAAATTATTTTCAGCTATGGCTTTTCATCAACACCACAGAGAGAAAGGAAAATAGAAAACTGTTGGTTATTGAATATGTCTTTGGCCATACAGATCACTTCTCAAAGTATAGCTACCTTAATGCAAGTACTTAGTGAACAATAGCAAAATAATTGTGACTAGTGGACTAGATTTTCCTCTTGCTCATTGATTACTCAGCATACTGTCCCTGTATGCTGTGCCCTTCTCAGAAATCACATTTGACTGTAGACTTCAAGCCTTCAATAGATGGGTGAGATTGACAGAGAGATATAAAGGTCCAAAACTCTCTTTCTCAAGGTCTTGGACTTGGAGACAGTTCCAACATGCAGCATAAAATAACATATTTGTTTGAAATCTCACTGGATCTGCTCCAGACATAGTCATGGGCATAGCTCTGCATTAACATCAACCTAGCTACACACATCCAAGGTCTCTTGCTTTCAGCCTCAACAATAAACATGCAACACGAACATGCAATCCCCTCTGCTTATGATTTTTCCTCAAAATTACAATAATGTCCCAACAGCTAGCATAAAGGAGATATCATTACCTCATCCTTTTAAGTGGTTTGTAAGCTGGGAAGACAAAGCTTCCTTTCTCCCTTTCTCACAGATACATACACACATTCACAGACACCCAAAACATCAGTATCTGTTGTTTTAAACTTCTGAACAGAAGTTGAACTGAATCTAAAATCTGAGTCCGGCATGCCAGATTTTAGGAAAAAGATGAACTACAGAAGGGTCTGGTGTTTCAGAGTTAGTATTAAGGTAACTTTTTAAATACTGCAGAAGGATGTTCCATCCATCTAATTTAACCACCTAAACTTACATGAACTGGATTTCTTGTGAATATTTGAATAGCATCTAAAGATATATCTTAATTTCGAAGGAACTGAGATAACTCTCTTTGCAGGAGTGCTGTATCAGACACCTACAATTTGCATTTGAGGTGGATATCTATGTCAGATTGAATTACATCACGCCTTTCTTTTCCAAGGTGAGGTGAGAGTAAATCAGGAAGCAATTCTGCAGCAAGATTTGTAAAGCATCTGTCTAAGCAGGTTGCTGTTTACATGAAACAAATGTTTGAACAAAAGAATATCATAGAATCTACTTCATCTTGTGGGAAAAGCCAAGAGATCCAACTGTTGACTTCTTTTTGACAGGAAGTTGCTGCCTTTTTTTCCTCAAGACTACAGAATAAAAAATCCTTGTGAACAAGGACATATTGTTAACATGGATATTTAGACAGAGTGCTGCGAACGAAAAGCTTCTAGAGCTGTTCCTCTGATATCCTGTCATTCTGCCACCTGAGAATGACAGTCTGATAGTATGCAGCAAGAGGCAAGGAAATTTCACTTTGAAAACAGCAGCCCTCGTACATCTGTTAATTAAAGCAATCTGCCAGTGTTCCTCTTAGGCATGCAATGAATCAATGCTAAGCTAATGTGACGCATTTTCTCTGCTGCTGTAATAGAATTGAAAGTAACATATTTATTTATCAGGTGGCACCAATCTACACTTGCTTGTCTGATGAGGGAATTTGATTGTCACACTATCACCATCTGGTCTAGGTATGACGTACTGAAGATTTTCAATCTGTTTCTCTGAAGTTATAAAACAGCACATGGACCACATGTTTCTCCTGGAACATTCAAGCACTGTTTGTGACTTGGATTTGGCTAACAGTGTTTTAGATCTATATTGTTACAGAACTGGAGAGCAACAGTTGCTGGCACTAGATCTTCAGTCAGTGCAGAGTTTGATGCAGTTTTCTTTTTCAGCTTTAAAGTAAGGCTTATGTTTCTGACATTTTTTTATTCACAACAAGAAGAGTTGGTATATAAAAGTATTACCTTTCCCTGACTAAAGGTGAGAATCTAGAAAATGGTAGAGTTAGGCTGGATATTAGGAAAAAATTCTTCAATATGAGGGTGGTAGGTCACTAGAGAGGTAGCAGAGGTCCCATCCCTGGAGTCATTCCATGGGGTTCTGAGCAACCTGTTCTAGTGACGATGTCCCTGCTTACTGCAGGGAGGCTGGACTAGATGACCTCTAAAGGTCCCTTCCAACCTAACACATTCTATGATTATACAATCTAACTTCATGGTCCTACTATGCTAGATGCCTTTACTCTTATCTTTAACCCTCTGAGAGCTCTGAACCAAGACAAATTCTGGTTCGGCCCATTTCCCAATAAACTGCAAAAAACTGAATTAAGGAGAACATTACTGCAAAAAAATTATATAGAATACAGCATATGAGCAAAAAGCAATGTCATATAAATATTATGTGAAAGAAATTCATCTGTATTACAATAGATTAATAAACTGGACAGGATAACCACATGTAGAGATTCTAAGATATTGAAAAATATTATGTCAACGCCTTCAGTGTACCAACAAGCTCTTCAATCTCTTCCCTTATGCAGGAATTCAGCTGCCAAGGTCAGCACTGGAATGAGATAACTTCATAACCTCGGATCAGACTTCTTCAAAAGTTCTGTGAAAATGAGTAAGGTTGTGGAAAAGAAGTATATGAAGTCTTGTGGAGTCCCATCATATCAGTTTAGGAGCTGCATTTAATCATAGGACCTTGGTCTTGCCTGAGCTATATTGTCATATGCCCAATACCTTGCTAGTTCTGCCCTTGCTTTGCTGAGACTGGACCTCAGACCCTAACTGGGTTTGTCTGGCAGTCATTAGGCTTTTGCTTTATTCTAGTTGTGGTCCCATAACCTGCTCTTCTTCTCTTATGTGGGTTCTTAGGTATGACTGTGCCCATGGTTGGTGGAGTCACTGCCTGCCTTGCTGTCACCTTCAGCTTCTCTCTCCTTTTGCAGAGCAGACGTTGTTCTGTGTTTGTAAAGCCATTCCTTGACTAAGTCAATTTCTAGGGCTCCTAGATGACAGTCCTGGTTTTAGCTAGGATGGGGTTAATTTCCTTTCTAGCAACAGGCAGAATGCAGTGTTTGAGAGTTAGGATGGGAGAAGTGCTGATAACACACCAATGTTTTAGTTGTTGCCAAGCAGTCAAGGGCTTTTCAGGTGTTCATACTGCCCTGCTAATGAGAAAGGAGATGGGGGGGTGGGAGGGTGGAGTGGTCACCCAGGAAGCTGGGAGGGAATACAGCCAGGACAAGTGACCCAAACTGCCCAAAGAGAGCATTCCACGCCCACTATGTCATGCTCAGCATAAGGGGGCGCTGTTGGGAGGAAGAGCACTCAGCTCCAGGGCACACAGTTTTGGGGACAGTCCGGTTTCAGGATGGGTCTGAGCTGTACGGCCTGAGTTGTGCAGTGTATCACCAGTTTTGTATATTTTGCTATAAAGTCCTGTTATTGTTATTTCTTTCTCTCTGCTGTCCCAGTAAATTATCCTCATCCCAACCTGTGAGGTTTAGTTTTGTTGAGGGTTTTTTTTATCTCCCCTTCCCCCCTCCCAATTCCCCACACACACCCTCTTAGAGAATGAGCAGCTGCATGGTGCTCAGCTCTCGGCTGGGGCAAAACCACGACAATGACATTTAGGGCGACACTGTATGATTAAGAGAGAGAAACAGGCTCCACCAAAATATTAACACTTTCTGAAGACTGAAGCGGAGGGTGGTGGTACTACTCTACCTCTATGCAAAAGCTTTTGACAATCAGTGTCTGCTAAAGAAAAAAAACAAAACAAAAAATAAATTTGTCTAGCCATGAATTTAATATTTCATTGCAATGCCTCTTACAGAAACATGAAAAGATAAATAAATATATAAATAGCAAGTACAGGGAGCCTGCTGCTCTAATTCTGCAATTTAAAATTATTGTTTTTCTTTAATGCCTTGTCTGATATCTGTGCCTATTGCAAAGCATAAATCTAAAGCAGCATGTTTCAAACTAGTCAGCATGTCCAGTGGGCTCTGAAACAATCACGCTTCACTTTGAACAGCTCAGCTGAGCCAATGCTTCTTAGGTTGCTGCTTTTAAAGAAATGCAGATGGTCTCTTTTCCTTGAAATGAAATGATATAAAAATACATGTGAGTAATTCTTCTCAAAGTAGGAGCCAGAAATCTTTAGAAAATAACACCCTTAAAAAGTAAAATTAATCCTCTTAAGAGATTTTACCTTATATACACTTCAAACATCATTTGCTTTCTATTGTTAACAGAAGTGCCAGCATACTTATTCTTATAACTAGAATACTCTATAATTATGGTAGATTGTGTGTATGTGGTAAAGGATATCACTGCATTGCACAAAAGTGTGACGTGGGTTTTATTCAAGCTGGATTTATAAAAATAGTATAAATGTTGACGATACAAGGGACCAAAAAAAAGTCCATTCCCAGCACATCTTTGCAAAATGACCTCATATATTGAAATCTTGCCAGCTCATAGAGAATGAATCACAACTAGTATTTTGCATGTGATACTGAGCCATAAACAAGAAAATAATCCTGACAAGAATGAAATCTTAACAATGAAATATGAAAATACCCATGTGACAGTATAGTTTCAATTTAAAACACCAAGAGCCAGATAGCTCAAAATTAAAGATGAAACCTTACAGGACAACTATGGACATGGAATCATAGAATCATAGACTGGTTTGGATTGTAAGAGACCTTGAAGATCATCTAGTTCCAGCCCCTCTGCCATAAGCAAGGACACCCTTTGCTAGACAGAGATTGCCCAAAGACTCACCCAACCTGGCCTTGAACACTGCCAGGGAGGGGGCAGCCACAGCTTCTCTGGGCAGCCTGTGCCAGTGTCTCACCACCATCGACAGTAAAGAATTCCTTTCTTCTCCCTAATCTAAATATATTCTAGGAGCCAATACAATTTTCCAATGATTTACTCCAGGGATTCAAGTGAGCATGTAGCATGTAAAATGTTAATTTAGAGATCTAAATCCCTAATTTGAAACCATGTGATGATAACTCTTTCTATGTGCGCCATCTAGAATCTCAATTTGTGTTAGGTAAGCAACAGAAATACAGTAAAGTCTTGTTAAATAAAAAGATCACAGTGGCATATTTTGATTTTTCCATGTTCAATGTTTGGATACCTGAAAATTTTTGGATACCTGAAAATTAACCCTCTTAATTATATAGAGAATATGAATTGTTTACATTAAAACATATATATTTACACCAAGTCCATGTTTATATGGGAAATCTGATATAAAGTTAGATGAGCTACCTGAGCAGTCACAATAAGCAAGGCAAGAATGGAACACGCAAAGTATAAAATCCTGGATCTATGATGTAGTTGTTGAATTATTTTCTTAATTTGGGAAATCACTTTAATGCATTACTGAGTCTTAAATTAAAACAAAATTAGTAGATTTCTCAAAAAATTCTAGATTACTTCTAGAAGTCTATTTCTAGTGTTCTGTTCAATGTAGTTGTAAATAAGCATAGTTGCACATTTGTTATCATGTAATTTTTAGAAAACTAGAATACCTTCTACTAGGTCTTTCTATAAGATAATATATATTCAGACTACATTTTACATGTAATTTTATTCACTGACTAAATAAGTCAGCACATATATGATTGTTTATATGATGTCTGTAAATTTATATCATTTAATCAGTATCTCAAATGGAGTTAAACATCTGTTTCCCATCACTTAAATAAAAAGATACTTTATATTTTAGATAACAGGCTATTAGATTTTAAATTATATTAGATAACAAATATAGTGTCATTATTAATGCAAAAGTGATGGAAAGGAAAAAAATCTGAGTCCTAAATTCCGTTTTCATAATTGTAGAATTAAATTTTTCAGGTTTATTTGTGAATTAATTTTTCTCACATAGAAGTTGGGAAAACATTTATTTTTGTTGTTGTTATTTTTAGTTATTTTTGTTTTCAAGTCTTAAATTTGCATTTGCCAGCATCCGCAGAATTACTGAGCAGTGTTGCAAAAACTGAGATTAATTGCTTCTGTGAGTGGTCATCATCTAGCAAAGCTGGTGAAGGAAAAGTATATTGACTCTTCTTAATTTCTCTTAGAGTTCAGAACATTAATCTGTTAATATTTCCTGCCTCAAAAGACCTGTCTTAAAGAAACTGGGCTTCTTCTTCAATGACTGTTTAGAAGAAATATCCAAACACTAAAGGAAGTGCTAGAACAAATGGCATTGTCTAACAATTATGCATAAGTTTAAACAGATATCAAAGACTCAATATGTGAGTCTGATACACTTCATTCTAAACTTAATTTCTGCTATAGTTCATTTGAATAGCTTCAGTCATTTTCTCATTTTAAATATAAAAGACTGAGTAAAAAGCCAAAATTTATATTCTAACTTTCATATGTTTAAAGATAAGTGAGATGAATTACAACCATACGCTGTTGTTAAACTGCAATGAAGATTGTAGAATAAACGTTATCAGTTTAAAAATGAAAATCTGTACAGTAGTAAAATCATTGGTCATTATAACTCCAGGAAACTAAGGTCATATATTAAATTTAAAGGCAGCCGAAGCACCTTAAACTACCGGAACTCATAAGGCAGCTGGTATATCTAACACTGAATAACACCCCTCCGTCTTTCATCCCTGTAAACAGAATTTTGAAACATAGTGACTAACCTAGACCTTTTCCAGTACTTAAAAGGAGCCTACAGGAAAGATGATGAGGGACTGTTTATCAGGGAATGTAGGGGCAGGAAAAGGGGTAATGACTTGAAACTAAAAGAGGGTAGATTGAGATTAGCTATCAAAAAGAAAATCTTTACTGTGAGTGTGCTGAGACACTGGAACAGGTTGACCAAAGAAGTTGTAGATGCTCCCTCCTTGTCAGTGTTCAAAGCCAGGCTGGATGGGGCGTTGAGCAGCCTCGTCTAGTGGAGGGTGTCCCAACCCATGGAAATAAAAGGTGTATTTTTCTAACCTTATATCTATACTACTTGGAAAAGTGGCTCACAATGACTTAATAGCTTCTGATCCTATGAGGATCTTAACATCTCCTTCCCTTTGGGCTTTCTGTAGTTATTTTCACATAGTTACAAAAATGTGTTCTTTTTTTCGTTCTTTTTTATTTTTTCTTTGTTTTCTACACAGATTACATTCAAGTGTACAAAAAGTGCCCTCCTGAAGACCTTCTGTGAGACAAATCCCTTTGTTATTCTCCCAAATGTTGAATGACACTGAGAGAGCATAGCACCTCACTTCTGCTGTGTCCCAGCTGTGAAGGATTCAGCAAACAGAATCAAGAAGAGGTGAGTCATGCAGAAATCCTAACTATAACCACAAAGGGATCTGCTGAAAGAAGTCAGGTCTGTTGGAAACAAAATTACTCCATTCCCCATCCCCATCCTGTGACTCAGGGCTTTCAGGTAGACTGATGGAGAGCTGGCTAATTGTAGAAGAATGGTATCAGGGATCTGCAAAGTTCTGAAGATACCGATCCTTTCATAATCATGGATACTCCCATCTATTTCTTCAATGTGTATATGGATATAGTTCTGCCTGAGAGTGCTGTGCCAGCACTCTGGGAAACTCATAAAAATGATACATGCAAATAACTGCCTGAAAATGAGATGACACCCTTTTGGCTCTAATTTTGTCCCTTGGGGAATCTTTTGCTTCTCTTTTTGCTCATTATTTCTGCAGTTTGGTTGCAATTTTGCTGTGGTAAGTTTGTTATGCTCATCTTGTGTACTTTTTTTTTTCCTTTGGAAAGAACATTCCTTTTCCTAACTCAAATACTGAAGATTAAAAAGATTATTCCTTGATATGTGTCCACCTTCAGCAGATAGTCTATACCAGCAGCAATATTTCATATTTTCTAATGAGTTCAAACCATCCTGGTGTCTGACCCAAGTATTTAACTATATGGTGAAAGGCAAGTGTTATGCTTCTGTATCTTATGTCAGAAGACTCTTTCTGCCTTTTTGTAAAAGCTTTGGGAGGAAAAAAATAGTAAGAATAATATAACATTTTCAAGGCAGCAACCTGAGCAGCGCTGACCTAAAATGTTCATGTGAACTCACAAAATGTCAGTTCTTTGAGAATGAAAAGTAAAAGCCAAAAAGTGGTATTGTTGTCCTGGGGGCTTAAAAAGATTTGTGGATTTAAGTTCCATAGGAAAAGTTGTCAAAATATGCAGCTCAGATTTTAATACAAAGGAATGCAGTAAAAATAATAACGAATGAGATATGGAATGATCATATTAGTATTCAAGTATTATCAGAGGTATTGAGTAGAGCAATTTCAGAACAGAGTGACTTACTGGTATAACACAACTTTCATTATCTTTTTTATCAATTCTTGACTTTATATTCACTAACATTTCCTTTACTATTATCACACTAAATAATGTTTATTTTTATAGTAAGACATAACAAAGAGAAAGATCCCAGAGTACTAACCACCTACAGAGGCAAAGTGATTAAGTGATATGTTTTACTTTCTAGTCTATATTTGAGAGAAAAAATTATTTGAGAAGGCAGCAAGATGCTTTTTATTTTTACTGCAGTGAAGTGCCATGCAAAGCTGTACTGCTGTATAAGTACATCTTCGTGATTAAAGAGTATTATGCCTACATAAAGCTATAGAAAGAAAAGACATGAAGCAAGCAGTTTATTATTAATATACTGAGAGAAGGGTGCTTTCATGCTTGTATCTTCAATTCTATAGTTGTCAGATGGGTAATTTCACCGGCAAAATGTTGGAGGTCATTTTCTTTTTCTTCTTCCTTTTTACTTCAATTAAAAATGTTATCTTTATTGGGTTCTTTTAATTTTCTTAGTAGGGCCAATTGACCTCATTACACACTTGCTGAATCAGGTTACTGAGTAAATGACATCATGCAGGACAAAAGTTAACAATTGCAATATCCCATCAAAGAGTTGATATTTGCATTTAAAGTCATTTGAAACACAAATCTGAATTATTAACTCTAAGTCAGCAGAGTTAAATCCAGTCTGAATTCCCCCTTTAATTACCTGGATAAATGCATTTGAGTCTTTTCAAGATATGAACACTCATTTACAAATCAAAGAGATTTTTTCCTAGTCCTCAGGCCATCCAGCCTTTTGAAGCCTGAAAATCTAGACTGACAATTAATTGTAACAATATGTTGCCAATATGACAGAAAATACTGGATGCTGGAAAAGTCTTTACCGCTACTCATCCATTATATACAGACTGAAACCCAGTGTTAAAGCCTATCCAAATCCTGCTTCATCACATTTTGACTAAGAGTTTATGATGTTTACTCAGACCTCTCTTATTTTGCTGAGTCCAAGGGAAAACAGTAGCAAACGTAACATGGAAAACTTAGCAAAAAGCATTAAATGAATTAAAACAGGTCCATCTTGCTAATTTGGAGGGGCAAAAGCCAGTACAAACACTGCTCCAAGGGTACTATTCAGTTAAACTGTTACTATTACTATAATTTAGCTAAAACAAATATAGCTCAACTGGTAATTAAAACTCCTGAGTACAATTACTCTAAAAAAAATTATATATAACTTATCAACATAAAATGTTGCACCGGCATGGCTTCAGGATGTGAATTTAGACAAACATTTTTTTGAGCTGTGAACTCTTTGCTTAGGAACCAGTTTTGCCAAATCAAAGACTGTCATTTACTGTGAGTCAATTATTTTATGAGTCTGAGAAAGATATGGGGTATGTGCAGTATGATGATTTTTGCTTTTGTAATGCAAAAACATTACAAAGAAGCCTCTCCTTCCCCCATGTGTGAAGTATATGAAAATATATAAAGTATGTGAATATAGATGAGTGTGTCTATCAATTAATAAGGAATATTTAATTCTTGTTGTAAATGGTGTAAAAAAACATAAATTGCTTTTTTATTATCACATGACTGGGATATCTCAGGGTAGCCTCTTAATTCATGCAGTGTCTTAGTGGGAACAAGAGTATTACATATGTAGTAGGAAATGTTGGACTGATCATGGCTCGCTCCAGTCATTGACATAGGAATGAACATGTTCATGTGTGCAGAACTTAGTCTTTCATTATATTTAGGACATTTTAATGAAATTCAACTAATAACTTTTCACACTGTTCCTTGAATAGTAAAAAGAGTGCTTATATCTAGAAAGTATTTTTTTTTCACAATAAAAAGATGTTTTCAATTGAGAGAGGCTGGTAACTGAAGTTTCCACATTTTACAATATCAGTCATTTAAACAGAGGAGGGAAATAATTTTCAGCCATTGTTTTTTTCTGTTCTTAAGAGGATTTTGCACACACTTCTGCAATAATTATAAGCAAGATTATAAGGTATAGATATGCCATACCACCACCAGGTGTTATTTCATATTCATATATAAGGCATTTCCTCATGGCAGCAAATAACTTCACTTTACATATTTAATCAAGTAGTAGGGAGTAAAATATGAGCATGTGGTTTGCAAAATGCAGCTCATAATATCCACAAGGGTTAAAATAAGTGTTTCAAGGTGTGCTGTGGTCAACAAAAATTTATTGCCATAACAGCAATTGGTATATTCATTTTGGTTTTGTGGATTCCTTCGATTTCTACAAATGTCATTAAAATACTTTATTAAAGATACAGACCACATTTCCTCATTATCTCACCATTTAATGTGGATTTTGCTTTTTGTTTGCAGTATGGTATATTTGAAAACGTTTTGCATGTTCATATCTCTAGGTTCCAGGAAATTTCACAGTTCTGCTAGAGCACACAAAGTGAGCCAAAAGAAATTATCTGGGCTAGAGAAAAACTTCTGCTGCGGATCTCAACCTTTTGTTGACTGTTGTGTATAGGTATGTTATTTTCTTGTGGAAAGGGCAGTTGATAATATTGATAAGTTTATAATCTTGATTAAGATTAAATCACAGATTTATGTCACAAAATTGAGTTGTTCTGGTCTTCACTGGCTAAAGAAACCAGTAGATACATTCAGAACTCATTTCAGCCCATTACAATCTGATGGACAGATGACACCATGCCTGACAGATAGAGCTATTGCTATTCAGTGATGTTGTTTAGCAATATTAATCACAATAGTATGGTTTTATTATTCATACTTTAATGTGGAAGTCAGTTACATTTTTGAATATTATATAATCTTATCTTCCACCAAAACCTTAAATTCCAGTCAGGAAAAAGAAAAGAACAGATAGTATCTTTAATTATTGATTTTATTGTAATATGTAGAGGGAATCCTTTAGATAAGAACTAAGTTTTCAGAGTTGGTTGTCTGGGTTTTTTGCTTGAAAATGAATCCTGAAGATGTCATTTTTGTTCCAGTAAGAAATCCCAATATACTATCCATCAACAGTAAAGTTGGCATGTAACAAGAACTAAGTGAAGTTAAAGTTATTTAATATCTTTTAAAGATTTACAGTTGTTTCATATTAAGTACTTCAGAATAGATTGCATTTCAGAATAGGTTGTCAGATGATTGATTTTTTTCTGTATCTATAAAGGAAATATTTGAAACATAATTTGAATATTGTTGCAGGAGAGAGCGGTTTTGCTTTCTGCCACTGGTCTATATCAGAGACAAATAATTAAGAACTCCTGGATAGGCTAATACCTTTTTTTGCCTGAATAGGTCCCCTAGCATCAAAATCCAGAAATATGTAGAAGAATTTTAGTAAATATCAAAAAACCTGTAACAATGGGAAGTGATTTCAAAATATGGCTAGCAATTACATCTCTACTGATTGGCAGTAAACATAATAAGTGATTTAGTTTACTTAATATTATTAGTATTTATCACATTGCTTTTTTTGTGAAGTTACTCTTTTTTACTTGAAGAACTTTAGAAAATGATCAAACATGACATTTTTAAGTGAGCTGCTTTATAAGTGAGCTAGAAATTCTAGTTTTAAAGTTACATTTAAGCAGGTTTGGCTAGAAGAGTGATGGCATAACAGAGATGGTGGACAAGAGAAAGATGACAGACATCATCTTCCTGGACTTGTGCAAGGCATACAACACTACCTATCACAACATCCAGCAAACATCCTTGTCTCTAAATTGGGGAGTCATGGATTGAATGGGTGGACCACTCAGTGGATAAGGAACTGGCTGGATGGTCGCACTTAAAGAATTGTGGTCAACAGCTTAATGTCCACATGGAGGTCCATGACAAATGGTGTTCCTCAGGATTCTATACTGGGAAGAGCACTGATCAACATCTTTGTCAGTGATATGTACAGTGGGATAGAGTGCACTCTCAGCCAGTTTGCTGACTACACCAAGCTGTATGGTGAGGTTGACATACTGGAGGGAAGAGATGGCATCCAGAAGGACCTTGACAGTCTGAAGAGATGGGCCCATGTGAACTTCATGAAGTTGAACAAGGCTAAGTGCAAGGTACTGCATGTAGACCAGGGCAATCCCAAGCACAACTACAGGCTGGTCCGAGAATGGATTGAGATCAGCCCTGATCAACGACAAGCTCAACATGAGCTACCAGTGTTAGCAGCTCAGAAGGCCAACTGTGTCCTGGGCTGCATCAAAAACAGCATGGGCAGCAGGTCGAGGGATGTGATTCTGCCCCTCTACTCTGCTCTCGTGAGACCCCACCTGGAGTACTGTGTGAGCTCTGGGGTCCCCAGTACAGGAAAAACATGGAGCTGTTGGAACAAGTCCAGAGGAGGGCCACGGAGATGATCAGGGGGCTGGAGCACTTCTCCTACAAGCTGAGAGAGTTAGGCTTGTTTAGCCTGAAGAAGCGAAGGTTCCAGGGAGACCTAATTACAGCCTACCAATACTTAAAAGGGTCCTACAGGAAAGTGGAAGAGGAACTGTTTACAAGGACATGTAATGATAGGACAAGGGGTAATAGCCTCAAGCTGAAAGAGGATATGTTGAGATTAGATGTTAGGAAGAAATTCTTTACTATAAGAGTGGTGAGGCACTGGCACAGGTTGCCCAAGGAAGCTGTGGCTGCCATCTCCCTGGCAGTGTTCAAGACCAGGTTGGATGGGGCTTTGGACAACCTGATATAGTGGTGGGTGTCCCTGCCCATGGCAGAGCGGGTTGGAACTAAATGATTGTTGAGGTCCCTTTCAACCCAAACCATTCTATGATTCTATGGTTCTAAGAGGCTTCTAAGCTAGTTGTAACTATATATTTATGAGAAGTGTTGGTCCAATTTCTAGAGAACTAGCCCAGACAATCAACTAATTCTATATGCCACACTCTCGTGGCTAAAATTAGGCAGGAGGACTCCCAGCAACACGAATCATTTAACTTCTCTTTGCAGATTTCTCTGTACATATATTTGGATTGGTTTGAGTTTTTCCCCATCAACCTAAGTCTGCCTTACTCTTTTTTTGTCAGCTGTTGCGCTCTTTAATACAAGCCATTTCTTTTGTAGTGTTACAAAAGTGACTTGTTGAGTGATCAAGTCTTGTAAAGATTTGTAGCAGATCAAAAAGAATAGTCTTAAGATCTGCAAAATGTTACCCAAGAGATGACAATATGTAAATAGGAACATTCATAAGCTATGTTCTACTCTCAGATCCACACAGAACTTGAAATTTGATTGTCAGTCAGTTTAGGCCAAAGACTATATATTTTCTATTTAATCCTAATTTTGAATGATCTGTACTTTCCCATTGTTTTTTACTATTGAAAATAACAGTCATGCTGATTAATTACCTGGCAGAACCCATGCTTTCTCTCTCTAGCTACCAAGATAGATCCTGTTCAGAGTAATTGTTGGTCTTTTAATGGCGTTCACAGTATGTGGAGCTGTCTGGAATTTTGCTAGACTGCCATTAACAACAATATATCATTCTCTAGCTCTGCTGAGTGTTTTAAATACACAAAATAATCCAATTCTGTGCTTCAAATTTTTTTTAACAATGAACCATTGCATGGTATTAGTTGAATTGTTGCTGTGTAAATTTTGCCTGCATGAGTAAAAAGATTTTGGTGCCTACATTTTTACGGTTAATTGTCTGAGCGCTTTAAAAATAATTTACCAGAAATATTTAACCAGCATCTGTTTTCTTTTGGGATTTACTTTTATACTGGACATATTTATAGCTTTTTTTTTTCAGTCTGTAGTGTATGTGGTTTAATATCCGTGGATTGTTATGGATACAAACAGTTGGATCTATTAACCTCCAAAATACTTAAGAAGTCCTGCAAGGGTCAAATCATGAAGGTGGAAAAGAGGATAAAAATGAAACATATAGAGAACAGCTGCTAGTCTTTCCCTCTACACAATATTTAACTAGGTCAATAATGAAGTTATCATATTTAGTTTGATCTTAAAAAGTTGGGAAGCTAGTAAACTTTTTCCTCTCATTGAATAGTTGCAGCTAGAATTATTGGCATTTTATTGTCCTAGCAGCCAAAGCATGTTACAGAAAACTTTGATGATAATATACCAAATTATACAGTCCAAGAATAAAAAAATCTCATTTTCTGTTACAGGGTACATGTGTATATATGTAGCCATTTAGGTAGGAGCGAACAAATCATCATATGTAGATGATGTATGTATGTATGTATGATGTATGATGATGTATGTAGCTCATCTCCTAATCTCTGATATTCACAACACTATTTCGACTAAGAATATGCAAAATATGCAGAAGTTTATGCTTTGGCTTATGCACAGTAATTTATTATGTCTGAATAGCACACAAATGACCAAACCTTTATCAACCTTTAGCCAAACAATGTGAACTTCCTTTGTTCAAAATCGTGCCAAGTGTATTTTATTACAGTTTTATTACTGATTTTACTCTATTATCTACATAGAATCCTTTAAACATGAACAAAAATATCTATATATGAATAACTGCAGGTATCTCTTCATAAGCACAATTTCTGGCAACCCAAGCTTTCCTTCAGACTGAAAGTGGAACACTGAAAACAAAGCATTCTGTTATACCTTGTGTTCATGACACTACAAAGTAATCAGTATAAGTGTAGGAATATCATGTCTCTTGCAGATTAAGTTCTACAGGTTACAGCTAAAAGAGAATTTTATTTTTCCTTCTTTGTGTACATAGTTTCTAGCCCTACCAAAGAACTGTCTTATAACACCATTCAGACTTAGCAGGAAGATACTTTCTATAGATAAGAACAGAGATTTAATGAAGTAATAAAAATGCATTAAGTAGCATTCCATGGGTGATAGCATATTTTGTAACCTTTAATTCCCAGCATCTTGGTTTCCACTGCAAAAACTATTAATATTATATAGGACAAAAGCTACATGATCAAAGCTTTCTTCATCTGACTTCAGCCTGACTCCCATAGGAAAATAATTTTTTGGCATGAGGGTCCCCTTTGAAGCCAAAGGAAATAGTATAGATCTTCATATTTTTAATTCCTCGATGTGAAAGTCCCCATGCTATTAAAAAGTCCAAAGAAAAAGTTTTTTAAAGCCATGGGAGAAAATAAGTTGGACAGTTAGGGCAATAATGATCAGTAGGAATGCAAACAGTAGATATATTAGTAGAGATGGTTGCAGTGGGAGGGGGAAGCTTTCTGAAAGTGATCACAGAATCACAGAATCACAGAATCACAAGGTTGGTAAAGACCTTTAAGATCATCAAGTCCAACCATTCACATCCTAAACTAAACCATATCCCTAAGTACTTCATCTACCCTTTTTTTAAACACATCCAGGGAAGGTGACTCAGCCCCCTCCCTGGGCAGCCTGTTCTGATCTCTCAGAATCATTCAGTTTCTGGTAAAAGTTTCTTGTAATTGCTGTAGGCTCAGGACAATAGCAGACAATGAATTGGAGAAATAAACTTGTTACAGACTTACAGCCAGTATTATGAATATAGGATTTTTAGATTCTTATTAAGACAAGATTGTCTCTAGGTATAACAGCAAACAGGTCCAAAAAGAGACATTAAAACAGACGAAGCTGAGAGTGAGAAAGCCAATGTATACATGCCAAGTAGCAGATTTGATGGAAGAGGGAAGGGAAGGGAAGGGAAGGGAAGGGAAGGGAGGGGAGGGGAGGGGAGGGGAGGGGAGGGGGGGGAGGGGAGGGGAGGGGAGGGGAGGGAAGGGAAAAAAGAGTCTCTCAGGCCCAGGCTGCTCCAGCCTGGTCCTCCACAGGGTCACAATTACCCCCTAGCAAACCTGCTCCAGTGTGAATGTCTCTCTCTCCACGGGCTGCAAGTGCTGGCAGAGACTCACTCCAACACGGGTCACAGAATCTTCTGTATGTCTTCAACTGTTCCAGTGTGGTGCCTCTCCATGGGCTGCAGGTGAGGTCTCAGCCTTTTCCATGGGCTGCGGGGGGTCACCCACTCCACCATGGGTTTCTCCATGGGCTGCAGGGAAATCTTTCTCTCCAGCACCTGGGGCACTTCCTCTCCAGCCCCTTCACCAGCCTCGGTGTCTGTACAGTTTCTTACATCTTCTCACTCCCTTCTCTGGTGGCAAAAAATGTCTGCTGGCATTTTTTTTCTCCTAAATATGAATCCCAGAGGCTCTGTGACCATCACTGATTGGTTTGGTCTTTGTCAACAACGACTCCAGCCTTGAGCTGGCTGGAGTTTACCCTGTCGGGCCTGAAGAGAGCTTCTGGCTGCTTCTTGCAGAAGCCACCCCTGCAGCCTCCCCATTTTCCACCAGAACCCAGCAATGCAAACTACAACAACATTAAAAAAAGGAAACTCAGGAGACTTAGAACCTTAGACTTCATGAATGGTATTATTAAATCAACAGTCAAAGAAACATGTATCATGTCAGAAATATGAAGAAATCCAAAAGAAAAAGACCAATGACAAAAAACATTTTCCATCTAGACGGAAACAATCAGGTGATGAGTACAATAAAAAATTTTACCCTGTTTCAGTAAGTCATCCTGGTCAAATTTAATCCATCTATAATTGTTTAAGACTACTAAAATTTGCTATATATTATGAAGTTCATAAATGGTAGTAGTTGGCAGTGGATGACAGTTCAAGCATAGGAAATATATATACTTCATAATGTTGTGAATTGTATAGTTAGACACTTTCTTTATGAATCTTCTTAATGTTTTTTAATTACAAGCTTATCTTTAAATCCCTCGTATCTTGAAGCAGGGAATGTAACTTCTTATCCCAACCTGAATAAAGTAGTATTTTTGCATGAGGAAAAAATAATAGAACAATAATACAAAATCAATTTAATATTTTCAGACTTGAATAAGAATTCTTTTTTTAAAGAACATATATTTCTTCTTCATGTAATAGCCTTAGATTCTTCTAAAAATATTACATACTCTATATTGATGGATTGTCTAGTGTGAAGCAATGATTGTCAAAATTAGCACTGTCAGTTTAATAGCCCAATTTTACAAAACTTTCTTAAACTATGACCACATTTTTCAGAATCAGACCCTAATCCTGCAAGCAGAATATGTGTTTTATTGTAGTTCTGGGTTTTCTCCTACTGCGTCATCAGATACCAAATTAATGTTCTTGTATTCTGCATTAAAAGCGACTTCCAATACCTACTAGAATTTTTTTATCATTAAAAATAAACTAAACAATGTATTCTTGTGGTATGCTTGCTATGATTAATTTATTTAAATCGTGAAATTTAAACTAATTTTCTGATTTTCATATGCATCTGTCAGTTCATCCATCCATTTTTGCACTTTTCATTGGTATGTTATTTAAACACCTAGCATAAATTGCAGAGAAAATTGATGTGAACCTGTTCTGAGATGTACCTAATTTTAGCTGATTTCACTTCCTGAATCCTTAAGCTTACATTTTATAGTGGGGCTATAAACTACTCTCTGGGAATCTCACTTTCACCAGAATTTTGTACAATGATATCATCAGGGTAATTATATATTTATAGGAGATTTAGTTCTATTTGAAAAGATACATTTGCCTTCTTGGGTTTGTTTCTCTTTATTTTTTCATATTGTGAATAATCTGCTCCTTCAAATTATAAGACCTTTTACATGTTTAAAAATAAAAATGAAGAAAAACTACTTTAAAGGGGACAGAGCACTGGAACAGGCTGCCCATAAAGGCTGCAGTCTCCTTCTATGGAGATATTTGAGACCCGCCTGGACACAATCCTGTGCAACCTTCTCTAGGTGATCCTGCTTTATCAGGGGAGTTGGACTAGATGATGTCCAGATGTCACTTCCAACCCTTACCATTCTGTGATTCTGTGTACCTGTGAACTATGCAAGTGACAAACATGGGATAGCTGAAGTATAGAGATAGGGGATAACCAACTGTCAAAGTCACCTCTCTTCTCCTTTTTCCGTTTTTTGGGGATTTTTTTTACAATTTTGTCATCTCCCATGGCTCATTAGGTACAGGTTATTGGCTTTCCCCCTCTTACACATCTCTCTTTTTAAGACATTGCTATTCTAGCCACTGATTGTACGAAAAAGTGATGTAACTGTAGAGAGACCACTATTCAACAGAGCCCAAGAAATAAAAAAGAATAAAAAGGGGGGAAAAAAACCCCTTCATAAATCCCACAACGAAGCAAGTAAGGGGAGGTTGCTGCCTGAATTCCTCAGGTGAAGCCAGAACAGGGCTAGGTCTAAGTTAAAAAGCTGAAACAGTCCAACAACATTTGTATTGCCACAGTGCCAGTTAACAGTCACATCATTAGTGTTAATCAGAAGCTGTGCTTTGTCATTATTATTATTACAAGTACACACCTGGAAGCTAGATGAGAGCAGCAGACTATAACAAAATGAAACTCAACCTTAGGCTGTTATTTCGGTCCAAAACATGAGGAAAGCTGTCAAGTGTTTGTAATATAGAAAGGTTTTTCCAGAAAAATTTCTTCCCTTTTTCTCTTCCTTGCTGCATGCTAGGCTGACCATCCATTAATTACTGATCACTATGGCAGGACTGCATTCACTCTCAGCGGAGGGAGACATGACTGTCTCTACCTACTTGCTCTGAGAGGATAAGTAATTGTTTACAGCTTCACACACAGTTCCATAATTCACACCTGTACTGACAGAGGTCTTGTTCCTCATTACCATTCATTCCCTCCACGTGCATGTTCTTCCAGAAACATTCTGGTCACTAAGTAATAGCTAAAGAAGTATTTTAGCAATCAGTCATATTGCAAATGTAATTTTGGGAAATGATGCGTTTCAAGACATTTTTGAATGATACTTTTTTACTTGTGGAACAGAATTAGACTGAGCTACTACTGACACAGTGAATCCTTTCCCATTACTCCTTCCAGCTATATAGACTTTTATTATTGTTTTGTATGGACCACATGGGACTAAATTCTAAAATTTATGGATGTCATATTTATAGTATACGTCAGTGAACAAGCGTCAGGAAACATCAGTTTTATAGGGGAATTAAATGAGGTTGTTATAGCAAAATTTATTGTTTAATCCGTGAAAGCTCCATAGACTTCAAAGGTTAGACCACCAAGCAATAAAGATAGAACATCACAATCATAATCTCAATAAGCAGTATAACATGGCTGTAAAGTAAAAATGGACAGAATGTGACAGAAATATATAGGTATGCATAATATAATTTCCAGTTCTATTAACTTTGTCTATGAATCAGGAATGTGATTACTGAATTATAGGCTGTCAGAAGTAGATTTTAAAGTTTTCTTCCATTCCTTTCTCCCTTTCCCTTCCATTTCCAGAGACCTAATTTCAAAACATACTCTTAATCTGTATTGTCTTTATGAAAGAGGAGAGGTGGATCCTGCAGACCGTGCAAATAAGAACCACTCTGGCTGAACATGTTGAAAATAGACCCTCACAGCTTCTGACAAAATTTATTGTGCTACCAAACAGCCCATGTATTTTTTTCCATTCACCATAAGACTAGGGCTCTCTAATAGTATGTAAATAGATGTAAAACAGTGACCAAGGTACAAGGGCAATTGGCAACAAGGAAACATGATGTAACGTTAAATACTGGCATATAAATTCATGTCCTGGATTTTTAAAACCAGCCACTTGATGAGCCAGCAAGCTCCAGTGCTGTACTATCTTTACTACTTCATTAACAATATGCCATGCCTTAAGTAGCTAAATCATAAATAAACACAACAGTGTCCTCTGGGGACATGCTTGCACTCCAACTAGTTGGCTGTAGCTGTATATAGACTGTCTTCTTGATTCGTCCAGAGGACAGTTGGAGGGCACAGTCCCCCACTACATATCTTGTGTAGCTCTTTGAGCATCCAGTAGAGCACTGCAGTACCCTAGATAGCACAGCAAGGCTTTCTTGAAGGCACCATGCTCTTAAAAGTACATATCAGGATAACTCACACACATGCTACTGGTCACCACCTGCCTCCATGCTTGCCAAGCAGCATGCCTGCTGCTAGGTCACTGCACCAGGATGTATGGACAGCACACACAAGAGATGTCCATCAACTTAGAAACTCCATGATGGGGGCAGAATAGATCATGACTGCAAAAAAGCTACCTCAACCACCAGGGATCTTCTGCTTGGGGCATCTCATGATCCACTGAGGACAGCTTTCATGCTTTTTTCCATGTATAAATGGTAAATTGCAGGCAAATAATCCATTTGTAGGACCCATGAGCAAAGACTTCTCTAGGGTGCCCATATAGAGTCAACACCTGGCCATATTGTACCACTGCCAATAGCACACCTTGAAAAGGATTTTAATTTACTTCTGCTAACAATAACCTGAAAATAATGAATAGAGAACTTCATACAGCAATTGATTTTAAATGCAGACATATTGACACAACAGACTTTTTTTTTCTTTTAATGAAAATTTTCATTCCTACTATTTTGACAAATTACTTATTGCACACTTAACGTAGCTTTAACCTGCACATATTATATTTCAGTCATACTACTTTTAGATCCACCAAAATTTTAAGGTATCTGTGTATCAGTCCAAGTATTCTGGTTAACCAGTTGCTTCCCCCAGTCTGTATTCAGATATTACAACAACAAGCGTGTTGGTGACACACAGTAGGAGGACCTGAACTACCAGAGGCTGACTGCTCCCTCTCAGTGATGCATCCAAGACTACTCAGTACTGAGGCACATCAAGCCTAGGAGGCACTGTCCCAGAATTACAGCTTTGTTGTGTTCTTTTCAAAATGTTCATGAACCATAGAGACATATATTCAAATATTCCTTGTGGAAGTATTCAACACACATCGCCTTCATTTTCCAAAAAACATCAAGATTTATATTGTGTCTCAGACTGCATATTATTGAACCTGCTTTTTGTGTTGAATAAATATCAATGTTTACATTGACAGGAGTATCTTCCTTGTACAGATAGAAGACTGAAATTATTCACAACAACCTGCATTCTGCAAAATGCATGAAGGCTATGATGGAAAATAATTTAATACCATAAAATAACAGGTCTCTAAATTCCAAGGAGTATTACTGATCTCAGAATTACAAACATAAAACATTTAAGTCGTTGCTAGGAGTGCATCTTTTATCTCCTATGAAAAATTGTATATCCTTTCTGTTGCATTGCCATCATGATTATCACCCATGTAAGCGACTAGATCATATGGTAACTAATTAAAAAAGCACTAATTTTCATGAAATTCCTTATATAGCTACTGTCTGTAAAAGGTACATGGTGTATCTGGTGTTGGTCAAGTTCTGTTAAAGCAGTTTAAATGCTGTTACTGAGGGGAAATTTAGAAACATGATTAAATTTTTGACTAATGTGAAAATCAATTATTTGCCCCTTTTACCTACTCTCAGGACTGCACAGGAGAGAAAAATTCTCTACTATGAGCTCAGGAGCTGCTGCAAGAGGAAGTACACCCTCAGGCCGTGTGGAATGGATGAGGAGCCATAAGGAAGCTTTCATCTTTACATCTAACTATGTTCAGTCACAGCACCTACCGACATACTGTACCATCTTATAAACATGGACTTCTGGGAAAAGAAAGAAAGAAGGAAAAAAAAGGACAAAAATCTAACTTAAACCAGCACATTATAAGTGTGTTTATCTAGTATTTTCTTCTTCTGGATTTATCCCAGCATGCTAGCTGCTGGTGGGTGATGCTTTTCGTTTAGTCAGAGATTTTGAGGTAGATGCTATTTGTGGTTTGAAAACCTGCAAAAATTGGCTTGTTTTGCCTTTATGCATTTGTCATTACAAAATATCAAAAGGCAATCTGTCATACATCATAGTAACAATTAGTCATGTGAAAAATATATCTTTTTGTAGAAAAATAGAGCAAATCAACTTAATTTATAATTAAAACCCAAAAATCTCCATAATTTCATCTTAAAATTCATGTTTATAATGTAAAATGTTAAAAAAGCACTAAAAATTATAAAGCATGTTTATATCATATACTGATTTGTGGGATCTTGAGTTTAAACTGTCAAGTTAAATAGACCCAGGGGCAAAAATTCAACATTGCTGGTCAACTTCAGCCTGGGTTTCCTCCATGCAAAAGCAAGGAGACATTTAATCATTACCTCCGAGGGACAAATAAGCTTCACATCTGTCATCATAATAAAAATCAGACAAATTTATTCTAATATAATCATGTCTTTTCATGACGGTTTGCAACTGACACTAGAGATAATCTTAGAAGGAAAAGATGGATGGGTAGAGGAGAACAGAAATAGAGAAAAATCAAATTGCAGAAAAGCTCAGGAGGAAGACCTGAAAATGGCAGAAAGAGATGGGTAAAATAGACACCACACGTACCAACAGAGATGGTTGAAAATTGCATCACTACTATTTAAATGCACACACACTAAAACCCTTCTGGTTTTAAATGATACCCTATACCAAAAGCATTCACTGTTTAAATATCCTAGACATTAAGACTTTTGTTTAAACAGAAAGTAGAAAGATCTTCTAACTGTTATTGGAAATTGTTAAAACCTCCAAGCTATGTCAGGGTATGTTTTTCTTTCCTTCTGTTCTTTAACAAAACTTAGTTTTTTCTTCTAGAAATAAAATATGCTATTCCCATATTTTTGCAAAAAGATTTTATTGAGAAATATATTTAGCCAACATTGTATTTTAACAAAACACAGGTACAATTTCCCCAGCATTTTATTTTAGCAAAACACAGATATGAAGCATTATAGAATCAATATTGGGCAAGAGCGAGACAGTAAACAATATTGTTGCTCTCTCCTGCCTTGTGACACAGACTGTGACTGATGATGAAAATGTTGCTGATGAAAAAGGCTTGCTAGTTTGCCTAAATTAACTGTCCTAGTTTGCTGCTTTGAATTATTCGAAACTACTATTTGCCCTAGGAGGTAAATAAAATCTCACCAGGAAATCTCTCCTTCCCCTGCCCTCCTCCCCCAAGTTGTTATCCTTGCAGCACCTCTCTGGAAACAAAAGGGAAATAGATTCTTTAATCAAATTATTTTATTACTTACATTTCATTAGTTGGTGATCCTTGTAACTCACCTGCATAGGATGAAGGGGGTTTTTCTTGCAATAATGTAAGAAAAAAAATCATGTCTAAAAATAGTTTCTTGGAACTCAGTAATTCAAAAGCAGACTGAAATTTCGGAAATCAAGATGAAACTCAGCTCAGCTATAAAACTACAATCTCTGGGGTAGATCCATTCATATATGTTTTACTTTTAGGATGGTCCAAGTTCACAGACCTGCCAGCATGTAGCCAGAACTTCTCCATGAACAATGCCTTATGCAGAGGGCACTCCCAGCCTTGGTATAGAACCATTTTGGTTGGCAAAGATACTCACACTTAGTTCACCACTTAGGGGTAACTATGCTATGCCAAAAGCATAGACAAAAGTGTTCTACTCTCAAACTCCTCCCAGACACTGTTGCTTTCAAGCTGTTGTAAATACAGCCAAACCAAACATAAGTCAGCTTGCAGAAACATGGAGCCATCATGAAATGAGGGACTATCCTTAACCTGACACTATCTACCCCAACCTCATTTTTTGTGTGTGTGTGTATGTCACAGCTTATAAAAAAAATTGAAAAAGAAAAATCCATGAGCAGGTAGGCCTGAGAAGGAAGCCTACATGAAATTTCCATGCTCAGGCAAAGAAACATTAGCTAAGAAGTTTGGATTGCCTTCTAACATCCAGGTCTGTACTGGATTAAGGCACCCAATGAAACACAAGTTTGGCTAGACAGTGAAGAAGGGCTAGGGTAGAGAGGGCAGCTTATTTAGTTATTTATTTAACCTATTGTAAATTATTCTTTTTAAAGAATGAGTGACTGAAGGAGGTGCATGCTCTGGAAAGGGTAGAGCTTGTACATTCATTTGGAAACTCTTTGCTTCCCCCCTTATGTACTTTATGTTATTTCAGTAGTTAAATATACAAGGTTTAACATAGTTGAGGAGGTTTGGCCCTGGCTAGAGGCCAAATGCCCATTAAAGCCACTCTATCACTCCCGCTTTCAGAGAGAAAGGGGAGAAAACACATATTGAGAGGTTTAGGATTAGAGATAAGGACAGGGAGGGATCACTCTGCAATCAGTCATGGGCAAAACAGACTCAACACAGAATAAAGGAAAGAAAACTAATTTATTACAACTACACTACATAGCCAGTGAAACCAGAGTCGGGTAATGAGAAGTGCTGCCATGTCTTAAAGCACCTTCCCCCACCCCTCCCTTCTCAGCAGACTTAACTTTATTAATGATTTTATTCCCTTCTTCCCCCACCATCATGGCACAGGAGGGGCAGGGAATAGGGGAATAGGGTTTCAGTCAATTCCTCACAAGCTACTTTCTTTCTCCAGATCTTAAACCACCTCTACTCACCCCCACTCCTCCCCTCTTAGCAGACTTTAGTCATAATTTCACTCCCTTCTTCCCCTGCCATCGCAGCATGGGGAGGGACAGGGAATGGGGAGTGGGGATTTTCAGTCAATGCCTGATGAGTTGTTTTCCTTCTTAGTTTGGGGGGCATTCCACTATCCCTTCCCCCGCTGCACCATGGGGTCCCACCCATGGGAGCCAATCCTCCACAAACTTCTCCAGCTTGAGTCCTTTCTATCAGGGCATCACCTCCTCACCAATTGGCTCCGCATGGCTCCCTTACATGGGGTGCTGACCTTTGGGCCCAGACTGCTCCAGCCTGGTCCCCCACAGAGTCACAAGTCCTCCAGCAAACCTGCTGTGGCATGGGTCGGTCTCTCCACAGGCTGTAGATGGTCTCTGCTACACATCATTATCCATAGACTGCAGGGGGACAGCCTGCTTCACCATGGTCTTGTCCACAGGCTGCAGGGGAATCTCTCTCCAGTACCTGGAGCACCTCCATTCTTCCCCCCTCATTCTTCCCTGGCATTGGTGTCTGCACGGCTTCTTACATCTTCTCACTCCCTTCTCTGATGGCAAAATGCAGCTGCCAATGTTGCTTTTTCTCCTAAATGTCATTCCCAGAGGCGCTGAGACCATCGCCAATTGGCTCGGCCTTGGTCAGCATCGACTCTGGCCTTGAATCAGCCGATGTTTACTCTCTGGAGCCTGCAGAGAGCTTCTAGCTGCTTCTTACAGAAGCCACCCCTGCAGCCACCCCACCTTCTCCATTAGAATCCAGCTACGCAAAACTGTGACAATAGTTAAAGATTTTGAGTTCAAAAGCTGTGCCTTTGCTCTTCTTTGGGGTGAATCTAGGTAGATCTCTTTCTAAGTGTTCACAGGTGTGAGGTTCTCTCTTACAAGCAATTGACACCTGCAGTGCAACTTTAGTTTCATTTTAGGGAAATTACTACCTCTTTTGCTAAAAATAGTTGTCTCATATCAGAAGAGAACTCCTAACCGGTACAAACTGGTCAGAAGATGTTGCATTGTTTTACCAAGAGAAAAACCTTCTGACTTGGGGCAGTTCTGCCAAGTAGCACTCTGACAGCTTCTACTGCAGAAGGATACACTCTCTTTATCAACTGAATACAGTTAAATCAAGGGATAGATCATCAAATAAGATTAAAATATACAACCCTGTCTTTTCTCAAGGAGAACATATGTATTTTCTGTTCCTCTCTACACTTCAATATTATTTTTCTTAGCTACATAAAAGCATTAGTGAGAAAAACTGCTTTCTTTTTATAATTGTTTTGAAGTCTGGAATACCATACGCCTGTAATGAGTAGTGCACTTGATCAATTATTTTCTTTCTCATCACTTAAATGTAATTGTTTCAGATAAGCAGCACTTAAGGAAAAAGAATTTAAAAAACCAGAAATTTTTCATTGAATTTAAATGTAAGCTCATCTCTGCTACACAAATCACAGCCTCACTTCAACAACCAAAAACGTTGCAACTACCAGCATCAAGTGATTCCTTTTTTGTGTGTCATCTCTCTGAGTGTGTAGACTTCAGGCTAGTTATTCTGCCATGGGGCAGAGTGGGACAGGGAAGGAATCTATAATGTTCATGGGGAGCCCAGGGGCTCTTATACATAGAAGCTCCTCAAAAGCTACTGAAGCTACTTCAGTCTTCTCAAAGGGAAAAACAAAAATGCACCACAATATGGTAATCTAATCATCATTCAAGCAAAGTTTTAAACTGGCAAAAAGAAAATCCTGTATAGTCCAACACAAGTGACTGTTTCTGTTCCCCACCTTCTTGACATCTTAGTCTCCCTAGTGTCTGGGTACTTCTGTGTTTGCACCTCATTCATTTCCATAAATCGTTCCCTGCCCTCTACTGAGAGGACTCTTTCTGGACATCTGATTTGATGTCAGACAGAAAGGGAACAGGACCCAGTAGGACTTGCTGTCGAAAGACAAGATCCATGTGAGAAGAAAGAGCACCAAAGCTGGCCAAAGGAAACAAAGCATTTGGATGCAGCATGGTGAATAGAGCAGCAATGCATTCACTTGTGCCAGTTGCTGAAAGGTCTGTGCGTTACCTACAGTGATATGAGCTGGAGGATTGCATCTGGCACTGTTGCTGGCAGCTCTCTCATCCAGCATATATTGTAATGGACATTTGTAATGTTTAATTATATTGACAGGGCATGAACAGAAAGGACAAATACAGAAGCAGACACATAGCACTGAAATGGAAAATCTAGTCACTAAAGCAGAAAATGTTATTTTGAAACAACTCATTGACAGAGCAGGATTGGGTTTCTGCAAGTTCAGAAACATACTATCTCTGCTAAGAGACAAAAATCACAGCTGAAAAGGTGAGACAGAGAAAGAAAACATACTTTTAATCCAGTTTCATGCTGGACAATATTTGTTCAGGATTATTAATTCAGTCAGATTTGGTCTGAATATTCCTAACACAGTACTTCCTCCATTTTGAACTTCCTGACTGGCTGTCCTATGGCATGGAAATTAACCTATCATAAAAAAAGCTATTTGAGGTGAGCTATTTCTTTCCTCTCATAATTCCAATAAGGTTCTGTTTGTTTGTTTTGCCATATTTTGTTTTCCTCAAACAAGTTCTGGAAAGGGCAGCCTGTCTATAAAAATGTCTGTTGGGACTAGGACATTATGGGGGAATGATAGGGAAGGAGATGACTTAGATGAGTCTGCAGAAGGAACAAAAGATGCTCAGTGAACTGTGACTACCCTGGAGTCATCTACTTGATCACTTGCCCACATATCAGTTGTTACAGCTGATGCACTTAAAAAGTTCATTCTCCTTCTAGAGATAGATTGTGCAAAAGACTGTGCTGAATTGTCCAAAGTAACAAATGCCAGCTCACAATCTCAGTGCTGGTTCAGCCTGTTACATAAAATCGACTATCAGATAGGCAAAAGACTGAGGGAAATAAAAACCAGCACAAAATATACACAAGCAAAATTAATTGTTCAGTTTGAAAGAACTGCAGTAAGCTGGCTTTCAGGCTCCTTGTCAGAACACTGTAAAGTACTGGAAGAAGCTGAAATACCCCTGGAGTAGATGCTGACCCCAACTGACCAAAGGGCTAGTCCATACCATATGATGTCATGCTTAGTTTATACAAAGCTGGGTGAAAAAGAAGGAAGAGGCGGATATTTGAAGTGATGGTGTGTGTCTTCCCAAGTCACCGTTAGGCATGATGGTGCCCTGCCTTCCTGGAGATGTCTGAACACCTGTCTGCCCATGGGACTGGAGAAAAGAATTCCTTGTCTTTTCTTGCACACATAGCATTTGCTGTACTTATTAAAATGTCCATGTATCAACCCACGAGTTTTCTCACTTTCACTTTTCTGATTCTCTCCCCCATTCAGCGGAGGGGGAGTGAGCGAGCAGCTGTGTGGGGCTGAGCTGCTGGCTGGTGTTAATCCACAACACCAGACCACCACATCCAATGATTTTAATGTTGGGCATATCTGTATTTGAGCTCTGCTTTCCATACCCTATCAGGCATCCTGAGCAGACAAGGCTGTAAAAATAAAATATTTTATGACATGTACATAATCTCTACTTTACGCAACCTGTTAGAACTGGGCTCCCATTATTATTCCTTCCTTACTGAATTGTTTTCTTCCTTTATCTTACTTCATTCTAATCCTGTCTTCTGGCTAGCAAAATTCTTGTTCAGCTTGCCAAGAAAGCTCTACTTGTTGCAACACTATCAAGATCTATATTGTCTTTAGTACTCTGATCCCACCATATGTTTGACAGATCTCAGAATAGATGATGAGACAGTCCACAAGGCCTTCAATGAGATGATTATGTAACAAATCCCAATGGGTGGTCACAGTTTTCTATAGAAATGACTAATCCAGGAGGGACAGCCAAATCATCGAGCTTTCTGTCATGATATCACACACAACGCCATCTGATTCCTTAAGGCTCTCAGATTCACTGGCTCGCTGCATTGGCAGGATGCCTGTGTTCCCTACTTGGACAGTTTCCTGGTACCTCTCTCCTCCACAGGCTGCCCAGCTGGTAAATGGCCATATCGCCCATTTCCTTGGGCAGTTGGCTCTGGATTTTCCAGCTGCTTTTATTTCCTGGACACTTACCTTTGTGGGATACTTGAGCTTCCACAGAGACTACCTGTTTAGAGACCCAGCATGCCTATTGTCCTTCTCACAAGCCAGACTAAAAATTAAGTGTATGGGAGGAAATGGGACAATGATTTAGTTGGTGGGCTTGGCTAACAGGGAGACAGGTGACTGCCCCATGAACAGGAAAGCAAGGTTCATGAGAACATTTTCAATTGTTTTCATTCCTTGGCCACTATTACATTTGGTTTCTTACACATGAATTTTCTGATGAAATGTTCTGTTTACCAACGTGGTAACAGTGTGTTTGTACTCAGGTCATCCACTGAGATAGCCTGATAAACAAAGAAAAAGAATGTGATGCAAAAGTGTCATTCGCTCATGGAAAGAAAAAAAAAACATGTTAGAAAGGAACCACATTGAGGCTGAACAGTGATGCATTATGGTATTCCTTTCCTTTTACATGTTGAAGTTTGACCTGTTCATAATGGTTTTAAATTTAAATTAACTTTAAATCTAACGAGAAAAAACCTTTGCAGTATCTTACTTACTAAAGTAAAGTGAATTTCCTCCTTTGCATATTCTACTTGCAATTTTGAAAATTTTAGCTCACCCATGCACATTTTTGACACCTGTTGTAACAGAATAACTGAGTAGACTGTTATCCTCTGTATGCCCATATATTGATCAGGTATGGGACACGTGACAGCCAGGTTTCACAAATATTAGCTGATAGAGAACAGAATCACTCCAGGCTATGAACTCTGCTTTGGTTGGATGGCAGATTTCACCCTTCTGGCACATCTTAGTTCTGGTCCTCTTTTTTTTCCTCTCCAAGACCTGCTAGCTCACCTCACTGTTTCATAAACATGCTCTTGGACACTTCTTATCACAATCCAAGCCCAGAAAATTCTATTTTGCTGGTTTAGGCTCCCACTCTAGTCCCAGCTGCCCTGCCCTGAGCTCTTCTCTTACAGTCCCTCCCACCATTCCACCTGCAATCAGCTTTTTATTCCATCACTTTGGCCAATCATTTCAAGTTTGTCCCTATATCATCTCTTCAGTTCTACATTTCTTTACTTTCCTCATGCTGAAATTTGCCTTACCTGGTTCCAGTCTGGAGTTCTCACCCTTCTTCCCCAATTCTTTGAGTCAGTCCATTTCTCTAGGTATTATGCTCCTCCACATACTTTAACTCTTCATCAAACTCACATGCCATGCATCTTGATCTTCCTGTTCCATTTCATTAGTTCCTTCTCCCATATTATAGACATCACTGGTTTTCCGAGGATCCAGCACTAACCTCGTTAGCCAGATGCTGTCTGTCTCTGGGCACCTGATAACAACCCAGACTCTTCCACCAGTTGCTTTTCAATACATCTTGCCTTTTCTGTCTTCTGGTTCTCCAGATAGACTAGGCACAGAATGCTTCAGGATACAAAAATATCCTGCACCTGTCTTCCTCTAACCAATCGCTCCTCACATTCCTTTTGTCTCAAGAAGTAGCCTTTAAAGCCTCAGTGTGCTGTGTTCTGCTACCAGTTCCTGAAATCAACAGCAAGTATTCCAAGTGATTCTGACTGCATATCAGAGGAGTGATTAGCAGACCTGGAGGTATTAGATTGTGCAAGACTATGGTAAATTTTCTGCTATGAACACCCAAAACTATCATGTTCTGAACTAAGCTTGGCCTGAACCATAGATCTGAAGGAAACTTTCCAAACAAGGCTACTTGAAGTCATGATAGATATTGTCTGAAACAACTGTTTGTCTTATACTGTCTGCCAGATGCATTTTCTGAAAACCTGCCCTGCATATCCATGTGTAGCTATTATGATGGAAAGCAGCATAGAGAAACAAGACAGATAAAGACAGAAAATAAACTAGGTTTAATGTTTACATAGTTAAATCTGTTACTCAGCTGAAAAAAATTGAAGTAAACTATGGCAAAAAACTTCCTTACAGCAAACACAAAACTATATTTTGCATCCAATATTTCTTGCAGAAGCAGTTAAAGTCTGATGCTGAAGAAATGGCATTTTTCCTCATCCAATTTCTATGCAATTAAGGTTCCTGTCACACTTCCTAGGAGAAAGCAACAATATTTTCACATGGTTAACCGCACTGTTTTTTTTGTAGTGAGAATGACAGAAAGTTGTATTAGGTATATGAAGGTGGATTTGCACTTATTTGGATTGTATCTAACTTTCTTATATGCTCCTTGTAGTAGTATCTGCATTCAAATCATCTACTTACAAGTGCTGAATTAATTAAAACTCAATGACAAGGAAAAGCAACCTCCAAAACTCCCATGGCACTTTTGAAAATTACAATAGGAATTCATTTTGTTTGCAAGTTTCAGTAGTCAAGTGCCTTATGGTTCCACTGCTTTTCATTCGAACACTTGTCATACACACTGGAGTTTTCTACCTAAATTCAAAACATTTCTGCCAGAGTTCACAAATACTGTGTGTGAGAGAGCAGTTTGCAAATGAATGGATGTGTGTAAATGTTTGTATATATATATATATATATATATATATGTTCATGAATTGCACAAAAGCTTCTCCCCATGTCTCCTGACTGATTATGCTTTTGAAAAATATCATGCAACCACTTAAAAAAATGGTACTACTTATTTTATCTGAACATTTCACAGGTCACAAACACAAATTATTCTCTCAATGGATAACAGATAACTGTAAGATGCTTGAAGACATTGCTGCAGTGTTGTGTATAGGCCCATATACTTTGTTTTTTTCATAAAGGTCAAATGTTCCCCACGACATATATTTGTTTAAAGATGTAAACACATTTTTTATTTCACACACAAATTTGAGATCCTAATAGAAACACAGATCTGGAGATACAACATAGATGTTGAAACTGGTAGAAGTATTTTTAACTCTTTTGTTTCAGTATGACTTACTGCTAAGGCTGAAGCATTTGATGGACTTGTGTTGACTTTAACAAAAGGTATCTGGATCCAAGGCAGACTCTTCTGTTGTTTCCAGAGAGGAACAGAGATAGAAAGAGAGCTATAAAAAACTTGGCCTCTTTAATAAACTTCTGTTTCCTGAAAATGGTGAGAAAATATTGGAGTTTTGTACAGAACACAGATGCTTGAATCCTGAGAATCACAGAATAGAAAACTGCGTGCACAGTCCATTTCTTTCCTTTGGGAAACTGCAACATTTTTTGCCTTCACATCCTTTGACTTTCTCTTGTTATTTGATAAACAAAGGAGCTACTAAATGAATAGTGTACCATGGACAACACATTTAAACATTAATGTCAAAAATTAAATAAAAAATCATAAAGTAACAGTAAAAATACATTGTCAACATGGTTTGAGACAGCCTTTATAATTTCAAATTGTAATTAATTCTAATGAAGAACATCTGTCTTGATCAAATAATTTGAAAACGATTCAGTGGGTATCAGTATTTAGAACTGGCACAGTGCTAAAAATGACAGAATTAAGAAATAGGTCATTTAAGTGAATCTGCACATGAGGTGGTCATCTGAGAAAATTTCCAAGTACAAAAATATGCTCAGTACAAAGGTTGAACAAAATCTAAAGCTTGTAGTCTAAACTCAACTGAACATATACATCCCTTCCCAATTCATCAGCTATACCATAAGCTTCCTCAAAATGACCACTGTTGGACTTGGTTTTTAAACATATTATACGGGAAACAGACAATTAAACCCTACATGTGGAAAAGCAGACCTTATGTTTGTGTTCATAACCCGATCCATGATTCCAAATGTAGTATTAATTCATTACCTTTGATACAGAAAGATTTATTTTCATTTTTTTAAAGATGTTATTAAGATGTTAATAAATATTAATTAAATTAATTTTATTTTCATTGTATTAATATTTTATTTTAATGCTTTCTGGTAATTTCCAAATCTAACTCATTTTCTTGAAGATTTGTGCTGGGATTTTAGATCACAGGTTGTTTAGACCTCAGTACAAAAATGGTATTTAAAATGCTGCCAATTTTAATGAAAATTATGGATTGAAATGTTTACTTTGCTTTATCTGCATATGCCTTGCCTTGTAGTTCCATAGGCACATAGTAAAAATAACCTGAACATTGCAAATATTGAGGTTAGCTAATGGAAAGTCTTATCTGAGACAACGGACAATATTTAAATATTATGAGGTTGTGTGTTATGATAATGAAATGAAGGCAAAAGACAAACACAGATATTGTTCCCCTTACCTCCCTCTATCTCTGTGCCAGATTAGGGAGTGTCAGTAAAGGATGATCACTTCATGATTGTTAAGGACAGCTAAAAGCAGCAATCCAACATTTTTATTGCTGAAGTTTTTTCCTACAAATTATCGCATAATATCATCTGTAAGTTCCTAAGCCTCAAACTCAAGAGTTGTGGCACACAGTGAGCAGAATAAAGCAGTACAGAAGTTAAGAGACTGTCAAGAGATGGGTTACTGAGAGCAGTAAGGGTCATCTTTTGTTAAAAAAGATTTTACCTTTCAGCCAATGAATCCCTTCCTGAACATAATTTGCATCATGCAATGTCACTACTTGTTTACTTTTTCTCACCAGACCTTTTTCACACTCAAACCTTCATCTTCCTTTAGTGGCAGCAGATTTCAAAAGTGTTTTCAAAAGCAATTATTGTTTCTGACACAGCATATTAAGTTCTCTCATGTGATGCATCACTAGTGTACAAAACAGAAGAAAAAATGAGGGAGCTTATAATAGACTAAAATGACGTGGCATAGTTGTCTGGTTTGGCAGGTGAGAACCAGTTATCTTGGGAGGTCTGAAGAGAGTTGAGTCACCCAGGAGTCTGATGTCCTTAATCTTTACCTGCTGTCATAGTCCTGAAGGACTCAATACCAGGACAATGTGAAATCAGAGGTGTCAGTGGCAAACATCAGTAATAACTCTTCAAGAATAATGTCAGTAATAAAGGAGGAATACAGTTTTTATTACTCTGGACCAGAGATGATGTCTGTCTAATCCAACCTTATACTATTACTGACACTAGGCAAAAGATTCTGCATGAAGTAGATATGATGTCTCCTCTCACTGGCAGCATGCCATTATCACAAATTTGTGGATGGCTTCTCACTGTCTTCTGCATTTCAGTGGGGTTTTTTGGGTTTTTTTATTGTCATGATTTAGATCTGGCTGGCAACTAAGCATCATGCATCTGCTTGCTCACTACCCCCCAGAGCAACAGGGAAGAGAATTGAAAGGGTGAAAGAGAAAACTCATGGGTTGAGACAAAAACAGCTTAACAGGACAAACAAAAAAGGATGATGATGATGATGATGATGATGATGAAGATGATGATAATAATAAAGTAATGAACAGCACAATTTCTCACCATCTGAGGCTGATGCTGCACAACCCCCTCAGCTGCCATGCAAGGCCCCTAGCTGCCACAGATGCTGATGCATGAGATCCCCAGATGCCCAGCCTCTCAGCCCACATCCCAGTTATAAATGGAAAATGACATAGGATGTTACAGAATATCTCTCTGGTTAGTTTTGGTCAGCTGTCCTGGCTGTGTCCCCTCCCAGCTTCCTAGGTGTGCCCCACCTTCTTGTTGGCAGGTCGCTCTGAGAAGCTGAAAAATCCTTGACTGTTTGGCAGCAGCTAAAAACATCAGTGTATTATCAGCATTATTCACATCCTGAGTCCATAACACAGCACTCCACTAGCTACCTGAAAGAGGATTAACTCTATCCCTGCCAAAATCAGGACAAAAATGCAAAGACAAAAGTAACGTCTTTCAAACTCTAATTCACATTCATGGCATCATCTTTAAATAAGCACAAATATTGAAGAAAAAGCAAGGCATATCGTATTCTCAGATTTTAAAGCTGTTATTATGCAACAGGGAAAAAGTTATTATGCTACCAGTCCTTTGCCAGACATTGGAAGCCATGGATCTGTAGATTCAGGAAAAATATGCTGGTTGTATTTTTCCCCTTTTCCCTTACCTTACACATAGCTGTTTCAGGATAAAGAGAAACTTTTGTGTCATGCAGCTGGGAATAGCCGTCTTTCAGTGGAATCACTCACCTCTCACTGACATCATCCAAGTGCAGAAAGCATGAAGGAAGTAAGGCTTTTGCCAGTCTTTTTCAGGAAAGGACAGTTTCAGCTTGGGTGAAC
The DNA here is from genome assembly GCA_020800305.1 of Porphyrio hochstetteri. NCBI lineage: Eukaryota > Metazoa > Chordata > Aves > Gruiformes > Rallidae > Porphyrio > Porphyrio hochstetteri. The sequence goes on from CM036905.1 coordinate 51,951,039, forward strand.
ACTTTGTAGGTCTCTCATTACCTCTCTTAGAAGCTGCTTCTGCAAGATTTTAATTCTAATATAGCAATTCAGAGGTAATTATAAAACACAGAATGTCGTATTAAATGAGAAATCTACCAGTCAAGATATGAACAAAAAAACCCTGAAACCTTAAACCCCCAGACCAAGAACAAAATAAGAATAAATTATTTATAGGTTCTGTTGAAGTCACATTGCCTCTGATCCAAATCTGTCCCAGGGCAACTTTGCTTCAAAACAGTAATAAGAGCCATGAGGCTGGCAGGAGCACAGTGGGGCAGGGAGCAGAGCAGGGCTGTGTCACGAGTGCAGGGGTACTACTGTGGTATCAAACCCCCTAATGATGCTACATTCAGGTTCAATTGCAGTGCTGTTATCACATCAGTGTATTGCCCATCACTACTTTAAATCTGGTAATAGTGGGGGTTTACTTCCTCTTAGCAAGACTTTCTCATTTCACAGCTCCCTGTCTCATTCGTCACTTTTCTTCAGCAATTACACTCATGACTTGGATCAGAATTTTTTCATTCTTTTCCTTTTTTCTATAAACCCATTCTATTAACAGACATTGATTGTGAAATCCTTAGTGACATCAGTAGTCAAATGGAAGTTGACAGAAATAAGTCAGTTCAACAATAGAAATCAATTAAACTTTTGTTGCTGGAAGAATGGGAAACAACATAGATTTAAATAATTTTAATTAAAATGTATTGGAATGTTTTACATAGAATTTTATATACCTCATGGAGATTTAGGGATTTTAGCTGTGCTTTGTCCCCTCCAACTATATTGCTTATGCACATGTCCTCTGCAGCATATGACATACAGTACAGCTTTAATCTCACCTGTGTATATATGTTTATTTTAGATCTGGTTCAGCAATAACTGTGAACAGATCCCAGACCAGATGAAGATTTGTATAGTTTAGCAGTGCTCTTCAATGCAAACATACATCTGCTTTCTGCTGGGACTGGGTAGAGCAACAGGAGCCATTGTCTTCCCCAGGGGAACTCTCAGTTGGTGTCTTGCTGCTGAATTACAACACTTGAACAACAGATTGTGCTACAAAGTAAATGCCTGCAAATTTGTCCCTGTCGCATCCTTTCCTTTTTTTTTTCTTGTTTTTTGACTTTTGTTTTTCTGTTTTCTTTTATCTTACATGTTATATTTTAGTAATAGTTTCAATAAAGCCGTAGTGTCGGCTCATTTTGTTGTGTCTTCCATACAAACATCCCCATTTTCTTGGAATCACTATCACAATGTTCTTGCTATGAGCAGGATTTTTAAACCCATCTTTTAGGTATACACATACAGTGCCTAGTGTATAATTTTTCCATTAAACTTGCATGCCACATATTTTTTCCACTGTAAATCAGCATGTTAAAAAAGCCATTGCATTTTCTCCCATTTTCATTGTAAAGCTAAATTGAGAGTTAATGTTCCAAATCAACACAGACTGATTAAAATAATCCTTAAGCAGACACAATAATACTACTGTAGTCAGAAAACTATACAATAGCTCCTAGATTTGGAACTGAGGGCATCCCCCATATCATCGTCTATGTACTTGCACTAATCAGGAGATTTTCATACAAAATACTAACTCCCTTACAGAAGAAATTCTAATAGTAAAGATTTCTCAGGTACAGGAAAAAATTGATCAAAACCAGACTGAGAACAAGAGCTCTGTACTTGCTTTCCAAATAGCCAATATTTCAGTGATTACAAGGTTCATCTGGGACATGTTCAAATCCTTGCTCCACCAACTCAGACCAGGATCCAGATGAACCTCCTCCTCACTGCTTTTAAAAGACCTTGTTTCGTCCTAACATTGAATATGAACGTTCTGAATATAGGAGGAAAGAAAACCTAACATTTTGTACATTGTTCTGTGAGATGGTTAGTTAGAAATGCAGAAGACAAGGTGTCTCATGGGTAGAATGACCACGGAAGTATATTCCATTCGGAATAATGTAAAGGGATCAAGACTGCTTCAAATACCCATTTTTATAAAATTAATTCCCATGCCAACCAGTCCTGAAAGGACAAATTTAACCTTGAGTTATACTGGTGCAGATGAACTAAATGCAGATAAGTTGCATTTATATCATTAAATAAAGGTCTCACAAATGCAATAAAAGTCTCTAAGCAAAAAAATCCACTACACTGCAAACACCTGGTTTAATGAGCTTTTTATGATGCCATTCCCATGGCATAATACAGTAAATTCCCTGACACATCAATATTTCTTTTAGCCAGTTTAAGTTATCATGATAAAAAATTCTCCAAATATTGCAACAAATAAATAATCACTAATATGTTTGGGGTTTTTCTGCAGTATAGTCCAAGTAAGCTGATCACCTTGTCTCCTTTCACAGGGTTAGGAATGCACAGACAATACCTTAGAAAACATTTCTGAATGCAGTATATATATTGCCTTGTAAATATCTACAAGCTTTCTTCAGTTTTGCTTCATTTTGTCAATTACTTCCATAACAGAAATATTGCTAAAACATGATTTTCTAAGCACTTTATTGGAGTGATTATTGCAGAGAGAACAGATCTTCAAACCCATCCACATCCATCTTGATAAGCACATAAACAGAAGCTTACTAAATGGCCTATTTTGTCACACATTGTTACACACATCTGAATGAGAAAGATTCTTGCCTTTTTTTTTTTTTCCCCTTTTCTAAGTCTGATATCCTAAATACCAAACTGGATATATATAACCTTTGTAGATACAACACATTGCTCTTTCATGATCTCATTTCTGACTTTTGCAAGATATTGATTTTATGTCATAATGCAACGATGAGCCCCTTTCTCTACATGGCTGGTTGTACTAGGAAATGGTCTCGTGTTTATGCAATGGCTTCTTTGTGCTGGCCTGAAAATTTATTTACAGCTGCACAATTAAATCAACTCTATTCCTTCGTCTCTCCCTCCCCTTAGTGTACACACAGAAAGACAGTAGGATCGTGCATTCTCATTTGAAGTTTTAACTACCACAAGAATGTCAGTAGCATTCTGTACCTCTGCTCTTTCTCTAGTCATTTACACCTTGGCATCTCTGCATATTCTGAAGATCATGTGCAGGCTTTACAGGACTGAACATTTAATAGCTGGCAGAATAGATATAATAAGGTAGCAGATCCAGAGTAGAGGGAAATTAAATAGTCCTGAGTTATTTTATTGAAATTTCAGTTCTTCTGAGTTTATAGTTGTAGGCAGGGGTGGAATTTCAAAAATGCAATTTCAGAGTACTTTTATGGAGTTCCTTGCTCGACTACTGAAAGCTGTAATCGTCACAATAAAATCCTGGGATGAGGTGCCAGTATAGCATATCTTATGCCGCTGTAATAAGATATGTTCTACAAATAAACTCTACTAGAATCAGGTAGATTAATCCAGTCCTACCTAATAGCATTTCAGGTATTCACAGCAAGCTCTGCATGTATCCAGTAATTTATTTTGTTATGTGTATTTAATAAATATCATATTTTATGATGGAGTGCAATATTTTATTCATTGGATTTTGATTCTACAGGATTACATGGGAAGACATTGACTGATTCCTTAAGCAGAAAGAAATTACTTAATAAAATGCAGCTGATGCTCTTTAGCTAAGTACATCACAAGCAATGTTTCCCCCCCTAGAGTTCTCTTCACTTCAGGATGCTGTGAAATAACTCATGGAAGTCTCAGACAGCTGGAAGTTCAAAACCTCACAGAAGGTGCTGAATGAATTGTTGGTCTCGGTTTCTTGACTGTAAGATGCAGGTGGCAGGACCTTGTTTTCTTCTGTTTCTCTCACAGGGAAGAACACAATTTCAACACTTAATAATCTAATTGTAACACTTCCTTTGAAGGTGATGGATTTGTGGAAGTGGATTTTTAAACAGTTATTTATTTAGACAGAAGCTGGACCCCTTCAGACACAAAGAATTCTCACATTTCAATAGAAAAGGACAAAGAGGACATGCATAATTAGATGAGAAAATCAAGATTAACGAGTATGACAAAATCCTTCCCAATCCATAAGGCCTGCGTTTGCTTCCTACTATCTTTCTTTAAGACAGACACTTCTCATCATCAATACTCACGAAAAGATGTTGCTGTTTCTTGAAATCTGCATGCTTTACCTGACTTACTAATGCAGGACAGATGGGTGCAGAGCAAGAATGCTCCATTTTATCTTTCGGTACTGCACTGTTTGAAAGTACTGAACTTTTCCAGAATGGTCACAAAATCATGCAAGCAAAGAAGTATGCTGTATATCAGTGAGCATTCTTTGGATTTAAATCAAAGACTTTGAATTTGGATGTGTTAAAATATGCGCTGTTTGAATGTACATGGCTTGCCAGAACAGTTGCCCTGAGTGCTTTTGTTTTCAAAACTCACAATTGGAAGACTTGGCTGGTATACGTTTCTCACTTTTTACCTAGGACATGGATAAAGAGACTGAATGACAGTGGGCCAAGACAAATAACCTGCATTAACCCATGCAAAAGAGAATTTTCATTTGATTCAGAAGCTTTTCCATTAGCCATAGCTTTTGACATGCACAACTTAGCCTGTCTTTATTTAATTTAGTACATATCACATTGACTTTGTATAATAGTATTTTAAAACATGAATCAGAGAGACACAAAGCCACATGTCTCTCAGGAGATTCTTTTACCAAGGCAATTTTCTTTGTCAGCGTAGGTTTTAAGTTCAATTCTTAAATACACTATACTTGAACAAAATTAATTGATATGAATGTTATCACTATATCAATCTTTTGTATTTAGATAATAGAATCCTGTACAACCAAACAGGAGACTGCGCCTACGAGTGATGTCGCAGGCACTGACCTATTTGTATTGGAGTCTTGCCATATTTCCCTATCAATATTGACACTTTTTTTTCTCTATCTGTCCTTTCATCCTAAGACTGGTTAGAAATAAAAGCAGTGAATCAAGGGGATCCTTAGAAAACTTCTGATTTTTTTATTACTCACATTGAAACAAGTTTTGATTTATGAGATTATGGTGGATTTTCTCCACAGTTATTGCTGAATGGAAACATATTTTAACTTTGCAGCAGGATGTGTATAGTATTGGCAGCAGGAACAATAGGGATCAGTTTGTTTATATGCATTTCCTTAGTTAAATAGTTCAATTTTTGCAAATAAATGTAACTGTGGCTCAGCCCATCAACACATTATTCTATTTCCCAAAAATATCTTCTTCCCCAGCAATATCCAGGAAGTCTTTGCCAAATCAGTAGCATTCACTGTCCTATAAACACCAAGTAAATTTTTTGCCTAAAGAAAAGGAGAAAAGCAAATCAAAGGAGAAAACCTCTCTTGATATGAATGGTTTTCCAAAGAAATTTCAAAAAGCAGCTATTAGTTAATGGCCCAAAGTCTCACTTTAAATTAACATAACATCCATTCCTTTGAAGCTCTACTGACTCTTCCAGTGAGCATCTCAGCTAGACAGAAGCAATTCTCTGCTACTGGTCTGTTACAGTCTAGATAGGTACCCACCATATAGAGTGCACGACCTTGAATTAGAGATCCCAAAAGAAAATTCAGACAAATCCAGACACCTCTGGCTGAGATCTTCTGTCTGCTGTGACTCTATCTCTGCTTTCTCTGACAGTTTAAATGATTCTATGAGTGAGTTTAAGGGGACTCACTCCCTCCACAATATATTCTTCAAAGTACCCATGGCTTTATTATGTGCTTAGTCATTTCCACCATTTATATATTAAAACCTATTTCCAGGTGAATGAGTAAATCTCAGTAGGCAGAACTGTAGATAAACATAATGTTTATGTATGGAAATAACATTAGCTAAAGTTGATGTTTATGCCTTAAAGAGAGGATTCAATTCTTTTAAATTTTAAAAGTGTTTTTTTTTGTCTGTTTTTCTCTCACTTGAAGAAAAATCTACATTTTGCATTACTGATCCAGACCAAGAAGTTCAGTGGTCTCAGAAATTTGCTGGCCATAAGCATGTTTATGATCAGTCTCTTTCTTATGTTTTTCTCAGGATATGGACAGATATATTTTTGCATGGCCACTATTTATGGTGACAGTATTATCCTACAGTAATACAAAGTAAAGTTTATTGTCTTTCAGAGCAGAAATATGAGAGCAAGTTCATGTGCTGTAATTTTACTAAAGACATTAAGATTCTGAACTCTCTAATACTCAGTACAGAGTAGAAGGTGTTGAAGTTATCCCGGCTCATCTCATGCTTGTAATTATTTTTCTATTTTTTTCCCAAGCTTTCAAAATATATTTGCAAAACCTAAAAATTTACCTTCAACATACACATTCCAGTACAGATCTGTAATTCTGCATAAAGAGGTAATTTCCCAATACCAGTTTTATCCAATATGCTCCAGCGCATTTTTATTTCTTTAGGACACAGATCTCATATGTTCCCTTCCTGTCAGTCTTGTTATTTGGAACATAATTAAAAACAAACAAACCCCAAACATTTAAAGGATAGGAATATGATGAGTGACTATAGCTAATTACAAAATGCACATGTCAGGATATGTCAGGATCTTAGCCTGAATATCAACCCAAAAAAAAAAAATTATTCATGTAGCTTCAAGCCGCTGAGTAGTCACAGTGTGAACACTGACAATTTCTCATCCATTTTTTTTCTCAGATACTGAAATAGTGGTATCATAAAGGAAACCTGACTTTAATCACATTATCCAGCTATATTTCATCAACCCAAGCTAAACAAAGAATCCTTTCAGACATAATGTTAATGAGAGCATTTCTCCATAGAACAATTTTACCATCTACTGTGAAGAGAATACTAAGATTTACATTCTCACCATCATCCTTGCAGCTCCTATCTAATCACTGTCTAGAGTGTGTGTTGCTCCCACCCAAACACATTACTCCACACGGTAAAACTAATGCGTGAAGAAAGAAGTATTTCCTATGCAACGTGATACATTAGATTTATTATCTACCTTAGACTTGAACTATGTTCCTGGACAGAAACGTCTTCAACGCCTGTGTCCTCACTGAGAAACAATACCAGTGGTTAAATCTTCCTAACAATGGCACAGAAAATACTAAGATATCAAGATATTTTCCACATGGAAGGGTTTTAGCTTTTTTTTTTTTTTTGAGGCAGCACATGTTATGTAAGGCCGCAAAATCTGTGACATCTGCTACTAATGCAGCATATGTTGTACTAGGGCTACTGAAGGAGATGTTATATTAGCATCATCATGTTTACTGATTAATACCAATACATTATGCCTGCTTTCTTGCCCTTGCTCACCCTCACAGGAATTCCGTCAGAGATTTCTACAATGATTCTACTGTTACACAAGTTGCTTCACTAATTGGGCCATCTTTAGCTGTTGTACCAGCTCCTGAAATGCCATGATGTATGAGATCATTATTATATGTTAGCTATTATATGCACAGTCTATGCAAACCTTGCAAAAGTGTCTATTAATAAGACAATGTGGATGATACCACGTCAGGTTTAACAGGACCTTACTATCCACCAAAGCAGTTTCCAGAATGTCATTTTGGAAAAATGCCAGCAGCTACTGTATTTGCTCACAACATCAAACTGTTAGAAGGAAAGTATTTAAGAAGAGAATTCGGAGGTTTTATGAGCAGCTTAAGAATAAAAATTGAAAATCAGTATCTCAGCTTTGTCATGGGGTTTTGTCATGGAGCTTGCAGATACAGCAACACCATGCCCCTCTTCTCAGGTAGAGCCATCCACTTCCCCCACATGTAAAACCCAGGCCTCATTCTCAGGAACAAAGCTACAGTAATTCTGATAGCATGTGATGGACAACACCATTCAGCCAGAAAATGGACCATCTTTCCCTCTAGCCCACCACAGTTTCCTATTATAGGCTTTCTCCTTTGTCCCTTTCTCACTTAGCTAGTTCTCCACCAATTTCTTATAATTTCTCATCCAAAGGAGTCAGGGGTCATCACAAAGAGAGACAGAAATAAGATCTTTATATCATGGAAACATCCTGTGCCTGAGAATCTAAATTTAGAAGAACATCTGGCAGTCCCTGTTAAGCCATCTATCCAAGCTTTTTTGTTTTGTTGTTTGTTTGGGGGTTTTTTTGTTTCCATATTAGACTAGTGCCTGACACACAACTCTAACTGTAGCCATTTTGGTATACTTAAGAATATGCCAATAGGTATAAAAACAAACAAATGAGGACACTGAAAAAAACCGACAAATAATAGAAGTCAAGCTAAAGAACTAATGAAATGAAGAAGGAAATTAGTCAAGAGAGAAAAAGATAAAGGGTTCAATAAGAAAGGGGAGAAGTATAGATAAAGAGCTGATGGGAGGGGGGAAAAGGAAGGAAAAGAGGACTGGGAAAAAATGGAGAGAAGAATGAGGAAAAGAAAATAAGAGACAGAGAAAGAAAAGAGTAGAAAGGGAAGAGTGAAATGAAAGAATGTGAAGAAAGGAAACAGCTCCATGTCAGACAATGAAGTGAAAAGAATTAACCTGAAGTGTTAGGATAAAAATTTGAATAAGACATTAAAGACAAAATCTTATGAATTTACACTGAGAAAAAAGGTAGGCTGACTGACAAACACAATGACTAAAATGATAGTTACATCATGCTTTGGCATGAGTAGTCATGAGAAAGTTTGAAATATGAATAGCATTGAGAGAAGAAAGGGAGTTTTAATACTGAGTTCACATATATGTATCACCTTTACTAAAATACTGCCTGTCATCTACTACAAATGTGTAGCACAGACAGGAGCATGTGCGTCAAACCTCACTAGAGCATGAATAAAAGTGATTGCAGCCATTGTAATCTTACTACCACTTCATTTTCTTCAGCTCTTGGGTGAGAGAACAGAATTACTGTGTATGCTATTTTAATGGCTACACTCATCCCGCTATGTCACTACATTCTCATTGTTTAAAGCAGCTTTATGATGAGTGACATATTTATAGTTTTTCCCACACTACAGTTTTTATTAAGTGACACAGTAATGTTGCAAGACAAATCCATATCAAATGAACCTCCTTTTTTAATGGTTTACTGCGTCTGCTCTAATTTCTGACTGCTATTTAGTTTAACTGGAGACTGAGAATCTTGACATTTTTTGTGAAATTAACATCTTACTAGAGAGATCACTCCTTGCAGAAAAACCCACCCAATAAATGTTATTATGACCTTCATACCTATACACATAGAGCCTGAATACCCCTGTGTATATCTGATACATGTTCCTGCATTACAGGTTTTTTTCATTTTCTGATTATTCCCTCAATCTTTCCAATCACTCACTTTTGTGCTATCCCATTTACATGGCCTGTGTTGCTCAACTGATCCACTTTCAGGTAGGTCCAATATTAGCACAAGCACAGTTCCTTCACAGGTGCTTTTTCTTCCCAGCTGCTGCAGACTTGCATGCACAGTCCAGAAAGTTCTAATGTATTGCAAAGCCAGGTATGCTCCTCATCCATACTCTTGCAACCAAATTAATATTTCAGTTGACAATAAAAACATGTGTAACACTGTTTTTTTTATAAAATGTCTTTGGGGTCCTTAGCAAACCTTGTTTGGATGGTTTCACGTTACAGGGGAAGCACCCCAAATTGTTATGTGTAGCAGATGGTAAAGCGAAAGCCACTGGAGCACACACAGCCTCACAGGTTCCTCATTCATCAACCAGCAATTCTGGTGCACAATAGTATGGCAGTGAAGAATTGTCATCATCCAAACTAAAGGCGGCCAGCTGTATTAACAGAACTTGTATGTGTGGGAGTACTTACTCGTACAATCACTTGAAAAGTTCATCTGCCTCCCACACTAGGACAGAAAAGCCCAAATCCAAATGGAATCAGTTATACTTATCACTAAAAAGTTGTCAGGGTGGTTTTCCATAGCTGCTTAATAACCAGCCTGGTGTAAATCAGTGAAGTACCTAAAAAAACTGTAGCAAAATTTGTACTTCAGTGAGCACAGAAGTTTATTCAAATGTGAAAAAAGTTGGCTGAATTAGTAGCTAGCATTGTTATAACGTAGACTTGAAGCACCTCAGGACTTCTATGGTGTACATGTGCCCATGTTGTTCTGAAATGATGCACAAAAATACTCCCACATTCATTACAGAGGTTACCAATACTTTGTAGCTGTGAATCAGGCAAGATCTGTTTCACCAGAAAGAGTCCTACCAATGATCTGTCTTGGCCATCCTACCCATGGGAGCAGAGCTCCCTAGTGAACTATTCCTTGAACGATTCCATGATTTTTTTCTCAGGCAGCCATGGCTAGGTTACTAGAGCCTGCATCTTGTCTACCTTGTATGCAAAGTAGATTACTGGAAGACTGTGCCTGGGATTCAACTGGATAATTTAGCAGACTAGAGATGTACCTAAAGAGATGTCTGTGCCTTCCTCACATCCTTCATCCTTTTCTTCAATTAAACTGTGCCATGACAATCTACAATCAGGCAGAAGGTTTAATGAAACAGCCAGGAGTTGAGGCATGGTGGTAGTCTGAGCACTTGGCAAGCTGAAAGCAAGGTAGGGCTGCTAACAACACAATTTTTATGCCAGTGTCATCAACACTATCTGTACTACTGTGACTTGCTGCCGCCACAATATCTGGGTCAGAATTTTCACCAAAAGTGAAAAAATCCTCAATCGTTTCTAGCTCAGGCACATTGCGCAGACAACTGTAAAAGGTACTTGTCATTTCTGGGGCAGAAACAAGCAAGATCCTGACTGAATGTCCACTGCCAATATAACTGAAGTAGCATTAGAGGGAATTTGTTAGTGTTACTTCCATAATTTTTACATTCTGATTGAAAAAAAAGTAATAATAAAATATGAATCCTGTCACTTTACCCTCTCTGCAATTATTCTGTTTAAAAGGCAGCACAAAATATCACCTTTAGTAGTCAAAATACAAACTGCTACAGTCTTTTAGGATCTCAGGCCCTATTTGCAAAAGTATTCAAAGGTGAATTCGTATAGTACCAAATCCTGCCCAAATCCCACCTAAATTTCCCTGCAGTTTAAGCTAATGTGGGGAATTATTCTTTGATATGTTTCACTCTGATGGTATCATACATCAAAACCTCACTAATCTGCATTTCACTTGCTTGTGCATTGTGAGTGGCCCAAAATCCCCTTCAGCATCTTCCAGTCTGTTCTTTAAAGACAGAGTATAAAAAATTGCAAGTAGTTGTCGTAATAAAAAGACTTCATTTTTATAGGCTGTGTTCCATTATGCATACGAACACTATCATACTCGCTGCAGGAACATCCCAGCAAAGAGGTGTGGATGATAATGAAGGCGAAAGACAGGTTATGCTCACCTGCTTTTCCCAGTATGGTCCTTGTTGGATTTTTTTTCTGTACATGTCATCTTGATTGTAAACTTCTCAGGGCAGAAATACTTCTTATCATCATAGCATACACCAGATATTTTGTTAGCACTTAATTAAAGAATTAAAAAATCACAGATCATTTTAGCCAAACTACAACTGTTGTAAAGAGTTAATGAAACATTTGTGGATTCACTACATTCTGGCTTTCATTATTTATTCACTTTGATGCTAATTTGCAAAATTTCTTAATTCATCATAGTGCTTTATCATTAATGCAAATTAACAAGGTTCTATTGTAATGCAGGTATTATTTCTTCTCTTGCAAATTGTTATCTTTCCCTGGCACGCACTTAGGGACATGGCTTCGTGGTAGACTCATCAGTGCAAAGTTAACAGTTGGGCTTCATGATCTTAAAGGTGTTTTCTAACCTCAGCAATTCTATGATTCTATTCCACGGTTAAAAGCCAGGAGTATTGAGAGTGAGAGAGGTCATTCATTTATGTCCAGTAAAAATTAGTCAAATGAAAGAGAGAAATTTTATAGATCATTCTATGATTCTATGAAATTTTCATGAGAAGACAGGAGTAAACGTCTTTTAGAAGCACTGAATTCATATGTATCCATTGAGGATCATTGACAAAGCACCAATCTACTTCTAGATGGTGTATGTTACGTATACAAAGTTAAATTATAGAAGTGAAAACAAAAACTAAATAAACACCACTTTATAAATTGCAGTGTAGGATAAATCATTTTTACTTATGAATCTAGCTGATCTGTTCTCACAACATAGATTTGTTTCACTTATTGATGACAAATATTGCAATGACGTTGCTCAACAACAGCAAAAAAAATTTGTTCTGAGACAAAAATTTTACATTCACAATAGACATGCAAGAAATGCTGAGTTGGGCAACCAAAATACTAAGAAGTGATTCTCCTCTTTTTCATCCTTTTGTTTTTACATTCAATAGTTTTCATTTTTGATGTCTTTCTGAATTTCAAACATGCATAGCTTAAAGGATGGTTTGGCTTTGATAAACAAATGAAGGTTTTAATGTCACAACATTTGGAAGGTACACAATGTTATGACTGAAAAGTGATACCAGGCTCACCCATTCTATCTTTCAGTTACATTGGATTGACTTTTGATTTATTTTCTAGTATTTGGGAGGAAAAGCAAGAGTTTAAAAGTCTTAGCATTTTCACAGTTGAACTTGTTACACTGCCACTCCCATCAAGATTAACTGAACTGTAACACAGATGTCCCTGAAGAATTTCCCTCATCAGGTGTCTTCTGCTGTCACATTAGCTCACTTTCAAGTTCATGCTCAAGCCCACATCTCCCAATTGTCCAGAATGGCTGCATGTTGGCTCACACTTTTGCTTGACTGCAGAACAAAGAGAGTGGATCCTCAGACAGATATGCTGGCTAGTGTTCAAGTGCAAATTCTATAGGTTGCCTGGATGCAACAAGCAGTTGACAGGTGCGACAGCACTTGCTTATACTCATTCAGACTTGGCCTACCTATATTAGCTGTATCTTGTTGTTGCTACTTTTCCAGGTGATGTATGAAGTACCAGAAGGATTTGGATTTCCTTGGGTTTTTATTCCCCCCTCATCCCTCTTTCTGAAAAAATAGCACATTCACCTTACTGAAGATTATGGCATGGCAGCATGATCAGTCCCTTAAAGAGGAAAAGCAGTAGGGTGCTTTAGTCAGAACAAGGAAGACTGTATAGGCAGCATATAATACTTCCCAGAGGGAGATGGCAAGTGCTTATTAAAGAGGAGAGGAAGGGACGGAATAAAAAGGGGGAAAAGACTGTAACGTGAAAGATAACTGTTATTTTTAGGATTAAAAGAAAGGAATTATCCAGGATAAACATGATCCCAGAACACAAGAGAGCCCCTGCACTGTGGGACATTTTTAGTATAAAGTGAAGGGAAGGCAGGAGACTGAAGGAAAGCAGAGGAGACACTGGTTGGCTGAAAAGGAGAGGAAGGAAAGGAGTGATTGACTATGGAAGAAGGAAAGGGAGGATATGGATGAGGAAAATGCAGTGGGGAATAGTGCTTGTAGTTATGGAAGTCCTGCCTACAGAGTTGGGACTTAGGTGTATGATGCATCTTGCTGTGATTTCATGTATATTTGCATAAACTCTTTTCCCTCTTCCTAGCTGCAGAAAGGACATAACGCATTATGTGCTCTACATAGGCACCTACAAAGTTGTTCAGACTTGCTCACTAGGGGCAGAATGTAACTACATATCCTCACAGCCATAGATTCGTTCAGGTAAGCATCATTATATAAGTGCAATTTGTGGCCCTGGATAGCCAGGGAAAGCATAACTGAATTATCTTTCGACATCTAATCAGGGTTACTGGATACATATGATGTCACATACCTGGATGCTGATGATCCAGATCTGAGCTGTAGCTGTCTGTCTTCTAGAAAGACTTGTGAAAGTGTGAATCAAAGCTAGGTAACTGGTTGCTGAGATCATATTTGTCTCAGAAAGCTGGGGTCATCTCAGACATACATTGTCAATACAACCTAAGGTACTGAAGTAATTTCTGGACTGCAAATGGCTGGTTTATCCTCGCAGCAACCTTTAACCAATAATTGTATCTATTGTATAGGAAGTGAGGAAATTGAGTGATACTGGAGTAGAAGTAAAGCTGCCTCATATAGTGGAACAACTCCGTCATGTAATGACCTGGGTTGAGATGAAACCTGCAGAAATAAGTTGTACAAAAACTACACTCTGTTTCCTGGAGGGGACAAAAAAAAATTGTAGTAGAAGAGACAACTTTTTCCTAAAAGATAAAAATATAGTTATTTATCTTAGTTCAATGAGGATAAAAATGTCTAAGGCTAGGTTTCATACTAGAATCTGAATGCTTCAATGTGTGGTGACAGGAAAGTTCCACATAATAGAAAGTTTGCATGGGCAACACCAACAAAATGAAAGCTTGGAGCTTCTCTAGGCTTTTGCACCCTCATAAACGAAACGAGGAGACACATCTGTTTACACATCTGTGTAAACAGATACCACATAACCAGTGCTATGCTGAATGGGGGGCACTACACTAGCAATAACAGTAATGGGGATTGGTGATCTACAGGGAAAAAAAGCAAGCAGGTGGGAGGTCAAATAATTTATTTAATAGCAGAAAGGGTTGTGGTCTTTTATCAGAGAGTTTCTTCAAATAACAGACAATGAAAGACATTCTTCTGGGATAAATAATACCAGTTACAAAAGAGTCAAAGAGAGGGAAATCTTTTGGCAGTTAAAAAAAAAAATATTACTATATGTCAATTAGTGCATTCATAAATTTTGGGAGCACTCATAACTGAAATCTAAATGTTATGACTTGAGCACATCTCTACCATCTGCAGACCTTAAAGCTGTGTTTTTTTCTGTTCAGAAGCGGGTTTTGAAACACCTTGTAGGAAAAGATTAAATTTCTATGCTAGGAAAGAAGACATTCAAATAAAAATTCAATGTTTATAATCTGATTTCTTTAAACACTGAAAAAGAAACCCTGTAGACAATCACTACATGAATAGTTTTAGAAATGATTGACTTATCTAGAAAATTTATTTATGCTTATATATTTACCTTCCATTTGAAATTGTTTGTATAAAGAGTTTCATTGTCTTATTTCCCTTTTTTAATTCTTTATAAGACAAGTACAAAATTTAAATTTTATTAAAAAAAGGGTAAGTGTTAGAGTGGCAAAGACCCCTAACCTGTAGCTCACAAATGAAGGCCAAGAGGAGAAAGGGTCCTACTTTTCTCCAAATTTGTGATTATTACTTGTGTTTTCTCTGCAGGGGTTCTCAGCTGATGTCAATCATCAGGCTGCTATTGGTATAAGTGAAGATGCACTAATTCACATCCACAGAGAATCAGGTTCACAATGTGTTAAATGTGGTATTAGATTTGAATTCCAAATGAGCACAGCATTATTATTTTCTTTCTTATCTGACAATTGGAAAGTTGGAGCCTTCATATGTGAAAAAGAATAAAGTTACACTTATTTTGAGCAGTTGACAGATATGGCTGGAAGTCTGATATGATTAATACCTCAATAATAGGAGTTTAGTAAGTTAGTCCCAATAGATTCCCAGCCTTGAGAGAGTGCCAAGATACTGCCAATAGTTAAGTGACTTTTATTAGATAACAAATTCCATTTTTAGCTCTGTTTTACCAAGGAGTTTTTATAATGCATTAAAACCAAAAGAATTGAGGATGTCTCTTACACACAAGTGAATGCAAAGCAACTGCTTTCAAGGGCTTGTGATTCCCATTTCTGACCAGAAATAGTCTGAGGTACCTATAAGTTTGTATTAATTTTCTTACCAACACCCTGAGACTTCCTTGAGGTAACTGGTTCATTAGATATGGTTCATTGTGGGGGAGTTGTCTTTCTTTTCTTGGGCACCTGCAGAGGTGCTGCCATGCACCTGGTAGGGGAAAGAAAAAGATTAAGTTCAAATGCACAGAAGCTCAGCTGCAAAGTAGGACCAAAAAACATCACAAAGTCCTCCTTCTTCTGTTTCTTTACATGCCTGAAGTGAGAACATTCAGGTGCCTTTCCTTGCTCTCACTAGACTTAAGGACAAGGGGTGGTTTTATACTAACAGAAATTCAAAACTCATAGAAAGGGTTTAGCTATGGATTCCTCCTTTCTGCATCAGCCAGAAAATAGAGAGCAGCCCAACTTACACCACAGTATCACTCCAGGAATTATCCTTATACAGAGAATACAGTTCCAGGAATAATTCTGTATTTGAAATGTTATTTATTTCTTGTTTAACACCAGCTTTATGGATAGACATGTCAGCTGAGCCAATAAGCAATTTTGCCATAGGTCCAGAGCTGAGAGTTCATGCCTTGATGTGGCATTGTGCCAAAGACTCCCAGCAGGCATCTCAGCCATGAGGGGATAGCTGGATATTCACACTGGAGCCTCGGAGACAGTAGCTGACCACTCACTCCATTTTTTCATGTGGCTTTGCTTTGTAGCCTGGTATGCCTTTACTAGACAGGTTATCCAGGCTCGCAAGTGCATGAATCAGAGAGGTTCTGGCTGTGATAAGAAGCTTATCGAATTGGGCATTGTGCATGCACGTTATTAGAAACAGTCCATGCCCAAAAAAGCTTTAGTCTAATTAGAGAAAATGGAGAGAATAAAGAAATATTTCATAGGAATTGTGAGAAACTGAATGAGAAAAACCTTTCAGGGGAAAATAAAGGTGTTGAAGGGAAGGTGGGTAATCTCGTGGCGACAGGCAGTGGCCGAGTGCAGCAGCACTTTGAACACTGTACTCGGTGGAGCTGCAGACCGTGAACCCCTGTAGGGATGCAGAGAGGGAGGGATGTGGTCACAAGGACAGGCTAAGGTCCCTTTGAGGGTAAGGACTTTTATGGATGGGAGAGGAATGCATAGGATGATACAGTGGTAAAGGTAGAATGTGACGAGATTTTGGCTAAGTAATAAACTGAGTCATGTATGAGCAAAAATTTGACAATCGGTGTCAAGGAAGATGTTTTATAACAAATGGAGGAATGTTAAAAACCATAAATACCAAAGTGTAGTATGGAATAAAGGGTAGAAAAATATGTCAGCCAGTATGGAAGAGGAAATTAAGACTGTGAGTTTATTTTGGATATGTGTAGATTGAACTTTGAGTGGTGGAAAGAGCAAAAATCTGCTCTATCATTTTACAAGTAATCCTGAAATATGTTGATTTTCCTTTTAAATTATTTTTTATTCAGAAGTTAACCATTACAAATTATACTTTTACTAAAAAGTCGATTAATCTACTTAATAATTGTGGACTTGCTATTCATCTTGCTACTTTGAGAGGATTTATTCTGCTTTCTGTTCCTATTTGAGCAATAACTTACTTTGAAGGCTATCTCCAAAGCATGCTACTGGCTGCTGTTCTTTATCTGCTGGTGAATTGAGCATATGGATATCAACTCCACAGTGAGTTATGTTTAAGTTGTCTTAAACTGATAAAAGTGATCAGATATGACAAAGAGGTGATTTTAGACTTTAAAAGTATAAAATTGTAGCTTACTTTCATTTTTATTTCAGTTTTAAGTATTCCACCTCTTCTTTTTTCCCTCAGTTTCACTTAAGCCTTGGATTTGAGCTGATAAATCAACGCTAGCGTACTTTCCCCCACTAGTGGTTTTAATGGGCACTCTCTTTGAAAGTTAAACATTCTAGTAAATTGCTCAAACACAGTCTTGCAAGGTTAAACACTGCTTTGAAATCCTTCTCATGTTAGGCAAGGTTGTCATAAGCTTTCAGCGTAATTGTAAAAAGGCCAAAGCCTTGAAACTAGAAATGTGTTATAATAACCAATTTCATTGCTATAGTCATGGAAATCATTATGATGATCCAAGTACCCACCATTGTGTTCACAGAGATTTTCAAGTCCTGCATGCATTACTTTTCAAGTCTTGCATGCCATCTCATTTGCAAAGTTTCAGAAATATTCTTTGTTGCAGAACACATGAACAACGAGTAGTTTGTTTGTCAGCAGAGCCTTTCTGTCTGCCCACAGTGAGTAGCAACAACTTCCTCTCATTGTCAAATGCCTTCTTTTTGAACACTCGGCTAAATCATACCAATGTGGCTAAATATTTAATGCATATAAGACTAACTGAGAATATATTTGGTTTAATCTTATTCCTATTAATAGCTGCAAGGATAGATCATATTTAAACGTACAATGTGAATGTAATAGGACAAGTATATTTATAGGAGCTCTCTTATTGTTTTCTCAAAGCACTGCTCAGCCTATACACATTACCTATCTTCTGAAAATTGCAGTCTGCCCCAAAATCTTTGACGTCCATTGACAGTAAAAGCTAGTAAAGCAATCCACCCAGTGATTGTGAAGAAGGTCCACACCACCACGCTGAGCACTGCTTCACAGCTCCGTGAGACATTTGCCAGGCCAGTATTCAGTTCTCAAATATCTCAAGACCTCCATGCCTCCTTCCCTCTCTCCTGACAAACAACAAATTCCCAACATCTGCTACTGAATCCTTTTCAGAAATTAAGTGCTCCAAAGCAGGAGGCAGGAATTCTTTGTATCTAATTTTGACATTAATTTATATTTTTCTTATGTTCATCTGCGAGTATCTCAATTTACCGCAACTTAATGGTAAATCACTGTGGCTTTGAAAATGTGTTAATAGTGTGAAAGGGAGCTGTCCTTAAAAGCAAAGCAGAAAAAGCTCAAGGCATCTCCTGCAGCGAGACTATCGCTCACCAGGTCACAGGGGCACTACTTGAAATGCCCAAACTGCTCTAAAAATTTTAAGTACCACCTACAGTACATTGCTATTAGGCTAAAAACACACCATAATGAATGATGAAACAAACGCTGTTTGTTAATTTATCAGAATTAGGGGAGCATTTAGTTTTTACTCATGAGAGTACTAATAATCATATTGAGTCAGAAAATTATACTTAAATGGAAGAGATATATTTAGAAATAATGTATGTAATTTCTGCATCGCGTATTTCAAAGCCGCAGAGAAGAACTACTAAATGAGGCAGTGAGCTCCAACAATGGGATATTGTACAATTAGACAGCTCAGAGATTACCTCAAATGGACTCAATATACTGAGTTACTCACTTGCAAGATTAAGCAAGAGGTACAAGGGTGGAAGAATAGCTATCACAAGACGATCACTTACTCAGGTAAAATAGAGAATATCATTGCAACAGCGATGGTCGAAACCCCACAAGAGTGTGAAAAACACTATATGCAATACCTCTATTCCCTGGAATAGCTTTATTATTACTGTTTCATAGAAGAACTATCCAGTGGAAAAAAAAATGTTATGCATTGTGCAGGGTAGCAATCCATCTCATTGCTCCTGTTCAGCAGCTTGGTTTATATGAATTAAAAATCACTGGGCCGCTTTGTGACTGAGAAATAACATTTTTCATACATTATGACCTAATAATTGAGCACATAATCTCTGCAGATTAATGAAAGATGAGTGCCACGATGATGGGACTAAACCTGGGCTTCCAGAAACTTTCTTGAAAATCAATGAGCTTCCAGAAACTTTCTTGAAAATAAACACCTTTGATCCACAGACTGTAAGCATGGACCACGCTGGGTGTATCAGGATGCAGCATGCAACAATCCAATGGCACGTATTATCACTCCTACACTGAGAGACTGTTATGATAGATGAAGCCCAAAGTCATGGATTAAATGAACTCAACAAATTTAGAGTTTGTAGGGCATAGAAGTGGGGCATTTTATACTTTGCAGTGTTTGTATTGCTTTAGGTTGTACAAAATTATATGGAGAACAGGATCATTAGCACCTACTGTTGCCTGGCAGATTTAGTAGTCTGAATTGTCAAGATTTCCAGGTAGCAATTTGTTAGCAGTGCTTCCTCTTCAGAGTTAAGGTGGCTTCCAGACGTGAAAAAGAGTAAACACAATTTACTTTTATTAAAATGCACATGAAATTAAATCTGACCCTCAAAAACTACATAAGGATCTAAATTCGCTTCTTCCTTTATAATGCCCTTAATATATTTTGGCTTAACACAATAAAAGCATACCTTGATCCTGCTTATCCTGTAATTATGTACATTAATCATTATAAATTGTCTCTGTCAGCAAAAAGATATAAAACAACTCCCCTTGAATATCACCAGGATTAGCACAAAAGCATTTAAAATAGGAGTAGACAAGTAAGCATCAAAACTATGTAACTTCTCTCAGTATTTTAACTAAGAGCCAGTTAGAATTAATTCTTTATTTATAGAAGTGAAGTACCTGAAAACAGACTTAAAGCACGGGAAAGTTTTAAACAGAAAAATAAAATGATAAAACACTACAATGAAAGTAAGAATGTTATGCATAAAAGATCTTGTTAGTTGTGGTGTACAATGCAGTATTGAGAGTGTGGGTTTTTCTGGTGACAGATAGGTATTTTACGGAACACCACATCTGCCAAATTCCAGCATAAAATTACCATGCACAGAATTCTTGTAAAGGAGATATAGAACCTCAATGACTGCTGTTTATCTCCAATTTCACACTGGTGTAATTCCATATGGGCATTATGGGATACAAGAGGAGAAGAGTGACTATGAATGAAAGGCTAATTTAAAGAGGAGGAGAAAAACCTTAAGCTTGAATGTAATAAAGAGGTAGAACCAGTTTAAAACCAAATAAAGACATAAGAGGGGAAAAAAAGAAATCACAGAAACAGCAAAAGAAAAATGTGGTCTTTTTAGTCTGACACCTGTAGCCTACTTTTAAGTGTTTAAGATAATACTTTTCATTATGTTCACAAATGCGATTTAAATAATGAAACATTAGTAATATGAGGCTCCCTGCTGCCTTGATCTGCTATTAAATCTCTGCAAGAAAGCAAAGTGACACAGGTTGGCAAATCAGTGGTGGGAAAATTAATGAGCTTTCTCTATGCTGATCAACAGTTTCCCTCCCTCTGCCAGTGGCTGATTTATGTTCGCTTTAAACACTTTATGATTTTAGTCTAAGCAACCTCAATGTCATTTCTGTATATGGGAATCTTACATTTGGTACAATTGAAAAAGAGATATTTTAAATTAATATCACCTCCTTTCTTTCAAATTTCTCCACATCGCCATTCCTTGTGCTGAATCCAATAATAACAACACATATTTTATATTTTAATAATTCCATTAACATCATTCTTAATCTTTTCTGACCTTCCTAGGGCTACATTTTTAAATCCACATTCTTTATTTGCTTCAATACTCAAAAGTAGAAAGCATTAGTCCTAGTTTCCATATGACTAATGTTTGGTACGCTTCAGCAGTCAACTAGATGAAAGAGTTTAGTGATAACTCAATATTCTCTTGATTAGGTGTGACAGATAAACCCAGTTTGAAAATGCATAGTAAATTCAGTGTAATTCAGTAAAGTCTGTATAGGCAAATATATTTTACTTGAAGTTAGATATGCAGCTGGGTAAAACAATTAATTCCCAATTAGTTGTTGAAAAAGGAAATAGAGAATTCTAGAAGTACAATATTTTATTCAAACAAGCTACTTTCAATTTAGTTTTCATTAAGGGAATTGTCTCAGATCCAAGGTCAAAAAAATGATAAAGCAACCAACTACTTCCTGAAACTAATCAGGTAGTGTCCAATGTTTATGTAAAACACCTTAACAGACAGAGTACATGTCTTTTTATTTTCTCTGTCTCTACACACACAGAGATACATATTCATGTAAGTGGGCTCACTGTACCCAAAGGAGAATAGCTCCATGAAACAGACTTACAAAAGGCCTTCTTCGCATCTAATCCTTATGAAAGACTAGTGGCATGAAGTAGACAAAGAAATGCCCTGTTTTGGATGAGATCTAACAATCAGGAGAAGCAGATGTGATCAAGCCACCACAGGTGAAATCCTAATCCCTACTTCATACAGAGATGATGTCTGTGTGCACATGTATAAGCATATTGAGTTTGGTTCCTTTTTAAAGCAACAATGTTCATAAGGTCTTTTGTTTGGATGGGGGTTTTTTTGCAAGAAAGCAATGGGAATTGAATACCTATCTGCATGCCTATTCCAATGTTTGATACTGTTTGTATGCCATGTTCTTGATTAAGTAAACCAGCACAGCATCCTATCAATTTCTAGTTTTCTACAAATTGCCTGCCCCATATTGCTTCAATAAATGGTGCAAGAGATACACTTAAGGTTCTACTAGACACACAATTTAAAAAAAAAAAAAAAAAGACATCTGAGAAAATAATTTTCCCTCTCTCATGTTTCTCATGGTTGTACTAAAATGCTTAAGGACAATTTGTGTTCCATTCCTGAATCAAAAAACATTAAAATGCCATCATTAGCATTTCTGACAGGAAAAAATATAAATATCATGTGTAGTTTTCTGATCCTCTATAATCTCTGTTTTTCAGTCTAAAGACAAATATTTTTTTCATGTTTTTAAAACATTTTTTTTCTTTTTGTGCAATAGTTATATGATCTATATTACTAGCAGGATGATAACTAATTATTACTTTTCAATCTAAGAATTTAAAATTGTGTAAAACTAATTTTGATTATGGCTGTAGCTAGAACTTATTGCTTCAAGACTAATATTCAATGAAATCTTCAGACAGATTCTATAATAACTGTAACTTCTGCATAACAAGTGTTTTAGAGTAGGTCTGTACTGTGAGAAGGGACTAGAAAATCTCCAAAGGGAAGAAACCGAATCTAGGCAAATTCAGACCTGAAATTCAGTGAAATGTATATAATAGTGACAGCACTTAATCATCTGAAGAATTTACAAGAGATCTAGGAAGCATGGGTTGCAGTCTTTCTACCTCTCCCCCTGTGCCATCTCCCTCTGTGCCCCCAATTTGCTGGAGTTAATGAAAAGTATGAGTTTGACATGGGAAATACTAGGAAAAACTCTCAAAACCTGGCAGGAATATACCTTGCTAAATATAATTGCCGCAATGTACTCCTAGATTTTTAAAACTGTCAGCTGGAAATGTGATTAGAATATGAATGTTTTCATCTTCTTGGAAGATTGAGAAAAAAATTCTGAAAAAAGAATCCGAACAAACTATTTTATTTAATAACATAATAAATGTGCAGAATAAAAGAAAAAACAAAATAAACAAAAAAAAACCCACCACCAACAAAAAATCAAACAAACAAGCAAAACCCAACCAACATTTAGTTAGCTAAACCTAGACATTTACCATGTAGAAGTCTACAGCTAAGGTATCCTATCATAGTTTCCCTAGTCCGTGAAATCAAATAGCCCTGTATGCAAGTAACTTCATAACTTCTTAAAGTAAACTTCTAGAATAGGTTGGATATGCTGCAGTCTTAAGGTGATGGAAGATAAGGTGTCTAACTGATCCAGATACCGATGCAATAGATCTCTATGGGATTGGCTGGCGTATTGTAAACAGATGGAGGTAGTTCAGTACTGACCAATGTTTAATGATTTTTTAAGACTGTGACAACATTTGAGAAAAATATAAAACTTATGTGTTGGGTTGACCCTGGCTGGAAGCCAGATGCCCACCAAAGTCACTCTATCACTGCCCTTCTCAACTAGACAAGGGACAAAATAGATTTTGAGAGGCTCAGGAGTGGAGATAAGGACAGGGAGAGATCAGTCCACAATCAGCGTCCCGGGCAAAACAGAATCAGCGCAGAATAAAATACATCTGATGTATTACCAAATGAAAACCAAAATAATGAGAAATAAAACCAAACCTTAAAGCACTTCCTCCCACCCTTCCCCTCTTCCTGGGCTCAACTTTATCCACAATTTCTCTTCCTTCTCCCCCTAGCAGCACATAGGGACGGGGAATGGGTCTTGCAGTCAGTTCATCTCACATTGTCGCTGCCACTCCTTCTTCCTCACAGGAAGGACTACTCACATTCTTTCCCTGCACCAGTGTGGGGTCCATCTCATGGGAGAATGTCCTCCACGAACTCCAACGTGAATCCTTCCCACAGGGGCTTCAGTTCTTCAAGAGCTATCTTCCACGGGACGCAGATCTTCAGGACCAGGCTGCTCCAACACAGTCCCCTACAGGGTCACAAGTCCCCCCCAGCAAACCTGATCCAGTGTGGACCCCTCTCTCCATGGGCTGCAAGTGCTGCCAGGAGCTTGCTCCAGCATGGGCTTCCCATCAAATCACTGCATCCTTCATGTGTGTCTCTACCTATTCCACTGTGGGGTCCTCCATGGGCTGCAGGTGGAATCTCTATTCGCCATCATCTTCCATGGGCTGCAGAGGGACAACCTGTCTCACCATGGTCTTCTCCATAGGCTGCAGAGGAATTTCTCCTCCTGCACCAGAGTGCCACCTCCCCCTCCCTCTTCATTGATCTTGGTGTCTGCAAAGTTTCCCACATCTCTGTTTTCTCTGGCAGCAAAACCACTCATGGAAGGTTTTTTCCTACTTAAGTATGTTATCACAGAGGCACTGCAACCGTTGCTGATAGGCTCAGCCTTGGCCAGTGGTGGAACTGTCTTGGAGCTAGCTGCATTGGCTCTGTCAGACATGAGGGAGGGTTCTAGCAGCTTCATGAACAAGCCACCTCCACAGTCCCACTCTTCCCCCAGTGCAGCCCCTCTCCTCCTCTAACTTTGTCATGCAGACCCAAAACAATTTAAATTACTGTCTTTGTTGAATAAGTCCTCCTAGAGTGTATTACATAGTTACAAAAACAATAGACTACAGTGACTTTTTAATGTTTATTATGGTGCTGTTTTGTTCATTTTCTATTGTCCCAGTAGACTACTACAGAAATTCCAGTTTCTCACAATAATTTTACAAGGATGTTGGACAAATGATGTATTCCTATTAAGATATCTAATATATTAGTTAATTTATTTATTCTGCACTTAGTGTAGCAGTATTCTCTTGAGTGTTGAGTTTTTCTTGAATTCAGACCTCATAGATGATATATATCTATTTTTTCTGTTATCCAGATAAGAGGTATCACATTCTGTATAACTACCCAAAGCTAGGATATATATACTATATAGCACCTTCAGAAGAAGCAAGAGTAGATTCTTAGTCAACAGCTTTATGAGTCATCAGCTTTATGTGCATTATCCCAAATGCTAAAGCCATTTTTAAACCTCTAGACCATGTGTTGTGAAAGAGCCTGAAAGCTGGTCCATGGATAGCTATTTCATATTAACCCATTAAATAAACAGACCTCTATGAAATAAATAAAAGCAAGGCAAACAAACAAAGACAAAGAAAAAAAAAATTAAGTTTAGCACTTAAGGAAAAAACCAGCTTTCTATTCTCCAGCACTTTACTACCAGTAAGTAAACATAATACTCAATATTCATCTGTAAATTGTGGAGTCACAGGTAGTAATTTTTTCTGCAGACAATTCCATACCTATATAAATGCTGTCTCTCTCCTGGTATATGCCGTATTAATTTTTTAAAAACAGTTAATACCTAGAAAAAAAAGCTGCTTTAAATTTTATTTTTCCAATTCAGCAAAGGAAAGACACCATTTTTCAATAACTGAATCTTTATGTAGAGTACTCAGTATTAAGAAATACTTAGGACAAACAATGCTGCAATATTTAGTATGAGATAAGAGTGGTATAAGCTTATCTCTAGTCAGTTAAGTGTGAAAATCATAGTAAACAGGCTAAGAGATTTGTATTCCCTGCAATACATAAGAAACTGCTCATGGCTAGTGATACGCTTCGAGCTGTCTAGAGTTCTGCCAAGGCGATACACTCTAATTGACTCCAGTTCATGATCAATATCATAAGCAAGCATTGAAAATTTCTTCAGAAACTTTGAAAAAGATCATGCTGACAATGAGTGGGGGATTTTGCTTGCAAATTAAAATGCCACGGATGTCACCCTTCACTTGCAAAATTAGGTAAGCTTTCTGCATAAGTAACTCCAAAGAGCAATCAAGGAGGACACAGGAAGCTGATAGATGCTTACAGGTGTATGATTCATAGAGTGTTTGCATGGTAATGTGAAAAAAAATTCAAGTGTGAAGTTGGTGATCCCTGGGACTAAAGAGAGAAATGTTATTTTGTATGCTATTAAATAAATGACCAGTGTTAAATAATACACCTTAACTCTGTACAGAACTTTTCATAGTTCTTTAAATCTTCACTCATCCTAATTTTGCCTTAGAAGACAGTATGTCTTGTCTTTTAGAAACTTTTTGTTTGACATCTCCCTGGCTTTTGATCTTGACGCTGCCTTCTTTGGGGATATTTCAACTTTTTCACTTTGTAAAATATCTTGCAGATTGGAAACGAATAAGCTGTTCCTCTCCAGTTCATACCTAAAGATCAGAAATCGTTTTCATCTGTCTTTAAAGATATAACATACTATTTTCATAGCTACTTAGTTCCTTCCTTCACTGAACACCCAAATGTTCTTTGAGAAAGAACTATGCTGGATGCCAGTCTCCTACAGAAAAGGAAAATTTTATATGGGTCAGTGTAAATTCTTGACTAATGACTGTCTTCTCGTTTGATAAGAGTTATAATTCTCCCTTTGAGTTTCTTTAATGATTATTTTTACTTGAATATTTTACAACTGCAACATGGAAGCCTCATCAGAAATAACTTTGTCAGAAATAATGTAATGAAAATCAAAACCTCTTTATAATCCATGATGTCAGAATGATCCTAAAAAAGAAAAAGTTGTCTTAAACCATCTATATACAGAAATTTGAAAATAAAAATTAAATGAAACATTTATCTTCAATATTTGTGTTTCATTTATGTCTGTCATTTAATTCATAAACATTCAATGTAATTCTTGTTTTTTCCCTTTAAAACAACATTAACCACAAAATTATGTCATTTGTGTACTCCTTGTCTAGCCTCCTTCATCCCTAATCCTTTCTGCCTATAAAATTATTTTAATTTCTTTCTGAGAACTAAGACCTAAACTGTAATCCATTGAAAGTTTTACAATAATCAAATTAATATAAAATTTTTTGTAAATTCCGCATCCTATTTTTGTCCAAGATCCTAATCCCCAAAAACAAATGATACGTAAGATGCAATAATGTCCTCTTCTCCACAAAAATCAGTGGCAAACACAGACTGACTTCAGTTCAGATGACTAGATGATCATGGGAAGGAGCAAAGTTATGGAGTCCTAAAGTTTCTAAAGACCACTTAGTTTATAATTGAAAAGCATTAGTATTTATGTGGTTTTCCTTAAATGAATGCAGAGAAAATTAAATGTGTCCATATAAAGATGGAACTTTAACTTTGAAAGGTATAGACCACTAAATTTTCTCATGCTTTCAGAAATGGTCCCTCAGAACTAAAACACTGCTCACTTACTCTGTAAACAAATGAATTAAAGCTCCAGAACTGCTGGCCAGCAGACAATAAAAAAATTCTTAACAATATCTTTAATAGGGAAGAAATGACATTTCCCTGATAAGGATTTTATATTAATTTTGTTGTGACAGTATGAGAGAATACAACTACTTTTCTTGATTGTTGCTGCTATTGTTTTATCACAGTACGTGATCATGGTACATACAAGTTCAAACTGGATACTTTTAGAACAGCAAAATACTCAACAAATGCAAATAATTATTAATATGAAATTCAGTATAAAATAAAAAGTTCCAATGAATATGCAGAAAAACGTACACTGTAATATTTTTCAGGATAATTTATTGTCATTATAATATTATAGAATGTATTTGGTGATTTTGATAATATTATTTAATGGATCCTTCAATGAAATCTTGCTTTCAGTTTACAGTTACAGACTTATAATTCTATCTGACATGGCACTCATTTGTTTACATGTTTTGGGTTTTTTTTTCAGGTGAACCAAACAAAAACCTCAACAAGAATGAACTATAGAAATTAACCTACCTTTTTTATTCTTCTGTTGGAAATTGCTCAACACTCAGTAGCTGTCAAAAGAAAAGGCAGGTGTAGATATTATTAATAAAACCACTGAAAACAAAACAGAAATTATTCATCATGTCAATAGCACAAATATATTGTACATATGCTCTAGAATGTAATTTAGTTTGCTCAAACTTTTCCACCAAAAAGAAAAAAAAATAGTTCAAAGCAAATACATTAAGTCACCTCATCCAAAATTGATACAATTTTAGAGGTGTCAATGTGTCCCCCCTGGTTAAAGAAGAGCCCAGATGATGAGCTGTGACTAAACAGCTAACTTAAGTACACCATCTTCCTTTGGAAAGATTCATTCTACCCCTGGAAAGCTGCATGTGGTTTTATCCTTCTTATCTTAAAAAGGGTAGAGAAAAACTGTTCAAATGTATGAAAGACTGAATAGATCAGGTCTCCTTACTGGAAAGGAGATGACTGAGACAGGGCATCACTATCTCATGTGTGGGTAAGAAAGAATGAGGTATGGTTACCCACTTTTTCCCATGCCACAGAAACCTGGCCATAATCAGTGAAATTATTTGACAACAGGCTCGACTCAGACAAAAGAATGACACAAAATGTTTTGTTGAATTGAAAAAGGGATTAGTTTGGTGTATGGGGAAAAGTCCATCAGCAAGTATTAAAAATGAGTCTTGCGCCTAACCTGCAGCTCAGAAGTTCTTAATCCTCATGATTG
Source organism: Porphyrio hochstetteri (assembly GCA_020800305.1). Lineage (NCBI taxonomy): Eukaryota > Metazoa > Chordata > Aves > Gruiformes > Rallidae > Porphyrio > Porphyrio hochstetteri. Next base: position 51,979,600 of record CM036905.1, read on the forward strand.
TCAGAAACTGATAGGATATAAAACGAAAATTGCTTTATAATATTTTCCATTTCACCTTAATCTTTCTATAAGATTTTTCTGGTTACTACTGCTACAGAGCAGCTATCGGGCTAGACAAACCTGCGGTCTGACCCTGCACAGCTGCTCCTACATTCTCAGACTGCAGAACTGCTTTTCTGAACAGAGAAAGAAAGGAACCTACTGGCATCAAATATAAAATCTTTACATAAATACCAAGTAGGGATTGTGTTATTCATGCTTACTGATTTTCTTTGTGTTTACATTATCATTACTTATGCTGTAATTTTGGTTTTCAACTTTGGATATTTAAACTTACTTTCAGTAGCATTCCTGTCACAGAACATTTCATGTGATTTGCAGTTCAGATTTACCGGGCTTAACTTTATTCCCATTTTATTCCCCCAAATATGATACAAATCAATGTAGGAAGTTTGGTATTGAAAAGCAGAATCTTACTTCTGAATTTCTAAGCAGCTGGGGAATTTACATGAGGTGGAAAATTGCACTCTTCAGTTTTCAATTTGAATCCCTGGCATAGAGACTTGATTCAGTCTACCCATGTTGCCTGAAATGCCACATTCAGAACAAGTACAAAATGTTCAAGAGATGATGGTATGTGTCCAAGGGGACAGTTCCACTTTTAGTTCTGCTACACTTTCATTTTGTCAATTTATAAAGACCAAGAACAACTTTACTGCAGTACTGCCTGCATCCTTTGTGCTTTCCTTTGGCGGCTGGTTAAATGCTTTGGGGCTGGAAGAAGAGGGGGTATTTAAGTACACTTTGTTTGGATTTCTGGTTGTTGGGGTTTTTTGAAAGAACTGTACTATGTCTTAGAGGTTAGAAAAGCAGTCATTTTTAAAATCAAACTGCTTGCTTTCCTCAAGCCTTTTTCCTTAGAGAAAAGAAAGGGGGAAAAAAAGAAGAAAAAGAGAGACAAAGAATTACACTGGCTCTTCATTTTTTCACTTGTTAGTAATATAATCCTGAGGCAAATACTCAGAGAGTATTCCTTTCCTCACAGAAAAACAGCATTTATGTCTGAATCAGCCCTGCTGATTTTTTAATAGAGAAGGGAACTGAAATCACTCCTCATGAATAAAAAAATCATAATACGATAAGCATTTACTTTCCAGGAAAAAAACAGAAATAGCCACAAAACAACAACAACAACAAAAAACCCCACTGCAAACTCCCCCCTCCAAAAAAAAAAAAATCCACACCCAAAAAACGCCAACCCTCCAACCAAACCCAAAACCAAACCTGAAAACCAAACCAACAAGTAGGTGGTTTGTAGGGCTACCCATTTGTAACGGTTTGTTGTCTGCAATATATCCTTCATCTCATGTGGCACCAAATCTCACAACAGATCGGCAGATACAATGACAAAACTGCCTACACTCGATTTTTTCAACTTTTTAAAATTTACCCTACTGCCTCTGAAATCCAAGCTGATCTTCTATGATCTTCAGTTGGAGCAGGCTCTCCTCATTCAAAGTTACACTAAGTCACGCTTGAAACATTTCCTTGTGCAGCAGGTGCCAATGAAGAACTGAAAACCAAAGCCTGCTTGTCCACAGGTAAATGTGGTGCCTGGAGGAGGCTAAGAGTACACAGAGCGGTTCTGTCAGGCACTTATCTGCATTTCGTGTGCAGTTAGAAGAGCCGCACATGAAGTCATAAACATAATTTTGTTAATGTTTTTATTTCTACTTGTCAACTGCTATTTTATTTTAGTTTCTTTATTTGTCCCTCAGCTTATTTCAAGTAGGTAATTCTAAACGTTAGTCCTAGTATATTATATTTTTTTGCATGTGTCATATTGGGGAAATGTGTAACTATTACATGTGTTCTGTTCAGGTTCTTTCAGATGCTGTCCCTGTACTAACAGTCTATTGCCAGCAGGCATTTTCCTTCATCTGATGCCAGGGTTGCACATTAGATGAAACATTATTCATGGCATTTGTTTCACTATTGGATTGTGGGGGTTTTTTATTCATGTCAAAGGGACACCTGAGAATAGTAGGCTTTACCAGGAATTTTCAGAAAAAAAGGCTATTGTCTTCATTTCATTTTTGTAGCTGACTACAAACCAGATATAAAAAATAAACAAAATATGGACAAGAAAGCACACTGCGTGATGCATGCTAAACTACAGCGGGCAAAGTCTTAGGAAATACAGCATAGTGTACCCTGGGGAACATTTCAGTGCTAGCAGAGGAATGGTCTAGAAATTTTATTAGATTTTATCCAGCCCTAGCATCTATGACTCAGAAAAGAGCTTATTGCTCTTTAAAACCTACTGCCTGGCTAAGGAACTAGTCCTAGCAGTGCTTATGTGGTACTGCTACGGAGACAGTCACCATCTTGGTGATGCTTTCTACCTGCCCCCACAGATGACCCTCGGCAAAAGTGGCCTGGAGAGTTAACAGTTGTTAATGCATTAGCATTATATATTGACATGTATAGGAATGTTGGAATGGGACACCCAAAATGTTCTCGACGGCATTTGCCCTGAATCGGTAATGCTGAAGAAGACGAGGATAATCATCGAGTGGATTAAGCAGTAACCACGGGATTACCATCCGAATTCGAAACAAAGGGATAGGCTTGAGAAGCGGCACTACAGCGCGAAGATCTATAGCGGGAGAAGAGATCCCGGCGTTGGGGGAAGAGGGGAGAGCGGGGTGGGCAGGCGGGCGGGTGCTGCCGGCTCAGCTTCCCTCCACTCGGATCCGTGGGCCGGGCAGCGCTGCCTCCCCCGGGGTGCCACCCCCGCGGGTAGGGCCGGGCCGGGCGCCGCGCCGGGGTCCCGCAGCGGTGTGTACCCGGCCCTGCCGGGGCTGGCTCACTGCAGGGGCGGCCTGGGCGGCCCTGCCGCCGGAACGGCCCTGGCGCCGGAGCGGCCGCCTGTGCCCGGGCGTTTGGGGATATGTACACACACACGTGCTGGAACCCTTCGGGGTTAGTTACACACGTCTGTACGTGTTTGTTAACAGCTGTGATTCAAAGTTTGAGCCTGTCACGTTACTGATACGGATCCTGAATCTGTAGTTCGCTGATTGCCAGTTAATTTTCTGTCATTTATAAAAAAAGTAAGGCACTTTAATCTTGATTTGCTTTTAACTACATACAGGGAGCATTCCCCCCCCCCCCGAAGCAAGGACCGAAAGAGAAGCATCTGATCGTTCCCTGAAAGGCTGTGCCTGTGCTGATTGATAGATTAGATACGGCCTGTTCAAGGCTCCTGGCACTGGCCGGGTTTCACTCTGTCCAGTCACTCTGAAGTTATCACAGGTTTCCTTCAGCAGAACCTGACAAATGCACTATGTTCTTTTTCTGGATAATATTAAAATTAAGCACTTTCACAGACCAGAATCTGTCAGCAGCTGGATGGCTGTTTCCCTGCTCAGACCTTGTTTATTTGGCCCAATTAAGAGGGCACCCTGGTCTCAATAAATACCATGCTATGAAATATTACCTTTCTAATATACTTGTTAAACCACTGTTTTTTTCTAATTTATACATGCTTTTTGCAGCCATTTTCAAATAGTATCACTTAATGATTTAATGAATCTCTTTCCTTGCCTGCTATACAAAACATTAATTTAAATATACATCAGTTTACAGTATCTTCACCACGATTGTATTCTTATTGCAATTTAATATTATGGGCTGTTAACCAAAATAGCTGATGCCAAAATAATGCTAGTATCCAGTCCAAAAGTTCCAACCAAAACCATTGATATATCTTATGCTTATTTCCCAATTAACCAGACCTTCTCCTGCTTAAAAATCAGTACCACAAACTATACATCACTAGTGTACTTATGCTGAGCAAACTACTGAAGCCTAAATTTTTTCTGCCTACATTTCTGCAAAGCTAAATACTCATTAAGGTTAATAGAACTCATCCTTTTCCCTGTTCTCTCATTCTAGTGATAAGGATATCATTATCTCCTCACCAAAATGACTTTTTTCAGTAGAAGGTTGTAGGTATTCAGTATATAAGCCCACAGTAAGTTATTTAAACTACAAATTCAAATCATCTAACTAACAAGAATTTTTAGAGCATCTAGTAGTATAACAATGTATATGTAGGTTCAATCTAGACCTCTGCTCTGGAGCAGGTGTATGCATGCCTGGTGGCCACAATAAACTTCTTATTTGATTTGGGTTTATCCAATTCCAATGAAGGGCATTCTATATATTTTCATGTTAATATTTAAAACTTCTCTCAATATTTGACCTAAATAATTTTTGCAGAAACATACTGTGTTATCTTCCAGTACCCATTTTATAACACCTCTTTCATGTGGAAGAGGTAATATCTCTCCTTCCAACTCACCTTGAAATTTCTTATCATACTTGTTGCTATCTTCTGGGTTCTTTTCAACTTATCTATATCTTTCTCTGAGTGTGTTTCCAAAAAAAATTATACATAAGACCAATATAAATACTTGTCAATCGAGAAACATGTATATCTTGAATATACAGCTCTTGCTAAGATTCCTCCAAATGTTCCCTTTTAGTTTTTGCAAGAATATCACACTGTAGGGTCAGACTGCAACACGCACATCCACTTTTGCAATATTGCTGCTTGGTCATTTGTCTCAATTTTCTAATTGAACTTCTCTTAACATATAATATTTCAACCTTCTGTCTGGAATCTCAGCTTGTTCATTTCAAATTGTCCTTTCACTTTATCAAGACTATTTTGAATTCTCACCCCTCTCTGCAAAACAACTATTCTCAGGTTGACTTATCAGTAAAATGCATTATGTTCTTTACTCCACCACCTGATCCATTAATGAAAATATCAAATAGATTCAGACTCAGAATAGATTCCTGCAAAATTTCACCTGAAGGGTTTATTGGAGTGGGCAGTAAATTAGCGACACTTCCTCTAGGAGCAAAGTTTTCCACCAACATGTCTGTTCATCTGATGATACTTTCATGTAGAACATACTTGCTCAATAAGTTTATGAAAAAGTCACCTGCAACTGTATTGCAAATTTTGCTAAAAGCCAAGCTATATCACACTGAGTACTTCATCTATCCTACCAGTTAATCTATGAAAGCAATTTATTTAATTCCCTTTCTCCATGTTATTCCTCTGATGCTTTATTAATCTGTATTCTCCATTCCTTCTGCTGTAACTTTTCCAAGATATGTAGAACACCTCAGGATTCACTGTGGTACCAAGGTAAGCAGGAGAGTCAAATGGCATGATCTAGAGCACATGTACATGCTCCATCCAAGGGTGGTCTGAAATAAATGCTTACTGTTGCCTTTGATACTCTGCTATCCAGTCTGTGTCCTAATCACTAAGCCCAAGCCTCGCACTCTGACAGACTCTCTGGACCTAGTAGTACTTTGATTCCCTTTTGAATATGGACAGACTTCAAAGAAGGGGTGAGTAACAAAGTGGTCTAACCTTGAAGTAGAGTAGTGAGAGAATGTTATACGCTTGCAGGTCACTGGTATGGGTTTTAATCACTCCATGCACAGGCAGAACTTAAATTCAGCCTTCTTTTTTTTCTTTTTTTTTTCTTTTTTTTTTCTTTTTTTTTCTTTCCCTTGGCTTGTGCTTTAATTGCAAAGTTACTTCTAAAAGTTAGCTGGCAGCTCTTTGCTCTACATTTAGAAGGAAGGCAGCAGTAGCAATCTGATCTGAGAAAACTGACTGAATTGAACCTTCCAGGTAAGAAAGGTGGATGAACTCACAAACCCTGAACCCCCACAGTGACTGATACTGAGCTGTTCAGCACCAATAAGGTTGATATATTTTTGTGAAAAACTGAAGGCAGGCTGTTAGAAGCCTATGGAATTAATGTAACCCCCCCAAAAAAAAAAAAAAAACCTCAAACAAACGAAAAAGCCCAAACACCAAAACCACTTAGCACTTTAGGCAACAATGCCTTTGAAAGGTACCTGAGATGAAAATTCTTTGAATACAGTACTGAGTTTAGATTATTTCTATTTATGAGCTCCTTTAGCACTTACAAGTCTTATTGAGCCCAGCCTGAAGTTATGGAAGCTAAGATATAAAGCAAAAATATAGACGATCTTAAGGTGTCTCTCATTGAACTGAACAGAGAGGGCAGCAAGTTATTACATGTGAAAGTCCTGCCAGGCCTGTCAGTCCAGCCAGGTGAAGAGGAATCACACAAAAGTGAGATTTCACCATTCATTAACACCTCTTAAAATCAATGTCAGAATTCTTAAGCAGCGGCAGAGTCAAGGCATGATCTAAACTTGTGCTATTTCTCTTGAAATATTTTTATTCACAAATCATTTTAAGATCTGATTCACACTGAAAAGCTGGATAATTATTTAATGCATGAAGTTCATAATGATCTATATCTGCCCTGCTTCAGCAGTTACATTAATCAGAGAATAACTGTTGTGCAACAGCTCAAATGACTTAGCAAATTGCATATGCAGGAGTTTACTTTTTCTTTTCTGTCCTAAATGCTGAATAACAATTACTGCTTAGTACATGAACAGGGCTATACAGTAGGTGAAAGAAGCTTAACCACTACAAGAGTCACTTCTAATCAGCTTTTCCTAAGTTTTGCCTGCTTTGTGGAAAACTCTAGTATATTTGTAGAATGATTGTGATGATTCGCTTAATCACAACCTAAGTCTCAAAGGGGGGGAATGGTCAGAATCAACGGCACTGATTTCAAAGATAAAATGAAGGCAAACAGAACATGCTTGGCTCATTGTCAAAGCTCGATGAGATCATTATAATAAATACATTGTTAATTACATGTTCTCAGATTACCAAAACACATTTTCTTTACTCCTGGTGCTTCACATTACTGTGAAGCTTAAATATTCTGACTGCACAAACATTTTAAATATTGAAGTTTTCCTTGTGGTTCCCTGCTGCATTGCAGCTGGCAGACTGATGGTACACTCATAGCCAGAAAAGCAAGAACCAAACCTGGGAAGGCAGAAGTCAGAACAGGGTGTTCTTGCAACAAGCCAGTGATACTGTTCATAATTTGAAGGCAACCATAATCAGTTTTCATCAGATATACATTAAAATGTAAAGTTTCAGTTTTTCTTTAAAACTGAAGCAGCTGGTTAGTGAGTGTTCAGTGGTTACTCACCATCATTAAAACAGCAATGCCTACTGTAATTTTTTTTTCCCTTAAATTGTAGCTATACCATGGTACTACTATTCTTTAGATGCCTATCACAGCAAAAGCTGCAATACTGTATGGAATTTTTCAAATATGTTAAACACACACTAAGTAGAAAAGCTTGCAAACTGCTGGACTAATCTTACTCATCTTCATTTGTGTGCAATACCAGGATAGTTAGGAAATGCTCTCTCCCTTCTCTTCAGGGTTTCTTTGCAGCCATGGGAAGAATTTTGCAGACTTGACACAGCTCAGGAGAAAAACTGGGTTTTGGATTGTGCCCCCATCCAATATTTGGGGAGAATCATGGTACAGTTTTCCATGCAGTAACATATTGACTGCATATAAAGACACTGTGGACTAACTATACCCTTTCTTTGTCTCTGCTCACGTTTCTGACTAGCCAGTAGAAGCACAACATGAACAATGAGTCAAGATAGCTTCTTATAGTACCCAGTTCTGATACTAGAATTAAACACCAGGTTCAAATGCCCAGCTCCTGTAAGTGTGCCACAGCACTCAAACTAGGCATTTAGGGTCCTGTCACTGCCAACAGTGATCTGGGAAGGCAGTCAGAAAACTTCCCCCTTTATATCTTCAGTAACTTCTCACTCCTTTTCCTCGAGCTGCAGATTGGAGAGCCCTGTTCTATGGATCGACAACCTGACGGGCAAGGCCTTTTATTGTTTTTTTACTAGAGGAGCACTAACAATGCTTTGTAGCCTCATGATTAGCCTTGACCATTCTATCTTAGCCAGGAGCTGTAGTCAGTGGGCTACAGGCCTTGGCAGACGTGCCTTTTCTTCTCACCTTGAAGCTTCCCAGTCAGGTAGTGAGGAGTGCAAGAAATGTAAAGAGATGTAAAGAGGAGCTTGATTTAGTGCACCTACTGATTGGGCACTCAAGAGCAAAGAGCAAGAAACATGAATTTAACCTGCTGATTAGGTACTCATCAGGAAGAAATCTTAGATTCTGGTCCCTCCTCCCTTGATTATTGATATTTCAATACTATTTTCTAAATAAAAACATTTAAACAGTTCAGGAAGCAACATATAGCCAATGCTTATAACTTCTCGTATAGGTCTGAACTCACTCTCACACAGCTTGTAGCTCAGCTAAATGAGTTCCACTGTTCATAGCAGTGATTTTCACTATAATTATGCTAAGGTTTTATAGTAATCATACTGCAGCAACACAAACTTCTAAAAATACCCTTGTGATTTCTTACAAGTTCAGGCAGATTTTTTTCAAGGCATTGAGTATTTATTGTCTCTTCAAAATATATCCAGATTCATTTAACATAGCCAATTATGAGCAGCCTGAGGGGTTTATATAAACGCTTCATCGACCCTTCTGAAGTAAGTTCCATTAAACATGAATGAGTCCAAGCTGGACTTGTTATGTTGCTAGTTTCTGAACTTTCCCAGTGGGCACTTAAAAAAATATGCAGCTATTATACACTAAGAAACATATTTCTTTGTGTAAGTCTGTTTCATTCTTTTTTCTTTTCTTTTTTTTACCCCCCTCCTTTTTTTTTAAGGTAGAATGAAGCCAAAAATACAAACCACAGAGCCCAGCCAGAACTTCCTGAAATCTCTGGCTTATTTTGCATTTTCTATTCCAGAAGTGTAAAAAAAACCTGTTCAAGGAAAGGAGTGAAAGTGCCTTTGGTAGCCACTAGAAGTACAATAAAAGTAAAGAATGCCAGCAGTATGCAATCCTCCGAGAGTTTGAAAAGCATCTTAAATCAAAGAAAACAATGTTCCAGCTCAACTTCCCATTAAAAAATGTCTGTTGCAGTTTGAGCGTTAGTCAGCTACATCCATGAATCTCATGTGATTTCTTCCACTTAGCAGCATGAAAATCAGCAAGCAGGATCCCAGCACATTACAGCACTTGAGAATATGCTTATATCTACCTCTAGACAACAACAAATTAAACCAAAAAAATGAAATTAAGTGTCCACTTAAGAGCTTTCATGAATCAAAAGATGAACTCTTTAAGTAAAAGCTGACTATTAAGAAGTATTTACACAAAGGAAAATCTTCACTGTCCTACAGAAAGAATAAAACTTTAATGTTCCTCCTATATCTGCTTTATTTTACTATAAACCATGGTGATTTTCCCCACTATTATTTTTATTACATTAACAAATGGTAACTTTCATTAAGTATCTAGTATTTTTCCGGTAGGATTTTTAGTAATAGAAAATGAATATAAAAGCCACTTGGAAAGTGATAAGCCAAGCCTTCTAAGAGGGAAAAGTTTGCAAAACAAAGAAGAAAAATGTTAGTTATTGTTTTTTCATTCTTATTCTTCTTTCTATTTTGGTAGTGGTTTAAAGATAAGTATTCTTTTTCTGAAAAATATCCTTCATTTCCTATGATATATAAGTACACTCTTTTCCTTAAAAATATTTTATTTTAAATACTTATGTTATTATTCATTTAGCCAAAAACCTAAAGTAAAATGCTTTAATGAAAGGACTAATTCTGGAGTGAATCAGTAGCTGGAAATTGCAGAGCATTTCATGATATTGCATCTATATGAGAGAAAAGAAAACGTGTTGCAAGTTATTTATTTTTTGTTCTCAGTGTTGTAGCTGCCGCATTTATCATCTCTCTGTCACCATTCAACAAGCTGTCTCAAAAAATCCTAATAGGCTTTGGCAATGAGCCATATCTCATACATGCTTAATTGAAAATCTTGGCCTAATCATTTGCTATGCCATACATATGCATTTTAAGTAAAGTGTAAGTAACTGGGGCTGTTATTAACTACAGAACAAATGCAAATGGATTACATAATGTGTTTCTGTAATGTATGTATTTTGAGCCAATAAAATGACCTTTGAAAATTACAGAGATCTGTGAAAATGCCATTTACTGTAATAGGAATCAGCAAAAGAAGGTGAACTGTAGGTGAGTCTTAACACTTCTTACATTTTCAAAATCTAGGCACCATTCAAAGATTGTGCTGCAATTGTTTAATCACCTTTAGGAAACACACGGAGTACACATGCATCATGCAAAAGTGTTAAGCTTTGTTGCCTTCACATTTAAACCACCCTGGTTTTCCATTTTAGCACTTTTTTATTAATACTACATGCATTTCTAATAATAAACAGAAGTAAACACGTGGTACTAGAAGACATTTGTGAAATTATAGTTTATTAACACTAGCTAGATGCAAACAGAGCTCTTGACAAGATTCAGCATTTAAAAAGTCTAAAGTTCCTGAGTTTAATATCTCATAGTTTAAAGGACAGTGCAAAAGAAAATAAAAGGTTTGGAGACTGAGGCCATTTTGTGATAGCTGTTCCTCTAAACTGAAAATTAAAATTCAACTTCCACTTATAAATCCACAATGTTGGGAAAGATAACATGCCCTCTTGCAAACCTTCTACTTCTTTTGAGAACCTGATGAATTTTCCAAGCTGAAGTTTTACAGCTGAGGTTTTTTACAAGTCAAGCTGTTGTTGAGTCATTGATGTAATTTCTTTCACAAGTAATTTTTTTATTTCCACAAATGCTTACAAGAATAAAACACAAGGGATTCTCCCAGTCTCACTTAAAACTTAAGATGAAATCCTGTGCAGTATTACTTGGGATTGTTTCTGTGGTCTTTAAAAGCATTTGTAACTGTAGAAGAAGGACAAGGCCAATGGCTCAAATGAACCTTAAATAATACTAACATTAAAATATTTAGCCATTCATGTCCAGAACATAAGAGGTGGTTGTAAGATAAGAATCATAGGAGGCAGGATCAAAAAAAAGGTCCATAAAGCACAGACATACCATTGTTTCAGGACTGGTCTTTCAGACAACTCTGGTCTCACTGACACAGCCCTTTACATGAAGGTATTCACTGCAAGTGGGCACTTTAAAAAGTAAGCTTTGGCTGGTATCCAACAGTAGTCATTGTGAAGTGTCGATGCTGAAGAGATTTTGCATTGGGCCAGCATAGTAGTGAATCATATTTTCAGATAAAATGAAATGTTTTTAGGTTTGTATTATATATGCCCATATCAGAAAGATTGCATGTATGCATCTCCAGCAAGTTAATTTTCTGTGTGTGTACAGGGTGGTTTTTTCCTACTAAAATAAAAATAAGGGATTGCACTTGTCAAAATTACTTTAAAATGAAAGGATAGAGTAGAAACTGTGGAACAAAAACAGTAAAGAAATATTGCATCATCTCCAGAGTGAGCATCTCTGAAGTCTCCAATTAGAATCTTAAGTATTAATGCTTAATGAAATCTAAGCTTTTCTCTTTTACAGAGAGTAAATGAGCAGAAACACAGAAACGAGTATTGAAGGCAATCAGACTTATGCTTGTTTGCCTCGTCCTTACATGAAAACAGGAAGAATAGACAAGAAAGAAGACATTTTTAAAAATCAGCTTCACTGGAGGACTACAAATAGTAGCGTTTTTAACTGTAACAACAGGGCTCTGTGCAGTCTCTGCAGTGAAAAGTCAAGATTTTTTCCTGCATATGACCGCTTTAGAAATTAACTGCACTCTGAATTTCACTAGCATATCACTTAAGGCCAAAAGGGAGCGTTTTGATCATCTTCTTTACCTTCTAGGGAGCGGCATTGACATTTTTTCATTATTTTAATATGCCTTCATATATCTGTGCGCCGAGTGCCTTCAAATCACAATGAGATTGTCAATGGAAGTTTCAGTTTCATAGGTTTTAAGGCTAGAAAGGGCCATTTTAATAATTTTGTCTGACTCCCTGCATAACACAGACCATTATTTTTACCAAGTGATTCCCAAAGCAAGCAGAAGACATCTGGTTGAGCTAGATAACATCTTTGCTACAATAATTTGGTTTTGATTTCGATGCTAAAGATTCCACCATTATTGTCGGGGAAATGCCCTCATTTTTAGCCCCCGTTGCCCATAATTTCTAATTGTAGCTTGTTTTCAGTTTTCAGCTGTTATGTTACATTAAGATTTTTCTTAATCTATGTAGGAGCCCCGAGGAAAGGCTGAAATGGTTTATTTTTAATATTTTAATAGGCAGGATTAAGTCTCTTCTTAATCTTCTTACCACTAGTATTCTTTGTGCTAAACTCATTTGATGACAATTCTTTATTCTTTCTATCAGTGCCACTTTCTTGCCCTTGAAAACCTTTGAGATGTTTTTCTTTTAAAATTATTTTGGATCATATTAGCTTCTCTCTCTAAAAAAGTACATCCAGAAAAGTGGAGGAAAGTCCTTTTAATATAATAACGTAATATTTGTAATGAAAGAACTAGTGTGACAGTGCCATATTTTGCTGTGAGTCTTTGAATATGCTCACATTCCACATACATACATGCCTTAAATTATGCATACTTAGGTCAATACACAAGAAAGAATAGCCATGTACAAAAGTTTCTCAGAGCAAATTAAGCCAATAGAATGACCCCAAAAAGACAACAGAAGCATAAAAGGTGTTAGCAAGCTGTAGAGTGGTGTCTTTAACCTTTTAAACATTATGACCTTATTAATAGTTGCATTGTTGTCATTCAAAAACAAAGAGAAAAGCCCAATGCAGAACTCTTTTTCAAAGTCAGGATGCAACAAGCAGATGAGACACTAATTTGATCAGTATGTGTACAACCCTATATACACCTAAATCCAAAAGTGGTTGTGTATTGGAAAGTTTTGTTGCAATATCTATAAGTATTTTGGAAAATTTTATTTTGTAATCAAAAATATGTAATGAAAGCCTGCAGTACAGTATTGTCCACCCATGTAAGCCTTGTTTTACAAATATATAACTGCATTTTAGTTTGGAAGTCTTTTCTATTTTATAAAGGGTAAAACAGGTAATCCCTGCTATGACACACTAAGCCTGAGAGTGAAGAAGCAGCACAGTAAACTGGTGCCTGTAGTCCCACAGCCACAACTGCAGGAGAGAGAAAAATACAAAATTATATGAAGAAATACAAATGTATTCTATAAATGCAGCTAAATCAACCAAAATAATACATATTGGAAATGCCATTTCTTGAGCTACATGGAAACATAAGGCTCTTCTCTGAAAGCAAAACAGAAACAAGAGAGCCAGCAAATTGAAACATGTCCATGTTTGGACATGGCACGATAAATATTTAAAGTGGTGTGAGCGACAGACCTCGTACTGCCTGAACGAAGACAATCTCACTGACAATTCGTAAGTCTTCAAAATGTTTTATTACTCTCAGAGTAAATCTGCACATCAAAGTTTAAATCAAAAAGGAAATAAATGACTGATATACAAAAATCTCAATGCGGAGTAGCGAGCACAGGGGAATAAAAAGGTCACTTAACAATAACCCAGCACAGTGAGTGCACCATAAGTAAATGCTGAATGTTCTTTAGACCAGTATAGACCCAAAGCTGATGTCTACCCCATTATCAGAGTCACAAATTAGCTAAATAACTTACACTAATGCTAACCTACTCATTTTTTTGTTTTACAGCATGGACATTGACAGATTATCCTGATGAGTTCTGGAGCTGATTTTCACACTGGAGTACTGATGCTGATTTAGAGGACTTTCTCAGTTTTGCAAATGCTAGAAAGAAAAAAATAAAACCTGAAGCTTATCTAGGGCAATGTCACACCAATAAAAAAGGAAAGACAGACAGCTGAGTAGTAAGGGAGGAGACCTCACATTTTGATTTCCACATCTAGGACTATATCTCTTTTACAGCCCATAAATATGTACCTGTGTGATAGAAAAGGGGTTGAATCAGTGCTGCCTTTTTCCACCTGTGGTGAGATCTGTGCTTCCAGCTGTCTGCTTCCTTCAACAGGAGGGACCTGGGCTCTTCTGCCTGCCACCCTTCAAAACATCATGTCATTTTGGTATATTATAAGGGGGTCAAGCTTCCTCAAGATGAGAATGACCCTGAACATAGGCTTTTAGGATAATTCTGGCATCATTGTGTGCTAGAGAACGAGATGGCTTTTCTCCAGTCGGCATCTATCCACAACAGAAGGATGTGTCCTTTGTTTTTCCTCTCAATTTCTCATACAGACATGATGCAAACAGAGAGAGATGAGGTGTAGTGTGGGTTCCCACAGTGACATCCAGATGTCTTCACACATTCCTTCTTATTTCCATTGTCTGCAACAGAATATGTGCTAGGTCTACTGGGGTGAGCATAGCACTGTTATTTAATTACAAATAGTATTTGGATGGATTTTAATGACAATTGCCAGTCTTTTGAGAAGATAAATACTAAATGCTAAAAGAAGCAAAGTAAGTGATTAAACAGCCTGCTTGTGTGTTTGAGCATAATGCTACTGAGAGCGTGAAACACTGTGCCCTGTGGTTAGAACACATAATGCCATACCACTAATATTTTTTTTTTCCCCAGAAGACTACAGTGGCAGTTTGTTGAATAAGATTTAAACTTTTTCAAACAAATTGTGATCAATTGTGTTCCTGTGGAAATGCCAGTATATAGTAACATTAACCAAAAATACCACTGAAGAAGTAGGTTTGGTAGTAAAGTTTAAACAAGCTTCTCACTGGTAACTGGGGAGACCAGCAATGCAGTGTGTTACATTGTCTATCCTGTCATGCTGTTGGGCAATAATTCTGGGATATTCTGGTATATTGAGCTGGCTGAATTCTCTGTGCATTCTAAAGGAATAATCTATTCATTTCAGATGATAGAAGAGGTTGTTTGGGTTTTTTTTTAACTGGGTTGTGTCTGCAGAAATAAGGGGCTTTTATTTCTGCAATTACAAAATGTAGTTGTACTTTGCATTAGAAAGGGGGATTTTATTCCCAACGAGCTTGACAGGATTCTTCTGTTTGCAGACTCCCTGATCTATTTGCAATACTCATTATGACTTTTTTCTTAGTATTGAAAATATGTTTAACAATGTTTTGCATACACAAGCCAAGGAAGGGCAATTATTTATCAGCCAGTATATTCTAAATGGTTTCACTTATGCTATGACACAGAACATTTGCAATCTAACAATTATTATGCCTTGTTCTAAGGTGTAACTATAATTTGTCCTGTGCTGAAAATGAGGCTTTTGTCCCTAATAAATGCAAAATTAGAAATAAAAACAATATTAGAAGTTGCCTATCTTTTCAGGGAACTGAATCAAATTTCCTCTAACTAAAGCAGTGATTACATCAACTATTGCCTTGCACTTGCCAGGCAGCTCTGTGCAGCCTAACTGACAGTGCAACTGGTACTCTCTTTGCAAAGCCTACATTTGTGACAGGTGTGTAGTGATTTTCAAAATACACTATACTATGGATACTTCCATTGACATGGGGACAGACAACATAGTTTCTGGGGAAGTGTCATCATTGGTGGAGGTCTTCCTTTATTGAACTTCCTCAACTCTGATCTCAGAAGTCCCTTATTAAGCTCCTACAAATTCTACAAACCTCAGTTTTCTACAAGGTATCTAAAAATATGCTAAGCTTTCATGGGTTGTTTTGTTGGTTTTTTATTTGTATTATTAAATTTATCTTTTCATTAACACATTTGCTCAGATGTTACACGGGCATCTGCATTCTTATCCAATATATGTTAAAGACATTGTGTCATATGATCAAATACTGGTGATGATCACAGTTATGAGAAAATTAATTAAAGACAATATAAATAAAGCTACTATATTACTAGATTCCATGTTTGCTTTATTGTGAACTAGTCTTGTATAGTAGAAGCAACAAAATTTAATTTAGTAACTAAGGCATTAAATCAACACTAAAATGAAAAATACAGTCATGTATTACAATAAAAACATTGCAAACTCATTTAACCTTACCTGCATATAGATTTTCATTATAAACCATACAAAGCAATAAAAGCAAGTTACTAAGTAATAAAAGGACTGGACAGGAACATGTCTGTAGATATGGATGATTAGAAATATTTTCCATGAGTGCATCTAAAAATAAAAGAAAAAAGGGAATTATATAATATTTTTCTTCAAATTAAAACCTAAAATGGATCCCCAGAATGCTTTTTCAAGTGTAATGAAGACATTTACTCTTAAATATGTGACACTGAAATGAAAGTTTTTCCCATTCCATAAATGACAAAATAAAAGACGCATAATAACTTATATCCCTTATTGAATCATATCTATTGTATGGTACGCTGGTGTGGTGTCTGGAGTGACAGTGAAAACCAAAACATTCTTTATGGTTTGTTTACAAGGAAAAATCAATGACAATTATACTTTTTCTTTATTTACAAATGACAGAAGAAGCTGTATGTTTCAGTGCACAGCTCAGCTGTACAAAAATAGATGCTATCACAGTATCCTTGTTAAATACGAAGAAAATATATACTTGCATGAGACCATGACAGAATAGGTACTCTGCTGCAAGTCAGTGTCCATTTCTTTTTCAGGACTATTTTTCGTTTCTTTCTTAATCTTTTTGCTAGCACTGTAGTAAAGAACAATTCTTTAGCTTCTCTACTAGTTCTTTCTTCTTATTCAGAAAAATTTATATTTACATTACTCAGGAACATTACCCAGAAATCCTGTGCAACCTTCTTTTTGTAAATTAAACCACTTCAACTTTGTGCTTACTAGAAGGCATAAAACTGTGTAACTGGGCCTTCAACTTTGATGACCACTAACATACAATTCCAGATTAATAATTCCTATTTGAAGTGTCCATATCTGTGCACCTAAGTGGTAAAAATTTGGGATGGGGGGAGGGGAGCATCTCAGGTCTTCTTAATCCAGAATATTAGAACATAAATTTTGAAATTAAAAAGTGGATATTCGTCAAAGATAATTAGAGTTCTAGTCTTTTTTTTCCTTTCATACCATAAGGAATGTAGAACAGGACCAGAAGCAGTGGGCACAAACTGAAACCCAGGAGAGTCCAATTGAACATCACGAACACTTTTTCTGCGAGGGTGACCCACGCACTGACATGGGCTCCCAGGAAGGTTGTAGAGTCTTCATCCTTGGAGATATTCAAAAGTGCTTTCGACTTGGTCCTGTGCAACGTGCTTTAGGTGGCCCTGCTTGAGCAGGGAGTTGGATAGATGACCTCTAGATGACCCTTCCAAACTCAACCATTTTGTGACTCTGTGAGTATAGAGATCTCTGTGGCAAAATACTTCACTGCTGTAACAGTTTCATCACTCAGTGTTGTAAACAATAAAATATGAAGTTTATTGACTATATGAGACAAAAATGTTTTATCATGACTCTGTTTTACAGAAAATTTTGATAGGATTGTGGCAGATTTTCTATGAGGCATTACAGTTCAGTAAGTATTTTATTATAAGAGGGGCTGGTGATCATCAATAGTTCTCTTTTTTCCCCCCAATTTAATAGGTTTTATTACAGGTTTATTACGTCAGTTAGCTAATGCATAGAACTAAAAAAATACACATTCAAGCTATTTCAAACATCACCATTCAAAAAATAATTTCTAAAATTTGATTTATTCTTGTAGCAATAAGCAAAGTACAGATTTCAGTCCAGATTTATTGTTTTATTGTTTGGTTGTTTGTTTAAAAGTAATGTGCTACTAGTAGAATCCCCTTTTCTAATTTCAAATGCTGAGTAAAAGTAGATAAAAGAATTTAAAGGAAAAATATTAGATTCATGCGATCTTTTAATCTTACTTATCTACAAGAAGCTACATACATAAAAATCACAAACTATTAGTAATGTTATCAAGTTTAAGTGTTAGTTAATTGTCTTTTCATTTAGCCTTCCTTAGAATCAAATCCACATTAACAATAGTTGCTAATGAGAAAAATTGTCACAGAGTAAATTACCACCTATTCTCACCATTTTATAATGGGCTGTCATCTTCATGACATTTTCCTCAACTCCTGAGCCATGTCTCTTGTACCTTTTGGTCATAGCTCACTGTAAATCCATGGAATTTCAGGCAGTTAATGGCTTTTATATCATAAATGGAAAAAAAAAAAAAAAAAGCAGCTTTCTGATTTAATCAGATCATTACCACTTAACAGAGGCTCTTACAGTAGATCAAGTCTGACATTAATAAAGATTTGAATTGAAGTTAATAAAGTTTCTCTAAGAAAAACTGCTTTCATGATATATTTAACCTTTGGGAAAAGTTGAATGCTTTTTCCCTCCAGTATTTTCATCAGTCTTTCTTGTGCATGAAAATAGTTATTGTCCTATTATTGTTTCCAAAATTTTATGCAGTGGCATTAAGTTTGGCCCATAAGAATCTCCTGGGGCTGCAGAAGAAATTCTATTCTACTGTAGTTGGTTACAGTTAGCTCCTTTGTCTTCATTTAACTAACGTGGGCATCCACATTGACATCATGTTGATTTAGAGGATTCCTTGTGCCTACACATTTTTATAGTTCCATGTATCAAAGTAAATGCTGTGTCTTAATCAAGAACTTCCACTTTTCATAAAGAAATGTTCATATGAAATAAAAATTCTGTGAAACCATGCCATATAGTCATAGTATCACAAAAAATTAGATTTAGTGGGAATGTCAAGACCCTCCTTAAGACAAGGTCAAACATATATGTACCACTCCTGGCAGATGGTCTATACTTAAGATGCAAGCAGAACTTCACAGATTTCCTGGGCAAAATATTCCTGTGCTTAAAGCTACTAATCATTAGATTTCTTTTCCCCTCTATGTTTAAATCGGTCTTGCTGCATCTGAAAGCACAGTCTGTCCTGTGCTCCTTGTTCACAAGTATAGATATTTTTTCTTTTCAACATTACTTAAAATACCTTGAGGCAGTTACCATTTTCCTTCTATTTACTTGCTGCAGTTTAAATAAATAATCCTATTTCTTTCAAACTTTACTCTTAGATCATTCTTTCTATACTTGTGATCATTTTCTTTGTTGTCCTCTATAAAGTCTCCAACTAGTGCAATTTTTTTCTCCGGTGCAACACACAAATATTTGCATTAAATCTTTGTCCTATTTTCCCTTGTAACTCTCAGACCTGACGTTTGAAACCTGTTTGTGAGCCTGCTGTTCCCTTACTAGTTTCATATTGCAGATTATTTCTGCCTAAGTGCTGTACCTCATATTTCATCCAATTTTTAGGCCATTTCTCCAATTTGTGAAGATCATTTTGAACTTTATTCCTGCCTCCAACCTTGTGATGTCTCTCAGTTTCATGACATCTGCAAATTTAATAAGCATATTTTCCATTTCAATTCAATTTCAGTTCAATTTGTTAATAAAAACATTGAACAGAACTAGACCCATGACAGAACCATCTATATTCCCACCTGACCCTTCCTTCTTTTTTGACAGTGAAATATTGCCAAGGACTTCGTGAGTACTGTTAGCAAAGCTGGCTAACACCCACCTGGTATGTTTCATCTGGACTACAATTCCAGAGTTTGCTTATCCGAATGTCACAAGAGGCAATTTCAAGTGCCCTACAAAAGTCAATATAGATATACTGCTTTTCATCTGTTCATAGTTCCTCAGTTCTGTCATGGAAGGAAATTAAGCAGGTTTGACATGATTTATTCTTGACAAATGAGTGCTGTCTGTTATTTAGCTCCTTGTAATCTTCTAGGTGCTTAGAAATAACTTTGATTATTTGGTTAAAAATATTGCCAGAAATTGAAATTAAGCTAGAAGTTATATAATTAAGTGGCTTGTCTCTTTTTTTTTTTTTATGGGTAGTGACAAAATTTGTTCTTTTTCAGGTCTTCCAACATTTTATCTGTCCTCCACAGTTTCTCAGAAGCAACTCTTGAATGTAAAGGCAGCTGTGTTTTGGTACCTTGTACTTGTTATCTTTGACTACACCTTCTCTTCCACCTCTAATTATACCCAATGGAGAATTTATTCATTATGGTAACCTTTAAACGTTTCTGTTGGTAACCAGAAGTTACTGTTCCAATTTATGCTCTGCTTTTTGTCAGGGATACCCTGATAGACTAATCACGTGCTTAGATTATGCCAACCAAGCTGCTTAAGTGATTACCCTGCTTTATTTCCGTCAAAATAAGCTGGGATAGCTCATTTTCATCTTCAGTTGAAAATGAAGACAACCTGGCTCACTTTGACTAAAATGAGTTAGAAGGCATTAATATCATGATGTGAAGGAGAAAGTGATGAGCAGCTGGGAACAGGATAAGGGTCATTACCTCTGCAAGCAACACAGCTGGAGAAGGAAGAAGGCATGTGTTCTGGCTTCAGTTTTCTTCTAGCTGAGAAAATCTGGCATTGCAATAGATATTAGCATTGAACACTGGACTTTTTTGCAGTCTTATTTTCCAAAATATCTTGCAGTCAGCTAATACACCTATTTCTTTCTTTCCCTGTGCTGTTTCTATCTAATCAGCTACTGAAATCCGAGGAAATTTCACAACTTTTCCCTATACTGAATAATGTTATTTTTACTCATCTGTCTGAATCTCCAGTTCTCAAGATTATCATGTTATTTCTGTATGATATTCTTACACCTAGCACACTGAATTATTTTTCTGAGTATGATGTCCTATGCAACTATCATTAACACATAATTATGGCTTTATATGGACATTAATAAAACCATCAAATACAATTTGATCTAAGTCCTTAAGGAATCTCACAAGAATGAAAGGCCTGTAATTCCCTTCAGCACAGTCCACCACAAGCTCCCGTTTAGCTGCTGATTTACCCCTGTCACATTTTGTGTAGCAAACCTATCTTATCCAGCTTTTATCACAGTTTAGAAGTAAAGCTCAAGGATGCATCCTTTAGGAATGGTGCAGAGAACATTTTTCTGATGTGCGTGCGAGAGCCTGTGATGAGCTCAGAAAGGCTGTAAGCCACAAACCAAGGTAGATCTATTTCTCTGACAAAGGCAAAGTGTTGTAGAAGTTTTTTAGTGGCTCCCCCAACATCATCATTTATCATTAGATCCTATTCCTCCTGGCATTAATTTCAGGGCTTTCACAGAACTTCAGTGGGAGAAGAATCAGATCTAACTCAGACTGAAAGTCTGCATAGGAACAGCTCTAGCACAATTCTTTCAGCAAATACTGGCTATGCTTACTTAGTCTTCAAAGTTGATAAAAATTTCAACCAGGAACAGCTTTTCAAGGAAAGTCATAGAATGCTTGAAATCTGAACTGGGTCAGTAATTAGTAAAAGGACACTATAAGCTGCAGGCTCTGATATAGACTGGTAGGACCCTTTATTATGATGTCTAATTTATTTGACTAATCCTAGAAATTTATACTCCATGGTGACAGGCACAGAAATTCACATATTATTTAATACTCTTCTTTATCTCATTGTAAATATAGTTCTTTGTGGGGAATTGTGTTTTAGAAAATGGCTTTCAGTGACTTTCAGGCAGCAGTATGAGAAAAAAAATCTTGGCCTGTTCTTGTAGTGGTGGTTTCTATTCTCCAGTAGCTTTAACAACCATGAAGAAAATACTGTGTGGAAACATATGAAAGGTTCAACATGTTGGGAGGTAACACCATTTCAAGGTTCCACCTTTGTAAAAGGATGACCTTTTTACTTAAAACACCCTTCACAGCCCTATGCGAAAAGGACTTAAGCACAGCTTCTTAGTGAAGGGTGACAGCATCATTCTTGACGAGAAATGTTGATAATTCACAGGCACAAATTCACCTGTGAAGGCAGAAAATAAGGTTGAGGCTTATATAATAAATACTCTGGGGACAGAAAACCATAAACAGAAAAATATTGTGACACCATTATTTCAGAAAACACTACTAGAATTTTGAGGTGGTCTATACATATAACATAGCTAGACCTTTCCTTATAAAGTAAGTTTGCAAATTGTCATTAGACCCCTTAACAAATAACTTATTAATTGTGATGCTTTCTTACATTCATACACTGTTGTAAAATCTAATAAAGATAGTTTAGATTATGAACATAGATCCAAGCTTCAAGAACTGAAGTTAAGCCAATTTTTGTGCTTCTATTTTGTTGGCACACAATCTAAATATTTTCATTCAGTTTAGCTCCCACTTTCAAACTGGATGGTATTCAGTATAATGCTCAGTTAGGAGATACGTTTTCTTTAATAATGGGGGGACCAACCAGCCACAGTTAGCACCACCAGAGGTTAGCACACGAAGAGCTATTGTTTCTGGCTGAGATATATTTCCTCCTTGGCATAAGGAGTCAGATTTTCTTAGCATAAAGTTAATTGCTAGCAATGGGTTCCCTCAGAAATGTTTTGCCAAGAAATTTACTGCATGTATCATTAATGAAGTCAGTGTTTCTGCATCACTGTTCATAGAAAATATTCACGTAAATAAGGCAATAAACCCAGGAGATTCTATCAAAGTAAATGTGCTTAAGTACTTTTCTCCAGAAAGAGGAAGCTATAAAAATATTGTTGCACTTCACAAATTTTTCTGAATTTTGTTGTCTGTTTTCCCAGTAGCTTTATCTGGCTTCTCTCTATATCTTAATCTTTAGAAGTACATATTTTTTCATTATGAGTACCTGGCTCAGATTGAAATAAGCTGGAAAGCTTCAACAGAAATAATTCAGACTATTCTGAGACTGAGATGAGGAAAAATTGGTTTTGCACATTAACTTTCTGGTCATTAGGCTTATTTTTTCTCTTTGCAAAACTAACAGCCATAAAATCAAGTAATGGAGATCAGATTTTCACAATTCACATGAAAAACAGCTATTGGTTAACCAAGTCATGAGCCTTTCCAAAAGTCTCAGTTCATACATACCATACAGGAACCTGTTTAAACTTTTGACAGCAAATTTTTAGCATATACTGAGCATACCACAGCTCATGATAATGGAGCATGTGTGTGACCGTGCTGTGCCAAACAGGACTTCCCCTGAAAATCCTGGAGTAGTCTACAAGTGCTTTTCTCTCTGTCTTCCTCTCAGTAATTCCAGAGATCACATTCCTGCCAGTTCTCTTGCTTTCAGTGCTCAGCTTACCTGTTTTCAGGGTTAAATCAATTGAATGCCACCTTGAAGACAGTCTGTAATGACCAGTCGCTGTCAGATTTCCTCTCTACTGCAAGGCAATCAGTCTTTACCAGCTAGTAATGTCTTTTTTCCTGCAGTAGAATCACCCAGGAACAGCTACGGTCCTTTAAATACATATCTTAATCTGAATGAGTTCAAGCTGTACTTCTGAGAACTTACTTTTCAAAATCCTCAAGGGTACGCAGAATTGCTGTGTGCTTACGGATGCACATGACATTGCCTGGAACCATGATCTAAACAATCAAGCTATAATGAAGTCTAGACTCTTAAGTGAATGTTGCAATTCACTCCTCTGTGTCTCAGTTCATTGCAAATGAAGCAGAGCCAACGTTGCCCCCTTCGCTTCAGGTTATGAAGATAAGTTATTAATTTGTTTTGAAAAATGGCAGGTCCTGTGATGTGAGCAGCAAAGAAACAACAAGAAGCAAGCTTGTAATTCTAGATGCAGAAATTGAGTGGGTCAGGACCCGCTCGCTGAGAAATTCAGATAGCGGTACTATTTATTCACTGACTCTTTTCTTAAGGACTATTAAGATATATAGGATAAAAGCTGCACAGGCAGTTCCTTATTTTTTGAGTGATTCATTCTGAAAATGTTAGCCACAGCACATTAAGAATCCTTTCCAGTCAACTTCCTTTGTGAAGAAAGCAAGAAGCTGACAGGAGATGTATATTTGCATCTCGTCCCAGCATGGTGTTGGCATTCAGCCAGAGCAGGCACCAAGAGCCAGGCGTTCAGGGGTACTCCTGAGGGTATATGTAGCCTGTAGGAGCTGGGAACTGAACTCAGCTGCCTCAAAAGCCTCATCCATTCTTATGATAGCAATCTAGACATAAGCACTTTTATCCACTCAGCAATAAGAAACTCTTAACAGCAGCAAAACATTTGTGTCTGATTTTGGATACGAGGAGCCTGGGCTAATCAGTTTCTTCACACATGGAACAGCTACAAAAGATGGAGTTTTGCAGATACCTTTGCAGACACGAACTGAGTACATTCTTCTCTTGAACTGCTGCAGTGTAGTTTTATGATAAGCAATAAAATCAGACCCATGATGGCTAGTAAATTATTTTTAGATATTTCTATTTTACAGTTTTCTTACACTGAAACTGCTGCCTAACAGTAACATGCACTGCAAAACTATACACAATTATTTTGAAGATATGATTTCGAGGAACATGCTTTGCTTTGCCTTCATGGAAATACACAGTAAAAAGTTCACTTTACCAGTCCAGGTCTCTCTGTGTGGCCCACAGGGAAGTAACTAAAACAAGTAATTAGCAAGGAAGCACTGCAAACTTCTCTTAGAGAAATATGTATAGCCCATTGTATACATTGGAACTAATAATTGTTATGTATTATTAACTGCATGATGGCAATAAGCTTAGTGTTTTACCATGTATATTCTGTTGTTGCTGCACTCAAAATGAACACCAGACAACTGCAAGTTGTCAGGAAAGAATAATTGTTGTTCTTTGCCTACAAAATACCATACTGCAAATTTTAACCATGAAAAACAATGAGATTGGAATTGCAACTGGAAATCAAGTAGACCTCAGAAAGATACTATCTTGCTATGTCAGTACATCCATGTGATTAAAATCAAATCAAACAAATAATTTTTGCTAGTAGTGGGATTTCTTGCCTTTTAAAACTGATTTCTGTCACAATACACTATAAGAACAAACAGATGAAACTTTTGAGTTACTTTTATTCTCATCAGAAAGTATCCAGAGCACCAGCATTCATCACCAGAACAGTGTAACATGTATTATCTTCTCTAGAAGCACCCTGAGTAAAGTGAAGGGTAAATAAGACCACAATTTACAGATCTCCTTCCATTTGTCACAGCAAATGTAGCAGTTCCAAGTCCATCAGTCCAAAATAAGGAAGAGCACAAAGAGAATTCATGATAAAAGAAAAAATCTGACTACCATGGAACTGACATTCTCCAGTAATGTCAAATAATAACTATTCATAACATCAATTTCGGGGAAATTTAGAAATGTACTTAAATTTGAAACTCCATCTTTTTTTGTCTACTATGTGCTTTTGTATTTTCACACATACATGCAATATACTTCTGGTTGCAATAAAAGTTATCTGCACTCTTAATATATATTTTTGACACCTGTTGAAAAACAACAAAAAAAAAAGATCCAAGGATTACATATAACTCCTCAATTCCACACACACCCCCCAAGTTGAATTCTATGATACAAACATAATCACTTGATCTTTCCCCTTTGATCTCATCAATCCTGCAGCCTTAGCTGCATGCTGACCCCTCTCCATGATAAAAGGCCATCTGTTCCAGGAGCCAGCCCGTAACTCATCTATTCGGGCACTCTGCTAGAGATTCATCCTTTCCTTGGAGCAGCAATGGAACCCAAATCCTCAGCTTCCTAAGAAGACCCTTTTAGACTGTTAAGCCTCTGTATGGTGGCAGAAACCACTGCCCTTTCAGGTGAAACTTAAAGCTGACTTGAGTGACCAGACTGAAATTCTAGACCATCTTCAACAGAGTCCTTGCAGGACCTAAGAAGAGAGGCCTGATTGAATTCAGACTCAATCTATACAAATTTAGTCAATTCAGGATTACTGGGGAGTGGGAGGGGGTTAAAATGTTGACACTTAGGATATCCCTTCTCTCAAAGCAATCAATTTGGCTTCCCTAGATTACTTGTATAAACCAATTCCCATGAATGCTCTCATATCCCTTTTTTATGGTGGTTCAGGTTCTTGGAAGTTTTGTAAACTGTGACACTGTACAGTAAATAGAAACATGTCTGAGTCCAAGTCATTGCGTGTGGCCTGCTTGGCTACACCAGGCATTAGGGAGAGAAGGGTATTAGGAAAATGCAGTCTCTCTGCCAGAATTAAATGCCTGGTTACAACACTGAGAAGTATGTGTCTTGTGGAACCAGCCCAGCATTTCCTTCATACTGTGCTGTGACCACCCTGTCTCTGAGTACAGATATCTGAAAGCACTTGTCAGTCAACGTCAAGACATTGGTTCCTAGAGATTGTGCAGCCTCCCCATTCAGACTGGGACTGTATCTAACAGTTGATGTGAAGAAGCCAATGGCTTCGAATCACTCCTCCAGAGAAGCCATCTGATAAGAAACACCACCCTAAACTTTCCCTCTCTTTCCTACTGCTGAGAATTCCCACATTAAATAATATATTCAATATGCTTCATCATCTACATTCAAACAGTGATGAAGTAGGTGAATTCATTAAATGGCTTGGAACCAAGTGCCGCTAATTTGAAAATGGTGCCTGTCTGAATCAGTCCTTCACTGCAAGCAAACATAGTGCTAACAGCAAGATGATCACCTAAAAACACTCTCATGAAAGATCAATTAACTAGGGATGTATCATCTCGTATCATCAGTTCAGACCACGCTCCATGAGTGTTCTATTACTCACTGGTGTCAGAGAGCAGAGTCTGAAGAGTTACGAACTTTCTTTCCTCAGCTACTGAATCACGGACTTTATCCCATGTTTCTGGCAAAAGCCTGAACTCAGCTGTTGATGCTTTCTGCAGTTGTCACCTGAGCAATGGTTACTGATGTACCTTGATGTCTTCAATGTCTTAGAAATTCCAAGCAGTACCAAATACAGTCATGTATTTCATAGCAACAGAGGCCATCATGAGCACATCAAGCTTTTTTTCCAGTGAGTTCCCATGGAAGAAAGATATGGATCATAGACGTTTTGTGAATCTTTGCAGCAGAGTTTGTGGACGGAATAGCACACCCTGAAACTGATGCCACATGCCCTAGAGCACATCTTTCAGCAGACATTTCAGTTCTGGCACCATGGCAGTGTAACCATATACATATAGCAGAGTATCTGGATAAAACAGCCTCACCTTCCGCATCAGGCCACCTCCACTGATCTGCATTCCTACTGCTTTCTGTGCAGAAGAAGCAAAAGACTGTGTAAATAAAGTCCACGCAGACATGCCAATACCCTTCCAGTAGCTGTGTCTGCTGTAATAACTTTTGCCAAATGGCATATGTATGAAATGCCAGATTGTCAGGTTTGGTGCCTCATGAGAGTAGGTCTGGTGCCCACTCTTGCTGTTCAAGGTCTTGGCCCTACAGCATTTTTAATGGACTAGGTCCAAAATAGCAGGATAACAAAAATCTACATATCAGAAATGAAAAGCATCAGTGACAGCTTTAGTCTTCTATGATAACAGAACTTTCTCCAGCAGCAGTAAAATTCACCTATGCAGGTGACATGCATTTCTTAGGGGCTGATCCAAAAATGCACTCTCCACTCTCCCTACCCTCTACTTGCACCCTCCAGAAAAATATGCCATCACAAATCTCATCTGCTGCTGCCCCTAGTGCAGAGTGTATTTCTTTCACCTTGCCCTCTCTAACAAATACATCACAAGATGTATATTTTAAAAAATAATGAAGGGAGAAGGGCTAAAACTCTAAGAAAGCCAGAGTGCTTACTTTCCATTGCTACACATGTGTTGTTCCCCTGGAAGAGGAGAGGACAACAAACTCTATGTGGCAGATTCTTAGTCACAGTAAATAATACTTCTCTGGAAAGTGTTCAGGCATTTTGAGATTAAGAAATACATTTATAAACCTACATAGGAATAGATAGGATAGGATAGGACAGGATCAGGATATGTCAGCTCTTTGACTTGCATTTTTTTTGTGCTGCCATCTCAGTCTTATTCTTTTGAGAGAAATACAACACAACCTTACACATGTCCAGAATAACTTTTATTCATAATTTCATTATGCAGTGTTTTCAAGTAATTGACTCATAGACCATGTAAAGGTGTTTTTAAATTTGTGTCTTCTAACTGAAGGCATTTTGTAGCTTGAATTTCAATGAAAGTTTAAAATGAACACAGGTAAGACAGCAACCAATCTTCAGGCTACTGACTGACTGACTGACTGACATCTGTGGCTTGTGCAAAAAAATCATTTTGGAACCTGAAAGACCTAAAATGTTTCCAATAGGAATTTGGTAAATTATGTGTGCTTATGTATCCTTACCTAAGCAGATCCCGTTCACTGGAATCTGTGAGAAACTGTTTTGAAGAGCTATTGATTTATCTGTTGTTTTCTGTCACCGTATTTGGATTTCACTTTAAATCTTAGAATGATTCCCTTTTTATACTTTCAGAATTAATCCTGTGCCCTTCACTGTCTGAGCAAAATTGAGCCCACCTGATGGCAAGCCCTGAGCTCCCCATGCTTGGCATGGAGCTCTAGACTCCATACTGCTAATGTCTTCTTAATGTGCTTCTACTTGGGCACTCTTTGGAGTACTGCTGGTTCTGCACATTTTCTATCTTTAAAGAGAATAGTAATTGTGTTATTGCTTTAACTGAAATTGTAATATTCATTTTTTTGGTTTCTGTTCTCTGACATAGTTTCTTAGCAAACCAACCCTTAAAGAATTTAGGAAGTAATTGGAAAAATTATTTGAAAAAGAAGAATCTCAATAAATGACTTTTATAAAGGCTTTTGTTAACGATGGAGTTCCTCTAGTATTTTTTTTTTATATTTATATGTATGTACACACATAGTCATGCTTCTTTTTTAAATTGAAATTGATTTTAAGATGTTCCTTCAAGATATACACTACTCTTGTATCTGTATTTCTTACCACTTTTTACATCATATTTAACCTAGAAAGGACACATTACCTTAAAAAACATATCCAGGAATTTTTTATACCTCTTCCTTTCAGCAATTTTCTTAACACCATGCCAGCAAATGCTTTAAAGAAGCTCATTTTTGTCATTGCATACTCAAAGCTGTCAGCTAACTCTCTTCGGAAAGCAGCACCCACATATTCTCACCGTCTGAGATTTTCAGACCCTGTATTTAAAGAGTGACAGAATTCATGCTCTGATCCCATCCAAGGAGATGAAAGAGAGATGACAGTAGGTAGTAATAGCAAGAAAAATGCTTAGGGAGCAAAACAGATTAGATTAGATTACATTCCATTACATTACATTAGATGATAAAGCACTGAAGAAAGTGAGAAGTACCTAGATGAGAAAGAGTAATGTAGGAAAGGAGGGAAGGAGAGTGAAATGGAAGGACTGGTGTAAAAAGGAGGGAGGAGAGGGAAGAAACTCAAAGACATAAATTAAAAAGAAAACAAATTCTTAAAAAATACTAAAACTTTTAGTCAAATAACATTTATTAAAATAAAAAAAAATGTAAATTAGTCCTGCAGAAAATGTTGTTACTGTACAGGAATATAAAAAAAGAGGTGATCACAGGAGCTTTGGTAAAAGGTAGTGCTTGTGGTGCCTTTTTTGTTGTTGTTTAAATTGCAGTGAGCATGCTTTATAGATCATTGAAAACTGTGAGGCCATGCTGCTCTGACTACATACAGAGCACACAGGAAGTGTGAATGCTTTCCCACATTAGATTAGAAAGGAGTGGCACCCCCTTCCAAGCCCAACTTCACATTCCTTTAGGACAGGACGTATCACCTTCATTTCCTCTTTGAGAAGGTGACAGTTATGCTTTTCTGCCTTAAAGCACTGTGGTCCAGTTCTTTCTGTGCCTGTGAACAGACCTGCCAGGCATCTGGGCGCAAAGGAAATAATTCACTGTCCTTTTTTAAGCCAGCAAGGAGCTGTTAACTCCAAATTGGCTGATTGTCTTATCTCTGGCTTCAGGATGAACCTATCTAAGTGTCAGAATCTTAAGCTGTTGAGAGAACTATCGATTGAATCTTTACAGTCAAAAGTCTTTAAATCACTCAAAATGCAAGAGAGGTTTAGGGAGTTCTCAGGTAGCAAACTAGAGCTATGAATTGCTGTGAAAACACTTTGAAATGCACCCTCAATTTCTGTTCAAAAAGGGTCAGAACCAAAATGACCCAAAAAAATATGGTTTACTGAGCATTTTCTTCTACGTTGTTTTAGTATTAAACAATGTTGGACACGCTGTGTAAATCATTAAGAATATTTCCACTGAATACTGATGTTGTTCATTAAACACATCATTTAGGTAACAGCACTCCATTAATTATAGAGCTTCTGAATAGTGAAAATAATTATCAAATAAGATATTAACTGGATAATGGCAAAAATAGGCAAATAGTATCAAGTCATTCCTGTAATACTTTAGCTTAACAGTATTTTCTGGAATGAAACAGTATCAGACAAGTATTAACAGTTTTCACATAAGAAATTATTAGCTCTTTCAGAGTTATTCTCTTGGGCTCTATAGAGTGGTATTATGCAATGAAAGACCAAAGAGAACAAAGCGTTCCATTTTCAAATCACTGTATGCAGAAAACTAGAGTCTTGTCATTAAAATCCTGTCAATATAATCACAGAATCATAGGGGTTGGAAGGGACCTCAAGAGATCATCAGGTCCAACCCCTCAAATGTCTCTGTGTTTATGCATGGACACATATATATGATGTTTAGGTATACTAAAAACCTATTGAAAACTGCCATGAAAATTTGGTGTAGGAAAAGGAAAAGCTTTTCCTACATTCAGAAATGCCAGAATATATTTTCCTTTTTTTTTTTTTCTAACAAAAATCACAACTAAATTAAATTGCTAACTTCAAACTGTAGTTAGAGCAGAAACTACATTTTGGTTTTAATTTGGGCATTAGATTGTCAAGCAGGGGGAGTTGTCCGGCTATGTATGGCAAACTTTTATAACAAAAGATATCCCTTACAATCTTCATATTAAAAAAACAGTTGTACATATGTATACAGAAAGTCAGTTATAATATTAACCAGTGAAAGATTAATTTTGTGTTATCTAAGTCTTTAAAAATTGTGAAGTATTTACTTTCAGGAGCAGCACCACACCCTGAGAAAGTGTCAGGAGAAGGTAAATGGCCCCATCTCCTATTGATTATGCTCAAATGGTGTGGCATTTGCCCGAATTCACATGCAAGCTGAATAGTAGGATTCAGCTAGTGGGAAGTGAGAGGTTATGGCACTTTACTCAAAGCTGTCATCAGAGTACACAGGTTAATAATGGTTGACATGCCTCTCTCTGTTCTTCCCGATGTATATTAGTGCTGTTTATGTTACAATTCGTTCTACATGGCCCCAACATACTCAATAACAACCTTTTGAGAAGATTTTACTAACTGCAGCTAAGGATTTTCTAGCAGTAAGAGCTGAGGTGAAGTGCTTTATGAAGCACTTTGCAATTTATGGCTACATAGGTCAGATGTAAGCAGCCTTTCATGTTAACCAAACTCTCAATCTTACAAGTTTACTTTTTTTTTTTTTTCCCCAAAGACTTACACAATATAGCTAATGACATTGAACTTGGTATATCTATCTCAAAAGGATTAAGGTGATAATCCCACTTACTGAACCCTGAAGGCAATTTCCTTGGTGTTCTTTATGTCACAAATTCTGTATCCTCTTTCTGCAACTCTGATCATACCAGATAAATATCATGGTCTGCTCTGAGAATATATTTGCTCTGTTGCTTCCATGTTTTATTGCACCATTGAAGTCTGAATGTTACTCTATTTGGACATGCATTTTCATTGTAATACCTCTGATAATTAGGACATTGTTTCCAGTGATGGTATCAGCCATCATTACCCGTTTTCTTTTTTTCTTTTTTGCAGTCAAAACGAGGTTGGAAATGAAAAGTACTAATGGGAAGATGTGACACGATTATTCATGGTCTTTGAAATGGGTAAGATCTTTAGAAACAGATAATGCAGGACGAAACACTGGGCCAGGTCAGAAGGGAAAGTCAAATCAAATGTGATAGGGAGCAGAGAGCAAGCAGGTGAAAAACTGAAACTAAGAACCAATATGGAGGTAATTTATGGGAGATATGTCTTGTCAGGAGTTGGTAAATGGTGGGAAAATAGTTCAGGTGGAAACACCGGAAAAGGGAACTTCTGAATGGGAGTGAGACAGACTATGTAAACACAGAAGATCCTGTCTAAGGAAACAGAGCTCCCAGGGGCATGAAAAAGCACTCTGAAATTTAAAACCAAAACAAAACACACTAAACATATTTGCCTACAGGATCGCTGCCTTATGCATGCCAGGAACAGACAAGGCACATGAATAACTGACCACAGGACAGCCAGTTACAGCATGCCAGATGCCCCAGAATAGCTTCACACATGAATGGTCTTTAGGTAATAGCAGGTAGTGATAAATCGTAACTTTGACCTCTCATGCAGTAGAAGAAATGTGCCTATGTAGAAGAAATGTTATGAAGCATTTGGTGAAATGCTTCATAGGCAGAGTTTATGAGCAATGAAGAACTGCCCTCTATCCCTTTCTTAAGTGCCTGAGATGACCAGAGCCACAGAAGGCTTGAAAGAGAGGCCCTGCAACAAATTAACATCAGCAAAGACAGGAGCCAAAAGGCCTATTTTAGAGCCCTTTGAGATTTAGGAAGCACCTGTCCCTGGCCCTAACTAGGCTGATTTCCCTTCTAATATCCCTCCTTCTTGGTCTATGAGTCTGGTATTCAGGATTCTTATACCCCTGCCAGGCATACCCATATGTAGTCTTTTAAAACATAGCCTATATTGTAATCTGAGATTCTGATGCTCTTGCGTAGGATGAGTAGGCCTTGAGAGGAACATGCTAAATACCTGGCTTAGAGAACAGGCTATGTGTGTAAACTCAA
The DNA here is from genome assembly GCA_020800305.1 of Porphyrio hochstetteri. NCBI lineage: Eukaryota > Metazoa > Chordata > Aves > Gruiformes > Rallidae > Porphyrio > Porphyrio hochstetteri. Next base: position 52,012,368 of record CM036905.1, read on the forward strand.
AAGAGGTTTAATGGAGAAGCCTGGCAGTATCCCTTAGGCAGGCACCTGGTTTCAGACATACCTAACCTCATCTTTGTACTATCGAGCAGGACAGCTTGGGCCTCCTAACCAGTGTCCTGACAGATGTGAGCTCCAGTCAAGGACACTCAGTGTCTTCTGTTGAATGTAAATCAGTCTATCTGGGGGTATAATTCAGCCATATGAACTTCACTGTGGATACGGTAAATAACCTTCAGATGTTACAGTGCTGAGCATCACACATCCTGAGAGTCTTTGCCTGTGTGTGTCATCTTGCACAGGGTGTTAAGAAGATGCACCAATTAATTTTTATGAGTAATTCAGATACTTCAATGAGGAGCAGCATGGAAATACTAATGAGGAAATTCATTATTCTACATGGATAGCAAAATCAGATGTGTTCAGCAAAGATGACATGTGCTTGCTCACTTACCAGCCGTGAGAATACCAAATATCGATTAGTTGCTCATTAAATCTGCACCATTCATTCTGACAGATGCCTCTCTGAACCAAATCAGTCCTGTTCCTGCCATTATTCATCCCATCATGCTGTAGGCACTTAATTGAGGTGCCTCCACTTTCCACTTTTTCTGAGGTCAGTGGGATGAAACAGGCCACCCCAGGGACCATTCAACTCCTGCAGTAGCAGAATCAGATGTGAAAGTTGCCTGCCTCCTGGCAGGCTATCAGCAGAATGCTGAATAACAAAACTTGAATTTTAGGTATTTCAGTAAGTGTCTAATTTATGTAGGCTACATCTGGGCATATGTCACTGTGACATTAAGGACTATCATAAAACAAAGGGACATTGAAACACAGTTAGATTGCTTTGACAATCTGAATTCAGACATTTCCTAATTTTAAGTTCTTTGCCTCACAGATAATGTTATTTTAATGCTGGAGACTTTTAACAGTATGTTAGGGTTTATATCAACTTTTCTGAATGTTTTGTTTTGCTGTCACCTTAACAGGACAATCAGAAAAAGGTCAAGCTGAGCTACATGCCTTTCAATCTAGTCACAGTGTCCAGCTGTCTTTTATGTCTGTTAACATTTTTTGTCCACCACAGTTCATTTCCATGTCCTACCAGCTGCATACTCCCTTTTTTTCCTATCAGTTAATCTCCTTTCATTTTGCTAGTGTCCATGTTTCTTTTTTTTGGAATGTCACGGGTTTCATTTTTATTCTGATTTGAATCTCCAGGTATTCCTTTCCTCTCTCCTTGAATCAGTGAGTTGAACAGATCTCCAAACAGTTCTTAATTAGGGATAATTAGGTAGTGTAAGAAGGGTTGTTCATGTCTTGTCCCTCCCCCCTTTTAAAATTTGTCATTAGCTTAAAATCAGCATTTAATCAGAAAGATAGATAGGCACAGACCTAAAACTTTGTAACACCTTGTGGAATATTAATGCATGCTAACCTGGGGAATGTAGACTTTACCAAATTACTGCAAAAGCTGCTAGCAGTCAGCTTCTATTCGGACCATCCTTCACTCTTCCAACTGACCAGGACAGGTTTTGCCTTGGTTTTCTGTCTAGGCAATCAAAAATAAAGACATAATTTTGGAAAGCAGGCCATACCATCTGAGATTTGGAGGTCCCCTCACCCTCTTTCTCTTCCGTAACTGTTACAAAAGCTACGGGTGGACACTGTCCTAAATTAGGCACCTCAATTTGCTGTCTGAAGTTCAGTGTGAATACACCAAGAGCAAGAGCCTGCAGTATTAATGAGTTTACTCTTGTTGCATTGAAATTCCATAGTCTTTCTTGATCTCAAATCAAACTCAGCAGAAAGCATAGTAGTGGAGCTTTTATCTCACTGCTTGACAGATCACAGAAAAAATGCCTGGAATTATATAGGAAATACTTTGATGTTACTGCAGGAGATTTAATTCTATGGATCTATCTAACCACTTACCTAAGCAGATCAGATATGACACAAGAAAGAAAAAAATTCTTGAAGGCAATATGAAAGCTGTTCCTTGCTGCTAGTGGTGATGTTACAGCAAATTAAGTTTGTGTAGTATTTAGTAGTGTCTTCTTTAAAAGATGACAAGATCATCCAGAATAACTGTAATAATATTTAAAGAAAAAAATAGACATTTTGAAAAGGAGAAAAGCTTGGGGGGTTCTGAATACACGAAAGCCTGTAAGAATGTGTTAGAGACCATGTTAGTCCACGCGCGCTTACTTCTAGTTTCTTAGTACCTGAAGCATTTTTTACAGCTCTTCTAAATTAGAGGATTCTGGTCCACAAGGAAACTGCTTATGATCCAGCAGAATAATTATTATGACTCAGAAATTTATAATCTAATTTATGTACTACTGACTCTCAAGTACTCATATAAGGTTCAATTTGGTAAAGGCTCCAAGAATAGAACTTAATTCTTCCTAAACCAAAATGCAACCCTGTAAGCAGATTCTGAGCCATGATCAAAATGAAACTCAATACCCAAAGATTATAGAATCATGGAATCACCTGGATTGGAAGACACACTTAAGAGCATCGCTCATCGGGGCTGTTTAGCCTAGAGAAGAGGAGGTTGAGGGGAGACCTTATCACTGCCTACAATTACCTGAAGGGAGGTTATAGAGAGATAGGTGATGGTCTCTTCAGTCAGGTGACAGGTGATAGGACAAGTGGGAATGGCATGAAGCTGCACCAGGGCAGGTTTAGATTGGATGTTAGGAAAAAATTTTTTACTAAAAGAGTTGTCAGGGCCTGGAACAGGCTGACCAGGGAGGTGGTCAAGTCATCTTCCCTGGATGTGTTCAAAAAAAGGGTAGATGAGGTACTTAGGGATATGGTTTAGTTTAGTATGTGAATGGTTGGACTTGATGATCTTAAAGGTCTTTTCCAACCTTATTATTCTGTGATTCTGTGATTCTGTGTGAGTCTAACTATAACCCAAACCTGACTAGTCCACCTCTAGATCATGTCCTTAAGGACTTCATCTACACACCTTTTAAATACCTTACGGGATGGTGACTCCACCAACTCCCTGGGCAGCCTATTCCAATGCTTGACAACCCTTTCAGCAAAGAAATTCCTCCTGATATCTAACCTAAACCTCCCCTGGTGCAATTTTAAGCTTTTTCCTCTCATCCTATCACTTGACACTCAAGAGAAGAGACCAACCCCGACAACTCTACAACCACCTTGCAGGTAGTTATAGAGAGTGATAAGGTCTCCCCTCAGCCTCCTTTTCTCAAGACTAAAAAGCCCCAGCTCCCTCAGCTGTTCCTCATAGGACTTGTGCTCCAGACCCTTCACCAGATTTGTCACCCTCGTCTAGACATGCTCCAGCATCTCAACATCCTTCCTGTAGCAAGGGGCCCAAAACTGATCACAGTACTCTAGGTGTGGCCTCACCACAGCTGAGTACAACAGAACAAACACTTCCCTACTCCTGCTGTATTCCTGATACAGGCCAGGATGCCATTGGCCTTCTTGACCACCTGGGCACACTGCCAGCTCATGTTCAGCAGGCTGTCAACTAACAGCCCCAGGTCCTTCTCCAGGGAGCTCTCCAGCCACTCTGCCTTGGACTGAAATACCTGTAAGGATCTCTACTGTTTAAGGTAAATAAAAAGTTCACATTACTAAGGAATAATGAAATTAAACTCTGGGTATGGCAGTTCTCTTTGCTGATAGAATAGAAAATTTGGCATATTTATTTACTTTTCACAGTCCTACTGATTGTCTCTCATTATTAAACATGTTTCATCCTTATTTCTTGATTTTAATTTTCTAAGAAATTACTGATTTTTCCTTGAGATTTCACAATTTGGCTCTAAGAACTATCTTCATGAACCTAAATGCATAATTTTATTATTAACTTTTTGTTGTGTGAACTTTTTTTCAAAAATTGTCATCAAGCTACTCAGCTCACTTTCTACAAAGCACAGCTATTTCACAAAACATTATTAATAATTTCACTAATTTGTGGGGTTTTTTTCCCCTTTCTTCACTCTAGCAGTCCAATGGAGTACTAAGCACAGTGAAGAAATTAATCTGATTCAGAAAGAAAAGCTGAGAAGCTTCCTAAAGTGGTAGACAGAGATGCCAAAAGGAGGAAGCAAAACAGGAAGCTATTCACGTTTGTTTAAAAAGGAAGAGAGAATGTCTTTGTTGTGTTTCCTCTATAATGGCAAGGAAGGGAGGAGAAGTTTTGCTTTAATTAAGAAGTTTCATGTTGAAACACAGAGTGCTGAAGGAGAATAAACTTTAGGAACTGACTTACAATTATGACTTATGAAACCAATACAGGGACTAGGTTCTGCTTCTAGGAGACGGAGGTAACAGCTCAAAAAGTTTAGAAATGTGTGACATCTGCAGATGCAGGAACTCAGAAGCCTTTTAAGGAAAAGTAATGACTCATCAAACTTGAAACATTAATTTTGACATTTTATATTCAAGCACAGGCATTGGGTAAACAAAATTTTCAGTCATTTCCAGTTGTAATTTATCACTAGAATTTCTCTTACATCTCAGAAACCTTACCTTGCATTCTCAGTAGCATTCACAAAGACCACAGGATTTGAGTTTCCTTCACCCCTAGTCATTATGTTCCACTTGAAGTGATTCTGGGTGCTTATGCTACCACATAAAAATTTAGAAAGACCACTTCCTAAGAAAAGAATTGTAAAAAAAATACTTTCTCCATAAAATTTTAATTTAACCAATTACTAATTATCTCAATATGTTAAAGCCAGGAGTATTTTGTAGATCAGCTGTGGAAGTAAGTAACCATGGCTTCATTTTTTAGTTATTAATTACTGCTTAAGGAGAAAAAGTTCAGTTTCTACTTGTTTCTTGGGGTTTTTTTTTTATATTGGCTGCTGTCTCATTTTGTATCTGGATACAATATATGTAAGTGAAGTGTTTAATGTATATGTTATAGAAAGTCATTAACAAAGAATAATAAATGAGGAAATATTCTCCTTCACACGTGTATCGTGGAGTGATCCTTAAGTATATATTCACAGGCTTGTTCAAGTGGCATTTAACACCATTATTACTATGCTTGTTGGCTTTCATATGCCAGAGAAGCAGAATCCACACAAGTCACATGAAAGAGAAAGAGTGACTGGGACTAAAGCTCCTGCAGAGTCTGTGCCTACCAGAGTTTCTTCACAATGTGCTTCTGAAATGTGCATGTATTAAAAATAGACATGGTAGAAAGTGCTGAGCTCCACTCATTATCAACACTCAGAAGCCCACGCAGACCCCATCCCAGCACCTGCAACAATTTTCCAAGATCGTGATACTAAACCTGAATTATTAAAACATCAAAGCTACCCTTTTCTTCTTTGTTTTATTTGGTTCGTATCAACAGCAACTTCCCCTTGGCAATTTTTATTTGCCACAGAGGCAGTTCGAGCTGTACCCACTGACATCAAAGTACCTCAGTGAATCATCTCTGGTTCCCTCCAGTGATCAAAACTTTAACCCATCGAAGCTCTTTCAGTTCCTGAACAGCAAATTCTGAAGCTGTCAAGAGCTCAGAAAAGGAATCATACCAATCACTGATACTATTTTAAATGTCCATGATGGGTGTGACAAATATTCTTCTGGAGCTGATTACTACAGTGGTGATTAATGTGGTTTAGGTGACCACTTTGGATTAGACATCCAGGTTTAAATGGTTGATGTTGGGTATATATACATTTATTATCTTATTTGGTATATATAGATCTATCTTTGTGTAGGGAAAAGATCTGCTCTCATTCTGTTCTGTTCTTCTTCTCTTCTTCTTTGTCTGTTAAGCAAGTCAAATAGTGAATAAACAGTGAATAAAATTATGTTTATGTAAATAGTAAAAATGGTTCTCTGCATAGATAAAGCACTGTGTGTACTAACATTATGCATAATATCAAAAAACATAATTTAACCTCACTGTATCTTCTGAGGTTTGAGGCAACCATTTCCATTGCCTACTAAGCAGGTATTTTCTTCATCCATTACAATAACTTGTTTTCTTAGTAATTTTAAATTCCCATGTGGATATATAATTACAACTATATAAAGCAAGGTAATTTTGAACCATTCACTTTCTAGACTGGAAGATAATATACATTTTTAATGACTTTTATTCAGAAGAAAGGCTTATGCTTTGTACAGTACCTAGACCATTTGTGTAACCCAGTTAATGTTAATTCATGACAAAAGGCATTCCCTCCTAACAATAGAGAGGGTCTTGTTGCAGATACCTGTACTGCACCAATTCATGTGCAGAGTTCATGAGGCAGCAATTGCCCGCTGGAGGCAACTGTCCCTTTGTTAATGTGATGGGGCTAATGAAGACAATGGTAACCTTTACAATTTTTCATTTTGCCTGTGATGCACATAACCTCCTGACACACGTTTTAAAATACCTTGAATATGGCAAAAGCTATCATTATCTGACAGGGGATAGTTTTATGGGTCACCACTGAAACTAACTGATGGCAAATTGTCAGTAGATTCTTTAAAGTTCCTTTGTATAATTCTTCAGTATTGTGCTATAAACCACTTTTAACATGTGTCTCCTCAACTCATCTATGTTCCTAATATAACAATGCCATTCACTGTGTATGACATCCCCCTAAATGATTCATTTTAACAACTTAAAGCACTCCGTGTCAGTCATGTGTCCCAAATTAAAGTTAAAAGAAACATGGACTAAATCTCAGGTTATGAGATTACATTATATCAAGAATGATAAAATATCCATATTGTTTTGCTCTTATTCTGCTCATCCTTCAGTCTCAGGAACACTGTCTTTTGAAGCTTGTCCCCTTGGCATTCATTCACCGAATCACCGGCTGGATATGTTAGAAGATCTGGCTCACTGCTTCCTCTCTAGATACAGAACATATCACCTCTGGGATATGTACAGATTCTATTAGTGCAAAGCCTCAGGCCTGACAATATCTTGCTGCAATGATTGTCTCTTGTGAGTGAATAGTTACCCACACAGATTTAATTAACAGCAGCAGTAGAGTATTCACTGTTACAGAACTCTGTGGTAAATTACTAGTCAGAACTCCAGGCACACTGGAGGGAATAGAAAGCTGAGGAAATGATGAGGTCGGTTTTAAACAATATGGAACAGGCATGAGCAACGCAAGCATCGTTTATATGCAATAAATGCAGTGATGGCTTGGGAGTAAAATGCCTAGTATGCCTAGCAGACTATCATTTACATCTTCTCCAACAGTTTTACCAGTAAAACACTGGGGGAAGAGGGGCAGGAGGAGGATAGGGGCAGATATAACAGTTCTTCAATTGTTTACATTAGTGGCTATTTTGATTTTAAATGGGGCAAACAATTTTTTTGTTGGTTATGGTCTTAGATATCAATGTCTAGCCTTTGCTGAGCTAAAATGTTGGCAGCTGCAGGTAAAAAATATGTAAACAGGGCAGACAGAGTACTAAGCAGCAGTTCTCTGGAGTAGAGATTAATTAAAATTACTTAAATCACAGACTTGGAATGGACACCTCAGTCCTTTTATAGAGCTGCTACTTTGGCACTTCTGAAATGGGCCCACCTGCCTAGTGCAATCAAGGTCACTGAAACACTCCAAAAGTGTGTTTTCACTTACAGAGTGCCATTGGGACTATATCATGCAGTTAAGTACCGAGGATGGTACACCATAGGCAGAGCTCCAGTGGAAGACAACACATTCAGGAACTCAGAAAAGTTTCTGTGCAATTCCATCTACCATGAACAAATGCAAGTTGCAGAAAATACAAGCTTGCTCCTTTTCTGCCTCTAGTGCTTGCCCCAAATCAGTGCAGTGCTGTGAAAAGCCAGAACCAAAACCAAAACACTCTCACTGGAACAAGAAGTTTCAAGTTTTGGCTCTGTGATGGCTTTTATGTGAAATGAAGAAAAGACATCTTACGACGCATTCTCAGAGCACAAATTTTGGTGTCTGTTTTCTAAACCACAGGGAGAATCATGGAAACTTTGAATACCATGGCAGACAGAAGTATGAATGGAAAATGCCTTTTCCCTTCTCTCTTTCTCTCCCATACTATACTTTAAAAAATTGTTTCAGCTTTAAAGGTCAGTTCTCTACAAATGATCTTTCGATCTACAAAGAAAAGCAGCTCCCTTTTAGAAATTTTGAAAATTTTTATGCTGCAGGCTTTCAGAATCTATGAAACACTGATATAGAGAAGAAAGACATTCACAGCCCCCATGTTGTACTCTGCAAGCTAAATCGATCCTTTGCCACGTCCAACTTCATGTTATATATCCACAATGGGTAAATATATTACCTGCGTGTTCCTGTCTGAGCAACAAATTTTAAATTAGAAAAGGAACATAAAGTTTAGGTTTCCAATATTAAATTTTAGCATGAGTGCATCATCAACATGGAGAGAACCCAGTTTCTCTTGCCTCTGAATGCAATCACGGTTTTACAAGTTGTCGTGTTTGCGATGGAGTAAGTCAGTGTAACCCACAGCAGCTGACTACAAGTGCCCTCATTGCTAATGCCTGGTAGAATGTATTAGTGCAGTCAACAGGGCAAGCTAGTCTTTTCTTCTGTAACTTAAGTGGACAGAGTTAGAGGACGAGATGGTCTCTTGCTTCAGATCAGTCTCTTATTTCAGATTGGTGTCTGACCAATCCTGAGTAATTTCATCACTTGCAATTATGTGACCTTACTTTAGGAAATGCTGCTTCTCTCTTTGTCAGACTTTAGGAAGGGATACAGAACTGGCTCTACTCGGAAAGCATTATTCACCGCCAGAAACCTTTGTCAGCTCTTCAGACGATGCCAGACAGCAGAAACACATTAAACCAATTACATATTTTTAAAAAGGGAGTTTGAACCATTATTTTTAAAGGCAGTTCAAATTTAAATGAAGCTAGGGGACAGTAGGCTTTTAGAAATTGCAAATTACCAGCAAGTCTATGTCATGACTGCTTCTAGCTAATGCTATATTTGCTTAAAATAATAAGCATATTTAAATAGCAGACCGAAGAGCAATTTTGGGGAAAATAAAGAAATGTCATAGAAGGAATAAAAAGCGTGCATAGACAGTTAAACAGGTAGACTTTTACATGCTTTACTTCATACACTATCTAAATAATGCTACAACAGCAAAGTATGCAAGTAGAATTGGAGCTTGCAGGTCATTGAACATTTCAAATTCTTCGATTGTGATTTCAGCACAAAGTGCTAAGAACCTTTGTGCTGAACCACCGCAAGAATTCCCAGTGTTTGTTGATACTGAGAATATTTCTTTTAGTTGTGGTGGTTTAATAAGTCACTGACAGCACATTAAACAAAACAAAATATAGCATACCTTATTAAGTACATCTGAAAAGATATTTTTTAAAGCAATTCTTGCATCATTCACTTAGAACTCTTTATTTATGAATGATAGTTTTTCTGTTTCATCTGCATTAGACAAATTAAAATAGTTGAAATAAACAGCATACAGGGAAAGCCTGTAGACATTATTTATAGAGTTCAGGGAAGTCACACAAAGAAAACCAGAAACTACTACAGGACTACCACACACAGGCAGATGAAAACAGAGCTGTGGAAACAGTGATACTCATTATGCACTTGGCTGGTTGTGCACTGGTTCCGTTGTTTTGGAAATGGATGCAGTGTATTTGTTCCACTAGGGAGTTTTCTGTTTGTGGATATATAAAATTAAAATGTTTCTAAAAGGATCTAGATTTTTTTGTCTCGGTTCTACAGTAAGGGCAGAAAATCGTGTTGACGGTATTCTTAGGCAGCCGTGCTTTATCTCTGAACCAAGTTTCACATTTTGCTATCAGCTATCTAATTGCTCGTCTCTCACAGCTCTACTGGGGTCCTATCTTCAACCCAACCTTTCCCTTATGGCTTCTGTCTCTAGTATAACTTGCCATTGATTTCTTACTTCCCCTTTACACTAGCCAACTGTTTTTGATTTCTGACCCACTTAGCCTTTTTTTTTTTTTTTTTTTTTTTTTTTTGTGAGCCAGGATATTAGGAAGAAACCATGTGGATTCCTCAGTAACTAGAATGTTACCCAAGGCAAAATGCCACAAGAGGTACGATACTTCTATGCAGCAGCAGTGTCTTCTATATAACAGTAATATTTACTGATAAGAACAGTCCCGTTGACTTTCTGTTGAAGCTGGAGGACCATTAACATAAGTAAAGCTTGCAAGGTCAGAACCTGACTTGGATCCAAATCTTCAGTTTTTACAAAAGCACCTCATGTATCCAATATTCTGTTTTTGTGAGGAAAAATAATGAAAATCTGGTATTTATTACTGCATTTAAATAACACAGTATGTCCATGGCACATCTAGTTTTCACTTAATTTTTTGCAGATTCAAAGCAGGAGTAAGTCCCAAATCAAATAAATTACTCTGATTTCTATAATTTTTTCCTGCTTAATAATATTCCAGAATTAGGTGACTCACCATAACATCTGGTTGAGAATTAGTTAACCTTCATTTCCTCTGTATTCATTAAGAATCAGTAGTTGTTCACCAAAGAATCAAGAAAAATAAGCCATAATATATTTTGTGTGATTCACATATCAGATAGGCCTTTACAGGGACTAATGATTTTAAAGTAAAATCAGGAGGGGAGTTGGGTGGACTCCCCCAAGACTTTTGTGTGAGTGGTACAGCATAGTACAAAGATGAAAGCATTCAAATTTGAAACGAAGCACAGCAGGTAAAGAGATTCAGCATGAATTTCAAATAGATATTCCTTGTGCTGTTGTGCTAATTAAACCTTTTTTTTTTTAATGTATCAGGATTATGAATACAGGGATGCTGTTCGGACTTGCAGAGACAGGATCAGGAAAGCCAAGGCGCAGATGGAACTGAACTTGGCGAGGGATGTTAAAAACAACAAGAAGGGATTTTACAGGTACATTGGCCAGAAGAGACAGGCCAAAGAGAACGTACCCCCCTTGGTAAATGAGAAAGGAGAATTGGCTGCAACTGATGAGGAGAAGGCTGAGGTACTGAATGAGTTCTTTGCCTCGGTCTTCTCTGGCAGACAGGATTCTCATAATTCTCAAATCCCAGAACCTTGCATCCCTAGAACTCCAGGTGGGAACTGGGGGAGCAAATCCCCCCCCACTGTAAGAGCAAAGCAAGTCCGTGACTGCCTCATGAGACTGAATGTCTACAAGTCTATGGGGCCGGATGACATGCATCCCAGGGTCCTGAAGGAGCTGGCTGATGTGGTTGCTGAGCCGTTCTCCATCATATTTGAAAAGTCGTGGCTGTCAGGGGAGGTACCTGGGGATTGGAAAAAAGGTCACGTCACTCCCATTTATAAGAAAGGGAGCAAGGAAGACCCAGGGAATTACAGGCTGGTGAGCCTCACCTCTGTGCCTGGGAAGATCATGGAACAGATCCTCCTGGATGACATGTTGGAGCACATGAGCGAAGAGCATGTGATCCGGGACAGTCAGCACAGCTTCACCAAGGGAAGGTCGTGCCTTACCAATCTGGTGACCTTCTATGATGGAGTAACAGCATCAGTAGATAAAGGGAAGGCAACCGATGTCATCTACCTGGACTTGTGCAAGGCCTTTGACACAGTCCCCCATCACATCCTTATCTCTAAATTGGAAAGATGTGGATTTGATGGGTGGACCATCCAGTGGATAAGAAACTGGTTGACAGACCGTAGCCAAAGGGTGGTGGTCAATGGGTCTATGTCCAGGTGGAGGCCGGTGACAAGCGGTGTCCCCCAGGGGTCTGTCTTGGGACCGGTTCTCTTTAACATCTTTATCAGTGACATCTGTGATGGAATTGAGTGCACCCTCAGCAAGTTTGAGGATGACACCAAGCTGAGTGGTGTGGTCGACACCCTAGAAGGAAAGGAAGCCATCCAGAGGGATCTTGACAGGCTGGAGAGATGGGCCCCGGTGAACCTAATGAGGTTCAACACTGCCAAGTGTAAGGTGTTGCACTTGGGCCGGAGGAATCCCAGACATAGATACAGACTGGGAGAAGAGCTTCTTGAGAGTAGCCCTGCTGAGGAGGACTTGGGGATTCTGGTGGATGAGAAACTTAACATGAGCCAGCAGTGTGCTCTTGCAGCTCGCAAGGCCAATGGGATCCTGAACTCCATTAGAAGAGGGGTGGCCAGCAGGGACAGGGAGCTGATTGTCCCTCTCTACTCTGCCCTCGTGAGGCCCCATCTGCAGTACTGTGTCCAGATCTGGGGCCCCCAATACAAGAAGGATGTGGAACTGTTGGAGAGGGTTCAGAGGAGGGCCACGAAGATGATTAGAGGGCTGGAGCACCTGACCTACGAAGAGAGGCTGAAGGAGCTGGGCTTGTTCAGTCTGGAGAAGAGAAGGCTGTGGGGGGACCTCATTGCAGCCTTCCAGTACATGAAGGGAGCTTATAAGCAGGAGGGGATTCAACTTTTTAAAAGGGTAGACAATGGCAGGACAAGGGGGAATGGATTAAAACTAAAGGAAGGAAGGTTTAGATTAGATATGAGGGGGAAGTTTTTTACAGAAAGAGTGGTGAGGTGCTGGAACAGGCTGCCCAGAAAGGTAGTGGATGCCCCGTCCCTGGAAGTGTTCAAGGCCAGGTTGGATGGGGCCCTGGGCAACCTAGTGTAGATCCAGGCCTGAGGTTGGTGGCCCTGCCTGTGGCAGGGGGGTTGGAGCTCTGTGATCCTTGGGGTCCCTTCCAACTCATACCATTCTATGATTCAATTATTATTATAGCACCTAGTTTAAGCTGAAAACATATCTAGTGAACTAGGAAGAGAGATCATCTAAGCAATGGCTCTTGTTCAATAGTTTTCATGAGAGCACACTGAATCCAGCTTAAATCCAGCTTCAGAAGTAGCCTGAGGATGGTGTTGCTGAGTTGAAGGAGCTTGGGAACATCAGAGGTGATGCATTTCTGTCTAGCAAACTGAGTTATGGACATTCACAATTCCAGTGTCTCCAGATTCTGTTAACATCACAAGTTTTTCACAGACATCACTAAAAAGATGCTCATGTAAGTTATCCTGATATAAAAGTAGCACAGAGAATGAATACAGCAGTGACAGATGGCAGCTAGATGTACAGCCACAGAAGAAAAGGCATGAGAAAACACAAATAGAATCCGGGTCAGTCTCTAACAGGTTGAGAAATTACCTACTCTGGGATGCTTCTGTAGAAGGTGGTTGTGCAGCAAAAACTAAAATTAAACTGAAATAAAAAGTTGAAGTCACAAGTGCAATCTCTTACTTTACTGAGTCGAAGGGAAGGTAACATAAAATGACAGTTAGCCAATTGCAATTGTTAGGTTGTGTGATGAAAGCTCATCTATACCCCCACAAAGGAGTACAGAGGTTGATGGTGGAGCCCAATTAATCCCTTCTCTTGGCTTCTCCCAGGAGCCATCAGGCCATCAAAGGCCCTTTTCCACATATCCAGATCAGGAGAAGAATGGCAGGTGTGAACCCAAATTAAGGTCTCAGAGGAAGCAGCACACTGTCCAGGCCCTTCCAAGGGCTGTCCCAGGACAGCCTCAGCCCTATTGTCCAAGCATGGAAACACATCATTGTGGGTCAACATCACAACATCTTTTGGACTGAAGGGAGCCACTGTCTAGAGACATGGGACGTTATGGAGCACAGAGGAAGAACACTTGGGGATTGCAAAAGACTTATTATGGGATGTTTCAAGGAGAAATTAAAGCTAGGGAGAGAGATGGAACAAGGTGGTCTGGGGAGGAAGAATTGTAGGGAAAAGATGTTGGAGGAAGGAGTAGCTGTGTGTAAATATGCTGGCTGATACACCTGTTTGGTATTCCTTGCATCTCATCAGCACAGCCTGTCTTGTCTTTTCATTAAAATCCTTACTGTTTTTTCTGGATGTGGGAGACTTGTGTGCACATGTGCATCTTGGGGGGTATGAATGCAGCCAGAACACAGGTCAGAGTGTCTGTGTGTCTGTCTGCGTTGCCAGCAACATCAGAGACCTCAGGAAATTAATGTTGATGCCAACAACTGGAGCAGGACTTTGGGTTTCAGGAACCCTTACGTCTGTGGTGCCAGCCACTGAAGAAGTGTGGGTGGGTAAACGAGTGTGTGAGTGCCAGCAAGGATCCAGCCAGATGAGCCATTGGGTGGGTGAGGTAGTCTGTGAGCCAGAGACAGGGTATCTAAGAGAGAGACCACAGGGGTGGGCAGTGGCTGTTGTGGACCAGGGGAATCCCAGATGGCTCCGTGTGTGTGCATGTGTGAGGGCATTTGTGTCAGCAGCTGGAGCAGGTCTGTAGCCTCAGGGGCTTGTATGTCCAGCTGCCAGCAACTGGGCAGACTGGGATTATGAGCCCATCTATAGCAGCATCCTAATGGTATATATATGTGCATATGCATATTCCTAATAGCAGACCTCCATCCTACTCAGCCAGAGAGGGAATGAGGGTGAGGCTATTGTTGTCTGCATATAAGCATTCTTTGTGTCTCTCTCTGTGTTGATCTGAGGAGCCCATTGTATGTACAGATGTGTATATATATAGTGCAGACAAGTTTGTGCATGTGTCTAGGGTATATGTGCTCAGCCTCACTACAGGATGGACCTGAGGCCATAGAGCTGTGGCAGCTTTGCCTCTCCCAAACTGCCATATTTGGCCCTATTCCCCTAACAATAGATTTGTTTCCCTTTAACCTAGGTAAGGGATTGCAGGTCCTAAAATGACTAAATATCACTTTAACAAATACAAGAAAGAAGAAAGGCAGTAAAGTACAAAAAAATGCATCTTATCTAGTTATAAAACATAGTAACACTGACATGGCATCCTAGAAATTCTGTATTGATGGGTTTTATAACAGATTTTTTTGCTACGATAATCCCTTTCCTCTCCTCTGGCTGGCTGGGTCATGGTGAGGTGATAACCGTAATCTCCTTTCATTTCAGGTGGTTTTAACTGCTTGAAGAAGTTCTGCCAGAGATTTTCCTGTCCAGCTTCTGGTGATGTTTTTTACCAGGTTGTCCACAAATAGCTCTTCCTCTTTTCATTCTTTCCCTGCAAAATTATTTTTGCTGGGCCTTTTGCTTTAGTCACATTGCCAAACCTTTCCAACTTCTCTCTTTGCACTGCTGCTAGTAGAGGCTCATGGGATCCAATTACTGCAGATCCTGCTTCTCTGTAATAGAGCTGTTAGTTCTGTGCACTGTACATGGTATCCATTGAATTCTGCAGAGGCATCAGAATTCAAAGGCTTGAATTCTTCATTCTGTTGCTGCTGTTTGAGTTTCACCCGTTTCACACTGTTCATGCTCTCAAGAACACAATATTTCTAAGAAGTTTCTGGTTTTTTTTTTTTCTTTTCTCTTGGATCTACTAAGGTTGTTCTTGTCTTTGCAGGTTGTAGGTTTGGACTGTGAGCACTGCTAGCATGAGGGCAATTATTTGGATTTCTGTTTCAGGTTTCCTGTCTTTCATGGTAGTAGTACTGAGATACTTGAATAATTCCCCTCATTCAACCTTCTTGCTTTTGATGTCTATTTCTTGTTCAGTGTCAGTAATCCTCATTGTCATTACGCTACTCTTTTCTTGTGCTGATCTCCATACCATACATCATTGCAGTTCTGCCCAGCTTTGTCATTGTATTTGCACATTCCGGTCCCATTCCTCCTATCAAATCTACATCATCTTCAAAGGATAGATTACCTACATTACTACCTCTAAGTGATAGCACTCCTTCAAAGTTTTCAGAATCCTTTGACATAACATGTTCAAGGAAACAATTGAAGAGATGTGGCAATAGGAGACATCACTTTCTTACACCAGCTGTTATGTGGAACTACTTACTCAGTGTGTTGCCTTCAAGGACTTTACTCCCTGCACTGTAATAAAGGATTTCAAGGGTTGTCACTATTCTTTTGGTAATGTTGAATGTCTTAGTCATAGTCCATAGTATTTCTTGCCATATATGATCAAATGCTTTATTGAAGCCTGTGAAGTTGCAGTGTAGCTTCATATTCTCAGTATTTTCTGCTCAATTTCTCAAGTTGAATGTCTGATCTATTGTATTTGGTGTCACTCTAAAACCACCTTCTTCCTCCTCAGGTAATGTCTTTGGCAGATGAGGTAGACAAATGATCACACTGTCAAGGTGCCTTTTTGGCAAGTAATGCCCTGACAGTTGGTATGTGTGAAGCTTATGAATTATAATAATGGAGGTATCTCCCTTGCTTTTTTTGCAAATGCTTAACTTTTCTTGCTGGAGATTTTCCAAAGCTTTAATTTCCTGCTCATTTGACCACTCTAAGGACGAAAAAATCTTCTCTGATTCTTGTTTAGGTGTTAATGTGTTGGTGTAAAGTCAACACTTACTCCATAGTTACACAAATCCTTACAACAGTCTCACAATCTGCCTGCAATTGCTTCTGCAATTTTTTGAAGACATTAATTTTGTCATGAAGTATAAATACATTTCCTCATTGTCAAGCTGATGGCAATTTTCTCCTCTTTCTCCTCTGTATATTCTGTTGCCTGTTTATCTGTATGATTTTAATTTTTATATAATTAGTACTGGACTGTTTTATCCCTATCCTGAGAAGCTTTTTTGTGGTTGTCATTTTTAAATAAGTTTCCTTACCAACTATATTACTGCTGTTAAATTTATCACACTGCATTCAGTTCACATTCAATTTCCTAATCTGACTGCTTAACTTTTTGGTAGAATTTAATGTATTGACTTTTTCTCCAATAGCATGCTTGGCATTCTTTTCTTGGACAAGATCCATTAATATAATGGTGGCTTTTTAACCCTATTATGATTAATAGTGGAAGCGAAGTTGTAGACGCCTCCTCCCTTGAAGTGTTCAAGGCCAGGTTGGATGGGGCTTTGGGCAACCTGGTTGAGCAGAAGCTGTTTCTGCCCATGGCAGAGGGATTGGACCTAGATGATCTTTGAGGTCCTTTCTAACCCAAACCATTCCATCATTGTATGATTCCATGACATTACAGCTGTACAGAAAAGCAAACTAATGCTTAGATTTAAAAAAATCTTCATGAATAAGTAAACAGTACTATAGGTAGAATAGTGTATAGAAACCAGTCTTCTATCCAGAAAAATTGTAATCGGATTTTTACTGGTTAAAGGTTAGAAAAAAGCTAGTGGTTGTGTTAAGTAGTAATGTTTAGTTTCTTTGCTAGAGCTGAATTTGGTTGGAAATGTAATACAACAAACAAGAATAGCAAAATAACTGTAGTGAAATGACAGTAACTGCTGAAAATATATTTGTTGCAAATGAGGTTACCCAGAATGAATTATGCATGATCAATGTGGAAAGAAAATATTATGTACAGTAAAAATAAAATTTAAAAGGCACAATCAAAGAGTATTTTTGGGGCTTCAAATCTGCCAAGTCTGGACATCATGTACCTTCTTACTGTCAAGCTCTGAATAGGTAAACATCTTCTTGGAGCAATAAAAAATTAACTATGCTTAAGTAAATCTATGACTTTCTGTAATTATTTTATTGAGACCAGCCCCATGGTTTAACTCCAGCCAGACATTAAGCACCACACAGCTGCTCAATCACTCCCCTCATGGTGTGATGGGGGAGACAAATGGAAAAGTGAACATGAGAAAAGTTGTGGAAAAAAGGCATTTTAATAGGTAAAGCAAAAGCCGTGCACACAAGCAAAGCAAGACATTCCTTTCCCATAACCCATTGGCAGGGAGGTGTTCAGCCATCCCCAGGAAGTCAGGACTCCATCATATGTGATGGTGACTTGGGAAGACAAGCAGGATTACTCCAAACACCACCCTTCCTTCTTCTTCCCCTACCTTTATATACTGAGCATGGTGTCATATGGTTAGGGCTATCTGTCCCAGCTGTGTCCCCTGCCAACTCCTTGTGGACACCCAGCCTACTCACTGGGGGTGGTGTGAGGGGAAGAAAAGGCCTTGACTGTGTGTAAGCACTGCTCAGCAGTAACAAAAATATCCTTCTGTTACCAGCACTATGTTCAGTACACACACCCAAAACCTGGTCCTTTACTAGCTAAGAAAATTAATTCTATTCTGGCAAAAGCCAGCAGCGCTGGTCAGGAAAAACTAACAAAGGTAACCAGACCTAATTGGACTCTGTATAATTTTAATTTGATCTGATCATTGAGAAACATGAATACTGGTGAGTAATGTAAATTTAAATTGCAGACTCTTGCTACTAATGGAGTGTAATATTATAGATACATTTGTTCATTTCTTTTATAATTAGTTCTAATAAAATCCAAGACTAAGGCCATTGACACAGTAATTAGTAACACAAGTTTCTGTTATTTTGCATAGCCCATTCAAAATTATTATATGTATTTGAGAAAAGGTATGAAGGGCAAGGTGTGGTGTATAATTGGTTAGTGTGAGGTGGGCAGAATGGCTGTCTCCAGAGACATTTCTAGCCAAGCTTCACTCAGATTGTTTTTTCACTCTAAGTAAAATAAACAGGCCTGAACTTATTGGAATTTTCTACTTGTTGTCCAGTAAAACCTTATAGCTCCTGGGCTTTTATACAACTAAGATTTATAGCATCTATTCTCACTGTGCAGAGTCCCAAGATAATGTTAATAGATGGCTAGTTTTGCCAATAAATCCCTCGGGGAGCAGAGAGAAATATCTGTTTCAGATGAGTTGTTCAGAACTAAATCCACATCCCAAATGGAACATGGTACTTAGGCTTAAGTGACTCACCTCTAAAAATGTAAAGATATTTCTTTTCGAATTCTTAATAAAGGCTACATATGGTAAAATTTAAAACAAACCAAGCAACAAACAAGCAACTCCTGATAACTCCTAGGTCTGCTAATCAAGGGCTGGGGGTTCATTCCTTGAAAGGAATCTAGAGAAAATTGTGAGGTCCAAAAATATTTTCTTCAGGGACATTATTTTACTGCTAACTTTTAATTGAAAACCAATTTTCAAATTGTAGTTGCAAGTGTTAATATTGCAAGCTGTAAGCCTAAGACATCAGCTGATCTAGGTGGATAGCAAAAACAATAAACCACCTATTTGGTAAATATCTTTTGGGACAGCATCAGAGCAAGCAAAAGGCTACTCTAAACTACCTTTGTTTTTCCAAGTTTTTCAGTTTACACTAGGAAAGGAAAGCTACCCAGAGGCTAAGTGTAGTCCTTTTGACCCTGACTCGATGCCACAGGCACACCAAAGCCACTCTATCACTCCCCCTGCTCGACTGGACAGGGGAGAGAAAATGAAATGAGAGGTTCTTGGGTCAAGATAAGGACAGGGATAATTCATTCACCGATTACCGTAATGGCTAAAACAGGTTTGGCTTTAGAAAAAAAAGAATCTAATTTATTGCCAAAAAACCCAGAGTAGAGTAATGAGAAATAAAATCATGTCTTAAAACACCTTCCCCCACCCCTCCCTTCTTCTCAGGCTAGACTTTACTCCCAGTTTTCTCTACATCCTTCTCACCCAGTAGCACAGGGGGACAGAATCAAATTACAGAATCACAGAATCTTAGGGGTTGGAAGGTACCTCCAGATATCATGGAGTCCAATTCCCCTGACAAAGTAGGTTCCCTAGGACAGGGAATAGGAGTTGTGGTCAGTTCATCACACATTGTCCTGCTGCTTTTCCCTCATCGGAGGAGGACTCCAGGACTCCTCACATTCTTCCCCTCCTCCAGCATGGAGTCCCACTCACAGAACACAGTCCTCCACAAACTTCTCCAATGTAAGTCCTTCCCATGGGCTGCAGTTCTTCAAAATCTGCCCCAGGGTGGGTCTCTTCCATGGAGTGCAGTCCTTCAGGAACAGACTGCTCCAGACTGGGTCCCTTTCCCTAAAAGAGGTCATTTTAGCACACATTTTGTATCAGGATAACACACTCATAGTATGTCCAGCAACTTAATAGATTTTTTGCCACTGGTCAAGTCATATTTCACCATATGTTGTTGCAAAAGCCAATTAATTGTCCATGCTGTTATCAAAACTTTGTTTGAATTTCACTAGGGCTATATGAAAACTACATATGTGGGAGCAAAGACAGGTACCCTGGGAAGAGTATAGGGATGCTGTCTGGTTCTGTAGGTATGGGATCAGGAAGGCCAAGGCATGGCTGGAGCTGAATTTGGCAAGGGATGAAACGAATAATAAAAAGGGTTTCTACAGAATTGTCAGACAAAAAAAAGGAAGGTCAAAGAAAGCATAATAGCTGCCCAGTGACCAAGACTGTCAAACTCATAACAACAGACAGGTTGAGGTACTCAGCAACGTTTTTGCTTCAACCTTCTCTGACAACCTCTCTTCCCATACCTCTCAAGTGTATAGACCACAAGGCAAGTCCTTCCCACTGTAAGAGAAGATCAGGTCTGAGACCACCTGAGGAACCTGAATAAACATAAGCCTATGGGACCTGTCAAGATGCATCCCAAAGCCCAGAGAGAACTGGCTGATGTAGTTGCCAAGCCACCCTCCATGATATTTGTGAAGTCATGTCAATCAGGTGAAATCCCTTGTGACTGTAAAAAGGGAAACATTGCCCCCATTTTTAAATGGATAGAGAGGAGGACCCTGGGAACTACCATCTGGTCAGCCTCATCTCTGGGCTTAAGAAGATCTTGGAACAGACCCTCCTAGAAGTTATGCATGGAGGACAGATCCAAGACATCAATCACAGTTTCACCAAGGGCAAGTCTCACTGAACAAACTTGCTTTTTATGATGGAGTAACTACATCAGTGGACAAAGGAAGAGCTACTAATGTCATCTGGACTTCTGTAAGGCCTTTGACATAGCCCCCCCATAACATCTCTCTGTCTCTAAACTGGAGAGATGGATTTGATGGATAGACTGTTTGGTGGATGAGGAATTGGTTGGATGGTTGCATCCAGAAGGTAGTGGTCAATGATTCAAAGTCCTGATGGAGATAGGTGACAAGTGATATCCCTCAGGGCTCCATACTGGGATCAGTACTATTTAATATCTTCATCCTTGACACAGACAGTAGAATTGAGTGCAATCTCAGCAAGTTTGCAGATGACACCATGCTGTGTGTTGCAGTTGACACACCTGACAGATGGGATGCCATTCAGAGGGACCTGGACAAGCTCAAGAACTAAGCCCATGTGACCCTCATGAAGTTCAACATGACCACGTGCAAGGTCCTGCACCTGTTTTGGCACAATCCCTGGTATCTATGCAGGCTGGGGATGAAGGGACAGAGAACAGACCTGCCAAAAAAGAATTTGAGTTATTAGTGGATGAAAAGCTCAACATGACCTAACAATGTGCACTCTCAGCCCAGAAGGCCAACCATATTTAGGCTGCATCAAAAAAAGGGTGACCAGCAGGTTGAGGGAAGTAATTCTTCCCCTCTGCTCCACCGTTATGACACCCCACCTGTAGTACTGTGTTCAGCTCTGGAGTCCCCAGTAAAGGAGAGACATGAGATGCTGGTGCAAGTCCAGAGGAGGCCACAAAGATGGTCTGAGTGATGAAGGCAGGCTGAGAGAGCTGGGCCTATTCCACCTGGGGAAGATAACTTCCTAATAGTTTCTGGGGTGATACTACTGTGGTCTTTCAATACTTAAAGAGGGTTTATAAGAAAGATAAGGACAGACTTTTTACGAGGCTCTTTTGTGGTAGGATAAGAAGTAATTGTTTTATGCTGGAAGACCTTAGATTTAGATTAAATAGAAAGAAAAATATCTTCTCTATAAGGTTGGTAAGGCCCTGGAACAGGTTGCCCTGAGAAATTGTGGATATTACTTCCCTAGAAGTGTTCAAGGCCAGGTTGGATGGAGCTTTGGGCAACCTGATCTAGTTGAAAATGTCCCTGCTCCTTTCAGGGGGGATTGGACTAGATGCCCTTTAAAGGTCCCTTCCAATGCAAACTCCTCTATTATTCTATGATTCCACACTACTAGCAGGGCTTTGAGGGAATGATTTCTGCTCCAGCTGGACCCCTTTACCATTTCTATTTATTCCCCTTCCAGGGGAACAGCTAATTTTGCTGAATGTACCTGTGCATTATGTTTCCTGTACTCTAGCAAAATTTTTGGCCTAGTGTGTCCAAACCAATCTAGAATGTTTTGAATTTCCTTAAGAGCAAAGTACAGATTCAGAGTGCTAAGGGAAATTATTCACTTCAAGTGGCAGAAACAACTGCGAATATTCTTAGAATTTGTAAAGAAAAAATGAAAGCACTGCAAGTCAGGACAGGAACCTAAAAAACTCTCTTTAAGTTTTCCCTGTGGTAGTCTATCTTTTTTCCACTGAGTGTTTAAGAAGCCTAGAAGATTAGCCTGCTGTCTCCGGCACTTAAGTTAGTTGCCTAAAGTTAAGTGGTGTGCAGGCTCTTCTTTCCCCATTCCCAAAACATTTATAATTAATCAGCTTGAAATCAGTTCATGAACAATTCACAGTAGGAAGAGGGGAAGGTATCTGCAATTCACAGGGGAAGGTATCTGCAATCAGTAATCTAGGCTGCTTTAGCTAAATTTGTAGAATAAATTCTACACAATGAATTATTCTACTTGCTTTTCAACTTACTTTAAGCTTTGATGTCATTTGCAGGCATCAGTACTTCTAGTTAGCTGAACAACTTTCCACAGTTTCTGCTAAACTCTTAAATCCACATAGTTTGAAGACTTCCATCAGCTATTTAAAAGAGAGCAAAACTGCTGCTATTTCTGTACCATTGTATATTAGTTAACCATGACTTGAGCACTCCGAATGTAATACCAACTACAGAATTAGAGAAATAAAAATACTGTACTGTTAATAAAAAGTGAATAGAACCAGAATATCTTGGAAGAAAAACAGGGACTATTTTATTTCATTCAAATTCTACACTCTTAGAGCTCTCAGCGTTCCTGCAACAGTCATCATTAACCCTAATACAAGGTGGTACAAAACCTGTAAATATTATACAATTCTGCAAAATTTTAGTAAAAGTTTGTTTACCTGCAATGCTCTTTTACTTATGTTATCTATGGAATAATCGTTTAGAAATATAAAGATCCTGCTTTGGCAGTGGGATTGGACTCGATGATCTCTTGAGGTCCCTTCCAACCCTTACAATTCTGTGATTCCGTGATCCAGTTCAAAACTTAGCAGTAACTCTTTCTAGTACTTCTTTTATGACTTTGTGTCTTTAAATGATGAAGAAATTTCAGGGTTGGCCTCAATAATTCCAGATTTAGTTTCCTTGTTTGCTTGTTTTAAATTTCAGAAATGTCAATATCAAGTAATATTTTGCAAAATTCTGTTTACCTCATAGGGACATTTAAAGGAAGTCTTGACACATAATCGGCTCATGTAATATTCCTACTGCAATCTTTCTACTAATAAATTATTTAGATGTCCAGCTCACATGAAGAAAAGACATTTCATTCCAACTATACCAATTATTTCTCAAAAGCAGAGTCCAAATCTCTCAAACAATCTCTCCTTCTTTCTCTTAGAAAATTAAGGGATCTTTTTTGCTCATGACCTAAGAATATGAGGCCTGATTTACTGAAAAGAAGAGAAACAACTGCATTAGCTTTGGCAGGCTTTGGGTCACGCGTACAGCAATTTAAAATGAACGTTATAGAAACCGTTCAAAAAGGTTTTTGAACTCCTGTCTGACCCTTAAGGCTCTTCTTTACTGCAGCTTATGAACTTCTGAAAGGGTAAACTTTCAAAGCAATCCGTAGGAAATACATACAAAACCCCCTTTATTTATGATCAAAATGTACGCGATTATTTTTCATGCATAACTCCTAAAATTCATCCCAAAGTGTCGTGATTGTATTGTGTCTTCAAAGTCCATAGAAACAGAATTGAACTCACAAAGCTATTTGAAACTTATGCTTCTGTAAAAGAAAAAAAAAAAAAAAAGTAAGAATCCCTCCTGGGTTATGTATTATGTAGCAGAAAACTTAGGAAATAATCAAAGAGTTTGGTACTTATCTTCATAATCTTTATCCAACAATGTAGTTGCCCTCAGATTTTTCCAGAAAGCACTATGTGACTACTAGACAAAAGAGCATCTGAAGAATTTAACAGATTTAGTAGGAAAAAAGTCACTAATCCTTTTGAAACAGATTCCTAATGACAAAGAACAAAAAGCCTTGTAATTTTCAGGGTATGATAGCAAAGAATTGTAGTTTAGTTTATCTAATTATCATGTTTCAATTGCCTGTGAAAACCAGGTTTTCAGTGTGAGTAATATGTGTAATATGTGCTTTTAAGTACACTTTATCTGCAATTTGTTCTTCATTTGAATGACTGTAAAGATTGGGTCCTGTATGTCATATCTATATGCTGCTCAGAGCAAAAACATTCCAGGAGTGGTAAAGGCTGTACCAGTTTAAAGAACAGGATGTAAAAGTATAGTAATTTTATAGACTGCAATTAATGCTTGTGAAACTCAGTTTGTTAATTTGCCTTTTTTTTTTTAATTATTTTTAATTTTTTTTGCGCTGGTTTAGATAAAAAGCATGGATTTAGACAGGACTTAGGTGCAACAGTGATCAGTTTTCTATTTTAGGCTAAGAAAAGAGGTCTCTTTCTTCACCAACAGTGACAAACCAGAATTGAAAGATATTTTCCGGGAAGAGGATTCTTGTCACCCTGATGCAAAGGAATGTTAAAGTTCATATGATCTTAAAGACTGAGGTCTCTTCAGAATTCAGATTTGCTTACAGCTCAAAATTCAGTAACTTTATATTGCAGTAGTAAGTAGAAGTACTTTTTGGAGAGTGTAATAGAATTAAAACCTATTTTATTAAATATCTTATTATGAGCCCAAATAGAGAAACCACAATTCTTCAATCTCTGGCTCCTATTCAAATTCTTTGCTGAAGAAACATAGTTGTAAGATTCAGTGACCAAAAGGAATTTTCATAGAAAAAGGCATTAAAAGTGCATTAGAGGGAGCAGAGTATTTTGCCTTTTCATCGGTTAGATCTCCTGGATTACAGCTTCATGATCTGAAAGAAAAGGGCAGGAAAATGCATTATAGAAACAGAGTGCACACTTCACCTTGTCTCTAATGATTTACTTCTACTACATTCTTCTCCAGGTGTGCTGTAGACAATTGTATCTGACAGTTATGGGAAAACATTCAACAGCAAGTATTTTCTAGGATACCTCTGCTGGTAAATAGGAGATAAATATGCATATATGGATGGTTTAGATTGAGAACAGAAAAGAATAGCAAATATTTTCTTAAAAAAAATACTTTCACTAGTTACCATGAACTTCAGCTGAAAAGCAATGAAATTACTTAAAAATACATTTAATTCCTTTCTATTTAATTCAGTATTTAGTTCCTTTTTTTTGGTGTATGCCATATAGATTTTAAACTCCCAAACAACATCCCAATTGACCAAGGAGACCAGAATATTACAGAAAACACTGAGTTAGTGTAAAGTGACTTTAACCCACCTATGATTTTCTTTAAAGGCAAGGTAAAAAGGGAAAACTCTTACTCTGTCGACAAATAACTGTGAACCATTACAGGAATTTCACCAAAAAGTGAAGATAAAGATAGAGGTGCAAAAAGCTGAGAAGAGCATTCTCTTTAAGAAAGTGACATAGAACCTGGGTTTGTGTGAAGTTTTCCCAGTGGAGTTCATGAAGGAGAAGAAACGAAGTCTGGACATGGACTTGGAAAACAGAACAAAGTTCAGACAGGAATGTCAAGATAAATGGAAGAAAGAAGGCAGCATAAAAAACTGACGACCTGCATTTACCAAACAACAGAAGCTGAATGGCAGATCAATAAACCAAAAAAAGAATGACTCTGAGAACCTGGCAGGAGGATTAACTAACTGCCTTAGGAACAGCTATGGTGCACTAGGCAGATATGAGAAGAAACATGCTGAAAAGGAAGATAGGTTGACAGAAGAGAGAAGTTGCTAGTCCCTTAAGAGAAGAGATAATGGAGATAGTTAAGAGAAATTGCCCAAGTATAAACAAAGACATTACACTGAAGAGAGGGTAAGCTAGTCAACAGACAGGACAAATAACTCAAAATAGAGATTTGAGATGAGAGACAGCTTTTTTGAGATTGGGAAGTCCTTGCTAACAAACCTGTTGGTACAAGAGATCCAGAGGAGAATCGGTGTGGAGTCTGCCAGGAGCAAGTATACACTTGCTTTGATTTTCAAAGGAACTGTAAAAGAAAATATATATGTGTATATATATATGTGTGTGTATATGTATATGTGTATATATATATACAGGCACTGATTATTTTTCATATGAGGACATGCCCCAGATCTCAAATGGAGCAGATCAAGGGAATTACTCCAAGCTGGAGTAGCTAGTGAGAGACATTACTACCTTAGGCAATTTCCAGCAGAATTGTTGCAACTGCTAGAGAAGGACTCCAGAGACTACCATCCTCCACTAGTACCGCTTCTGAGAGATAGATTACAACAACTCATCAGATCTTTAAAATGAAATACATTACTTCTTGCATTAGGTGAAAGAAGTATTTTGTAACATATAACTATATGGTGTATAATGTATTCTGGTAAGGTAAGATATTGGTGCTGCGTGATGTTCTATTGAGCATTATAGAATGCTAATGGGAAAGAACAAAACTAGAATAAGAACAGCAAACTAGACAGACTCAAAAGGAAATTTCAAAAATCTGCAAGAGAAGATGGAGCTCCAAGTAGACACTGAAGCACTAGTCAACACCCATTTAATATTTTCATTTAGAACCTCAGAGAGGAATATACAAAGGAATTTCACTTGTTGATGCGAAACTGGCAGCACTGTGAGCATGGGAAAGATCACATTCTTGTAATGGAAGAACTCCATGACATTAAGGAATGGAATAATAGAAATATGGATTAGATCTAACTGCAGAAAGTAAAGGTCATTCATGCAGGGACTAATAATGAGAATTTCTTCTACAATCCAGGAGTTTCTCAGTTGGAAACAATAAAGAAGGAAAAGCAGGTGGATCTGTTAATCAGTCACAAAATGTCTATGACCCACCAATGCCACACAACCATGAAAAAGCAAATATGATTCCAAATTATATAACAGAAGTCTGCAGCCTTCCTCAAACAGCCATGGTGTCTTTCCTATAGTCTTAATAGTAATGCACAAGCAAGTGGTAGATTTAAGAGCAGATATAGCCATTTGCTAAATTAAATAACCAATGGACTTATATTCTGAAAAATTATTAAGCCCTGACAGTTTAGAAAAAGCATTATAGAATTGTTCATAGAATCATCACTATGATTATGCACTAAAACCAGATATCAAAGTCAGGGACTGGTCCCCATTATTCTCATGTAATGTAATTGCACAAAATGATACAAGTTCAGCCCCAAGACAACTTACATTTATAGGTTTAATTATGCAAATACTTATGTTCATTAATAATTGCAATTGACATACTATTTCCTTAATATTTCATATTCCAAATTACTGGTTTAATAACTGTCCATTTAGTAACCAGGAAAGACATTTAGAACAGGAATGTGAGTTGACAATGACATATTCAGATCTATATTCTGAGTGAAATATAGGATGATGGCCTAATAAGATATTAGAGCAAACAAAATGCTGCTACTCACAGATTTATTATTCTGTTTAGTCAACTTGTTAATCTTCTCTTACGAAGTACAATCATTAAGAGATATCCTGGATTTCTACCCATTGCCAATTACATGTGCTGTTGGTAGTCAACATGAACACGCAAGAACCTGATGTGTGGCAGATTAACTTTCTCCTATATGTTAACTACAAATGAAGTAGCAAAATTAATTGCCAAGTGTCTGTGTATCATAATTTACCAGCCAGGCAGCTGGCACAGAAAGCTCATGGTTAAAATTAGGCAGTGAGAGGAAGAATGAGTTTTCCTGGGGCAATATTGGTTTTCTGAATAGTGAAGTGTGAAGACCCCAATCTTCTCACAGTTGTGTTGTGGTCAAGAATAAGAATTGGCTCCTTAAGGATTTTCCTTTGCAGCCCAAGATTTATTATATATACATCTTTCACCTAGACTGACCTAGTTTTAGTTTATAATTTTTCAAAGAATATTCCTTGCAACTTTACCCCATTGTAGAACTTTAACAAGAAATCGGGAAGAAAGCAATCAATAGGAAATCAGTATGAATTACCTATTTCATTTAAAATCTATCTTTCAGAAGGCTTAAATATAAATGATATGAATATTTATCATAATAAAACTGCAGAAGAGGATGGACAATTTATAGAAACAGGATAAAAGAAAAAGCTTTTTTTTCACTAGGTGTGCTCAAATACAGAGAAGAATCAAGAAAAAAACAACAAATTATTTTTATGGGGTTTTTTGATTATATTGTAGCATGGAAAACACTTTCTCCTTAAGTTAGGCTATCAGGTTTGAATTGGTTTGTACAATAAGGTCTCAAGCTACTCACTAAACTTCCAGGAATGTAAATTTCTATGAGAGTTCAAACATCATGTAGGCACTGTTTAATGTTTGCTTATTATTTAAAGACAGTACAGGTAGAGCTGGCTTTTGGACACAGAATAAAATTTATTTGTTGGTTTTTGGTTTGTAGCTTGTTTATTTTTTCCTCTTGGCACATTAGAGAGATTATACTAGGCAATCACTTAAATGGATTAAATTTTGCACAGGCAGCCCCATAAGTTATCAGCAAAATTGCATGAGTTACTAATTGGTGCAGAAATTATTCTTGTTAATATCTGCTCCCAAACAAATTAAGGATTTATAGGTTATGTTTAAGCTGAGAGGTGATGAATAGCTTATAGAGCAAGCCAAAACATGCCAGTACTTGCAACTCAGACTCTTTTATTCTGTAATGGTGGCTGTGCTCCTTGTGTCCAGACCGAAAACCCCACACATTATCCTGAAGTCAAGATGAGCTTTGTCTAACTACTTAGGGTCCATGCTACCATGCATACAGACTACATGCATGGTCTTGCACTAGGGTGCAAAGTAACAGAAGTCAATTAGTTGTGAGCACTCTCATGGGCATGAGACCAGAGAGGGTTCTGTGGGTTGCTATTCTCTGGCACATGCACAATCGTTTTCTGTTATCCTGGCCTGAGAAAAAGTATTTTTAGAAATATAAATATATACATTTCTGGAGGATATGTTTCTTTCTTTGTTTTGGAAGAAGAGGAGTCAACCTGAGATGAAACTTTCTCCAAACTAATGGAATCTCCAGGAAAAATACTGCTAAATACCAATACCTTTCTTCTGAGTTTGGATTAAACATGATTTCCAAAAGATTTAGAAGACAGGTATGTTTTTAAGAGGGTGGTAAAATTTACCTCTGTTCTGCTACAGATTGTATATTCATGACACAGAGGAGAACTGTAAGAGCAATAGGTACTTAGTAAGTTCTTAGTAACTCCTAAAGTCAGGCATTTTTCCTGAAGAAAGCAAAGCAAAACACGTAGAGAAAGCAGCTGTTGAAGTAAACAAGCATAACACAAATAGAAACAGCATGCACATACAAAAGTGGATACTTTTGGAGGTATTGATAATGTGTCATATGAAAAGTGAGAACAAGTGAAAATGACTAGATATGACTCTGATGCTGAAACTTGCCTTCTCATAACCACTTGATATGTTGCCAAAAAATATTTATTGAAAGCTCATTTTTGGAAGAGTAACAGTAACATCCAGTGGTCATTTAAGGCGGACCAAAACATAGCAAATATTCCCTCGGAATCTCTGAAAGGGGACATGTAGTTCACTCATAACATTGAAGACAATGCACCAAGCTAATTCAGGTAAACCAGTTTCTCACTATGTCTGGTTAATATATTTTTTATATATTTCTCACAATTTTACATTACTGAAATTGTATTTTCATTTAAAGTACTACTAAATCATATATATAAAAACAACCTACTAAAATTAACTTCCTAATTAGTGGGAAAGTTGTCTTCAGCTAAAATTTGACTTACTGACTCAGATGTCTGCCTGCTGGTGCATGGAGGAAACAGGCAGTATTGTAACAGAGACCCAGAGAAGAATACTGATACAGAATTGGCTGAATCCTCTCTGGATCCTTTGGTGGGCATACGTTGCAGCACAAAATATGTGCATATATATTACAATAAAATTTAAACCTTGTGGGTTTCAAGATACCTGTAAAGGGCAAATAAACCTATGCCTTCTGGCTCTCTGGCTGTTATTAATGTCACAGATGTGGATTTTCCCATGATGAATAAAAGTGAGTATAGAATCCTCTGCCTGTTTGTTGGCAAGCATGGTGCAATTTTTCAAGGGTGCTTGAAATTTGTGATATGCTCCAAGAAGACAGTAAAAACAAAACAGAACGAGAGAAAGCCACGATGAAAGTAGTATTCTAAGCAAAGGAACTGCGAAACATCAGCTATCAGGTTGGTAAACAGGTCTATTTGCTCCAGACAGGAGACAACTAGACAGCAATGCAGCCATTGCCTTCACCTCTTCCTTGCTATTCCCAGATGGTATATGAGGCACTGCTGGTGAATCCATATTCACTTTCAGTAGGTGCCCTTCACTGGGCAGAACAAGAACACGCCCTTGCCTCAACTATTCCACTCATCCTGTTGTAAAATATCAGCCTAATTCTGAAAAATGTGTTTCTTAACAAACAATAACATACTCAAGAAGTTTTATTGCTCCGGGCACAGTTCTGCCGAACCTTCACTTAGGGACACAGGGCTAATCGTTTCACCAAGGAAGCCAAGAAAAGAAAGCAATGTCGTATTAAAGCATAAGGAAGCAGAAACACAGACTCAACAGTTATCTTTCTATGCCTCTCTCTACAGAGTAGCTCTACTCATAGCCTTTGAACTTAGAACAGAAGGAGTTTCCATGCTGGGTCAGATCACAACTCTCTCTGCCATGGAGTTTCAGCGCTGACAGTGGTCACTGGTTCAGATTCTTCAGAAAAAAAATACCCTAAAGATTCACCTGAGAGGTGAAATCTTCATATTCAGAACAAATACCCTGTGGTGATTCTGAATAACTGTAAGATAGCCCTGATTATAATACCCCTGACATAAAAATAAATAAATCTAAATAACCGTAGGAAGGACTTTTCTCTGCATGCAAAAGCTTGTCTTTTTTACTTCATGGAAACCTATTAGTTAATGAGACTGAAACCCTTTCATACCACTGGAAGAATTTCCTGGATTACATGCTGAAAGATCATGGCAAGTGATGTAAAAAAGATCTGCAGTTTGGATAGCAGCTTTGTTTCAGAACCTGGGCAATACTAGAAACATGGGCAAAAAGTTCTTTTCTGTAATAAAAAGTATGCAGAATTAATTTCACTTCTTAAAAAATAACTTCAAAAATTTAGTCCTCAGAAAGATAAAAAATTAAATTATTAAACAATTAATCTGTAAAGACCTTGAGGATATTTTATCAATACAAAATCAATTATTATTTGCTAAGGGCCACTAGGACACAAAGGAGTAAACTGAAGATGGAACATGGGAATATGAGGTAAACTAGATATTAGGAAAAAAGTGTTCTACCATGAAACTAGCCAAATTCTGTGGAGGGGCTCTGAAAGGCTGTGGAGTCTCCATCTGTAGGGATATGCAAAACTTGAATGGAAATGACCCTGAGCAACCTTATCTTCTTGGAGCAGGAGGTTGGATTAGATGACCTCTGGACATCCCCCCCAACCTATGTGATTCAATGATTTCATTTTCTTCTTTGATGTGTAACCTGATAGGTTTTACTGGAAGGTGAAAACCATAGTGGTGCAATACCTCAGCTTTAGTAAAGCCCTTGCATGTTACTAAGCATCTAGGAAGTTACAGTTTTGATCAAATTACTGAAAGATAGAATTGGTAGAGATACTGAATTAAAAGATAGTCAACCAAGAGTAGCAATCAGAGGAAGAGAACATGTTAAGTCACGACAGTTAAGCATCTGCACAAGTCTTGTAGTTTTCAGTATTTTCTGTAAGACCCAATCAAGGAAATATTCTGAGTCTCCATTACCCATGTCATGTAATAGAGCCAAACACAAGAACCTTGTGGTTCTGAAAAGTTCTTACTCGTGGAGCAAACACGGAGCAAGCCTCTGTTGGACCTTGCTAGCTTACCTGTTTCAATACATGAGGAATTTGTTAAAACATATGGTAGAAAAAGTACATATCCAAGTGCCATTTGGGTAGTCAATGTATGCTTTCACAAAGAGATACAAGACAGTCTCTCTCTTATGTCTGCTCCTAACTCTGTTACACAAACATTGCTCTTAAGGTAGTAATGGCAAAACTACACACTCAAGTGGATTTTTCTGGATCTCCTTATACAAGGTCTTGCATTGTTGCTGTAGTGTTCTTGCTATAATACTGCACAACTATTTGCTACGTAAATACCCTGATAAGCCTTTCCTTCTTTAAAGGCATAGGAGATAAGAAGTGCCAAAGACATACCCAGATATGGCTTATCCCTGTGTGTTACAATGGCTCACGGAGGATGTCAGTATTCAAAACAAAATAAAGCAGTTCTTAAGAAGTTCTAATTTCTTCTGGCAACCAGGTGACACTCCTGTTAGTCCCAGAATCAGTTTCCTTGTCCCTATCTGCCTAACTTGTGTCAGGCATTTTTCAAACAGACATGAAAATGAGGGTTCATATACGCCTGTCACACCCAACTAGTGGTCTTGTCATAATTCTGTGGTTAGCATCCCATGACATGTGTCTCCTGTAGTTTTCAGCAACAAGGAGCTGGCAGCAACTCATTGTCAACAAGAACCATGTTAAAATACAGGACCACACTTCAAAAGCGACTACATTTCTCATATTTTTTAAAAAGTTATTGTAATGCCTTATACATAAAATCACTTTTTATGCAGCCTCTCATCAGCAGAATTTTTTTCAGATGCTGCAAAATCCCAGGAAAACCAGCAAATGTCCATAAACCGTATTTTTTGTTCCTAATGGTGACATTCAGCACCGAATAATAGTGTTGACACCCAATTGCTTTAATCTTTCAAGAACTGAACACAGGGGTTAAACCACATCCTGCTCAAGCAGCCTGTTTTATCTGTATGTTCACAGTCATGTTCAGGCAGTTGGAGGTGTAGGGCAGAGAACAACTGGTACCTCACCAACCATAGTGGGGAGCCACAGGGACTGCAGGCATGGAGAGGGGTTGGGGCCAGGCTGGAGCTGATGGCACCTATTGAGGCTGAGCAGGCAGTGCTCACAGCAGGCAGAGACATTTTTCTGGGGATGAGAAGGCTCTGAGTTTGCTGCCACTTGGAAGATTAGGAGGCAAGAACATGATGGGAAAGGGGAGTGGTGTAAAATTTTTACTATTATTATTATTATTTCTACTCAAGATGCTTCAATAATTCTCAAATTAAGTATACTTATATGGTACTATTTTGTATTTAAGCAAAATTGGTCTTTCTGAGTTGAAAGGCCTTTTATTATTTTGGGATATCTAAGGGAACAACAAGTTCTAGAAAGATGCACTTCAGAACTCTGCCTGACTAATGGTCCTGTCACAATCACAGATAAATTAATCTGATGAGCTGGGAAATATTATTGCTTCCAAGAAAGAAATGTATAATTAAAAGTGTCATCAATTAACTTTGCTATCTTCTTCATACTTTGAACAGGATTTAATATTATCAGGGAAAATGGAAACAGGGAAAGAACTCTTCACAGCCAGGTTGTAAAACCTTGACCTTGTTGAAATCATTAACTTGAGGTTTAGAGTTTTTTTAAAGATTATTTTGGTCCAATTTTCCAAATGACTATAATAATCTAGAGATGGCAGCTTTGTCTCAAAACACTTTAGCAGGCTTCACACTTTTCTGCTCTTGAAGACCCAATTACTTCCATCCTCTTTCACCAATTCCTACATGACATCCACTTCTCCGTTTCAGGCAGTCCTTTCAACCTTCCGTCTGTCTTTTTCCTCATCAAGGATTCAAGGCATTCCTCCAACCCCTGCCAGCGTCCGTCTGCCAGGGTTCCCTTTCCCTACTAACAAGTGCGGGTCTGTGCTCTCCATGGCTTTTCCTTATTTATTTTGCTAAGAACTCTTGTAAAGGTGTGGCTGTGCTAAAAAGATGACAACATCAGGAACTCCAAGTGTTCTCCTTTCTCTCCCTTCTTATTTTTATATTTTTATCTAAATCTATGCTGAAATTCACATTGATTCTGAAATTGTTTCAGAAATAAAGATAGAAAAAAAGAACGAAAATATATAAAGTCATCAAATTGATAATATTGGTAGACCTCTCTTCCTTAGCCAATGATATACTTGGCTTGAGCACGTGACCAGAAAAGGTCAAAATAATATTTTTGGTTTTCTACTGAACTCAAAAGAAATTAAATTTATTTCATTTTAATCCAAAATTTTCTGTTAAAATATGATTTTCCCCTTTCCTCTTTCTTCTTTTTTCCACTTTCTAGAGGAAAAGAAACAAATTTTAGCAGTTCTTGAAGACATATGAGAAGTTATAAAATGTTGTGATTTTAATTTCCTCTTGCAAGTTCTTGCCAGGGAATTCATGATTCCCTGTCTACAAAGGGTCCCTCTAACTCTGTGCAATGCAACTTTTTGAAGCACAACAGCAAATAAAGTTTAAAGATTTGAGGGCATGAAATATTTCTTTACACCATTGTTAGGCCACCCTGATTCTGGACACCTGTTGTTCCAGCCATCCAACTCTCCAGCACAAGATAAAATATTTTAGGGCTACTGTCACCAAAGGAAATACAGCCCTGCAACCTGTACCTTCAGACCCCAGTTTACTATCTGTTGTAAGGACTGGAGAAGTTCATTCAGGACTCTCATCCCTGTGCTTTGGTTTCTGTGCGGAAACTCTGCATCACAGATTGATAAAATTCTTGTTATACCACTGATACATCAGCCTGGAGCCCTACAGAGCATCTGCCACAGCCCGTGGGCATTAAAGGACAGTCAATACATGGAAACGACTGAAATTCGGAGGGCCTCCACTGACAAGTGATGACTTATCAAGTATAAGATATAGATGATGGAAATCAACTGCTGAAAGGTTGAAGCATAGAAGTTGCTTTTGAATATGTGATATGATGTTTTATACATGGAAATGTATTTAAATGGCTGTCTGAAATGTGAAGGGTTTTTTTATTATTGTCTGCCTTTCCTTTAAAGCACATTTTCACAGTTCTGAATTTTCTTGGTGTTAATTTTAACCTCCCTTGGTTTACATACACTTTAACTTTCACTGTAAAGAGCAGTCTGAACATCTGAACAAACTTCTTTGCTAATTTATAATGGCATTGCATAATTGAGTAAATTATGAAGAATTTATTCACTTTCCTGGAAGAATTTCATCCAATCAATGTAATTAGCATCTAATATTTTGCAAGTGAAGCTGACCTCCTGTAACCTGGCCATTTGCTGATCATGCATTACTGTTACTTTCAACTTCATCTAATTTCTGATTTCTATATGCTGTCTTGTTATCCCATGTTCCTTTTCTCTATGCATCTCTGAAACTATTTGATCAGTCTGCTGCTCAGTGGCCTGTTACTTGAATAATTTCTACTAAAGTAAACCTTTTTTTTTCAGTGAAGGAGTCTGAGCCTTGTATGGCTAGCTGATTTTTCCTCTGAGGCTGAACACTCATTGATGCTCTCATTTTCTTTGGAATGTGGCTTTAAAGCCATTCTGTCAGCTTTTACTTTGCGGTGGACTTATTTGATCCAGAAGTTAATTGCATTGACATTAACCTGTTTTAACAAGCCTAAAGTATCAATAAATCATTTCTTTAGCGGCTGCACTTTTTCTGCTGCTTTATTGATATACTGCACCTGTACTAATGTATAGGCTGAAAAAATCACACTTTGAATTCCCAATAATATCCTTCTAAAGAAGGGAATATTAACATACAGGAATATATAAAAATACTTAAGCTTTGCTATTCTCATATGGTTTTAAAGATTCAGTTTTAGGAATACATTGCACCTAGAGCATGCAGTTTTAATCTGTTATGTCTGATCGACAAGACCAGCTATGGATGTATAATAAAACTCAAAATAGCCTGAAAATTCCCCCGAAGACACAGATTCTTCACCACCACCCACCCGCCCCTCACCAAATTCGTGTCTTTACATGTGCCCTGTGAACACATAGTGAGTCCACTCACATATCCTCAGCTTCTTTTACGGGCAGTCCAGAGCAAAAGTGCTATTTATTGTACTAAGTGACACTATCAAGAATAAATTACCTGTTGCAATGCATTTCTCCATTTGAACTAAAATTTTAGTACCGTTTAGTACAGTTTGCATCAGTAAATCGGTAGCACCTGTAAGTAAAATTTACTGTGAAATTTTAATTACATCTTTGTCACTATAATCATGGCAAAGTGAGACAACAATCCAACATAAGTAACCTGTCAAGCAAAGATATTATGCCTGTTCCTAAGAATCAGCAAATTAGCTTGGAAAGAATTCTTCTCCAACTTAAATAAGTATAGCTAAGAAGAAAACAAACCAAAAAAAAAAAGTAAATTACCCACATGTCATTTATAATGCATGCCTGTTTATGTAGCATTAATTGTTGGACATGAAAAATAAGCTTAAGGAGATATGGAAGCTTCTGAATATCTGCAGGAAACTAGACATTTGAGGAATAAAAAAGAGGATAAATATATGAACTTATACATTATTTTGCTTAACTTACGAAAATATAGGTTATACACTGCAAAAACTTAATTTTGAAAGAGGCAAGGCAATGAACTTCCATTTAGTTTTTGCCACTGGAAGAATAAGTGATATTTTTTTATGTAGTGACAAGAAGAAAATAAATTTTGTGTCTGTAACCTTAACCATTTTATATGTATATGACAAGCTCTTACTGCCTATTTTGTGTATATATGAACACATAAGTCTATGGGTATGTATTTACGGAAAAAAAAAAAAAGAAGAAAAAGGTATGGACAGAAATCAGTGAACTCACTACTTGTGTTCACTGAGTAAACCTGCTGAATTTTCAAATACAAATCAAACCTGATTCATTTCCCTGCTCCTTATTTATCTTGTGACTCAATCATCCTTTCAAGATGGTTTGCTACTGAGGAAAAAACTGTAAAGCTGTGGCAATCAGAGATCATTTCTTACCTTAGGCAAGAATGGAGGAACATAATTTCCACCTCACAGATTATAACAATCTATGAGGCTAACGGTTTTTAATAGGTAATGAATAGAACCGACTCTGGTGGCAAGAATGGGGAATAATAACATATGTACATATTTTCCAACATGCAAGCAGAAGCATGTAATACCTTTAGTCAAAGGCCATTTTTAATGCAGCTAGCATACTGATTAGAAAAGATCACTGTAAACTGCTTGAATTTAGGGCATGATAACCTTTAAAGGAAAAATGAATCCATTTTCTAAGCACAGCAGATGGAAGGTTCAAATTATAAGAATCACTTGTCAAAACTAATAAAACAGTGTCATATCTAACATTAGTTTTTGCACTACATTTAGCATTTTGAATTTTAGATGGTGCCTTAGTGTAGCACTAACATTTTTTGTGCTTGGTACTCCATGGACAAAGGGAAACTGCAAACACTCAATCATTTTATACATGGCCAAGGGAAAGAAAAACAGTGCCAATAAGAACAAAAAATTCAACAATGTTCAAGCATTGGCTTCTCCATTGGCTTCACAGGCATGCAATTAATTTGTATCTATTAGGCAATTAAAAGTTTGATATCTATCTTAAGGGTCTATAATCTCTACGTAGTCAGTGTGTTAGGAGCTTCCTGAAAACAAGTTGTGCCACTCGTGTGTGTAAAATAGGAAGGATTAAACAGCCATCTCTCCCCATAAATAGCAAAAGGAGTGAAGATGATTAGATGTCACTACACCAGAGGCCTCATTACAACAGTACTTTTCTCAAATTTAGATGCATACACAAATTCGTGAACTGAGATGAACATTTTTGTACCATATGTGACAAAATTACTTGGGTATTCATTGTATGAATGGATTATTTAAGTATAACAGTAGGAGGCTGGGATAATAAATAAGGGAAAAAGAAATCACAAGGAGCAATTTTTTAATAAACGTTCCAGGGTAATTAAAATGTGATGACAGTATTATTTTCAGACAAGATCCTACCGTCACACAGAGCCAAATTTCCAGGGTTATCTTACCCTGATGTGGAAACTGCACATCAGCATGGCATTTCACAGAATCATAGAGCATTAGGAGCTGGAAGGGACCTCGAAAGATCATCTAGTCCAAACTCCCTGCCAGAGCAGGATCACCTAGACTAAATAACACAGGAACGCATGCCAAAGGGTGAAAAGGCTGCCTCTGAGAAGCTGCACAGACTGATGGAAGGAAACAGAGGTGAGGATGAAGAAAACAGTCACTCAGCATCACTGTGGGGATTAGCTCAGATTAAAGCAGTGTTTTCAAATCCTTCTACATTCAGTTTTATTGCTACCATTAAATTATATTTTCATGTAGCCTTGTGGGTTGAGATAAAGACAGTTTAAATCTTTAACAAAGGATAATGATGATGATGATGACGATGACAATGACAATGATGACAAAACAATACCAAGTGATGCTCAAATGCAATTGCTTACCACTCACAGAAAAAACCCAACCTGATTCCCAGTCTGTTTCCAAACAGCGATCCTACTTCCCAGCTAGCTTTCCTTGTTATGTCCAGAGCATGACACTATATGCTACAGAATATCCTTGGGCCACCCTGGGCCAGCTGTCCTGGCTGTGCTCTCAGCTGCATAAGCATGCACCTGGCAGTCCATGGGTAGCTGAAATGTTCTGGACTTACTGTAGACACAACAGCCACCTATCAACAACTAAAACCATCTGTGTGTTGTCAATATTATTCTCATAGCTCTATACCCACTACCAGAAAGAAAACTGACTTTATCCCACCCTAGACCAGGACAGTTTATCCCTCGTGGTTAACTACAGTAAAGACTGACACAATCTAAGAAGGCATTAATCAGCCTAATTTAAGAACCTAAAACTAGGCAGACAGGAACTCCCTCTAGAGGCCTTCAAAGATACCTACTGCTCACCATTTTCTAGACACAGCAGTTAGGCCCTATGTTTTTTTCATTCCTAGAAAAGTAGGTGTGAAAAACGGTATCTATATGATAGGAATTAGATCCTACTCTTAGCTATCAGGAAAAGCATACTTTTTTTTGGTTGGTTGGGTTTTGGTTTTGAGGGGTTTTGGGGTCTTTTGTTTGTTTGCTTGTTTTCTTCCTTTTTATTATAACAAATTTTTGAAAACAACATTTCAAAATATTTGACCATACAGAATAACTGTGTGACTGTGGTGACTGACTTAATGTAACTGAACACTAGAGGTTACGGAGTGTTCTTCCTTGGACATATTCAAAACCCAGCTGAACATGACCCTGTGCAGCTTTGTACAGAAGACCCTGTTTTGAGCAGGACTGTTGGACTAAATGATGTCCAGAGGTGTCTTCCAATTTCAGCTTTTCTGTGATTTTTTATTCCTGCTGGGTTACCTGACTGTGCTTTCAACTCTTATATGTGTTCTTTTCATGTCTGCATTTAATCAGGATCTCCTTGTCCATCCATTAAAGCCTCCTATTGCCATGGCTTGATTTCCCACTTATTGGAACAGACCATTCTTGAGGGCAGAGGAGGTGGTGTGTGAAACCAACCAGATCCCCTGTATCCTGTCTCTCTGCAGGATGGTTTCCCATGGGATTCTTGTAAACAGGTCAAGGTTCACTCTCTAGAAATCCAAGGCTGGAATCCTTCTGTCTAATATTTGTTAATATTTTTTGTTAATATGTTAATATTTGTTTAATAACAAATTTAATTTGGGTTAAACTCAACTGAAAATTATTCCTTTATTTTTTATTTTTAAAAGAGGTAAGATTACCCCTTGTCTAAGCTAAAGAGAATAAGATTTGAGCTTCACAGTACATTTAATCAAAGAAATAAACACTGGGAAATTTTGCAAACATTGAGAGATATAGGAGACTAAATTGAGAAATAAATTAAATAGAAACAAAACCCAAAGATCAATATGGAACGCTATCATTTTCTTTCTGACATAGCCTTTTCCTTTTCTGTTAATTACCAAAAGAAGGTAAATAACAATATATGGACAGATATAAATGATTAGTTGAATGCAGCTGTCCTTAAAAGAGAATATTACCTTCTATGTAGGTGAAGATTCACCCAATATGTCAGTTCTCTGGACCTGAAGCTTAACATGAGATGCTACTCCAAATAAATAAATGGTTGTCATGCATAGATATATAATAAAGCCCTT
Source organism: Porphyrio hochstetteri (assembly GCA_020800305.1). Classification (NCBI taxonomy): domain Eukaryota; kingdom Metazoa; phylum Chordata; class Aves; order Gruiformes; family Rallidae; genus Porphyrio; species Porphyrio hochstetteri. The sequence goes on from CM036905.1 coordinate 52,052,637, forward strand.
AGTCTACTCAATTATGGAAAAAATAAACCTGAAATACCACTCAAATAGTTTGTGCATATCTGTACATTTGGTGTGTTTTTTAACATGCTTCACAAGACAAAATAATAGTTAATAATGTTGACAATGAAGATGGCATGCTCAAAATTTTATAATAGCTCAAATAAACACAATTCCTAGTAAATACTCTTGCCCCAGGCTTCCTGTAGGTACAGGCAGGCACATCTAAGCAGTTATACTAAGCTTACGTCTTCAAAGACTCTTTGTAACTTTAAGAGCTAGAGATGCCTGATTGTATTGAAAGTTTAAATCATGGATTAGAATAGAGAAACCACTGTTTAAATTGGAAAGACTGATGTGAAGAACCTGAAAGTTTCTTGGCTAATCAGGACATTTTAGTCTTCAAGTTTAACAAGAAAGTCTTCATAAGTGACAGGTTTCTTCGCATGCAACCCTATTTGGAAGTGGGCAGCATGTTATACTGCTGTTTGTCCAGGGTTTTCAGGTTTCTGGGCAAAAACTGTGAAAGAATTGGTGCAAAGAACTGGGAGGATTCATTCCTCACAGCTTTCAAATCATGCTGAATGCATGAGACAGAGCTGAGGACTGGACAGATGAGCAGAGCTGGTATCAGGGGTGTATTAACTACGTTGCATGATCACCTCTGCTTTTCACATATCATATAGGTGTAAAATCCAAACTACATGTTAAATATCAGCTCCTTATAATGGATTATTCTTCCGTGGGAGTTTTGAGTTCTAGCACTTCAGACATCTAGGACGAATTGGCAGTAATACTGTGCTGCCCACAGAGAGAACCTGGAAAATTTCCCTAAAAGATTCTGAAATTAGAAAGGCCTTCTACTCCAGAAATATTGATTTTAGACATGACAATATCAGCTATCTGACCTAGAAGGGAAATAAAGCCTCTCTTGTAACCATACAAGCAAAGGAAAGCAAAATTCAGGCTGTGTAGTGCCTTCCTTAACATCAAGAAGCCAAATTTTAAATGTACCAGAGATTTACAACTCTCACACAGATAAGTTATGAGACCAACTCCTGAGTAAAAGCAGTGAGTTTTAGCATACTAATAGGAAACTTGACCTTGACTATTACCTGCTGTGAGTAAGGAAGATAAAGGAAAAAAAACGAACAAAACTATAATCTCATGTAACTCTTGCAGTATTTAGATAGAAGTTATTATAATGGAAAAGTGTTCATGCATATGAATAACAGCTAAAATTATTCTTACACTTTTATAAGATACAACATAAACAAGAAGTGTTTACTTTATAAATTAATGAATTGGGTCTTATTTAACATCTTAGGGTGGAACTCATCTGACATTAGGTTGGATATCTGCAGTACAGCAACATTCATCTGTACTAGTCACCCTAAGATTTTTGAATGACGTGAACATTCTTTCTATTGATGATTTAGGGCATGTATATAGCTAGCTACAATGTAGATTGCTACATTTGTTTAGAGGTATAGTCATAAGCTGGGATAAACTCATTGTTATTTACTTCAGTAAACCATTCTTTATAAAGTGGTGATAATAGCTGTTAGGTATCACTTTGCAGATACTCAAAAAATCACAACGTTGAAGGCTTCTGCCTTCAACAATTATGGAGAAAGTCAGTAGAGGCATTTTTGCTTATATATATATATATGTATATATATATATGTATATATATATATCCATTCTGGAGACCCAACAAAAATGAATCAGTTTAAATACAAAAGTACTTATTTTGACCAAGAAGGATGCAGAAAGTCAGCTGGGATTACCTGGCTTCCAGTTTGGAGCAGACTGAGATGCAGAATGAATTCGCACCACCAAAGCAAACAGTTAGGTTCTTGCTGACCACCATGAGTACCCTGTCTGAGATTGTTCGCATGGTAGATCAACACAACTAATTGCGTACTTTAAAACTAGCACTTCTGATTTTTTCATGTAGCAATTTATCACTAGCATTTTCTTTCTCAAGACATAACAGTTAAAGTATGTTAGTGCATTCTGTGGTTATCCAGGAAATGTGTCTTATACGGGTGCAGAAACAGAGCAGAAATCCAGTAAGAAATTACAACAAGGTGTTTTTGAGACCAAGTGATATACCAAGTCAATACCACTGACTATGCCTCTCACAGGTGTACATGAAAGTAAGGATATTAATAGATTTGTTAACCAAAATGAGATTGTAATGAGCTTGTTTTGTTCAAAGATTTTTCTTTCATCCAATAATCCTGGGCTTAAATTCCATTAAATTATTCACATGTTTTCACTTAAGAAAGATAATCCAAGCAAATGATTGAACCTTTTGGTTTATATGAAATGTAAAGAAAGAATGTATTTTTATATAAATATATATTCTTGATGAATAAGGGCTTTTTGCAATAAAGTCAAATAGCCCCTCTTTTTCAGAGACTGACTGGAGACAATTTATCATGTATTCACTCCATAGCATATGTGACTTCACAAATGATGTGACCTATCCTGCTGCCCCTAACACTTCTGGCTATGCTGAAACCTTTAAACACAGGAACTGTGTGAAGCTATTTGAGAGATGTCTAACTGAGTCTCCAGATCGCCTGAAACAAGATGACTGGTGGTCTTGATTTGTAGCATCCACTAAGGTATAGGGGTAGGCTTCACCTCTCCAAATCTAGGCATCTGAAAGCAAAGTGTCTAGTTTAAAAAAAAAGACATCTTGGTCTTTCTATAGTAAATATGGAAAGTTAGATAGCAAACAATAAATCATATTCTAAAATAATTCATCTTACCTAGATGAAAGAGTGAACTTTACAAGTGCTTCTGCCTTCAACGATTATGGAGAAAGTCAGTAGAGGCATTTTAGCTTTTATATATATATGTGTGTATATATATATATGTGAATGCAATATATGAAAAGTGAAAGAAATTCCACACTGAGGGTCCTTACTCTTGCCTCTGCATCTTATTAGATTGCCACTATCTACAAAATCTTGTTTATCACTACAGGAGGTGTTGCTAATTGAACTGAATAGTGCATTATTTTGCAACAATATTAGCAATGAACGAAATCAGCAACACCTCCGTCATATTTTAACTATTTATATTTACAGGTGTCACTCTGTACGTATTAACTGTATCTTTAAAAAAAAAATAGTACATACAGGGTAACTCGTTACCAAAAAAAAAAAAAGGGGGGCCTTAGAAGAAGTATGGGAAAAAACAAATAATAAAGTCTTGTCCCTAACAAATGCTTCTGAAGTTATTTAGAGTTTTATCCTATGTCTGTGTATATTTGCTATGTTAGCTACCAAGTGATTGCTCACACATACAAATCCTTATTGACAAAGGTTTTGTGTTAAGCTCGTAACAACAAAAGCTTGTGCTTCAAAGTTAAGTAAGATTAATGTTATCCTTTCAAATATGACAGAAATGCTATATTTTATCCCTTTTCAAGGCCTCTGCCACTTAAAATGGGCGGCATTTGCTTTTAAAAAGTTATACTATGTGAAGCGCTGCCTTAAGTATGGTCGTTTGAGTATTGCTGCCACAGAGATTTCAAGTTCAGAAATGTGCCACATTCATTTATTGTTGCTATGATAGAAAGAAGCAACGCAGCATCAGGAATGAGAGTTCCTATGGAAGAATGCAAGAATATTAAATTTGAAATTAAATCGTCTGTTATGATTCAACGTACTTATTCTCTCTTTTTTTCACAGGAGATGTAGGTTAAGCAAGTCAGGAAGATTTGAGAAAAGCAAACATAATCTTTTGCTAAAAATTGCCTTGCCAACCACAGTTCATAAAACTGCTAAACAGCTTTGGAGAGATTTGGGAAAGTCTGAAGAGGGTTAGTAGGCAGAAATGCTAATAATTAAATAAATCCCATTCTTACTTACATGGATGTCAGGAATTACACAGAAACAGTTAAGAACTGTAAAAAAAAGCTGGCTAACTCTCTGTCAGCAATCTGTCAGACTGCAAAGCTAAAACAGTACTTCCAAGTACTGAGGAAGATTAGCTATCAACTCTGGATTTTGCCTTTAACTAAAGCAACAGCACTGCTTCATTCTAGAAATCTTGTTTTATGAAGAAAGGTGGTTTCATCCTACTGAAACATAGATGGATGAATGAAAGGTATGGATAAAAGGAAAGATACTGTAAACATGTCACATCAAGATATATGAAATTTATTTAAAAACTATTGTATGGACACTTCTCCTTGGGTTTTGTTTCTGAAGATGATCTCCACGGCTCTTGTGCATTCTATATGTGACAAGTTAGCTCACAATCCTTTTTGATATTATTGCAATGAGCAGTCATTATAAATTCAGATTGCATGGACTTGGGTAGCATTTTTGTATGATTTGAGTTGATTTCCATTGGTACAATGCTTGTAAGTATAGTAGCCATGAATAAACAGATAGATAAATGAAAGGTTTTCCACCAGTTCCTGCAAAAGTACAGTGAAGGGACAGCTTTCTAACTGAAGTAGTGTGGAGAAAAAGTAGCTTGAGGAGTGCACCCATTTTAGGAACAAGTGATTAGATATGTGTTATATAACACTTTATATGATGCAATTACCTGAAATAGATTCATTGAAACAGCAGATCTATTCCATCCTTTGGCCTGCTCAAAGCACGTATCATTTTGTATGCCGCTCAAATGAAAGATTTACAGTTGCCTGTTTTCCATATGGTGGTGCTTTCTTGGTTACGTAGAGACTCCTAGGTTAATAGAGTAGCTGTATCCATGTGTATTTGGCATTTATGACACTATGCATACGACTAAGGTTTTGCTTTTTGGATTTCAGACTCCTTCCTTTGGCTTGGATTCTCACCAGATAAATATGAACACTGGGATGGTGACTTCCATGGAGATACACTGCTTTACACCAGCAGAGGTGTAAATCTATGCTTTTGTTGCCTCTTCAAAAGTAAAAAGAGTTTTTTAAAAGGAAACAATTTGAACCTGTACTTCACTTGCCATTACTCACTGTGCATCCAAGTAAGTGCCCCATTATTCTCTGGAAGGGTTGCTATTGGTCACCTATTTCTTGGCAGGTAATGTCATGGGAAATTACTTCTTCCATTGTCTGTCTGTGCTTCTGGTGGTTTATTTACAGTCAATAGTTCTGATGATCATTTCCCCACTTATATTTACTTCAGCCACTGCATTGACTTTCCCTTTTCTTAGGGGTATGCATATATCAATTTCTTGTTAACTCACGTCTGGAAGAAGCAACACCACTTTTTGTTTACTAGGCTTTTCCACTTGTACCAGCTGCTATGAGACAGAGCAGAAATCCTGCTTAAAAGTTCCCCAATTATGCTTCATTATTTTATAACATTTTCAACAGCTGGATGCTTGATTACATGCACTACAGAGCAGAAGTCTTTTCTCTCTTTTGGCAAGTGTGCAGCTGCAAGTCTTGTGGCTTTGCAATGGTATCCTAGAATGCATTAATCATCTTTCTGAAGATTCCTATCAGCAATAGTGATGGAAAATAGCTGAGAAGGAGCTATTCAACAAGTACATGATCGATTACATACGTACTTTGAATATTTTCATTTGCAGCACAAATAGCTAAGCTGCTAGAAAGCACCTAATGATACAGATCAAATAACTTAGTAACTATTGATGGGTGAATGTTTATCCTTGCAACTATTTTTAATAATAGAAGTAAAATGATAAATTTTACAAAAGCCAAACTCAAAATAGACCAACTCTTTGAAGGAAAGAAAAATGTGTATTTATAGAAAGAGCATTTTTCATTTGTAGGACCCGGAAGTGATATTTGAAAAAGGTTTATCTTTCCTCTGATTAATTTTTTGCTGTTCATTTCAATATAGAAACATACCCATGAAAGCAATGAAACAAACTTCAATGCTGGTAAATCAAACTAATATCTATTTAAAGTATTAAAGGGTCATTTTATTCTTAAGAAATGCATGAAACATCAAAAAATCTTCTATCTCCCCCCCCTCTTCCTCCACCCCCAAATAATTAAATTAGTTGCAGTGTCTCCATGCAGATAAATCACAGACTTCTACCTCAGATCTGAGGAAAAGAAAGCTGGAATCAATTTGTGACAGAAATGATGCTGTGCAGAAAGCTTAATCAGTAAAATTTGAAATCAAGAGAACTACATAAAAATGAACAGTCTGGATACCTGATGAAATTGCTAACGATCCTCTGGGGGGATATGAGAATTCAGAATGGTGATGGCCAAATAATGAATAAGACTGCAGTACTCCAAGAAAATGTCTTTACACAACCTATCAACTTCTGGATGGTAAAGAAACAGTATTTCAGCAAAAGTAGTTTAAAACCTAGCTGAAGTGTGTAAATAGAGAGAAAAGTGAGGGGTCCTGGTGAAAGCACACTTGAGTTCAAAAAAGCACACAAAATTTTAAAAAGAAAGATGGTTTAAGTTTGGGTTAATACTCATAAAGAAGGAAAAGGCCAATATTTGTGGGAGTGAGTAAAAAGAAGGGATGATAAGCCTCAATTTAATACCATTGGTTGGGCCTCATAATTCTTTGCTGACTTCCTATTTCTCAAAAGGAATTAGACCTAAAACTTCTGACAACGGCCTCTCTGTCTTTCAAAAGCTGAAATACCACTACACTAATATGTAAGTGATCGATTGTTCTTTAAAAAACAAAATGGTAATTGGTCTAGGAATAGGAGATCTACAGAAAAGTGAAGTTTATATATTAAGCAATTTCCTGATGCTAAGGCAGACACAAAACAGAAGACTCACAGAGTGAAAAAGAACAACTGTTCCAAGGAAGGGATAACAACATTTTCTGCTTAAGACAAATGTTTTGTACATACTTTTTATCCCCAAACCAGATATATCAGTGACTATTGATTGCTTCTGTAAAGAAGAGAGAATCATGAAGAACAATTTAAATAAACAAACTGTGGAAATGTAATTTTATAGGGGAAAAATTTAAAAAAATTAAAAAACTACATTGCCTGCGCTCCAACAGTTGCCTTTCTACAGCACTTCTCATCAAAGCCATACACTCTCTGACATCTCTGCCTGCTGCAGTGACTGCATCCTTCCCTTGCTTACACAAGGGCTTACTCACTTCCTAACTTACTCTTCAACATCTTCCTCTCCGACCATTATCATACAAACATGTCTCAAACATCATCATACAAAAAATCCATAACAAAAGCAGCTGTCATGCCACCCTTCCTTTTCTTTACTTACTAACTGCACTGTTCAGTACCACAGGCTGGATTTCCTCTTGTTCTAGCCTGTCTCAGGTGCTTTCCAATCTAACTTCTGAGCTTCATAAGTGGCTCAGGTCTAGCCAAAGTCTGTGATAGTCTCTTGTTTAACTTGGATTGATTATTGGGGTGCGGGATGGTCTTGACTCCTGTATTTTCACAGTATCTTGTTTAAAGTCAGTATGAACAAAAAAATACAATGCAAACTGAATAAGATTTATGGCTAAAATGAAAAGTAATGCAGACAAAGTGAACTGACCTATTTCACTCTTGAATATAACCAGATGCAATGTAAGTAATTATATTTTGTGAACAGTTACCCAGCTGATAGAGAAGAAACTGAGCTGCCAGCTGTGAGCAGCAAGCTGATGTTCCTGAGAGTCCATCTCAGGGATAGAAACACCAAATACTAGTCACTCAAAAATAATTTTCAGGAGTGTGCAGAACATTTTGGCTACTGAACAGTAACCACTCGAGCTTCTTAAAAACATGAAGCTTTTGCATCACGCTTCTTCAAACTCAACATAGAGAAGACAATATTCCTCAAGACTTAAAGTAGATCTCTAAGCAAACTACCAAATTCAATGATCTATTATAATAGGATGCAAAATGAATAACATATCATATATCATGAAATTCATGTGCATATTAATATGTTTCCATCATGTTATGATTGGCTTAATATAATACACTAGCAGAGGATTAGCACAAGAAAAACATTAATTTTGTCATTTCCCAGTGCCACTGGGTTTTAATCAAAGAAACACGATCTTTACAAGGGATGTACAGATGATGGAGGAAGGTAAGCAGGTGGCAAAAGGCATGAAACATTCATTTGGCTACTGAGTTCATTTTCTGCAGGAATAAACCATATCATGATGTTTAATTCCCTTGTCTATTACAGATGATGTTCTTTTAATACACATGAATGTATTAGACTTCACATACTTGCCTGCTTGTCCAGCTGCAAATTTGAACCTATTATTTTAATTATAAAGAAATTTTGTGGTACAGATAATTTTAGAGACAGTCATAGTGTAGTGTTACAATGCAGTAATTACATTTCAAAAAGAACCTTTTACTGTCAGTATGAGTGTTAATCAATAATTAAGATGTGAGGATGAGTAACGCAATAAGCCAAATTAGATTCATAGCTGGTTGCTAATATTGAGTCAATTACAGGTGAAAAGTGAAAGCATTTTGAAAATGTTTTTGAATATGCTTTCAGCACTTAATTTTTAACATTATGAATATAAAACATCACTTTAGAAAAGAATGTATGAAAGACTTGTAGCTGGAAGAGGATTTTAATTACCATGCTTCATTTTTGTTTGTACTCTGAAGAACTTTAAAACATACTCAAGGATCAGCATCTGCAGGAACAGCAATAAGCATGAGTTTCTCCAGAGGCAACTAATAATTTGAAAAATCAGACCCAACTTTCCACCAAAGTTTCATCTCGTGTTCTGATAGTGATAACATAAAATTACAAATGCAGAGTTCTAAGTAACAATATTATCACAGCCTGTAATGCTGGGAAGTGGAGAGTATCAAAGCCTTCTGGTATCACTGTACTCATTTATGGCTTTCATAGGGCAGGCATTGTTGAACCAGCACCCAAGTTGCTAAAAAAATATGCAAGAGTGTGAGACAACTGCCAAGACTTCAGTGTTATAGATAAAAGTCTTCAAAGATTTTTGCAACAAGCTTGCTTGGAAAAAAGTTAGAACATACTGTTTTAAAAAAACAAACAAAACAAACAAATAATGCCCACAGAGATATACCCAGATCTTATTAAGGAATATGTGCACAGTATAGTAAGAGGTATTCTGTTTTATTCTTCTGAAAATACCTTAATGGAATACACTGGTGAAGCAGAAATACATGAAAACAAAATTGTATTGCATTAAACCTCAGGGGAAAGAGTGCACGTTGTTCATCTAAAAGCACAATGCTTGGATAAAGCTTTCTCTGAGATTAAACTTTTGAAAACATAAAATGGGAAACCACAGATGTGAGGTGTCATGGATAGCATAAAAAATGAGGTATCTAAAATCAATTGCTGTCATGTTCTTGCGGGTTGCCTTCTTAGCAAGATCAGACAGCTAATTCAGATGTCAGGGCATTTGCTTCAATAGCTGATGTGACCCATCTACTACCTTGGAATATAGAAACAGATAATTTTATGAATGAAAAAGGATTCACACTGGAAGTACGGGAAAAAATACGTGCTTGCTTACTTTCAAAGCAGAGGGAGCATCAAATCAACTAGAAGGTTGATGTTCACCACTCGAGAATTCATTTCAATATGCCTTCCTCTGAAAATTTTCCTTCTAGATCAGAACTACAGTCTTGTAACCTCATAACGTCAGTACCATGCAATTTTTCTTTGAAGAGATGATCTCTCCAAATAGCCTTAGACAGGCAGCCAGCAGGCCAGGGCCACACCACCCCCAGCCACGCAGCAAGGCATAATTGTGGGGGCATCTTTCCACACAAGAAGGGTGTCACTCTGACAGACAAACCTCTCAGGGGGGAAGACACACTCAGGGCCTTCATACAAATATCCAAAAGTGCGATTACACCATTTCAGGACATCAGCAGTCAGTCAGTACTGCTGGGAAAGAAGAGAGGAAGGTGGAACAGGAGCCACTGAGCATCTTCCTCTCAACATACCCATGCATGCATTTGCTGCTGCCATACATCTCAACTTGCACGTGACTTTCCAAGAGGCTTTGCTTTATGGACCTGTGCTTCCCCCTGCCTCAGTCACTGCAATGCTTTTCGGATTCTTTAGAACCATGGGATCAATACATAGATGTTTCTGTGGGGTAGATGATTAATATCAAGATCTCTGTAAAGGATATATGCAACCCTCTTCATCAGTTAGTAGGCTTAATAAAGTTCTTATTCACCACTAATGGCTTCTTAATACGACGCAGTCTCCAGGGATTAAGAGAAAATCTGTTCTTCTGTGGAAGATTTGAGATGTTACAAATATAAGCTGTTGTTTTAAGTAGATGGAATAATACTGTATTATGGCTATATTTGCCATGAGTATTGAATATTTAATAGTGGTTAGTGCCTTCAGTCAAACAAGCCAATAACAAAAAATACTAAGATTTTACACAGCAGAACACTATGTATGTAAAACTCCTACCAGACTGTTCCATGCACTGTTGTTAGAACATATTCCAGATGTATTATGTGCTTCAGCTGTGAGAAAAATAAGAGAATGACAAAGAAATGACAGTGTGCTTTACAAGTGTCAAGACCTATGCAATGTATGTAAAGCTATCACGTGGCAAAGGGATGCTTACAGCAACAATAAATGACACATTGGTGAGTGACTGGACCCTTACCCCTCAGACTTGAACAGCAAACAGGCCTGTAAATATGAAAACCAAGAAATTCTGGCATCTTATGCAAGACAGGGTTGGTTTTTTTTTTTTTTTTTTATCTTACAGGTGATTGACAGCTAAATTAAGCTGGACTGCTGTGGGAAAAGTACTTTAACTTTTCACAACTGAATTTCAGCCTTTCTGATGCTGTAAATGCTATAGCACATAGTTCCAGAGGTGAAATTAATAAAACTGTAAAAAAGCATCAGTAGATACTGAATTCAAATATAGCATAAAGTAAGGAATACACCAAAATTTGATGGTGTGAATCTACTCCTTAACAAAAGAGCAGGCTCTGAAAAATTCCAGGCTTACTCGCCATCTATGTGGCTGATCTCAGATGCTCTATAGATAGATACTCTGTGCACTGTCTCTGGTGGTCAGCTTAGTTGCTTTCTGACTCACTTTGTGCTTTTGGGACCCCAGATGTTAAAAAGGATGTTCTGACGTGCCAGAAGATATAATTTCAAGAGTATAGCATGGAAATTAAATAAAAACTGTTCCTGGTTACCACTAATAGAAATAGTCTATTCTAATAAAAAAACCACAGACCTGGGGTCTCACAGTCACCTTAATCTCTCCCTGGAGCCAGTAGAAAAACACATGCATCTCGAGGTGAATGACCCCCTGTAAGATCTAAATGTAATTCTAATTAGTCACCTTGGAGGGAAATAACTTCATAAATTCCAGTAGAGTTAATGTGATCTTTTTCAGATTCCAGTTTCTTCAATGGAAGAAAATGGAAGAGAAATACACCTTCAAAATTTGAGGAAATTCTAAAATTCAATTCTACCTATCAGAATTCTAGGGACATTTCTGGGCAAGTGACCAACTGGGAGGTGTATAAACAGTAAATTAGTCTACTCATTTTTTTCTTGATTTCTTTATGAATCCCTATATTTGTTATAGGAAAATTATTAGCAGACAAAAAAATGTTAAAAGCATTTTCCACATTGAATATGATAATTTTACTGTGCTTTTGAAATGTTCTTTTTTCACTGTGCATAGTTGTTTACTTAGCTCCAATGGTACAACACTAAGGAAACATAATTTATGGCTTTCAGAAAGTTCACATGCAAAAAGTGCATTCTGTTCTGCCTGGAAAAGAATTGTCAAATTTGGTCCTGGATGACATTTCCACATATTTGCTCCGGGTTAAATGTACCATTGCCACATTAGAATCTGAACACATTTCACAGCAAAATACCTCGTTCTGTCCATGAAAATCAGCCTCTGTGTTTGAAAAAGACACCAAGCCACCTGGAAAAATAAAAAAAATAAAAATAAATAAAATATCTGGTGTAGGTACACTAATTTGTGTGTGTGCAGTGCTGATTTCTCTAAGCCTAGAGAGCTGGTTTTAACACTGCATTCTACATAATTGCTATTTTCACTATTGTCATGAATTTAACACTTCCAAGATGAACATCAATGTTAGTCTGCCCTGACAGTCTATTGTCTTATGCTGAAACATCTGAATGTTCCTTTTGAGCATAAAATCGTGAGGAGAAAGCCAACTTTTCACAAGGGAAAAAGAATATTAATATTAAGGGAAGAACAAGTAGCTCTGTAAGTTGTTCCTCAGTTGCTATTTCACTTGCTAGGGTGAGGCTCCTATATTTGCAGAGAGACGAAATACAGCATTTCAAGTATTAAACAGGATTGTGTTTTCTGTGATAAACAACAGACCTGTTCACTTGTTTGTTGGAAACACTGTAAAGCCAATGTAACACCATGGATACAAAATTTTAAGAATTGAATTTATTGCTTCATATTCCCCTCAACTGCAAAGACTAAACAACTAAAGCAAAATTGTCAGGGGACATTCCTGAGTTGGCATTGTCAGTAAAATCATAAGCAGTATACAATTAGTTCTTGCACAACATAGAAAACTACCTATTCTGTCTTCCTACCCATGAAATGCATCTGACTTCTAAATAGTATCCCCAAAGAAGTTGTTAAAATTTTGTGCATTCATTCAAAACAAAACTAATACATTGAGGGCACAGTCAAGAGAGAAACTGAATCATCTACTTTGTCTATTTCATCTCAAATACCTAAAGAAAGAGCCAAAACAGGCAGAGACTTCATAGGGGCAATGCAAGATGCAATGCAGACAGATATTCAGTGTTAGATCCAGTAAAAGATACTGAGCTTTACAAGAATTTTAGGAATCCGAGCCCACAAATGAATACTCAACATACTGAGAAGTGCTTAGAAAGGTTGTACAGTGGGAGAGAATAGGGAGAGAAAATTGATCGACCAAGGAAGGTAATTTTTATTACTAGCACCTGCAGTTGTTTTGTCAAAGAGCTGAGACAGCTCACTGTTTTCCTTTTTAAACAGGGATGGGAAAAGAAGGTAGTGCTATGGTCCATCTCTAATATAATTGCTTAAATAAGCAGGGCACCAACACAATGACTGGGAGAGAAAAGCTCATTTCTTCTGATCATTGTGCTTGCTACCGGAGAGAGGCATCTGTTAGGTACTTCAGGATATAATTCATCTCCTCCTGAAATAATGCAGCCTGACCCCCAAGAATGGAGGCAGGAGTCAGGCACCCTCAGTACTTCCACCAGACCAGTTCTAGGCACATGCAGAAAGAAAAAGATAAGTATTGTGAGTAGGACACAGAAAATTTTTGAAGTACTGTTCACAATAAGTGGTTTAGTTCTGAAGATCCCCAAAGCTCTGAAGTACACCCTGTTGCTTTTCCACACACATCCCTGCAACATAAAGGTGACAAATAGCAGTAGATCCAGGTCGTGCAGAGCGCTCTTCCATTTCTGGCATGAATACAAAACCTTGTGCATGGTCATCCGTGATCCATGATCAAAATTATGCCATGGCAGAGTGGAAAGCTGGAAACAGAAGGGTGGAGATGGAAAATTCCCCAAGAAACTTGTAGGTCTTAGAGACCATTTTGTGGTACTATTTTGGAGGATGTAATGTTTCAAAGTTTACTGTGTTTAAGCCTGGAGAGTGTAAATGGGGCTAAAAGGCTGTAGCAGGTCAGCAGAGGGGAAGGCTGAATCTGATTCCTCTGGCTACTGCAGTCTGGGTCAGGTTAAACGACCTCAGAAAGAGCAGCAGGAGAGGGGACTCTGTTTTCCCAACGAACATCTATTTGTGCTCCTCCTGGTGACCTGTCTGCAGTGGAGGACATACAGAGATGTAGCAAGGTGCCTACAGCTCACGCAGGGAGTGGGAGACCCTTGCAAGAAATAGAGAGCCTGGCTCTGCAGGGACCATGTCCTTCACCCAGCACAGCTGGAAAGGGGTCTCTCTCAGGGAGTAACCAACATATTTGGAAGGACTTAAATTTCTGAATTGTCAATACTTGAGGAAACAAACCTTGTAAGAACACAGGGGCCAGGGAGAGAGCTCTTTTCCAGCATTCATTTTATCTCATTCAGATCTGAATTTTTGTCATCATTGAAAGAATTTTTCTTTTCTAGCTCATATATTTCTTTAAATAAAGGCTAGTTTTGAGGACTGGAAGTCATTGGTACCGTCTAGTGATAAGATAGCAAGATTCATCTGCTCTAAATAAATGGTTTTCAGTCAAGCCAGGCTCCTTTCGTACCCACTGGAAAGAAGAAAGCACTTCCTAAAGGTCATCTCATCATAAGCATCAAGGATAAGTGAAATGAATTGCAAAGCAAGTCTAAAGAGACCAGTTCACACCTGTTAGCTGACTCCTAGTGTCTAAAATTGGGTGCTATGACTCCTTCCCTTTTCATCCTTCTAGTCCTTATTAATACTTTATATATGCATAAATAGAATACCTCCAATTTTTTTGACTGCACTTGGCTACATCCCACAATTTATCTCAGAAAAAAATTATCAGACTTGCAGTATCTTTTAAAGGAGAAACAAGCCTCTTGCCTATTCATTTGCACTCATTTTTTTTTTTGAGGATGTCTTTTTAAATTTGTAATACAAACTCTCATGTTTTAATAGTCACCCTTAATAACACTAGATTTTTGTGAAAATTGAATAACACAAAGTAGAAACAAAAAAGATCATACAACAAGGCTACAATTGTTTGACTCCAGTGCAGTAGCCATTACACTCAAAGTTAATTAAAGTTAACATTTTCCAATGTTACAAGTAAGAATTTGTAGTATTGTCTAATGCCAATTATAATGTTTACTCAGCCGAAAGGCAGGATGTAAACCAAAATTTGTATTAACCTGATGAACTCTTTGAAAGAACAGCAAGCTTTAAAAAACTCCATCACAATTATATGAGCGTTAACAGAACTTCTCTGATTCCTCAACCATGCAAAGATGCAATAATGTTTGTAAGTAAAGTAAAGCTAATTTTTTTTGCCTTATTAAATTTACATGTCATGAAATAGAGTACACATACAAAGTGACTGCATTCACCATGTGCATATAATTCCAACGAAATCTGACATTCATAAAAATCTATGAGCTGCAGCAATTTATTTCTTAAATGATTTCTCCTACCAAACCCATGCATGAGCCACTTTCTCAGAGTTATCAATAAAATGTCATGGTTGCTCTGGAATCAGGTATATTAATTCAACCAAAGGAATAAAAAAGTGAAGGGTGGGGGGAGCAGGCTACAAAGACAAGACAAACCAACAACTAGATAAACAGTTATATGTGAATTATGGAAGTCTAAAAGGCTGTGAAGTCGAAAGAAACATCTAGGACTGAATGCAAATGTAACCAATTTTCTTGAGAGTGGAAGAGATCATCACAAAACACAGAAATGATGATCACTGTTTTAGCAACTAAAAATATCAATGTAAAAAGGGAAATAAAAACCCCCAGGTATCGATGAAGATCCCACTAAAGCCAGTAGATACTTTACAATTGTCAAGGGATGTAGATGGTCATGGTCATTTTCATTTATTTCTTCTCCAAAGTAACAATAAGCCTATAAATAAATCTGGTTTTCACTAAAAATCCATGCTAATAGCAAGTATGAATTAAATGCGATAGTACAGGTAACTGAAATTTCACAAAAACGTGGAAAAAACATCAATGCATTTCAATAAAAACACATTCAAGTCTTGTTCTGTAAAGCCACTAGTACTTCCTTCTGCTACAAAGGGCTGTTCCAATAGCTTAGTAAAGTTAAACTCAAAGTCATATCTGTGCTATTAAGGTAAATATATTTTTCATTATTCAGTTTAGTGTCCTCAGATATCTACAGTCAGTGAGAAAGTATTTTGTTCAATCAGGAGAACAGTCATAAAAATGGGAGCAAGTTCCTGTGTTTCACCTCAGCAATTTGGAAGCCTGTGGAAGCCTCACCAAGTTTCTTTCATCAACTGACTAGTTCAGAGTTAACCTCATGAAGTGTTATGTCTCTGGATGGAAAGATGATTGCTTCATGAACAGTGTGGTCCAGTTTAGGGCTTGGTGTTATAAAAGTAGGACTCAAGAGGATAAATTAATATAGCGAGTGAAGTCTCACCTTAGTTTTCAAAAGCATTTTTAAACAAGCCAGCAATAAAGAAATTGCTGCTCACTTCCTGATGAACTGCAAGAAACGTATTTATTTATGTGCATGTGTGCTTTTAGCCCCACTTAAAAGGTACCCAAGACATATTAAAGGCTTTTGTATAGAAACACTTCTTGCGTTTTCTCATTTGTCTAAATAAGCAGCCACCCTTCTAGCCTGTAAAAGGATTCCTTCTGTATTGAAAACATGACTTCTTGTGGGAAAATAAGAACAGAAGAATGTCAAGCAGGAAAGGGTAAGAGATACTTGTTAGACTTCAGCATGTTTTAAATAGATACATTTGATTTATCTGCAGTCTCTCAGCATTTGTTTTCTTAGCAAGTAAATGTGTCAGCTGGCAAATATCACAGTAGATTACTGAGTACAGCAATGAAAGTTACTTGCTATTAATGAAGCCACCTCTGAAGAGGTAAGGGCTAGTTTCCCAATAAGTAGCGTCAACAAAGCTGGACTAAAAAACAAACATGAAAAGACTACAAGAGACATTTGATGACATGAATGTTACGAAAAAATGAAAGGTTATTCAGTGCTAGAAAAGTGACTTGCGGAGGAGAAACAAGAGAATTGACTTAATGATCTGAAATCTCAAAGCATGAATCCTTATATTGCACATTATGCCCATGTTCCCTTAAGAAAATTATTCCCCAAACTAAGGGTAGAAGAAAGTTCATTGCAGAGGTAGGAAATATGTCAGTGGCAAACATTGCTTGCACATTTGAGAAAAGAATGGAAACCCCCTACAGACTAACAAGAATAACAGCCTTTCATTCAATGAAGCCTCAGAAGGATTTGAAGCTGTCATTTTGCCGGATGAGAGACTAGTGATGTATGCCTCTAAAGTAATGGGAAAAATACAGAAGTAGTCATGGAAGAAAGATTGCTATGAGCATCTTGTAAATATAAATATATACAGAGTCATCTCAATTATCCAAATCACTAGCTAGCCAAACTCTCAATTACTAAAAATAAAATATGTTCCCTGAAGCAACAAGAGCAAACTAAAGAACAGGGAGAAAGAGGACCTCCCTGAATTTAAAAGCAGGATATTATGCAGATGCCTCAGAGGTGGGCTTGGTATCCTTTATTTCCTGGAGTCATGAAGAATTTTGATTTCACACTGCAAGAAGCAAGAAATTTTCTAAAAATCCATGTCAGTCATTATCAAAACAAGATATGGACTTCTCCTAGGAAGCTCTTTGTACCTGATGGCACTTAAACTTGCTGCTGCAATGTCTGGGTTGATCACCAGATCTCCCCAAAGACCCCATCTGCTGTGGTCAGAAGTTATCCAAGTCTGAAAAAGTCTAGCTGTTCACAACAGCTACGAAAAATTACTATTATCTAATGCTTACTGAGGTGCAAAGTGGAAATCCACTATGGGTTCTTATGTAATGAGATAACGGATCGTGTGAAGTAACAACCACTTAATATTGTGTGCTGAAAAATGCTGAAAATAAGTTATCAAGCACAAAGGAAGAGTAAAAGACATAAAGGAAGAGCAAAATAAGTAAAAGTATTGAGTAACCATAAGAATTTAAGTTATTCTAATTTGTATAAATACTTTAGTCCTTCGGACACAGAGGGGAATGTTCACAAGCTTACATGTGGGGAAAAATCCTATAAAACCCAAGAATGACAGACTCAACAAATACAAGAAAAATCCATGACAGAGGCATTAAAATTATGTAGGTTTCCTAAGCCACCTTGATCCAAGGTTGACTAAGTTTATTTGAGTACAGCAAGGAGGATTTTGCTGACAGACTGAACTCCATTTCAAAACTGATAGGCTGCATAATACAGTACATCAAGTAGCACTGTGTTAATGCATTTTAAATGTCAACTTACATGCAGTAGCAGTGCAGAATGAATAAATATCAGAAAGCACTCCATCATTTAAACGTCTGATTCTGAGCAACAAAGATGCTTGCCAAAGGGGCAACCTGCTTTTCTGGACAGTGGATGAAATGGAAGCTCCAGACTCACCCCTGTCCTTCCCAATCCTGTCTTCAAATATAGCCCAGAGAGTGTGCAGGTCTACCCACATGTTGTACAATTTTGAAACTACCAGTTTAACAAAACTGACTGTTTCAGCTGATTTACTTTCCCAATTCTCCTGTAGGGCATGCTTTCCAACTAGACATTCAATATGCTATAGCCTTGTATGTAGTTCCTTTTGATGATCATAAATCAGTGATCAAAACTCACACTATGCTTTCTGTTTGGGACTGTAAGAAACCCACATCTGGTTTGCTTTAAACTCATTGCTAATCAATATGTCTTAGAAAATTAATTAATTACATCCTCAAAGTCTGTTGCATGCCTTTTTGAACAATTTTTTTCTTCACAAATCAAAAAGAATTAATGGAAAGGAATATGTCACCATTCAGATAAGAAAGGAAACAAAAGGAAAAAGACAGTAGCAGCCTTGGAAGTCATCCATCAGAGTTTCTGAAGTGTCATAAGCTCTTTGAGCATATTTTCCCAGTTTTCAGGCAGTGGCTCAGAGACCATTAGGGTTGGTAGAAAAGTAGCTAGCTATCAGTCTTATTCCGACCGAAGAAAACAGTAAAGGTGGAAGAATAAGGATGACAGAAATACTAAAAGTAGACACCTAGTTAAATAAAAAATCGAAGCATCAGTGACAGATCTTCTTAAATTCTCAAAGGTGTTTAGATCTTTTCAAAAAGTACAAATGATATTGCACAGGAAACACCTAAAAACATTTGGATTCTTTTCTAGCGTTCCTGTTATAGCTGCCAGAAGTATTCCAATCTCAAAGTCAAAACCTACTGAAGTTACCTGGCATAGAAGAAAACCTTCAACTACTTTTTTATGTTTTACATAATGAAGCAGTTTGGACACCCATTTTGAAATAGTTCTGAAATTAGAGTAAAAGCATTACTACAGCAAACAGTTCCAGAATTACTGGGTGACAGGCAATTTCTGTGATGGACTTGTACTCTAAAAGAACAAAAGGAGACAGTACTTGCTAAAATTGATCTCTGGTAGACAAAACTTATTCAACTGTGTTACCTTTACTGGAGTGTATAATTAAAAAACAATTCATCTTTCTACTTAGTTTGACAGTACATGTCTAAATAGATCAGAATTAGCTGCAATTAGAACTGCGGTGTTCTAAGTTAAAAAGAGATAATCTTAGACTTACAGTAAAATATCCATAACAAGGAAGCAAAGACAGAGAAAACAGTATTGAGAATTGCAGACAGATATATGTGATACATACTGTTTCTAAATATAAACTGAGTGCTTTCTGGTGGATGAACAAGGGGAGGAATAATCCACTCATCTGTTTGTAGTGTTTCAGGCAACAACTCTGACCTTCTCAGCTCGTTCTATGTTTGGAAATGTCAAAGCAACTTCTTAGCAACATGAGATTTAATTAATTAATTAATTAATTAATCCTCGCTTAACACTACAGTCAAGCAAAGCCTTCATTAAAGGATTACACAAGATCTGATACCCTTTGCTAAATTTCCCAGACTCTTTTCTTAGAGAGACAAAAAGGTTAAAATTCTTGTCAAGAAAGATGGGGCAAAGAAAGTCCTGAGACTGCTATGTTTTAGTAGTTTGCACTTATCCACATGAAAGTTTCAGATTTTACTGTATTTTATTTTCAAAATCTTCTTCATTTTCATTTGAAATCAATTTACAAATCAAGCTAGATTATTAACAATGTTTCAAATTAATGCTGAAAAACAATATATACCAATTTATAAAACTGAAAAAGTTAACTTTGCAGGATATTTTAGGAATATATCTATGATTTATTACAGTCTCCTATGCCTTTCTTTTTGAGCTTGCATGAGCATAAAACCAAAGCAAACAATCCCTGAGCTTCTACATTTCATCTAGTTTCCTATAAAAACAAGGTAATTTACCCACTTCCCTTGACTTGGAATTAAGATCTTGAACCATAGTCAACTTCTTTATAAAACTTATTCTGAGTTTAAACTCAAAGGTACTTCAAGGAACATAGGGTTTGATTTAATACTAACCTATTTCTTTGTTTCACCTCAGATCAAGACACTTTTAGATTTTATCCAGAAATGCGTGAAATACATAAAATGAGTTATTTCTGAGTGCAATTTAAAAATTAGCATGTTTTGGATTCCTGAAAGCAAAAATGTGTAATGATGTTGAGGGATGGATCTTAAAACGCTCATCAAATACAACCTCAGTGTGAAAGATGGTTTGAAGACAATGGGCCTGACTCTCCATGTCCTGAAAAATCCTTGTTTATTCTCACTGCACAAGTCAGAGGTAGGGCTGAGCTACCTAAATGGCCCTGCACCTTCATTCTGTGAAAACACGTTTGTGTTCTCTACGCTCTCTCATGCTTGTGCTCAAAAGATAGCCATGGACAACATAGTTACACCTGAGGTACTTTGATACCTCAGGGACCAGTAATTAGCAGGATAACAGACTGGGTTTCAGAAGGAGCAGTCCCTTGGTCTAATCCTGCACCTGGATCCTCCTCAAGCATATCTTGGCAGGTGGGAAGTACCTGGGTGGATGTACCAGATTGAAGCGTGCATCAGCAGGAGAGCAGAAGCACATTTTTGCATCAAGCAACTCCCAGTCTCGTTTATGTATACTCCTAAACATATGCAGCAAATACCTATAAGTTTCACAGGAAGCTACAACAAAAGAGGAAATACTTTCCTGATATATGACACATTGAAAAAATAAATAATAGAAATGTTTGGTTTAGATTGTGTACTGAAGCATAAAATGCATTGCAATGATAGAATTTATTTTTCCTAATTCACTGATTTCTTCATTAGCAAACACTTCTTTCCAGAAACAAATTTCTTCACCTCCTTCCTACAACAGTTTTTAGAAGTAGTCTAAATACCATTAAATCTTCTCATTTTTATAAGGGTAAGTTTAACATGCATGAGAGTCCACACACCTACTTCACTATGCTATCAAACTATTACATTTTACCAAATACAAATTATGTACGTTAAAGATATCCTTTAATTAAGTCCTTATTTGTTAATCTCTGATGATTCTTGCTGAGTAAATAAGGATAAATGACTTAATATAACCTACAATTAGGACATTTTTAAATTCATAGAATTCACTGCCTCGTGTAATTATGCAATTAGAGGGTTAAGAAGTAGATTCTTGTCATGATGTCTTCTATTCTGTCAAGACCTAGAAAGAAATAGTTTACAGATATTTGACCCAGACCTTCTATATCATTATGCACAAAATTCTCTATCAAATGTAACTCCATTTACACTATGAAGTGCGTAATAATGTGAAGTACATGATAATAATATGAAATGCATTATAATATGAACATCAGTTATCTTCTTCTGAATTTTCTCAAAAAATGAATATTTTTCTCAGTTTTCAATATGTCCATTGCATTTTCTGAAGTTCTGAAGCTGAGATTATGATGTAAATATTTGGGTTTGATGTTTTACTGAGCTTAGTCTTGTGACTTCATGTAAAGTTCTCTAGATGCAGTACTACTCACGTAGAGAGTTCTGTAATTTCTGAAGACAGTTTTCTCTATATTCTAAAATACAGAAAAGGCTATATCAGCAACACAAACAGAGACCCTTTTAGTGACAAGATAAATATGACAAAAAGCTGTGTGTGGGCTTTTTCTCTAATAATTTTGGTTAAGTGCTCTATCTGAGCTAAGTGAGAGGACACACAGTGATAAGGAATGCATCTGAACTACTGCTTTTCTTCTGAACAAATGCTTCTGTTCCCATGTGATCCAGAGTCCAGAATTCCCTGCAGTACAGAAAAGCCTAACTGAGGTAATGTTTTTTTGTAAATCTACCCTTTGTAGAGATGTTTATTGTACTTACCCACGTACTAAAAATCAATATAATTTTCAACCTGAAGAAAACAATTTCAAGTTATTTACAGATAATGAGCCACAGAAAAACAGGAAGGTATTCTACTTCCCCCTGAACAAAACCCTCACAGTTTCTATGGAAGCTGGAGCTCATGAAGCCAAGGATGCAAAGTCATGGACCAGAAGAACAGTATGCAAGTGAGAAACAAACTTTTACTACTGGTTTGTGTGTAGATCTACACGGTAGAGACTTTTATTTTTGCTCTTTCACAGCTTTCACACTTCCATGACCCTCCTGGCACTTACAGGGCATCATATATCCCATGAGTAAAAATAAATGCAACATTATAATACATAGAGCAGTTAATCTGCTCGATGATGTTAGAAAACAATAGTAAAATGATGCATAAAAGTCTTGGAAGTTTCAAAAGGTCTTAAGTTTAACATGAAAAGGTTTAACAGAAATAATATTTCAGTTCAAAACATTAGAAGTCAACAGATAATTATTAGGATTGTTATTGCTTTTATATAGTAACAACCATAATGCTTGTTTTGACTCTGCGATATTATCTATCAGTTCTTTTTCATCTCATGGTATTTGCTTTGCATATTCAAAAGCTTGGCCCCACTCCTACCCACTTTAGGTCAATGGGAGTTTAATGACTGCCTTGAATAACAGGATCAAGCCCATAATGGCTGTCAAACTAACAAAAATATTTAATGCCTTTAAGTGAAATGGATGACCTTCTAACTTGCCCTCATGAAAAATGAAGCTTCTACTCTGATATACATACCATACATGCTCATATCTTGAATTACCCTACAATTTTGCTCTATGTGGTATCCATCATTTGTCACATTATGCTATTTTAAGTTGGCAACCTTGCAATCAATAGCATTAAACATCTTTCTTGGGAATAAGTGCATTATACTATAAATCTCGGTCAAGTTGACGGAAGGGAGGTTTAACCCTCAGTCTCTCAAATACCACTGGCCAAAGTTTTAAAACTGAAGCCAAAAGTTAGGCAGAGCAGTAAAAATTTCTGATGACCTTATTTTCAGGAGGACTTAGTAATCACAGCTTTTGCTGAACACAGTGAACAGTGAGCTGCATACTTAACACCTGACAGCCCTGAAAAGCAGTTACCCAAATGCAGACTTAGGCCCCTAACCTCATGCACTCAAGTTGAGTAATTTAGATCATTTTGCTGAGGTGGCGTAATTGAATTGATTATCATATATTGACATACACTGTAATAACCTACCTTTCAGCCATCCTACATTTAAACAGATCGCTCCACATTTCATTTATTTAATAATCCATTCAGTATTGTCCTTTCATTAATAATTAACTATGTGTTGGATAATAATTCAGATGAATGATATCATACCTTATAGACAACGTGGCTGAAAAATTTTAAGATGACAAGTGATGTGCCAGCAACATCTAGAACATTCTGTGAGGTGATCAAATATTTTGGGGAAGTTGCTGAAGGTGTAACTGTATCTTTGTGGTTTTAATCTTTGGAACTGATATTCTTACTATATTACTGTCAAAGAAAGTACATGCTTACATCATAATTTCAGTTTATCAAGGTTTGGTTTCTTCTTTTGTCTTCCTATTCATGACCTGCTCCCCCAAGTTCTCAATGGGTCTGACCACTCATCACAAATAAATGCTAAAAAAAAATAATATGACCACTCTCAATTCAGGGAGTAAAAAAGGCTGCAAAAGAAAAACATTTGAAGCTAGTACTAAGAAAATAGTCATTCCTTCAAATCTACAACACTAGCTGAAGCTCCAGAAATTCTGAACAAAGTCTGAGCCAAAAATTTCTCTTGTTAGTCAGAAATTTATATGACAATTGGAGAGAGTCTTAAAAAGTAGTTATAACAAGAGAAGAAAAGGGAAGTATAAAAGGCTGAGAATCCCTTCT